>OU015536.1:10536250-11982500 GCA_907165065.1 Caprimulgus europaeus
GTGATGGGTGTTTGGCAGGAATTGAAGTTCAGCAACTTTTCTGCTCACAGAGTGTGGCAATCCCTGAACATCAGCTCAAAGAGCTAAACATGAAAATTGACAGTGCTTTGCAGGTGAGTTTTTTGAAAGCCTGCTGCTTTCATGTGCATGTAGTAGGGCCAGTGGGCCAAGGAATGAAATAGGGTAGGAGTACATTACTGCAGAAATATGTACCACAGGCAGCCATGAGAGATTTGAGAATTACAGTATTGGAATCTTCTGTGATAAATGTGTATATGCCCTAGAGCTGACTAGGGTAAATACATGTAAAAACAATGCTTATGTATGTTTCCAGACAGAGTGACTGCATGCTTACTTACTTGCTGATATCCCTGTTCTATCTTAACTTTTTGTTTAATGTCAGGCTTACAAAGTGGCTTTGGAGAGTTTAGGCCACTGTGAATATGCAATGAAGGCTGGCTTCCACCTGAACCCAAAAGCTATTGAAGCAAGTCTTCAGGTAGGATCTGCTAAACCTGTTCTCTCTTTCATCTTTCCTTACCTTGAAAATAACTATTAAAAAAAAAATAGACTCATATTAGGATTTTCTACTGTCTTCATTTCTTCTAACTGATCTTTTCTTTTATATTTCAGGGCTGTTGTAGTGAAGCTGAAGCCCAGCAAACAGGAAGGAGACAGACTCCACCTCAGCCAATTCAGTGTGAACTGCCCACTGTCCCTGTTCAGATAGGATCACATTTTCTGAAAGGAATATCCTTTAATGAGTCTGCAGCAGAGAACCTGAAGCTGAAAACGGTAATAATGCTGAATCTAACAAGAGTGAAGGGGAGAAAAAAATAAAACAAAACAAAAAAACAACCAACCAAAAAGACCACAAAAACCATAGAACTCCTTAAAATTCAGAGAACAGCTGCAGTAGAAATTCGGTGCCAGACTTGTATTTAAAAGTGTGTATTTTTAGCCTGTCTTCCTGTGGAAACAAGATGTTGATAACATTGTAGGTCCACGCCTGCTTCTGATAACGTTTTAACCACCTGGGCAAACTCAGTCCAATCTGGGAGAAGCATAGAAATGTAGAAGGTAGTGAAGCTTGTTGAGAATAGGTGGGTTTGGTATCAAGAAGTGCCGAGGAAAGTGAGCCCTTACAGATGCCCCAACCAGGTGATGCACTTCAAAGCTTTTATCTTCTTAGGTGCCAAAATAAGTCTGGCCCAGCCTAGCACTAAGGGAGGTACTTGAAAAAATGTTTTGTAACAAAGCTCCTTTAAATGTCTTCTTAGAAATCTTTCCAGTTTTTAAAAAATAATTTAAAATTGTGGAGAAGTTAATTCTATTTTCCATCTAAAGGAATGGAAAATATGTCCATTCAGAAGTAGTTTAGGCAATTTTAATCAGTATTTTCCCTTATTTTTTAGATAAGCCCAGTTCCTTGCTCCTGAAAGAACTGAAACAATCCACAGCTCAAAATGCTGCTTTTCTGTTGTCTTTGCAGTGCTTTTTGTAGTTTGGATTAAATCTGTTTTGCAAGAATATAGGCAAAAATACTGTTTATGATTTTGGAGAGGAATATTGTGTTCCAAATAGCAGAGACGGTCTTCCATGTTTCTGTTCTGCAGTTGAGCTCTTCTAGTTATACAAGACTATTCAGAGGTAACAGACACTATAGTTGTTTTAAAAACATGTAGAACAATGATAAATACATATGGAAGCGTTGGTGTTAACATTGCTGAGTCGTGTTTAGTATGCCAGAGGTTTTATGACTTTATTTTTTTCCCAGCACACAATGCTGCAGTTGATTAAGGAAGCTGGATGCCATAACGGACTGACACCACGGGATGACTCTCCTGTTACTGAAGTACTAAATCAGGTTTGCCCTTCCACTTGGCGAGGAGCCTGCAAAACTGCTGTACAATTGTTATTTGGCCAAGCTGGACTGGTAAGTGACTATGAAAAGGCTTAGCAAAAAAAAAAAATGGGCTACTTAAAAATCCTGAGGAGAAACTAGATATTTTAGAGAGGTTGGAAATTAATTTCCAGTGTCTGTCTTAGTGTTTCTCCATTTTTAATGCTGCAGCTAACTTGGTTTATGAGCAAAATGTATCCTTGCAGAATGCAAGTTCATAGATGGTATCTGTAGTTGGTAGGAACAGGAGAATGTACTGTGTACTTCATAGTCTCTGTTACTAGAGAGAACACAATAAATGAAACCTCTAACTCACAGTGAAATTGAAAGATTTTCAAATCCATAGATGACTGTTAAAAAGAAACACCTCTTCCTCACCCTTCTCTCAGATTAGCTTTAAAAACTGCCATTTTCTTCATTTCCTCTCTACTGTAAATGGAAACTGGGTTTCCTGCCCAGCATAAACCAGGAAGTCCTCTGCAGCAAGTAACGCTACCTGCCATCTCCAGCAGAGGACAGAGCAATTAAATACCTTGCTGTAGACACATGTGGTTTTTAGAAACACACCCCATGGATTTTTCAGTATCTAAAGTTGCTAAAAATAAATGCTTGGAACATACATTCTCCTTCTTCACTTAATAAAGTGTTTGTTCATGACACATAGGTTTTTTGGTCTACTGTGAGTTTTCATTTGACTGGACAGATAAAATGGGGGCAAGAATGCAATGGGATAGGAAGGAAATGCAAGGACAAAGGTACACCATAGCCTATGATAGCTTCTAGTTTCTATCGAGTATTCTCTGAATCATCTTTAACCTACAGTGAGTTAAATGCTTCTTGTTGATTCATACACTGATTCTTTGTTCAAGGTGATGGCAGGCAGGACTTTAACTAATTGTAATTTTTAATGAAAGGATCCATATTGCTACATCCTTTGTGAATGTCACATTTTTCAGACAAATCACACAGCTCATTAAGTGGCTTTGGCTTTCCATCCTACTTCATTAAACCGTATGTTTTTGGTACCATTAATAGGTTCTCCAATAAGGGTGAATGATAAATTGTAAATGATAAATTTGTCAGATACTTCTACTTTAGCATTCCTTTGGTATTAGATTCCAGATATTAGCTATTCCCTTAATAAGTAGGTTGAAATCATACTGGAATTCAACTGACTTTTCATGTTAAGAATGCCTAAAATCAAAGGGACAGACCATCAATATAACAACAGTGTACCTGCTATCAGCCCTTACTTCACTGTGGTACAGAGATTTCAGGATAGGAGGTGTTAGTGCATTAACCACTTTGTTTAAGGAAGTTTTACAGGGAGGCATAAGAAGGTGGCATCATTGCAGGGAGAGAAAGCAGTTGTGGAATAGTCAGAGTGATCAAATTTCTAATTAGGTGTTTTCAAGGAAAATACATATTAAATATTAATAAATACAAGAAGAACTAGGAAAAAGGATATAGTTATGTGGAATTGTCTCTTCACCTGCCATAGTTCGTGGTAGGATGCTGTGAGTCAGCAGCAGGGTACGGGAAATGAGGCCAAGAAACTGTTTCTCAGCAGCCCTATGGGAGTGTGCTGTAACTTGGGAGTTGTTCTTGGCTCCTGAGCATCTAGATGAGGAGTGTCTTGGAGGATGCTGCACCTCTCACCATGTCCTTTCCAGGGGGTTTTAGGGTTGTGCACACCCAAGTCCTGCCCTGATGAAATTTGAGGAGTGGCCTGAGGCACATTTGGACTCAGGTGTCTGGAAATCTCCTGGTGTCCCCCAGTCTAGACAGAACTAGTTAGACCTGCTGGTAATTAAAGCGCTGATAGTCTTCAGGTTTATCATAACATTTGGAGAGTTGTCAGCATAAAACTCACTTATACATTCTCCTAAATGACAGTGCTGATATAAGGAGTATTACTTGTGTTGCATCGTGAATGTCTCCAAAGATTTTTGTGTGAACCTCAGGTTCTGAAAGTAGCGGGTTTCTATCTTCAGAGAGCCAGTAATGAGCTACACACATGAAAAACTGCTTGTGAGCTTTCTCTCCTTCGTTCCTTCTCACTTTGATTTGTTACAGTTTGGAAGGGTGTGAGGGTTGAGGTTTTTCTTTATAAACTGTGCCATAATTTTTTACAAGATTCAATTATGCTTGTATGTAGAGTCATGCAATGATGAGAAATTGTAATTTGCCTCTTGAAAGCATTCTTTGGGTGGAGACGAGAGGGGAAACACCTGTAAAACAAGAACAATAGCTGTCTGATGCACAGGAAGCTATCCTCTAAGCACCCACCAGGCGGGGAGGGAGAATGTGTTTATTTTAAGTTTATTTTGTGTAGAACTCGGATAAATGAATCATGGGACAACATTACGTAGTCTTTGGTGTGCTGCTTTTAGAAACTAAGCTGCATTAGTTCAGAATTGTGGGTAAATTTGTCATTTAAATGGCAAATGTAAAAAAGAACATTACCTGACAGTCTCGCTGTCTTTAGCCTGTCTTGCCATGTGCCTTTTAAGAAGAAACACATTAAAAGTGGGCAGCACAATGGGATGTGACTTAGTTTGCTTGGTTATTTTAGGCTTCAGTTTTAAAACATTAGAAATAACTGGAAAACTGCACTTTTAGAAATTTTTACCTTACCATGTATATTAAGAAATGTATTTTCAGATTTGGGTCAGCTGAAGAAATCTCCATGTTTGAATAAAAGTAATGTATATTAAAGTAGCTGAATTCAGAGGATGGGTGGAAATAAACCTTTGAATTGGCCTCATGCAGAGTCATGAAGGGAAAGCTTTGAGACTCTAGCCATCCTTTTTTGTGCCAATAGATCTTTCTGTAGCAAAAAACAATTTATGTGCCTTGCAGAAGCACATAAATCTCGTAGTGATGTTTAAATCCCAGATGTCATAACTCTGACCAAATGTTGAGAAATGTAAAACTTTTTTTAAAGGGGAAAAAAGGAAGATACTGGGCCAAGGGGAACACTGCCAACAAAGCCCAGACCATGAGCACTGCCAGGCACCACTACCAGAACCTGATCTAGGTCTGCACAAGCCGGAATTTTAGTTCTGGCTTACAGGTCTGAGATGCAGACAGTATTTTTCTTGGGAGTTGAGAAGAATCACTCCTAAGTTCATCTCTCCTTTAATTTACATAGAATTAAAATGATACAAATGCAAGAAAAAAGTAATGGAGTTGCCCTGTTATTAAGTGAGAGGTATTTTAATGAGTGGATAATAGCATAGCATTTTGTCACTGTGCTTGGACATGCTCAGCAAGTTTGAATGAACTCGGGCAAATGCTTAGAGTCAACTGGAGGAAAACGAAGGCGTTATGCTAAAATATCTAAAAGGTGGGAAATAATTATGTTCAAGTGTCACTGGATGGTTTTGTTAAAGCAGGAGAGAGAAGAGACTCTCAGCATTATTCATATTTCACATTTCTTCATAAGCAGTAGTAGACAACCAGTTAGAAGTAGAACCAGTGTAGGATGATGGCAAAAAAAGCCAGTAATATCCCTTGAAGGCTCATTTATACTGGATGACTTTTGCCATTTCAAGGATAAATGGTACAGCTAATCTGCTAGTCACTGAAGCAAGAACTGCTGACTGCTGCCAAAAAGCTGCTGGTTCAGCATGACCAAAATAGGAAATTATGGAAATGATCAAAAAGGCCAGCCCATGCAGACTGGACAACAACAGAAAGCACAAACCAAATATGGAACTTACTATCACTGGTATTAAAGTTTAAATGAAGCTGAAGTGAATCCATTCCTTCTCAATTCCATAAAAAGGAAGGTTCATGACAGAACGTTAATTTTCAAGACTTTCATCTTCCACATATTTTTGTGATGTCTTACAGAAGGGTCAGAATTCAACAAATTGAACAGTCACTTTTATTCTCTTTATATAACAGGGGATTAAAACTAGCAGAGTTCCCTTAGGTTGAATGTTGGTGTGGGATTTTATAACTTAGAGGGGGGAAGGTGTGTGTTAAGAATTGTGAAGAGTTTCAGACTAAATACTACTTGTCTATATCATACCATGCACTGCAGTTAAATTATTTAAAACATTTTTATAAATGGGTGTTTGGGAGCTGTTAAAGTAGTAATAGTGCCAAACCTCTCAAACATGGGGGCTGTTACACAAAGCCATTGGTAACTACCAGCTGTTAGAGTGAGTTGGTAACTACGTAGTGATGCATGACTACAGTATGTCACTGCGAAGAGTTAAGTCCTTGAAATACAGGTTACTGTATCAAACTAATTGTGTATTATTTCTCTTTTTACTAAATTAGAATAGAAATCAACTTATAATGATTTCATGAATTGATTTGTTTTGATCTGGTTATTTTTTTTGCACCTGTAGTGTGGTAGGGAGGTGAGACTATTGCATCTTAACTACAAGGGTGATAAACCAACTAGAACTAATTCTTAAAATCATTTCCCCTTTATTTTCATTTTATTTGCTAGGTGGTTGTGGACACAGCACAGATTGAAAATAAAGAAGCCTATGCTCCTCAGATAAGTTTAGAAGGATCCAGAATTGTGGTGCAAGTTCCATCAACTTGGTAAATAAAAATACTGTATTGCAGATTATACTAGTAGCTATGACTGAAATATATAGGGGAAAACATTGCAGTACCAATGGGAGAGAGAATACTATGCAGTTATGGAATATCTTCCTTAACTCCCTTCATCTGGAACTGTTTGAATACCACCATTCCTGACAGATTGACACTTGTACTTTAGCTGTCTTAGTGCTGCCTCTGTTGAGGCAAAAGGAGAGAGGCAGTGCTGGGGCACTAGGACATACTTTTAAAGAAAAAACTCGACAATGAAAGAGAGGGTTTAAAAAAAACCCCAAACAACAAACAATCCTATGCTATGCTCCTCCCTGACAGGTCCTCGCAGCTGTTACCTCAGGAAGGCCAGGAATTAGATGAGCTTAAGATGAGTGTTAGCTCTTTCTTCACTGAGCTGTTCTTTAAGTGCTGTCATGAACTACAGAACTCGGGTCTGAGAGATGCTGCTCCTACCGGTTTAGTTGATTGCCTAGGAAGGAATGGTAGGATTAATCTGCACTTTAGGTGAGGATTTCTTCCCTTTTGAAACAATGATTTGGAATTAGAACACTTCCTTTCTTTCTTACTTCAGAGTACTGAGTGTTAGGACTTTCAGTACAACGCAGTTCATTCATCTGAATCCGCAGTGAGATAGGCTGTTACTAATGGTACCGATGGCGTGTCCAGACGTGCGAGTCAACTGCTAGTCTGTTTACCCAGATACATCTTTAATTCCTCTATAAACTGGCACTTCTCTGTTCTCTTTCCTAAATTGCTCTATTATGGGAGAACTGAAATAAAGCAGAGTGCTTTGAGCCAGGCTCTGTGCGCTCTGGAAGAGCTCCGCCTGCTGACACATGGTGACAGTGCCTCCGCACTGAGCTGGAGGCTCAAGAAGTACTTGACAGATGTGCTAATATTTAGATTTAAGTTACTCTGATTTCACCTCAAATTCAGTCCTAATTCTGTGCCATTAATAAGAAAAAATCACAAATCCTGCATCTTCACAGCTCAGTAAAATCTTTCCCAGACTATTGGATATGCAAAATCATTTTCCACATGGATTTTGTCAGGCTGGGGGTTCTCAGCGCTGGACTCCAGAGCATACCCATGTGCTAGTGTTTTGTGTCAGGTTTGTTGAGTGCTCTTGCCTTTTTCCAGAAATGGGCTTTGTGTATTTGTTATTTCTTACCTCTGTGCCCGATTTATGCCTGCTCAGCTAAAGAGCTAATCATTAATCATCATGATTTTAAAATAAATTATATAACTCCTAACTTTACTGTTAGATTAGTTGTATACTCAACAGAAGAAAGAAACTGGGGCTGCAGGCCCAGTTTAGGAACCCTCAGGCACTGATACATTATGCTGCCTTTGCTAGTTTTGCCTCTGTAGGAGCAGTAGTGGTGCATCAAGTGGCACCACTATTTTTTATTTTTATTTTATTATCTGACTAGTATGGTAAAATTGTTTAATGTGGAAAAAAAATTGATTTTAAAGTTAAACTTAATGATTACAGGTGTCTGAAGGAAGATCCAGCAACAATGTCTTTGCTACAGAGGAGTCTGGATCCAGAGAAGACTTTGGGACTAGTAGATGTGCTCTATACTGCGGTGTTTGACATACACAGGTGGAAGGAAGGAAGGTACATCTCCCCTTGAGCATCATGTTCTACTTGCCTAGTTTAAACAAAGCCATCATTGTTGAAAGATCTGTACTGAGGAACTTGATAGTACTGGTTCATCAGAAGAGGTCAAACTGAGAGCAAGGAATTGGTAATCTACATAGGTACCTTGTGGGTACATACAGAGATACAGCAGTCTTTTTAAAGTCAAACCAGCAGCTTACCCAAGTGTACAGAAGTCTTTGTTTCTCTCTTATAAAAATACTTGATTTATATTAAATTAGTCTCCATTTATGTCTTGAAGCACAGTTAAAATTTCTTAAGGAATGGAAAGTAGTTAATGCTATTGCAAATACTAGTAATAATTTGCATTGTTACCATAAGAAGGAGCTGATGAACTTGGCAGTCTTTGGTTTTGTTTCTTCCACTAGCTATTACCCAAGTATATATCACTCAAAGTACAAGCTCAGTTATGTATTAGGTGGTTTGATATACTTGTTTTTGTTGATGCAGGGAGCAAGCTTTGCCTTGTATTCAGATCCAGTTACAGCGTGAAATCTCAGACTTTGGGAATCAAGTTGACTTGCCGTCTGGAAATGGAGGGAAATCTTCAGGTGGGCTGCAAAAGACATTCTCAAAACTGACTTCACGGTTTACAAAAAAAACTTCCTGCACCAGTACAAGTAATACTGGAAGTTACTCAATCCCCAATACACCTTCCAAAAATGTCTTCATAAGTTCCAGCTCGGAGGAGAAAGCGAAAATGCCCACTAACGTAGACGCGCGGTTACAAAGCATTCTGAACATCGGTAATTTTCCTAGGACTGCAGATCCACTGCAGTCAGTTCAGAGCACAAATAATCAGCTGGTGAACGGGTTTCTGGTTGAAAGACGGGACAACTTCTTCAAACCAGATGATGGCAAGGATGACAAAGGTATGAATTTACCAACTGACCAAGAAATGCAGGATGTTATAGATTTCTTGTCTGGTTTTAACATGGGCAAATCCCAGCAGACTTCTCCGATGGTGAAAAGAAGGAACTCTGTTGCGTCCTCTACAGCAACAGAACAGAAATCAGGAGCAGTACAGCAGCAGCCGCAGTCTGTCTCTCATACGCCGCTGCATCCTTCTCAGCAAGGCTTGTCCCAGCAGCAACAGCCACAAAAGCAGCAGCAGCAGCAAATGCAGTATTACCAACACTTGCTTCAACCTATTGGACCACAGCAACGTGTACCTGCCAAATGGCTGACCAATTCTTCGCAGCAGCCAGCCCAAGCTGTTGGAGCTGGATTGTCTCATATAAACCAGTGGAACAATCCTGGTTTTTCAGATTTAAGCTCTGATTTGTACAGCTTGGGTCTTGTAAGCAGCTATATGGACAATATGATGTCAGAGATGTTAGGACAGAAACCACAAGGACCTAGAAACAACACATGGCCAAATCGTGACCAAACTGATGGAGTGTTTGGGATGTTGGGAGAAATCCTGCCTTTTGACCCCGCAGGTGCGTGTCTTCTCCTTTTCTATGCTTTTTTATAAGGGTCTTTTTACAAAGAGTACTGTTAAATATTGCTGGCAATAATGGTTGTTTCCTAGTGCTATCCACCAGATGCCAGGGTGCTTACAAAGGCAAGCAGGTATTTATATCTACACTTTTTCTCTTTTTTAACAGAAGGTGAACTAAAGTACAGGCAGCTTTCATTAATAAATAAGAATGGGAACAAATTCCTTGTTTCTTGTCCCAGTTGTAGTGTTCTCACTTCTCCTGTATGGACCATGTCAAAATAGTGAAACAGATCCTCTTACAGATGATGTTACTCCTATTGTTAATAGGTAAAGTTGTTTAAAATCAGACTCTTGAACTTAGATATTTTACCTCTCCCCAAAATGATCCTTCCTACTCTTTACCAGTCTTGCAGTCTGGAGATACAGCTGGCTTGTATCTTTCCCATATCCCTGCATTTCCCCTCCATCACTGTGCGATTCCATGGCAGTCATACTGGTTTGTGTTCCACAGCTGTTACTGCAGTGACAAGCTTGGATGCTGAAAGACAGAGACGAAAGAACAAATGCCATGTGGTTTGCCAGATGTGTTTCAACCCCCAATAAACTGTAAATGTAGAGGGATTATTGTCAAAGATAAAGTGAGATCAAATTTTGTAGCCATAAGCAAATAGCTAAAGACTATGAAATGGACTGTAGAGTCTAAGAGGAGATTAATGAATTCTTCTGGTAGTAGTACCAAGAACAACTTACAAATCTTTTACCTCGTAAATATAATTTCTGTTGGCTGGAACATAGCTACAGAGACTTTGTAGTATGCATTTAACTGCCTGGAGGGAGGCAGCCCTGGAACTAACAGGGAAACTTTTACCAAACCACGAATCCATTTTGCACACGAGTGTTTGTGTGTCAGGACTGTGTAGGCGTCTCGGAAACCAGCTCATTTGACTCATAATTTTGATAGTTATTTTGTCAACTTAGTTGATAAACTAGTGGAGTTTATAAGGGGAAAGTAGGCATCATAGTTACGTTATCAAAAGCTTCTTAACAATTTTAAGTCTGAATTAGCATCATCTTATTTAAACATACTTATGGTTTATACTTAAGAATTATTGTAACCTTTAAGGAAGGATAAAATTATTTTCACCAAGCACCAAATATATGTGTAGGGAAAAAAAGCATGTATACACAGGACTGGCATTTTTACCATTTTGAATCCCATTTTATTTCTGTAGTATTTTCCTTTCAATCTACACAAAGCTGCTTGTTTTGTTCCATTTGATACGATGAATATCAAGGACTTTGAAAGCGATACTCTGAAAAGATGACTTATTCAAGTTGGTGAATGATGTTGCTCTGTGGGTTAAGATCTGTGTTTCTACAGTTGAAGTGATAAGTAAACAGTATTTTTCACAGATCTGGGGTTTAAAAAACCAAACCCAACCTTCCAATCAAATAGATTTTTCCATTGGAAAGACAAGATAACTTCTCTTCATGTAACTTGCCAGGTTGAGCTGTGATGCAGGAACTTTCAGTTGAAGCTCTCGTTAGTGCAGTGTAGAAAGCTTTAGAACATGAAACACTTCCATTTCTAGATTTTCTTAGGACTTTGTATGTTTTTTCATTTGAAACAAACTACATTACTTTTTAAATAAACATTTTTAGAGCCTCAAAACAATGTCTCTTTTCAGGTGCAAATCTGCTAATTAAGAATTTACTAAATTGATGGTTTTTCATGTCAAAGCCTTAACTAGCTACCCAAAATGTATTTTGCAGTACTCTTATCATCTGTAAGAACTTAATGAAGGAATGTTGGAGTAAGAACTAGTAGAAAGCACGCTGATACCTCCAGATCTTTTGAATTACTTTCACAGATGTGAAAGAAAGAAGTAAAAAATGTATCTGATACAAAGTTGTTTACCTGGTATGTTTTTATTGAGATAAAGATTAACACAAGTTGCTATTTTGAATATCACAGTAATTTAACACTTAAGGCTATCCATAGGAAAAGGACTGGGAGGCCCTTCAGAATCTACCTAGAGTCTATCCTTAGCTCTGAGGATCTGGTTGGCTTCCAGCCTCATCTTAAATTGACAGAAAGACATTTGTCAGAGAACAGGTATTAGGGGGAATATTTTGTTCCTGCACAGCTGTCAGATAGCTCTTGCTTATATAATAAAGAATGTATAGAAACAAATTTATTCATTGTCACTTTAATTTGTATCCAACAAAACATTGTGGAGCTCTTTTTCTGAATGTGCCAAGTGGAAGCGAGGAAGCTTTTCCTCTGAGTTGAACGTAGGGAAGCCATCTCATGACAGACTGATTTCTGCTTTCTGAGCTGTGCACACATTGGATTTGCTTCTTAATTTAAAACTGAGAGCAGCAAACCAGCAGCTCTGTAGTTCCTGCTGCAGTTACTGTGCATGCAGTCTAGACATCTTCCATAAATCCAGTCAGATTGCAAAGTATTCCCTCAGAGGGGAAAAAAGGGGGGGGCGGGGGGCAAAAAGGGAACAGAAGCTGTGGAAACTCAATTATACTGACTCATAGCATCATTCTTTTTAATACATGAATTGTTTGCTTTCTGCTGTGTGTGCTCAAGGTCATGCTTACCACTTAGCAGATGCTTGAGACGCATAAAGGACTCCGTAAGAATGGAAGAATTATTATTTTTTACTGCTTTTTTGCTGTAAATACCAGTCTTATTCTAAAATGTTTTGCAGGTCAGTATCAGAGTGATTTTGAAATTTTTGTCTAGTCTTTGTTGGAAGTAGACAATTTCTGGGCTGTATGTTCTAATATGATCAATCTGAGATTCTGATTTCTCAAAGTAAGCTGGATCACAGCATAGTGAGAAATCATGTTACAGTCTGGAATCGACTACAATAATTGGTGTGTTCCTTTTCTCTGAGCTTGGATAAATTTACAGGCTTTAATTTCATCAGTGTCTGCTAACGAGATATTGGACCTTTCAGTGTATAGACAGGATCATAGTGACACATACTGTTTCCCTGGTGGAACACAAGGGGCAGGTGCATTTCCATGTGAGAATTATTATCCACCATGTATGGATGGTGCATATCTGCCTTTTTGAAAACACTTCCCATTCAGTGTTCTTCACTGCTCTACAAAGAGGTATCAACTGTTGTCTGGCATTTATTATCAGCAAGGGAATTATTTTCTGTTGGGGGGTATGGTCAAGCCTAATGGATTAAATGAGGGGGATAATTGCAGTAGAAATAGCTGAACGTCAGCAACTGACTTCTTGGTTTCTGTTACTCAGTTGGCTCTGATCCAGAATTTGCCCGCTATGTTGCTGGGGTCAACCAGGCTATGCAACAGAAAAGGCAAGCACAGCACGTCCGTCGCCCAAGCAACACACGTAGCAACTGGCCTCTTCCTGATGATCCTCATAAAACCTGGCCCTTTCCCGAGTACTTCACAGAAGGGTAAGAGACTGGACAGGCTATGTGGTTTTATTGTGTGTGAGTCTGTTTTACAGTCAGACTTGGCAGAATGTGGCAGTACTGGGTGTTTTTTACAATTGCTGCTGCATCTGTGAAAGCTGCACTTCATTACGTCAGGGGTGAGACATCCGAGCCCTTCCTGCTTCACTGATACTGGAGCACTGACATTTCTTTGATGTCTCCTTCAGAGTGGAATGTGTACTGGCTTTGACTTGAACAGAGGAAATAAGGAATTTATAGCATGGACTCATTCAGAACAGTTTTCTTTTAGTATTTTGAAAACCTTTACACCCTGGTTTTGATAAAATGTGATGCTATCAAAGTTGCAGTGCCTGACTGAATTCAACTTTCCAGATTTTAGCCACTTAATCTTGCTAATACAAGGCAGGCACCTTATAGCAAGTAGGTTAGTAGTTCTTAATCTCTTACAAATCATAACTATTTATTACAAGAGAAGTGTTTCTCAAAATTCTCTGTCCATTTGTCCATAACGTAATAGCTGTGACTCTCAAGCTGGCTTGAAACCAGTAGGACAAGTATGTGTTCTAGCTCAGTTTTGCAATGAAAACATTAAGTACTTTGATTCCAAAACTAAGCATCACTTGTTTCTCCTTTCTGGTCGAGAGGCACTTTTAATTTATATAATTATTTTAGTAAAATATATATGGAGTGACTGTAACGGACAAAGTTGATGTGATCACTCAGAAGCAAGTGAAAGTATTTGTATTACTGCTGCATTTTATCAAAGTACTGAAATTTCTTTGTGCTCTGAGGTATCACCTGTGACAAAGGTTCAGCATAACTGAGGTGTACAGCCTGGACCAGGCACTGTAATTACAATGACTAATACAACTTTTTGTCTTGCAGTGATGTGACAAGTAGCTGGTCTGGTACTCAAGGAGATTCTGCCAGCTCAAGTGACGAGACCTCCTCAGCCAATGGAGACAGTTTGTTCTCTATGTTCTCAGGGCCAGACCTTGTTGCTGCTGTAAAGCAGAGAAGGTGAGCAAAATGAACAGAAATACATACTGCTTCCTAAGATCCTTCTTTTTGTGATAATTTCATTTGAGTAGCCACACAAAGGAAATTCCTGCAAATGAGACAAAGTTACACAAACTGTTTGGGTACTACACTGGTGGTTTGGATCCGTATAGAGTGTATCCGACTTCAGTGCTAGGGATTCACAAATTGCATTCTATTGGTAGATGTCTCCTTAAACAAACTAGCATCTCTGCAAATAGCCAGCTGTTGGCTGAAACTCAGTATGTCTAGAAAAGATCTGATACTCTCTCTTCCAAAAGAATCTATTTTGGATGCCACTTCTGTCTAAACTACTGAGGCGTTGAGAGATTGCCTTCGAATTGGTTTTCTACTCTGTGCACCTCACTGCCTCTTTGTCATGCCCATAACGTTGTGCATTTTGATGCCAGCAAGTTCCTATTTCCTGGTTTCTACTACATCTTTGTGGCACTCGGGAAATACTGCTGATAATGTGTAGACTTTTGTTTCACCTTGCTTACCACCACTGCTTAAATAGTCGTAAATACATGCCTATATAGTCCTTTATTTCTGACATTATGAAGAGGCTTCATTGCATTCATAAATAAGCTTAGTAACTTAAAAACTAAGCCAGGATTTTCAGTTATGAACACTTGAAAGTAGTAATATGAATTACAATTGCTTTTTGCTTTTCTAAAGGGTGGAAGCTGGTATCTTTGGAACCTCAGTGATTCTGTAGTAGGGGATAGTTAAGAATAATGAAAGGTACAAGATGAAGCGTGGAAACCAACCCAATTCCAGTCTGGGATCATTCTAACTATTTTTCAGAGCCTTTTCTAAAAATGAAATAAGCTAGTTTTGTGGCCAGATATTCTATTTTTGTTTAGATCACATAATAATTCAAAGTTAATACATTTAGATACAAGACTGCTTGTCTGCTTTTTGGTGACAGGAGAGTCCGTGGATGTACTGCCAGTTTCTTGCAGATTACAGCTGGGTAGCTATTTTTGTATGCATTGCCAGAAGGGAAGCGTACTGGAGTTGCAAACAATGAGACTGAGGCAGGGAGGTTGAAAGGAATCGACCAAAAGAGCTGTTTTCTGAATCTTTACACTTACCAAGACAGAGGGGACAGGCACTGGGCTTCAGTAAATGCTGAATTGAAATGAATGGAAGAGAGCCATCTAATAACCAGTCAAAGCAAAAGCAGTAATTATTTGTGGTTTTTAAAAAAGAAGCAGGGAGGGAAAGCACAATAAGCACATAATGGGTGACTTAATCTGCCAAGCCACCAGGTATCTGGAGCTTGAGCATGGAGCAAGAAGAACAAAAGCCTGTGCTTTATGTAGTGCTCTGAAGAGAACAGAAGAAGGAAGCTTCCAAAGAGCGTGCTTCATTAAAAACTCAAGCTGAAGTAACAGCACTAATGTCTTATGTTACTTTTGGGAAGAAAAACATTCTGTGAGCAAGGGCCTGAGAAAATACCACAGCTAAAACTGTACAGTAAGAGAAGGCAAAAGGGTGGAGCATTTTAAAGCTGATCTGCAAAGCACTGCTTACTTATGAGGAGTGATGATTGCAGCATGGTCATCATCTTTTTTTTAATGAAGGATGAAAGGATAAAAGATTCTGCTTTAATCTAAACCCATTCACCTCCTCCCCCCAGAAAACACCCCCAAAACAAAAACAATTAAAAAAAAAACTTCTAGAGTGCACATGTGGTCAAGGACTTCTATTTTGATACTAGGAATTAGGTTGCAAATTTAAACCAAAGGTATAACGTTTTTCCTCAGTAAAGTCAGTGTGCTTCAGCAGATGTTTCACTTGCTCAGCTGTTTTTTTTGTCTTGCCTGTAAAGTTATTTCAGATAAGATACTTTAAAAAAGCAAGCAAATGAGAGCAGATAAGATAAAAGGCAATTTCTGGCAGATGTCTTCAAAGTGGGCAAAAGACTGGTCCATCTTCCTTTCACCTCTAGAAAAACGTGTGTGTGTTGCTGAAGCTGTAGCTCTAACAACTACTGCACTGTACAGCCTCTGACAGTATTCAGTAGAGAATTTATTCCTGCATTGCTGCTTTTCTCCGTACTGAGCAAAAATACATGAAACAAGATGAAACATCAGTACACATCTGGGCTGTCAGGTAGGACAGACTGACACTACAGACCGGTATAGGCCAGCAGTGGGTTTCTCTGGGTGACTCATTAAAAAAAAAAAAAGTAAGTAGTAACTGTCATTCTTTTTTTGGGCAGAAAACACAGTAGTGGTGAACAGGAACCTAGTACGCTCCCATCGCCACCTCTCCTTTCTGCAGCAGATGACCGTAATCAGGTACGCTGAACATGGCTGGGCTGTCACTTTCCCTGTTTGCATTTTGGGGTGGTTTACACTGGAAAACAACTAGAATCGTATCTGTATTTCCAGATTGCTTACCTCAGCTAAAACCCCAAACCATTTGCACTCAGGTAGTGCTAGCTGCTCTTATCAAAGTTACCAAGTTTAAATATTAAAATTGGAAATCACTTATCTTTTTCCCTTGTAGCAGAAGTTGTCACAAAAACAAAGATTTCAAGCTGAGAGGCAACACAGTCATTTTATTGTCTGTGCAGACAAAACTAAAGGGTCACTAGATTTATTACCTGTCTTGCTGAAATTTTTACTTAAGAGCAGGGGTACTGTGTGTCAGGCACATGTGCTGAAGTAAATTGAAAGGTTTTTCAATAGGCAGATACTTTAAGAATTGAGAGTGCTCTATATATGCATCAATTCTGCTTTCAAACATAAATTAATCTTCTGAAAATGTCTTAAGGGGGGGATAAGGTGATGTGTTAAATGTTGTCTCAAGAAATAGGTGCTTGGTGTTAAGACAAAAAGCCAAGCACCCCACAACCACCCCTCCAAACCAAAACCAACTTTGTTTTCCCAGGATAATAAAACCAAAACCTGGCCGCCAAAGGCCCCCTGGCAGCACGCGTCCTCCGTCACGAACACGCTCCCCAGCCAGAGCACGTCCCTGTACCCCATGAGCAGCCCGGTCAGCCAGTGGAGCGACACCATGCAGATCCTCCAGTCGCCCATGTGGGCAGCAGCCAACGACTGTGCCCCGGCAGCAGGAATCTCCTCCAACTTTGCCTACGCGCAGCAGCAGCAGCAGCAATCGCAACAACAGGCTTCCCAGCACAAACAGATGAACAAGGGCTTCAAATCCTTCCCAGTAAAGCACGAGCGCAGACCCTCTTACCTGCATCAGTACTAAAGGCTTTTCATATTGGAAAATGCAGCACAGGGCCAAACATAAATGACACACACTTTGTTTCACATCCTGTTTATCTCATTAAATATGGAATTGAGGGGTTTGGGTGAGATGCACAAACTCCTGAATTCTGATTTACAGTGCTGAGCAAACATGGCCAATATGTTTGTTTGATGTACATGAAACAGCCCAAAACTGTGATGTAGAAATGCTTTTAAAAATGTGTATATTGCCTTTACTTTCAAAACCTTGTTTGTTTGGGTTTTTTTTAAGAACTGCTGAAGGACTACCATACAAGAAACACTGTATTTTATAGCTATTTTTCATATAGATTTATATAGTTAAACATCTTACTGAAACACTTGGAATATGTTGAAGCAAATATATAGTGGTCACTTTGCTCAACACTGTGTTTAAATTTATAATGGACAAGCTGTAAAGCCTTTGTATTTTCCATGAATGGCCTGTGGGCAGCTTTTTTAAATGAAGTGCAGCAGCAGCTTTTCTTGTGCCACACAAGTGAGTTCATCATGAAACTGTTGCAGAAACAGTTGCAAAATTGAATTTTGTGGTAGCTTCCTTACTCTGAGTAAAGATCAGCAGAACCACTCAACCTTGTGTCACGAATGTTACCTGAGCTGCTTAAAGTAGATGGCGTCTGTGTGGATAATATGACACTGGTTTTCAAATAAATACACCATTTCTTACTGCTTCATCTGGCCAAAGGCATAATCCACACAGTGCTCCTTCAGTGTGTGAAGTATAGCCTAGAAGACTACTTGCATATATTTAAAGTCTTATTTCAGATGCTACAGTTGATTAAAAATTGTGAGCTGGCTCAGAAGATACTAAACTGAAATGTGGGGTAGCAGTTAGTTAAAAGAACATTATTTTTTTTAAGAGGATAAAGTAATTATTTGCAGTCAATATGTGCCATTAAGTGAACCTGTGGAATTAGGAATAATCTTCCAACCAAAGTGGATCCGGGAGAAGAGTGACTGGTGCTTAAAAATCGAAGAACAATGGTAAATATATGTATAGCTATCCCACTGTATATTAATTGAGATTACAGAAGATTCTTTATATAGTTAGAGCTTATTTAAATTTTCATATTTCATCTTTGAAAGAGTCTAAAAACCACAATATTTTCTGGTATAAGAGTTTTGACAGTATTAATCTTATTTTTATATTTTTCTTAAGTCATATCATTCTAATATGTTAACTACTAGTAAAATGGGTTATTAGTTCTAACTACATAATTTTTCAATGAAGATAAAGCACATTTGTTGGTTTTGTTTTTACAAACTAAGTACATCTATATCTAAAGATACCAAAAAATAAATACATTATATATATATATATAAATAAAAAGTATACACAACACTAAAACTATTAAACATTTGGGTGTTTAAAACCCATCCACCTTTTTTGTTTGTATGGTGACGGGCTATATTTGCAGGCCCAGGTTGTTACCTTTTGTGCTGTTTGAGGATGCCAATGTTGCCTGTATTTATGATATTGTCACCATGTTTTCTGAAACTTCATACTTACCATGTTTACAAAGATTTGTTTGCTGTACATAGACTTTTTACAGTACTGTGCTTTGCACAATCAGCGTGGCTTCTGTCTGTAAATTGTTACTGGTCTGTACTACTATAATTTTGAAAACCCTCTGCTGAAAATGTTAGTGGTTATTTAACTTGATGAATTGTTTTGAGTTTCCTAAATCTTGTCATTTAGAGCTAATATTAAATCCTAAATTTGGTTGTACTTACTGGTTATTCATACTAAGACCAAAATGGAAGTTAATGAAAACACTTAATTTTGACCTTTCTCTAACAAGTGCCAAAATGATTGCTATAGTTTTTGCAGTTTATTCATAATGACAAATGCTGGCAAGTTTCTGGACCTACATCAGTGAATTGTGAAAGCAAAGGAAGTTTGTCTGCATTTTGACCACGTAGGTGCTACTCTGTCCTTCGCTTCCGATTGTTCTGAACACTGGTAATTCTAAGAATTGTTGCACTTGGCAAACGAGTCTTGCCATTAAACTTCACTTACACTGCCAAGTGCAAGGGTTTGGTGCTTAGTTAACTTACCCTTATTGCAGTGCTTCTTGTGAATAGCTAATGCTTCTGAACTGGAACTGTACATTTTGTATTTTAAAGCTTCTGTAAAAGTAAACTATTTGCTTTATTAAAGATATACATTTAATAGGTCATACCTGTTTAAAATATGCACCTTGCTGAAAATAAGCAGCACCTTAAACTGTAACTTTGGTTTGTAAACAAAGATCTGATTTCATTAACATGGGATTATTTAACAGTTTGAAAATTGTCAACTGCCTACTTACTGACTCATCACATAAAAGTGAACTTTATGCACCGTACAATTTGAAGCATCTTTAAAGCTGCTTTTTCAGGTAGATTGCACTGAAGGACACAATACAGAAAATGCCTTAGAACTAGGAGTGCAGAGGACCATTGCCAAAACCAGGTTACTTGAATTTTTAGCAATCAGAGTAAACAGTTTTGACAGTAGTAGGCAAAAAGTAAACTCCCCCCTTCCTCCCCAGCAGAACTATTATCAAGGCTATTAGTTTAGCCCCTGAAGTGTGTGGTCTGAGGTGTGTAAGTATGCGGTGCTCTGTCTCGGTAAGAGTACATGAGCACACAGCTGAACATTAATGCTGACAAATACCCAGGAAGCATATGAATGCATTTTGATTATGCAAGAATTTACTTGTTTCCAGAGTCTGCAGTACAGAGCATTTCAAGCAAAATGGAAAAGTCTTGACATAACTGGGGCACACGCACACACACACACAGCCTTCTCTCACTAAAATAAAGGCTCCCTTTCTCCTTTGCACTTAATTGCTCTAAATTATGCAACAGTCCCATCTTTCCTAGAAAAAGCTGACATTTCTGTTTCACTAAATCACTGAGCTGCTCCTTTGTGAACATGTTATGTTAATCCAGAATATACTATAATTTACAAAGAACATCTTTATTAAGTATAATTTCTATGACACAAGATACAAAACAGTCTACTGCTTATATATATATGACAGTGTACGACTGACTTTGTCATGCTGGCAGGAGAGAGGAGTTACCTGGCTCAATGCTTACTCTAGTATTGCACAGCCTTAGTCATGAACCAGTCCCTGCTCCAGTGACACTGCAGGAGTCCTCCAAAGGCATTCCTGGAAGTGCTGTCCTGACGACTGGGTTATTTTCAACAGTACACTACGTGGAGTTTTTCAGAGGTTAAAAAAAGGGAGTGTGATAATTATCACCCTTAAGCTTGGGTTACAGTGATGGAGAAGAAGCTAGCCTAACAGTACATCAAAAACTACATTCACGTTTTCAACATAAAAGTATAGACAGCTTTTACCTGCCTTTCAAGACCACACCTCAGCTCTCAACGTGGGACTGTAAACTAAGTATTTCTACAGTTCCTTAAAGCATCACTGCTCCTGTCCAGGTATGTGCAGTCAGTCTACAGCCTTCTGTGTGCTGGGTGGAGTCGCATCAGCAATTGTAGCTAAATAAATGAGGTTTCTGTGCAGAATATGTTGGTACCTACGAGAGGAAGAAACACAGTGTATGGGAAATGTGTTCTTTTCCAGAAAGCTATTCACACTTTCATAGTCACTTTTGTAATCTGATCAATATTTGCTGTTAGGGAAATGGCAAACTATGGAAACAACAACAAACTGGGGCAAACACGTCCATATCCTGTTCATGTTCTAAAGCCCAGTGTACTGCACAGAAGTGCACGCTGCAACCAAGTACGTGCTGCTACCCAACTTGGATGGTAAACGTGCACGTGAAGATCTTTGTGCGAGCGATACTGAAAAGATGCCGAACTGCACGAAGGCAGCGTCAGCCTGCCAGGGCCCCGGCAAGCTGAGAGCCGAGCGGCTGCAGGGCCTCAGGCTGCCTGGCCTCGCTCTTCCCCAAGAGCCGCTGGGCAGAGCTGGGTTTCCTACCGCCAGGGAACACCTCGACACAAAGGAGCCGGTGTCAGATTTAGCTGGTACAGCGGCATTTCTGCGTTACGGAAATCACTTCTGGGCCGCCTCTCACGCAGTACAACCGCATGCTCTGAACGGCGGGGAAGCTCCGGAGGGCCGGGGCCGCCTCTCACTCTCGGCAGGAACGTGGGGACTCGGCCGCTCTCGCGGTTCCGGGCTGTCCCGGCGGAGGCAGCGTCAGGCCCCGGCACCCGCGCCCGCTCACTTACTGCACGCAGTCGGTGGCCCGGCCCTTGCTCTGGTACTCCACGATGCACCGGATCAGCTGGTCGTTCTCCTCCAGCAACTAGAGCACAGGAGCGCCGTCACCGCCCGCCTCACGCCCGCCGGTACCGCCCCCTCCGAGGCCGCGGCGGGCAGGGCCGGGCCGGGCCGGCTCTACCTCAGCCGAGCCGCTCGGGCCCGTGCCGGTGCCGCCGCCGCCCCCCCGACGCCCGTGCTCACCCGCTGCAGCGTCTCCTGGTTCACCTCCGCCTTCCCGCGCAGCCGCTCGGGCACGAACGCCACCGACATGGCACCACCGCCCCCCCGCCCCGCGCAAGGGCTGACGGGAAGCAGCGGCCCCGCCCTCCGAGGCTGCGATTGGCTCCCCGGGGCCGCTCGCGCCGGGCCCAGCCCCGTCCACAGCCGCCGCGCGCCTCGGCACGTCCGCGCTGGGGGTGGGTGGGGCGGAGCGGGCCCGGCTCCCTCCGCCCGCCAGCGCCTCCGCTGCCCGGACACGGCTCCGCCCCCGCCCGCCCGCCCTGCGCCTCGGGGGACGCGGTCACTCCCTCGGGACAGCCCCTCCGGGAAGCGGAACCAGCCGCCCGCCCCGCGCCTCAGTCCGCAACCCCCGCTCGGCCAGAGCCGCCTCAGCGCCCGGTTCCGGCAGACCAGCCCAACCCCCGCCACCAGCAGAGCACCGCCCACGGCGAGAAATAAGCGCCCGCAGCCGGGTTTTATTGAACAGTTTATTCTGGATCAAAATAAAAAAGGAACCCCCTCGCTCTGCCGAAGGTACGGCACGCTGCTGCGGGGCCCGGGCACGGAGCCCCGGGGCAGGGCCCACAGCGGCCCCCGCAGCGCCAATCATTGGTATGTACAATTCATCGTGTTTAAATAAGCCCGGGACACCTCATACAGTACACACGGTTATTGCGACAGTACAGCACTTGCCTCTGGTCAAACACCTCAACGGCTGGTTGTTCACAATCATGATCTGCGGATCCCAAAAGGCGTTGTTGTTAACATGCAAAAAACATTACTAAACAATATTATCTAACTCCTACAGTTGCCAAATACTTGACCTTAATAAGGAAACCAATTACAAAATACTTCCTTGTAGTGCTATACAAAAGTTATAAAATTAAGATTCTATCAACCACTTTTAAATATTCCAATTATCCAACAGTGCAGTTTTCCACATCTTTATCACCACTGAACATTTTGAAGATAAAGAAAGAAAGAAAGAAAAAAAAATACTAAATCAGCAAATTAAATGAAAATGTTTTAATCTTTGGATCCCTTTATTCCTGTGGCCTTCATATACCGACACAGACACAAATGACCAGGTTCCTATTTCAGCATATCAGAAAGTTGTAAGAAGTCATTGGGAATTAGCAAAATGTCATTTGTGAGTTCTCGCTCTTAGAACCAGAGTCTCCATGTCTCCCAGCTATGGTCTATCAAAATGCAAACAACTTCAAACACTAAGAATTCTTTAAATTGCTTATGCCTACAGGTATTACAACAAAGTTAACGCTTCAAGAATTGACAAATGGAGATGTCCTTTTGTCCCAGGCATTCCAGGAGAATCACAAACCTGTGGTGCCTGGTCCATCATTAAAAAAAGTTAATATTTATCACTAAGTAAAATTAATTGCAAATTTTGACATATGAAAATTTATTTTCTCCTTATTTGAAAATATCTCCTTAATTTGGTCAAATCCTGTGATATGCCAGAAACTACAAAATCAAATTCTTGCAAGAGAAGTGAAGCATGTATCCAGTTCCGTGTAATGGAAGAACATTTTCAAATCTTCATTATAGTCCAAATATAAAATCAAACATTTAAGCCTGAAAAGCTGCTAAAGAAAAAAACAACCCAACTAATTCAGTGTTCTTCAGCATATCAACTTTTGCAATAAACACAGTATGTTTGCCGACTTAAAAATGTTTATTCTTTAAAAAATTAGTTGCTTTTTATACAGCTATACAAAGTTTGTAATGTTTCTTTGGCAATGGGATATAATGGAATTTTACAACTATATAAAAAGTTTCCTTTGCCTAAGAAACAGTATTTACTGTGTGTACATATTTGACTGACAAAGCAAGTTTTCTACTGTCCAGCACCCTAGTTGATAAAAGTACAACTATCTCAAAAGGGATATTACAGGATTTCCAAAAAACAACCTTCAGTGGATCAAAACACTCACAGTATCGACGGCCTTCTGCATACAATTGTCCTTACAACTTGAAGCAATTATCAAATACAGTTTAGTAATAAGAAAAATCCTTTCAGTGATGAAAAAATACTTAAACTCCATCGAAGTACTGCTTTATAATTAACTATACATAAGAAATTACTTATCCTTCTGTCTCAAATATATTTTATGCTCACTGTTTTCAAAGATGGCCATTTTTCAAAAGTAACTGCATTACACCCCTTTGAAATTAAATAGTTAAATCCCAGTGCTGGTGACAAGTATACAGCAAATTAACTTCATTCTTTGCAGAGATTGAAACTAATTCTCTGGATCGAGAAGATCTAGACGTTCACCCGGTTTCAGCTTTCTTGTAGACTATGCAGCAACTTTGTTGTCTTTCTAGAGGGAATAACAGTAGAATGTTAAAATTAACTTTGCAAAACAAAAAAATCACAAATTAATCTGGGCAACAGCACCGGGAGAAGATGCACTGGGACAGCTACTTCCCATCTTCCGCAATCAATCCGAGAGGAGATCTCCCTACGCAACCAGGTGGGCACTTGCTCGAAACACCCTCAGCCCGGCACATTGCTTAGATGCCTGGCACAAATCCTCGGCCTTTACACCACCTCCTACTTATCTGCAAGGCTGTGAAATTCTTCCATTCAGAAATTAAAATCATCAACCCCTCAATCCAATTCATGCTCAGCTACAAAAAATTTCTTTAAATCACAGGACTAATTGTTGCAAACTAACGAGAGAATAACTGAGGCACGGTCAGGAGTCTTCTGGGATGGAAAAAGGCCCCCTCCCTTTTTTAAAGAGTTAAAAGCATTTTAATCTTCAAACAGAAAACAAAGATTTTGTGTTGCAAAGCTCTAACTGCTCATGCAGTAAACCACTAGAAAAAGTTACTGTGTGTCACTCAGAACTGTAAAAGCCTACATTCACTTACACCAACCTGGTTAATTATATTCATTACTGATTTTGAACAGCATGCCAGTACTATTTCTGTTCCTTAACGAGCTCACATTCGAGTTGGACACACACGCTTAATGCAAAGAAAAATGGCTTGCACTGAAATTAAGATTTTTGGTTTTGCAAGCAACTGAGCTCTGCTGATTTACATAATCAGTGTGATCAATGAGCTTCATAAAGAGGAGAATTTACACTGTTTCCAAGAAAAAGGAAATGCCCCTAGGATACCACTAGCACAGAACACATCACTTTACTGGCTGAGACTGACAGCTAACTTTGTCCTTCCTCTGAATGGCTGGTAGGAAGAAAAGCCAAGATCTTCAACAGGAAACAGAGAAATGGATGTCCCAACAGTGTCGCAAAAGCAACAAATTGCATCACTACACTGTAAAGGAAGATTCTGGTTTTTAGCCATCATGGCTCTTGCAGAACAAATTACTATTTCTATGCTTATGTGATTATGAAAGCATGTTTGTATGTCAGGGTACCTCAGTTAGCATGCTTACATGGTGGATTGTGCATAACACTTAAAGGAACTTGAAGCTGATACATATTTAACTAAAGTCGTAGTGCTTATTTTAATCTTTTAAAAACACTTCCTCTATGGGATGGACAGGGATCTTTTCTTTTGAAGCTCTAGCTCCCACAGTTCCTTTTTATTGAATTACTTGCTGAAAAAAGTCAGTCCTGCCTCAGCTTTCCCAACAGCTATTGGATGCAATTAGCTAAAAGTTAATAGTTAAAAAACAAAAAAACAAAACCAAAACAAAGTTGTGTAACAGGACCTTACAGAACTCAAATATTTTTTTTATGTTCCTTTTTGCAAAGGGTCATCGCTATGCTTCAGTAAATTCAATTACTCTATTTTAGGGGTTATATATGATCTTGGAAGTCTATAGGCTTTGTACCAACTCATTCAAAAAAAATTTAGAAATTTGTTGCACACTTGAAGCAATTTAAATTATCCCCTCTCAAGCTTTACATTTTACAATATTGCTTAGAAAAATGCTTACAATTAACATTTCTAACACTTGTAGTAAATCTGCAGATCTCCCTCCCCCCCCCGCTGTTGATTGCAAAATGTTGCTATGTAACTAAAATTTCAGCATTAATGGACTTTCAATTAAGTAGCTCAGAGTACCTGCAAAATACTACACAAGAAATTCTAGTTCAATATCAAATCTAAAAGCAGGAGGGTTTTTTATCACTAGTTTCCAAGAACAGTGGATCAGGTCATAGTAAGATTAAACATATTTTACCCTATATTCAAAATCAGCAAACTCCCTGCCTCCACGGCCTCCTCTGAATCCACCACGAAACCCTCGGGGGGCAGTGAAGCCACCTCTTCCACCTCCTCGTCCTCTTCCACCTCGGAAACCAATCCCCCCTCTGCCTCTGTACCCTCCACGGCCACGATTGGGACGCAGTGGTATTCCAAAGGTCTCGGCATTTAATCTTCTTTCCTCAGCCCAGGTAGGTCGCCTTTCTCTGCCACACAAAAGTAACAAGGACTGTTTCAAAACACCCTTCAGGAGCAAGATTAGTTAGAATCACCAGAAAGCCCACAAAACGAAAAGTGACACATTAATCACACTATGAATTTCCACATTGTCCTCTCTGCAAGAATCTAGGTGTGTGCCACAATTAATTTAACAAAACACAAAGGGATACGTTACAGTATCTTTAATTATATATTAACAATGCTGTAAGAGTTTCCCATATAGAAGGGCACAGTCTCTATCCTCTGCACATAGCATCAGGTAATAAAATAAATAAAAGCTGTCTGCAACTTAAAACAAGAAACAAAGTAAGAATTTACAATTGCAGACGTTCATTTATCTAGCTGTCAGTACAATGAAATAATCCTGCTCTCTGTAATGCAAAGTAGGTCAGCAACCCACATCATCTTGTCTAATAGAAAGGCAACAGCAAAAGATAAGCTTTCATTTTCCTGAAATGCTATCTTCCCACGCAAACACCACCACTGGCCGAGATGGGTTATGTAATCTACCTGGAAACCATTACCAAAGCACAGTCGTAACCGATTTAACTAAAGTGGCGATTTAGTAGCAAAACAAACCAAAAAACTCACATCAGTAAATCTGGAAGGAGATTCTAGGGTATGTACACTGTGCACATTAAGTTCTAGAAGCACGGTTCTAAACCAACACTTTGAAATGTCTGCCTATTCATGTACTGCACTTGCCCACAAAGAAATGTTGTGCTTCATACTCCTGTTTTATTTTTGTCCTCCCTATGTGGGAAAAAGCTTTACTCACTTTTGATTCAGAGTGGATTGTAATGAGCAGTGCTGACACCACCTTATGACATAAGCATGCATTAAGCAGACTAACAAGCTTCCCCTTGCAAGCCATACCTATTGTCATCGCAGGAGATGTTATCAAAGAAGGATTTGGTTTTGTCATAGTAGCAGTTGGGTCCAAGTGGATCTTCCTCATCCGCATTCCCTTCGCTATTTTGGGTATCAACACCTGAGTCACCTTTGTCTTCTCCATTTACAGGCTTCTCTGGCTTCTCAAGTTTATCTTCTGGAAAATAAAAGTAAACAGAAGCCTTCCAGACTACCATACTAAACAAAACAGCACTGTTAACTTACTCCCAGAGAGACAGACACAACTATACTGAACACTCAAAAATACAAAAAACCCTCCAAAATTCAATGTGGTAGTTAAGTAATTTGACAGATAAATTAGGATGTTTTGCTGCTGCTGTCTAGAGGTTTGATACCTCTATATTCTTTGTGGGTTTAATCAACAACAACAAAAATAACCAACAAAACAAACAAAATACCCAAAACCAAAACAAACTGTGGTAAAATGGATTTGATAGCCATCTATTTTCTAACCTCCTGGCTACTTCCTTTCCAGACTCAAAAGCCTCATGCAGTCATTCCTCATTAAAGCTATTCCATGTTTTCACTCATCCCTGTTGCCCTTCTCCTTCGTCTTCTGGCTTTGCTGTTATCTCCTTTGAGACATAGGGCCAGCATTGAAGATGCTATGCTATGAACTGACTTTATGATGTTTTTTTTTCCTAATAATGCCTGAAGTTCAACTTACTGTTCTGATGAGTACTGAAAAAGAAGCTGCTATTATAATCTTAAAAGTCTAATTCCTAAATGCTTACAGCTTAAATCCTATGATGCTGTGCATAAACTTCAGACAACCAGCTCAACCTTTCCACAACACAAACACACACACAAAAGTTACCACTGTCTCCTAAAATATTTCTATAGCTCTTACAGCCCTCTTTATTATTCTGGAAAAAAAATAGTATCAACAGCAAACTAACAACTCATTTAAAAATGATCTAGAAAAAGAGGTAAGCACAAGAAAACAAATCCTATGGGACTCTCCTGGTGTTTTTTTTTCTACACTGAAATCTGACCATTTATTCCTGCCTTCTGTTTCCCAGGTTTTAGAGAATCATTTACTGAAATATGGAATTCTCTATTTTAACCTGTAACAATTTTGTCCAAAAATAGTAGCAGCAGTGTAACGAACAGGTGGCTGGTCACGAGAGAATGAGGTAATTAAAACAGAAGCCTGCTAGAAAACAGAAGTGCTGGCAGTATGGATCTGAATTGCTCCTGTAGTTCTCTGAAAAAGGGTAAAAGCAAAGAAATGCTAGAAACTTTCTTAAATTCAAACTCTTGTGCATCCTCCAGCAAAGTTCTGCTCCCAAACTAATATTTTTGTGATTGCTTTTCATCTATTAATAACTGAAAACATAAAATACAGGGGGGGAATTTTTGCATCTTTTCAGGACTGAAAAGTAAATTCACACTATTGGGACTGCTGCTCAAGTAATCTGCATTTTTAACCAACAGACTTGTTAGAACACGATGGATGATATTTGCTAGTTAAAATTCTTTCAAAACTCAATTAACTAAATATAATAAACTAATTAAATAGATTATTCCGGTTTACCTGTTCATTGATTTAATTAGTTTTTAATGATTGAAAACAAGACATGGTTTGACATGCCTTTAAAAAGTTGTTCTCCAAGGTGGCATTAAAACAGCAAGACAGTTTTTCCAGGCTCAATTCTAAAGCAAAAATTGGTTTACCTTTTAGTTTGAGTTTATTATGAAATTCTCTATCAATTTCCTCCTTGTTGAACTGTGCATTTGCACTTTCAAAGTCAAAGTCCTTCTCAAACTTCATCGGACCATCCCTCCTAATACCAAATCTTCCTCGGCCCCCTCTGTGACCTCCACGGCCCCTCCGTGCTGAGGGTCCACCTGGAACTGAAAAGAGGGAAACTGTTTCATTGTGGTTTGTGGAAGTTTTTTTTTCTTTCAGGGTGGTGGTAGTGGTGTGTTTTTTGGGTGGGCTTTTCTGTTTTGTTTAGTTTTTTAATTCCTGGGGTAACAGGTTTGGACTTCATGCATCGTCTTCCTGCACTTCTGTTGTTAAAGTCCTGTCAGAGCAGTCTGTAATTTGTAAATTCACTTACAATTATCCCAGTGCCACAGAAAGCATAATAGTACTCAACATGGGTACTAAAAGCCTTTCTAGAAGTCATTAAAAACTTTCTGAATAAGAGTTAAAATGTTAGTGGCTTGTCAGTTATGTATTTTTGTAGAAAGGTAATGGGTTTTATTTCATGCTGTTGTTTCTAAATCCATGAAAAAGTTTGGTTTTGCATTTTTCTTCAAGTTGCTTAATATAGAGCATCCAGAAGAGATTTTCTCTTTAGTGTTGACTTTTTGTGCTTGTACTATTCTGACTCAATGCAAAATTACAGTTACCCATTAGAAACAATTATGTGAAAGCATTCTGAATACAGAAAGTCTTTATTACTGAAACCTGAACTGCAAGAATTCTGGACATTAGAAACAAAGTCCTAGCACTGCGCAAACTATACACAATGCTGTAATTTCAGCAGACTTTAAAAAAACTTAATGAAGTCTGAAAACAATTATAGCTATTTCTCAAAACAAGATTTACCAATTTGTCGTTTGTTTTCATTTCTGAGCTCATTTTCTGATCTTGAAACCTTGTGTGCTTCAGCTAAAGTTGGAAATAAAAAAATGATTTGTTTATCCAATTAGGTATTTTTGATCACACTTTTGTATATAGTTACATGGTTCAGATTCCAAAAAATCCAAACCTATAACAGTAAACTACTTCATTAACAAAAAAAAAAAAAAGCTTCACTTTAAAAAGAAATATATATAACCTGGGCCTCTGCTGACCAGTCAGCAGGAAAAATCCTACATATTACCCTTAAAAAGAGCACTTCATACGTGTATGTAAGAAAATAAGCCACATGAAAGTTATCCAAAGCTACCTCGTCTGTGCTCTTGATTCTCTAATGATTTTTGGCTAGCAGACACTAAAGGTCTGGCTGGTACAGGACTCCTCCTTCCAACTGGTGCTGGAGTAGGCAAGTGGGCTGAAGCTGTTTGTACTGCTTGTTCCATGGTGGGGCTCCTTCTCAGATGATCTATCTGAGGGCTTGAACGGCCTGGGGAAAAAAAAAAAACAACAACAAAACAAAATCAAAACCCAAAAGGTTATTTCTCATCCACAAATTTAGAGTTACTGGTCTCAACCAATCTAGACTGACAGGTTTATCTGCCTTACCAGTCAAGATAGCTGTGTCCAAAGAAGAAATAAATATTTCTGCACCCTCAGATCCACTAATCCAGAATGAAGGATATTTAGCAATTTCCCTTCCCCCAGTCTAAAAGAAAAAAATGGGTAGGACAATTAATCCCTACCAACCCATCCATGATGGGCATTTAGCTGTGGAATGAAATTTTTTGATGGACTGGAGGTAAAAATACTCTTCTGCCTCCCTGGAAAGCCAAGTGGAAAGTGACTGTTCACAAAGGCAGAGATACATTTATGACACTGAAATTTCATTTCACCTAGCACATTCTGTTGTATGATCACCACAAAATAAATGAACAGTAATGGCTAGTGCCAGGCATAATGTGATGAAGGAGCTATGAAAGCTTCTCCACAATGTGCTGTTCATACATTTCAATTTGCAGCATGAGTGAAGCCAGAAGTACATTTAGAATGGAGACATTTGATCTGGACAGACCAGTTTATGACACCACACAGGTAAATACACTCAGAAATCAGAATAAAACTCAAGTGTCAGTAAGCTAAAAAAAAAAAAAAAAAAAGAAGAAAAAGAAGAAAAAGAAGAAGAGTCTTGTATTCCATAAAAAAGCTGAACAGAAGAAACCCCGCCTACCCCCCAGCTCCAAACCAACCATACCACACTTACCATCTACAAAGACAACAAATATATTTTAAAGCAAACACATAGAAAAAACTTGTTGGTGCCCTGCACAAGGTTTTGTGTCAGTATGTATGTTCATCTGGAGCATATGTCATACACTAAGTCCAAGAATCAAACAGGTTTTAGTTTCACCTACAGAAAACCAAGCTAGTCTTTCAACAGAAAAAAACCCAGTAAATGCTCAGCATACTTTTTTTCCTTGTCAACTAATGCAACAAAGTAGAAGCTTTTCTTGTCTTGGTAACTGACTCAACTAATCCTAGAAAGCAGTCCTAACTGGTACAGAAATCTCAACTAGAACTTGGGGAAAAAAGCTGTTTGCTTTAAGTAAGGTCAAGTGTTTTGCCTTTTAACACAACTGCATAAAGTTAAAACATAATTACGAATGTATCTTAACACACTTTTACTCCCATCAATGAAAAGTAGAATTTTGAGGAGCAACCTTAACACATCTGCATGAAAAGCAAGGGTGAGGGTGCTCAACATTTAACTGCCTTTCCGCCCCCCCACTTAAAAAGCATCTACTTTTCTACTTTTGCATCTACTTTCTTTTTCCAATATTACACAAACTACCCATACAGTTTCTATTACTATTAAGCTGACTTAACTGTCATGTCACTATCTCTACAGGTAATCAGGCCTGCTGTTAATATGATTTATGTAAACACACATTCACAAAAAAATAGTGTTAGGAATAAAGATTTTAAAATTGTAAGATGAAGGAGTTCACAATTCAATCAGTGCGAAGTATCTTGAGTTTTGTCACACTATTGATAAAACTAGATACTAAATTTCCATATGCACTTATTTGCTAACTTTATTCAACTGAAATAAGTCCTACTTCTCAATACAGATGCTTTAAGGATAACAACAAATGTGCTCTCAGTTACCTATGCAGTGTGCCAAGACGTAGGAAAACACATTTAAAGAGCAAGTACAAAGCCTCTCAGTGCTTTCTGGTTTTAATACCAAGCGTTTTCATGACAGAATTCAGCTGTTTGGTTGGCATTTCTGGCACCCACCTAAATCATGGGGGCAGGATCGGTCAAAAAAAAGATCAAAGAGCTATTAAAAATTATTTACCTTGAGACATCTGTGTTTTTAGTGATCTTGCATCTGTTGTAAATGCAGAACCAACTGCAGTGCTTTGGGACATGCTAGCACTGGCCGAAGAGTCTGTTCCAAAAGATGTTAAAGAACCTCCTGCTTTGAAAGAAATAATATAGTTGTAAAACCTGGGTTAGACTTTTTTTTTTTTTAATTTAACACTAAATGATTAATGAAGCCATATTAGGCAGTGCTAACTTCTGTATCACAAGTATTAACATAGCATAGCAATGACAGCATCTTACAGGGTAATAAACAAACGTTACTGGCATATATTTCCATTTAACATCTTTTAACCAAAAACATGACGGTGACATCTTATTAACTTGTATCAAGTTATGGCCAATTCTACAGCCTTCCTTTCACATGCCTAACATTTTCAGTACCAGGAGTAACACTGTCACCATAACAGCTAAAAGAACCTAAGTTCTTATGTAAAAAATAGAAGATAAAAAAAATAGAAATAAAAAACTTTGAGGAATGAAAGTTAGTTGGTGAATCTCAGAGAGCATCTGCAACTACAACTCGTGAAATATAATGAATACATGACTAATGTAATGAACATATATGAAAAAGAATGAATTAATGAATACGGGAACCCTTCCCTACTTGTCCCTCTGAGATGGGGTGTTTAGTTCTCAATCATAATTGCTTTGATTTGAGCTGCAAAGGCTGTGAAAAATTACTTTTGAGCTAAACTGTGGGACTGAAAGACTGAAGATGTTGGATCTGCCCTTAGGGTAAGATGCTGATGGAATTATAAGCACTGATTGCTGTCTCTGCACACACATGCAACTTCACTTACAGGAAAACACCAAATAAGAAAATGAACATACCAACTCCAACAGCGCCAAACTGCTGCCCCACCAGCGGGCTTGGGCTAAACTGGCTGTATGCAGGCATTCTGCCAAAAGGCCCGTAGGACCCCACAGACTGGAATGATGATGTAGTCGAAGATCCTAGTGAAGACTAAAGACAAAACACACTTGCAGAAATTCATGTTTACACAAAAAGTAGGAAATAGTGCTGCAAGGCAAGAAACGCAGAAACTGTTTGCGAAATTCACCCTAACTCCACCACTGTGGCTATGAAGGACTGTAAAATTCATTGAGTTGTTTCTTTTAATTTCAAGAATTTAACTGCTTTAACACAGAAGCAAAGACAGCACAAAAATAATGAATTACACACATTAGTCTGCATGAAAATTTAGACAATAGTTAGCAAAAACCATTTTAACAAATGTGTGTGCAGTTTAGAAAGCACTTTTACAGGTTTGTGAAAACAGTACTGTAACATTTTGTAATCTTTTCCCTAGGACTCTGGAGAACTTTCCCTAGAATCTTCTCCCTTCCTAGGGTTAGTAGCAACAGCTCTCAACTATCTGTGATGGAAGTTGCACCAAATTTAGCAAAAGATCCTAGAGCAGGGGTCCTCAAACTACGGCCTGCGGCCGGATACGGCCCTCCAGGGTCCTCAATCCGGCCCACTGGTATTTACAGAACTCCCCGTCGGAGGTTGGGGGGGGGGACCAAGCTGCCACTTAATCCAGCGGGCGCCTCTTGGCTACAAACCGCACCGCCTCTGCCCTGTCCTCCTCCTCCACGATGCACGGCGGGCGAGAGGCGCGGGCATCTCCTCTGCCGGGCAGGCTCAGTCGGCAGCTTCTAGACTGCCAGGCCCAGCCAACTTGGGCGAATCGCCAGAGCCCCGGCTCAGCAAAGTTCCTTCAGTCCCTTCTGGCCACCCTTTCCAGACTGCACGGCCAGGCTGAGAAGGGGGACGGTGGCATCAGTGAGGTGGGCGACTCCCCTGTCTCTCCCTCCCTCTCTCCAGCTCCCAGGCAGCTGTGGCTCCTGACAGTGTCTGAGGGACAATGAACCGGCCCCCTGTTTAAAAAGTTTGAGGACCCCTGTCCTAGAGGATTGCAAGGGTACTTCGTAAGGAAGCATCAATAATTTTATCTTATAAATGGAAGTCTTGCATACATGTGCTCCTAAGCCAAGTACGTTTCAAAAAAGGCAAACTAATGACCGAAAGTCATTAGTTGTTTTTGAAAAACTGGCAGCTTCAGTAACCAGTGTATTGTGCTAGAAAGTTAGATTTCAACCTTGATTTTCACAGTTAAAGACATGATTCAAAAGACTAAAATCTTTCCAGAGTTCTTTACATTGTTTTTTGAACTTGAGAGCAAAAAACTTAATTTCTGAATACTCGGCTAGAGAGCACTTAAAGCTACCAGGTTGTACCTCCAGCAACAAACATCTGAAAATACATTTTTACTTACCTGAACAATAGCAGGGTCCTGTGGCAAAGAACACTGGGGCTTTGGTGGCTCACAGACAGTCAGGTCTTTAATATCACTGCCACGGAATATAATATATTCAAAGACTTCATCACGAGGTGGTATAGGTCTATCAGTTGGTCTATCTTCTGTACCAAAAGAGCGAACTACAAAATTGAGAAGGGATAAAAAATATAAAAATACTCCACATTTGGCAAAAATGTTTCAAATATACTACAGAGACCAACAGCTTTAAACAAACGGAACAAACTTTTGTTGAGCAAAACAACTCACTGAATAGGCAGCATATTCTTTGCCATTACCAACTCCTTATACATAAACAAGTAATTGGATCTTAGAAATTTCAGTTAAAAAATCAAGCAGAAATATACCTCTTCTATTCCTTCTATTCCCGAGACAACAGTTATGGTATCACTCACATATTGAATATTTTTACTTTTTTGTGAGCATAAGGGGAAGCAGCAAAGCAGGTTTTTTTGCCAAAGTCAACACTTTCTGGATGTTATAGCAACAAGAACACCAAAAAAGGCTAGTAACTCAGTCCTGTGAATCAAGGACTACAAGAGTTTACATACTTCAAGTTCTGTACTTGCAAATCAGGAAAAAAAAAATGCTAATACTACTAGAAACTAGAATATTAAAAGTTACCTAAAGCAAAGTATTTCTCAATAGATTCAAGGTCTGAATCAAGATTTAAATAAAAATTAGGAATTCTGTGGTACGTATAGACAATTTTCCCTAAGCAAAATGCATTCTTCTTGCTGATTTAAGTTTCATATGATCTCTGTCAAATTAAGTGAACTCACTGAGGCATAACTACCTTTCTAAGTATGCCTGCATAGTGTGCAACTTATCAAGATATTAAATTTATTTGTATGTACTTAGCTGAATTTCAACCGTTTTCAGATTGCATAGTGATTAAGCTTATCATGCTTTTCCCTTTGCATTACATATAATCACTTTACTTGCACTACCCTCTCAAAGACTTTTCCTCACCTTAAGACTGCCAACCCTAGGCAAATATGAAAACATACAAACAAAAAACCTGAAGAAACGTCTCCAAGAATGAGACTTTTGTAAGCAAAACCTAAACAATTAATTGAAACCAGAAAGAAGAAAAAAAATCACGACAGTCACATTCTACTGAACATCAACTTGCAGCAGCTTTAACAATTCCTCACAACTGTCTCTGTTCTAGCCTGTTCAAAGGTTTTTTTGTTTGCTGTGTAAGGTACTGTAGGTTATGCTGAGAAAACATCCATATTTTGCTTTAATTTACTAGAATTATTTTTCCCCCATTTTCAGATGCTTCAACTATTTGAAGACCTCATTAGGCACTTATTTGCAGCCATAAAACCATTAGTTAAGGAAAGCAGAGTTTCCTGTAGAGCTGTATAAAGTGACACTGAGTCATTTCTCAGGCTGCACAACCATCTTCCATCACTGTTGCTTCTTCTAATACCAAATAAACAGACCTTATTACAAATCTTCTTGAGAAGCATAACTGAGGAGTAGAGATAACTCCACACTACAATGAAAAATAACATTAAGAGGTTACAATTACTTTGTTCATGCTTATATCAGCTACTGAGCTGAATTTCATCAACTTTTCTATTTCTGTGCATTTGAAAGGTACCATAAAATCTAAATGCTGTAAAAAGGCATATACTGTTAACTGAATTTCTATCTTTGTTGTAAGATAGCTCTGTCTTCTCCCTGTAGGAAAAAGGTATCTGAAGCTGAAGAATTTGCTGAAATTAACTCAAAGTAATACAAAACAACTGGTCATGTTCATTACTGTAGTTCATTCTGTGGTTTTTTATTCATCAAGCCTTTTTATTTTACTGTCTGAACTGAGGATCCCACTTCACTTTCTGGCCATCCTAGACTCAATTTATTAGATAACAAGTAAATTAACTTGGCCTTTCATTCCATCATTCGACCTGCTGTCTTGGCAAGTATAACCAAAGTTGTTTTTATATTGGTTCTCTCTATCCAACCTGAAATGGTTGCTATAGTAGCCATTTTGTCTACAAAGGAGCTACAAAAATGGCCAGAGTGTGATCAGTAAGTTACTAAAGTATTTTATTTTCTAGCTAAAGTGAAGGAACTAAGCAGTAGCCATACCACAAAAAAGGTAGTAAACTAAAGGATCACATCTCACCTTTACATAGCAATAAAAATCTGATGAACTATGGAAGAAATCTGCTCTGACAGTACTTCTCTTAAGTCAGAGCTATGCTGCATGGATAAGTATTTTGCTATTAATACCAACATCACATGACACATAGAGGAACAGTTTTAACACCTGACAATTGCTTTTGTCCGTTCTAAATCATTTTTTTAAAAAGTTAACAACCTAACTTTCAACTAATGACACCTTAAAAGAGGTAAAGGGATTTTACTGTATGTCAAAAATAATTTGTCTTTCTCCCTACCATGAAATTGAGAAAACATCATAAGGAAGGGTAAAGGAAGAACATCCCAAAAATCAGAATTAATCTTTAAGAGATTCAGCTGTGTATGCAACTTCAGATCAACACAAATCAGATCAAGACACTGATAAGGCCATCAATGGTTTTGCAATAAAACACATCAAGAGTTGCTACTAAGAATTTGGGGTTTTTTTCTCTACCTCTCCCCTGCCCCAAATCAGACTAGTTTTAGTGTAATTTTCTGCAAAATATGAAGACAACTTTGTTCAGTGAAGATTAGCTCTGCTGGAAAGGAATCAGAGGAAGCAAACTCCTCTGATTTAGGCTTCAATGTCCACCTCTTACAACAAAACAACAAAAATAACCATCCCCAAGTCTAATTTCCTTCTAAATCAAGGAACCAGAACTGCATGTGCAGCAATCTAAGAAAGGAGTTCAGGATAAGTGCTACTCCATATTTTTGCAGTGTCTATCCCAATTAGGTCCTTCAGATAGTAGTATAATAAAGAGCTAAAAGTTACTTTTAATATTTTACAAAGGGATAGGTATCTTTACAGTTTCCTCTTTCCTAGTTTGGATTAGGTTTTAACATAATCTGAGCTCATTAAAGTAAAAAGTCTAATATTAAAAGTGGCTAGTACAATAGTATATTAGAAAGAAATGGCTTTTACCATAGTTTTGCATAATCAGAAATACTGAGTTGCCTAGGTATCAAAACCACAAGGTATTGGAGCAGCAGCAGTCTTAAGAGCTCTATCCAGCTCTGTTTCTTGGGGTATTTCCTCAGACTACATCCCTCCTTCAGAACAAGGTGCAGTGGTTCATATACAGCAAAATACTGAAGAGTGAGAGGAAATGAAAATAAGCATGTGAAAGATGACATAATCTTATAACACTCACCAGGACCACGGTCAATCCATTTAATCTTGTCATTGTAGGTTTTCAGGTTTTTTTAAATGAGCTAAACTGGCTTAGGGACTTGCAAACAAAAGGCAACAACCACATTTTAAAAGCGAACTTATTTTTTGTCAGTGTAAATACACACAGTTAAGTAGCTAGCTAGAAAGAAACTAACACAGCTGAGCCTAGCAGGATTCATGTGCGTGACTTTATGTCCAAGTAGCTCCACCAATTTCATACTAGAGTGCTGCGAGCAAATTTTTGTACAGATTTTGATCAACTTCAATGTTACTTCTATAATATATTTTAACGCATATTACTATATTATACTACTATGGTATCCAAGGAAAACATTGCAACTTTGCCCATCAGTTAACAGAAATTATTACCTGTTGATTAACACTGAAAAATACTGTGTTAATCAGAAGCCAAGCTATATATTCTACTAGCAAAAGAAGACTCTGTTCCCGTATAATGTGAACTATTGCAAATATGTAGTTCAGTCTCTGTATGCAGCACTGACACAATCTTACACACATAGAAACCAGCTTTTCCCACTCTTAAGGCACCCATGAGTAGCATGATGACTAAAATGAGACCACTACCAGAACCACCACTTCAATTGCCATCTCTCTTCAAAACATTACAAACATTTCCCTGTAAACATGCTTAGATGCCTGCACGCCACATTACAGGAGCAGTAATAATGTGAAGAAGCCAGCTTGCAGCAGGCTCATACCTTCAGAACAATTAATTCAGTCTGCATTCCCTTACTTATGGGGTGGGGAGTTAAAAGGGAGATAGATTCAAGGAAAGTAGTCAGGAGTGGGCTTTGACAAGAGGAATTTTTCTGCTGCGACACACTATGCACAGGGCTGGTTTGACACACATGCCCTAAACTTCAAGACAGGGAGGAAGCATGACACTTAACTGACTAAAAAAATAACTTCATAAAAACTTGATAAAAATTTAACCCTTCCCTTTCCTGCTCCCACCCCTGTTCAAGTCTTCACAATTTTACTTTCTTCTATCTATTCTTCTGAGTCTTTCACCCAATTAATACTGTGTAGAAGTCTACGAGAAAGGGGAGTTTTCTCTTTCAAGTGTAATTAGACTGTGGAAAACACTATCACAGATGGTTGAAAATGTCAGAAGTTTAGTTACTTCTTAAGTTACTGAAAGCTATTTCATTAATATCTATTAATTATAATGGTTCCAAATGTAACTCTCAATGGTCCAACAGCTGGTAAGTGAAAACTGATGCATTATACCAGAGAGACCATACACAATTTTCTGTTTCTTACACTCACATGCCTAAGGATTCCCTACTGTTGGCGGGGAACAAAGCCTTTTCTGACCTAATATAGTTGTTCTTACACAGCCTACCTACATTAAAAAATCTCTGTCTCTAAATTGGTGCCTTGAAATAGGAGGACATTATATAGTATTAGCATGAAAGGTCACATCCAGTTTTTAACACTGCAACATATAGGATCAAGCGCAATCCATCACAATTATTCTGTAACTGCCCCAGGTAGGGCAGCAATCACTTTACAGCAAGAAAATTTTACTCCCAACTGCGGCTTGCAAACACTCTATTCTTAAATTTGACTTAATTATGTTTAAAAAAATTAATTAGAAGTATTAATTAAAAGGACATTTCAACTTAATTTCACTTGAAACTTGAGAAGAAGAGTGGGTGTTTTTTGGTTCCAACCACTAGCTCTGAAAAGCTGGTGATCCAAAGAAAACATATGCACCAATAATATATAAAAAACTCAGACTCCTACAGTTTGCTTAATATTTGGAATCTGATATAGATCAGAGCTTTCCTTGTTATTTAAATAACAACATACTCTAACACTTTGTGAAAGGATGCAGCTTTCCCTTATCAGTTCTCCAGCTTAGGATAAAAATGTTATGCTCAATATTTAAACAGTTGCTATCTTCCCCTAACTCATGAGACAGAGGCCACAACTTTTGCTAGCGAAATGATTACAGCTTTGTAAATAAAATGCTCATTAGACAGCTATGGGAGATTGCCCCTCAGTAACTGAAGACTACAATCAGTACCCTGTTGGCAACCTAAAAATCTTATTTCTGTCTAAAACCCCAGAAGATTTAAGATAAATGAAGATAATTCCACATGTACAACTTCATGAGATTAATCTCAGACTTCAGCTTAGCCCACAAAAGTCCTACTGTTATGCAAATCTGTAGCTATCCAAGAACAGATTCTACTTTATGTCACAAACAATTCCTGTGATTTCAATTAGGAAATGAATAGTGATAAGCCACCCTGCACTCAACACAGGTAACAGTCACATGAAACCAGCTACACAACAAGAGCAACTGAAAGCATTGAGTAATCTTTTGGGGCTTTTTGTGTCTCTTTCTGGCAGAAAAATTGACATTTATGGTCAAGATCCACAGTAAACAGTTCTGGTTTGACTTCTGAACTCACCACAGGAAGAAGATATAACTATTACCTGATCAACATATTTACAGCTACATACAGTTCAGAAGGAAGATCTGCTTCTTTCACATACAGACCTGGCCATAATTAAGCACTCTTGTCACCTTTCATATATGCTATCATACTACAGTCACATGACCTAAGTCTTCATTTATTCAGAAACTTGAATACTCTAGGTTGAGCATATTGTTCATGAGCACAGTGAACTGTTTTACAGCCTAATATGGTTGTTATCAGCTTCCAGATTAATTTCAAGATTTTTGGTTCCAGGTAGCCTAGAAATACTGGTTTATTCTCTTCTGAATCATGACACTATATTACAAAACACATATTCTTCAGCTAACTCAGACAAGTTTTATTAAAACAAATTTAATGTTTTAGATTTACATTTCTGATGAGAGCTATGGGAAGAGAGTAATTAGATTTGTAACTGTAGTTTGATCTATCTTAAATATGTACGCTTTGGCAGATACGCCATAGCATGACTTAACTGCTCTTGAGAAGTCATGCAAAATTGGCTTGGTCAGCACTAAATCTGTCTAATTTAGGACAAGACTATCACACACTCTTCAAGGATGGGATTCTTGTAAGTGCTTTTGTACAAACCTTAACAATAACAGCATGCCACTGGAATTTCTAAACATTTATTTTTAATCACAATGTTCATCTTTTTCTCATATAAACAAATACTAGCTGTCCTTTGTAAACAGATAATGCAGTTCCAGCCAGGTAATTTAGCCTAAAAGCAACTTTAGAAATAGATTAAAAAAAAAAAAATCACATAATGAAAGCTAAATGTCCCTTAAATGAACTAGGCAAGCCTGGGACCAAGCCTACTATGAGGTTTTTCAAAGCATACATGTAAGAATTTACAAAACAAAGCGATCTATTTATTAAATAATTATTGTCGATGGGGAGTAGGCGGGAAGAAGAGAGCCTTAAAGTGACAAGGCACACAAACAAGAATTACCACAAAGGCCACTGCAAGATGAAAGCAAACTGCTACACGGTATCATTTCTACAGACACACCAACTAGGTAAAACACATAGCAGATTGTTATTATGCTAGAATGCTAAGACTATCACATCAAACAGGAACTGAGCTTTGGAATACTCTCAGTCTAAAATATTTAATTTACATAAGGAGCAAATTTCCCCTTGTCTAATGGCTGGATAAATCCTCTGCTTTTATATATGCATTTAGATTATTTAGTAAGACTGCAGTCAAGAACTGTAAAGTACCACCGAGTTTTGCATAATCTATTATAAAGAAGTTATTAAAAACTCTGACTTCATGTTTTACCTGAATACTACACATTCACGGCCATATACTTGACTACAAGTGCGTTATCATGTTCAAGAAACAGTAAAGCCCTTCAGATGCCCAGTTTCAAAGAACCTCTTTTTACTGCCCAGTCTCTGCTTCTTTTCTCAGCAAACGTATCTTCCTAACTCTCTTATACATGCATACACATATATATATTCTCTGGCTAATACATCCTCATGCCAGTATCTGTACTCAGTTTCGATTTATACAGTGCCATACAACTAGCTCCGAAATTAAGACCTCACAACCAGCCTTCTTTGTTGATAACCTACCACTCGCAGGATCCCCTTTAGACCCGAGTTGTCGCCTATCCCAGGATGCAGAAGAGCTCAGTCGTAGGCGGCCCTGTACCCTGTAAGTCTGGAACTCTTACGATGCAAAGAAATCCTCTTTCCAGCCTCCCCCTCCTACTCCCTTTGACGCACTAACTCTGGACCACTTCCACCGCTAAGGGCTCCATACTTTCACTCTATTCAGGACTCCTTTAGGTAACATTCCTCGCTCCTTTTGGCGACGGTCCCTCCACGGCCGCTCTGGGCTTTCCACACCGCTCCTCGAAGTCGGGGGAGCGGCCCGCACGGCGGGAGCGGAGGCCTCCCCAGCGCTGTCGCGCCGCCGCTCCCCCAACCCCTCGCTCACTTCCACCTCCGCCGCGAAGCGCCGCGGGTCGCCCGAGCCCGGCCGCAGACGCTCCGTCGGCGAGAATGGCGGGAGGACGCGCCTCCGGCCGAAACTGCGCGAGCTCTTACCAAAGCTCCGCCAAGCCCCCTCGCAGCTGCTGCTGGGCCCTCGTAGGCTGCCGGCCTCCCCTTCGCACCCCGGGCCTCCTCATCGCCACAACGCCACGGACAACTGCCGCGGCTTCAGGTTCTTGCTCGATCCCCGACGGGCCCCCTACGCCGCCGCACGCACCGCGGTCCCGCTCCCCTGCCCGAGGCGTTGCTGGGCCGCCAGGGCCCAGTCCTTTACTCGGGCAGGTCCTTACCCTTGGCCAGCGCCACAGTGGAGTTTTCGGTGTCGATGGTGTACAAGATCCCTTCATAGCGGATCTCGGCCTTGGAGATAAGGCTGATCTTGCTCCCGATGTAGGGCGTCCCCCCGCTCATGGTGCTGGCTTCTCGGTCAGGGACAGCCCCCCTCCTCCCCTGCCGAGCGCTCCTGAAGCCGAGCACAAACAACTAAACAAGCCCGGCTCAGAGTCGTAGTAGGCGCTCTACTCCTCCCGCTTCGAGCCCGACCTTCCGCCGATCCCCCAGCGACGGCTTTCCCTGCGCAGACTCCCTCAGCACACCCCGCACCAAAAGCGCCCTGAAGCTCCCAACATGGCCGCCGCCTTCATCTTCCCTCAGAGCCGCCCCCCTTCGCTCCAGCCGCGAAATGGATGCCGGGAGCGGAAGTGTTCTCGCGAGATCTGGCGGCCTAAGGGCGGGGCGGGGGCCGCTGAGGGGAGGGTGCGGCCGTTTGGGCCGCCCGGGAATCCAACGTAGCGGCGGCGAAGCCCCGAGCGCACCGGCACGTTCCCGCTTCGCGTGTGTGTGGAGCAAGGCTTCCCCGGGGGGGCTGGGGCTCGCACGACGGGTCGGGCTCGGCTGTGCCTCGTCACGCTTTCCCTGCCTGGCCTAGGGGTGGTATGCGGGGTCGGGGCTGTGCGGGGCCTGCGGCTCCCCGGGCTCCCGCCCAGGGCGCCGGGAGCTTGGAAAGCCCGCAGCTTGGAAAGCCCGCCCCTGCCGCAGCCTGTCAGCACCGGGGGATGTGAAAGTAGGTTTGGTGATTTGGGGTTTTGGGGGTTTTTTGAGAGAGGCCCAGGCCAGCTAGCATTGAATGCTAAACTCCTGTGATCCTTTATGAGGAGTCTGGAATCCAGTTATGTGGAGAGCTGCGTAAGTTTAGATGATGATCACCCTTTTGTTCATATTTCAAGGGGGATTCCATTTTACTCACTTGGCAGGGCATCGAGATAGTCAGATCTTGCCAAGCAACACGAAGTAATGCAACTCTTGATGAAATCTTGAGTAAAGTGTGAAATTTATCCTGAAAAAAATACCCTTTTAGTACAAGTAAACAGAAAAAAACCCCAGGATTTTGAGATTGGACTTAACTTGTACACCTTTAATAAAAATCAAAAATGAGGCTTCCTGTTGGAGGCTTTGCCTGTTAAAGCATGATACTGCCTCAGGCCCCACTTTTTTATATTTGCAGCCTAGAAAATTACATGCAACAAAAACTAACTTCTGGAAAAGGTACTTAATAGCTTTTGTTGCAGCAACTGGATGCTAACATGTTGCAAAGATTCAGCAAGTATTTTGTTTAGAATAGGGCTTTGAAACACAACAGCAGGCCTGATTTTTCTGGAAGGGCCTGCATGTTTCTAAATAAAAATAAATAGGAGCTGTACTAGACTTCTGGGAACTTTATGCCCAAGTTCAACTGACTGTAAAGTCATGGAGGAATTGAGTGCCCAGGGAGCTTTACTGCGATGTGCTTCTAGCATGTCCTGGACTACTTGAAAGATTTTGGAACAAAGTTCTGCGGTTAATGACTGGATATACATGGCCATATCAAGTCTGTAGGAGACCACTGTTGAAAATCAGCATTTGTAACTCAGCTCAAAGTAAAGCTACTGTTTAGAACAATAACAAAAGATGCCTATGTTCTGTTACAAGGAAGGAGAGAGGGAGTCTTCCTGACTACCAGAGGTTGGTCTGTGGCTGCTTCTCAACTGTGCCACAATCTCATCTGTTGGAGGAGGTGGAGAGCCTAAGAACAATCTAGAGGATCAGCTACAATCTGTATTACATGGCTTTCCTGCTCCTGCCTCCTTACAGAAGGAGATGCATCAGCTTCAGGATAGGACTTGGAAGAGGGCAAAAAAGCTTTGGGGAAGGTTGCAGGGAAGATTGAGACTCCGGCTGATGAAGAAAGAGGACGTGATGAGGGGAAGGGAGACAGGGTGTATCAGGGAGGCCTGCGATACTGACATAAAAGTGCAAAGAAGGGGAAGAGGAATACCTTGAAATAAAACCACTTGCCTCAAAGAGCCATGTGGCTTTGCTTCTGACCAACATCTTCCTAAGTTTTCCCTCATTTGCCTCTCAAAATGGTAGTTGAAGACTCCCATTTATAGAATTAGGGTTCCAAGGTCGTGTGGTGGAAGAGCTAACAGAAATGGACATTTCATTGAGCTTGGTACAAGTAGCATTTCAGGAGAGAATTCAAGTGTAAAACTGTCAGAGTTTACTTTTAGGTTTCTGAAAGAGAGAAGTTGGACAGACTGAATAAAAGAAGAAAAAAAGCTAGGAATGGAAAAGTATCCCCTTGAAAAACTTTTAAAGGGTTAAATTGGAACCTTCTTGATGTCAAATTTTCCTAAGGCTCTTCATCAAGTCCTGTCTAGGTGAGTACAGACAAGTATTTACATTATGATTAACTTCAAAACAAAAGCTCCTAAATTTTTGTAACCCATATATAAAAAGAAATTCCTTTGCAACTGAAATACATGAAACTAAATTTAGACATATTTCTAGAACAGCTCTTGGCTACTCTAGCCATCTTTGTGCTCTCCAGTTTGTGGAATTTATCACTTCTAATTCATACTTAAAATCAGCAGTTGGAAGAATATTTTTATAGTGTAAAGTGAATTTCAATTATATATGTAAAGAGTTCTGTAAATTCATTTTAAGAAGTTAACTCAAAATCTTATCTAAACACGGTAGGTACCATTTTAATGTTAAATTTAAACTTACAATACTTAAATAGTATATTTGAAGGCACTGAAAGTGTGTATTTGAAAGAAGCCCATGGCACATAACTAGGAAAACAGTTCTCCTTTCTAAGTGCTTCTTTCACTTCTTTAGAAGACAAAAAGTTACTTGTCTATGTGACCTGTTACTCCTCCGTGCAGCTTAACATGGCTGTGGTACTTCTATTATGTAGTGAGTTATTAATGAAAAGCTTTGGTTGGAAACAGGGCACAGGGTTTAACGGTGTTGGTAACTGAACAGCAACTTAAGAAGTTTTGTGGTGGATTTTCTTTCACAGGCAATTTTAAAACCATGGTTGGAAGTTAACTTTCCTAATAGACGCTCTCTATTTCAAACAAAAAATAACTCAGGAAACATTATATTTTAAGAGATCAGATGAGGTGATCAAGGTAGTCTCTTTGGGTTTTTTGATGTTGTTTTTTTTAATCCTATACATATTTAACTCCTGAAAATGAAAGGGCAACAAATATGTTCAGAAATACGTTTCCTATGATGAAAAGCATGTAAATGTTTGAAAAATATTTTTATAATAAAAGAGTGAATACAAAAATTGACAGAGATTCTGTACTTTTTACTAGAAGTCTCATTCCCTACATAAAAGTGCGGGCCCAAAGCTGGTTTCAGCAACAAGTTTATACATTCTTATGTATGCCGTCACTTCGTGACTTGAAAAGAGTCCAATGTGAATCAGTATACATCATGTTTTATTAAACAAAATATTCTATTGTAATTCCATATTTTGTGTGTTTATATATGTATATAAAATGGCTCAATTGAGGTGAGTGGGAAGAAATATGAATTCATGTTTTACAGATTACCCACCCACAAGTGTACTTTAAAACTGTAATTAAAAGTAGGTAATTTTTTAAAGTTTTGAAACCTGTGGTATAAATCATGACTTGTCATTTTCTCCTTCTTGTGGGAAGATTACTTTTTATCTTCTAAAGTTACAAAGCAATAGAGTTTCCTCCCAGGTGTTTTTTACAGAGACACCCAGTTTAATGCCATAGGGTTAGAAAAATGTAGACTAAAATGATTTTCATAGTCAAGACTAGTTGTGGAATCGTATATCTAACTTTCCATTCTCTTATAAGAATTCTGGAGATAGTGTACACAAATGAAATCCAGGAGCAGGGCAAATAACTGAAGGAAGGAGAGAATCTTCTCTGATGAAGTTAATAAAATGTGGGACTCTTAACAAAGTAATATAGGATAAATGCTGATATTTTTCCAACCCAAATGAATATTCTTTAATTTTGTGCAAAAGCAAATTGAGTCATAGTCTGCTACATTTTAATTAAATTTCCAGGTAGAAACATTTGTTAAAAGTCAAAATTTAATTCAGCTGCAGCATTCCATAAAAGCAATACTCATTTGCTAAGCAAATTTTTGATGTATAGATCTCCTGCGTACATTTAATACTGTTTTTCATAAGCACTACTGTGCTTTCACATTCGCTTGCCACAGCGCCTTTAGACCTTCAGTACTTTTACTGGCTACTTTATTTATGAAATATGCACTGGTTTAATTTTGGGAGACATTGAAACTTACCCTAATTAAACTGGTGCAACCTATTTTTAATGCATTTTAAAAGTGGTTTATTTTGATTCATCATAAACCTGCTCCTAAAGGTATAAACAGACAATCAGGAAAAACTACCCTGAATAAAACTGTAACCTACAAGAAATGGATGGTAACAAAGCAGCTGTTAGCAGTTTAGTCTTGTGACTCCAGCAAGTCATCTATAATGGATGACTTAACAGATTGACTCTGGGAATGGAGAAGAGCTGTGTGCACCGTGAGCCCTTCACTCATTTCCATCAGCGCATTGTGCGATTGAAGGGGAGTTATTCACTGATGCACCTTTTCCAGTTTTGTGGAAAATCCTGAAAAACCACAAAATGAAGAATGAGTCACTGCTTCAGGTCACAGAGCAGCAGCTCGGATACCTCCAAGTTTGCAGACATCCATCCTACTGCAGGGCAGCAGAGACAGATAATGGAATCCAAGTTGCTTTCTGCTGGCAGTGTCTCAAATCCATGGTGGTTATCACCTGTGTGCAAGAACAGATGCAATCAACTGTGGGCAATGGTTGTTCATAGGGAGAAAATTATTTGGAAGGCCATCAAAGAAACTGTCCTGTCATTAGTCAAAGAAATAATAGTTTAGGACCACCACCTTTCTCTTAAATGGTATTTCTGCATGCATGAGGCAAGCATTGACGTGAAAAGGATGTACAGCAGTGCAATGGCAAAAGCATTAGTTACAAAATGAGCTACCTCACATGTCCTGTGAGGATGCTGAAGGAATGCCAGAGCAGCTGCTGTGATGATGCAAAGAATGGTATTTTTGATTTACAGGTCTTCTGTTAACAGCATCCACATTAGGAAGTTGTATTACTGCAACCATTCTTCACTAGGTAAAGCAGGAGCATTAGACAGATGCGTAAAGCAGACACAGCAGTGCAAACAGCAGGTACTCTGCGTGCATTTTAGGATTTCAAACACCTTTAACAGCACATGAAGTTCCCTCCTTTGAAGGAGTTAGCGTGTCAGGCAGCTGAGCCACTACAGCTGAGCGCACACATGCTTTCAGTTCTCCCTAAGCGCAAAGAAAATTGTGCTGGCTGCGACCAGCCTCACAGGGTACGAAGCGAAGACAAAGAGCGAGGTTACAGCAGCTTCGCTACCAGAAGACAACGTGACCTCAGGGCAATTCAGTTCCCGACGTGGAAGCTCACACCGCTCTGCACCAGGGCCGCGCAACTCCCCGCCCCAGGTCCCTACACACACAACTACCGGCACAACCCCCGCACCCCTTAAAGCGCCTGCCGGGACCCGCAGCCGCCCCCTCCCTCGCGCAGGCCGGTCAGGCCACCGGGCCATTCCCAGACCCTGCCGGCCAGGGGGGATCGCACCGGGCCCCGGGGGACGCGCAGGAGCCGGGAACAGCACCGCACCCGTCCAGGACGCGGAGAGGCCGCCAGCGCTGCCCCCGCCCCGCCGGCGGGGAGGAGGAAGCCGGCCCCTCCCAGAGTGCCTCGCGCGCGGCTGAGGCCGGCGCGCATGCGCGCTGCGCGGCCGGCTCCCAGCTCAGCGCAAGATGGCGGCGGGCGCTTCGGACCCCCTGGAAGAGATGCTGCTCTTCTCCGAGGAGGTGGACGAGAAGGCGGTCAGCGACCTGGTGGGCTCCTTGGAATCGCAGCTGGCCGGCGGCCGGGGCTCCGCCGAGGCGCCCCAGCCCAGGGCCTCCGCCCCGTCCCAGCAGCAGCAGCAGCACCAGGGGAGCCTAGCGGGGGGCAGCAGCCCCGTCCGGCAGCAGCAAGGGCATCCCGCGCCTTCTCCCGCTCCTGGGGCAGAGGAGGCGGCGGGCTGCCCCGGCGCCGCGGAGAGCCGAGCCCCTGCCCAGGGGCCGCTCCCGTCCCCGTCTCCCCCGGCGGCGGCAGCGGTGGCGGCGGCGGCAGCGGCGGCAGGGAGGGGAGTGAGTGTAAACAGTAGTAGTGTGCAGCAATCACATGGAGCGGCTCTCCTCAGCAGCAGCGGCGGCAGCAGCAGCCCCGGCGCGCCCGCCGCCCCTGCCCCGCCGCAGCCCGCTGCCCCGCCGGCCCCTGCCCAGCCTGTCAACAACCATGTGGCTGCCGGCGCCGATGCCCGGGACGCGGGGAGCCCCAGCCCCGGCGGCAGCCCGCCCGCCGCCGTCAGCGCGCCGCCGCAGCGCGCCGAGACCGCGGCCGCCGCGGGGGGAACCGGGACCCCGGCGGGGGGCGGCGGGCCGGAGGGAGCGGCGGAGGGCGCCGCGACCGCGCCGCTCCCCGGCGAGGCGGCGCCCAACGGGGAGGGCGCCGGGGGCCGGCCGGCGGCAGTCCCACCAGTCAGCAGCCACGGCAGAGCCGACGCCGCCACCGCACAGACCAAGCCCGCGCAGGGCCCGATCCCCGCAGTAAACGCACTCTGTAACTCCGCCAGCCCCGCTGCCAGCGCGGCTGTCCCGCCGGGACAGGGCTCGGTCGCCAACTGCGCTCCGGCCGCCCCCGTTGCCGCGGCCCCGGGCGCCGCGCCCAAGCCAGCGGTCAGCACCACGGGAGTCGCCAAGGCTGGCGCTACCCTCCCCGTCGCCCCCGCGGCCCCCCAGGCCCTGTCGCCCAGGCCGGCGCTGGGCGCTGCCCCCAGGATCGTGGCCCCTCAGCTGATCGTGAGGCCGCCTCAGCAGACCACCATCCAGCTGCCGCCCGGCTTCACTATCCCGCCCGGTAAGTGGAAACGCAGCCGTCTGGGTTTGCTGGTCTCTCAAACCTTTTTTTTCTTGGCCGAGGGTTTGGGTTTTTTGGGGGGTTTTGTTGTTTTTTTTTTTTTCTCTCCCCCCCCCCAAGTTGTCTTCCCGCTGCTCGCCGTGCTGGAAACAAAAGAGGAGGCACCTGTCTGAGGGCGACGTCTGGCAGAGGCTGCCGTTAATGAGGGTGTGATTGGGCCGGGACGGGCGGTTGCTGATAGAAATGATTCTGTTGGTGGATGAGTTACTCGTTGTGTCTTAGGGAGAGAGCGGCAGTCACGGTAAGTCGTTGTGCGAGGGTGTAGTGAGCAGTTGGGCACGAGATAAAAAGCTGGAGCGTTAGAATAGTTTTATATGTTTTGAAGGACTGACTTCATTTTTTGCTTTACTCTTGATAGTCTTTTAAAGTTTTCCTTCTTCGAAGTGTCTTCTGCTGTGAGCCAGGTGGCAAGATACAGGCTAATTTGTGTAATTGAATCTAAAATGTTTCATTTCAGTAAGTGATGATGTCATTCTCCACTGTGCCTGGGCAGTCTTTACATCACCAGATTTTATATCTAACTCTCAAGTAACTGTTGCATCTTGTCCGTTGTCCTAGTTTCTTTCATGACTAAAAATGTAAGTTCAGCGAGGTGCCTAACTAACCAAAACAGCATCTCTTCATCCTAGTGGTTCCTGCTCTGTGTATTGTTTCATCTGAAATTTTGAAGGGTTCTGTGGTCCCCTACGTAGATTTTCATGTCGCAGAAAGTTGGTAACTTTGTGCTTTCTTGATGTAAAATTTGAACTAATTTTTATTTTTTGCTACTGATAGCATGATAATTCATGGAAATATCGATGTAGTTGGAAATATATTTCCTCCACCATACTTAAAATAGTTGATATATATTAACCAAGATAAGTGGAGCAAAAATGTCATGGTGTAGAAGTTTGGTTCTGAGAGGACTTTTAGTAGTTGTGTCTTTGTCCATAGTTTATCAAACTCCTGCTCTGCATTCTAATGCTCCAACCAGATAAAGCTCAGTGATTTCATGAAGACCTAACTAACTTGAAACAGATAAGTGGTTGCTTTTCAGACTTGGTGCCTTCAGCTTCCAATTTCCTGTTGTTAATCTGTTTGATAGTTATTATACACAGATGATAATGTGTGAATTGTAACTTTGCATACAGTTTCAGAAATTCATTTTGTCAATAGTTTGTTCTGCTACTTAGTTTTCAAACAGAAGAGGAAAACAGAGCCCTTGAAAGCAATCTGATCCAAGGTTTAGAAAATGTTATGGAAATAATACTGTGGAATGTTATAATTTTATTTCATTATAAGACAGTTTGAAGTTCATTAAATTTGCATAAATGTGAAGATAGTATGCTCTAAGATTAAGGTATCCAGAAAATACAATGTTATTTTTGAGTTTTTACTTTTTAAATGAGTGAATAATTTATAATTAATTTTAAAACTCTCATTGTAAACTTCTGTCTAAAGTAGAAATTAAGAATCAGTTTGTGAGAATAGGTTATTTTAGCACATAATACTCATAAGTTGTGGGTTTCATCTTTATGTGGCTGACAGTAAGGAAAAATTAATCTCATAATTTAACCAGATTCTAATTTGTACATTTTGTTCAGTAAAAGAAATTTAAAGTCCCTCAAACTGGATTAAAACATAACATTAATATGTGAAAATTTGTGCATCTTTAGTGGTAATTATGTCTGCAAATTTTATTGAAACTGTGTGGCATGTGTTGCAATTAATTTGTCCATTCCACTCAATTTTTTAAAATTCAGAATGAGTTTTACAAAACTGGTTAACAAACCACCTGTGAATCAGTGTAATGCAAATAGAGCCTGTGTTTTTTAGTGCATGGCAGGCATTATCCTATGAGGATTTTTATAAGCATAAAGCAGAGGAGCACTACCTGTTTGGCCAGTTGGCCATGTCCTGATTTTTGTGTGTCCAGATGGTTTAGGAATGGCATTTATCAAATACATCATCTGTTTACAGAATTTTGTACAGTTACAAACCCTGAGCTTTGGTGCTTGCAGGGCTAGTGAACCTAAAATGCTATCTTTAAAAAAAAAAAAAAAAAAAAATCTTTCTGGATGGAGGTTTCCCCCTTCTTTTACAAATTACTATCTGGGCTTTGGAAGAGAATTAGGCTCATGTCTTTTAGATGTGGTTCTTGCTGTAGCTCTGTATGCCTTTACCTTAAAGTTTGATTTACACAAATCTTTAGGTTGTGGTGGCAGAAATTTGCCTTCTCTTTGTGCTTTAGCAGTGATATTTGGTTGGGAGCACCTATAACTATGTGAGTCAGGGCTTTTACTGGTGCTGCAGTTCCCTCACAGGTTCATCCCAGGACTGGGATTTGTATTTGTGTCACACACTGAAAGATAGATTTGCTTGGTGTAAGGTACCTTTGAAATTTGTTACTTGCTTGATATAATATTGTTCAAATTTCTTTATCCTCACGGTAAGTTGCAAAATATGTCCATTTACTGAGACCTTTTTTTTTTTCTGGGAAGCTAATAATTAAAGTGGATGTAAGCTTTTGCTTGCTTTATTTTATCTTTAAAAGTTAAAAATATATATGAAGCAATTTGCACATAGAGATAAATTGCAGAAGCGACATCTACCAACTTTACCAACAGAATAGAAGCTAACTTCCTGGATCCTTATTTTTTGGTTCTCCAGTAGTTGCAGGCAAGATATTTTTTCTGTATCCTATGTTGTATCTTATCTAGGTTAAATTATTAAAATATATTCTGAAACTAACTTGGAAATGTTTGTCAAATAATCTGGCTGGGGAACTGCTTAATTCTGAGAGAACTAGAGGGAGCACACACAAGCTTTGCAGGGATCTTGAATAAGTGTGAAGCTCCAGATGATCCAGGGACCAACTTAACTGTTGTCTCCGCTTTTCTATCCTGCTGCTTGTGGAGAACTTAGGCCAGTAACACTTAGGGCAAAACTTGATGGCACTGGCTGTGTTGTGTATGTGGCCTCTATTTGTGAAACACATTACTAGAAAATAACCTGAAAGTGTTATGATTTACTTCCAGAAAGTCTTAGAAAACACCCACCAAGTTCTCTGTTAATTTGGAAACAATTCCTTTGGTGTTTTCCTAAAATACCTGCACTTGTACAATTTTATGCCAAGGAGTAGTTGTGTTGGTTCTCTTGGTGTGATGATATTTTTTTCTTGATGTCTAAACCACAGGTAGTGCCTCCCAGTGCAGTGGTTGTAGGTGCCAAATAAATCCATGTGTTAATGCACAACAATTAACTAAATCTCAAATATTGTATACTTAGAAATGTGTCTGGCCTAATGTTTGCATGTGCACATCCCCTAAAGCTGTTGTTTTAGTAAAGCTGTTGTGTCATTGTCCCTGGTATGTTCATAGTGAATTCTGTTCTCAGCTACTGGATTGTCGTTATAGTTTACTTTTAATGTATCTTTCTAGTTTTACTCTGCTGACCCTGGCTAGACTGCTGCAAGTTGCTGTATGCCTGTACGCTCAAGTGACTTTTTTACCACTGTTAACCATAAACTGCAGTTATTTTAATTCCACACTGAATCAGTTATTAGTTTTTGTCTGCTAGTAGAGGCTCCTTTTCTTCTTTGAAATAAAATCTCATGTTACACCAGAATAATTTAAAAAATATCTAGTACAGTGCTGTACATTAATTTTATTCTGTAATCTGTAGTCAGGAAGTTCTTTATTATTCTTCATATTATTCTTTATTCTATAGTTACTGTTACTTTGTTCTCGTTAGGTATGGTCTTGGTGCGCACGGATGCTGGACAGCTTGTAATGGTGCCGCAGCAGGCTCTAGCACAGGCTCAAATGCAGGCTCAAGTACAAACACAGGGACAAGGTCCTACCAGCATTTCACCCAGACTCTCAGTGCCCACAACTGGCCCCGTTTTTCGCCTGTCAACAACTCAGGTATGTCTGGCTTAATTTCACTTGACTTTTGTGCATTATGTTTTCCTCTGTCTTACACTTTATTAGCTCATATGTTTTTACAAATACACTTTCCCCCCTTTATTCAAATGCAGTTTATTTTCTGAAGCCTAGGATTTTTTTTTTTGTATTTCAGAAAATACTTACTTTATGGAGTCTCTCAAGACCTTGTTCAGACTGTGAGATCATTGGATGCTAGAAGGCTGTTTTAACCAGAACTTAGTTTGAACTGAATACCACTGGTTCAGTAGGTGCCCCTTGTTCCTCTGAATCAGAAGCATTGTGATATCCCAGCATGATGGAAAGATGCACAGGATGGCTAGATTTCACTAGAAATTAGGAAAGAAAAAGCCAAGTCTATTCAATACAAGGATTTGCAGTAATTAACTTTTCTAATATACTTTATTCAAAATAAAGATTTAATTCCTTTGATTCACCTCTGGATGTGATCTCTCTACACGTAAAGTTTTGTTTGTGTTATGACTACATTTCCTTTTTTATATAGATTGACGGGATAGCGTGCTTTCCTATCCCAAACTCTTCAGTGGAGTGTGTTTATTTCAACTTGTAGCTGGTCTGTTTTCAAGGGTGAAGGTGTATTGTTTTTTAATTATTTGGTAGGCTGCCTTGGTTTAAAATTTTGTAGGGAGGCTGTTTAGCTTTGGGGCATTTGGAGCTGAGCTCTTTTACTAAAATGTAGAGGCAAACATCTTCAGATGTTAGTACAGAGCAGCAGTGACATAATAATACTAGTAGTCAGAGTTTAAGGTAGTTTGCCTAAGGTCTTTGTTAGCAGAAGTGATAAGTAATTCCAAGTGGAAAGAGATGAAGAGGGTGTCTTTATAATTTTTTAGTTGAATGTTGTATAGGTTTCTTGAAATAACTTAAGCATGTATTTCCTCATGTTTAACAATTGATTAGTGCCCCATTATATGCTTTGTGTGTTACACCGTATCTGTGGTCTAAAAGATTATGAAGTTTAATTCAAAACTGAAAATGATGATAAACTTTTCAGAAGAGAAGGAAGCCAGAATAAAATTGGAGACTTGAAAACAAATTACTGATGTGAGGCAATCTTAAACATAGAGTAGCCAAGTAGAATCTTAAGTTTTGAAGTTTGTAGCTCAGTGGAATGTATCTCAGGAAAGACACAAGTAAAAGCCTGGAAACACTTGAAGAACTTTATGCTCTCAGAAAAGAGGTAAGTGTGGTATTGGATAGAATTCATAAAAGAACTCTTGGCAGAAAAGGCAGCTGTTTAATGTTTGAATTTGTGATACCTGGAAGGATAAGAAGATACATAGAAACCTTCAAAGATAAATGTATTTCAGGAAAAATAAAGAGAGAATTTTTTTTTACTAGTTTGATGTCAGTGAAAGTCCAGACAAGTTCTTTTCAGTTTGTATGTCTGTCTTTGGTTGTTTGGGGCTTTCTTTGTAAATAAGCATAATCAATTCTTTAGTAGTGACTACAAGGGACTGTATAGCACACATTCTAGCAATGGGTTCTGAGGAAAGTGCATAGCATAAATGCAAAACAGAAATTGTGAGCTGAGACTGTATTAAGAGTATGATCTCAATCTGTTGAAATTAGTTCATTTTAGCTGTTTCTGTTTCATACTGTTAATTTTCATGTAAAATTCAGAGTGGAAACTTTCATAGCAAATTAAATATTAACAAATTGTCTGTAGCTTGAAAATGTTTGAGTAGTGCACCTTTATTGTACATAGAATCTTAGGAAGTGTACAAAAATGTAGACCGACTTGCTTGGCTGTGTGTGTTCACTCTTTATTAGAAGACTGGAGTTTGGATCCCAAAGAAAACGTTAAGATGTGTGCACAGCAAATGTTGGAAGTTGATCACATTGGCCTCAGGCAGCTGTTCTCTAGTTATATGAAGCAGTTAAGGTTGCAGAAAAAGTACAGTCTGAGTTGCCATATTTATATAAAAATAAACCTGTGAAGATACTGCATGCTCACGTGTTTGTAGAGATACCTAAAATCTGAAGGAGTTCAGGTGTTAGAAAGATGTAATTGTTCTTGTGCAGAGTTCTGCACAGATAAATACCCCACTGCATTGTAGATACTCCTTTACACTTGTTAATGCTGGTAAGCTGGTTGAGAATAGAGGAAACCAGCAAGGCCTTATGAATGATAAAGTTTGATTATTTTAGTGTGATGGGATTAGAAACATGGTATTGTAGCTGTCAGGATTAATCTCCTTTGACAGGTTTTTGTGATAGCTGCCCAAACTGTACTGCATCATTTCTTTATTTGTTGTAATTAACAAGGATAAAAAATATTTAATATTGTCCTTGGGAAATGTACAGTGAACTTCTGTGACTCTGCATGTGGTCTGCAGGCTCTTCTTTCATTTTTACAGTGCTTATATTTTATGTTTGACCTTAGTGTGTTCTTTTAAAATGATGGTTGACTGACTTTTCAAATCAGATTGTTAAAGTTTAAATTGTAAAAGTTTATCATATCAGAACTAGACACTAGACTTTTATTTCATTAGGTGGATCGTTTATAACCTGTGTCTGTTCATTGGTTTAGTGGGGGAAATGTCCAATGACAAAGACTATGTGAAGGTTTTAGAAGTGTCAGTTATTTGTTTGGGTATCACTATGATTAATCCAGAAAAAGAATCAAGTTCTAAACTATAGGAAATTGTGTGTACTGAAAAAAACTTTTTTCAGTGAGTTTGTAATATTTATTTTTTATTTCAAAATCAAATTATGATGAAAGCCAAATTCTGTCAATTAAAATTTCAGTAGAAATTAAAAATTATTTGAAACCAGTCTTAAGTTTTTATGTCTGTAAAGTAAATATTCAGGAGTCTAGTCTCCACTGTGACTGAAACACAGAAAAATTGTGTGTACTGTTAGCTCAAGACTGACAGAATATAAACATTAATTGCTTGAGTCCTGTAAAATATTTTGCAACATTGATGGATGTTGCAGGCTGTGCGGTTTTAGCCTGTGGAACATCAGATACCGATCTCTCCCAAAAGTTAGCGATGATTGTTGTTTTACTGTGCAGAGCTGTACTGTGATGTTTTTATTCGTTTATTTTAAGATAGCTTTATTTGGATTGAAATGCAAGATGCATTAAATATGTAGAATTTAGTGATGTAATTCAGTCACCGAGTTTGTGTTTTACTCTGCTTCTACCTGTGTAGAAAGTCTGTGCAGGTGGAAATTTGCAGTCTGCCATAAGCATTCTAGGAAATATCGTACTACAAAGAATGTCTGATCTGCCTCAGAAAAGCCGTAGCTCTCGTGGTTTGTGGGTATTACAGTTGCTGTTCTTCAGATTGTCTTAATTTTTAGCCAGTGTCAAGTGTCACAAGTTACTCAGCTAAGTGATTGTTTTCAGTGCTGTAGTTAATTTGTATATACACTTTAAATAATTATTGTGTTAAGAAAGTGTTATGAGCTCTGTAGTTAGATGTAAAACACCGATTATTAAATAACATGCCAAAGAAGTTGGAAAAGCTGACAGTTACTTTTGGCAACTCATTAAGAACCATTGAGAATGATAACTGGAGAATATAAAATGAATTATGAACTACCTTTTTTAAAATGCCAAGAAAGATCATCTGAAAAATTATGGAAGTGTTCATCTAAGTTTGAAAACTCTTTGAATTTCTCCCCTCGACAGCTAAGTAATTTTTCCTTCACTCTGAGAAGAGGGGAAAGTAAGGAAATGTTTTAAATGTTCTTAAATGAGAGTGACTTGATCGATACATACAGAGCTGTGCAGATCTAAACTGCTCCTGTAGCCCTAGAGTATAACAAGATTTTCTTTTTTCTTTCCATATCCCAGGGCCATCATTTGGTAGATCTTCTCCCAGTTATCTTGGAGGAAGACAAATCAGACTTCCCATGAAAATTCCTCTAGTTTGAGTAGATGGGCTTAGATCCAGGACAGTGTGTGAGGAAGGAGCCGCCTTTCTCTAGGAACAGTGGAAGCTGCTGAGATAGAGAAAGCCTAGTCTGTTTTCCCTTAGGATTTAGTGTATGGGCTTAGGATAATGCTTTCCCTGAAGACAGAGGATTTATCGTCACTTGTTGCATTGCTGGAGGTTCAGAAGTCAAATATCTGTATACAGGAGTATTTACCTTCACAGGGAACTGATACAGCCATTCCTCTTCCCTTCCCAAGTTAAAAAAAAAAAAATTGGTTGCAGTGCCAAACACAAAAGTTCAGTAGGATTAAGATCCATAACTTCCTGTTCATCCTACATTAATCTCTTCTGTACATGTGCTGTGTATTACAGTCTTTGCATGATAAATGCACAAAGATAAAAGCTTCAGCCAGGCAATCAAGGCACACAATTGATGTTGCGCTGCAAACTGAAATCTGATGTTTCTTACATTTCGAGTGCTTAGCTTTGCTATTGAAGTTATTGTTTGACTTCTATTGTTTGTAATACCTCTGTCTCATTTTTTTGCAGCTTTTAGGAGTAGAGAATGTAAGCAAATGTGGTACACCTTTGGGGACAGTTTTATGTTAGATTCTTGGAAGAAGATAGGGAAATTCATTTTGAAAGGAGGACTTGGGTTCTTTTCTCAACTCTTAGGTGGGGTAATCTTTGATTAGATGTTTACTCATGCTGCTTTCAATTGCTGCTGTGTAAAATATGAATAAAATCTACTTGTCAATTCCTAGTGGAATTCTGGAAAATGGACTAATCATGATAAGCAAGTTCCTGGTAGGAAGGGTCTCTGTTCTGATCAGTTTAAGGCTAAGCTCAAAGGCTCTGGAGCATGGGAATGTGTCTCAAAAGGATGTACCATATCTGAAGCACAGGGTCAGAAGCAGTGAGATGGATTCAGTCAGAAGAATCAGAATAGGAAAGTAACAGAACACTACAGAGAAGGCCTTAATTGAGAGAAGTGCCTGTAATAGGAAAATATACTTGATATTTTAATGGTCTTTTACATATAGAGTCCTTCTGGTTTCTTTAAGTGAAATGTTCAAGAAAAGCATGAATAGGTACAATTGTATGATAAAATAGTTTTAGTTTAGGTCCAATTATAAGATTGTAGAGGACTGTAATGGGGGGATGGGATATTAACTACAGCTAACTGCAGATTTTTTTTTAGGGAAAAAGTATTGCAAAATATTCAAGTATATAAAAAAATATTTTTCAGACTGTGAATATAAATTCATCATCTTGGTGCAGCTGCCAGAGACTTGACTTTTTAAAATTGATATCCTATGTTTTACATTGAAGTACTCAGTCTTACAGAAGATTATAATAATCTTTTGATAGATTAAGAAGTGCAGTTTTGTTGTACTGTGAATGCATTTTCAGTCATAACATGCTTGTTTGAAAAAAAGTATTTAATAAAATAAAAAATATTTTGATGTTTGAAACAAACATTGGTTTGAGTTAACTGTGCATAATTTTAGTTCAATGATTTTTATCTTCATTATTTTAGTTTCCTTTTAGTTTTTGATTTACATTAATTTTAGCTGAATATTAAAAAGTTATTAATGTTACCAAAACTTCATCTGTGGTAGGATCTTAGTTAAGGTACAGGATTTTTAGGAAACAAGCTATAAGTTGATGGAAGTTCAGGTGATTTTTAGAAAAATTTCATTCTGGATTCTTGTATTATGAGCAGGTCAAATAAGCGTGGGTTTGCTTGCATTACTGTATTCTTCAGATCATAAGTAAATTCATAAGTCTTTCAAAACTGATTATTTAGATTATGTTAATTTTTTGCCTACATATCTTATTTTGAAGCTAACACTTGAGAAATTATGAAAAATAGGTAGGTGCTGCCATCTAGTTTTTCTTTGGTGAGTTTCTTTTGTTTCTCTACATTTTTCATTTGTACAGTTTATGGCTTTTCATGCTTTTGATACAGACTTTGTGTAGTGGTTTCAGTATCTTAATACCCACCTGGGTTTACATTCATAACCAAAAAATAAGTTACTTATTATAAATTATTTTTAATTAAAATTATTTGATGTTAGTTACAAAATTAAAGTACTGCTGTACACCGAGAATATAAAGCGAGTATTGTACAGGAAAAAACAATGTTAACCTGTCCCATAATATTTTATTATGGAATATCTGTTATAGGGAACTTTCAAATCAGGTGAAATAGTGTATGTTGGAATTTTTGTGAGACTGCTGCTGAAAATTGATTTGGTCTTAGAGTTTACTAATGTTTTTGTTTCAAGTTGCATTCAAAATATGTTTTCCAGCATTAAGTTGTTTTATATATTTTTAGCCATCAGAAAAGGTAGTGTTAAGTTAGTTAGTCCAAATATTTAGGCACTTAAGTGGGAAACCTAACAATTCTTCTGCTGCAAATATGATTACCAATCACGTGAGTTTTCTTTCTAATTGCATAAATAGTCCAATCAATATATATGGATGTATTTTTAAGAAAATGACAGTTCTTTTCTAGGTTTGTTTTCTCTTGCTTTAGGTGTTTTTCTAACTTCTGCTCTTCAGAATATCAGGTTCATGATATAAACTTCACTGATTTTTCTGTGTTTTGACATTTACCTTCTGTTAAGTTTCACTTTACCATCTTTTTTTAAATGGAAAAAAATAAGTATTTTAAACTTGTGTAAAATGCTGAATCACCTGCTCTGGAAGCAGCTATAATTTTGCTATGAAATATGTTTGATGCAGACAACAGCAGCTTTGTCTTTGCCATCACATGTGATGTTGAGAGCAGTTCTGAACTTGGCTGGTGTTTCACAAGCTGCTGTTCTCGCTAAAGCGGAGTCTTTCAGATGTGAGAGAGTTCTGATAATACGCTGTGCCTGTGTTCTCAGCAGTGTTTGCTTTTTTAATGTAATCTTTTAGTTTTGGTAATTTTTGTCTTGTTTATTGATTTATTTATTTTTTTAACTGTTTTTCCACATACTTTCTGCTTTTCTGACAAATGATTATTTTACTTTTTTCAGAAATTTTAAGCAAATTGATAAATCCTTGTTGTTGCATGACGTGTGTTACCAGTATTATCAAATAAGCTATTCTGTACTATTTCTTTTGTATAGACAGTTTATGGGCTTCTTGTGGAATATTCTGGAGAAGACATTTGTGTTAGCAGGGCAGGTAGGTCGAAAGGCCAGTGAAAGTAAAAAATGAGTGGTCTTGACTATGATTTAACCACAAAACCATTTTCCTTTGTGGTGTGTGAATCTTCTGCATAAGCAGATAATAAGTTCTTACTACTTACAAATTCTACTGTTTACATTTTCATAGTGTTAACATATCTTTTTTAATCTTTTTAGAAAACTCAAAACATTAGTAAAGCTGTAAAATTAAACATGCAAAGATCAGGAAATGCTATTAAAGAATGTTCCTGAGCAATCTAATAGTGGCTCCCATGTGCATATGCATTATGCTGCGTGACCACATACTAGTGTTATTCATTTCTACAGTGTGTAGGCTGGACAGTCTTAATTAATGAAGAATTATGTAATTTTTTTTTCTCCACTGTTCAGTGGGTTGCTTCAGGCTTATTTGCTGCATATTATCTAAGCCCCCCTCTGAAGTGGGAATTAATAACCAAGCAGGCTTTTTTGTGGAGCTGAACCTTGTAAAAACTTTCTCAACAATACAGTTAAGGGGATTATTAGCCTCTTTTTGTAAGTAGAAAATAGAGCCTGCTTTTCTCTGTTTTAAATATTAAATTAAAAATACTGGTTAATTTTTTGTGTTCAGTTGCAGCCATGACTACTTCTGGTCACAAACACCACAGGTGAAGTTGTCCGCTCATAAATATCTGGCATAAGAGTATTGATTACAATAGATTATCTATAGTTGCATGCAGCACAGGCACTGAGCAGTTGAGGCAGAGGTGGAATCTAATTGTAGGGCCAAAATTAATCTACTTTTTATCCACCAGATTCTTTGTATGAATCCTAGTGATTATAGCTGGACCAGCCACTTCACCAGAGAAGGAGAAAGTACTTTGCCAGTGAATTATAGAGGTATTTGCTTACACCAACAGGATGCTGAGACTTCATAGGCAGGGGTTTTGGACTTAGAACTCCTGGTTTCTGGAGATTTTCTTTGGTGTCCCCAGGCTCCTCTGCCTATCTTGTCTAATTGCTCCCAGTCCTGTGTCTTCTTCCCCTGTTGTTTTTTGGGTCATGAATATGAGGAACACAGCAGTGTCTCCCTGCTTTGGGTTCTGATGATTGACTCCAGCAATGCTGTGGTGTCCCAGAACTGTGGTGCTGATGACACTTCTACCTATGTTGGCTGACTTGTTAGAGATTCTGCCTTGAGTAGTTTTCTGCAATTGTGTGTGAATGTCAAGTTTTTAAAGGTTTAGTACTTTGGCTCAATTTGGCTGTATTTTTACCAGAGTGAAAAAGTCAAATCCCTGACGTACAAATTGCTCTGCAACTGACATTGAAGGGCATGTTCCGGTTGAACTGTAGTCAAAAGAATTGAGAAGCAGTCAATAAGCATGTGAAGTTTCTCCATGAACTCTTCAGAAGTCTGACAGAATTTTAAGAAGAATTTGGTAGTGGGGAGTGCTATGATACCTTAATAGTAGGTAGAGCTACCAGCCATGCCTGTAAGAAAGGTTGTATGAATTAATTACTCTAAAATGAGCTACTGGATTTGACCTTTAGCCTATGCTTCTGCCAGTGTCTGCGATCCCACCTTAGTTTTCTCTTTGTTAAACACTGTCTTTCATTGTCTGAGGCATCAGAGCATCTTAACATGGCCTATTTTGTTTGTAAGAAGCCTTCTGGATTCATGATTAAAATTGAGTTTCAGTTCAGATTTTAAGTCTAAGCTTAAAGGTCGTATTCTGCCAAAAATGAGTTTTGCATAGTACCCGGTGAAGCCATGTACTGGCAGACACAGAAAGAGGTGTCGTGATGTGTATCGTGATAAACTTGTCTCTGCTTCTGTGTTAACATTGTTCAAGTGCTCTTGGTGTATTTTCTTTCTTCCTTTTGTGGGTGATACAGTGACCAAGTTTATTGGCAGGACCGATGGTGAAATGGTGTGTGCAGCATACTTGTCAGAGGTAAGCTCTCGCTTTGTAGTGCAGAGGCTGTGTTGCTGGTACCCCGAGTGTTCATCAGTAGGTGGTACTATAGTACAGAATACAAGTGTGCCACAAGGATTTACATACATCCGTGTACTACTCTGTTGCAATTTAAATTGTCTCAATTTCATAAAGCTGTGAATACACAGTGCAATCCCTAAAATTGCTGTAGTCCTGCCTTGGCAGTGACAAACAATCCCTGGATATTTTCACATGTTTTCTCCATATTCAAGTGACCTGCTTTCTCAAATGCAGCTGTGTATATTCCTTAAAATATAGAGGCAGCTTGTTTGTGCACAGCAGGTACAATGCAATTCGCTCCTGTTTACACCTTGAACTTTGCCTCTCTATTCATGGATCCAGAGCTCTGGGGAGAAAGTCTACATAGGAAAGTTAAGATGTAGTTATTTAGGGAGTGAATTTATAGGACACAGAGTAATTCCACACTGACTTCTGTGAACAATTATAATGTGCACTGACTGCCTTTATGGAAGTGACTTATTGCACCCTGAAACCGGAGTCAGTTGCATTGTCTACATGACTTGCACAGGCAGAATGAGCCTTGGGACATCCCCCTTCCCAGCTGGCCAGATGTGAGTGAGATCTATTTTAAAATCTTTATTTCCACAGTAGCACTGTGCTGTGCTCCACTTACAATTTCTGAACTCTGTGTGAACAGAGCCAGCTCAATTCTGTATACAAAAGGCTGTCTTAAGCATTCTTAAGTGTCCCCCTGGAGCTTGGTAGGAGATTATATACTGTATTCATTCATGTTCTAATTTCCTGCCTGTTAATGTCTGAGTACAGGGAAAAGGCCTCTTAAACATAACTTTTGTATGTTTAGGAAACGTGTAAATACTTGATGTGTCTAGTAAAAAATAATAAAGTTATATTTGAAAATAAATTCAAAGTCTCTCTTGGTAATTTTGGAATTTAATAGCATCATACCAAACGTTAGCAGTTTTTCTTTAAAGAACATAATAAAGTCTTAGATTGTTCCAGCAGGAGCTTGACACGTTCAGTTATGATTTTTTAATATAATGTTGATAATTTTTGTTTTTATTTTTGATGGATTTCTCATGAGATCTGTTTACAGCTTTCCTTTCATAGGAAACACAACTATTTGTTTCTAAATAGTTTTTACCGTTCTTGAAGTATTTGTCTTGGGAGTCCTTGTAGTGTCTTCTGGCAGCTTGTAGCTGTCATTTGAAGATTGTTTCCATGATACTTAAGAATTTCTCTAGGCTAGTTCCTTGTTATGTGTCTCATCCACTCATTTCATACTTACCTTTTTAACATTTATGAGTTTTGGAACCACATTAGTAAACTGTTGTTTTACTTTTTTTGCAGTTCTTTGGTAGTAAGGCTTTTTCTTCATTTCCAACCCATTAATAGATTCTACTGCCATTTTGTATCAAAGGCTTTTGTCACTATTGATTTTTAAAACTGAGACTGAATTTAGTCTTAGTGTTGCACAGTTTGCTCCCATGGTCTGGCACGGTGGAATACTGTGTGTGGAATGTATTGCATACTTAGTTGGATAACATGCTGTTATGATACTGAAATCTTGTATTTTAATTATATGCAGGTTTTTTTTCAAATATATTCCTGTGATGAATTGTGGACATTTGTTAGGTGAGAAAAATTCTCTAGCTAGCAGTCTGAGCTATGTATTTGCAGATTTCTGGCTGCAGATCTTTCTTGGAACTGAGTAGCTGCCAGAAGTTTGCCTGATTATCTGCTTGCTTTGTAAATCCTCACCTCTGGAAGCACTTACTGACAAGAAGGGGGCAGATAACACAGTCATGCTGTATTTTTAGGTTGGAAACACTGATTATAAGCAAATTAACTAGATATGCAGTATTTATGTTTTTAAATGCAAACATTCATCAGGTAAATATAGTTTCATGCAACTGATACTTTAAGGAAATCAAAGCACGTGAGCTTCTTCACAGTGGACAAAAGAGGTATTGGTATTTAAAACCAGAAAAAGCTTATATAATCCTTCTTCCAAAAAACAGACGATTCTACCTATTCATGATGATGCTGTTTATTGCCTCTAGGCTGTCTCAGTATGGAAGACATCCCTAGTCAAGATTCTAAAAATCTTGAAAGCTATCCAAAGAAAAAAAAGGTTTTGTTCAGATGTCAGGTAGTTGTTTTTTTTTCTTTTTTTCCCTGAGTACAGAAGATTGATATCCAGTAGATGTTGCTGGACTGATTGGTAAGGAATGCTTGGGGCTTTGAATGCCTGCCTGGGCCTCTGTTCCTTCTGGAGATCTCTTAAGCATACTGGATGTGCTTTGAAGAAATATTTTATGTAGGTTTAATAGACAATGTAAGAATCTAAAATAAGCCATTCTTCATAAAAATATTAATTATAGAGACATATAAGTTAAAATGTAAATCAAGGAAAAATAGTTTTATCTTGTGAGAAATTATGTTGTCCATGATTTATTACTTCAGCCATTTAGAAAATTTGTCTTTCCCAGGTATGTGCTTGAGTGCAAATCTTAATAAATGCAAGTGATAAGAGACCAGTGGGGCCTTCATTTTTAAAAACAAGTGGTTTTCTTTCTGTCAGAATTACCATATTGTGTGATGTATTTCTTTCATGATGGTATTTACATTCTTGTAGAATTAAATAACATTTTTTATTCCTAAATCTTGCCCTTTTGTATGATGATAAGAGTTTTCAGTCTCTCTCCCAATTAAAGTGAATTACAGAAACAATTAGTATGTTTGCTGCATGAGACCAATTTGCTGAATGGTAGGGTCTGCTTCTGAGTGAAAGGCTGTAAGCCACTCATTTTCCTTTGTCTGCACTTAACATTCCAGTTGCTGTCTGGTTACAGAGTGTGCATTCTATGACAAAGATTCTCAGAATGCTTAGACTTAATTTCTGTGCAAGTTAGTTTCTGTATAATTTAATCTGAAATTATTTCAGACACCTGAAATAATTGCTGCTGTCCGAGTTTTCTATTTATATTAGTTTTCATCAGGAAGGAGCACTAGAAAAGACCAGTAAATACCAAAATGACCAATATATGTTACTGGCAATTATAAACTCAAATATTGATGAATACTGACATGTAAGTGTTACAACTGAACTAATACATCAATGTAATATGAATTTTTTGCAGGTCACATAATATTTTTTTCTACTCTTTTATACATATCTGTATGAGAAATAGCATTTAGGAGAAATATTGCAAACATATTGTTGAACATAAAGCTAATTTTTGCATTATTTGAGAATATATATTTAAGAACATATTACTGGTTTTGGTTTTTTGTACTGTTAATAATGATTATTCATGTAATCACTATTATTAAGAAGTCTTGGTGATCAAGTTGCTAAGGAGGAAAAAATAGTAAGATGCTTATTTTTCGTTTATTAGCAACCAACTTCTGTAGCCACATCCACTGTCCGCCTGGGACTGCCAGTGCAAGCCAAAGTTGTTCAGTCACCTGCGACACCTGTCAGTGCTGCGTCCGCTGCGACTCTGCCATCAGGCTCTATTCTTTCACATACCACAGTAAGTAGTAAGAATATAAAAAGTAGAAGATGGGTAAAGAAAGGAATGTTTGTAATTACATGGGTTTTTTTGAAAGTGAATTTTAATGTTCATGTTTGTTTTTATCACAAACATAATCCTAGAAATTAATAATGAATGTATAGTCAGACTGTGCTGTGTAGGTGCTGAGTGATAGCCTAGATCTTATTTTTTACTGTTTCCTAGATGATAAAATATTAGTGGGTAGTATAGATTCAGTTTGAAGTTTTGTTTGGTTTTTGGGGTTTTTTTAAGAAAAAACTTAAATCAACTGGAATTACAAATACTGTGTCAGTGGTGGACATGCTGCACTGTGTTTTTTCCCTGTTGAGAGCTGCAGTGTGTGCTGCATGGTCAGCAGTGCTGTAGGATCCACAGCATCACCTGTGGCATCGCAGGTGCCTGGGTCAGCTTGGTCTGGATCTGTGCCCAAGACAGTCAGGCTGGATTGGGAGGTCCTGGTAGCTTTCACACAGCGTGTTACGCTGCCTGGCTGAGCTCTCTAGCTTCTGCAGTCCCATTTGGTGTGTCTGCCTGAGACTTTTTGGCACTTGGAAGGGTGGCATATTAGGTCAGATAAAGTATGAGAGCTGAACTGGATGGTGGGTGTCTGTGTCTATGGTGCTTTGGGCAGCCTGGTAAACTGTCCAGCCTTCTAAGGTTGAGGAGTGTGCAGCACTGTCTTTGCATGTGGCCCGGCAAGGTCCAGGACAGTTTTGCTCACTAGAGCTTTGTACTAGTGCAAAAGCATAAATGCTGCTGTTGGGCTCAGGTTAGGTTGAGAAGTGCATGTTAGTGCATTTGTGTCATCTGGATCTGAGCTGTCCCTGTAAATGTGGTGTAGATAATTGTAAACCTGATGAAATGACCACAGATCATTGGGAACTGACTTGTTTATATTAAGGACCAAATAAATACACAGAAAATTGAGTTACAGAAGTCACATCATTATGATGATCTTAAAGGGCTGGATAATAGCAACTAATTTTTTAGTAGTACATTTATTTTTGTAATAAAAGTAATTTTAAATTAGGACTTTCACTGTTCAGTAAAGGGTGACAAAATTAGAGTTATAATAAGTCAGTAACGTCAGTGGTTTTTATCAGTAAGGGTGTATTTGAAAGGAAGCAAGTTTTTCTTGTTAGGCTTTCAAGAACTTCATTGTTGAGTAAAAGAATTAAAAGAAGATAATTACCTGTTTTTTCAATATAAATGTTAATAGGTATCAGTAGCTACAACGTGTGCTCAAAATTTATTCAAGACAACAGCAGCAACTGGAGCATCAGCTTCTCAGCAGCCTGCAGTAATTACTGGTGGACAAACTCAAGCTTCAGCACAAAACCAAGGTCAGCCTCGGCTGCCACTTCCACCTCATACAACAGCACAAGTACCAGCACAGCCCCAGGTCATACCAAGCTCCCCTGTACCTGGAACTACAGTTGTATCACAGGTAAGTTTTAAAATATTAGATGCTTGGTTTTCCTAGTACTTTATGAATTTCTCAAGTCTATTCAGAAGCAGAAGGAACTTCTCCTTCATGCAAGCACACTTCCCAAGGTGGAATAATTACTTCACAAACAAGAAATCCTTCCCTTTTTCAGCTAAATAGGATACAAATCCTGAGAGGGAGGAAGAACACTTGTGGTCAGTGTTCCCCATCCTGCTATGTATGTGTCAGTAGTAAAAGAACTATTCTGTTTCTGTAGACAGAACAATCAGGCCTTCAGTCTGTGGACTTCATTATTACCATGTTGCTGGGCATCAAAACTGTGGTTACACTGAAGTGTAACATTTCTGTTACTCATAGTAATTACACCATATAAAAATAATGGCTTGAAAAAATTGAAGCATCTGTTTTCCTGCTGATGAAGAGAAGATTAGATATGGTTATGTTTGAAGACTATTTCTAATTTGATTTTATTGCTGTAGCTGCTTTGTACAAAAATATACTGAATCAATAATTTAACAAATTCAGATAGCTTGGGGAACATTGTACATTGTATATTGAGCATCTCAAAGAATGCATCGCCAACAAATTGTTGTGTCACTTCATATTTAAGGTTATTTTTATCAAAATAGACTGTAAAATATTAAATATATTTATTTGATTTTTTTTGTTAGTATTCATGAGGTATGTTGTTCAGTTACATAAAGAAGTGAAGAAAATATCACATAACTAGCAGCAATAGTAAAATAGCTGTGGATGTATTTCAAGTATGTCCTGCCTGAATTAGAACAATTTCATTTTTTTCCCTATTGGTAGTGGTTAGAGCATGCATTGATCCTGATTGGAAAATAGCATGGATCTGATACTTGTTTTATTTGTCTTTTGCAGGAAATGCAAGAGAATGTGAAAAAATGCAAAAACTTTTTAGCTACCCTTATAAAACTTGCTTCTCATAATTCACCATCTCCAGAAACATCCCGGAATGTGAAAGCTCTGGTTCAGGATTTGTTGGTAAATATTTAGTTATCTTTTGTTTTGTCAGTTATCTATTAAGCTTGTTACTTACATATGCTGAAAACTATTGCTTTGTTCATAACATATTTTTTTTTCCTGTAGTGAAAGTGAAAGAAGTTGGGCTACATCAAAATGCAAATATTCTGTATGTTACATATCTTCAAAAATCTGCTAAAGATAGGCCCTCTCTTAGCTTCTTAAAGAGGAAATGCAGTAACATATTTACTATGCATTTGTCAAAATCACTCTTGTTTTGATGGATAATATTTTGGTAATTTATTTAGAAAAATAAACTAAAATATAGGATTTTTCTTTGAGGATTCATTAAGTTTCTTTTCCTCAAAATCATGTTCTTCTCTGAAACAGTAAGAAGCTATTAAATGTTTTAACCACGGAATGAAAGTTGAGATATGCCTGCACAATCTGGTTGAGAGTTTCTGGGACTGAAGAAAAAGTATTTTACTAAGCTGCTGGGTCCAAGCAGTTCTGGAGACAGATGCCTCTGCATAAAACCTTAACTGCAAGTGAATTTCAAGAGGCAAAGTTGTGTTTCAGCTAGACAGAGTCCTTGGGCCTGGAAAAAGTCTGATTTACTGTAGTATCCAGTGCAACAGATACGTTAGTGAATTGTATGAATGTGTTGTAGGTGTTACTGTGGAGCTAGACAAATGGTCAAGCTTCTTCAAGAAATTAAATATAGTCCACGAAAAACATGGATTTAAAAGTAGTTGATATATTTCTTTGAGTTAATTGACAGAGAAACCTGTGTATTTTAGACCAGCATGAGTCATTCAACAGTAACATTCTGTGGTTCCAGTAAAAACTCGTTTTAACTTTTGAAAACTAGGAAAGATTAACTAAGTAAAGGTAACTGTTTAAAGTATTTTAAACAAAGGAGTGAGATGCGTATATAATAAATGTATTTATCGCAGGTTGTTTTGGTTTGTTTGGTTTTGTTCTTGTTCTGTATCAGTCCAAGGAAGAAAATGACTATTTTTATTAAAACCTGAGTTTGTAACTAATGATAGTTTTAGAAGTATTATAAAATGCACCAGGCTTATAGAGTTCTCCTTTATTTTAACTACTAAAAAAACTACTGAATATATATTTAATATATTTATGAGTGTGTATTTTGTGAGTATATACACATATATGCATACACACATTTATATAGGTGAAAAATTTTTGTATATACTCATATTTGTATTTTTTATATATGCATGTGCTTTATATTTATAGTTTTACATATACACATATGCATATTCTGCTAAGTTGAACCTTCACAATTGGTTTTGGAATTAAGTAAAGGTATTTTCTTATTACAAAGACTGACAATTTATATAGTAGTTTGTAAGGTTACTTCAACAACCTATTTTTTAAATTAATATTTTTAAAAACAAATCACTATGTAGATGTTAGCAAGAGAATGGAATCCCAAAAAAGGCATGAGTGTTTGAGGGATCTCATTGTGTCTTAAATTGTGCATCCCCAAGGGAACTCCCTGAATTCTGAATGGTGTGTTATGTATGTAAATTAGCTCTTGACAGAAGGATGTTATAGATACGGAGAAGTTGAGGGACTTCAGCTTTGAAAGTTCTTCTTAATATGGTAGCCTATTTAGCTAGAGGTATGTACATATATATTATCTGGAAAAAATCCAACCAAACAACTGAACTGAGTTGTTGATGCTTTTTCTTTTTTTTTGTTTCCTCCTCCTGAAGGATGCAAAGATTGATCCAGAAGAATTTACAGGCCGCCTTCAGTCGGAACTCAAATCATCTCCTCAGCCATATCTTGTACCGTTCCTTAAGGTAATGTGGATATTGTTTAGATAAATTTATTTCAATGCAAATGTCAGTGTAGTACATTTTAGAATATACTTGTAAAATTGAATTAGCTTCACCTGTCTAGAGCAAGACTGCTCAATTTTTACTTCATGTAGCCAATTTCTGCTGAAATTAGCTTGTCTGGAAATCACATGCAGACTCCATCTCTGTCAGGCCAGCCAGGTGCTGTTTGCTGCTTTTGTGCTGGGGACTGTGGCTGTGTGCTGCAGCTGGCTGCTCCCTGACAGTTGAGAGAATGGTAAGAAATAGGGATTTCCTACAGGAGGGGGACCTCATGTGTTTGGGGCTTTGGTTTAGGTTTAAGAAAAAATTGTCATCCAGAGCTGATCGAGAGTTTACTACTTAAGTAGCCCTGATCTAGAATGTTTTAGTAATAATATTTATATTAAAAAAATATTACCCACTAGTTTGGAAATCATCTATTGTCTATTCTGTAGTGATCCTTTACTGTTATCATACATATATCTGTGGTAGCAGGTAATTTTTCCTGAAGTACAGCATTCACATTCAGAAGAGTCACAAGTTATTTCTATAGAATGCTTCAAGTAATTTAATAAGCCTTTTCTGTAATGCTTTTGTAATCTACGTTTGAGTCCTTGAAAACTGTCAATGCATGTGTAATGGTGATTATGAAAAACTAAGCTGGATAATGCTGTTGAAATAATTGATTATCTGATCCTGCCTGTAATCTGGAACTAATCTATAATAGAAATTATAATGTGATACCAAATGGATTTATTGTTGGGTCCCAAGTTAGTATATGTGGGGGTAATTTTAACTTTTAATTGGTTCTTCTACATTAGCTACAATAGCTTCCATATGCGAGATTATATACATGCATACAAAGCATTTTTAATTATGCCCCAACAAAACCACAGCTATAATTTTAAAGGCATTTTTCTTCTAGTCCAAAACGTCTCAGTTTAGGGCAGATTTCCTTTCTTCTACCCTTTCAGCTTTTCTTCAGAACTCTCTCCCTCTGCTTCATGTTTTTCAACTTACTAACCCTTACTTGTGCCTTTTCCTGCTCCTGTACTGCAGTCACTTCTAGCATCACGATAAGTTTTTACTTGTTTCCTTACTTTGAAGTCCATTCTTGGCAACAGGCGTTAAGTTTTTAAATAAGTATTAGAAGTTTAGAAAGGACTGTAGCTTGGGCTAAACACTGTTGCATTCTACAGCTGCCTGGGGGAAGCACTTCAAAAGAACACTACTACCACTTAAAAAGTAAAAAGTTTATTTGTGAAGGTACCGTATAGCCTTTTAGAACTATATTTTTTGGTTGAACTGGTCTGAACATGAAGCATAGAATAGTACACTTTTCTAATCCAGTCAGAATACATTAGATCAGTAATAATACAGTAAACAACTATTGCTGTAGGGCATCAACAGTAAAATCATCTTGTTCTAGGTACTGGAGGCATGTCAGGAAAAGTAAATTGGTGCTGCTTACTTCTAGCATGTAACGGGAATAGGGTTGTTCCTATGGTTTGGCCTTTTCTATTTCCGTGTTTTGCCCTTCCAAAGACCTAAGCTACAAGTTCTAGATAGTTTTGAGGAGGGCAGGTGTTATATTTTACCACTACAGTGAAATTAAGGCATGTGGAAATCTACAGGGTGGCTAAATCCAAATTGAAAGCTTACAAAAAATGTGAACTGAATTGTCCCTCTTACAAAACATATTCAATCTCATTTCTGTTTGATGAATAGGCAGATATTGCAATTGGAAAGAAAGCTGCATTCTTTTAACTACGTTTACTGCAAATGTCAAAATATTTTTTGTCAACTTGCTAAATTTGCTGTTTCATAAATTTTCTTACTTTTTTAGAAAAGTTTACCTGCATTGAGACAATCTTTACTGAATAGTCAACATTCAGTTTTGCAAGGACAGCCGTCTCAGCAGTCACTTCAGCAAACCAAGATATCACAAGTTATACCTCAATCTGCCTCTGGAAGCATTTCCTCTGTTGTCACAACGCAGACAATAGGAATAAGGCAACCGAACAACATTTGCACAGTCTCTGTATCAAATACAGTGCAGCCTCCTCAGGTTAAGGTGGTACAGTCAAATCCAAGTTCTCAACTGGTAGGTACTGTAGTATAAAAGATAATTTCTTAATAAAATGAATATCAATTTTCAATCTTATTTTTATTGCATTTATTTAGGAAAATACTTTTCTGTTTGTTTGTATCGTATTCTATGATGTATAGTAGTACCTCATTTTGTGACAGTTCACATGTATTTTCAACCTTTGTGCTCAACCATTAGTTTAGATAACATTAACATAGCTTAAATTTAAGAAAGTATGCTCTTGGCCTTTTTGTGTGGAATACAGTGATTGTTCTGTGAGCACAGCAGAGTTTGAGTTAATTACAAATGTAGAACAGAAAGCTTTTCAAGACTTACAGGCAAGAATATAATTTTTAGTATGTCATTAGGTATGCTGCTTTGCTTAGATTAGTCTCCACTAAAATTAACTTTATTTAATTTTAAACTTTTACACACAGTTATAAAATCTTGTAGAAGAACAGCTGTACCAGACCAGCATGTTTTGTTTAGAAATAGAGCCATACTTGGTTATTTACTAAAATTTTTCTTTGTTGTGCGTATTGGAGTATTGTGTGCTTAGAATCATTAATTTTAAAGTCCTTATCAATAAGGCAACTATACAGCCAGTTACTCACTAAGAGTGTGGTGAATTTATCCTGCTGTTACATAGGATCTTGAGTGTGTGTTTACAGTTGTAATTAAAATACATTGAGGATTTTTATAAGGCATTATCATCCTTCAAGCAAAGATGCAAGAGTTCCTTTGTGGTTTCTATCTATGTATGAGTAAAATACATGACTTAGGTTTCAAAATCAAATTGGTAAGTTCCAGAAGATGTAACAAGTTGGTAAAAGTTTATATTATCAGCACATATGATGATATAAAACCTTACAGTGATCTGTCCTTGAGTTTCCAGGCTCTATAAAGGATATAAATAATTTGTAGTGTCTGTGTAGAGTATTTTGCTTTGATTTAGAAGTAGCAGCAATGCACAATCTGAAAATGTCTGAGCCTTGGGTCTTTTGAACCTTATAAATACTTTCTAGCTGTTAAATTACTAACTACAAAATGAAATTAATATAATTTTCCCATACTGTAGTGAGCATAGTTTTAATGTGTGAGAACATCTTAGATGCTATGACTTCTAACTCTGGCTTTTGTAATACATACAAGACATTTGGATATTTTGCACTTCAACTTGGCTGCTTTCTGTTCAGCCACTTGAATGCTTTCTTTTTCTAAGATGGGTTCTCCCCACCCCTCTGAACTGTTGTATTCTTTAGAAAAGTGTCCTTAGACTTTTTGTGACTTCTTTCTGAGACTTCTTTTTGATTCATCCGTGTTTTGTAAGACTGCATTGACAATAGCTTTGGTTCTTCAGGGTGGGGGAGCTGGAATTGCTTGTAATTACAGGCAGTACGTGTAAAAATTACTCCCTATCCTGGGAAAAGCAAATTCTGACAGCAGCTGACAGGTTCCTTACAGGTATAAATGTTCATGGCCAGTAAGTCTAGCCTTATCTCATGCCACAGCCTGAGGACTAACCTGCAGCCTAGTAGCACAGCTCTTTCCAATGTGTTGCAACTCACTTTAAATACCCCTGTGCCTATTAGGCAGATTGCACCCCGCCTTTTGAGAAACACTGATGTAGAACAAAAATGTGTCAATAAGTCCACAGGAATTCATACTCTTATGATTATAGTTCTTGTGGAATATTTTTGAATGAGTTAAAACCAAATTTATGGGAGAGACACCTTCTGTGTGTGTCTCACATCAATGCACGCTCAAAGCAAGCAATTGTAATGTTAACCTGAGTAGCGATTAACAATGTGAAGAGTTGCTATGTCATCTTATTCAACATACCTATGCAGTATGAGGGAGCTGAAAACTGTTAAAGCAGTATGTTGTGGAGATTGATCTGATGGGCAAAATAAGTTGTTTTTCTGTCTGTGAGGAGGTTATAGGTCTAGGACTGAATTTTCACCTTACCAGGTACATGAAATGACTGCTACATTTTCAAAAGGCAGCAAACTGTGCAAAGCAAAACTATGCTTAATACTATTCCTTTTCTAGAAAGTATTTAGGGAGAAGTGAATACATTAAAAAAAAAAAAAATAATCTTACTGGCTTTGTTGCAAAACTGGCTTTCTATATTTGCTTTTAATTTATCAGTAATGTAACTAGTTAATAGACCCAAACATTTCGTTAACCAAGTGCTTCTTAATGGCCCTCAAATTAGTTTTATGCAAACAAAAGCAGCATCAGACAGTAAGAGTTGCTGCATAAAAAAATGTTATGTACCACAATAACCATCAACTTAGGTGCCAAGCAGACAACCCAGCAGCATCTCCATATCACACTAGTAATTGTTCCTAAGTATTGACTTTATTGTGGTGACAGTGATCACACTCTTCACAGTCCTCGTGCTCCCTGAAATCAGAGCACAGCACAGAGCTGCTGGCCATCTTGCCCAGGACTTGTCCGGAAGAGGAGGATTACAGCTGGCTTGCCTCAGGGTGGCCAGCGCTGATGGAGGAAACTGGCTGAGCTCCAGATTTTCCAAGCCTGAAGCTCACTGGAGAGAGTTCCAGCTGGCTTTGCAAACTGTCCAGCTGCAGAAGGCAAGCCTGTTTTTGAATATAGATCCTTTTATACCAGCCAGTTTACCATAGTCTAGTTTCTTTTCAAATGTGATTTCTGTTGAGTTTTCTGTTTTACAAAGGGGTCAGATGTGGCGATAACTTTGTCCAGTTATATTGAGGTATCTTGCAACATGGGAGTTCTGTGTACGTTTTCAGTATGCAATGTAGATTGCACAAAGGAGACTTGAACATTAAAATGTATAGTGTTAATGGAGATGAAAGAGGAGACTGTTATTTATCTGTTTTGTAAAGTGTTGGAATCATATTCCAGAACTATGAAAAAGCTATGCTCTTTAGAGCTAGATACTGCTGTTAGTACTGGTAACTACTTCTAGCTAGGGAAAAGGGGAATAATCTTAGGCTAATATTTTATTGATGAGACACTAATGAGATAAGCAAGCAATCAATTTTTTTTAATTGTTCTAAGTGCAATGTTCAAAGTTTCCCTAAACTGTCATTCTTGGGGAGCTTTATATAGCCTTATATATGCAGACATTACCCCTCTTATTCTGGGTGTTACAGCAGGTAAAGTTTCTATGAATAGCAGAGATGTTCTTTATTAAAAGTGTTGAAGTTGTAAGTAGATTGATGAGTAATGGAGATCAATTAGCACTTAAGTATTGTGTTGACGCTGCATTCTAAAGGCAACATACTCCTGGAGGTTGAAGCCAATTATTAAATTTAAATTATAGAAACAGTAAGAAATTCAAAGTGATTCATCATAATTAAAACAAATTTAATTATCTGCAAAGCAATATAAATATTTGTGCGGGTCTAGGATTAGGGAAGATATATAGAAATACATCTGGGCTGTTGTTGCTGCAGTAAATTGTGCACAGTGTCCAGAGGGGAGTTTTCACCATTTTTAAAGTAACATTAGACTAAGATTTGCTAGAACATTTACTAACACTTTTCCAGAGAATATCATAGTGGGTGGAGGCTCCCAAAAAGTGAGGTAGAGTGATGGAATTTGGAAACAAGATACAACAGCAGAATAAGCATTATGTTATATGGGGATGTTTTGCTTTGCTTTTTAATTCTCTACTGAAGCTTTTTCTGGAATCCATTTACTGTTGTTGAGTGATAGTAATTTGTACACATTTTAGTGACTCACAGGAAATAATTTTCTTTTTGCCCTGTTTGAAAAGCAGCTTAGAAATGAAAGAGTAAAAGATGACTATTTGGATAAAAGGGGTAGTTTCTATTAATGAACTAATAAAGATCTATTCACTGACTTGGAATTTGGAGTATAATAAAATTTAAATAAAAATGGCTGTTGAGCAGTAGATGTCTGGGATCCATTAACAGGAACAAAGCCTATACTTGACAAATTGTATGCCTGTTTGAAATACAGCCTAGTAGTTTTCTGAGTTGTTATCATGGACTTTACTTTCAGATTTTTGTGGGCTGTACCTTAATATAAGGAGGGTATTGGCAATGAATGCTGTTTGGAAACCAGTAACAACAGATGGCAATTAAAGGACAGACTTGAAAACAAAGACTAAAAGAAAAGCTTAACTTGGTCAAACACTAACTAAATGTTTACAAATATTTTAAGGGTTTAAACATCAAAGTATATTGATTAATTACTTAGAGTGGTCTAAGAGAGTATAAATATGAAAGCAGGATATAATTAAGGAAAGTAGGGTTCAGGTAGGATATAAGATAAAATGTCCTAACAGTAAGACATATTATTAGATGGTAGATCAGGCTTCCAAAGAAGTGATGGAAAAAGCCATCATTGAAAAAATTCAAAATTAGACCAGGTGAAATACTGTAGGAAGAATTGTAAATAAAATGGGGAGCAGGTGGGACAAGCGATCCAGTGGCTTTTGGTTTTATTGTTCTTAGTTGCTTCTTTGAAAACATATACTGAATAGAACAATATTGTTGTAATATTAACATTAAAAATTACATGCTGAGTTTTAAAAAGTCGAGGTTTTTTTTGTTTGTTTGGGAGGAAAAGTAATTGCGCATGCAGATTTTGAGACACTGTTGTAAAATTGTAACTCGGTATTACAGCATGGTAAAGAATGGTAAATATGAATTCCAGGCCCATAAAAGCATGAACATTGTAAGCTAATGCTGCCAGATTACATGATAGCTGAGGTTTGATATGACATTTATCTTCAGGAGTGAGTAGACTGATAAATCACAAGTGGCATAGCCACAAGTGAGTTAGCAAGTGTTTACTCATGAGTGAAGATAAATGTCATATCAGACCATAGCCATTCTGAGTTTTTTACATTTACAAGTGGCTTGTTCCTTCCTTCTACAGTTTTTTTTTTTTAACTTAATTGAGAGGAAAAAATGCTTGGTAAAGGATGTATTTTCCAAATTTATTTTTATTTTCCATTATTTGCAGAGCTTCTATTTCCTATTTTTTTTTTTTTTTTTTGCTATTGCTGTATTTGATATGCTTAAGCTTTTGGATCAGTTGCTTTTGTTGCAAAGTGTGATCTCTGTAAATTGAGTCAGGCTGATTTTGTAGCCCTTGTCAAGTAAGGGGAAGCATATTGTTGAGACCCCGTGCATCTACATTGGTCTAGATGGTTGAGAGTTGCAATATCCTTGTCCTCAAGAACTTTAGCAGTGAGTTCTAACCTAACTATCCTAAAGGACTTTTCAGTGGTTTGTAGGTAGTAGCTTTCATTTTTATTTAGTATCTCCTATTTAGGTAAGAGAAAGAGAATAGAAGTTATCAGTCTTTCTACTTTTATTTTATCTGCTTTAACTGAATTTTTTCTCAGTATGTATTTGTTGGTCATTTGTATTATTAATTATTGGTCTGTCTTCACATCTGTAATCTGTTGGTTGTTCTGCAATAACATATATGGTAGAAGATTCACTCCTGTCATGGTATGATCGTCCCCATTTGGCTTGAGATTAGGACCAGAGAGCACTATACTTTATTCTCATATAGTTATTGAATCTAAGCTTTTTAAAGAAGGGCCTTAAGAAAAATGCCTATTTCAGCTGTCACCATGTTATTCTGGCTATCAGTAGTGTAACTGTTAAATATCTGTTTTTCATCTTGATAAGTCTGCTTGTTTTGTGGAATACCTTTGTATAAGCATCTTTTTTTACAGGTGTGAAAATAAAGTGAACTTTAGAAATGGACAGAGTAGTAGTATGAAGCATTTGGGAAGTCAGAGAAGGAACTTGTCTGGAGGAGCAGCCAAATGGTGAATCAAAGAGAGCATCATTAGTGGAGTGGAAAGATGATGGTTGAGGGGAGAATTGAGAAGACGAAATAAAAAAAGAATACTTTATATTTTGAGAAATGTGTGTCTTTGCAGAAAAAATAGGAAATGGAAAAAAAAAAAAGGTAACTTTTCACGTATGGCGCTCAGAGAAGCAGTGCCATGACTTTGCTGCTTCAGTGTGTTCCCTGAAGAGCTCCAAAGCACATCAGACTAGGAGATGGCTTTTGACTGATTGATTGAAGAATAGGAATAGGCTGGTACATGACAGTACTTGATGTCTTGGCACTGTCTTGGTCATAATTTTGTTTGTGAATTTTGCTATTTTCCAAACTCATGATCAAATCCATGAAATGGCTAAATCACATTAAGTCTTTTCTGTTTTCTGTGCCTTTGTTTTTAGTGTTCTGCTGTTATGCTTGATGTCTTCAGTGGTGGAAATAATAAAAACGGCTTCCCTTCTTTTTAGCAGAGATGGAATGGTGAACAGTTTCTGTAAACTTTGAAGACTGTTGAATTCTGTCTTGTTACCTTTTCTGACTCAGTACTTTAAAAGATCATTAATACTATGATAAAGGATGTTGTGGTAAAAGGTTGGAAAGGACTTCTGATAGTGTCTAGTCCAGCCTCCTGTTTACAGGTTAGCACATTGACCGGGACCTTGACCAGTCATGTTTTGAGTATCTTCAGGGGGAGATTACACAGCTTCTCTGGGCAGTCTCTTCCAGCACTTGCCCATCCTCATGGTAATTTTTTTTCCTATATTAAATTGAAGTTTCCTATATTCCAGTTTGTGCCCATTGTGTCACATCCTTCTGCACTGCACCTCTGAGAGAATCTGGCTTTTTCTTCTTTACATCTTACCATTAGGTAGTTGCAGACTGCAATAAGATCTCTTGTTTTCTGAAGACTGAAGTAATGTTGCTGATAAACTCAGTAGACTAAAACATCCACTTCTGTATCTCCTGTATCAGTCTAGATTTGTAAATTGGTGCTTAACAAGCTGATCATTTGGGATTCATCATCTATTCAGCATATGAATAGATAACATTAAATGGGATACACTCATTGTGTGTATTTTTAGGCTGTGAGAAATATGAAATAATTTGGTTAAGTTAATCATCTCTCAGACCAGCTTGCTAGTTAGTACCTTGTTCATTATCTATGCTTTTCAGGCCAAGTTAAGGACATAATGGTAATGTTTATGCTTGTGGGAAAGTAGGGAAGAGCATTAGAACAGTTTATTTTAATTGATGAAGGGTGGTTTAGTTTGTTTATAAATTTTAATGGGGAGTCAGCTGTCTCTGATGGATCAGTTTTTACCATGTCCCTTGTTTGCCTGCAAAGAAGGTTACACATTCTGTTTCAGAAACAAACCCTAGCATTAATTCCTTAATCACTTCCAGATCTGAAGATTATATCTGTATTGAAATGTATCTTAAAATGATATAGAAGCTGAAATTGAAGTTAGTGTAAAATGTTGCTCCAAGTTCCTTTTAGAGAGTATATGCTTGTTGCTGATTGTTTCTGTATGGAATTTAAGGTAATGATTTTGATCTGTGCCCTTTGGAAAAATTACTTCTCAATCATTTCCTACACCTTCAGGACTTCCAGATACATTGAAGTCCTAGTAGAGTACTTGTTAATATTTTTTGAATGTATTGGTAGTAAAGAAAACATTGCCTTTATTTATGTAATCTTAAATGGTTAAATATAGTCATCTGTAATGATGTTAGTGGCTCATTTTTTAGGGCATTCACATGAAAATATAAATCAGGTGAAACAGAACTTGGTTCTAAACTGTAGAAGTTGCTTGTTTCGCAGAGAAAAAATCTAATCACAGGTGATTACTGTAATACCAGATAGTAATTCTTTCCACAGGTCACACACATCTCCTTTTTGGCCTGGCTTCTGGCCAGTTAAGGTATGGCTGCTTTTCTTCACTTTTCTCTGAGAACTCATCCAGTAAATTACTGTAAAAGTGGCAACATCCTCCTCCTCTTTCATACCAATGTAGTAGTTTTTTTCTGTGGGCTATTCTGTCTCCTTACTTATTAAAATACACTTGTACATGTTTCCTGTGCATCAAAATGCAGTCAAATTAAACTCTCCCTCATTTTCACTTATCACCTATATTTCTTCCCTGTTTTTAAGCATAGCAGCTACTTTATTCTTCCCCCTCTGAGTGTCACTAACTGCCTGTCTTAACCAAGTCAATTTACATCCATTTGCTCCATTTCTGTGCTTAGTACAAATGCTCTATTTTCCTTCAGTCTCCATAGTTGAAGCTGAATCCTTAACTTTTTTTTTTCCTTTTATCTTTTTGCAAGGTAGCTGTTGCTAATACTTCTGTATCCACAGGTTTGTTATGACTTTTCAACTTCCAATATTTTAGGATATACAGAAAGCAATTTTGTATCTTCAAAGTGGCCCCATTTTTTTTTTTTTTTTTTCTCCAGACTACATTACAGGTCTTGTTCCCTCATTACTCTTTCCTTGTTTGTAGTTTTTACCTCTTCCTTCCGATTTGGGAGCCCTGATTCCTGCTGACGGAACAATTTCCTATTTGTTCCGTAGCCTCTTCATTCTCTACTTTTACATCTCATTTGAAAACACTGTTTCTTTTTTCCTTTTCTCCATAGCATACTTTGAAGTCAGAGATTTGGCCATTCATTATTCAGCTAAATAATATGGTTTTAGAGACACTTTGTAATAGTGATGCTGACTGGTGCTGGATAAAGGTGCAGTGATTCCCGTTTGCCTCGCGTAGTGGGGTGCAGCGTGGCGTGCTGTCTTCGAGCAGGGGGTGCTGAATCCTGTGGGCGTGAGACTGAGAGGTGTAATTCGGAGACAGCAGACACGTTATGCAATGGGAGTAACGTAGCGAAGAGCACATGACTTCTGAAGTTGTCATGCCTGACTTGTGGTTGTAATCTTATTTGCAGCTATTTGCCTATGTTATATTTTCTAAGTTTATTTATGGATTTTTTTTTTCCAGCTCTGCAGCACCCACATGTCTCTTTGAATCTTCTGTTCATTACATCTGTGCCTGCTTTGTCCCTGATTTCATGAACATACTTTTTGCTGTTGCTTAGACATGACTCTTGAAGGTTTTTTTTCTTTTTGATTTGATTTGTTTATGGCTCAAATTCTAAGTTTGTAACCCAGTTTCATGTTTGGCTAAAGACTTTGGAAATTGGCTTAGTAGTAAGTGAAACCTTGAGAGTATCCAATTAACGTTTAAAAGATTAATAGTATATGATCACCACAAAACACTGTTTTCTTGTGCATATCTGACTTTGGAACCCATAATATTTTAGAATTTACTTTTAGTATATGTTTTCTTTAAAAAGCATAGATATACAGTGAAAGGCCTAACAATTGTAGGTGGATAGCACTAAAATTATTGCAGCACTTTCTTCTACAAAAATGCTTTTCTTCCTAGTAAAATTTCTGAAGGCAAAAGTCTAAATACTACTTTGAAACATATTTTTGATGAAGGTTGTGACATATGACATTTGTGTGGAATATTATTTGATTTTTTTTTTTTTAAAGCATAATGGCAAAACAGGTATATACACACACACACAACCATATGCAGTACATGAATATGACTTTTGTCACTAGCTGGTTGTGCTTTTAGAGATCCACATGCTTATGTTAGTCATTACAGGTATTAGTATGTTAACGTTGTGTGTGTTTGTGTATAAGGAGTATAATATAAGTATACTTTTTTTTAATAATAGCAGATTATCCAGTCAACATCTGCTCAAACTGTGAAACGAAACCCTGCTTGCCAGACAACCCAGATTAGGATGCCAGTGGTAATAACTCAGACCATTAGACCACAAGGTATGGGTTTAAATGTTTTAGTGAGATTGTTACCTTTGTTTGAATTTAATTGTAATTACAAACTAGTAGCATGGGAAAAACTTACAGTGTTGACATTAGCAGGCTTGACACTTAATTTTTACTTCATACTGGCTGAGGAATGCATGTTTTCACTATGCAGTTTCAAGGTATTTCAGACCACCAACACAGTGAAATGTTTTGAAACAACCTTAGGACTGAACTCACATGCTTAGCTCCTTCCTCAGCAGTTGTTCATGGAAAGTTCTGAAAGAAGTCAGGAGCTGGACTCTTACTGTCCTGTGCTCTGACTCTGGGACAAGAAAGAAATTCTTCTTTTTTTCCTGAAGCCTAGAGGATGTCTCAATTTAATCATCCTGCTTTTAACTCTTACTCCTGAAGTGGAACATGATAGTCCCTGTCTCTGCAGCTACAGAGGTCAAGGTAGGAGTCCTAGAGAAATCTCTGAATCCGTGTGCTTTTTTTTTTCCCTGACAGTATGTTTACTCTTAGGTGAGGTCAGAGACTGACTGCTGCAACCTGACATGCCACGATTAGCCAGGGGAGCAAGAAGTGTGGTTTCTACACAACTTCCACATCTGTCTTTGCACAGGTGGATTAATGTCTGCCTGATACATCCCTGTTTTAAAGGGTTCTTGAAACCTTCCTACTTTCTAATAAATATCCATTTGTTTCTTCTCACCACTAGACCCGTTAGGCTTGGTTTTCATTTTTCCTGATTATGTGTGAGAGTATCTTTTTGGATGTGGGCATTTAGATCATTGAGGATTTGTAATGGAATACAGAGCTTGTCATCTTTAGGTATCAAATCAAAAACCAAACTAGTTTAAGTGCACATAAAAGCTATTGCTGCCCATTTGACCTTATTGCTTGGTTTTTTCTGTTCTCCTAGGGAGAATAAAGCATCAAATTCTCGGAATGATCACAGTTAATAGTAGTTGATGTTCTACTTGTTCTCTTCTTTTCAGAGAATCCAAAGACTGAATGGCCATAGAGACCAAACTGTCACTGTAATCCTGTAGGCTGTTTTTCTAAGTTAGGAAGAAGTGCATTTACTTCTCATAAAAGTTGTATATTTGATAGCAGTGATAATCTTGTCCTGAGTTTATTAACAGTTAAGGTATTCGGCATCTTACAGCATGAACTTTCACTTCTGACTAATGTGTCTGAGAGTGAAGGCTGATTTCATTTCTTTGCTTGTTCATTCTCTAAGTTATGAATGTCAACAGCTTGCCAAGAATTTGCATGATACTGGCATCTGCCTTTTAAACAGTGGATTCAGAATATGAATTTATTAATGATAGCCATTGAGCAGCCAATGAAATGCAGCTTAACTGGCAGTTTGGCTTAAGGAAGACAACGATTCATAAAGGCCAATTAATGTAAAGCCTTGCTTTCAGGTGAGCTTATTCCTATTTGCAAGCTTGTTTTAAGCCCAACACTGTTTGAATTACACAGACAAAGCAAACAGAATAGAAATTTACAAAACATCCCACTGTCAAACTGCTCATCCTGCAGCCCACGTCTACAGAAAAGTCTGCCTGTGTGCTTGCAGCTCTAAGAAATGCTGCTATGACATGCTGTCAGATACCAGTTTACCTTGATCCTGATATATTGTTAAAACTTCGTACTGTAAACACTAGTATAATGATGATATTTTATACTGGCCTAGGTATTCCCGTAGAAGGAGGTAAGATACTGGAATAGGACATGGAAAATTACAGAGTATAATTTTGTGGAGTGTGACTTTTTAACAATAGCTACACCAGAACTGATCTGAATTCCACAGAATGGTGCCTTTTCCTTCTTGGATAAGAGTGAATCTCCTAGTATAATGTATCTTTACATTAATATTAATGCATCCATGTGAACAGACTGCAATGCTTTTTAAAACACTACTGTAGATAAAAGTTGTCAGGCTTTAAGAACTTTTATATTAAGAAAATTACTTCCACACCAGGGGAAGTAACACTATAGTTACTGCATGAAAAATTCACGCTCCTTTGTCAAAGCACTAAGCAGTATAATAATTAGGTGAATTGCATCTTATGGATTAGGAAATTGAGCCAAATAATTACATAATTAGCCAGAGTATTCATTGCAGCTGTTTAACCTGTGCAAAAATACAACTAGAGATTTATAAGCTCCTAAATTTGTGCTTATTTCTCTAGCTCACACTACTTAAAATTTGAAATGAGTAGCCAGTGGTGAAAGACTCTGTATGTCATTACCAATCCCATGAAATCTCTAGGCCCACAGGTGATCTTAATTTTCAAAATATGCCCTGCCTCATAATATAATTGATGTTTTAGCTGTATTTTGTGTCTGACTGCTTAATCATGCACAGCTGTGATTTAAACCAGGGAACTTGTATGTCATCTCAAAACTTTTATCTACTTTGCCAGATCCATTTGAGTAGAATTACATAGACATGGGATGAAATAAAGTGAGACTTAAGTTTTCCATATCCACTGTGGACGGTTTTCCCAAGACAAAGAAATGAACTGCTCTGTTGCTGTACCTTTTTGTGGGTTTTTTTTTTGTTTTTGTTTTTTTTAATTGTAAGTTACCATTTCTAGAAACAAACCACTGATACTAGTTCTAAAGGAATACAATATTAAATCTGGAGGAGTGCCACTGATACCTTAATTTTGCTATTGCAGTAATTTTCAAAGTTAACACACTTTTAATCTCCTAGATGTTAATTGCAGAAAGAAGAGATCTGCTAATTTTTATGATTGTATCATTTCTTTCCTTCCAGTTCACTTAGTAAAGCCTTTCAATTAGTTAATCTGAAATAGATAAATTAATTGTCTAGTCCATGAACTAATGCTATCTGTGACATTTCATGGACCTTGAATATTCTGATGTTCTGATGACAAAATATTTTTGTTCCCCAGGCTTAGAGCCTGAAGTCCTAAATCTTGTTTGTATTTGCTGATGTTGGGAGTCCACACAACAGTGTATTTATACAGTTCAAAGAACTGAACGAACACTGGCAAATTAGTTTCGCTTGAAGTTCATGTGTTGAAGATGATAAAGACTTCAAAATAAAAAAAATAATGCTAGACTCATTCAAAGCTAACACTTTTGTTTTAGCAAAGAAGTGTTCTTAAAAGGATTTATTGAGATAGTTGTGTTTCAGATTTTTATAATTTATGAAAGAAAAAAATAATGTAACTCTACTAAGGTCCGTCCCATGCCATTTATATGCAATTGAGTCATAGGTATGGAGGAATAACTTTAATGTACTTCTCAAAGTCTCAAACACTGTGTGTGTGTAACACCCAATAAAATTGAGTCATACACAAGAAATAGGTGAAACCTTTTAAGTCAAGTAGACATATGAATTAATTATTTTAATATGCCAAAACACAGATGAGATTAAAGGAAACACAGAATATAACCCAAGTAAACGTGAGTTTAAGCAGTAAAGGAGGGCTTACTCCAAAAATTTCAGTTGTCAGTGTTTTTTCAGTTGCAAACAGGTACAGTGTTTTTAATAATAATAATAATAATAATAATGCAGATCTCTGGATTTACTAATTAGCAACAAAAATTTGTGATTATTTTTGGTTAGATTTTTCCGAGTATCAGAGAGGAATTGATAGCCATTTTTTAATTTACTGTCACAAGAAGCTGAATGTCCAACATACTTAGTCTCATTTAGAAAGCCCATTTTTACTTCTACATATAGACCTGTAAAGTCTAGATACAGACATGAGTTACTTTTAAATGATAGTTTTCAAAATAAAAATCTAAAAGACAACCTTTGACGTAGGTTATGTCAAATTTTACAATAGTATTTTTTCTTTTACATACAATATAAACATTTTTAAATATTTAAAATAATGTTTTCAAAAAATGTTTTTCACTGCAAGAGCACTTAGTATATAAAAAAAATGTAAAAGGCATAGTTAATAGTCTGAGTGACTGTGACTTAAAGCATCTGTATGTAGAACATTTCAAATTCTGCTTCTGTATTCTGTGCAGAGTATCTAGAAATGTGATTTACTGGCAATTTCAAGCACCCTTATAGCCATTGTGTGTATTATAACCAGTTATGGCCAACGGTTTTCAGTTTTGTAATCTTCAGTATTCTGTAAATATTGTTAATATAAATTTTGTCCTTTAAATTGTTCTTCTTCGGCAGTGTAATCTTTAAAAATAATAACTTCCTTTGTTTGCAATTTACAGACAGTTAAATTTAGTTCCTGGACAGAAGGTTCTTTGATGTAAATTGTCTAAGACAGCTCATAATAACATTGCTTGGTGTTTTTCAGGCACAGTAGGGAAGGCACCAACAATACAAGCCAGCAAAAGTCCTGGGGGCTTTGGTGTTCAGGTCTCTGCAAATCAGAAAAACAAGCTGAATGACCCTGGAGGTGGTTCTTTCAGGTAAAAAAAAATAAAAAAAAATATGCAGGGAGTGGTTGGAGGGGGGGATCTTAAATATACAATAGCATTTAGAATTGGCTTAACACCAGAGGGCAGTGTTTTACAATAATTCCTGTCATTTCTTACTGTGATTGGGTGACAATTTCCTTATTTAGTTCTATTTTTAAAAAAGGGAGGAGGTCATGGCATGTCTTGAGGATTTTTCTCTAAATGTAATTTTTAATGTTTAGTAAAGCCTCCAGTTCTGTGGATTATAATAAAACTTCTGGCAAATGGAATTATGTGTATGAAGTTTTTTAAAACAAAAAATACACGGTTGGTTTTGTGTATCGGTTTCTAACGTTCATATGGGACATATCTTCCTGAGAAGATACTAATTGTGATGACAAGGCTTCCTGTCAATAGGCTTCTGCAGCTAAGCTGCAGCTACACCCTCATCAGCACAGAGAAAATGCTGCATGGTTTTGGTAGTGGGTTTGGGGGTTTTTTTGTGTATGTGGAGCATTGTTGTTCTTGGTTTTAGAGATGTGCTGTATCTGTTCTTCATGTGCTTGCTTAGGTAGCAGAGGTTGGAGCATTCTGTGGGTCCCTGTAGTAATCAGTTGCTGCAAAGGTTCAACACAGTAGCATTGATGTATTGAGCTGCTATACCAGTTCTTTTGTATGTCAAACTTCTATCTTATCTATATTTTAGATATTTTTACTCTTTATAGTGAAAAGCTGTCTTATGTTTGCTACATTTTGCTTTTGCTACCTGCATTTTATTTTTTTTTCCTTTTATTTGTGTTTAAACATTTTCTTTTTTTGTTAAATGAGAACACATTCCTGGGTTTTAGTTTTTGTCTTCTGGAATTCTTATGTTGCTCTGACATTATCAAACCAGTAATTAATTTTCAGGCTTATGCTTTTGCAGGTGAAGTAAAAGAGAATTTGTAGCCCTTTGAAATATCTCCGCTTTGAGGCATGTCAGTATTGCAACTAATAGTGGTAGTACTTAGTATTAATCTAGAAGCAAAATCATTCAATTTTTTATTTTCCAATGCTTTTGCCTCCCACTGAGTATTTAAATGATTTAAAATGTCTGCTGGGTTCAATTGTACTGTCTTAATAAGTATTTTTTATGTTTATAAGCAACATGAGCATTTATTCTTCGGTAGTATAGCTTTCAATTTTACATACACCAAAAGGGACAGCATTTTTTTAACTGGATGTTGTAAACTGTGCCAGGATTGATTCTTGCATTCACTTAGTTTATACATAGAATATATTAGGTTGGCTGGAATTGTTAATTTTCCCTTGGGGAGAAGCAAATGCTCAAGGCACTGATTGATAAATCAATAAATCTTTAGTGAGTTTGGTAAATAAGCTGTCAAGGGTGTATGTCATTTTTCCTCTAGAGAACAAATTTTAGTCAGAATGAATGTGTTTGTTTCCTTGCATTGTTTTCTCCTTCAAAATAGTAAGACACAAAGCTACATTTAAATAAGTTCATAAAATTGCAAGGATTTATTAAAAGGCAGCAAAGATCAAGCTTTTTCTTGATATCTTAACAAAGAATTTGGTTGTTTGCATATTTGCATTTCAACCCCTAACCTCTCCTGAGGACAAATAGATGTCTGACTATTAAGCCTAAAGGCACAGAGCTGGAAATCTGTATTAATCCTCTGAATGCTGACTAGTTTTCCTCAACATTCCCAGCATGTGTGAAGAATGTGTTTTTAGCCAGAAGGCAAACTGGCATCTAAAGCAAAGCAAGAATTTTGAAAAATAGTTGTGTTATGTATAAATTTATTTTGCCCTTAGTGTTTTATTATTGCATATTTGTTTCATTATTTTATATTCTACTTTCTTTAAAATAACTTACTTGAGCTTTTCACTCTTGTGAGCGAAGTGTTGGTCACTAGAAATGGAAATGTGAACTTTGTTATTTTCAGTTTCTTCTGTTCTGGACTGTGGGAAATACAGGAAGGAATTACATCAAAGACGTAGCAATTAGGAATTTTGCAAATTACAGTTTAGCCTTTAATGTCAGCATTTATTAATGAGTTTTAGGACTGCTTACATGAGCTCACTGGATATTATAGTAGCTGTTCTATGATGTGGAGTTTTCAATCCAAGACTTCTGCAATTTAAAGTTGTTGTATTTGTGAAATTTTGTCACCTTTTTGATATTAAAATTTATTGTTGCTAATACTTTCAGAGAGAACTACAGACAACTCCATTTAGTTGACTTTTCAACTACGTTAATACATAGCAATGGAAACTTTAATTCAATTTTTTTGAAACTGTTTTTTTTACAGTAGAGATCAGACTTGCATTTGTACTAGAATAGTGCAGCTAGATGTTTCTGTAGATGGGAGAGATGAAGCAGAAGCTCACTCAGGTCTGATAGGGGCCTGCATACTTGGCTACAACTGCTTTGTACATCATCATATAGTCTGGTAATCTCAGAGCTCCCACTAACATAATCTACCACTGATGACAGTGAAAGTAGCAAACTCTCAAAAGTAATTATTACCCATAGTTCAGATTGTGGCCGATATAAAGAACTAGTGGAAACATTTGTTACCCTTGATACTGAGTCAGAATAATTTCAGTTGGAAGGAAGTTTGGGAGGTCAACTAATCCAACGTCTGAGCAAGTTCCATTAGGTCAGGGACTTGTCCAGTTCTACCTATCCCCAAGGATGGAGGTACATGCTTGTATTCTTGTATTATCCTACCACTTCCTAACTGTATTGAGTAAGGCTCAGAGTGTTGCATGTAAAATGAGGCAAGAAGTGGACAGAACCATTCCCTTAATGTGTGCGATGATGATGTGTTTGCCATAGTGTACCAGCTAACCAGATGAGATTATTCCTTTTCACAACCACCTTTCCTTTTCTGAAGCAGTATTTTGAAGTTTATATATAACCTCTTGGAGCCTGTCAGTATTGGGCTTTATACAGCCAATGTGATGGGGGTTTTTACAGAAGCAGTTCTATGACATGACTGAGGTTGTTGGAAGCTTATCTTAGGATTCTTATTTTATGCTACTGACTGTCAACATTTTAAAATAGAGTCCACCTGGGAATAAAAAAAAATTGTTTCCAGACCTCTTTCCTAGCCAAAAGAATCTGTTGCCTGTTATTTTATTTTTTAAAATAGAAGTTTAAAAACATAGTTCTGGCAAAATGCCTCGAAAGGGATGATATTACACCTAATAATGTACAAAGCAGTCTGTCCTTTAAGGAGAGATAGAAAGCTAATGTAGTTGTTAAATGGATAAGTTTAATAGCTTCAAAGTTTTCATCTCAAAATGGTGTATGATGTAAAACCTTAAGTTTTAAGTTTCTTTGTTGCTCCAAATAACTATTTCAAGCTATAAGGTGATCATGTATTTTTCCATATTTTTCGAAATAAAGTAAAATGCTGACCACAAATGTGTCCTCTGTCATCCCTTTTGCTTATCAGCGAGATGATCTAACGCAGACAGTGGATGAAATGGACAACAAAGCAGTTATTAGGGAGGAATTTCAAATTAAAGCTTGAAAGTCAGAATAAGCATTATAATAAATCTGTGTAAATAAATTTATAGCATTATAAAATGTAATATAGTTGTGGCTGTTACTGTAATTTCAAGTCACCATTTATATCCAGTGTATTGTTGTTGGTCTCTGATCTTGTGATCCATGGAATTTGTAGACTTGCTTGGAGCCTTGCATATGTGTAGGGACTTTTGCCTAACAACGTGAAGTTTCACTTTTGAGGGTGAGGGGTGAAGGGAATCAGTAGTGTAATATTGTCTCAGTTGCTTTATTGATTCTTAACAGCTTATTTGGGAGCAGTTCAGTGTTGCAGATTTGGACATCATTAGCTCAAATCTTACACAGTGCATGAGAGAAAAGCTGCAATCATGCAGTTAAGATGCGTTCATAAGAAAATGCTAGTGGATTTTTGTAATGGCTTGTCTTATTTTAAACAAAATCTTTGAAGCATGTTCTAGGCAACTATCCAAATACTCTGTTCTTTCGTATTTTCAAAGAAGTTGTGGGGTTTGTTTTTTTTGGTAAGTGCATGAGTGTTTTTAACGAAGAGAGAGGGAGGGGTGTTACAAGACGTTGAATATAGGAAGAAGAATTGAACTCTTAGACTACTCTAAGATGTAGCTTGTGTTTGGAAAGAGTTAGAGAACCCATGCTGTCTTCTCAAAAACAGTGTGCGTGTTGGCATGTTAGACTTATCCCATAAGACTCAGAATTTAATTCAGTAAAAAATGGAATTAACTACTGAGATAGTGTAATTAGTATGAGCACAGTAATACATGCCAAGTAATGTGATATTGTCAAATACTGTGCTGGGATGAAAAGGATAGAGAGTAATGATCAATCTAGACGACCACTGGATGGCATCTTTGTTCCATGGAATGACTTCTGAAAACTCACTCATCTGGACTTAAAAGTTGACTTTTATAGGAAATTGTTTGGCAAGAATGCCAACCATCTTTCTATATAAATGTGTGTTTCAGTATCCAAACCCAAGCTCTCTTTCATTATGAAGTTCCTCAGAATCAAAAAGGACATACTGATAGTTTTTCCCATTAGACTGAAAAAAATTGTAGTCTCAACTATGATTAAATTATTTCATATCTATTTTCCATGTGACATTAAAAAAGATATACTCACAGATAGTAGATTTCCAATGTAGGATGGAAGGAAATTATTCTGTCCAGGGGTTACAGTGATGCTCTTTATAAGTACTGTTGCACTGATTTTGATAATTTTGTAGGAATCTTGGTTTGTGCTCAAAGTAATTGTCTGTTTTTATTTCAGACAATATTTGTTTATTTATAATGTGATAACAGATCTGTACTCTGAATAAAAATTGGAATAGCTGAAATCTTAAGCAGAAGGAAGGTAAAAGATTGATTGTACTTTCTTCAGCATAAGAGCCCGATTTCATGGTGGCTCTTGTGACCCCTCTATGGGTCTCGCATACATACCATGTGAAATGTGAAAATGAAAATCCTTTAGACTCAGCATGGAAACTATCAAGGCAGGAGATATTTTTGTGACACTGTCCTTGGGAATTTCATTGTAAGAGAAGAAATCAAGTGCTTAGCACTTGTGGAAAATAATAAAAGGTTTTGTGTAGCATTTTTCTTTCAATCATTGTAAATTTTTCCATTTTCTGCCTCAAGTGTTTACCACATTTCTCCAAAATGCCTTCTGAACTTCTTCCTGCAAAAGAAAGCAAAACCATTATCTAACAAACCACAGAAGTTTTCACCAAAATTGGCTACTCTAGTGCAGATATCAAGAAGAGGATGGAAGGACCTAGATTATGGATTTCTAGGTTTCGCTCCTTTTGTTCTCAGACCTTACTTTTAATTTTTGGTTTTATTGTAGGTGTTAAACTTGTTACAAACTGACAGAAAGTGTTCTAGGGTGCATAGGGTGATGTCTATGTATTTTTTTTTTTTTTTAATCTTTTAAATTAAACTTTTATTTGTTTGCTTTTTCCAGTAGTAGGAATCTGGACTTGGATGTATGTGGATCTTTTCCATGTATATATTTGCAAGGGTTGTGTAATCACCCCTAGAATATGCTGAAATACAGTCTACCTGTCAGTAATAGCTCCTAAACAGAATAGGTTAAAAACTGATGGTTGTTTCCACAGCTATGAGTCAAACCTCATGGAGGTAGGAGGTAAAAGATGATTGGGAGATACAGGTATGGAAACTCAGATTTGATAGTCAGTACTTCCTCAAGCTGTTAGGGAGGGTATTGGAGGGCAAACATCGGCCTGCAGAGTGCTGCTATCATCTTCTCAAATGCAGCTCATTTTTTAAAACTAGTTGGCATGTTCAGCTGATTTTTGTATGTTGCCAGAGAAAATACCAAGGCATATTCAAACCATACTTGGAACCCAAACTTACCTGTGAATTCATCAGGGTCAAAGAATCTTTCCAGACACTTGCTGAAAGTGCTTTGGTGCCTGTTTTGATAGGAACTTGGGAAGCAGTGCAGGATTCCAAGTTCATATTTTTGCTTTTAATGTCTATGGGAGTTTTATTTATTTTATCATTTCATTCCTAGTTTTCAGCATAAAGAGAATAGCCAAATGCTGTCTCTTTAGTGGTGATCATTGCTTTTAGCTTCCTGACCATCCTGGTGTGGGTGGTGGCCATCCTATCACTGTCTCTCAGATGACAGGAAGGCACTTCTATCACACCTTCTGTTACAAGCAATTTGTCCTGCTTCTAAAGTTTTCCTAATGTCATCAGAGAAATATTTAATTATTTCTGAATGTAGAATATATTCTATGAAAATAGAGACCCTAGTGGTTGTGCCTCAAGTTGGCCCAGCTACTGGGCGTGTTGCATGGTGATTACTTCTGGATAAGCAGTTAATAAACAAAATGAATATATCACATGCAGAATTATTTTTATTTGGTTTTGGTTTTGTTTTGTTTTCTTCATTATAGAGATGATGATGACATCAATGATGTTGCCTCTATGGCTGGTGTTAATCTTAATGAAGAAAGTGCCCGAATTATGGCTACCAACTCTGACTTGGTTGGAACCCAGATACAGTCCTGTAAAGATGAACCCTTTCTTGCTGCTATACCTCTCCACAAACGCATACTTGAAATGGGTGAGAAACATGTCCTTTCCTTGTGATGGTTTCCTTTGGAGTTACGTGATTCTGAGTAACAAAATATGCTTAGCACTTAAGATTGTTTTGTAAGCATTTTATTAGATCATCTTGTATTACTAAACTTTCAAGGTTTTTGTGATAAAAGTAACAGTTATCTGAAATTGGAAAAAAAATAGTATACTGGTACTTTTATACTGCATGTTTTCCCCGTGTTTTTTTATATCCAAGGATCTCAAAGCTCTTTGCAAACATTAATTATTTCTCACAGTCCCCCTTCATGTTTTACACATGAGAAGATTGAAACAGAAAGGTAAAGTAAGTAGTACAGGTCACAGAGGACACCTGTGAATAAGATTTAACAGAATGTTGAAGTTATCTGTCAAGATTTTCTTTCCCCATACAAACCAGTTATTCAGTTCTTAACACCTGCATCTATTTAAGTTCATAGTGGTTTTCTTACTGCATTTTTTCAGAAAGCTGTATTTATTTTCCTGGTAAAAAGTGTATTTATTTATTCTGCTATTTGGAAATGGAAGTTAAAAACTTCAGTAGAAAAAAAACCTCCTATTCTAAATCAGTGATATTTAAGTTTAGTGAGTATACTCAAAATGTATTTTATATAACATACTTCATTAATATACTATATATGTTCTAGTACCCAAATGTATCTTTTTTTAACATAATTTTGCTAGAGCAATCAGTGCTATCAATGTCTTAAGATACTAAGCTCTAATTGTTTAGGGGCATAAATCATATTTCTTCTAGAACTATTCTTATATCATTAGTAAAACTTGTAAAATTTTTAGGGATTTAGTTCTCATAATTTTAAAGAGAAGACAAAATCTTGTTACGAATTAGTACGGTTTAAGTCATGTGGTTACTTTGGAAATGTTATTTTTGTTTATGTTCATTGAATTAATAGAAGCCTTTTTATATTGCAGTTGCAGGCAAAGTTCTTCATTGACTTATTGTTAAGCTTCACTCCTGTATTTGATTTAGTGCCCTTTTAAGTTCTCATTCAGTGAAATGAATTATTTTACACGCTATAGTTACCATGTTGTGGTGATGTGATGATGACATTATGTGATGGAGTCTGGGGAAGCATATGTGCAGCATTTTGTGAGTTGGCTTACCACCACCTGACATAGGATGCCAGCAAGGTTTTAATGAAATTTGTTTGAGGAACTGTTGTGAGGGATGCTCACATAATAGTTTATGCAGGTGTAAGAAAACAGAAAGGAAACAGACATAAAACTCTTAAAAAGAATGGGAAATCAGTAATGAATTTGCCATATAAGCCTTAATGAACTGTCTGGGTGTAACAATTGCTGCACAACATGGAGCTGTAATTACAAATGTAGGACTTACAGGAATCTGTACATACTTTAAGAGCCACAGAACCCATCATACTATTCATCACTGCCTTTTGGGGTTTGCTCCTCAGAGGAACAAATCCCTATGGCTGTTTTTGAAGCTTTATTGGCTTTGATAATTGAAATTAAACTTTCAAAGCTTTTAAAAGCAGCTGCAGGGATTTACTTCTCAAAAGCAGTGAATCCAAAAGAGCGGCCACTCCTAGTGATCTCCTGCAGCCACTTTTAGAGCTTTATTTTGGCTTTGTGTGAAGCCTTTTATAGTTTTGAAAGTGGCTGTGGGGTTCACTAGTGGCTACTATCTGGGATCTATGGCTCTTGAGAAGAGAATTCCTTCAGCTGATTTTGAAGTTTTAGAAGCCTGGTGTTCACTGTGTGTGGCCAGATTTGTTGATTGCATAGGACCACACACAAATTTAGTAGTTTGTGCTACTGGGCACTTAAAATAACGACATTGTAAGTTCACGACCAAACTCAGTCTTGCCATATGTTGCTGTGCCTAGGCACACCGGGACTAAGCAGAGGAGGCTGTGACCTTCTCAAGCACATGAGGGGGGGAAAAAAAAAAGTCTGTTATGTGAGTCCCTATTCTGTTTTTGTTATGCCTGTTGACAAATGAGATAAAATAAATTGTTTCTTCTTACTTTTACCTGAATGTGACTTAAACAGATCTTATTTTCTACCTTTAAATCTATTAATATTTAATGATTGCTTTAGTTTTAGGGCACATTTTTAATGTTTTAGTGAAAGAGAGATTTGTGGTATGTACAGTATTAGGAAACTGCTCTTCTCTCCTTTCTCAGAAACTAGATCTTTCAAGTTTTCTGTAATATTAATCTCCTTCTCTCTTTTCTGAGTAAGAGCTCTGTCGAGCAACTCAGTAGTGTTCCCCAAAGGCTGTTTCGGAGATTGTGCTTCCATTCACCAGATTCAGAATATAAACTGCTAAAGTGAGAGCAGATGCTAGTCAGACTTTGGCAGTAACCACCAGCCAAATGCCTCAAAGTTATAGTGAAAGAGGTTTCTTAATATATTGTGTGTTCTTATCTCTACTGTAACTTGGCTGTGTTATCATCCAAAGTTTATTTTAAATCTAAATGACTAATATTATTATTGATCCTTTTAAATGGAAGCAGTAACTGAAAGGTAATTAATGCAAAGATATTCATCCACTTCCCACATGCTTCCTTATCCAATTTTGTATCTGTTCATCTTTGGCTGGTAATCATTGCCATTTGTTCATGGAGGAAGGCAAGACTGCTACTGTTTCAAATTCTTCTTGGATGCGAAATCAAGAATGGGTATTTCTTACCAGATAATGTATTTCTGTTGCTGTTTCATTCAGGATCATAAAACTTTACAACCAGACCTTTCTACGTAACAGCACAGCACAGTGAAACGTACGCAAAGAGTTGTAAGGCTTCTGTTTCTCTTTTTGGGAAGTCAAGAGGCAGAGGTTGATGTTCTTCATGCATGTGCATGCTGATGTGCATACAAATGCTTAAAACTTCCTAGGTCTTTCACTTTATTAGTAAAATGGGTAGTATTTCTTTAAAGGCAAGATAAGCTGATCAGACCCTCACAAATAAATAATGCTGAAAAATCTTAGGTTTTTCATGTGGTTTTATGGGAAAACAACAATAAAAATAACCTTCATTTGTGTTTCACTTCTATTAGTTCATAAACTTTTTCTTGGTGGGTAAGAATGCTGTATTAGTCAGGCTTTAGAAGCTAATTTTTGACATTCTGAATTTCCACTGTTTACGAAAAGGGACAAGAGTTTAATGAATATGACTTACCAGGTTTTTTTTAGGAATGACATTTTTCTCTGGTTTGTAACCATCTAGAAAATAGAAACTCCTTGACTCAGGAATTACTATTACAGCATTGTTTCTGAGAGCAGATAAGAATTGGACTGCACTATATTTAATATTAGTGGAAGGTAGCAATACATAGTGAAGGATGGAGTAAAAGGTGACCCTTTTATATTTCCTGATAAGTAAATCCATGGAAAATATGAACAGGTACATTGTGTACTTTCCTGAGAAGTCTTTTGACTGGGAGTTGGTGGTCTCTAGAACCTCCACTAGTGGTTCCAAAAAACTTTGCTCTATATTTTGTGGTCAACAAGAGCATGATATCCTCACAAGCTTAGAATCATAGAATGTGTTGGGTTGGAAGGGACCTTCAAAGGCCATCTAGTCCAACCCCCCTGCAGTGAGCAGGGACATCTTTAGTAGAGCAGGTTGCTCAGAGCCCCATCAAGCCTGACCTAGTATCTGCAGCAGCTTGTTAATTCCCACAGCTTTTGTTTTAATTCTGTTTTCTTCTACAACCACATGATGCCATTTTGCTTTTACTTGGCTATCCCTAAAATGTTACAAGTTGTGGAGAATCTTAACCATAAATTAACTGGATTAATGCAATAATAATGAAACATAAGTTTGGCAAACTATATCCTTTTATTTAGATGGTTTCTTTCTCTTGACTTTCAGTGTTTTTTACGCAGTTTTTCTACTTCAGTTTTTATTGTTACAGAGAACTGACTGAATAGAATAATTACAAATATGGCATTTTAAGAAATGTGGGACTGGTTTTGCAATTATGAATATGTTTTAACTGTCCATCTTATATTTTCAAATTATTTTTACTTAAATATGTATGATAAAAATGTGTTGGAAAATCATCAATGATATTTTCATTTCACATTCGTTCACTATTGCTTTTAGATCTGCATAAGGAAATCAATTTTTCTGTGGCATGATTTTATGAAATACCGTATTTATGTCTGTTATCTAGCGTTGTTACAAATTTCCTTTGGAAAAAGTTTATTGCACTGACAGCATAGCATACACCTGCAACATTTCCTATCACAAAATTAGTACTGGATTCTCTTGTTTCATCCAAGTAGTTTTTTAGGCTCAAGCACACACAGTGGTGCAGGCCAACTATTATGAAGCTTGAAAATGTGCTAATGAATCTAGATTCTCCTAGTCCAGTAGTTAAAAAGCCTACAGTCATCTTTAAAACAGCTTCAGAGCAGCTTGGCTTGATAGATTTAAGCCACTGTCTCTGTCAGTGTAACAACTTGTAGTGCTGATTAGGCTCAATGTAATTTATAGATTTACCTTTTAGTTATTTTACATGTAATACACTTTTAAATTCTATCTGATGAAATATTGATCATTGTTCAGCCTTGATTCTTTTTTTGCTCAGTCACACTTGAATTGCACGACTGCTATAAAGATGCATGTTGAAACAAAAGGAAATAACTTATTTGTGTTTTCTGTATTCTGGAGTATATTGAATCTACTATGTGGCATCACAGTGGCAGCTAAGTTGTATGCATATGTATATATTTTAAATAAATAATTTGAATACTCTAGAGGGAATTTTATATTGCTAAACCATCTAAAAACTGATTGGGATATCCTTCATGGAACCAGGCCAGTAGATTTCAGAGCCTCTATTTAAAGCATTTGTTACTAGTTTAATAATAGAGTCATTCTCTCATCCTTGTTTCATCTGTCTGTTTGTCAACAGTTGTATTCATGTTTGAATGAGATGAAACTGTACTATTGATGATTGCTCTTTCATATACAGAGCAGTTCTAACATAAAAGTATACTCATTTCTCTGGTTGGCTTACTTTAGAGGATTTTTATAGCTGCTTAGATTACAGTTGTGGGTTCTGAAATTCTGATCTATCAGATTGCCTGTGAACATAATGGTTTGTTTTCACTTTTTGTTGATGTGACTTAGTCATTTTCATTGTTGACTTTTGACTTTTTATCCATGAGTTGATTTGTCTTCAAACTGAAATATTCCTTTTAATATCAGTTTTTCCACCAGCATCTTTCTGTCAGGATGACCTTCTTAAATACCTGTGAACGTAACTCTTGATTGTGTTTGGAGATAGTTATAACATGTACTTGTTCTTATGCATAGCATTTTGAAGTCATACGTTGTCCTAATGACATGCTTAGTCCACCTGAACTGTACCTAGAGTGATGTTTTCTGTGATTCTAGTTGCTTTTTCTCAGGGGGAAAAAAACCGTCGTGTTAGGTATTGTATAATCCAAGTTGCAAGTTATTGTGTATGCCAAATGTGTTTACTTCCTCTAGTTCCTGTAAACTTCATTATGTCACCTGCAGAGATGGGGCAGGTGTAAAGATGTATCTATATTCTGACTTCTGGAATAGTTCTGTGACTTAGTGCAGAGTTAGGATGTTTTTTTCATTAGTATAAACCAAGGAATTTACTAGAAATTTTGTTTAGATCAGAAGGTGTGCACTGCTCCAAATCTTCTTATCCATGTCCATAGTTGTGATAATTTTGTTTCTTATGTTCAGATTGGAGTTTATTGTTCATAGAGAATCTGGTTTTGTATTTGAACTTAATTGATTGATAATGTTACAATATCATAAGACAAATATACGTTATTTCCATTTATTATTTCCTTTTCAAAAAAGGTGGGAATGCATTCCCATTTTAGTATCAGCAGCAGTGTTGCCAAATAAACATAACCAATAAGTATTTCAGCAGAATGTTAAACTGCATTGTTGTTCTTTCTTTAATAGGTCCATGATTAGACTTCCTGTTTTACAAGATGTCCCAACATGTGTTGGAATGGTAACTTCAATGCCACCTGAGAGCTTGGAGTCTGCCTTTCTGTGAAAGGTAGGGCAGCTTCGGTTCAATATTTTTTGTATATTTCTAAGGTTTTCTTTTTATTGATCTTACTGGTTCTGCAACACTACAGAATCTGAGTTATGCTTTTAGCAGTATCACCTCCAAGTGCTAGAACTGGTGTTACTCCATCAGGCAGTAATGTCTCAAAAATAAACATAGATATGTTCAAACTATGATTATTTATTAATAAAATGAAGCTGTTTCTTCAGGCATTGTTTTCAAAGGTTTTACTCCAGTTGAACTGAGAGCATGACCATACTACTTGCTCCCAGAAATATTCAGAGAATTCAAGTTCTGTTTTCACCATAATACTTTGCTTCTGTTTTATGAATGTGGTCAAGAGCCTTCTTTAAAAGGTCTTGCTATTTCTGGATGGCAGTTCTGGCCTACAGAGCTTAACGAAATATGTTGCCCAACCTCAGAATAAGTTTGTATCTGGGAATTGAATGGCATAAATTTCTTGGTCTCTGCAAAGGGTAAAATTAAGATCATCATTCTGTGGAGATGCATTCTCTACCAGATTAATTTATAAAGTTCATCTCATAAAGGGATTTCTGGTAATAAATATGGGATGTAAAATAAGAACAGTAAAAAGAAAACCTTAGAGAGAACCATTCAATATTGCAATAAAGCTGACTTACCTTATCCCTGTAGGCGAACTCCATGCTCTAGAGGTGGTACTAATGTCCCCAACTCTCAACACATGTTGGAACATCTTTGTGGAGGAGGAAGTCATTGATCAGTGAGCAGCATCTTCAAGGATCATTTAAGGGGGGAAAAGCAAAAGGTAAGATTTTCTAAACTGTGTTGAAATGATTGTTCATTACGTTTATTTGGCAATCCTGCTGCTTATACTAAGGTTGTAATTTTTTTATTTCTTAAAATTATGGAAAAACCTCATAAACTTCACTTTAGTCTTTCCTTCTTCCATGAATTTGAAATGCATTTGTAAACCTCCTTCATGTTACTGATTGTGCTGTATACAAAGTCCAGGTTCTACTATAACTCATTGGCACTTTGACTTTTTTTTTTTCATTGCTTATGATATAGAGAGTGTTAGTCTGTGGTTTAACCAGTTTTGCAGTGTCTAATGTTGAATAAAACAAGTCACAGCCAAATATTGCAAAGTGTTGAACTAGTACAAAGACATTCTACTGGTAAAGAAAGGCTATTTGCTTTCAAGGAAGTAGCTGCTACACTGGATGTTATGCCAGATGAGGTACCACCATCTGTTCTTGCATGATAATGTAGAAGTGCAGCTTTAATATCAACTATCATAAACTACATCTGTTTTGACAAAATCAAATGACCATGTCCAATTTGGATAAACTTTGTCGTGGTGGATCATCTGGTGTTGCATGGATTTGGTATTAGTGAATGTGGTACAATGTCCTGATCTTGACAACTTCTTCTCTAATCCTGGACATACACAGAAGAAGGTGCAGACATTTTGAAATTCAGGTTGTGGTTTTTGGTCTGCCCTTCTGGTATCTTTTATAATTTCCTCTATTCTTTGTACCTATCCTTTCCAGCTGACATGCCCATCCTTATGACGAGGCCTCATTCTGAACTACTCTGCCTGGCATAGGGTTGTAGTGGACAACTGTGATACCTGGTCAGACATGTCACCAATAAGACTTTCATAGTGTCAAAGAGACAATTTCTCAAAAAAAAAGAAAAAAAAAAAGAAAAACCCCAAAATGTCTGCGTTGTTTACAGAAGTTGCTTTAAAAGAACAGAAGCATACAGACAAATTATTATACTTGGTATTTCTTTCAATCTTTATGTGGATGTGATTGAGAGTGTGTTCTGTTACTGCAAGGACTATGTTACAGGATGTAACACAGCACTTTCTAGCTACTAAGAAAATTAACTATCCTAGCGAAACCAGGACACAGAAAAAAACAGCTTTGTTTCTTTACAGTTTACATTCTTTCCTCTCTGATCAAGCTGTAAGGCTTCCTTGCTGTCTGAATACTAAGTATTCTCTTCTCCTGGATGGACTGCTTATATGTTCATGTTTCCATGTTTTGTGGCAACTTCTTCCATTTTCCAAGCCTCCACATACCTCTGCATAATGTTTGGTGACTAGCTTGGTTCTGTTGGAGACAAACCACCAAGGATAATAAAAAGAGTCTTTAGAGATAATTAACAGCTACCTTTCAGCTGTTTAATTACCTACCTTAGAGACAGAATTTTGAAAACTGGATCGTCTGGTTGTATATATTTTAGGTCAGACCTCTTCTCAAATCAGTTCTTTCTTTTTGCCAAAAAGTATGAATTATGTGTGGGTTCCCAGACTTACTCACCTGAGTTGAGAATTCTTAGGGAAGTGAAGGCTTTTTTTGTCATTCTTAACATGGCTTTTATCAAAAACTACTGATTGTATAAGTAGGGTTAAGTAGGCTTCTTGAGAAATTCTTTTTCTACCTGATGAATTATTTTGTCCTGCCCCAAACCCCACCAACTTGCGTAAGAGCTTTGAATCAGCACAGAAAATAGAAGCAGACATTTTGGACTGGGTTACACATAGATTTTGCATGGATACAACTGTCTCCGTTGTTAAAATAATTATACCAATATGACCACCCTATAACTGAGCTATTTTTATGATTTTCCCTTTACAAGAATTAGGGATATTGAATGAAACTAGAAGGTGAAAGTTCAAAACAAGCAAAAGGGGCTGTTTTTCTGCCAGGTGAGTATTTAAGTTGTGAAACTCTTTCTTTTAGAATGTTGCAGGTTCAAAAAATTACTTGAAAAATTAATGGGAAAAAAATTCCATCCTAACCTAATAGAGAGAAAGATAAGATCCTCTAACTTACAGTCCTAATTTGTATATTGTCACATAGTTATCACTGCACACTTCCTCCCCTCCCCCCCAATAGTCTTCTAGCAGCATCTCCCACTACTGCTGTTAGAGAAAGGATGCTGGGCTGTATTACCTAGTATAGCTTTTCTTAACTTTCTATACAATTATATAAATATGTAACTGTTTATTACGGTGTAGTTTGTACTGAATAAATTACATCCACTATCGTACCTGAAATAAGCTTTATGAGTGGTTTTGTATCAGTGCGTTCACACCACAGACCTTGAGACTCCTAATTGAATCTTGCTTTGCTAAAATAATTTACTTTGGATGGAGCAGGAAGAGAAGAATATAAAAATTTGTGTAACTTTTATTCAGAATTTGTATTCCTCTAGGTTACATTACAATTGTATGGCTGGTTATCTTTTTTCTGCTGTGTCTTGCACTGAAAATAGCTATCTATTTGAAGATTTTAATGTGTAAGTTTGGGATTTATTCAGTTATTTTTAAAAAGTAATTGATGTGTCACCAGTTTCTCAGTTTCACAAAATGCTTCCTGGGAAAACATCTCAAGCTGGGTAGTTCTGACAAAGTATAGAACAAATACTGTACCCTGCAAGTCCTGAGTTCTCAAGACGGCTGTCTGCTTTTATGCAGAAGCCAGCTTGTGACATAATTTTTATCCTATGACAGGAGGAATGTTCTTTTATAAACAAGCTTACTGAGTAATTAATGTAGGGTATTCCGTTGTTTTGTAAATAACTATTACACGGTGATAAAAAGTCATTCTCTTCAACAAAGCCCATTTATTACATATGAAGATGAACTGGAATAACAGTGTTGAACAGTATCAGATTCTGACTAACAAAGTCTTTCCCGTTCCAGTTCAGGGCTGGTTTGGAGCTGTGGAATGTATCTGGGCCGTGTGCCCCTCACAGAGGGGTGCTGGTTTGTACCTGCTAGAGTGAATCGTCTGCTGAATCCCAAGGCGCTTGTCACTGACTCTCTCTGGTTTGTCAGGAAATATTCCCTAGCCCTGTGCCTTCCCTGAACACACTCCAGGATACAGGTTCCTCAGAGGTGCTGCTCTAATGACTTCATTTGGATTGGCTGTTTTTGTGAAGGTAGCAACTAAAGGTTTTTGGTTTCCCCTTGTTCATCCTATCTTCTAGCACTGTCCAGGCTTAACAGCACGACAGATCAACATTTATTGCATTTAGTTAGTAAGACTTAAAATGAAGCTTTTATTTAAAGGACTGAAAACAAAAAAATCACAGCTGAAATTATGATACTGTATCTTTTGCCTGGGATCACTAGGTTATCTTATATCCCTAGGCATCTCTAATTCTAATCATCAGAGCTAGTGATTTATTGTTTGCACTATCAGTCTGTTTAACAAGCTTTTCCTTCAGTTTTTAATACTTAAAGTCTGTTTGGGGCCCTAGTAGCCCCCCAAACAGAATGCCAGGGTATTTTGTACCCAAACAGTTTTTTCCTTTGTTGTGTTCCATCCCCTATTCTCTAATTTAATGTTTAGGATTGGGTTTTCCCTTTGGTAGCAATATGAACACAGTATTGATGGATTACTTTGTAGACTGAGGACACTGCTGTATGGGAGATGTATGCTGCTGTTAAGTCCCACCTGATTAGGTTGGGACAAATATGTTCAATTATTGCCATTTATGGCTCCTTAAGATGCTGAGGGCCCTTAGTGTGTTAGAGTTGTTTCCCTATTGTGTTTAGCCAGCCTGATCATTAAATGCTGTTGCTCAGTTTAGAATTATTATTATAGTAGTATTAGACAAAGCACCTATTGCTCTCTGATTTCATGACCTGCTTTTTGTAGAGTACACATGGTATGTCTTAGGACATAAAAATACTGCTTGCCTGGTTTTAGAAGGTGACCTGCTCTCTGCTTTCCCCCCATTTTTTTCAGCTATTAGTCTCCAGAAGTCCTGAATAATGACTGCTTAACTGAACATGTTGTATTTAATTACATGTAATTTTACAGGGATTAAGATGTTTTAAATGTTTCACTGCTGACACCTACAGCAGAAATATAAAATCATCAGATTTCCATATGCTATTGAAATGAAGGAATGGAATATATTGAAGAATTGCATGGTTTGGGAGGCTGCAGAAATTCAAGTGGTGGTTTTTCCAATACCTTGCTTTTCCTGGCGGGAAAAGTTGCAGAAGGACTGAGGCACGTAAAACTGTGGTGATTCTGTTGGAATAAAAGAGGAAGGGAGCCTGAGCCTACAGTTGTAGATGCAATCCAAGGCACAGCGTAGTACTTACTGTGCTGTGGGGATGAAGTAGGTGGGTAGAGATGACCAGATGCATCTTTGCATTATTCTAGATCTGATGCTGTTGAATAAGGTTAAATAAAATTTGATCAAATCATGTCCCAGATTCAAGGGGGATGGACTTTTGTGATTTGTTTCCATCTTGCAGTATGCAAGCCAGCTGTAACAGCAGAAGAGGACTGGACCTGAGAAGTCTGGTTCCAGTTAGTTGCATCTTGGGCCAGTATTTAATGCACAGAATTTAAAGTTTAAGAAGTTGCTCCTAATTCTAAGATGATAGCAGAGAGTGCTTTCTGCAGTTCTGGCTGACCTGTGATTAGGGCAAATAGAGACTAATTATGCACTCTCCCAATGTTTCTGTTGAAGGACAAGACAAATTCAAGCCCTAAATACATTCTGTTTAACTGTTTAAAACCAGTTCTTCAAGGTTTTTCTGTTTTAAGTGTAAATGTAAAGAGATTTTATACAGGCACTCAATAATTTATCACATCAATAATCAGAGTCAGATCTAATGTTTTACAAATAATTTTTTTTAATCTTTGATCTCAATCCTGTCAGTCCTCTTAAAATATAAATTATTAAAGTAACTTTCTGATTCTTTGAATGCCTGTCTGCAAAGATAGTATTTTTCTTCTGTTTCTCAAACAGGGCAGTACTCTTCTTATGATTTCTTTCAGTTTGTTTGATCAATAAAATATAATTAAACTTTTAAAGTGCAGCAAAGCCAGTACCTTTCAGATAGCTAAGGAGATGATAGCACTCTTCAGAATTTTCACTTCTTGGGACCTGAAAGTTTTCAATGACAAGGTTTAGGTGCTTTTATGTTTATAAAAAATAATCTTGTGCTAGTGACACATATGCCAGTATCAGAACAATATTGCTGAATGTTTTCTCCCCCTCAAGGTTCTTGGAACTTACATACAAGCTCTAACTATAAAATAAAGTTTATTTGTAACAAAAATATTCTAGCACTTACACTTCCTTTGCATGCTGTCTCGTATACTGTAGATCTTTATTAAATGCTGATTGAACCATGGTTTGCCATTAAAGCTTCCAAACAAGTAATTAAGAATTAATATGTAGGCAGCCTATTGTTTTGTTCTGTAAGTGCTTGGCAGATTAGAAATTTGCTTCCTTTGTGGGTATTAATTTGTGTTCCCTCATATTTTTCATATAGGATGGTGTGACTCAACTGACTGCTTTAGTAGTAATTGATGCCTCTGAGGATGTGTTGAAACTGAATCCTGCCACAAATAATTGAAGTGTTCAGGCAACCATAGTCATCAATTCTTGATGGTCTTGTACAGTTCTGATGTAGTAGAGATCTGGCAAGAACACTTGAATGAAGAATGTGACCTTAGTTAAGTCTTTAAAAATAAAAAATTTAAATTCAAGTGGAGAGATTGGTTAAAATTACATCTTTGAGCATGGCTTTGCTTCAGCTCCATTTTTGTTGTTATCCTTGATGATGATTTTATCATAGCTCTAGGAAAAATTCAGAATTACATTGCTAAAGTAATTTTAAAGACTTGAAGCACATACTTGTTATCAAAAATGTCTAAATTTAACAAATGTGTTATTAAAAGCAAACAACTTTTTCAAATTGCAAATTTCTTGATGTCTTGCTGTTAAGTGTGTGGTTCCTTACTGCTTTAAATGTAGAATTTTGGTCACAAAACTACAGGTTAAGATAGTCACATTGTCAAACTTAAAGCATATTAAGATCACCTAACAGCATATTTAACTTTTTTAACAAAAGACAGATGATAGCAGTCTGTTGATTAGAAATAAGTTAATTTTTTTGCTTAATCTTAATTTTCTGAGTTTTGTGTTTCTGTACGTATATGTATATATGTATATATTACAACTTGTTATTGCAGTGATCAGGTGGTGCAGTTAAGATCAGAATCCAGAATGGTAGGACCTAAATAAAAATATCTGTAGATAAAGCCACTGTTCAGTGACTTGGCTAGAAAGAGGAGTAATATATTGAGGATATTTGTGGTTTGTGATACAATTAAGTATATATAGTAGTATAAAATTTGCAGATGTGTATATACACATTTCTTAAAACTACAAATTATATTTCTTTTCCCACGCCATCATCAGTCTAGGATATCTTGCAAAGGGAAGAGAAGCTTTTCTGTATTAAAACTGGGAAAAGTAATTATGCAGACTAGAAGAATAACTCAGGAATTTCCTATTTAGAGATCAGCATTATTTTGCTTTGATGGCAGACAGAATTCCAGTATGCCTTTTGTAAATGAGAGTGGATGAAACTCGGAAGGAGATGTAGTAGTGAAGAAAAAAATATTAAGACTTTAATGTAGAAACATATTAAAATTAACAGTTTCCAGCCCTTTGCATAGATTCAGTTTATACTTGGCATTTTCTCTGAGTAAACAATGGTGTTGAAACTTTCCTTAGGTCAGCGGATCAATGAGGTGATACACACGGCTGTTTATGAAAGTCTAACGAGGCCAACCTTTCTAAGCGTTGATGGGACTGTTGAATGGGCAGAAAAAGCCCAATAACGGTTTACTTAGAGCAAGTGTCTTTAAAATTAGGAAAACCTTTGGTTGTGTGGGGAAAAAAAAAAGAAGGTGGTGTAGTTCTTTATTATGAAAGGATTGTGTGTGTGTGTTCGGGGAAGTTGGGTAGCTGTAGTTACACTGCTAAAACTCAAAGAATAATTATTTTTACAATTATTCATTCATACCCTTACCTAGAATACTCGGCAGAATTTTCCATCTCAAACTTCTTTTCTGGGTACTAGTTAATTAAATTTCTCTTCTTACTTACATTTCATCTTTCAGACTAGAGGGGTTTGATTGATAGCTTTGCTTACACGTTTGCGTAATAAAACGGTGTGTGCTTAAATGGGTCTTGCTATGGCAAGTCTGACTTGCACAAATGAATAGTCCCACCGGCTTCGAGGGCTCAATTTGCCTGAGTAACAGTTGCAGCATTGGGATCTTAACGCGTATTTCTGCTTCCCATTATACCTTCAGCTCTCAGCACCTTCAGCGGAGTTCGGCTCGATTACAGAGGGCAAATTAGGCACCAGGAAAGATTTATTTTATTTTTAGTGATCAAGCTAAAATCGGTTAAAAGCATATATATCCGTATTGCTAAATCCTTCAGGTAATGTGTACAATGTGGAGTCCGTGATGGCTTCAGTTAGCTTAAGAGATAACGACTTCAAAGAATTATTTAAAAAAATTAATATCAGAAATGCGTGACAGGGAGGATTCGGCTCTGGGAAGTGTGGGAATGATGTGCTGTGGTGATGTAATGAAATATACATTTAAATAGACACTGCAGGTCAAAACAGATCAGGGGAGCCGGGGCGAGGGCGAGCTGCGGGAGGCGCGGGCCTTCTCCCCCTGAGAGCCGCGGCCGCTGAGGGCGGCCCCTCTTCAGCAGCGCGGCGCGCGGGGAGGAGCGCGGGCTCGGCGGGCGGCGCGCGGGGGCCGCCGCACTGCCCCCTGCCGGCGGCGGCCGTCCCGCCCGCGCCGTGATTGAGCGGCCCCAGCCCGGCCCTGACAGAAGCCCAGGGTGATGCTGAGCGCTGCCACTTCGCCTCACATCACATCGTTAACGTAACAGAAGTATACATCCATGCGAGACCACTGCTCACTTCTTCGTCTTCATTTTTTAGACGTGTGATGGTTTCTTGCTCTTGAGTTTGGCCAGGAAAAGATAGGAATGCCTCTCAACACAGATACTCGTTCGTAAGCCGCTCAGGTTTGTGTTTGCGCGGGGACCCCTCCCGCTAAGGGAGATTGCTTTTGTCATTAGCCGTTCCCAAAACTCTTTCCAAAATACTCTCAAACGAATTTACCCGTTAACATATCGCAAACAAACGTACTCACAAACATGTTTAAAAGTCTTGGGTTTGTTCAATGGAAACCTGATTCGGAGGAATCGGGGTATTTACTTTTTTTATGCTGGGTCAAATCCCGTAATCTGTACAAAATCCAACTGCTGTGGGGTTTTTAATATGAAATATGTGTATCTGTGTGTGCACACACAGGGTTTTCTACCGAGAACACTGTCCCACCAGGACTACTCATTTATATGCCTTTGTAGGACTAAAGCTTAGGTTAGTATGTATATTCATATATCTACAAATTTATATCCAATACTTTGTAATTATTTTTATGAATTCAGGAATTCTTAAATGTTACCTCTCTTCTTGTCTCTGTACCTTGGGTGCTTTTTAAATATATCAATACATGAGACTGTAGAGCGCTTGCTTTTTGTATAAACTCAGCACAAAGTATCAAACGTCCAAATGACTACGAGTACGTCTTTTAGTAGTGTTTGGGGGACAACTGATGTTTTTCAATAACTGTTATTAGTATGAATTTATTTATTCATATTAACTTAACTTTTTCCTAAATATTTTTTTATTAACAGTGGTATGCCAGTAATGTAGGCTAAAGTATGCAACAGCATGCTTTGGGCTGCAGCCTCATCTCATTGACACTGAAATTAATCCACAATAATGCTTCTGAAAATAAAAGAATTGCTTTTTCTGGTGTAGAACAACTGAGAGCCCAAATTGTCTCATACTCTGTTACGCTTTGTTTTAATATGCTAGGATAAACTTCAGTAAAGTTCTTAAGTGGTTTCTAAGTGGTAAAAAAAAAATGCACTGATTTCTGCTTCAAACTTTAAGGTGTAGTCACATCTCTTTTCAAGGGGTCATGGATGTGTCATCAAAGCTACATAAATATACTGTCAAGGATTTTTCTGTTCAGGAAGATGAACTTATAACTATGTTCTTTAGAGGGTTTTTTTAATTCCTTTTGGGAGGGTGAGCTAATTCTATTTTGTTTTGTTTTTTGCTTTAGCTAAAAAACTAGGAATTACTGATGTGCCAGCTGAAGTCGTTACTTTTATTTCCCATGCAACACAAAACAGATTAAGAACAGTGATAGAAAAAGTAACAGTGATAACCCAGCACCGAATGGAATCATACAAAGTAAGTGTGCAAAGAAAGGTGGTGTGTGTTACAGAATGATGCAGTGTGATGGCATTTTTTTCTCAGCACATGGTAGGTGTTTTGTGTTTATGCTGTGTGCAAAGCATGTTTTAATCTTAGGTTCGTCTACCTCAGCAAATAGAAAGTGGTGGGATGATAGCACTGCTTGCCAGATCTGTCTTCCTTCTCTGTGATAGAATTTGTGTGTAGAATTATGTTTTCATCTTTCTGTGCTAAAGTGTCTACCATGGAGCATCTGTTAAGCTATTTCTGCTCATGGATTGTGACTGTTGATTCTTGATGTGTCCTTTTTTGACCAAGGTATCCATTGGTTGGATCAAAATTACTTTAATGTATAGGAATGTTATAGTAATTTTATATGTTCTTCGCTGTGAGAAATACTAATATTTTACAAAAGCTACCAATTTCTTTTAAACCAACAACTAAAAAATTCAGCTATAAATTCTTCACAGTAATAAAACAATTATGTTCTCTTTAAAAATAACATTTCAAGATAAAATGTTACTCTGATTCTATTCTTAGTGATTGTATTCTTGAAGAAAATGGAAACAATTTAGATATCTTAAACTAAGGGGAGAATTTAAATAAGAATCTGCAAACCAGTTTGAAATTCAAATAATCTTTATTGATAAATATAAGATTTTTTTTTTTTATAAAAGATGATAATAGTTGTTAAATTAGTGTAAAAGCAAGATGGCAATAACCATAGTTGTGTGTTGTGTCTAAACTGTGTTTAGATTTCTTAATTGTGTACATATATATATACATTGAGTACGTCTGGTTTGGTTTTTTGCTTGGTTTTGGGTTTTTGTTTGTTTGTTTTCCTTGAGTGAAAGCCTGATCAAACAGCTTTGGACTGTATCTTTGCCCACCTATTTTCCAAACTTGTGTCACAGTTGAACTAATTATATGTGGCATTTGCAAGAAAAATTATCTTTGGGATCTGTGACTAGCATCAACATTGCTATGATAGAAAAATGGATTAAAAAAAATAAAGGCCACCATGCCTGTGTATTACCTATGCTTACATCTGTCCTTGTACTTAATGGATGTATTCTACTATAGTGGACTAGAAGTAAAATCTCCTTGATTCTTTCCAATATTCTTCATCAGCTTCAGCAGCATTAAATCCCTCCTTCCTTCTCCTTTGGATAGTGGCTGAGAAGACACTTTGCTTAGTCCATTTTAAGCCAAAGATGAATTTAAAATAATATCTTAAAAGATTCTTAGGAAAAAAAAAATTGGTGTTGTCTCTAATTGAACTGTAGCATTTTCATAGTCTTTTTTATATTTCTTGGTTAGTGGCTTTCTTTGATTTCATAGCATTGCAGTCAAAAGGAAAATATTAAGCAGATAAATGAGATAGAAGCAAAATGAGTAACTTTAGTTTTCTGACTGACATTCTTAGTGTACTCCATGCAGCTTGTATCATGAATTCTTATTGTTTGTTGGATACTAGAAAGGCTAGTTGTCATAAAGTTCTATTTTATTTGAAAGTAGAGACTTATTTTCAACTGAATTTTTAGATTTCAATACTTTTATAATGCTGTGTCTTGAACATGCCTGTTACTAGTTCAAGGTGAGTGCAAATACAGGAATTGCATTTTTTCACCAGGCTTATATCCTATATGTAGGATTGTTCAGTAATAAAGTTAAGCATCTTGGGGGCTTTTAGTCAGTTGGGTTTATTTTTTACATTCTTTGATATCTGTGGTGCTGATAAATCAATCCTTGGGTTTTAAAATTTGCTTAGATATTAATTAAATGATCCAATTCTAGTTGCATTATTAACCATAAATTGGCTTCATTCCCATGAGCTTAAAAAAAACCATTGTTAGCACAATGGAAAGATTTCAATGTATAACAACTATAGGCTTCTTTAAATGCCCAGTCTTGAGGAAAATACATGCTTTTGTCAAACATTGTTCTTACTTTACAGGATGATGAATGGTACGAACAAGCCACAGATGTCCGATCACAGCTAAAGTTTTTTGAACAGTTGGAGCGCTTAGAAAAGCAAAGGAAAGATGAACAAGAGAGGGAAATCTTGCTAAAGGCTGCCAAGGTATCTGTTTATCTTTTTTTTTTTTTTTTTGAAACTACTTAACAATTCATAGTCTTCAAACAATTATTTAATTTCATTAAATGTGTTTCATAAACACAGGAATAGATTGGAATGAAAGGGGAGTCAGCCTGAGTGTTTGGGAGGCCCTCAAACCAATTTGGTAACTTTGCATTGGAATTCAGTAAGGGGTAAGAAAGATACTTAAGTAATGGTCAAAGTAAGTGTTGGGTTTGCAGGTTTTTGTTGTATTGGGTAGTGGATTGGTTTCTTTAGGAGGAGAAGTATTTGACACTAGTGTTCTGATTGATCTGCAACCATAATTTCAGTTGTTACAGTAGGATGTGATTGCAGAATTTGTAAGCACCCAGATGGGGTTGGTTTTGCTTCAGGAAATGTTTTTGGGAGAATGAAAATCAGATGGGGAGATAAAGAAAAAAAAAAGTTAGATTTCAAAAAAATATTTTAAATTTTTGACATTCTGAGAAAAGTCACTATCCAAATTAGAAATAATTGTGAAGCTACACAAGTATCTTTAAAGCAAAATAGCAGTATTATTTGGCTTGTTAAATGAGAGAATATTACAAAATCTTACGTCTCATGCCTGGGAAATACTTGAGAAATAGAAACTTCATACCACAACCTTAGAAGAATAATGACTGATGTTCACTTTGCAGTGAGATATTTTGGGGGAAGGCAAACTTGACAGGAAAGAAAGAATCATAATGTATGCTATAGTAGCAGTACAACATACAATTTCTTTTTAATTTAAAACCTAAAACTTGAAAACAAGACTATACTGTTTCAGGAGCTAGCACGATCTCTTGTACCTCAGGGATCTCTGCATCATGTTTCACAATGTATGCATACCAACCTACAATGTATGGCCCAAAGCATTTCTCTAATTTACTTCCCAGTAATTCTTTTTATAATAGAAGTGTTTAAAGACATCCTGGTCCTCAAAACTGTGAGATCCAGTCACCTCCTGCTGCTGAAGCAGCTCCTGTTTCCAACATCTGGATAATATGATGTGTCAAATACAGAAGCTGGGCAGGGAGAGACTGCATCTGCCTTGATTGTCATTACTTTTGGGTTATCTTCCTGATTGTGAATAATAGAGTAAAATAAAAATGGCACAAGGAAGGGCCATCTTGTATATGAACACATATGTAGAGTGCAGTCTCTTTAAAGGAGATATTTAGGAGAGTCAGCGCTTCACCCTCAATTGTTTTCCCACTAAGAACCCACTGGCTGTTGTTTCCACATGTGTGCAGAAGCAGATATCTTTTGAATCTGTCTTTGGTGGCTGGTATGGGAAATCACAAGAAGAGCTAAGGAAAGTCTTAGGACTGCAGAAAGGTCAAAAGCCACACTAAAATCACTTGAGGAATTTACCTTTACATTTGACATGGTGTGCGTTGTGTGGACTTTCTAAAAAGAAAACAAAGCACAAGTCTTGCTCTAGTAAAAGATGTGTTCCTTGCTGCTTTCATAGCATTTCCAAACCTGGAAAATGCAGGTTGTGTGTGTCAAATTGAATGAGGTTCTGGTTCTGGACTAATAAAGGAAATATTTCTGGCAGCAGCAGGAATAGCAGTTTGTAGTTGACTCTTTTTTTGGTTGGTTTTATTTCTGAATTGTTTTTTGAAGAGAGTGGTACTTTCTACAGCACAGAGGTACAGCTTGAGGTTGTCCTTGTTTTAAGAAAATCAATGGATGATAACGTCTGTGATATAATCTATAATAAAGTGGATAGTTTTAAAATTATTGTGTTAATTGATCTACTGAAACTGGCTAAATGCGAGTTTATTATCAAATTAATTTTGAAAATTAATTTCCAATGTATACATTCTATTAGTGTATTATTTTGAGTGTTCTGTATTAGTAGTGCAAGCCTGTCAAGTTTTGGGATCTTAAATACAACTGTCACAGGAGTAAGATCTATTCTGTAAAATGTTTAGTGTTGCTTGCAAAGTGAATTAGTATTGATGAATGATGGTGATTTTTATAGTTCTATAAGGTGAAGGGCTTTTTTATTGGAGAGAGAGCATTGAAATTTGGCAGTGCAGCTCTCCTTCCACACACATCCTGTGGTTACTTGGAGGGGCTACCTCTGTGAGCCAGAGATGCGTTCAGCCATCATGCCAATGTAATCCTTTCCCTCTCTTCTGAGAGTACAGCAGATGTAATGCAGCTCTCTGTGAATGCTCTCTGAATGGAAACTTATAACTCACTTCTCATGAGAGGAGAGCAAAGAGAGGAATTACTGTGTTGAGATAACTTTCTGAATTTTTAGAAATTTGTTACTTCAATTTTAATGATTTTAAAATAAATCTTTTTTTAGACCTGTACTCTTGCATTCTACCTCACTGAGGCTGTAGCACTGAAAAGGGTTTTACCCTCAGCTATGCTGCTTTTAACTTTCACTTTTTATTAACAAAGCTAATGTGAAAGCAAAGTGTTTCATGTTGCCAATTTAATTTCTTTAATTAAAAGTGAAAGTTATAAGCTGGTACAGCCGTGGGTGAAGTTCTAATGTCATAAATGGGGAAAAATAGGTTTAAAATTGAAACTGTTGGCACAGCAGTGGCTCTCAATAGTACAGCACCTGCAGTTGTGTCTCTTAACTTTATTTAATGAAAAAAGATGAATTTGAAGTATTGAAGACTCCCAGTATATGTATGGGGAAAGAGGAGTATAGCTGTAAGTGCCTTAACTAGAATCAGATGTGCCTAAATGCAGGAGACATATTTAGGGGGACAGATCCAGTGAGACAGTTTCTAATGCAGGTTTAAAAAGCTGAGACTTCAGAGTTACTGTAAATCTAATAGAAAACTTTTTTGTTAGTGGGACAAAATGTAACAATAGCACAGCTTTGACATTAGAAATTACAGAAAAATACTGAATAAAGATGGTAATTAAATATATCAGGACTGTTAGTCTGCACATCTGCATGGACACACAGAGTATCCTTAAACAGGATACAACTAAAAATAGTTGTTGCATATATTTGAGCTTTACATGAGTTATGGATACTCTTACTATTTAAAAAATAGTGCTGCTTTCTAATTTAAGACAATTCTATGAAATACAAAATCCCCTTCTTAAAACTACGCTGTTACATGTGTAATTAGATGTCTGTTTTTATGGCATTCTTCCTTAACATAAGCAAGGGGAAAAGCTGAGGTTTGGAACATTAGGGAGTTTGGTAATATGTAAATGAAGCCCCATATATCTACTGTGTTTTGAATACACACATTTAACATATGCTGCTTTTCATACTTTGAAAGTCTAATATTTCCATAGACCTAATGTGATCTATGCAGTTTTCAGATAAATAAGATAGCAAGTTCTCTAACACAAAGCACTTTCATTCTTAACAATTAAAATATCAGGCTGTCTGGTCTAATAAAAGTAGCTTGTGTTCAGGAGAAATGTTAACAAACCTGGTTTGGTGAATAAGTTCTTAGTAGGAGACAGCATTTAATGTATTTAAAAGTATGTTATCAGGTTAGGATCAGTCCTAGGTTTCTCCAAAATTACTATGGGAAGCTATTTTGCTTCTAAAGGTGTTTATTCATCAACATGAAAATCTATTACGTAAACACAGCTTGCTTTATTTACAGATCTTGACATGAAGAATGGAGAGGGGAAAGGGAAGGCGTTGTGATAAACTCCTTCAAAGTATTTTATTTGGGGGGTTCTGTAATTGGTGGGTGTTTCTGAAGCTTTAGAAGGAGGAGGCATTGGTGCTTTAAAAGATATTGGGAAAACATATTTCACAGAACAGGTGAGCCACAGCATATTAAGATTTGGATGTTATATGGAAAGGAGAAAGGAAGACAAAACCAAAAATATGAGATTACTTTGAAGAAAAAATGTAAACTGGAATTAAAAAAAAAAAATAGGAATGATTAGTCAGTAGCTTGACAAAAGTGAGTGTAGAATATTCAAATAATTGGTGGCTAAAAATAGTGATATACAGACAAGTACTACAGGAGCTGAGCAGCAGCAAAATTGTTCAAACTCTTCAGAAGGAAAGGATGTTCACATGTGGAATGGAGTGTAAAGAGAAGCCAGTGACATTTTTAAAGCTTGTCTAGGCACCTCTGTTAAGCTTGACATTTTCATTTGCTTATATTTACTTTAGTCTGTGTTGCATTGACATTGCAGAAGCCTTTTATAATTTACATTAGATTGTAAAGTAAAGAATTAATAAAATGGTCTGTTACTTTAACACGTTTTAGCCTCCATAGGGTGATGATTTTATTTCTGAAACTTACCGATTTGCAAACTGACATAGTAGTCAGCAGGAAGGTATTTTAGTCTTAACAATCCATTTTTGTGTTTTTGTGTTTGTTTTTTTCTTAAAAAAAACCCAACAAACTATGAAAATTTATCTCAACACAAGAAACAGAAAATGATAGTTAAATTCCTTAATTTTTTAGTGTTATGTATACCAGTAATGACACATCCAATGTAAAGACAGAATTCTACTTGTTTGAAACAAGAGCTAGCCTGAGTTCCCTGAAAAGCCCATTTGCTGTGGGTTCAATAATAGTAATAACCAGAAACTAATTGCGTTATTCTAAATGTAAAAGTAGTTCTACCTTCACCTTCAATCTGGAGTTATGTATCTAACATCACCTGATATTTTAAATCTTCATTACTGAAAAAATTCCTGTATTTAATATCAGTCAGGAGTTGAGTACTTGTTTACACCTCTGAAATAATTTTTATTATTAATTATTGTGAATGAGCTGGAGGTTTACACAGAGTTGATCATCTGCTTTTTTGCTTGCTTTTGGGATCTGCTTTTTCAGATTATCCTGAACTCCATATCTAGTTCTATTTGGTCAGTTTCTGGGGGGGAGGAAAAAAAAAAAAGGCAACAACTTTTAAATGTGTTTTTTTAATCTGTAGCGCTTTCAGAGTTTTCCTTCACTTGTGGAGTCTAAGAAATTAAAATGTTATTGTGCATCTGTTGCTTTAATTTTTCTTACCATGTCCCCAAACACAATGTAGATCTGGTATGTTTTCCAGGATTCTATCACTTTCTTGTAGAAACTTAGTAACAATATTAGAAGTCTCAGCTTGATTCTCCCAGGACAGCTGCTGAAGTGCTTTTAACTTGTACTTTGCATTTGGCAAACGACTCCGCTTCATGCAGTAGTGTAACAACGCTTTGTATTTCTGTACTGCTTTCACTGAGACTCGGAAGGCAATGGAAGTTCATTGTACATTTATAAATTTATCATCAAAACCCATGAAAGGGCTAAATATGATTTTCCATATGTCATACTGAAGAAACTGAGGCACACAGTGATTGAACTGTCATCACAAAATGACAGAGCAAGAAACTAATTCAGCTCAATTCATAAATACTTACCTAAGTCTGTCTCCCAGAGAAGCAACTCTTGAATGGGCTGGTTTGTTTTTTAACCTAATTGATGTAAATATAATCAAGTTCTTAGTATTTGCTCTGTTAAATAGAGTCCCAGTTCTCTGACAGATCTGCATATTTCATGGAATACCTTTTTGTTCTTTCAACATCAACTAGATCAGATTATCTACATTTTTCTTTTTGTCTGACCACAACAGTTAGAAGGAATCGCAGTGTGCATTAAGTTGGAGTTTCTTTCTTGGTTGGCAGAACTACAACACGAGAGTCTGATTTGGTCATTAGCTACCTACAGATTTTAATTTCTCATTACTTTACTCCAGACACTATCCTGTCAAACTACCTTTTATGCTAACAGGCACAAAATCACTGGTAGGTGGTGCTGCATGTGAAGCTAATATGCACAGTGGAAGAGTCAAGCACATCTTCTAAAAATCCCATTATTGCTTAATTTGGCCATGCTTCTGTCATCACTGTTTTATGTGTGTGCTATATTAGTGGAAAAAGTAACCCCAGTTTAAAAAAGCCAAACAGGAAAAAGGGTAGAGAATTCGGTCTCATTGGTGCCCTATCTGCCAAATCATGGTCAAGGCTCTCTCCAGGTATATCAACAATATTACGTGTCCCCTCACCCTTAGAACAGATCTCCCTTTGGTTTTCTTCATGGATTTTAAACTTCTGAACAGAATGTATTATGAAAAAATCAAACAACAGGAAAAAATCTGAGCATATGTAAGTTTGCAAGTTTCACGTTTTGGGTCTATCTTCAGCATAGAAAGAGGCAGAGAAAGATAGATAGATAGATAGATAGATAGATAGAAAGTGCACAGATATTCTTATTCCTTTAGGAATTGCATAAATGAAATCACTTTAAATCTCAAAGCAATACCAAAAAACCCCAATTGCATCTATGAGGTATTGGGAACAACAGTTTTCCATGGATATTGCAAGTTGTATTGCAGCTTTTTGCATTTATTTATCACAGACTGGTTTGGGTTGGGAGGGACCTTAAAGATCATCCAGCTCCAACCCCCCTGCCATCAGCAGGGACCCCTTCCACTAGACCAGGTTGCTCAAAGCCTCATCCAACCTGGGTTTTATGCAACCTTCTCTAAATAATGACCAATCATGCAATTAAAAAGTATAATGCATGTATTATCTACCCCTCAAGTTTTCAGTTCTGTCAATTTGACTATGCTTAGTGAGCATAAGTAAGAACTTAACAGTTTTAACATATGGTTGTAAAACAGTCTGTATCTGAAGAAATGTACTGTTATGGGTTGTTATTGCAATTAAACAGTTATTCTCAATGGGTTTTTATAGCTATTGTTCCTGGTTTTGAAGGAAAATATGAAAGTTGCCATTTGGCAATATTTCTCCAGTTCTAAAAATTACAACATTAATATTATTAGTAGTGCATGAATGGGTTTAACTTTTATGATTATTTCTATGCTGTACTCAAAGTAAGCTCATATGGATAGTAAAATCTTTATTATGAAGATTTACTGTTTGGGAGGGTGACTTTGCAACTGTTTTCTCCGCATTCTCTATCAACATCTGAATAAAAGCTTAGTTGCAAACAGGAAATTCTTTTGAAATAAGTGACTGTAAGGAGTTTAAATTTAAAAGTTCAGATAATAGAAAAGGTGTCGCTTCTGCTCTTGGATGCTTGAATTGGTTTGTATTCAATAACTGAAATCTAAACCTGCGTGGAAACTTAAGCATTGACAAACATTGACAAAAACATGGGGTTTTTTTTGTTGGTTTTTTTTTAAATTTAAATCTAGGGAACATCCTATTTACAACTGAATATTTAACAGTCTTTTGGGTGAGGCCTATGGGTTTGAAATTGCACTTCTATGAATTTAAGCATCCCATCTTTGACACCTTGTATTCTGTTCCCCTTTCTTTGCTATTTTTTAACTTACTGCAACAGATAAGAGGTTCTTAAACCATCTGTTAACCCTTTTTCCCCATTTTTTTTAAACATCTAGAGTCGCTCAAGGCAAGAAGACCCAGAGCAAGCTAGACTGAAACAAAAAGCAAAGGAGGTAAGCAGAGCTAGAGATCATTACACTTGACATTTCAAGGCTTGAACATATTAATTTTTTATGCCTTGCTACTTGTATATCGTTAATAAAAATCTGACTAAAAACTTTTTAGGATGTATTTGTTGCTTTGCCTTTGATCTTAATGTTTGCAAACTAATACATTAATACATGTGAAGCCTAAGGAGATTTTATAAGAGAATATTTCCATACATTACATTTTCATTTCCATTTTAGGTAGCTGTAGCTTTTGTTGGGTTGTTGATGACAGCAGCCCTAGATTTTGGTAGAAAATATATGCCTTTGTCTTTTTGTGGAATGTCACTTTCTTAGAAATATGCTACTTAACAGTTTTGTTCGGGTAACAGTCTTTCAAGTAATGTAACTGCCAGTCATTTTCTCTACAGTGTGGTTCAGTGCACTATTTACTCATCAGTCTCAATTACAATAATCTAAACATTATCAAATAATTTCAGATGGAGTTTTGATATGTTATTCTAAGAGCAACAATTTGTGAACTACTGAGTACCTTAATTTGCTGTAAATGAGAGTGGCTGTCCTTTGCTCTGAGGCATCTCTTGGCTTAGGATTGGGTTGTAACTTAAATCAATTAGAAAGACTAAAATATCAGTTGAAAGTCATTCCTATTTAAAAAAATTAGCAACATCATTTGAAGCAAACTGATGCTGGTTTTTTTAGCCAGATTCTTTGGATATATGCATTAGAAGGTAATAATTATACATTAGAAAGTAATATATACAGAAAAATGCATCTAACAAGTTCTTTTGTATTGACCCGTTCTTCCTGTTTTGTTTCCCTGTTGGCAGTGTTCTACAGTTCCGTTAGCTAAAAAGATTTTATATATATATATAACAGTCAAAAAAAAATCCAAGTACATGGTTGAAGAGGTTTGTTTCTTTTTTAATTATGCAATTATGTAGTAAGATTTGCTGAAACAAGGTCTTGTAAACATTAGACCATGCCTTAGTGTTTCCAGAGTTGGGTTTGTCAAGCAAGTATTCAAATGAAATTGAGTAATCAAGTTATTTGGCAGGAAAGGACAGAGGATTTTAATACTATTGAGTTTAGTATGTAGCCAGTGTATGCAAAGGAAGAATCAGATTAGTGAAAATAATTGATGGCAGGCAAAACTTGCTGATGAGCTGAGAACTAGAACTGCCATGCTGCTGGAAGTGAAAGCAAGCCAGAAATAAATGCCTTTCTCGCTGCCACAATATTTGCATTCATTGTAATTCTTTTTTGGTCATTGGAAACTTGAGGAAGCAAGAGTAAACAACAGGGCTAGTAAAAACACATTTTCAAGTAGTCAGAGTGAAATAGTGGTTCTCTTTATAGCTGTGATAGAAGACTTGCACTCTAGCCAGTGTTGTTGCTTTTGGTGCAGCTGCAGGAGTGCTTCTCTCTCGTATGGAAATTCGATTTGTCCGTATAAACTGTGTTTTTTACCCACTAGAGGGAGTGATGCTGTGCTGACATGTGAATAAAAGAAAGTGTTTGAAATGCATTCTGAGTAATGGTAGTAGTGGTATTAGTAAAGGAGTAGCAAATATTTTGGTGGTAACCTAATTAAAAATGCTTAGATCAAACTGGTGTGTGATTGAGTAGTGGTGTTCCTGGGTGTGATAGCAGGTCTGAGTAAATGCAGAGTGCGTACTGGGTTTTCTGTTTGAGTGCTGCACCCTCTTCTTTTGTACATTAGCCCTGCCCTTTTCCCCACCCTTCTAATGAAAGTGTATAATTTGCTGGCACTGTGCCTCTCTCTGAAGTTAAATTTCACTCTACATATTTGAAACCGTAAGAAATATAAGCATGTCTCTGTTTTTAGTAATTAGGGTTCTAAAGCTCTTTCTTCAAGTAGTTTAGAGACTTTCACCTAAAGTATTCAAATATATTTAATAAAAACATATTCTTTTGCATTAGCTTTTGCAAAGGGGAGCGGGGAAGTGGGACTGGCAAGATTTTGGTTTCATATTGTTCATATTTTTTCCTGCATTGGATACTAAACATATGCTGATGTCTCAAATTATACTGGCACTGGCAAAATAAAAATAACCAATTTTATAGTATAAAAGGTCGATTAGATATAGAGTGTCTTTGGTATGGCTTTTTTTAAATTCAAAATTAAAAGTTTTAAATCAACTCCTGCAAAAATGTAAAAATTTTGAAACTTCACTGCTAGCTGGGCTGCTCTTAAATGTGCATATGACCCATAACTGAAAGAGGAATTGGGTTTCTTCCAGTTTTTGTATAAGCTGATGAATATAATACTGTCAGCTTTGATAATAAGCTGGATTTGAAGCTGTGATTCCATTATTTCTGTGTCTTGAACATTGCCTGAAGACCTTTGTTGCTCAGATATTCTTCTGGCCAGGAGTAAAATGGCTACTAGGTAGTGTTTTAAAAAGCACAGAGGGCATCCAAGAGATCTGCAGCATTTTTAGCTTGTGTTACGTGTTTAATGGTATGATTGTCAGATAGTTTGTTTTTTTCATATCAGCAAAGCATCTGATAATTTTGTTATTATGTTCTGGAAACGGATAATGTTTCAGACTTTGCAGTGTGCCTGCGTTTGAACACTGACACTACTGCATTCCTTCTGCTAACCAGGCAGTCTGAAACCATCCTCTTCAGAACTGAGTGTTCCCTGCCAGACAGAAATGGATGAATACCTAAAAGAAATGTAACCTGTATGTGAAGTCTGATAAAGAGAATCTAGCCTGAGATCTTTAATAAAGACAAAAGTCAGAGGGAGAAGATAAAATACCAAAATAAATAATTTAAAGTCTTTAAGAAAGTCTTTGGATTCTTTAAAAAAAAACTTTTCAAAATGTTGAAAGAACCCTAGAAAACATAGTCTTGGAATGCAAAATAAAGGCACCAACACAAGGATAATAGGATGAGGAGGGATGAAAGAATACTAGCAAAGGATATTTGTTCCAAAACATTCTCCTTTATGGATATTTTGGTGTCTTTCATTTGGCAATGCTCTGGTTGTCTTTCTAATTATAAAAATAAAAAAAATACTTCAATTTCTTTCACATTACTTACACCATTAAGAAGTCCTCTTAATTGGTGTCATTGAGAAAATGTGCAGGGAGATCACTATATCCTTTGAACACATCTGAAAGTTAAGTTGGTAAGGTGAAGACTATTTTATGTTTTGTTTTGTAACTCCATCTTACTCCATTAGCCAGTCTTCAAACCACTCTGCATATTGTTTAAACCAAACTGGCATAAATCAAGTTTAAATTGCGCTTAAATACTTACCAAAACAAACAGACGATCCATCTACATGTGGGCTTACTGCAGAGAGCAGACATAGCAGTCAGGTTTCATTCTCACACAGACTGGCGCTGTTTGAGTTCAGCCACTGCATACCCACTCTTATTCCAGTTTGATTGACTTTGCTGGAGCATTAACCTGTTTCCAATGGACTTGAGTGAAAGCAGGAGGAGACTGCCCCTGTGGGGGGTTATATTGCTTAAAACTCTCTGTTTACTTTCACACTTTTAAATTGGAGTAGCTTTTTGTTATCAGACATTATGTGATTGTTTTAATGGAAAACCTATGTAATAAACTAGTGAAAAATATTTTCCATTGAGACTATTTCAGGGAAAAATGCTGCTTTTCAGTTGTTGCTTGTTACATTGTTTTGTAACATAAATTCTGAAATGTTTGACTGTCAATACAACTTAATGTAAGAAATAGCATCATTTGTGGGCAGTGTCTACTTCACATTGCATGATTAAAGCTTTTAAAATAAAATTTTCAAAAATACACTGTCTTGTGTAGTCTGTTAGAAGCATGGAAAGGCACGAATGTAAGTTAAAGAAATTATGAGTTTTCTAATTTCCATTAAAAGGGTTCATTAAATAGGACATAAAACAGGCCATATAACTGAAAGCAGGAATAGATCAAGATTAGGAATAATTGAGTCAACACCTAGTAATTAATAATATAAATCATTTAAAAGAAAGGCAGGGAAGATAAGATCCTAAATGTCCTTTCTGTCACGGATATTTTTCTACATATTCAGTGTCTGTTGGCTAAAAGTCTTTTAATTTTTAAGTCAAGTAGCTGAGTTTGATCCCGAAAGATTAACTTGGTTAAAATCTTTGTGTCATCACCAACCAAGAGTATTGCATGATAATAAAAACTTAAACCAGACACCATAAATGTCTGGGCATGTATCCAGGACCTTGGTCGGTTTAGATAACACTCAGTTGAATCTATTCTCAGTTGTACTCGTTAACCATGCAAGTGAAATCTCAGACCTGTTGATATTCATAATAGAAGCCTTACTGATTTCAAGGGAAAACAGAAGACAGCCCTTCACTGTCAGCACAGAGAGCCCATCTTTCTAGGACTGGAGAAGGTCCTTTAGCAGTGGTAGGTGTTGAACCAGGTTGCTGTTGTGAGCTTTGGGAGTACCCAGTTCTTGCATCAGCAGACCAGGAGCAGGTTTTTTCTGTACTGCCAGGAGTTGTATCTGCTGCAGCATTGTGCTAACACTCAGCTTGGGTACTGTTATCCCCCATGTCTGCAATGTCTTCTCTAACAAGAGCCTTATTTTGGATTTTGAACTGTATCCTTTTCCGAGTTATGTGCACAAAAATATCTTGACTGGTAGCGGGTGAGAGTTCTGTAAGAAGCCATAGGATCCTTCACTTACTTAAAAATAATAATGAAATATGTGCATCATATGATTTATATCTTATGTGGCTCTAACATTGCCTTAGAAATTTTAAATCCCACATATAAAGGTAACTTGTCTTAGCAGAATTACTGAAATTCCAGCATCACATAATTAACAATTAGATTATTAAAACAATTTTACTCTAAATAATTTCTTGTCATCACGTTGATATTTATCAACTTAGTAGAAGTGGTTTCTTTTAAAGTATTTAAATAATAGTTTACTGCAGTTATCTCTGTTTTCATAAGGCATTAATAAAAATGAAAAGTAAATGAAAAGGATTTTGTTTCGTTTGGTAAGTTCATTTATTCACCTTTTCAGCAAAACCAAAGTCCTTAAAGATTGTACTATGCAGTATCTCTCATGATAAGAAGTCTAAAGAAGTTTTCTATTTTATCATGCCTGACATAAAAAATATTGATTCAAAAGCAACAAACTTCTCTTAAAAAGGTTTCTTATAAAACATTCCACTGAGAAATGGAGCACTTGGAGAGAAATAAGTTTAAATTAAATTTCCACTTAGCTTTTTAGCCCATCCGAGGGTTAGTAGGTGGAAAGAAGGAAAAGCTATGAATATGATACCCAAAGTAATGATAGTGCAGCATTTAGGCAATAATGATTCCTCAGAAGTGAGCTGTTTCATAAATAGTTTTCTATTTCTATAGTTACCAATGCCGTAGCTGTGATGCAGAAGGAATGCAAGCATTGTTTTCTATACATGTAGAACGTTAGATTATAGAGTCACTTTGTTTACACTCTCCCTTTACCACAGGTCTATTGTTTCTACCCAGAAAAATGCTTAGACTGTTCTGGTACTGTCTAAGCCCATGCAACACTGCCATGGATTTGGCTTTAGAGTACAAGATTTTCCTGAAGTTATAAAGTTGTTGCAGTGACTTCAAATGTTAGTATTAAACTTGCATCTCAGAGAGAAGTGGTCCTGTCTGTTACCAGTCAGAATACTTTAATGAAAATTCTGCTGCATTATCAAGCTTACTGCTTTTATGTTGACTGCATTTTTTTCCTTTGGAGAAGATAGTACTTTAGGTGTACAGATACATTATGATAACAGACACAAGTTCTGGTAACTGGAGTTGATTATTAACTCCTGGGAAGGACGAGAGAGGTGGTCCTGTATTTGCATATGCAAAATACTGCTGAAGAAACAAGATGATCTATAACCAGTAATTAATTTCTTGCATATGAATCTCAGTGTGATCTTCAAAATTTCATGTAGACCTTCAACATTTCAAAAGACAGTGGGTTTTGCAAAAAAATTTCCACTATTTCCAAGGATAAGTTTATTACCCTGCCATGAATTCTACAAGTGCTGAAGAACTTCAGACAATAGTAATCTTACTGTTCAGCAGAAGATTTTGCATATGTCTCTGTAAAATTGAAGACCATCACAATTCCAACCTGTTTTCCTGTGCTTAGAAGTGATGGCAGTTATTTGGCTGAAGATGAAGTGTGGTGTTGCCCTTGCTGTACAGAGAGTCAGAAAACTAGGTAATTGATGGAAAAATGCCAGGGGATCAAAGGAATGCCCATAATATTTTCCAACTGAGTCAAATGGTTTTATTCCTGCTTAGGTGAAAAGTATATTAATTAGAGTTGAGCCAAGGACTAGATCTTTTTTTTTCCTTTTCTCTAACCCAAGCTTGACCCAAGATTACCTCATTAGTCCAGCAGAAATTGAAATTAAATCAAATCCTGTCCAACATAGTTATTTCCTTCTACAAAATCATGTTTGTGGAGTTCAATAGTGATGCATGATTTTAGTGTACATACACTGCCTAGCTCTTGTTTAGTTAACACGAATGTTTATTTTTTGTGACTGATTATAGCTGTTGTATTTAGCATTCTAAAAGCAAATGCTGTTTTACTGATATGAGATAAATACATGGCCTTTTTAAAGTAACAAACTATTTTTATACTTGATACATCTATGTAATATAAAGATCACGCTTTTTACACTTGTTTATTCTTAGAACTTCATTTACTCCTTCACTAGTGTTACATAAAAATGTGAATGCATTGGGTGGGAAGTATTGTATCGATGTGTCATGCTACCTCACAAAGACCCAGATTTGTGAGTCTTTGTATGTGGAGTGTTATAAGCAGAGATGAATAAGCTTGCATACCTTGGAGAACAGGAGCTAATACAAAACAAATTGGGACAGGTGAGTGTGACAAGAGAAAGGAGCAAGAAAGCAAGCTGTCTAGTCAAGCCTTGCTCATTGTTTAGCTGTTCAGTGAGTCTAGAAGAGATATTTGAAAGATAGCAGCCTTCAAATTAACACAGCAGTAGAGTAGTTTCCTTAGGTTTTGTATGACAAATATATTTGAACTGATGCATTCTGCTATTTGAGACAATAGAAGCTGTGTATGCAAATGAAAGACAGTAATTGTCTTACCTGGTTACCAAAAGGTTCCTATGTGGCTCTCTGAAAATTCTGAGACATTGAACAAGTAAGAGTAAAATGAATTTTCTGAAGGTGTTGTCTGACTTTTCCACTTCAGGGAAGTAACAGTAGAATTTTCAGCCCCTCAGATCCCCTGCAGTTTTCCTTCTGTGACTGTGGAAATAACTGGTGCTACTGCTTTTGGATTTTGAGGCCCTGATAAACAGGTGGAAGGTGGCAGCCCCCTTTTTCTAATCACTTCTGGGTGCCCAGAAAACAAGCTCGGTAAAGAGATAAGAGAACTGTTTTCTTCCACCTGTGCAGTCTGAGATCTGTGATAAGGTTTAGCTTTGCCTCTCCTCAGTACTGGCAGTTGTATCCAGAGGTTCCAGGAGAGGCAGTGAGGAATGCATGTGATGGTACTTCCTTTTCTGAAAGATTTTTTTAACATTATTTTCATATATCTAAATATATACATGGATAGGTGTATATATCTATATATATATCTATATATATATATCAGATCAGTTTCTGCAAGGAAGAAGTCAAGACTGAATTTCCACTTCTCCATTTATGTCAAAATTTAGGTCTTCCTTAGGTAGAAGCACCCCATGCTTATTTGTCATTCTGACACAGACAGGGGTAAAAAAAAAAAAAAGGAAAAAATTCTAATTTGGGGCAATCCACAAATGTGGAAAAATTGTGTAACTGTTTTATCTGAACACTGCAACAGATTTCCTTCCCTGCTGATCTGGCAAAATAATAGTGCTTTAGACTTTAGAATATGATTGCCTATTTAATAAGTAGAGGACAGCAAATGTCAGCTGTGTCTGCCTGTCAGAAACTGAGGAGGTTGCTTGGACAACAGTCTAGATTATTATTTAGATGCTTTGGTCCCTTAGTCAAGCCTGCCCCACTGTATAGAAGCTTGCAAGGAGAGGTCAAGGTGTACTTAGGCTTCAGCCTGCAGGGCAAGTTTTCCCCCATCCTCTGTGTGCACATTGGTTTCTTACTCCAAAATAAACCTGAATGAGGGCTTTAATTCTGCCGCTGAGCTAACATGTTTGTAAGCCCTGTTTGGCAGCCTCGGAGCGCCCGAGGCAGCACACAGCTGCCAGCTTTCATCTGCCCCCAGTTCCTCCAGGCGCTCCGCGTCACATGCTGTCACCTAAGGGGATGGAGACGCACCTCCTAAATCTTCTGTTCCTCTGCCCACTCAGTCTGGGTGCTGCACATTGCACCGGCAGCAGGCAGCTGGCCATCAGCACTCAGCTGCATACCTCCTGCTGACAAATCTTCACTGTCCTCTTTGTGCAAGACCCACACACAAAGATCTGGTCCCCACATCTCCTTGTATTTGCATGTTCTGTCCTCTCACAATGGCAGGACCTCTTTTGAAATGCACGCATTTTGTAGAACATGCTGCATTTTGTAAACTGTTTTTAGCCTGTCAGTGGAAGATGAAAGAGTTCATGGGAGCAGAGTTAAAACTAAAGTTGGAACCATAGCAGTAAATTTTTTAAAAGAGTAATTTAAAACTTCCTTGCCAGCACATTTTTGAGAGAGTTGATATATGTGCATGCAGTACTTTAGTGTATCTCCAAGTAATTTATAAGATACACAAGACATGAATTTTCACAGCTCTCTTGAAGAATATTTCATTTAGCAGATTGTACAATCAGATACAAAGAAATAACCTGGTTCTGCAAATCTGCTTTGTAAAGGTATGCTGTAATTTTCCTACAGGGTTCATCAACATCTCCTGTCTGTCTGTGCTGGGACGTGACAATTTATGTTTATGTACTTATGTATGTATTGTGCAGCAGTGTGAACATTAGCTTTGTTGTCATTTTCACGTTGTTTATTGTGGTAGACTTCAAAGGAATATTTAAAACAGTTAACAGTAGGGTAAAAAGTATCAGTTTTGACTGCTTAAATACTAAAAGTTTATTTCTGTAGCTAAGTTATGTGCGTACCCTTCTCCTTAACTACAAGCCAGGTGGCTGGTCAGTGGTGTGTAGAGGCCATGAAAGGTGTGTTAGCATCTATTTCACACTTGTACTTCAGTCCTGTCATTAAAAGTACCTTTGTGTCAGCCTGTGAAAGAGTCTCCCAATAGTTACATTGTCTTAGTTGGATAATGAGATACTGCTCAACAGACCCCAAAAAAGTAGCTCCCCTTAGTAATAGTAATTTTTAAAAATAAATACAGTGTATTGTTGCCATTCACAATGTAAACAGGGTGGTCGTTTACAAGTGTGTGTTAGCTAAATGTAGGTATGATTATCTCTAAAATGTAAACACTTGAAAGGTATTACTGGCTTTTAACATTATTAAGCAGTTGACTAATGATTTTTAAGACTCTTTTTTCATTTAGTATTGAAAATTTGCTGAATTGGCAGTTAACTTCTAGTTTTCCATGGAAATGGTCAGAAAGGTGTGAATGGGGTTTTCTGGAATGGGAAACTTTGTTATATATTTGTGCTGACAAGTGAGTGTCTGCACTGAGGTGTTACAGCTTCCTTAAAACTGTTATCTCAGTATCTGTAGGATTGAAGCAAAGCAAATTGAAAAACAGTGTGATGCAATTACAGTTCATAGGTTTATTGACTCTACACAGCCATGTGAAGATCTAAATAAGCAATCTGAAGTACAGAGTAGGCTTCCTTTACACTCTGTGTCCTTTCCCTTTGCAACTAGTAAATCTGTTTATATTCAGAACAGACATTTATATTCATAAAACAGAAATAACAGCACATAGATTTCTGAAGATTTATCTTCATCTTCTTTTTCGATACACTATCAGATTTTTAAAGGGATTTTCACCCTGTATAGTCAAAAGTCATGTTCACATGTCAAGGTGCATGAAAATCTATTAATTTCCCCAAAAGTAACAATAATTAAAAAAAAAACCCCTATCCTGGGAGAAGCACTCCTGTCTGGCAAGTGTATCAGGCAAGTTAAGTAAGCTTTAGGAAGGTGTCAAACATACAAAATGGGAAATTAGGCTGAATGTAAAAACTGAACTCAGGTCTTAATTGTGTACAGGAAGACAGGAAAGACAGAGAGAATGTTCACTTTATAAGAAACAATAGAAGTTAATTTGGTGGGAAGAGAGCATATTTTATGAGAAATAGGATAATTTTATTTATTTATTTTCAAGATCTATGTTTAACTTCTGGAAAAGTTTGATATATGTTTTCATGAGGAGCCCTTACTCTTAAGGCAGCCTAGCAGTTTGTGACTCTAATGGACATCTGCCAGCTCTGGAGAAGTGAGATATGCTCCCTAGTACAGAGTACCTGTAGAATATATAGGGATATCTGCTGTATCTTAATATGACAGGTAGTAATTAAGAAGGTTATTGAATATACATTACTAGTTCACTGCATATGCTGCTGTTTAATTAATTAAAAACACTTTCAGCTTCCTGTTTTGAGGAAGAGTAAGTTCATCTTCAACAACATTGCTCTCTGTTTAATAATGGTCTGTCATTAACAGCGACCAGTTTTTCCTTCTCTAAGCAATATGTTTAGGGAATCCATTGTTTACTAGGGTGTGCATAAATACGAGATTATTTTTTTTTCCCCTCTAAGAATATAAATTGTTTGCATCTTTTAGCTATTTTACCTTTTTAATGATCCAGGTGACTTCAAGATAGAGTGATACAGGCCTCCAGCTTGCATGGAAAACACCTAAGGATCATTCAGCTACACTAGCTAACCCTATAAACTTCTCTAATTATTCTCAGGTTGAAAACTTTATTTTAGGATGCAGAAGGTGAACAATGCTCTTGATTATACTAGAGTTGTCACTTCTCAGAGGCGAAAGGTAACTTCCCACCATGAAAGACTCTGGCACAGTTTTCTGAGACCAGTTGTTAATCCCTGTTTTATCAAGGTTTAATCTCAGTAATTTACATAGAGATAAAATGTACTTCACTATTGAGCTAAACTTTTGTGTGCTGTGTGCAGTCATGGTGATTGGTTTCAGTAATATTTGTTAGTGTTCTGCTCTGTATTTTTTGATTTTTTGGATATAGAGCAATTATAATGCATATTTAAATATCTCATACATCATTATGTTATCTTAAGTGTGTATTTTTAATTTGTCAGTTGATGATTCTGTCAGCATTACAACATGTGATGATTTCTGTGATCTGCTCAGCAGTACAAAAGAAAAAACATCATAAATATACATTTCATAAATATCCTCAGGTAATTTTAACTGAGGCATTAAAAATAATTCCTGAGTAAAAAATGCTCATCTGTCCATCTCTCTATGTGGAGAGATTATTTCTGGTTAGTACTGAAATTTGAAAAGGAAACCCCCTAAATCTGATGGAGAAGGAAACGTCTGCCTTAGCAGGCATGCCAGCATTCGGGAATGCTGAGAACATGTGGTAGACTGTGGCAAATTGTGAGAATGATCTGACTGTTTTGTCTCAGGGATTTTTATTTTTGCCCTGTTTGCCTCTTAGAGCATTTTTGCTCCTGTCACTTTTTAAATGTGTGTTCCTCTTATTTAAAATACTGGAAATTGACTTCTGTGTCACAACATTGTAACTCTGGATTGACTCTACTGACATCAGTGGCAGTATTGATAACAAACAGAATTTGTCTCTCTGGTATTAGATATAATCTCCTACCAAAACATGTCCTGTGGACAATTATGATTTATTGTTATCAGCTACATTTAACATTTTTACTTAAATGCAAAATATTTTTGCAATTATATATCTAAAATAACCTGTGTTTATGTATACCATTTATTTGAAAAGCAACTAAAAGTTTTGTGATTTCGCATTAGTTTCTGGTTTTGCGAATTTAGCATCTATTTCCAGTCTCCTCACTAAAATTTTGTTATTGAAGATGCAAAGAAGAATGAATGTAGAGTTTTTTAATGCACTTAATCTGTTTTCTTTTTGTAGTAGTTTCACATTTAATTGCAACTGTCTTTGATAACAAATTGTGTGCCAGAGTTTGTAATATGTTTTATAAAGTGAAGTCCTTTGGTGAGTTGGTTACTGAAACAATAAGTGTTTGTGACAGGTTGTTTGCTGAATACTTCCTCTGTGCATATGGCAGATCATAGTTCAGTTGTTAGCAAATTATCTACTGTGCCTTGATGTTAAAAGAGGATACTTTCCAGCCTGTGTTTAAAGCTGTTCTGCACTGTCCTAAGGATGGTCACGTTGAGTGGGATCTAAGAGAAGTTAGGGGAAGTTTACATATGCTGAGAAGGGAAAGAAATGAAGGCCAGAAATCGCTTGGAGTGATTTTAACTTTCTGCTCATGATCTCTGATAGTATTTATTGTGAATTTTTCCACTGAATTTAAAACTGCTTTGAAACAGTTAATCAGTTCTATAACAGAACATTGTTAAATATTTTTCAAATTTATAGCCAAAAAAGAACCTTTAAAGGCATGGGCAGCCATTATTAGTTAGGGGCTAGTATTTTAATCCTCCTGTATTATTAAAACTGGACTGGTTAGAAAAGTGAGGATGTTTTAGAAATCAGTATTTTAATATCAGTTTTAGAATCTAAGGAAATTTTACTTAATTAGAAGAGGAAAGTCAGAAATACTTGGTTTTAAGATTGTGAGGAAGAGGAACCTGTAATGAGGGGATGACATTTAGTCTTCCTCACTATTATAATGTGCCAAGGAACAGAGAGCAAAGATTATAGTGGAATTTTTCAGTGAAGTATTGCATTCTGCTGTAGTGACACACATTTTAGACTTCTGATATGTTGAAGAATCATTAAGATCTAAATCAAAAGTTCAATTTTAAACAGATTGAAAATTAATTAAACCCTTTGTTGTTTTGGAGATGGGGAGAGTATTGTGTGAAAAACAGAAAGAAGAGTGAAAGATTTAAAATATTTTACTTGAAAAGATGAATGTAAGGAGGTACATTTTAGAGCATCTCATTTCCTTTTTAATGCAAATCTGATTCTTTGATTTTTCACTTTTATTATTTATTTATCCTTATACAAAAGTTAAAAATTATTACATATTGGGAATGTAGGCATTTTTATAATACAATAATAATAGTGCAACTATTGCACTAATTTAATCTATTTTCAAGAAAAATAATTTTGAATAGAATTAAGGGGTTTTTTAAGTGCTAAGCCTAATGTTACTGCAGTTCTTTAAAGCATAAAAATAAGAGAGAAAACAAATAATGCCCCTTAAGCAGATGCTTATTCATGTAGGATACATGCTCTTTGATTTTGGAGAGGTGGTATGACTTGCAGTTGGAAACCTTGATTTATTGTGTCGTTATTTATATCTGAAATAAATGAGGAATAAGCATAAAACATGAAAAGGGGAATTAGATACTGCACTAGTTCTCTTACTTTTTGTATTTTATTTACATGAAATATAAATTTTTTTAATGGTGTGTTGCTGTGCCTTTTGTTGACCATATCTGTACGCCAGGTCTGTCTGCTTGTTTCCATTGGCTTGTCATGTTCACTAATTAGGGAACTGCTGCATGATTCACCTTGTTAATTAGAGGGACTTGCACACAAAGGCCCTTCGGGCAGTGCGAAAGAAGAGCCTAGCACTAGTGCCCTGAGAAAGCTACAGCCTGTGAAGTAATTCTTCTCATCTACCTTCTATTTTTTATTTGAAATGAATAAATCATTGAGATTTTCCTTGTGGAGTGAGAATGCAAGAATTCACATCTTTGTAAGATGTAAATTATATGTGATCAATAGAAGGGGATGACTACTGTATTGTACTTACAAGATCCCCTAATTTACTGCTTGTCAGTGTATGAAAAATTGCTTGAAATATTTTGTCCCCACACTGTGGTATGTTGTTCCCTTGATCTGCAGGAGAAATGAGCGGTAGTGGCTTTGCTATAGTTAAATCTAAAGTAGAAAAGATGTAGATTATTTAAATTTTGAGCTTGTTTTGCATCCCTAGTGGAACTTCCATTTTGCAAGTGAACCCCCAGTGCTACCCCCACAACTCTTGAGAGGGAGAAGGTGGTGGGCGTCTGGCTATTTTTGTTCCTGATACTGCTCTGCCTTAAATCTCACTTTTGGAAAGAGTAGCATACTTGCTATATTTTGTATTCTTTAGTTGAATATAGTTTCAGAATAAATTAAAATTGTTTTTGCCATGTCACTTAGACTTGATCAAGCCACAATCCAGACTGCAAAAAAAGGATATTGCGTTAAAAGTGCACAACCAGTCTCTACACTAGACATTTCCCATCTGTTTATGACACTTCAGAAATTAACTTTAATGCCATTCTCTCTAACTATTTGATTAAAATTACTTACTACAGCCAAATGATTTTTAGTAGATTGCTACATTTGCCTTATTTCTTCAAATGAGGCTGGCAGTTTCAAGGTGCACAGTTCCTGTAAGAATGGTAGAGGACTGGTATAAAAATCTGGGTATTTTCTTTTGGAATAATCTAGTTAATAAAGCCTCTTGCCAGGATTTGTGATTAACTAGTATTTTACATGCACTTAAACTTCCTGGTATTGTGAAGTTTGTGGTAGTGGCATATAGACAGATAAAATTTAGCAAAAAATAGAAATATTTATTTTGAAAAATGAGGAAATGCTTCAGACTGACTTGAGATTTTATAGTATGACATACTGTCGCTCTCCAGTCCTACGAAGCTGAGATCTTCCTCCGTACCTCAGTCTTCTGTTGACTTCATTGATGTACTAACCAAGAACATACTTGCCCCGTGTTTTTGGTGCAGTTCTGGTGTACTGGTTCTTAATTAATTCAAATTTCAAGTGTGTGCCAGAGATGGAATAGAAATAAAAGTAACAAAAGGCCATGCTATGCTGTCAAAACTCGTGATGCCCAGAGAAGATCGTGCAGATAAAACTCTCGATCACGGTCTCATAGCACTAACATAAAGTTATAGTGGTCATGGAGAGCTTTCACTATCCAAGTAGCTGTTGTATTACTCGGATACAATGAAAAATTCTTTATAAAGAGTATTTTCAAAAATGTTTATTTCAGGGATACTTCACCATCTGAAAACTAGAGCAGTTGATTCATGTTCTAGTACAACCTTTAACACAGTGGACGGCGCAGCCTCTGGGAGTTACCGCATGCACTCCAGCTGCAAGCATGGGGAGCTGATAGAAAGCTTGGTTGTGAGGTTCGTATGAGCCTTATATTTTCCAGTGCATTATTTTAAAAAAGCAAAGCTTATTTCCTCACTTAGTTCAATTAGCTCCCATTATCCCTGTGTTTCTGTCAGACCTCCCTAACTAAAGCCACAACTCAAGTTTGCTCTTTGTAACTCTAGTCTGTAACTCTAGCCATGACTGTCGCTCACAGAGGTTTTCACTGTGTTTTATATTCCCTAATCCTCATTAAAGCATCAGTTTCAGAGCCCTCACATAGTGTCTCACTTCAGGGGGAAAGGAGAACATCCTAGAAATCTTGGGAGGATAGTAAACCCCCACTTAGATTAACACAAAGCCTGGGAAAAGATCTTAACCAGTCGTTCTCACTAGTGCCCCAAGAGTGAGGATATTCTTCTGTTGCTTGCACCTGAATTCAGGAGCCTGTGAGTAAGCCATCAAGCGTGTTGGCTGCTATTCTTACCTGTCATATTTATACTGTATGTCTTGTTTCCTTTGAAGAACAGTTTGAGAAGGTTTGTAATTGTCTGTTGCTGGGTTGCTCCAAATGAAATTAAGACTGATAACAAAAATAAAGTCACAGATCTTAAGGGAATTCTTTCGGAACTTTTTTGACCTTACTACAAGTTACTGGCTCAGAAAGTTGCCAGCTCTAGTAGTGCTGATCCTGCCAGTTGTCTGTGCATAATAAAACTTGTGCTGAAATGATCTGTGTTTGGATCAGCAAATCTACCAAATACCACTGCGGGACCTAAAAAATATAAAGGCTTAAAATAGAGGTTTGGAAAGAAGAGCCTGGAACTGGTGCTACTGGAGATGAGTGGTTTGAGGTATAGTATAACCAAAGCCAGACAAAATGTGCTGGAGCTACAGCAACAGCTTTTGAAGAATGAAGAAATGTAATAATCAAGGTTACTGGAAGGACAAAAAAACTCCCTTGTTCTGGAACTCTTTCAGAGGAATTTCAGGGATAAATTTGTAAAAAACCTAATTATTATACTTTGTATGCTGTAAATAGGAACATGTAGCTTAAGATTTGGGTGGTGAGTTGAAGAAATAAATGGGTTTAATTTAAAGTAGTGTATTACAGTTGGAAAACCAAAAAGACAACCAGCCAAGAATATACAGAATTAACAAAAAGTTCATAGATGAGTAGTAAAGAGATAAAATTGTAGTTTTATTGATAATTATTTTTAAAATTGTGTTTAACTAGGTAACGTACATTACTTGAGAAAATTACAATTAAGGCTTTTCTTCAGGGAAAAATAAAAAGACAGGATGCACCTGGTATTTTCTGTATCAAAAGCTTGACATATATTGTGTGGAAAGTAATAGGGCAAATGTTAACGTAAAATTTGAGTAAACTTCTAAAACATAATGAAACTAGATGTTATAAACATAAATGTCTATTGTAAGGAAGACACTTGGTCACAGGTATCCCAGTTAAGGTTCCAGAACTCTATTCAGGTGCTCATTATTGTGAGAAACATTCATCTTGGGGGCTGAAATGTTCCCAGCTTAGTCTTTGCCCAGGGTGATTTTTTCAAACACTATGCAATAATTTTTGACTGTTGTTAAAAGTGTATGGGAAAAAAAAGGAGGAAAAAAACCCCAACGCACACACACACCTTTTTCAGTTAAGTAAAATCTTGGTGCACTTCAAATTCATTGCAAGAGGTGATTGGAGCTTTTACTGAGTTGTGGGGAAACACTTGTGGAGGAGTACCATCCAGCTTTGTCTTGAAGAAAACTAGTTATAATTTATCAGAGCTTTGACTTTAAAAGTCTCTCAGAATGTGTTCTGTGTATGACTGGCTATGACACATGTAAAACTTCTCTGCTATTGCATTATTGCAGTGCCACTGCTAAACTTCAGCTGCTTTGGCCCAGTTTCCTACCAGCCAGCGTGCTATTGCTGTAGGAGTTCTGCTGACCTTTAGAGACTTCGGTAGTGCAGGAGAGAGGTGGGAGCATAGCATGGGCATTCTGCAGATGTTATCTGTTTCTCCAGACTCTCTCTCTGAAGTTCACTGATGTAGTGATCCTTCTTGATCATTGTCCTGGGCTTGTGAGGTTACTGCCAGCATTTTTAATGAGTTTCATTTTTTTAATTGCACCTTCTGTTGTGGACATCTTTGGACATGTGTAATGGTTCCACATTTCAGGCTCTCCTCAGCAAAAAAGATGTTTTTCCAGGGGGTGTAATCACTGTCTGAGGCTGATAGATATATGTTGCAGAGCCATCAATTAAGACAAGCTTTTCCCAGCATATGACCCTGTTATCAGAAATTAAACCATCCATCGCAAACAGAATTAGGAGAGATCTCCATTGATGCCTATTGGCTAGAAATCAATGCTTAAATCATTGTTTATATGATCTTGCTTTCATCAAACATTTCTGCCGTTTAGCATGCTTTGTTGCCAGTTTCCTGCTTGGTGTTCATTCCTGGCTGTCTTCCTTCTTGATTGCAGGTTACAGTCTGTCAATATTTATAGCTTCTCTTGTGCTGTCAGCCTCTTCTCTGTCCTCTTTTCTTCTTCTTAGGTGGTAATTCTGAACCTGTGTTAGGATTGGAAGTAGCCAAAATCTAGTTGCTTGTGGGCCGAGTTGGTTCTGTGACTACAGAAACTTATTTCTACAACTCGGCTTCTATTCCCTTATCAAATCCTATATTCACAGTATTTAACCATACTTAGCTACTTGTTCAAGGTTTTCTTTCTTCTTTATCTCCACAATCATCTCTGTCTCTCTGTCACCAGATTATTTTCCTTCCAGGCCAGAAAACATCCCTGATTTCTGCCTGTAGGTAGAGAAATGCCTCCTTGACCTTTCTCTCACTCGTGTGATGCTGCTCTGTCTTCTCCCTTTTATTTTTGAAGCTATTTATGTGCAGACTTAGGAGTTCCAGTCATCCTCTTAAATTTCTGATCATATTGAAGGAAATTTCTCTTAATGCAGTCCTTAGCAGCTACAGCTCAGGCTCATATTTCATCTACGTCTCTGCTTTAAACAGGGCTAATTTCGGTTTGCTTAGGTTTTGCCCTTCATTTGGACCACATTTCGCCTTCCTTTTGAGAGGCTTTTTGCTCATGGTTTTAAACAACTCCTGTCTTTCCTGACATTCTCTTTTCCTGTGGATTCAGGTGAGCAGGTGAGATTCTCTGGGCTGTTGGCATAGTTGATGCTAGCAGACTTGTGCTCACTGAAGGGGAAGAATCCTCCGTTGACAGTACAGATTACAGCCACTGCTAAACCATTTAATTTTCTGGATTGTTGAAGATGTTTGACTTGAGATCTGTAGGTGTTCATACAAGTATCCAGCATTTGTTTCACAGTTGTCTTTCCAGACTACATTCATACCTTGAATAAATCCATAGAGTTTATTCCTCTGGCCTAAACTTCCTTGAACTTACTCTTGGTTTTGCTGATCTTGTAGAGAGGTGGAAAATAATCTTCACTGTTCTCTGTGGTTATAATACTAGTTAGAGTAGTGGATGGGGGATTTAATTCTTAAAGAGATCTTGAAAATCATTCCATACTCATTTGTGAAACAGGTGGTTTCTTCCACTTAGTGTGGACTCTCACAACTGCTGGTGGATGTAGAAATCAAAGAAGAAAAAAACAATCACTGAGCTTACATTCACACCATATATTTAATCATTAGTATCTCAGTGACTGTTCTCACAATGGCTCGTAGTGTAGAAAAAGCTTAAAGTGAAAAAGGCTTAAAGTAAATGCTTGGTTTCTGTTGTAAAATTATTTACAAAGCATGCCATAAATAAATGCGTTCTTAGTTTTTGGAAATTATTAAATCTAGATTTTTAAGATCTAATGTTGATACTTCAGACAGACATATGGCTGTCTTCCTTGTGGCATATGGCTTGTGGCACTTCTTTCTGAAATACCTAAATGTATCATAACAAATAATGATCTAAGGAAAACAAACTAAAATTTTGAAACCTCTGTTGTTAGCTTTGCTTTATATTAGTGAAGAGTAGTGTTCTTTTTGTGGTTTTAATGTTATGCCACTGTCACAAAGAAGAAAATTTAATTGTGCAGAATAATACTGATGCTTAATTCTTATACTGTAGTTTTCATCAAAGAGATTTTTTTAAGTTAAAGTTGTCATTAAGTAATGAAATACCTCTCTAAGCAAATGGCATGCTAAAAATAAATTTGGATTAGATAAGGAGCAAGGAACAGCATCTCATTTGTAAGCATTTTTCTCGTATAATATATTGGAATGTTTGTGTGTTAGATAAATATTTTGACTTTCAAAAAAGTTAATTGCTGTTGATTAGTGTGGTTCCAAATGAAGCATTGCCTTCTTCCCAGAAGGCAGAAGCGTTAATATGCTATTGATAAATATATCCATATTAATTGTGAGAAGACAAGTTAGAGAATGATATTCCATCAGCAGTCCAATATGAAAATAAGTGTGTGAATTAATGCAGCTATCAAATGGTTGCATCTTGTGGGTTGATGTAGTGAGTTAGATTCATTTCTGCTAAATCATCACATTTATTTAATTTATCAGGATGTATAGATATTAACAGGCGCTTTGTTAGTTAAAGTATCACAAAATTATTAACCATTGTAGAAAATAGGAAACTATATTGTAATAACAGGTTGCTTTGTTACTTTATGATTGATCATGTAAAGTAGGAAGCTTAGGTAGCTTTAGTGTCACAGGTACTTTCAAGAGTAATCTCAGAACATTGAAGATGCCTACATTTAATTCACATTACTCTTAGCGCTCAGAACTCAGAGGGTGATTACTTTGGAACTATGTATGCAAAACTGGTTGCAAAGTCATTTCTGCTTCACATAGACAATATGGTTCCAGAGTATACTGGGAAAAAGAACCCCCACTGGTCAGGGTCGTACATTTGGCATCTGGGTGGTACAAGAGGTACATCTTAACAGTGATCTCTGACACCAAAACGTAGTAATTAAATCTGCATTAATTACACAACTCCCACAAAACTGTTTGACTATTCCTAAACTTCTTGCAAGATACTTGCAATAACCATATCAGGTTTTATGAGTATTAAAAATAGCTCATATCTCCATGGTGTTAATTTTGAAAAGCTCCTGTTGAATGAGATGTGAACAGCCACACTGCATGTGTAAATGACTTTATGAAAGGTGTAGTGTCTTCTTCTTTTGAACCGAAGACAAGATACTGCTTTTTATTTTATTTTTTTTTTTAAGCAAAGATTATGATTTGGGATAATATTTTTGATAAAGAATAGGAAGGAGACTGGTACAGAAAATTGATGTAGAGTATGAAAAAAACAGAAGTGTGTGACTTGGAGATGGCAGGAAGAGAAAGTTGGAATGGTGGTGTGAAGAAGCCAACAGTGGTGGTTAGTCTGCTCTGGGCTGTTAAGTAACATCCAGGAATCTTGTAAAATGTCTCGTTAGTAAGTATCCATAAACTACAAAAATGTTTATTGTAAGCAAATTGATAGTTAATAGTGACTGGGCAAAGGTTTTCCCTTAAGCCAACTGGAGTACACTAACCACTGTAAGATGAATACTTCTGGTTTTGATCAGTATCAGAATCATAATTCTTTTGATTATTTTTAAATGTAATTTTATGATGCTCAGCCTTCAGATGTTTGGTTTTTTTCTTAAATCACTAGTAATAATTTTTAAAAGATTGATGAGAATATGTGTAATATAGTATCCATTAAGTATTTCAGCACTTCAGCCCTTATTTTATAAAATATCAGGATACTATAATTGTACTGATGATTCATGTTGGTTTAGGTATTTGATAGTTTTTGATGGCCATTCATTAAGGTCTACATAAGAAGGCTGTTGTTTCCTATTGTAGTATACCAAGGCATGTACTGTAATACACGATAGTAACTAATAACACAAACTGTATTTTGGTTTTGTCTGGAGTTTTTGTACCTGGCAGAATATTCTTTACTTATATTGAAGTAGTGTCTATTAGTCCCATTGAGGCTAGACTATAAGAAAGGCATGTAGAAGAGGGGGATCCACGTCTGAAGAGCTTATAACCTAAATAGACAAGCTGGGTGAAGTGGGATGAGAGGCACAGGGAAGTGAAGGGCGAGGTGTTGCTGGTATTCACCCAGTGTCAGAGCCTGGCTCCTTTGGCTCCCTGTGCTGAGCCAGCTTTCCTGTCACATGCTAAATTATTGGCAGTTGAAAATCTTGTGTGTTTGTTTGGATAATCACTGCTAGGCTAAGACATTTGTCAAAAATTAGTATGTGATACAAGAACTGTCTTTAGCTCTTCTCGCTGAATAAAAAAGAAAGGACAAAGAACCTGAGGAATAAACGAATGCAAACCCTTCTGCAGACTCTTAAATCTATTTCATGTTTTCTTGGTAAAACAGCACCAGACACTTCACAGCTTTCAATGTCCAGGCAAGATTTGTCTCACCACATGGAATTTAGGCAAATGGCATGGTTTGCTTTACAATTTGTATGTGCAAAAAAAAAAAAAAAAAACCAACTAAATTTTAGTTTTTAGAGCAACTTTTCAGAGCCACTATGTGCTTGTATTCCATGGTGAAACAATCGCTGTAGATTGCAGTACAGGTAGTACAAAGAGCCAAATAAGTATTAGCTTACTGTTGGTTTGAAAATGATGGCTTTGGATAAGATACTCATATAATAATCTTTACATTATACCAGGTATCTATTAGACTATATTTTTGACCCACACCTCCCAGGAAACGAATACTTACTCCAGTGCAAAATTTCTTATTCTGTGAAGCTATCCACTTTACAACTTCGTCTGAGATCACTCTAAGCCAGTTGGCCCTTGCTTAAATATTCATCAGACTTCTGATAATTGTGATAACCCTTATAGGCTGGCAAGCATGGCAAATTAGCAAAAAGGTGATTGATCTTTTTTTATATGCAGTTTTATCTTCAACCTTTCCTAGATATATGTTATACTATAGTAATAATTTCTTCTCTAAGGTATTTGCCAGTATCTGGATTTGCACATCTATTTACAGTTGCCTTGAAGCCTCATAATTACAATACAGCTGAAATGTCCATTTTCTTTCCCTGACTACAAATAGGGATCAATCGAATTTTAAATGACTGCTTACGGGCTAGCTTCCAATCATGACCTTTGTAAATGATTAGAGCTCACCACTGTTGCTATCTACCTTGAAAGGGTAAGCGGGCAGGTCTGTCTAACTGGCATTTAATCTGGAAGACAGCCAAAGATATTTGAGCTAAAAACCTAATATGAGTTGGCAAAGAGAAGTATGTATAGACCTTTGCACTATTATTTAGATATTTTTCCACGTTTCTTTTCTGTATTTAGGAGATTCTTTTATCCTGTAGATAAATGAGATGTGTATTTGTAGATAATGTTATATTGAAGTTACAATAATAACTGAAGTTGAGAAATATATAGCATAAAAATGTGAAAAATGGGGTTTCAAATTCCAAGTGTACTGCACTTGCTTTTTCTGAAGAATATGAAAACGTGTTGCACTGTTAAATGAATAAACCTGAAAAATGCACTAAATGAAGCGGACCTGCTTTTCTATGCAGAAGTGAATGGAGAAAAAATAGCATACATTGGTACTTTTTTGTTTAAACCTCCTTTCCTTTTAACATTGGCCAGGATAGTTCAGGCCCCACTTTTATGTGCAGCTCACATGTAAGTAATGACAGAGACACTCTGTCCACGCTTGTCGGTTCTACAGGAACCTACAGGAAGGATTGTGCCTGTATCATACAATATTTTTATTACCACTACTGAATTTCTTGAGGTAGTGTTCTGTGCATTTCTGTGGGGTGTGGGAACAAGTGTGACATCAGTGGGGTTAGAAAACAAGCACCTCCTCTGAATTTATGGAAGGATTTTACAAACCCAAAGTTTTGATATTCATAAGAACGATTACTAAGAGCTATGAATGTTTTTATCTAATTAAAATAATTGCGTTACCTAATCAATTATTCTTTTGTAGCATTAATGATCAGAATATTTATTAAAGTAATATTGGTCATGGAAATACATCTTTCATAATTATCTCTATATAATGAATATGCAGTCTTACCTCTTCATCATGTGGTGAACAGAGTATTTTCTCTTATTTTCTGTAGCATGCTACACAGTTACATAACGCAGCTGGCAGTTTGTTTTCTTAGCCTCAAACTAGTCAAATGTGTTGTTACCTAAATCCTAATTCCAGAAAGCAGTTGTAAATTTTGTTTGTAGAGTTTTTGTGTCAGCATTAACTTCTGCTAACGTTTAGATAGAGGTGTTTTATTGATTTAGGTATGATTTTTTTTTTTTAAGCAAATATCAAGTATATTTGAAATATTAAAAATAAATCTGAGATGAAAGAAAATGAGATATTTTTTGAGGATTTGAATTGGTATTTACAGTCTTCATATCAATCTTAAACTGGAGATGTGTAGTTACTATATCGTACCTACTGGCTAAGGCAGTTTTCAAGGATAAGGATGGAGTTTTCAAAAACAGTTGAGTTATTTGGAAGTGGAAATCCTGTGGAAAGTCAGGAGAACTTCTGTATCTTCATTATTGCTCTACTGCAAGGCTGCATGCTTGAAAGGTATTTCTGGGAACAGCAAAGTACTGTTAGGGATTGCTCATGTGTGAGTTTCACCTCATGCTCGCAAGTCTGAGATTAAATTTCTGAGATTACAACAGAATAAAAACTAAACAGAATTTTTTCTCTCTCTACTAGATGCAGCAACAAGAACTTGCACAAATGAGGCAGAGAGATGCCAATCTAACTGCACTGGCAGCTATTGGTCCCCGGAAGAAACGGAAGCTTGATTCACCTGGACTGCTTACCATAGGAGGAGAGGTATATGTCTAGACACAGAATAAGAGAAATTACTATTTCAAAACCTACTAGGAATAACTGTAGGTGCTACATGCCAGTATTTTCAGTGAACTGTGTATGCAAATTACTAAATTAGAAGGATTGAGTTTCCAGTTTATCTTGCCACAGTTAAAATGGCATCTTGTCTTAGTTGTATTTTCAAGTGTTAACTTTGAACAGATAATTAAAGAATACTTTAAAAATACTTTATACTGGTTTTCTCCTCTTCATAATCCAAAGGAAAACAGAAAAAAAAAAAAGAGTAGGGCGTGAAGAAATATCCAGAAAAACATAACTGTGGTCTTGCTTACAGTTTGGACCAAGAGCTTGGAGTAATCACAGAATGGTTTGGGTTGGAAGCAACCTTAAAGCTCATTCAGTTCCAACCCCCCTGCCATGAGCAGGGACACCTTCCACTAGACCAGGTTGCTCAAAGCCTCATCCAACCTGGCCTTGGACACTTCCAGGGAGGAGCAGCCACAGCTTCTCTGGGAAACCTGGGCCAGTGTCTCACCACCCTCACAGTGAAGAATTCCTTCCTAATATCTCATCTAAACCTGCCCTCTTCCAGTTTAAAGCCATTGCCCCTTGTTCTGTCACTGCTTGCCTTAGTAAAAAGTCCCTCCCCAGCTTTCTTGTGGGGTCCCTTCAGGTACTGGAAGGCTGCTATAAGATCTCCCCGAAGCCTTCTCTTCTCCAGGCTGCACAGCCCCAACTCTCTCAGCCTGTACGTGGTTTTGTGACAAATGTGTGTCAAAACTTTTTACAGAACGGGAAGTTATCCCCTGCAACTCCAAAGATGAGTTTGTAACCATGCTAAATTTTATGTAACTTTAATAAGAATATGGTGCTCTAGAAGCAGAATCAGATTCATTAGCATGATACTCCTGTTATCTTAAATAGAGAAGTAGCTGTACTACACAGTGGAATGCAAACTCATCTGAAGTGTGATACATATTAGCCGAGGTAGAGAGCTAGGGTAGCATGGATGTTTTACCGTGGATAACTGTAAGAGTGCTCTGTTGTTTAGTACAGATGCAGTTGGGCTTCTTTTGATTCTGCTAAATATGCCTACACAACAGTAGTCAAACTAATTTGCCCTATTATATATGTGTCTGTTCTGAGGAAAATGCAAACATTTTGTTTTGAGAAGCTGGCTAACAGTTTTGGCTCAGACTTTGACTGTCTAAATGCCAGGCATTTCCAAAGGCCTTTTTGTTTCCATTTTGGATAGCTTTTATGTGACTTCTCTCTCTTTTCATGTGCTAAGATTAGTGCTAAGGAATTAGTTGAACGAGGAATAGAAGTGTTTATATTCTAAAGTTGACTTATGACTTCAGATGTGTAGGAGATGCTCCTGTTTTCTGGTCAAACAGTTTCAGACTGAAGGAGCTTCCTGGGTTTGGTGTTATCCTGTTACATTCCCTTCAGTCTCCCTCTTTGTCTTACATTCAGTAAAGAATTATGTTCTCCTCTGTATGCACGTGTAAGAAATCCTGCAGCAACAGGCCAAAAGAAGCTTTCATTAGAAGCTCAACTGGATAGCTATAGCTTTGACTTTCACACCAGATCAATTTTAAAATAATTTGAACCTTCTAATAATACTTGGATCCCTTCAGATTTTAACAAATGTACATTCCCTGCTTGTCTTTTCTTAACTGAAGCAATATTTTCTCTGAAGTATCAGAATTTAATTTTTTATTGTCTATTGCCCCCATTAAATCCTTTTTTAAGCTTTTATAGTTTGATGAAACAAACTGTGGTTACCTTCAGTGAAGCATTTTATTCAGAGCTTTATGTTGGCATGGGTTATGGTGAACAGCTTTCCCTGCTCTCTAGATGCTCCTTGTTCTCCTGGTGCACTGCTTCAAGGAAAGACAGAAGTCTGTGGCAAATTCCAAAGGCTTCTGGAGATTTTTTTTTTTCCTTTTGTTGCTCCCCTAGACTAAATTTTGCTGAACTTCTGTGTTACTCAGTTGACAAGTAATCCTTGAAGTTTTTGCTGATATATGAATTTCCTGGAGTCAGGAATTGTGTAGATCTTCTGCCAGTTCAGACTGAATTGCTCCCATCCCTCTCCTCCTAGCTTCTAACCATCCTGGCCAACTCACACTGCTGCCTGGCTGCAAGCTGATTTCAAGGATTTGGATACTGCATGTGGATTATTTAGTGTCTTTTCTGAGGATAGGATCTAAAGTGTTGTAGAAGCTGTGTCATGCAGGTTGGCTGCTGGAAACTCCCTCTTTCTGTTATTCTTCTGAGATACTCATTAGGCTGCTATGCAGAAATTAATTCCTCAGAAATGTTTTGCTCTAAAAAGGTACTCAAAATTTGCATTGTTTGTCTAAGATTGTCTGCCTTTTTAAATTTGGATTTCTGGAGATTATAAATAACATAGAATACTATTACAAGGCTATGTCCTGTCTTACAGACATCCTCTTAGTCCACTTCCACCTTCTGATGCCACTTCCACTGTGGTCTATGACCCTCTGATTTCTCTAAGCGATTTCTAAGCTTCTTAAGTCCCTGCTACTGATAATCTGTAAGGTCTGACTTGGCAACAGGTTTCTTGGCCCACCCTTTTTCTTTGTCAGAATGTCCCGTTTTTGTCATTGAAGTTGCTAGTCTCCTCATTAATCTTTTTTGACATATATGTCTGCTTTTATTGCAGCTGGAACACTGCACACTCGCTGATCCAAAGATAAATCATTTACAAATCATCCCACCCCTGCATGTTACTTTTTTTTTTTCCTTTTCTGAACTAACTCTTGGTTGATATTTAAATTAGTTGCATTAGCTGTTTTTTTCAATGAGAAGTGATGGATTTCAGTCCAACTTACTGGTTCAACAGAAATACTAGCTCACAATTTCTCTTTGGAAATTGAATCTTCTTAACCATAAAGTTTTGATCTGAGCAGGAGATCAATTCAGGGAGTAGTGATGGTTATTTGGCTTAAGAGAAAAAGTTGATGGAAAAGCTTAGTGTTTCTGTGATCAAGTACTGTTTGTTGTATACAGAAAAACAACTCTTATACAGCTTTTATAAATATGAAGAAACTTGTGCTCATAATTGCAAATATTTTTCCACCAGTACTTTGTTGAAGAGTGTTTTCTTTAAACTTGTTCTCTGTCTAACATTGCCAGGGCTCATTTGGACCTCTTTGCTTCTTTTCAAGTCATAGCTGAATAGACTTTTTTCAGATGGCAGGAGTAGCTTAAGGCCAGGCTAATCATTTGCCTCTTCTGTACTAGTACAGCTGGGGGTTTTTTATTACTTGGGGAGATGGAAAATTAGCAGTTTTGGAGTGAGGTTATTTTTGCATCATATATGTTCTTTGATTTGCTTCTCCATGCAGCCATATAAAAAATCCCTTTCAAAAAAATGGGAAAAAAGTGGATGAGCAGAGGCTGGAAGTCCTCAAATAACACTGCCACCAAATGTGTAACTAGTTTCAGACTGTGATGACACAGCAGCCTGAGCTCTTCTGACTGTGATCTCTCTCCCAATCCCTAATAATGCATTCCTGCCCCTTCCCTTTCATTGGCTCTGGATCTTGTACCCTGTGCTAACCTGTTTCCATTTGATAAATTAGTAGAAAGCTAATCTAACAACAATAAAAAGTGAATAGTTTCTTCTTAGCTTACTGAAGTAGTTTGGCCTAGAGCCCAGTGAGCACTGGAAAAGGAACTTACAACAAGGTGGGGACAGCAAACTTGAAATCACCTGCTCTTCATTTGCTTTCTTTTTCGTACCTTTCTGTCTTCTTGTATTTTAGATAATCTGCTAGAAACAGAGAAATGAGATCCCTTTGGAAGAATTCAGCTTCTCTTCCTTGCAGAGTTGAAAATATTGCATTTGCAGAATTTTATAGGTGTTAAAATTTGTTTAATGATCCTAGACAAAAGTATTGGAAGATACCTTTAATGTTAGTGGTTTTTTTTAATTTAATGCATGTTGATCAAGTTAGGTGTCTAACAATCCTGAGCCATGTTATGCCTTTAGCAGCAGTACTGCCTAATTCTTATTTTCTGTGTGGGTCCTGTTAATGCTTGTACTGGTATGCAGCAGTGGATGGCAAAGGTAGGGCACTGGATGACATACGCAGGAAAGAGAAGACAGCAACCACTTAAGCTCTTTAGTTAGTATCCTTGAGCACCTCTAATGTCAGATTAAAAATAATAAATTCTGAGTTGCTTTTGTTTGGATTTTGAATCTATTCAGTTCACATTTACAAGCTTTTTTTCTCAAATTGTAAGGCTTTTAAGAATTAGGATTAAAATTTGATTTTGTTTGAAATATATATTTTAATGTAATTGTAAGAGTTAAAGCTTTAAGGAAAGCATTAACCATCACAAGACTAGGTTGGGTAGCTTTACAAGTTAATTATCTGAGTAGTGCTAAGGTGGCATAAATGCAGAATTTGCATATTTCCAAGTCCCTAATTTCTTACTATGGAATTAAGTGTAGAGGTTAAATGCAAGTATTTTTCTGTATTTAATAACAATAATAATTTGGCTTTTCATCAAGACCTATGGCTAGTATCCCAAAATACATAAATATAGAGTATATGTTTGAAATATCTGAGGGTATAATTTGTTTAAATATCAATGAAAGCCCTCTCCTGGTACTTGCTGGCACAGATGGTTTTTGAATACTGAGCTTCTGAAGGCAGCTTCAGGGCTAGTTCAGTGAATCACCACTTATTGAAGACAGGCATTGTAGGGATAAGAAAAAAAACCTTATTTCTCACATAGTGGAAGAGCAATTATAAGAATATTCAGCAAACTATCCCAAGCACCATCTTCCACAATTTGTAGGACCATATGTTGGGCCAGTGCTCAAGGGACATCTGATCTTTTGTGTTTTTTCTCATCCAGTATATTCCAACCATTATATTAGCCAAGAAAGATAATGTTCTTGCAGACCTGGAAAGTCCCAAAACTACTACAGTTAAAACAATGATGTTTTGTGTAGAGAAAAGCTAATTACTAAAGTGATTGTGAAATGTATTTTGGGTACGAGGCACCACATTTTTTTAATTAAATTCATCTTTCAGATGGTATAATTTGACCATTTTAAAGCTGTTTTCATGTTAAGGTTTTGTATAAAACATGATTAAGATTCTGGTTTGAGACTTGGAAATCTGTGTAGTACTAGAGCCTTCCAAATGCAGACACAGAAAAGTTACTTAATATTCCTCTCTATCAGATCTTTATACTGCTAGTAATTCCTAATTTCTAAGTGGAAATGTAAGGATGAATTCATGATGATTTAGGAGGCACTTGGGTACTATGATGTAGTTGGAAAAAAGTACTTCTGACTACAGTCTCTTAGTTACCCAGGGCTGAACCTGATTTAATTGTTTGCACACATTACAGCTGGCATTCTCGCTTCATGCTTGGGTTATCCATAGACATTTCAGCAGCCTCTGCTGTTATTCCTTGAATCTGTTGTTAATATTTTAACAATATGAAGAATAAATTGGGATACTAGGTAATTTGCTCTTTGGAATGGGTCAGACATGATAAAAAAGTATGACAGAGCTGTCTCTTCAAAAACCTGGCCTTGTTTCCTTCCTTTCTTGCACTCTTAAACAAAAGAGATGTATGGTGCATCTTGCAGAGTCTTTGTTCCAGACGAGTTGTGCATTGGGTTCTCTCCAAAGTATCTACTCAAAGGATATCATGCAGATTTAGAAGTTCACGAATCAGCCAACATAACTGTAAGGCATAACTGCTTCTGACAGATGTGAAAGAATTAGAACCAATGAATACTCTTTTATTTGGGGAAAAACACCAGTTGGTGGGATTGCCATGCTCTGAGCAAGTCTTGAGGCTATTCCCTCACCTTTTTGGAACTAAAGTAATTTTATGGCATCCACTTTCAAAGATCCTTGGAATGACTCGTTCTACAACTCAAGTCTCAGCTTGGTCTTCATACTGTATATTTGGCTCTTGATAAATTACTTTTTGTTTCAAGTGGTCAAGATGTGTTTAGGAAGCACTGGAATCTAAAGATCCTTTACACTTGTTAAGCGTGAGTTATATGAAAGCAGATTCAGTAGACCAGAACACCTTTTGCAAGTGTTTATGGTCCAAGAAGTTAAAACTTTCTTTTTACGCTTTTAAACCTGTAGACTAACAGCAGAACAGGAGGAATTTTTATGATTTATTGTATCATTGCCTTTTCAAGCACTCTTTGCTCCATGTATCACTGACATAATAGAATGCAGTGGTTATCTCAGACCTGTTTTGGTGTAGGATATCACTGCTGCTGACAGTTATGATTTTATTTGAGGTATCCCAAAACTATGAGTTAAATATATGGGATTGAATTTTCAAGGAGACAGAATAAAGTTAAGGAGTCTGTCCATATAATTTTTTTTATGGAATGACATGCATACTACTTTATAAATCTTTGAAAATTGGAAGTTTAGCTTCAGCTTCTCTGGCTTACTTTACTTCCTGTTTTCAAAACTCAAATAAATATTAAAATGATTCACAATAAATGTGTTCATGTCTATTTGAAAATCAGTCTTTGAAAGACTATATAGATGTTCTCCTAATTAATAATTTAATGTATTTTTCTCATTCTTAAATACATTAGATTTCAATTTAAAAATCACTTGCCCCAATGATGAATTTCCATTTAAAAAAAAATAAAAATTTCAGACTATGTTTTAGCCCATGATGAACACGTTCTGTTTTTTTAAAAATTCTGATTTTATTTTGTGAAACAAGATTTGTAAACATTACTCTAGTGCATTTTACAGACTTAGCAGTAAAAAGTAGGAAAGTGTCAAAAATGCTGGGTAAAGCTGTTTACGTTGATGATTAATAATTCTAATAATCTGGAGTGGATGTATAGAAATACATTTTTGTGCCTGTTGCAAACAGACAGGAACACAGTAAGTCAGGAAGCAGTAGAACAATTTTGCATGGATCTCAGTTGACAGGAGGAAAAAAACAGGCAGCAATGCAAGAAAATAGAAGGTGGCTCTGTGCCAGCAAAAACATTCTTTTTTACTAGTAGAACAGGTTTGCATACTGTATGTATTCCTTTGATCTATGGAACACCAAATATTCTGACAGAGGTTCAATGATATTAATCAGTTTTCCTTATTGGCCAAGACAAATTTGATTTTTACTTCATTTGGAGATGGAAATGGCAGTTGATCCCACCTAACTGCATGATGTTGATCTGGCACACAGAAGGAGACCATTAGAGCATTTCTTTCTCTGCTTTTCAAAGGTTTCTTACTGGAGTCTTAAATAGTGGTTTGTTGGGGTTTTTTTAAATTAAAAGCTTCCTCCTTGGATATAAAAGGAAAAAAATTTCTTGCATTTTAAAAAATGAAATAATTTTATCAATGTGGTAATATTGAATACAATCTTTTTATTTATGGATACTTTATAAATACAGTGTGTGCCACTTATTAGCATGGAAAATGAGAACTTGGCAAAATGACTTTAGAGTAGTTAATAGTTCATCCATTATTTGTCAGTCCAGATAGAGGTCTGCTGCTGTTACTGTGAAAGACTATGGTTTTTCTTCTTCCAAAAGGCAGCTACCTTGAGGATATATGGGGAGCTTGTTGTTTGTTTGGGGCTTGTTTTTGCATTGGGTTTTTCTCTATTTTTAATAGTCTTCTCCGTTTGCCTTCCTGATTTTCAGATACTGAAGGATAAGATATATTTTGCAGCCTCTCTTTTTCTGACACGTATAATTCCAGAATTTTTCTTTCTTCTGGCTAAATAAAACTGATAAGAAAAAAAGCCTGAAAGGGTCTAGCTGAGGGTTTGTCAAAATTGACTTGAGTCTCTCCATTGACTTCAGAAGGTAAGGCCAAGGTGCTATGACATTTTTAGATGTCAGTGAAAATAATTTTTACAACCTGACCAGAAAATTTCTAAGATGTAACTTTTCAACATATACATGGAAAGATTTAGACTTGTATCTTAAAGTGGCGATGTTTCCCTTTTAATTGATCCTCCTCTAGAAGAGTCAGATGAATCATCAAGTAGATTAATTTCCTTCTCCCTTCCATCCCATTCAATGCCAGATAAATTTTGTGGATTTTTTTTTTTTCTTTCCTAAAGAATCCTTTACTGAAGCTGGGGTTTTGAAAAAGTCTGAAGAACTTGGAATTTATTAGGATACCCATTCTTGGATATTTCTAGCCTGATTCTTTACAGGAGGTCAAGTAATACTTTGGTCATATAGTGACAAATAGGGTTACAGTAATTTAACATTTTAGTTTACCCTGAGCATTTAGGCAAACAGGCTTGAACTTCAGGGGAATCCTGTTGCCAGCTTCTAATGTAAATTTATAAATAAATACATACCTTACCTAGAAAAAATGAACAGAACTTCCTGTTGTTTTACCTGATCTAAATTGTAGAACCAAACCATTGTCCGATTCCTCTCTCCCAAACAACAGTATCTAAATCCTGCTTCTCTTAAGTCTTGACTATTTCAGAGAATGTCTTCTTACAGGATAATTAAATCTGTGTGGGAGTCTCTTTTACATTTCATAACATAAGATACAGAGAAAACAGTCTGGAAAAATCAGACAAGCTCCTTTTCCTTTAAAATGTGAAGTTATCTGTCCAAGCTTTCTAAAGTCTTGCAGGAGCTCTGTATTTATGCTTCTTAAATAGATCTTGCCACCACTGTGCTTTATGCTACAGTTGAATGTTGCCTTAAAATATTCTGTTGATAAGAAAAGGAGAGGTTCTGGAATTAAAAAAAAAAAAAGCCTGATAGGTAAACATTTCATTCAGAACTTGCTGGTTTATGTTACTAAAAAAATATCCCTTCATTTTAAGTAGTTCTAATTGAAAAAATGCTGTGTGTAAGAAAGAGGAATGAGGATAGGCCTTGTGGTTTCCTTTTACCATATAAAAATCTTCCGAGATTGGGCTGTAAGTCTGAATGGTTTCTGTATCAGTTTGGCAGGATTTCATATGTGCATATTATTCATACATATATGTGCACAAATTTGAATCAGATCCCTACTGCAGGTTTCATACGTGATGTCATCATGAAATGACGCAATATCAGCAGTTAGTGGTGCAGGCAAATTTATTGTGATGAACTCTGCTGTTCAATGAACATGATGCAGCTTTAGTTCCTGTGACCTATTCTGTATCGTGAGAGTATTTTGAGCAAACACTTGTTTAATTTGGAAATGAATGTTCGCAGTTCTTCCACACATGTTGACTGGTTTCCTACTGTCCACAGGCCTCTTTCAGAATTTGGCTAAAATTTGTCAATGATAAAATTCAAAGGTGTGGCTCGGATATTTGAACATTGAGCTGAAAGTAGTCTTTCAGCTTTGTTAAAAGCTCTTTACAAGTTTGCATCAGCAGTGTGTATTGTACATCTTTTCTTTGTAAGAAAGATAGTAAAATGGGTCCTGTTTGGCCACATTCAGGAGAAGTTAAGTGTTTGAGCTCCAAACCTGCAAGGACATGTGCACATGCTCAACTTTAAGCACAGTGGTTAGTTTGTTTGAAGTTAGTAACATGCCCCGTGTAGAACATTAATTACCTACAATAAGCTTTTGTTGGATTGCTGTGTATGTCAGTGTTCCTGTCAATCTCCTCCTGTTTCCTACTGCAGGAACTGGGGTTTGATAATCTGTAACTGATTCTGATGTAGGAAATACACTATTTCTCTTTTTTCCAATGGTAAAAACAGGGTTTACTTTCTGGAAGTAGGCATATTGCATGCTTTTGGGAAGTCTCCCATTATTTGCCTACAGAAGTCTTTAGGACTATCAATGTGTGTTAAATACAGGTTTATGAAGTTTCCCAATGTGTCTTGAATATTACAGGCTGAATTCTGCTTTCAAAGAAATAATATAGTAGAAATATCTGATAGTGGGATCTTGGTCTTGGTGTTCCTTTTGTTGCATAGTCTGTTCTAGTGAGTGACTAGGAAAAAAAGGGTTTTTGTTTTTGTTTTGCCTGGAGTCAAACAGGAGCATGCTGGTTAAAGGGATTCTGTGGGGGAGTTGGGCTGGAGAGGGCCTGAGGGAACTCGGAGAGACATCTACCACCAGCAGCTTGTCTGTGCTAGCTAATTATAGCTAGGGTACTGTTTACTTTAGTGGTATACTCCTTATTTATTAGTTACTTAGTTACTGCTTGCCTTCAAGTTACAGGCTTGCAGCCAGTTGCTGCAGGGGAGGTGCAATGGGAAGGGAAGGGCATCATGCAGTACTGCAGATCGCAGCTCCCCGACCTTGGCACGTTTTTTAAACTGTTGGGGTTTTTTTAAACATAGGCAATGGGAGAGATGGTCAAAAAGAAAAGCAGATAAGTTCAAAAATGGGAACAACTTAAGAAAATTTTTTACACTCTGGAGGGACTGTGATGATAAAATTATCATGAGTGTCTTCATGACTTAGCAATCACTGTTTTTTTTTCCTTTTCCTCTTGTCTTTGGTGCAAAATCTCACTGTGAAGCTACATTAATCTGAATCAAGTTACAATTTTTATACCTTTTTTAACTGGTACCACTTTGCAGGAATTTGGAGTTAGTTTCACAGGGCAGTTTCACTAACTAGTAAGTTAGTTTTGTATCGGCACTTTTCCACGCATGAGTGAATCCACACGCACATATTTCACATAGTTAACTAAAACCATGTTAAACTGTTCTGAAGATTGTGTATGGAAACTGTAGATCATTACAGAGTCCTAATCCTTAAGAGTCAGACTCCTAGGCCATTGAAGCACTTTGGGAAACCTTACCCTAATTCACCCTCTCATTTTTATGAAGAGCTTTGAGCAGGGCCTGTGCATTAGCTATCTGAAGGAGGAAATGCAAGAGACCTATTTTCACTGCTAGTTTTGCTGTTGCTTTTGTTATTCTGTTTGTAGCAATCTTGGTGTAATAATTACCTCAGCAAACAAAAGGACAAGGAACAGTAGTCTTGTATGGGGAGGCAAAAGAAGAGAATTACGACATTATCTGCAACTGTGTTTGAGAAAGTAGAAGGTATGATAAATACTGATTTCCATGCTTTAGCAGCATGGAAATAGTGTTGGTCTGTGCTGTAATTGTCAATAGAAGAGATATTTCCCCACTTCCCTTGAGCGTGACAGTCTTTTGCAAAGCTAGGAGCATAACAAGACCTGAACCTCTGTATGATGGACCAATTACTGAACAATTTAGAGGAAGATCTGTTAGGAGAATGAGCATACTGTAAGATCCATCAAAAAGGCCAAGTTTCTGTCTCCAAAGGAGGAGGTAGGGAATAAAGGAGCACAACAGGTTAAACAGCCTTGACCAAAGAAGTGAATACCCCTAGGCAGACCAGCATCTCTAATCAGTGGTAGTGGTACTAGCTCTGAGGGGAGGGAAATTCAGGCTGGTGCTCTCATGTAACATTAAAAAGGACAAGCAGTCTGTCAGGGGAAACAGTCATTGGCATGGGATTCTTCTCTTGATCAAAAAGACAGCAGCACTGCAGCCTGCCTTATCTATAGGGGAGGTGTTGGCAGAGGGCATTTTTTTCCCAGGACATATTGCTGGCCTGTGATACGTTTTTCCCAAGCCATAAAAGAAGCCACCTACATTTCTCTCATTAGCAAGGTTTCATTAATCCCTCTTTTTCTTCTTCTCATTTGTTTTAATTTTTATGCTATTAGAATTTTTTTAAAAAAATAAGAAGCATCTTTAAAAAGCAGAAGGTGAGCTAAATCTGATGGACCTGCAAAATATACCTGGTGCTTGTCTCCAAAGCCACAATTAATTTTCTCATCTCGATAAGTAATTTGTTATGAATGACATAAAATGCAAGTTCAGTACATTGTTTCCCTTTCCCTCCTTTAATTGAGCTTCACATTACAGTCTTCTCAGCCTTTTTTTTTTTTTCTCTTGCCTGGACAATGGTGACAGCCATAAGTCTGTTGCCTTTTGGTTAAACTTATGTTGCCAGAAAATTATTTTATCAAAGGTTATTATCCTCAGCTGTAGCTACAATGAGATGGGATGAATTTTATGCTGCTGTTGACCTAGCTTTTGTCTTACTAAGTAACAGAAAAAATCTCTAATGAAGAACTGCAGGTACTGTTCTTAATATTGTCAGATGTGCAGGTAGTCAAAGTTGTAGCTGCTAGTGATGTTAGAAAAAAATGTATCAAGATTTCAAGTATTCTTTTCATTTCGTAATTTACCTTAAATATCTTAGAACCGATATGGAAGGGCTTCCAGAATAAGAAAATTAAAATGGAAAGTAGATTATTTTTTCTGTTTGAAGAAATTGTAAATAAAAATTGCCTATTTGGAAAGATTTGACATCACAGTATCTCATTTCTTGATTGAGAATCCAGAAGAATTCTTATTTTATTTACTTCAAGAAGTATTTAGAATCTGAATCTTTGTTACTTCTTAGTGTTAGAAAAATGTTCTTTCATCTGATGAGGTTTCTTGTAAGGGGACATGTTCTGTGGCTTTTCTTGGTTAAAGGCAAGAAAAATTACAACAGGTGGTCTGATTCCATGCCAGATCATAATTTTCAGTTTTGAGCATTTGTCAGTGTCCAGATTACTTCAGAAATCTCTTAGTGAAGATCTAACTAAAGCATCCAGAGTAAAGGCTTAAAGTAGTAGGCTAGACTCAACTCTGTTCCTGTTTGCTCTGGTCTCTGTGTAATCAAATCTATAGGTTCTGTATGTTTTGGATCTCAGTTTGACATCTCATCAGTTTGCAGCATTTAATGAAAGTTAAAAATGCTTAATTAAACATTTTAATGCTTTTTAGTTGACATTCTTGTTATGTACTGGAGACTCCAACATTCTGAGTGTCTTTAGAAGTCTCTGGTTTGTGGCCCTAGATCTAGTTTGTGGCCCATTAATTGGTGTTATTCACAATATTTATTTTAGCTATAGTGATTAATAAGTCAATTTGACCTGTTGTCATTTCTTTTCTACAGTGCTGTATATAAAAAAAATGTAATCCATAATTCAGCTTGTTCAGCCTATGTTGAGCAGTAAATCCTGGTTGGTCTGAAGTCAGATGCATTTTTTACACTAGCTCTACTGAGACACAAGGTTTTCTGGACTTCAAACAATTTTAAAAGGTTATATATTGCCTTTCAAGCCATTTATCCTGGTGGTAATCAAGACCAATTCCTCTTTAACATAATTTTCTGTATTTCTGCCTTTATTATGCAAGTATTACATACTGCTGTGGTAAATTTATTCAATTGTACTAAGTGAGTGGGTGGGAGAAAGCAAAGCAAAGAAGAAAGTGTTTCTTCTCGTGAAAATGTTTCTCCAACTACGGATTCTACAAAATTAGATTTTTGCATTTATTATTTAAATGATGAATTTAACGTAAGGTTTCTAATTTCAGAATAATTCTTTACCACGAGACCATGCCATCTCTAACTTGCTTCTGAGTTATTTCATTAGAATATATATTGAGAGTCATTGGGTTTTAAATTAAACATGTAATTATATAAACCTTAACAAAATATATATATATATATATATATGTTTAAGGCTTTCAGAGGTATGTTTTTCTCTCTGGCATTCAACTGGTCTGAGTAGCTCTTTTCTGAAGAGTTCTGACTTGTACTGAATTCTGATACAATTTTCCTCCAGAAAAAGAAAACAAAATGAAAAGCAATTCATTGATACCCTTTTTTGCCCTCTCTGCTCTCTTTCTCAAGACAAAGCTACCTGACTTATGTCTGGTTGGAATGAGCATCACGTAAAACAGACAAATCAAGCTGTGTCAGATTAATCCTCCTTAAGCGGCTTACACTCCAGTTGCATAGAAAGACACCATAACACAGAGAAGTTGTTCAGAATTGACACCAAACTAGAGATTGCATATCAAAGAAAATGCTTTACCTACCTATTCTGAAGTCTACCCTTTAGTGGGAATTGTTCTTCTAGATCTGATAATAGAACACTTCAGGCTGGCTGTGCTGTATCGTCTTGACATTTGGAATACAGATACATGAGAAGCATGTCATGTTAACAGAACACTACAACAGTCATACTTTGTCTCAGTTGATGGGGGAACTGCAGCATACAGGGTAATTCATGTTGACAGTAAGAACTTGCAGATAGGCAGCCTAAAATGGTGAAATCATTATAGAAATTTATTTAACTGGTTGAATGGCCACAGCAGATTGGTTGAGCCAGCCAAATCAAAGAGACTCTGAAGAAGATATCTTCTCCTCTGCAATTTTTAAGATTAATTTGTGGCTGGCTTATATCTCTTTGGAATACATATATTTTTATCTTTGAATACATATGCTAATATCAAAGTTAATAGTAATTGATAAAATATTAAGTACATTTTTTAATCTGTATTGTTCAAACATGTATTATTTTCATTGTTAAATTTTGAGGAAAAATATTGAAAAGGCTGCAACCATGTGATTGAAAATGAACCCATCACATTTGTATTTATGTTTCATTCTCCTTAGAAGAATGTGTTAATAATTTAATGAATAATATAGTTTCACATCTTTTTAATTAATTCACCACGTGTTCTCTATTTGCTTGTTATTCTGTATTTTAAATATCTTATCCATGACAAAAATCAGATTTTTGTCTACAGCAATTGGATAAAGATGACAGTTTGTGGGAGAAGCTGCCTTAAGTATTTAAACAAAGCTATTTATTAAATAATCTATTTTTAAATTTTATTTTCTGTTTATTTTTTTTATTTTGCAAACTGGTGCTATACTTTTCCCTCTTAGACTTTAAGAGTGTAAATTATTTTGATGTGTATTAGCTGCAGCATTATTTTACCTAGTTAAAAGAGGGGTGTGCCAACCTGTGTCTATAAGTCTAATGCAGTGGCACCCCTAGGTGAAGAACCAGAGGGGTGATATTTTGTCCCTGCATTTTGTTTGCACAAACAGCCAACTTCTCTTGCCAAAGTGTGACAGTGTAAGATATCCTCCTGCAGTTTTTGTTCATGCAGGACAGCGGTGGCTTTGAATGAGAGAGGGATGCCTGTTGGTCTGGCAATATTTTTAATGCAGCATTATTTTTCTCCAAAGCACCTGATTTCACAGTCAACCCTGTGTATTTGTTATTAGAGGCAATTGGCTATGAGAGACCTGGGAGCACCTCCTGTTCTTGACTTTAACCAAACCCTTACCAATCACCTACATTTATATATTTTCTTAGAACTTAATTTCAACAAGTTTTAGTCGTACCCTCTAGGATCTCCGTTATACAATTCTGTAGGTACAGCAAATTCTTTAAATTGCCGTTAGCAGCAGAGCACACAGGCATGTTACAGACTTTAAGCACGAGAGACCTAAGTCTGTAGAGAGAAATATGCTTTGAGTATTATCCATGTAAAAAAGGAGATATCCCAAACTTTGCATTTAAAAATATTTCTCTAAAGTGTCTCTTTCAGTATAAATGCTGATGTGCATTGGCATTAAACGATTGTGTAGAGAACGCTCTGTAGCCCAGTAGGATGGGAATTCTTCTGCTGTCAGTCTGGCTCTGTTTCTGTCTGTGGCTTACTGTAGTTGACTTTATCTTACATGCTCTTATCTTGTTCATTGCTATTCATAACCCATACTTGTGTGAAGATGGGGCTTTATTCATAAGAAATATTTGCCAAGTTCCTTGTTCCTTTATGTAAAGGAACAATAAATACTATTTGAACATATATACCTTTGATTTGTTTTCATTCTCAGTTTAATTATGCAGCGTGTGTTTTAGACAAATATGTCTGATTCTTGTCTTGTATTAATTTGCCTTTGCATGTTAACAAGCATGAGAAGAAAGCAAGCAAAAACAGTACTGCTTTCTAGGTACGGGAACGGTTTGGGCCATCTGCTGGTGCTGGTGATAGGCCTGCTTTAGAAGAAGGTAATAGCCAGGTGACTGTTAGTTTCTGGATAATTAAGGAAGTCGCCTCCAAAGATGCAGAAGATGAAAATTTGGCAAGCCCTCAGCTGTATGAGAAAAGAGATCTCTGACATTTGACTCCACTCTTCTCTTCCCCATTTACTCCCCGAACTCCTGCTGTGTTTAGTGTTTAGTTGGGGGAGAAAGAGCTTGACTGCGTAGTGAAGACAGCTGGTGGTGAGTAAGTGGAGAGCACCAGATACAGTTTTCAGTGTCTTCTGCTAACTTGTATAAATTCTATCAACTAGAACTTAAATGTTCTGAAACTCTTCCTTTAGTTATTCAGCCAGTTGCAGCTGAGCTGACCGATGTGAGAGGTAGGGGAGAAGTAATTACTGAGAATTGGCAAAGCAAATGAAAGGGGCATGGATCTGGGATTGATATTCTGATAGGCTGCTGCACAGGTACTGTTTAAGGTTACAGTTTCTGATTGAAGTCTCTTTCCCCTTTGTATGAAAGCAGCATAATTAATCAGGCTGTAATGAATTCAGGTACTGCCAGTTTGTCACCTCAAGAGAGAAGTTACCAGAGCAGGCTGAAATCCGATTGAAAATATGGTCGCGATTAGTATTTAGTATTTAAGGAACTGGTTTAGCATGTGTAGTGTAACAGTAGACACCTTTTGATAAGGTTGGGCAACGTCTGTTGTATGGCTTGAAATATAGCCCCCAAAATAAGTGCAAGGTAATCCAAAATTCTTTGCAAATTTAAAATGAAAAAAACCTATTTACAATGCGTTTTACAGATTGGAAAGGAAATACATTGTATCTAGATAAGGAATGTACAGCTCTAAGTCTTACCTGTTTTGTATATCTAATTTTGTCTTTATTAACAAAAATCTCAGCTCATTTCAGTTTGAAAGGTGAGTCATGTATAATCCATTCAGTCAAAATCAGAGTCACCAAACAAAATAATGTTTTGGCTTGTGATTTGTTACTTTTAGTGCTCTCTTATTGGCAAGTATTGACAAGTATTGATTGGACAAAGGTGGTGTTTTTGGGAAATCTGTATAATTATTTTGGTGCTGTTTTCAAATGTCAGTGCTAGGAAAACTCCATGGGTGTTTTAGTGGCAAAAAATATATATAAAATCATATTTTAGGCATTGCTTTACTTGCTTAAGTGATTTTTTAAATATTTTTTATTTATATTATTGGGGGAGATTGTGTTTTAGCAGTGACTGCTTTCTAGGGCTTCAGAAAGACAATCACAGTGCAAGCAACTACACTAGTTGCCATCTGTGTGACTTCTTACAGAGGTCACCATCGTAAAGTTCTGATGGTGGAATGGTTCTTGGAGTGCACTCACTTTAGACAAAATGAACTGGATTATTCTAAATAATGTAAATAGGTGTTATGGGTTAGATGGGCGGATATTGCCTGGAGTGAATTAGGGAGCACTCATACCAGCTACTCTGCTGGCAGATCTTCAGGATAATAACTTCAGCAGGGGGCAGTGAGGAGCAGCTGGGGGGCATAAAGCCTTTGATCAGCACAGCTGGATCCAAAGCTAACATCTGTCTATAGTCTTAGACTCGACACTTTTGTTAATACTGTGAGCTGTATTTGCATTTGTTAGATTATTTTGGTAGCAGTACTTTCCTGTCTCTAGTGTTCCATTTCTTTCCATAATCCCCCCTCACAGCAAAATCAGTATTGGCAATTCAGAAGAAATAGAACAATTATCTTCTTCATGTAACCCTTTAACAATTATTAACTTTCCTATACTTTTCTAGCAATGGTTATGTGTGTAAGTCTCAGTAAAGAGCAGCTGTGAAATTAAAATACAGGAATTTGGAAGGAAGCTGTTAGTTGTGCTGCAATTGCCATGGAAGAGTGCGGGTATGTACTCACTCTTTCTCTCTCAGAACTGGTAAGGAGGAGTCCTTGTGCCCATATACTCAGGATATTTCAGACTACTCTAGTCATGAAGCTCCTCTCTGCCTGTGGAGAAGTGAATGGCTGATGGGAGGACAGGAGGTTTGAATTTACAGGCCAATGCACGCTTGACCATAACTGTTGATTATAAATATCCTTATAATAATTTAATGACAATTTAAAGAGCACAGGGAGGAGAAGCTTAGATTTAAAAAAGCAGTGTTGTGAAGTAGCAGTCTTGGTATCTGTTAAGCTTCCCTGCATACACTTATTCATGTCTTTCCCTTTTCTTATACGTTCTCTAGATGCTTTACAGAAATCTGGTAAACATTTGCTTATTTTGGGCATAGAATAATAAAGCAGATAAGTGTCACATGAATGACTGTGGCACTTGTACAAATGTCTGTGAGCTCAAACAGACAGGCAAATTATGTTTTGACCCATTAACTATAGCTGTCCTAGGCAGGAAAAAAAAAAAGCCAATTTATCTAAATGCTTTATTTGAAGCAAGCACCTCAGACTTTAAAATTTGGCAGAATCATATCCTTTAAGATTAATAGGTTGTCTGTATATTAAAAGCATGTTAAGATGCTTTGTTCTATCCTCAGTTTACTAAAAAATTACAACTTTGAGTGGATGACAAGGGGAGGAAAATCAAGCTGAGTGGTGGTAGTAAGTTTTCTGCAACATCGTAAATATGACTGTCTCTCCATAAATGAGTAAATAGCCTAGCTGTGGGCCTCAGATGTGATGCTGCAAAAAAAATATTTTATTAATATTATTATTAATATTGAAATGTTTTTAAATTTTAATTATTTTTTTAAGAAACTGGACTGTATAAATTCTGTCGTGTCTCAAAATAATTCAAATTTATCATTATTGCCTGTTTAGTGTAGGTATTTATGTACTTACATTGCCATGTTGGAGTCTGATGCCATGTGAATTTTTCCAGCCAACTCCCAATAGTCTTATTCTGGAAGGATCATTTGGTACCCGTGTGTTGCATTAGTGAAACATCCCCATCTTCTGCCTTTGTTTCCCATCTTCTTCTTTCCATGTTCCTTACCTTAGCTTTCCTTGCCTATTGAGCTCTTCCTTCAAGTAAGGAAAAAAAAAATAAACCAGGGAAAATTTTTTTAATGCTGGAGTTCATTTCCCAGAATTGAGACCTCACTTGTGAAACATTTTTTGAAAACTGTATTAACGTTAATGAATTCTCTGTTACTTGGTTTTGATTATATAGTTGATAATATGATAATACAGTTCAAGAATTTAGGACAAAGAATAAAAATTTTAAGTATTCATGTGCTCTTAATTTGAGCATTCTAATGGGTTCTCAAAGTGTAACCTTTTATTAATGAGAATATTTTGGAACAAGATTAGCAGTCTGTAGCAAGCAATAAACAGACTGAATGTACATTTGTGTAGACCTCTTTAATATGAACGACGAAATGAGATTGGATCTGCTTAGCTAGGAGATAAAAATCCCATCTAAGTTAAAAGGCATAATAGGAGTAAAAGAGTGAGGCACAGCTTTAGAATGAAATGAGAGTGAAGACTTGGAGATTAGGTTTGCCTTAAGTCTGTGATAGTTAAAATAACCCCGTTTAAAATTTGAAACTGTAATTTACATGTTCCTTTATTATTATTCAGATTAATACTAAAAGGGCAGAAGTCATCCAAGGAATTTATGCATTAACATTCTTCCCTTTCACTACTCTACAAATTTGTTTCCAAATATTTTTCTAGTACCTTGAATTTTGTTGTTATTTTTTGTTTCGGCAAGAAGTAACTTTTCTTCCTGACTGTCTATTAATGCTGCTGAGAAATAAAGATGCTTTTACAAAACGCTTCCAAGCACAAAAGGAGATGGTTTTCAAGAGATTATTTTACATATTTACATATTTTACCTTAAGCATTTTGTAGTCACTGCCTACTGGTGAATGTATCAGATTTTTACACACACTTTCAAAATGAACCAGTTTTGCTTCTAAGCCATTGCAAAGGGAGGAAATGAATTCTAACTTTTTTCACTTCATTTTCACATCCTCACATTTCCTTATTTCACATGGTTTAAAACAAAATGCCTCCAGCATTATTTTTCCTTTCTCAAGAGCAAAGTGAATGTGACTTTTCTAAGGGGGTCACAGGATGCCTCTGAGGCCTGTGGGTGTTACTGGACTGCTGCCTGCTTTCAGCTTAACTGAAGGGCTTGTCATAGTTTTCATCTCCTAAGAAATTAGCCCTAGGTGCTGGCCAGAAGCAGGAGAAGGCAGCATTATGAGTCCCACGCTGGTTATTTCCCACTGACATCAAATCCTGAGGTTTTTAAATTAATCCCACACAAAGACAACCCTTCATTTTGGTGCCAGTTTGAAATTAGACTGCAATAATGACCTTTTAAAGATGTCTAGTTGTTAAGATAACCCCCTGTTGAAACGTGAAGGTAGCCTTGCACCCCGTGTTGATAAGACGTTACTGAGGCTTTGGCTGATTTTGTAAAGGTGACTGGAAGTCCTGGCCAGTGGCTTGACCTGTGCCGCCAGCAGGAATGAAACCGATAGCCAGCCAAGCCCGCCTCGCCTTCTATCTCTCTAAATCTTGGTTCCAGAAGCAAACAAAGGGTCTTTATGAAGTTCCAGCAGGCAGATTAGTTACAAACTCGTAATAGAAGGCTTGCACAAAAGGGGACTGACTTGGCCATCAGAAGAAGTTAATACTCGGCTCAGAGTGTGAATTAAAAGCATACCTTTTATCGCTTTAACACTGGCTGGCAACTGGAAGAGCTTGGAAAATGGAGTATCAACAGCAACTGTTAATATGGACAAGTAAAAAGAAAGTGATTTAATGTATGCTAGCCTCAAGTGTTACATCTAAAGTGAAAACTGGCCCAACAAAAAAATAGATCTGCGTAATATACAGGAGATTTTTGTCTATTGGAATAAATAGAAATTTGTATTGGTCCTAAATTAAGATTACTCACCTAATTGTTCCTGCCTTTTCACCTTGGGGTTTTGCATCACAAACCTATATGAATTTACTATGTGCAAAATTGTCTTTCATTACTAGTAATAAATAGGTATGAAGCTGGAGATGGTATCTCTCTGCAGTCAAAATAGGTGTATGTAAACAAAGACGAGACACTGTATATCTATGAAAAATTATTTTGGTAACCATTACTCTTAGCAATTGTTTTTCTACATTTAAATTATAAAAAATATTATCATTGTATTGTTAAAATGATATCTGTGTCATTTTTCTACTTGTAAAAATTGACTATGCTCAATTTTTCAGGGTTTTTAAATTTTGCAATGCTTGAAGGCAGTTCCGATTGTATAGAGTATAACCTTTGATTGCTGAGGCAAATTTGATTATGATTTTAACTATACATAATATATGAATATTGCAGCTGTTTAACCAGCATCAGTGGCATGTTTTCCTTTAAAAATTGTAGTAAGTCCTGTGGAATGAGCACTTCTCAGCTGTTTGAATACTCTTCCTTTGACTATTTACAGTTATTTTGGTTCTAGTCATCAAAAATAGAAAATATGCATTAAACATTTTATTATTTGATGGTGTACTACACCATCTGCTGCCATGATGCACACAACTCTTACTTGTTTTGAGAAATGTACTGTGAAATCTTAGTTTGAATCTGTAGATCTTGAAAACATACAATATACAGACATGTAAGCATTCCTTTTTTAACCCCTAGTATTGTTAGAGATTCCAAGAGCTTATTTACAGCATTTCACAAATTACAGGCTTCTCAAAATGCAGATAAGAGGAATACTATTTATATCCTGTATTTCTCTTTTAGGTATTAAAATAGTGGAATTACTTGCTTTATCAGTTTAAGGAGGTAGTGGAAAATTGAATCTCTCATTTTGTGATCATTTCTCTTCTTTAATACATTTCACCTAGTTTAGAAGTATGGATCAGAAACTCAGAAGGAAAACTGATGCCCTTTCCTGCAGCTAAATTAACAGGAATCACGTGGAAAACAATCTGAGCCTTGTATGAAAAGGGGAGCCATTAAAATTAGCCCTAAGCTATGGACTGCACCCAATATCACTAGAACTGCACTCGCTGCAGATGTGGAGGCTGGCTCTCAGGCAAACTGAGCTGTGTTGTATAGCTACAATTAAAATCAACTCCTCTGCCAAAAAATAAAAGGGAGGAGGGTAGAAGGAGAACATCAAAGACAGATTGAAATGTGTAGTTAGTAATAAGAGTGGTCTCCTCTTGAACCAAGCCCTGCAGCAATTCATGGCCCCCTTGTTAATGAGAAATTTTGACCTCTGGTTTGTAAGTTAAACTTGTAATCCCAGCTAATGAAGTAAATCAATCCCAACTTCAGTCTGTTGTTCCCATTTTTCTTTGCACAGTGTGTCTGGGAGTTAGTATCCAGGTCTACAAATACAATTTGGGGGAAAAAAATTATTCTGCTGCTTTGTAACTTCTCCTGTTTTGCAGATTCACTTAAACATATCTAGAGCAGACAGATTATTTTAACTTGTCTCTGTGCTTGTAAAATGTCCTATTAGTTTGGGTGTTTTAAATAATAGGCCTGAGTTACCATTTTAAAAGGAAAGCTGGATTTGTAACTATCCCAAAATATTCATCTCAAACAGATTTACGCTTTAGATATGTAGATCTGTTTGAAATTATCTGAGGAGCCTTATTTTAGTTCTTGCTATATATTTAATGGGATACCAGTGATAGTTTTGTGTCAGAAAAAAGGTCTTCCACTGCAATCTCAATTCCCAGAGAAAACAGATTTGCTAGCAATAAAATGAATGCAAAGCCAGGATGCTAATTTTCATAATGGGTGGATCATCCTTTGAAATTCATAGTTCTCTGTCATGTAAGCCACTGAATGACAAAAAAATCCAGCCCAAAAGTCTTGGTAAAGCCTTAAGTTGATTCTGTGTCACACCATGGTATTGAAGAATCCATAAGAGATCAGCAAATGGTATAAAAGGAGGTGAAGTCTTTGTGGCAAAAATAAGGAGATTCCAGATTTGTAATGTGATCTCTCAAAAGAAAACACAACTGGGTAGGGAAAAAAACCGCTTGCTTGTAGCTGCTTCACTTTCCTTCTGCACTAGTAATTGGTATCGCTGTGGACCCTTCTAAGTGATACAGACCCTTTTTTGTTCTAATCTGTTTCTCTCTAAAGAGAGTTTTTACATTATTTTATGGCTATTTAAGGCTACAGACACTGTTTTACAGGGGTGGAAGCTTCCTAACAAAACGCGTTTTTCTAAATGAAGGTTACACAAGCCCCCCTCTAACTGCAAGCAACTTGCTGCATTTTCTCATGCATCTCTGCTCTCCCTGGCAGCTGTGGCATGGAGTGGAACAGATTTGTGGCTCTCAAGTTTTTGGCTCTTAATGTTATTTTTTCATAGTCATATCCCTGCAATTCAGTCAACAAACATTATAGCATGCTACTGTCTTTCATAGGTGTCATGCATTTAGGTTTCTGTCATAAAGAGGGAACACATGACCAACTGCTGCAATTTTATTGTAGAAAAGGAGAAGTTTTTTACACCAGTGAAGTAGGAATCTCTGGGGATTGATACAGTTCAGCAGCTGATTTTGCAGCATTGACCCCAGAGTGCTGTATTTTGGTTATCTTGGGGACCTGGTCTGTTCTTTCTGGAAGTAGAAGCCACATTTTTATGCCTTTAAAAAAAGGTGACTCCCGACTGGATTTGATTACTTGTTGCCAGAAAGCTGACAGCGATTTCCTCAGGGCAAGCAATGGTCAGAAAGCTGTTGGTGTATCCAGAAGGGATGCATTCCCCCAGGGTGGGGATACAAAAGGCTCCTGCAGAACTTCAGTGAATGACCTGTCATCAGCAGGTGACACCTGGCCCTTGTCTGCCCACTCTCTTAACTGATGGAGCCTGGTGAGGTTCAGCCAAAGGCCTCTTTGTAACTGACTGAAGGCCATTTTGAAGCTGAGACTTGCAGTCATGGCCCCTGAGTAAGTTCCTTCTAGCCTTTCTCAGAAAAGCAAAGCAACTGAACCGTTTGGTTTGCAAAAAGAGGTTGATGAGCAGTAGCTTTTGCAGAGGACTCACAAGTTGTGGAGGGTGAGGTGCAATAGACTGTATCCCAAGGAGGAAGAACTGTTCTGTAGAGGAGCAAAATATTAATGCAATCCAAATATAGAGATTATATCACCTAATAAGTTTTAGCTTGTAATGTATATTTTTCCTAAGGATCAAATGTAGTGAATTTTTTTATTACTCAGAGTTCCTCTGTATCTAGAGGGATTCAATTTGGTTTATAAGTAACACATTAAGTATTAGATATGATCTTCAAAGTATATGTGAAGGGCTAGATGAAACTGTATACTATTTTTGTTGATGATGATACTGTACAATCATTACCTTTACCTGTTTCATTCTTTGAAGATGCTCACGACCCTCATAATGATTTGAAGCCGAGTGCTTTATACTGCTGCAAATCATTAGTGCATTGTAAGCAAGAGTTTTTAATAACCTACTTTTGGTCTCACTAAATTTAAAAGAAGCTTTGTTAATTTTGACAACAAGTGGAAAAACACAGCAGTGAATCTGTTCTCAAGTGATACACCTTAGTATATGGAGGATCCTGTTGCGAAGAACTTTGAAAATAATCATGGTTTATTAGCTGCACAGTCTTCTCCCCTTTGTTTCTATTCATTTAATTTAAAGTGAAACAACTCAGCATGCAAAACTAAAATTAGCTGCAAAAAGGTGTAAGTGAATAAACAGGCAAATCCATTAGAGTCGATGGGTTATTGGATCCCTTGCCATTCCTCAGATGGCGGCCTATTAAAAGTGGTAATGTCTGCCTCTGGCATGGCCTTAAGGCAAGAAAGAAGGCCAAGACAGGCATATTTCACATGCATCAGACACAAGAATTAAATAGACCAATGTTCCCTAAAAGACTGAAGTACATCTCTTTCTGACGTTCATCTCGGGCAAAAATTCATTGATCTCAGTATGTCCCTTGGCAATTATAAAATATTAAATCCAAGTCACACTTTTCTAGTTGGCTTAATTTTTTCTCTATTCACAGCTTTCTATTTGATCAATTTTAACAAGTTAGGAATAGCATCTAATAATAAAATAAAAACTGCAGAGTGAAAAAGTTTGTTCATTTGACATTCTTGTATTTTTTTTATTTAGTCTTTAGACCTGCCTGTCATTTTATTGTATTTTAAATAAATTTGCACACTGAACAGATGAAAAGAATATATATTGATACACACAAAACCCCCCTCCACTGTCTCCTTTGAATTAGCAGTTTCTTTTTAAAGCTGGATACTGTTATGTGGCCATGGTATTGCAGTGTAATCTGTATTTTAAAGCTAAATCTCTGTAGTTAATCACCATCGTTTTTCCTAGTGTCAGACAGTAATTATTTCTGCTTTATGTTTCTCTTATTATGTCAGGCTGGAAAAATGTAATATTAGGGAACCTTGCTTCCGAATTATTACTTACATGAGCTTTTTTTTTTTTTCCCCCTATTTTAACCCAAATTGGGTTTTGTTTGTGTAAATACCAGTCAAGTAGCAAAATGAAAAATAACCTGTCAAAGTCTGGATCTATTTTAACATAAATTTGGAGATTGTAACATACAGTACAACAGAACAAATGTGTTTGCTGGTGGCCTTTGCTGATGAGAGACTAATTTGGGGAAAAATTTTTCCGTACAGGCAGTCTACCTGTTGTGTTAGCTTGTTCCCTTCCTGCTTAGCATTCTCATCTGCTGGCACACTTACAACCTTCAGTTCCTTAAATAAGCTCATTCAGTGGCCAACAGCTATAAGCAATCTTGGTTGAAAAGATGTCAAGGAGAATGTTCAGTCTTGGTTGGCTTTCAAAAAATGACAATTTTGATTATTTACTATCAGCAAAATTACCTCATGGAAAGGTGGGGGAGGTGAACCAGTAGGTCTTAAATTTTAATAAAAGTGAAGTTTAAGATTTTGGTTTACATTTTGGAAACAAGATCCTGCTGCCATGTCCCTACATGTTTATAAACATCTTAATTATTTTTTTTTTTTTAGTAAGAAAGGCTATTGTAAGTATTAATCAGACAGAAAAAAAAAGTATGGCTGTCAGTCTAGTTCCATTAGCACCAATGGAGAGATCTCAGCTTGCCCTGGGTGTCCAGTTTTAAACACAGATATATTTCTGTGCTTTCTCAATTGAAGTTTTAACCTGGAAAACGTTTACATTCAACCATTCAACCCAGCATGTGTAAGATGAGGTTTCCTATCTGTGTTTATAGTCCTCAGCTCAGGTTTGGATCCATTTGACATGAGTTGCAGCTTCCTGGGTGGCCCCAGCAAGTGGACTGGCTCGCTCCGATGGCTGCACTGAGATTTCTGGGTGTAAAATGAGGATATTGGTACAGCTTATCATCCATCCTTCTCTTTTTTTTGTTAGGTTGAGGTTTCTTTTGTTAGATTGCTAATTGTGCTTGTCCCTTGATCTGTCTTTGTACGGTGTATGTTGTAAGAGAGCTCATTTTGAGATGGGTCTTAAATGTGGGTATGGTTACTGACTGACCCGCATCCGTCTGTCTTGCCTGTGACTAACCAGGAGTTGCAGGTACAATGCCATACTCAGGGAACACAGCTGCACTGTACGGGTGACCCAGAATCCCACTAGCTGTAGAGATATTTTTTTCCTCCTTTTTCACAGAAATTGTGATCCAAGCATTTAAAAGTCACTTCAAGAGCAATGTTACACAGAAGCAAATGGAGTCTGGAAAAAAATGCAGATCTAATTTTCGTTTTTTAGAATTAATTTTTCTTCTAGAAGAGCCACAATTTAAAAAAGGTCTACAATATAACCTAGACTGAAATGCTTGTGTGTATCTCTTATCTAGATATATACACACATCTACACATATGTAATATTTTCTCACTATGTATCTAGTTTACTCTCAGCTATCTGATACAGTGTTATAAGCCATCTCAAACATGGCTGAGACTGATCCTAATGAAATTAGAACAGTTGTGTTCTGTGTTTGATGGTTGTAAGTTCACGGGGTAAATTGGTTCTTTCCAAGTTCCAGCACACCACTTGTTAATATATTCTCTGTAATGATGGTTTTGTTGAACAGCCAGAACACCTTTATGACCAGCCAAAATTTGATTTCCATTTCTTCCCTAATAGGCTGACACATAATATATTATTTATTAAAACCGTAATTCTAATTGAAGTTCTGTCTAAGTAAACAATAGTATATTGGATTCAAATGGTAATTTTGTTCAAAATACTGTTTCCTTTATTGAGTACCTGCTGCCATCAACCATGCACTCAGTCTTGTGCTATTTATCTCATCTGCCCTGAACATAACTCTCGCCTGTTCGTCTCTGAATTTATAAATTGCAGAACTGGATTTGCTCTTGAAATCCATTTAACCTTCTGTATTACAACAAAATGATACAAAATAAGGTGGTTTTAGCTATAGCTATTCTGAATGTTTCCATGACTTCACTTTACATCAAAAGCTATCCTTCTCCAGCTAGCAGTTTTATTTCATTCTGCAAAAATAAACATAGCTGTTCTTAATTAAAAACAAAACAAAACCAAAACAATAAATTAATGATAGTTTAATCAGTTTTCTGGCTGTTTACATGATTTTTCCTAGTCCTGCATCATGATATTCTTAGACATTATATTATGATGCTATGATCCAAAAGTAAAATTAATAGCTGTAAAAAGTGACAACGTTCTGCTGTAAGGATGCGCAACACTGTTTATTAAAATTATCCTGTTTAAAGAACACTTTACTGAACTTCATTTTTCTTGAACTGCATACTAATTTTAAAGGTCAGTGTGGTTAGTTACCATAGTAGTGACCTAAAAATAACCTTTCTAGTGTACCTGTGTATTTCTGATCTGTAGTGTTAGCATTCAGAAATGTTCTTTCCCTTAGAGTTTCAGCAGCTAAATAAGTTGCAACCCCTTCAGCTATACTCATAAAAATTTGCTTCCAGACAACATGGTCTGTTTATTGTGTAATAATCGAAATGGCACTAAATTGCAATGATTGCTGAACACTTAGGAATTGCATTAACCACTTAACTGCTAAACTATTTTCCATTTTCTTCCTCACTGTGAAGTATTATATCGATTTCCCTCTTAGTTAGAGATGCTTACTCAACCTCTGAGAGGAACAAAATATTTTAGTAGCCTCACACACTGTCATATTTTGAGTCAATCAGCGGTGACCTTGGCTAAGAATTTTCTAGAGGTTTTTAAAAAAGCTATCAAGCAAGACAGCTCACAGTGCATAGCCTTGAATCTTTACAGGAAGTAGAGGGAAACAGAAAACATCTCTGCTAAGTGAGTTTAAAAAAATTGTATGGAGGATTAAATCTTTCCCTCTCTATTAGATGGGTTGTTTCCTATTACTTTTAATACACTGCTGCTAAGACAAATTAGTTAGTAGTTATGAGGCCTTATCCAGGACTTAATTGTAGCCTGTAATGTGGTGCTGGGAGTGTAATTAAAAACCTAAATACAGTGATAGACAAACAATTTCAGTAGTGCCATTTTTTTCTATGGGGGTGTTGATTTTTTGCTTTCTAACTGTTCCTTGTTAGCTGAGGTAAAATAGACAATCATTTGAGCAATATCAAACTTCAGAGCTCCATGATGATTGCTGCCTAAACTAGTTTTGTTTCCAAATATTTTGGTTTAAAATTTATTTCCTTTTTCTCTCACAGATTTATAGAGATAAATTCTGACCCTGTTTGTTTCTGAGAAAACTTGTCAGAAAAAGCACAGGGTTTCTGTTTTTGTGGGGTTTTTTTCAGCAAAACCTTTCTGAAATCTTGCTGCAAAAAAGGGGGAAGAGGCTGATACAGGTAAGGAAGAGTTAAACAGAAATTGAGCGGGGATGCTGGGGGGCAGCAGTGCTGCAGAACATAGCAGTGTTCGTGCGAAGGCAAGTCATTTCCCGAAACACTGCAGACACATGGCCTGAGGCAGTCTAAAACCTTTGGAGACCAAAATGGCTCGCAGGAGTTAGAAGTAATAAGGTGTTTTTCCCTTCTTTCTCCTTCACTGAAATTCTGTAAGGTTGCTATGCATTACCAAGGAACAATGCCACTATTTTTGTGTTTTATATGGGTATTAAGATCCATTACAATTTGACATTTTTAAGATTGGTTATCCTGTAGTTTGGTGTTAAATTGAAGTTGTTTGTTTTGAATTTAATTCTTTCATTTTTCAAAGGAAAAAAGGCAGCACTGCTGTGCTGATAGCTTACTGAAGTATGCCAGGATTTGATGTTTGAATTGAGTGTTTGCTATCCCAAAATATAGGCAAAATTATGTGTAAAAGACATCTTGATTTTTTTTTTTTTTAATCATTTATTAAGTCTTTAGACTAGCTTTCTGGCTGGCTTTTCACAATCACATTGTAGAAGATACTGCACACAAAATATCTTTAAGGCATACTGTTTCTGGGATTATTTTTAACACTATGTTACACATCCAAGATGTATTGTGCTTAATGCAACCTGCTTATGATTATTATAACCCTATTTGTTTGCAGCAGCTAAATAAACTCCACATCAAATAAATTACTGCAGCAATGTTATTAGGCCAGCAGCAATGTTAAGGACATCTGTTAACTCTTTTTCAAATGCCCTGTCCTTACTCGTTTATTCTAAACATTTCTGTTGTTAATTACTACTTAGGTACATGAAGTAGTCATTCAGACATAGCTGTGAAGACCAGCTGAGGAGGACAAGACAGGTTTAGGTCCCATTTTTAGCCTTGCTCTGAATGCCAGTGAGAGGGGACCTATAGCTTATTGTTTTAGGGTAAACACAGGTAAATCAGGATGGAGCAATGGATAATTAATATATATTTCCATTACTGTAGTTACAGCAATAGTCATTGCTCTAGCCAGGGAGACCTCACCTCAATCAGCAAGGCATAGACTGGGCAGCTTTCCCCACTTAGGCCCTAAAAGTCTAACTCCTTGTTATTAGAGCTGGTGAAAAAAATTTACAATGAAACTGTCTCTGTCAAAATATATTTTTGTCAAAGATAAAATGTTTACCAAAAAATACATCTGTTTCAAAAACATATTTGTCAAGAAGGTTTCTCAGCTCCAAGATGACATTTCTAGTGAGAAAGTGAGTCTATTGCCAAGTGGTTGCAGCCCAGATCTGGGAGATGAAAGATGAATAGTGCCTTAGCCACTGGGTTGACGAGTCTCTCTGCCCCTCATGTTTGTTGTAACAGCAGAATGAAAACATTGCTGAGAACTGAAATGTTTTCTGGCTTAGTCTTTATTATGTGGTAAAATGTTGCACATTGGAACTCAATTCATAGTTCTTTTAAAAACCTTTATTTCCATTTGAATTTCATGTGAGACCGTAAGGTGTTTTGCTAGCTGGCACCAAGAGTGGCCCAAGTCTCAGCTGTACTTGTAATTTAGTGAATTGCAGATTCTTGATCATGAAAACAAACAGGATGCTGTTTTTCAAAGGTTAGATGGAACTTAAGAGCAACTCTGGTAAATTAAAACAAACAAGCAATAATAAAAGGACCTTGCAGAAATTCTCTGTAGACAGTGTCTGAAAGGTTTCTGTTGGGAAGTTTGCCAGGCTAGTGTGAATGTACGTAGCTTTTCATCAGCATTGTAGGAAAAATAGATGTAAAGTAAGGAATACTCCATAAGTGTGTTTTGCTTTTGTCATCTGAGCAATGTCTGATTTTCAAATTACAGCCTTGCCTCTCCATGCGATGGAAGCAAACCTGTAGTGTGTACTTACTTGCCAAATCAGGGATCTTCTCTTGCTCATTACTACCGCAGATCAGTTAATCACAAAGCGCGTGCGGCTCATTGCAGTGTGTGAGGCTGTGGAGGATCACAGCTGGGATAGAAACCTCTCGTTAAATGATTCACCTGAACACAGACTGAGTGACCAAAGATGGGACTAGCTGCCTGCAAGGGTACGAGTTCCAGACTGCAAGATGACGTCCTCTCCTTCACCCTCACTCTTCTTGGCAAGACCAAGACGCCCAAGCAGAGCAGTTGAACTCCGGTTACAAAGCCCAGCGGCTGCCTCTGGCCCTGACCAGTGTTTCTGCTATAGCGAGATTCCCACACGTGCTCCCCAGAGTCTGTCAGATAAGATCGTGGGTTGGCCAACTTTTATTTATGGGCCGATGAATTATGCAGCTGGAGTAATTAGATGTTTTTGTTTTGTGAATCAGGATTATGCTCCTGGGGTGCCAACCTAGGAAAGTCTGTGAAACTGCATAATAAAAGTCATTTTTATGCAGAGGTAGAAATATTTGACTGCAAAAGAGAATTGGAGGGGAAGGGAGCTAATGTCCTCATGTATTTGGAGAGAAAAATAAACTCTAGTTGTTACCCATTAAAGCTTTTATTTCTCTCACATTGTATGGGGAAGGAAGAGGCTGTTTTAGCATAGACTCAAAAAGAAAATAAGTACTTCTGTTTTCCCCCAAGTAGAGCTATAAAATATAGATCCTTTGTGTAGTTGGAAAACATGTATGGAATTATATATGTATATTGAGGGACTCTGTATATTTATATAGTCCCTGTATGCTATTTGTGCAATAGGACCCGGATTACAACTAAATTCAATGTTCTTTAATTAATGATAGTTTCCATGATATCCCTCAGTTGCGTATTTTGAAAGACATTTGAGGTAGCAGACTAGTATGTAGTTTTGACTTCTCTAACCTACATGCCTTATGTTTGTGCCTCAAGATAACATTGAATAACATATTTAAACTACTCATGTGTGAAAAAGCAAAATTATATCTCATGAACTGATTTCTTCACACATTCAAAAAATTGAATTTCCCTTTTGTTCAGATACTAAACAGAAATCAGAAGGGAAACAATGTTTGTAGAAATGATATGGTATTTCAAAATGGAGAAAATACGAATACTTTTAATGAGAAGGGATTATACTGATTTTAGAAACATCATTTTACAAAAGTATTCTTTTACAAATGTAGTTTTCATTGTGTGGGCATTAGAGTCTGGTTCAGTTGGTAATGAGTCAGAGAAGTTTACTGAGCTGTTATGATTTAATATTTAGAGTTTAATCTAGAGATTGTAAAATAGTAATTGGTGATAGCCATATTTGATTCTTTCCTCAGTTTCATCATCCATAAGAACTAGTACTGTCAAGTGCTAATGCTTTATTTACATGTAATAAAAACTAGAGGTTCATATGTTCTTGTGGCTATCATTGGTAATTATTAAATATATGTTTATGTTTTCCATATGTCTGTATATATGTAGTAGTTTTGTGTGTATAAATTATATCAAAGCCCCAGTCTTTCATGGATTTTAATTACTGTGTAGCTATTCTTTTGAGTTTTTGTAAACAAGGCAGTCTTTAAATTTGAAAGCAGTCTGCCAGATGAGCTGTTCTGACAATCCCTAGAATTAAGGCTTAGACTTTCAAACTCCAGCATCTATGTGAAATAGAACTTGATGGCATGGGATGCAAGTCTTAAAAAAGAAAAACAAAAAACCCACCCAAAAGCCAGAAAAACCCCCCAAACAAACCACCAAAAAAACAACCCAAAGAAGACACAGAAGCAACAAAAAAAACCCCCAATAATTAGAAAAGTTTCAGATGTCCTCCCTGAATCTACAGAATCTGTCCAGTTTTCCAAACTTTGGGAGAACTTAATGTTTATTGCCATAAAGTTAACATTACTTTTCATTGTGATTATACTGTTTAGTTTTTATGGATAGGCAGAGTAACAAGATGGTAAGGTGTTAATGTTGCTCTTTGTGCTAAAACCAAGCTAGACCTGGTCTGTTTCATGGTGTGAGTTGGTTAGAGGCTGAGTCAAGCACTGTGGGGAGCATTGCTAAAAACCTGAAGTTTGCTCTTGGAACTTGCTGTGTCCACTGTAGTTCCACTGAAGGTGATGCACTTTTCTAAGTAAGAGCATAATAGAAACAGAGTACTTTATAAATGAGTATGTAAAGAATATGGCAGGATCTTGAGCAGTATGTTTCAGAATTAAGAATGTTCTGGTTACTGATTTGTCTTATTAACTGAAAAAAAAAAGCCTTTAGGTTTGAAGGAATTATTTGTTTAAGACTCTGACCAAATTAAGTCACCTGGGGAGCAGTGAAGGCTTCTGAAGAGCAGCCTGTAATCCGGCTGTGCGTTTTGCTGCAATTTAGTTTTAAAAGGGTAAGTAGGAGCCAAGATTTAAGAACTGTGGCAGTTAACAGGAAAAGCTGATATGGGATTATCAAGGTTCGAGTTCAGATAGAACAGATGGTAAAATAGTTATAACCTACTGTACCATATGTTAGTGCTGCACACGTTCAGGTAGCACATTATATGTACTGTGCAGAAAGATGAGTGATCCTAATGGAGGTTTTTAGAAAGACCAAAAAAGCTCTTGAAAATTTGACTTCATAATTTCAGGCTAGGTTAATGAGAAAGCTGTAATTGGTTACACTGTACAACAGAACTCACTATTCCAGAAAGGGATACAAAAAATTAGGCATGGCGTGCAACTCTATCTTTTCTAAGTCCCAAAGAGCTAAAATGAAGCTTGTATTTCAGGAAGTCTGTTTCAGGCTCGTTATACTTGAATTTCTGGGAAAAGTATTTGAAGAAAAAAACAGAATCACAGCACTTGAATTCAGACCATTAAAAACAGGTTATGATTTGATTTATGATTTTTGTAACTTTTAGTCAGGGGCCAGATTTTCAACAGAGCTTGTTATCTTCTTTACGTGCCAATGAAGTGATAAATTTCTCACTGGAAACAACTGGAGCTTCCCTGTGTTAGAGTACTTCAGAAAACCTGACCCCTGATCTGTCATCTCTGCTGTTACTACTCGGGTGCTGTGTAAAGAATCTGATGTGATACCATGAAAATAGGAAGGTAGAAGACAAGAAAGAAAAAAGGGTTAATCAAGTCAGAAGTACTGGGAGAAGTGGAATGGTAGCAAAGAAGAAAAATGAAGGCAGAGAGTTGTGATTTGGAGTGGTGCTAAAGAGCCTCTGGGCTTGAGATTCATCTCGCATTTTCTAATGCTCATGTTGTGTTGTATCCTAATGCGCTTGCTCCTGCTAGAGCTAGCTGTGCCTCCTCTCCTACTGCCAGTGGTAAAAATAGGCCAGTAGCATCATTCCATACTGCTGAGCGCATTCGGAATTCCACGTTGTTTTTTCACTTGCCTCTCTAATTAATGTAGTAATCCTCTTCAGAGTGTGTGTGCATGTGTACGCTGCCGTGTGTCTGCTCGGTTGCCCTCTTCCGTCATCTGTTTGAGTTCTCACGTTGCTGATGATTGGTTCTGCCAGCTCCCTTCCAAAGACAGCAGATATGTTACACTCCACTGCCTTTTGTTTAACTTTGCCAGAAAAAAATCCCATCACCAGCCTCTGGTTTTGGCCAGTGCTTTGGGGAAAGGTTTTTCTTCTGTAGTTGCAACCCTTTTTATATAATATTCATGGGGTTTTTTATTTTGGGAGGAATTAGATAGGATTATTGTCAACTGTCAGGCCCTTTTAATAATAGCTATTCAATATGTATCAGATGATTTGTGGTATTAAGTGATTTTGTGTCTGTCTTAAGACTTATTTCCTGTTATATATTATAATATCTGTTTTAATTAGAGTTGTTAGTAATGGAGCCTTTTATTTTGGCTATCTAGTTTTTCATTTATTTTAAATAATTAATAACTATATATATTTGAGTTTTTTTCTAATAAAGGAAAGGTGATGATAGTTGTGATATTTAATTGTTAATTCTTCTTTTCTGGAGGTAGCCTGAGTGGTATCCAAACTTACCAGGATAGAAAAGATGAGAAGTTGAGAGATAACTAAGAGTGGAGCTTTAACATCTGAAAAAAACGTTTTTTTACGTCACCATGTCTCCTCCATGATCATCTGTAGACTGAAGAGATTTTTTTATGTGTATTGATATGGATTTCTCAATCATTTTGTTACTGCAAGGTGCAGTTGGTTAAAGGATCTTCTTCTAAGTTTGTGATGCCTTTAATCGCACTTTATAGAAAGAGGTGGATCTGGGATAATTGCGAGAGTGCGACAGGGTTGACTTTACAAAAAAAAAAAGTTACCTTTTTTTTTCAAATGGCTTAGTTTGAAATTCAGCGTTTATTCTCTGTTGTTGGCTGTGTTGAACAGAAGCGTCTTTAAAAGTTTCATTGTTTGCTTTGCAGTGAAATGGGTTGGAGGAAGATAAGGATTTGGGAATTCATGAAGTAAGAAGGGTAACCGGGTTTTTAAAACATTGCAGGAAAGTTTAAATTGTCAATATAGTGTTTATAAGTTAAACTGATCTGCTTTTTACTCAAGGCATGGCTGTCTTATTTTGTCTGATAATGGAGAGAGAGGAAAAACCTGGATTGACATTAAGAGGTTAGAGGATAGTATGAAGCAGAGGGTTTGGTTTTGTTTTTAAAGACAATGCAATTGTGTATGCTGAAGCAATTTGAAATTTGGTGGCAGGTTAGATGGCAATCTGGAGGACAGAGAGCAATGAAGAGTGGTGGAGACATACAGCTCACAAAGTGTATCTGTTTAGAGTCCTGGAGAAATGAGCCTGGTGTGGGGGAGAGAGAGAGGCTGGGGACTTAGAAAGGGGCTTGAGAAAGTACAGCATGATAAACAGCGCCTGGTGACCGTGACGTGCAGGGGACTGTTTGTGATGTACTAGGGGAGATGAAAGAACGTGTTGGGTGGGGGCTCCTATGAGCTTCTTGAAGTCTGTAGGAAAGAAAACCCATCTTGTTTCCATTTTGGAGCCATTCTTCCAAGAGCTACTTGTGCCAATCTGATTTAAGTTTTTCAAATATTTTCTGAATAAACCACTAACTTAGAGTCAGGAGTGAGGTTTGCTGTAAGAAACAGAAATGTTAACAAATCAGGAAATGAGTGTCTAAATGATTCAGTGACTTCTCCCTTCTGAACTTGATCATCTTTCCCTAATGTCAGAAGTGTACCGGGCCTCCATTGTATTCCATGGTATTTGCAGCAACAGAAGGAGTGTTAGCCATCCTCCACACTTCATTTACAAGGTAGTGTCTCAGTTCCTGTACGCTGGACTGTGTTCTGACGATGTGTTTATCCTGCAAGCTGAAGGTATTGGCATTTAGGGCTTAATTTCATTGCTGCTAGGTCCAGAGATAACTGCATTGCCTGCTTTGTTTTGTTTTATTTAATGGGCTGTGTGTATGAATTAGGGCCATATACTGCCCTCAATCCACAGAGGAGCCTCTGGTAATTATAGGGAAAGGTTTATACCACTCTTTGTAGATAGTAACTAATCTATGAGCAAATTTTACACGGGAATAAAATGTGCCAGGAGCTGGTAGATCTGTGGCTATTTTTGCCCTTTGTTTGGCACGTGGTACATAAAAGTCTCTTGATTGGCACTTGCACAATTGCTGGGAATGTGCAAGATGGCCAACAGTTGCAAACATAATTATTTTAAAGTCTGGGTGTTATACATCATAATTAGTCAGTTGAGATGAATGAGGGCAATTTATGCTCTTGAGTTGAGAGAGTGTTTGTGTTTAAATTTCGCATTTGTGATTATTTCCACCCCCCTCCAAAATGAGTGTTAAGATTTAGATACTTTTCTCTCTGTCTCCTGCTCTTCCCTGCTCCCATGGGAGGACTGGCAATACATGGAACAGCTGTATGATATCTGTGTCTCACCTTAAATAGGTGAGATAGAGCTAGCACATGAGGTGTCACGATGCACTCCTTGGTGCTGATTTTTTCATTAAAACCACCTATGAATGAATCTAGTCCCCCACAGTTACCCTGTCCCCCACAGTTGTTCTGCTCAGCATGTCTTCAGTAAGAGATAGACCAAAAAAGCCACCTTTATTGGATAGCAATTACGTATATTTTAATTAGATATTTAAACATTATTTCACAGGTATATGTGTCTAGAGATTGATGAATGTTGAGAGTATTTTAATTATTTTAAGTTTCTGATTAAATGAAAGTCACAATCATACAGGTTAGAAAAGAAAGAGCCACCACTATGTAAAACTGAGATAATTTTGAGCTAATATCAAAGATTACTGCAAGAGAAAATTCAGATGGGAACAAAATATGGCTCAAGGAAAATGTGAATCCTGCAAGTTGGCCTGTAGGGCTTCTCCCAAAGTTGGTTTGACGATGGAATATAGGCACGTACAGCATGACTAGGCTGGAATAAGATGGGCAAGTCCTTTAAAAAACAAAACAAGACAAAACAAAACAAAAACCCCAAAAACCCATGCCGATACTGAAAGATGAGAAGAGAAAAGCAGCATAATGCTTGAAAAATAACAATAAAAAAATTTGGCAGGATTAGTATTTCAAAGGGAGCAGCACTTGATTAAACATTTGGAAAACATGGGAGGAGAAACATTCCAGGCAAAATGAAAATATATGTGTATGATGGAAACAGGATAAATAGAATATTCTACTTATAATTACCATGGCAAGAATGCAGCCCAAACTTAGAGTTCTTAATCAGGTAAAATTGTCATTGCTTTTAAGTCCAAGTAAGGCAGTGAATTGTGGTAGGTATGAGATGTTTGTGGATAAAGATGTTGGCAAGATCTATAGCTGCAGCGAAGAGCAGGTCCATGAACAAAGACCTGGAGCCTGCACCACCGAGCAAATCGTGAGTGTGTTGCAAGAACTCAGAGGGTACAAGGCATCTGGTTTTATCACACACCGAGTGAGGAGTGAGGGATACAGAAAGATCTTTAAAAGGTTAAAAGTCTTCAGAGATGTAGAGCTGGATCTCTGTGCAGGAAAAACTCGAGTTCTTCTTTCTCACATGGATGCAGTGATTATTCAGAGATCTGCATGGATAAATTGATTTAGAAGTTAAAATTAGTTGCAGTCTGATTTCTTCCTGAGCATGACCTGTTGAGAGCTGGGCAGTTGAACACCCATCTGCGCTGAGCAGGTGAATGTCACAGCCCGTAGCTGCCTTACACTTCACCTGGGTTATCCATTTGCATTGGGACAGATCTCTTCTTCCCACACCGTTTCTCCTGCAGTGCCGCACCGCCTGCTTCTTGCCCCTGCGCTCCCTCGGCGTGGGGGGAATGCTCTCTCGGAGGGAGGAACAGGTGGTCAGGTTGGTAATGGATGCCAGGCTCTCTCAGCTGGAAGTTTTTGGTGTGATGCTGTTTTACAAAGCAGGTTTTCAATTATAATAGTACTTGCATACGGGACTTGGCTTCACAGAATAAAGGCAAAGAGCAGGTATGTATGAAGCTTTCTTCTTGTAATGGCAGCCCATTTCTTTGGGTTGAAATAACATCATGTAATTATAAACTAAAGTGATCACATCTAAAGAAGAAATTTTCACTGTGTCCATGTCTTAGTATGATTTACCTTCCTCTTATTATTTCTTAATATAAAAATTACTGCATGCTGTCTTTGAAATGTTGCAATTGTGTTGGTATTTGAAGTACTTGTAAATACTTGTGCAAATCAGTTTTTCTGATGTTTGTCTGCAGGGCGAGGTGTGTGTTTATGTGCCCAGGGGAAGTGAGATGCATTTGCATCCAAGAGGGTGTAGCCAGTGAACGTGTGCCAAAATGGAGTCTGGAGGAACAGTTGCACTAAAATAGTCCAGGATAAAAATGTTTGCAAATGAAAATAACTAGCTTCCAAAGAAATAATGGTATCTAATCCTGCCTGAATATGTTGCTGATCTGAAGTTCTAAATGATAGCTCTTGGTGATGAAACTTTCTAAAGACACCAGTAAAGCCACCATACTGTGCATATGAAGATGCACAATCTTTTTGTAGATATAATTTTATTTCATTATAGTATTGTTAATCTTTGAGGTGCTGACAAACAGTTATTACTTACTTTTCTGTACTTGAGGGGAATACTGATTTAAGGATGTTTTGGCTTTCATTCAAATCAGTGCAGTCATTACTATTAGCCACAGTAGGTGCTGAATTAAACCCCAAATTACGTGGGACAGCTAATGATACATAATATTATACCTGTTTTTCATGTACAAAGTGCCTCTCAGCCAAGGATCTAATAGCACTTTATGCAGGTAAACATCGTTGCTGTGGAATATCTCTGGAATATTTCTTATGACCCAAGACCTCTTATTGATAAAAGCAGACTAATGCACACCTTCCCACCCTCTTCAGTGCGTGGAGGCTGGAGAGACAAAATTCCTGGTATTTTTTTACTCCACAGATAGCTTGGCTTTGAATTGTTACTGTGTGATTCCCGCTTTCAGACTTTGGCTTGAAGTGCAAGTCTGCCACGAGGATGTGCCACGTAGCCTGGGAAGAAAACCAGCAGATCTTTTATCATCATTGCCTTGTCTCTCTGGGTCACAGAGAAGCAATAGCCGCAGTTCAAGGCTGTGTTCAAAGGAGAGATGTCAGGACTGAATTGTTTTCTGGTGAAGGAAGGGTGGATAAAATATTAAATGCAATCTTCTGTTTGCCCTTATCTTTGTGTTTCATGGCAAGAATACTGTACTGTATTTCCACAGCTCTTCAAAACTGAAGGTATACAGATTTTGGATGGGGGGGAAGAAAGATTTAATTGTTCAACAGTAGAAATTATTATAAAAATAAAGATAGATTTTGTATTATGTGTGCTTTCTTATGTGAAAGCACTTCTATCTTGAGCAAGGAACAGCACACTTTTGAGAGTTCTTTGGTTTAATTTGCATCCACCTGCTGCTGTAATTATTGTAATTTAATGCACAAAGACATTTTTACTTTCTGAGCAGGAGAGGGATTTGTCCATGAAAATTTCAGAGGTGTGTCTGTCTCTCTCAGTCCTCTTTCACAGTAGCCTTTAAACCTTTCTGAAAATACTAATCAAAGCTGGTGGGGAGTGGGCAGGAGGAGGACAGAGGTAGGAAAGAGCTCGAGATCTCAAGTCCCTACAACTTCAGTGCGAACCATCCGCTCGGGTACAGGAAGGAGAGATGCGCTGGTCTCGCCAGCAAGGAAGAGGCTGCAGCATGAGCTGAGGAAGCTTTGGGGTAAGTTTGGCTCAGGGACAACATGTCTACTGGGTGGCTGATGAGCACACGCAGCCTGCTGGGTCATCTCCCGCATGGGATGATGCTGGTTGGTAAATGAGAGTGGGAGAAGAGCCAGCCATGGAGTAGTTCTGAGACTGTTCTGAAAAAAGTGGTGGTTTAGGAGGTGGAGTTTGTGATAGATGGAGGGAGGGTGGTGCAGTGGACTGAGAATATTTCTGGAGGAGGTAGGAGGTGATGAGTGCTCTGGAGGAGCCGGGTTTATTGTGGTAAGGAGTACCAGAGAAATGTGACACATGTGTCAGAAATGAGGCTTCATTAGCTTCTCTGCACACAGGACCATTTGTTTTCATTTCTACCCTGTCACTGTGAGAGTGTGCTTCCTTGGCTTGTTGTATATTTGTCTAGTAATCTACCAAGTCTTTGCTCAGTATTTTATTTTGAACCGTTTTTATTCTGCTTTTCCAACAGCGTGAGTTTTCTCATAGAGGACAATCATGAAAATAGCAAACAGGCTGAGATGGGTGGCCCCAACCTTGTGTCACATCTGACATAAATTCAGAATTGGTTCAAAGTGTGCATACTGAAGCAATAATTACTCTGATTCTTCTTCTTAAGCCATAATTTCAAGCTAGGTAGCTTCCAACAGTTTAATTAAGCTTGACAGTGCAACGCTGTTATTTAAAATACTGTAAGATCTATATACATCAGTTGTGCATATCTGAAGTGCATTAAAGCCCATCAAAGTAGGCAGACTCTGACTGTTCAGTGGCTCTTGGATTACAGGTTAACAGAGAGTGGTGGCACCATGGTGTTTTTGCAAACTCCTGCGTTTGATTTTCCATGAATTGATTTTCTTTTCAGTCCTGGCTGGGAGCAGGCGTTGCGTGGGGGTCTCGGGGAGCCCCGTGGTAGCCCACCTCTCTGGAGCCCCGCCAGGAACAGGTGGAGCACAAAGAACTTGTTTGCTCTCTGCTGTTTCCTTGCTGTCCTGTGGGATTTGCAGCTGCCAAGTTCAAGGCAGTCACCAGTCGCCTTGGTGTGTTAGAAGGAAGTAGGATTGAAGCGGGAAGGGAGAAGAGGCAGTGGGGAAAAGGAGAGGGCCAGGTGGAAGGGGATAAGCAGTCGTGGTACCTCATGGATGTAAGCAATCTCAAAATGAAGAGGCAGAAAGAGTTCATACATAAATTAAATGGGTTTTTTTCTGGTCTGGAACATCTTAAATTTCCCTTAAATTATAAATACATAAACTAGTACTGAGGTACATTTGAGTGGGTGTGATTTGGTAATAGCTTGGGTGTCGCAGGCCAGGAAATAAAGGATGTAAACAATTTACAACCGGTTATTTTTTTATTAGAGCTTTTATCTTTCTAACTCTTATTAGTTGCCATAGATACAGACAACACAGGGCTTGTTTGGGTTAATGAAGAGTCTGTCATGCTGATAAAAAAATGTGAATTTCTTGAGAAAAATCTGCATTACTTCAATTCCACTATTCTTGGCAATTAACTAGGCTTGCATTCATGTATATAATTAAAAAAATGTGGTATTTAGTAATCTGCAGAATAATTTTGAGTACAATGCAGTACCAAACAAATTGGTCTTTCATTGAGAGATCATATTGACAGATATAAATTACTGTTCTGTCAGTTTGCAGATGTGTACAGATGTGCTTCTGTACTTTCTAAAATCATTCTTACAATTTTTTCCACCTTGTAAAGCATTTACAGAACATTATCAGGTAACTGATTGGCTCACAAGTGGGGTTATAAATGTGCACAGCTGAATGTCATGTTTTGATGTTGCATTAAGTATATGCTCTTCCTACGTAAGGGTTCAGTACCTCAAGTGCTAAATGAAATGAATATGACTCATCACATCTTAATTGCAGCTACTCTGTCCAAAGAGAAAGCAGTTGGTTGCTGTGAATGTGCCTCAACTGATTCAAAAAATGGTTTTATAAGAAGAAAAATTTTAAAAATCAAGTAGGTTTTCTATTAATGTTTGTTAAGTGTGTGCAGGGTGGTTCTCATGCGGTTATGCTATGGACAGTATTTTTTACAAGTATGTCACTGTTCAGGACGCGCAGTCAGGATGAACCTGAAATAAGTATTCCTTGGGGCAGGGGGGAGAGATGCACCATGTGGGGAACAGAGAAGAAAGAGAAGTATTTCTGAGTCAGCTTGATTTAAAATCAATATATTTACGGTGGTTTCTCGGAGAGCTGGAAGCTGGCAGCAGCCCTGGCAAAGTGGGTGCAGGGTCAGAGTGCGGGAGAGAGGCAGCGTACAGGCTGGGTATCGCTCCAGACCTGGGGAAGATAAGGAGGAGGAGTTTAAGTGATGCTGTTCCTTTTAGGAATGCAAAGCATTTTGGCGTGAAGGCTGAATTCACAGCACCGCTAAATAAATGGATTGTGCACTGGGAATGTGTCTGGCTTCAGCATGGATGAGCAACCCTTGCAGCTGCAGCACATGCTTTCCCTCTGAGCAGGGAGGTTAGGTGGTAAATCAATTAATCTATTAACAAAACTACTCCATACTGGAGAACAGAATCCCTCAGATCAAATGCTCACGGTGCTCAAAGGTTGTGGGCTTCTCCCTCTCGTGCCTGCAAGCTTAGCCACATTCATTTCACTACATTAAGCCTTTTGTGTTTGTGGTTACAAGAGAACAGGATTTGCCCCACTCCTGTAATTTAATAATCAGGTATAGGAGACCTAACGAGTGGCGGAGTTCTGCAGGGAGCCTGACTGCTGGTACACAGAGAGCAAAGCATCAGAGGAAACACGGCCACATCTTACTCACAATAAACCATGTTTGTTTCCCCTACAATCTTTCAGTAGCAAAATTACGCTTAACTGTATTTTTAATGGTTAGAATCAAGATCCTAGAATAAGTATTTTCTGCAGAAAGGTAGGTTATCAAGAGTAGCAGTAAGTAAATTTGGGATGTTAAAAGTATTGAAAACTTTGCCAGATGTCTTAGAGGTTTGAAAAATAATGTGTATCTTTTTAGAGATTAAAACCTATTTTTCTAAGTTTGAACAGGGTTTTTTTGCCAGAAATCAATTGGAATTAATAAAAACAGTGGTCTCCTAAGGATGCAAAAAGGGTTGAATGTGTGAGCCTGTCAGGTTTCAGTTTTAAACTCGACAAGACCACAGTCTGTAATTACATCCTTTCAATTTCTAAATCTCAGATCCCAGTGTTCCCAGGCAGTTTGTGAGTTTTCTCTCTGTGCAGAAAGCCAGGATGAGGTTTTCACTAAGTCAGTGCCTTTGAACCAATTTAAACAACAACAACAGATATTTAGCATAGCTTTAGAAAAGAGGGTACTAGTGTTTATCATGGCACCATGTCTGAGTCTGTGACTTTTCTATTTAATGTTTCCATCTCTCGGCCGAGTGTTGGTTGTGTCCTGGAGCAGGATCGTTCAGTATCTCCCCACACTGAGCCCTGCTCCTCAGTACACCCAGAGGAGAGAATCAGGGTCCCCATGGGACTTCCAGCTGCAGAGGCTACTGCAGTAGCAGCATCCTGATTCACCACTCACCTTTTTTACAGCCCTGGACCCAGGATGCGGGACGGGATTGTGCACACATCTGATACACTACAGACGGCTTTATCAGCTGCAAATAGTTTTGTCCTTAAAAGGCTCCTGAAATTCAACTGGTCAGATACATCTACAGTTAACATGACTGCAGCAGAATTAGTCAGACACGTTTGTCCCGAGTTGTAAATGAACAAGGTCTAGCCTCTGTGTTTTCACTCGAGTTTCTTTACTCAGGTTAACCTAGTGAGGCTCAGAAGAATGGAGGGGGGGAGAGAACAAACAAAAAACCCCAAAAATCTCATGTAATACTTTCAGAATTAGGCTCATAATTATCCATTTAAGATGTTTAAAATAATCCAGCAGTTAGTGGTTGTAAACCTGGGAGTACAAGGAAACTCTTTACTGTGGCAGGACTTTTGACTTTGCTGTGTTTTCTTTGTAGGGTCTCAGTATATCTGGTGGAGGTCAGGCTGGCTTGGGGACTCCTTCATCCAGGCAGTACGCACGACAGAAGATAACTCGGGTAAACCTCAGGGACTTCATCTTCTACATGGAACAGGAAAGAGAAACGAGCCATTCTCTCCTGCTCTATCGAGCTCTGCTTAAATAAAGCCAAGGATTGTACTGATTGCTCCATACAGAAGCTCAACTTGCATTGAAAAGCTGTCATTTTAATGTGCCTTCTATTTTTTTCAGAAGTCAATGTTCCAGTAATTTTGTTTTGTAAAATTGTCAGACACATGCAATAATTTCCCTTTATGTAAAAAAAAATAATATAAAAAACCACAAAAAGATGTGCAAAAGGTTTTAAAATGTTAAATCCACAGATATAACCAACATCAAAGTCTTGCTCCGTTTGGCCATTTTAGACAAGGCTGAAGCAGATGGTGTTGGAGTTACGCAGGACGGCTGCAGTGGCTCACCCAAAGCATCTCACAGTGAGCAGGGCTGGGGCAGGTTCGCAGGGCTGGGGCCTCACCGGGGTGTTGACCTGTGTGTTCACTTACGGTGCTGGTGTTGTTTTCACTTTTACTAGCACTGTTTCCACTGACTAACCATGGAGATACCCGCTGTTATTTTAGGTTAGTTTTAATTGCAGATTTTTGCACAGCTAAGAGAATAGCCACTGCACGCTCTCACAAATTTTATATGTTTAGGATTTTTGCTTTTACTGCACAGCTCATTTCCTGAGCCATTTGCTGAACCAAATCCTAAGTGTATGAAATCTGTGTGTTTGGGTCCCAGCTGAGTTACCTTGACTAGCTTCCAGTTGTTTTCTAAATCTCTTCAACCTTTTGCACATTTGTAGCAGCTGGTTAGTAACATGAATCACAGTTGGGTTTTACTTTCTAAAAAGTATCTTAATTTATTTATTGCAAAGAGAACGGTTTAATGGTGGTTTTAAAAGAGAGTATTGTTCAGTGAAGATTCTAGAGTGTTCTATGGATTTTTAAAGTCACTGTACAGGCAGTTTTTGGGGTCGGTTCCACTCTGGGGAGAATGGGAGCGCAGGGGATGAGCCCTGGCAGCCGGTGCCGCCGGGGTCAGGGCAGCGCCACAGGGACTGGCGATGCCTTTGCCTTGGATTGCGCTCGAGGACTCCAGTCCAGAGAGGCTCACGAGCACACGCGCAGGACTTTGAGCCTCATGAGTAGTTTTAAGTACTTCAAGGTGTGATGAATGCTTTTTAAATGCTTTGCTGAATTGGAATTTAAGGGGCCCACACCAAAGCCAAGCGAAGTTAGTGTGAGTCTTTTAAATGGGCATCGATAGGAACATTAAGCAAGCAGGTGGGAACAGGCTGTACTTGAGACCTAACAGTATTACCAGTAACCATGGAAGGGAGACGTTTGCTTATTTATCTTTTCAGTTTTTACTCTGTTATGCTTGCCACTTTTTTGAGGCAATACTTTATTTTTTTTTGTTTTTCTTTGATGGGAAACCATAGCAAAAGCACAAATAGAACTATTTGTCCAATAGTTTTAAAAACAAAAGTTTTAATTATTTTTTAAGGTTTATGAAAAGCAGAAGAAAATTTATACTGCTGCTATTTAGCCAAAAGATTATTCATAAGGTATTTAAGGCCAGGAAGTGTAAAATTATGTTTTAAATGTATTGATAATTTGTACATATTGTTTATAAAGGCCTTGTGTTTATTAGAATTACGTTATTTTGATGATTTCTGTACATACTCGTAAATACCCCCAATTTGTGTGAAAACATACTCCCTTATTTGTACTTATTTTGTAAAGAAATAAAACAATTTACTAAAGTAACACATCGAGTGACATACAGTATTAATTTATCAAACATGAATTTCACATTGTCTTGTAGTTCTTAAGCACTGTTCAGAAACATTTTGCATTAAAATATTAACAGAATACCCACAAAGAAATATTAAAACCAAATACTTCAATGTTTTGTTGTGCTGATTCTTATCCTTTGTCCAACATCTAATAAAATTGTCATCAAACCTCGCTGCTGTTAATACAGTGAATGAACGCACTCAGCAGTTGCTTTCTCGGAAGCCATTAGTCCAACAAGCACAACAGAACATTCTGCCTCTCGCGCTGGCCGGGGAGCGCAGTGGCGGGTCGGGGCTGGACAAAGTGCTAGCGAAGACTCGCGTGCTTCAAGCCGGGGTTCAGTGCTCAGCAGCACAGAGTCAGAACGGTTCTGTTCAACCGAATTAGGCAAAAACCAGGCTGCGCTCGCTTTTTGGCCTTCGGACCAGCCACGTGCTGGCTGCGCACCACAGCTTCACTGCAGGTTCTGTGGTATTTGAGACCTGCTGTAGTGATGCTGAGCAAGGATCTCAATTATGCTGCTAGGGTTTAAGGCCAGAAGTAAAAATTCAGATCAGTTTTTTGCTGATATTGCTGCCTAAAAATATAGGGAAATAAGTAAAAAAGATATAAATGAAGCTGTAACAAATTTAAAACAAGTGACCTGAAGTTACTAACTAAGAGAACGTGTCCTAGCTTAACTTTTATTTTTTTTAAAGGCGTGTGTCTTCTAACAAAGTGATTGTTTCCACATGTCTTCCTTGCCTCAGTGCAGTCAGTGTTGTGATGTCACGGCTCAAACTTTCCATCTCAAGTTCACATTTAACTCGGCTGGCGCAGCCTGGAGCCCTTGACGATGCCACCTTAGCAAGCTGCCCTAAGTACTGGAGCTGCTTTATTGAGCTATAAAAAAATACAGTAAACACCAAACTGAGGAAAAACAAACCAACCAACCACAAACACTTCCAACGGCGTCCTACGTACATCCGAGAGCATCACCCTGCTTCCAGGCTGCCGAGAGCTGCCTGCCCGCGCCGGCGGGACCGGGATGCGCTCAGCACTCGGCACGTGCTCGGGGTCTGGTCCCCCCGCAGGCAGCCCTGGGGGAGGCTCGGCCTGAGCACCAGCGGCAGAACTGGGCCGTGTTCAAATGTAAACGTGAGGTGTTGGCCTCTCTCCCCGGCTGAGAGGTAAGGAAGGGAGAGGACACGCTGACAGACAAGTGCCCAGCCGCTGCTAGTGCTACCTCTGTTCAGGAGGGTGGGACAAAAGCGTATAGAGGATAAAAACACAAAGCTAAACGGATTATTTAAGGATACTGTGAACTTAAAGTGAACTCAATGTATGAAAGTAATAAATAAAACACTGTTGTTTTTTTTCTCTTTGTAAGACATGGCTACATCAAGCTGAATGGAGCAAAAGGCCGGAGGAGACGCAATCAAAAGTTCTCACCTCTTTCAAACAACGTGGGAGATACAGTGAGTGTTCCACCCTACTTGCTTATTTTTGATCATTTACTGTACAGAAATGTTTATGGCATGAAGTACTGTATAAGAAATGTGCATACACAAATACATGACAATTATACGTTAAGTTCTTTACAATATTAAATGTATAATATACAATTCTACAGATATCTTACATACAAAGGTGAGTGTTGTGCCATATATTCAAATATGGCAATGCCTAGCAACTTCAGAATGTCGTACAAGTATAAAACCACAAAATAAAATAACTTTACAACTCTTTTGAAGTAGACAGATTTGCTCAGCTGTTCTGCTAAGTTAGCAGGCCAATACGTATAGGCTAAGATTTCCAGAAGAAATTCTGAGTTGCATAACCAAGGTGAGAAGAACCTGCAGAGGTCTGATTTTCCACAGACAGGTATCCAGCCCTTTTCCAAAAATCAGAGCCCTGCCACGACTGTACCTTGGAGAGTGGGTACAGCTCATCGCTTCTGAAAATGCTGCGTCTGAAACTTGCTTTTTTAAATTTTGCCTAATTGTAATCATTTGGCATTAAAGAATCATTGACCATTTAATACTCTGTCCCTTGTTCTACATGGCCATATTTATCCATCTAAAAAGAGTTTAATTAAAATTCAGCATCTACAACAGTATTCTATAAATTAACGTGGGAGAAACTAAATTGTGATTAACACATGAATTAGTTATCGAGGACCCAATCATGCTAAACGGCAATAAACAGGATTTAGCAGAATGCTATTTATAACCTTGCACCTGCAAACAGGGTGCTGTCTCCTGAGTTAGGAAGCCCTGCAAGTCAGAGTGGATACTGGTCCATGGAAGGAGCAGTAACCTCCTGCAGCCGGCGGGCTTCGGTAAAGAGAAAATTACAGAGAGGGCAGCTACAGAATCAGGATTTTAATAATAGTTTAAAATAATAGAGGAAAACCAATCTAAACCGAAGGTGGCCTGCTCTCATCGGACACTGGCAGTAGAGGGTTTTAACATCTTTTTGCAACATTTCCAGACCCATAAGAGTAGGCTTGTCCGAAATTTTTAACGTTTCCTCCTAAATGTGGACTTCTAACGCGGTCAGTAAATGAGCAACAAGGGGGGCAGAGCTGGCTTGGCAGAACCACACTTCTTTGATGATGCACAACTTAACGGTTTCTGAGTCAAAACAAGAGTGGCTTTAGGAGACCTACAGCTCCACCTTAGGTACCTGACCCTTGGGTGAATGGTGGATGGCATTTTATTTTGTGCTTCCAGATCCCTACTTTTGTAAATATTGCCATAATCAGCCTTGTCGGATTTTTTGTCATTTTTTGCTTTTGTTTGTGTGGGTTTTTTAGTACTGAGCACCAGTTGACTGTAAATTGGTCCTTTTCTGATTCTGTCCAGAGAGAGAGATTTCAGTTGGAAATGTTGTATAAAAATAAGCCATTTGCTAGCGTGAGTGAGTACAATCACAGAAGTGTAACGCAACGTGTGGAGGTGTGGAGCATGTCTGATATGAAGGAGGTGTGGCAGTCAGGGAAGATACTCAGTGCAGTTTTTCGTGTACCATCTTCCTCTGGGAGGTGCCCACTTCCCCGCGTCACAGCACTGGGGTGTCGCTGGAAAGGCTGCCGGACCATTTCTCCTGCTCATCTATTCCAGTGGCTGTAACTGGTCTGTCTGCAGGAGTCCGCTCTGGGGTCAGGGGTTTATGAAGCTTTGCCTTTGTCACCACCACAGCTGTTCAGCCCACAGTACGTTCCCAGCAGGCCTGGCACGCCGAGCGTGCGCAGGAGTTTCATCGTGAAAAACGGACAACTGGTTTTTCAAATGCATTTCATGGCTGGTTATGTGACAGGTAGTTTCAGAATACCACTAATTGGCAACATAAAGTCAGAATCTGTTTGCTAATACTGTTTTGCAAATCCTTAGTGTTTCACGTAAGGGACTATTAAACACTTCTACGGTTACCGCGGAGTACGGGCAGGGTCTAGTCCAGGGGCTCCTGTTTTATTCTGATTGTGGGGGTAGGTTGTAGCCGTCTGTCTTCGCGACACAGCACGTATTCACTGAACTGAGAGGAATCCACCCCACCACCGCATGAAGCTGCCACGTTAAATCCCTTCTGAAATAATCTTTCGAGCACCTGCAGTGTGGGGGGGAAAAAGATCAGATTAATATTTAGCAGATTTTAGTGATAGGAGCATTCAGGAGCACCAGATCTCAATGATGGATTTAGTCTTTCGAGTCCTCACTGAATGAATATTATTCAGCTATAATTCTATAACTTATTCTTAAATGACTATCCTGTGATTAAAGTCTCGCTCTCAGCAAACCTCTGTAGAAAACAAAAATTAATCAAACAAATAAGCACTCTGCAGAGCAGCTCAGTACATTAGATAGTAAAATACTGGACTGCAGTGATATTGATGCTATCTCTTACTGCTTATAGAAGGCAACATCAGGTTTAAGTTGTAATAAAAAGCGTCCATTATTCATTAGTAATATGAACAGTCTTACAGAAAGGGACTGAAAACATTTCTCAGCTCTTCCCTGGCAGATGAAAATGTATTAGGAGTCTGAGTGACACTTCCACCAGATCTTCATGAAAATCACAGCTGTGATTTTCCCTCGCTGGAAGGGAGAGCTGCTTTTAGCAAAGCATGGCAGGGTCGGGATGTGGAGCCAAGATGTGGACAATAAGGAAATGTTCTGGCCCAAGAAAGAGGTAAATTTGTATTGTCCAAATATGTATTTTCTCTTTCTCCTTCTAAAGAAAAGTAGGTGCAATTTAGATGCATGAATTTAAGGAACCCAGAGGCAACTTTAATTTCTGAGGCTGTCACACAGAACATTACCCTAGGATATACTGATCCTGGCAATATGATGGGGCCATGTTTTCACACGGGTGAGTGTGTTGATATAGGAGTTCCCAGCAGAGCAGGGCGCACGCAGACTCTTCTCAGCATTAGGTGGGAGCGGATGCCAGATCCACCTTTGGCAGATCTGCAGCACAAAGCCCACTGGAGGAGATGCCCTGCTCCCTCCCTCCTGCTGGCAGCTCTCCTGCGTCCAGGGCAGCAGCCTGGAAACACAGTCCCTGGGTTCTTCTCTGCAGGCAAATGGCACAAAGGGAAGCAGCCTGCACTGCTCTGTATCGGCCTCACCCAAGGTACCAACCCCGCTGCCACAGCGCGTGGGCCCGCTGCACGGGGAAGAGAACCTGGTGATTTACAAAACCTGATGGACGTGGTAACACCAGCACCCTGGTGTGACAGCTGCCTGCCACCCACAGTGACAGGGTCACAGCTATTTAAAAACTCATTCACTCAACCTGGAGAAGTGTCTTTAACGAATACACCCAACTTCAGACAGAGCCAACTCACACGCTGTCAGAGGTTTATGTTATAGAAATAATTTGCTTTCTCTTTTGGTTTTACAGGCCCTGTGAAGCACCTCAGCACTTCCACTACAGTAGTACTTAAAAGTCTTATGTTTCAAGCCACAAGCTTGTGTCTTCATCAAGATAAGACTTGATCTGCACACCAGACCTCTGCCCCTGCTCCCACACACAGACCCACGTGAGGACAAGGTGCATTTCTTAGTCCACTGCTGCTTCTGACTGCATGTTGGCTTTGCTTTCTCCAGAAACATCAGTCTGGAGCCTTTACTAAGGGAAACCAATTTCAAAGGGACAACTGTACCAAAGTGGTATCACAGCGCCACGCAAACCATGGCAGCATTTGCTGGTTTTAATCCATGGGAACCCTCCTTCGAGGTCGCCTGTGTTAGCCATCTGCATTTTAATCCTTGGTTTGGGTTTGCAGTGGTAACTAAAACCTTGTACTTGCTGCCCTGGCTGCTAAGGACAGACAAAAGAAAGGAGCTGCTCTAGGAAAGCTTTGCCTAAGCCGTGCAGAATCTGCTGGAAATCAACTTGCCCGAGGAGCTCTGGCTGGCCCTGGGACACAGGGACTTATGTTCTCAGAAAGTCACATCTGCCAGATCTCACTGCCTTTTGCCCTGATTTTTACATTCTTTATTCTGTAAGAAAGTTGTAGAACTACAAGACTGAAAAAGCACCCCGGTGCATGGAAGAAAAATTAACCCAGAGAGATTAAAAGAAGTGGGGAGGAAAGTGAGTTACCAAAGTGTATTTAAGAGTGAGAGAGCGCTTACAACTCCCCTACTTGTCCGGGCTGTATGCAGGAGAGAAATGGGGAGCAGACACTGATACTTGTTCCTGGCTCAAAGAGGAAGGCAGGGGTTTGAGAGGGAAGGAGGAATAAGACATCATCAGACTGCTGCTGCACAGGCTGGAGTGGATTTTGATTGTGTTACGTTGACTGTTCCTAGACCTGGCAAGATGAAGACGAGAGGCAACCCAGCTCCAGGAAAGGAGCCCTCCTCCATTTGGCTGGTAGTGAAAGAGAGGATTGACAGGTGAGGTATCAGAGACAGGCGTCACTTCAAAATCCTTGCTAAAAACTTTTAAAACCCATTTGCTTGTAAGACAAAGCAAGCACAGCAGTGCCCTTGGCTTGCCTCGGTCCACAGCTATGGCAGGCTGCGTGTTCACATAGGACTGCTCCCTGCAAACACACAATCCAGGCAGGCATCACACCTCCGAGCACCGCGCGCACAACAAAGCGATTCACTTCGGCTACCTCCGTGCTCAAAGGACTAGGCTGCAGGCTATAATCTAGTGTTAAAACCTTGGTATCATGAGCTTTCTCAGCAAGAAACAGAACAGGCCAGATCCTGTAAACAGTGCAGAGACTGTTTAAATATTGCGGAGTTTTAAGCGTGACTCGGATGAGGCTGAGCTCAGGTCTATGGAGAGCCTCCGCCAGGCTGCTCCCACGGGCGCCGAGCACCGGTCTGGACGTGGCAGTGCCTGCGCAGGACAAACGGCACGTTGAACCGGAGCAGACTGGAATGCCACCAAGTGAATGGGGCTCCATGCACATTACTTTTTCTGAAGGTAAGATACAGACAGAGGGAAACCAGTGAGCGTCTCTGAATCAAATCAGAGCTACTTTCCTGTAAATCCCCAAAGAGAATATGCCAAAAAGTAAATGAGTATCAGCTGTGACTCTCCTACATATAGGGAGACATACACACAGTATTAAATAGAGGATTTGTGCTGGGATTTAATATGCTCTGTCTTCCACTCTTCCAAGCACATCAAGATACAGACTCTGATTTTGTTGGAAGTTTTTCCAAATAGAAGCACATTACTTTCACTCATTGCATTTCATTTAAATTTTGCAGAATACTACCGAATACATTCTTAATTATGAAGACTCAACGTTCGACATCGTGTACAAGCTTCACAGAATTTTCTCTAAGGTAAGCTCACGTATCTCACCAGAACCTGCTGCGAGGAGTTGAAAAAACAGTGTCAGTCTTGAGAACACTCTGCACCTATATGTAATTACAAATGGGTGTTAAGAGCTACTGTATTTTTTTTGGCTGCCACTGCCTACTCAGTGTTGACATTCTTTGTTTCATATGCACAGTTCTTGACACAGAACATTTAATGAAAATATTTTCCAAAGATCCAAAGCATTTGTAAGTATTGCAGTTGTGCTACCAAAAACCTTCAGCAGGGCACGGGGAGACAGAAGTGATGTACCTCAGCAAACAGCAGGCAGACTTGCTGTGTCACACTTTGAGATTCTTTAGAAATGATTCTGCTCTTCCAAGCACTCCCCCTGCTAACCCACCTCCCTCAAGCCTGTGCATTTACTTTGCTGTACTTCCAACTTCTGAAGAGGTATTGTTTTGCCAAAAAATCCTGGGGAGGGGAAGGGCAGCGCCTGTGCGCTGACCAGAGTCCATCAGAGCCAATGATAATTAGCTGCTGATTTCATCAGCCTTTGGTCTCAGAAATGCACCATTTTCCAGAAAGTGCTTGAAAACATTTTCTATTAATTATATAGTAAAATGATGTAATTTAGTAAAATGATGTAATTTAGTAATGTTATTTAGACTGTAGACTCTTTGACAGAAATTCTTTTTCACAACATGAACCTGCAAAGAGACTCTTTGATTCTGGCTGAATTTTGACTGAATTCAAAACACATTCAAATAATAACAATAATTAGCATTCAGCTTTTAGTAAAGCAGGCGTTTCCTACCAGCACACCACTTGGGATAAAACACAGCCAAGTGCTAAGCCATGTGGGCATCCAGCGCTTTGCCTGGCTGCCCGTGGTGCTGAGCCTGTCAGCGGCTCCCCGTGACCCTTTATTGTTTCAGTGTTCCTCATTTTTCGCACACCTCTAACGGGATGACCCGGGCAGCGTGGCTGAGACAGGAACACGCTTCCCTGCACACTTACCTCTGCTCATCTGCAGCTGCTCCCTTCTCCACCCAGCACAGTGATGAATTCAGCACTGTCCCACTGCCAGCAAACGGATCTGCCTCCGACCAACCTCCAGCCTTCTATTTTCGGGGCAGCCCACTCTAAACCTTGCCAAACGTGAAATTGCTAAGGACTGTGCTAAATTAACCACAGGCATCGGACTGTTAAAGTTCAACCAAATAAAAACCACTTAGGAGTCCTGAACCAAAAATCACCAGAAATAGCTGGGTTTAGCATGGTTTCAGACAAAAGCCTCTATCCGTGCCCAGCGCCCCAGGGACAGCTGCCCCAAGGACAGGGGTGGCAGTGTCAAATGCAGGTTGCAAAATGACTCCATCCACTTTTCCATGTTCTGGTAACTGCAGGTCTCCCAAACAGACTGTCAACTGGCAGCCTGGGAGATGGAGGGTGCCTCAGCTTGCTGTGTAATGCCAACACAGGTGAGCAAGGGCTCTAGGTTCTCACCCTCCCTTGCTATGACACCTCCCTCCCCAACCTGTCTGGCCAGCCTGTCCCATGGGCCTCCTGTCTGTGGGTATCTGCCCACAGGGAAGTTTATCAAGACCACTAAGGCATTTCCCACAGCCCAGTGCCGGTCTGCAGCCACAGCCTGTCTGCAGGGGATGGTAACTTTGGAAATACTTCCCTATAGGTTGATTTCACTTTCCATAATACAAGTATTTGCAGCTTATTTTAAAGGCGTACATGCAAAAACCAAGCGCTCTGTTTTGCCCTTGTTAATTAAGGCACAAGTTAACAGCATCATCAACAACACTGTTCCTTCTCCGCAGCCCAAGGACAGCTACAACGCCAAAGCTTGGCCGCAGTGGCAGTGATCCCTTCTGAAATGGCATTTCTTGCCCATAAGCTGCTGCCTAAACACAAACCACATATTTATTTCTGCTGCCATCCACCTATCTGTCCAGTTATCTTCTTTTGTTTCATATATTTAATTTTAAACCTAATGTCAAAACTCTGAGTATAAAATGAAATACATTTTGTTTAAAATACTCTGGGCAATTTTTATAGAACATCCTTTTGAAAAAAAAAAAAGTGCAGAGATCAATTTTTTTAAGTCCATCCCGCAGGCACCATCATTTAATTATGAGTGAGACATAAATTATGCATTTACACATTGTTGCATTTTCTATAAAATGGTGTGGAGATTTTTTTTTGTAGTTTTTGGAACTCTCTCTTTCTTCCTGGGGGCACTTTGGAGGAAAAAAAAACTGCTGCAGGCTATACATTGATGAAAAAATTAGCATTTATCAGTATAACACCATTATGAGACCAGCATGGCACTAACATACACAAAATCTAAATCTATTTTTCTGCTTAGACTTAGGAAAACCTAAAAGACTGTGATCTCACCAGGCAGAAAATGTCTCCTTGCAGTATAAGCACTGAAGGTAATTGGGCAGGAGCAAATAATTTGCATATAATTGAACAAGAAATAATAAAAAACCACCCCAGTAAACAGATGAGCCAGCACCAAAAGGCCATTACCTGCACCGAATTCAACCGGCAGTATCCGTTCAAAGGAAACCTAATAACGTGGGTAGGGTCCTGGTTCCAGCCGGCGTTTACCGAGTTGCACATGACGTCCCCGGTCTCCGGGAAGATCTCTTCTATTAAAGCTTTCTCCCCGCTCAATGCAATTCTTTCCCCTAGATCTGGAGTCACTCTCACCACCAAGCAGTCACAAGGCTGGAAATGTTTCCTTTGTTCTTTCTCTTGTTTCCATCGCTCAAGTTCCTTAATCATTGGCTGCAGCTGGTAATACTTTGCTTCTTCATATAAAAGATTAAAGTCCTGGGGAAAAAAAAAAAAAGAGGGAGAGAGAGAAACTAGAAATGCTTATAGTTCTCTTTTAAAAATGAGTATTGTTCCTGTTTGACCTACTTAGGCTTATGTACTGTCAGCAAGAGCGCAAAGGCAACAGGTATCCACATACTTACACCTACACAGAAAACCACAGTCTGAGAGTGCTCAATCTGTTTGAGCTGACCGTGAAGTTCCCATTGCACTGAATTGTTCTTTCATTTATTATCCCACAAGCTCAATGCCAGAAGGCTTTACTTTTGGATTAAGAAATCAAAATACCTGGTTGCAATAAGCAAAGCCTGCTGATCTAAGAGGAGATGTCCTGAGCCCTAATCTTCACTCTTGGCCTCAGATACTCACTTCTGCTCTGTCAACAGAAGATCTCGGGCTTTGCTGTCACCTCTCGCACACACGTTATGAGATGGAGATGTCAGTTCAGCTTCACTTCTCACCTGTCTTTGCTGAGTCTGAAATTCAGCTGCTCCCTGTATTTCATGATTATTCATGTATTTAAAGTATATTTTGGAGCCTGGTAAATCATACGGAGGCAGAGACCATTTTTCTGGCTGGGAGCTCAACTATGCACTCCTACAACTTAAACAGTTCTTCCCAGGCATTTGTCCATCTCCTCACTTGGGCTCTGGGCAACTGAAATTCCCAATTTGATCCCATTCCCAGTTCACTGATTGAGATGTCTTCTGCACCTCCTCATTAATAAACTTTCATCAGATTTCCGACAGATCTTCCCATCTCAGCTTAAATGCATGAGTACATTGAGGCAAAGGGTGTCAGCAGCCCCCCAGACCTGAGGAGGCAGCAGTGCCCACCAGAGCAAGCCAGAGAAGAAAGAGAGGGGCAAGCACGTGGTGGGCAGTTTGCTTACACTGGCCCCACTGCCTCCTTCAGCCTCCAGAAGGGAAGAGGAGCAACAAGAGCAAGGCACGAGCTTCTCTCTTCAAAGAGCTGCTGTTTGCTTTCCTGGCTGAGATGCCTGTTTACAGATGGAAGTGCAGGTATGCTATGTGACTTTTGTGGAGTATGCTGTAGGTCAACACCTGGACCTAAAGACCAGTTCTCCACCATTCAATGAAATTAAATTAAAAATCACAGGAGTGAAATGACTGGCATCATTTGGACTGGAAAAAAGAGCAGGACAAGAAGTAAACAAGAAATGGGCACCAAAATGACATAAAAAATAATGGCAATGCTGCTGTTCCAGGACTCAGGGAAGAGGCACAATCAAAGGCCAACAAATGTGCAGCACAAAAAGGTGTGATTCTTCATAACAGCTTGGAATTAACCTGCACAATCTGCTGCTGCAGGATATTATTGACCCAAAGCAGTTAGCTCTGTTCAAATTTGGCACCACAGACCCACCACCAGTAGTGGAGAGGTGCTCCTTCACCCCAGGGCTGCCTGCAGCCTGGAGATGTGTGAATATGCACAGTGACACCAGCAAGGTTATCAGTCACAAAAGGGACACCCGATCCTTTGCATCTCTTTGATGTCTGTTAAAGCTGGGACAATATGCGCAGCACTAAAGGAGGGAAAAAGGGCAGTAGAAAGAGAGAAAAGAGTGATAAGAGCAAGTGGAAAGAAATGAGGGCAACAAACACTCACAGGAAGGAGATGGAAGATGAAAAACAACAGGAAAATTACAGAAGCCGCCTCATCCCCTGATGGAAGGTATTTTTCCCCCCTCCCAAAAATCAGCACTCTGCTGAGCTGTTACTGCTTTTCTCTGCCCAGGGGTGAAGCTCCCTGGTTACTGGACATGGGATCAGTTTAAACCTATGGCGATTAGTGGCCCTAAAAAACAACCCCTGCCCCAAATGTTCTAAAATCTTCTTTGTGTGGGACACTGGAGCAATACAGTGCACCCCATCTCTGCAGCTACTATGGAGGTGTGTGCAGGGGGATATCAAACATTCACTGGGCATCTGCTTGTCCCAGGTATCTCTTTTGAGCAAAGGAAAACAGCAATGCTGAGGAAAAATGGAGAGTGAACAGGAGCATCCAGTGTTTACTGAAGGCAGTGGAAAGTCTCTGACTGTTTTCAATAGGTCCTGAAAAAACAGCTTTAGAATACCTGTGTTCATGTTTTTTATAAAATAACATATTATTTCTAAGGTAAATCAATTGAATATGTGCTAAGAAAACTCAGTAGTAAAACCCAGAAGAGGTGGTACAGCCATATAAAAACCAGGCCTTCATTTCTGAAAGTAAGGAGAGGTTCAGTGCTCCTGAGGCTGGATGCAAAGCCCATTACATTCATGTGAGTCTTTTTGACTGACTTCACTGGGCTTTGGACTAGGCTGACAGAATCCTGAATCACGGGAGTTCAATGGCCCAGCACCCCCGGGGCCACAGCAGTAATACCATAAAGCACACACAGAACCAGGATCACACCTCCCCCACAGCCAGCTATTAGCCCACTGCATCAAACACAATGCTTTAGTGACTCTGCTAACCATATCTGTACTAAATAAGACAAATTTTATATTCTGATATCATTTTGTGGTAAGACAAACAGTTTTCAGGTGAAACAGCTCTTCCACTCCTAAGCCCAGAGTGATACAGCCAGGCTTCAGCCAGCCACGTGGAAGCCAGAGCTGTGCTGGAGCATCGTGTGCTCAGTGGGATGCAGCCAGTCCTGAACGGCCTGGTTAAGCCAAGGTGCTCGCGTTAGTTTGTAAAATAAGACTCTGATCTCCATGTCCATGCCACACTTGGGTTGAGCACAAATATGCTCAAGGGTTTTGCACCTAGAAGAAGGTGGTTTGTAACAGCAGCTGGAAAGTTGAGGGGTGCTGGTGCAAAGAGGCACCGCGCACGTGCAGCGTTAGGGAGTCTGGGCACCTGCCTGTTATCCTTCAGGGGAATAAAGGGAATTGTTAGGCTGTAACGAGCAGAGGGGATAAAAAAGCGTCATCTGCTGGGAATGGCAAGAGAAAATTCATGGCTGTCCACCAGTGACAGCACTGGGAAGGGACACCTCCCGTGACCCCCCACTCCGCATGCTGCCCCAGAGCAGTCCCCCCCAGCACAGCCTGCCCCACCGCCCTGACCCGCTCTGCTCCTGTAACAGGACATCTGCCATTTCTGCACGGAGGGACTTGGGCACTGCTACGGAATCTGACAAGGGATGTAGGAAGGGAAGAGGATTTTGCAAAACCAGGAACAAGGAATAAGTGGCTGACAGCGCAGGGGCCCAGTTCTCTAAAGCCCGTGCTTGGGCGGGGTAATGGACTTGACACACCGCTAAGTGCACAGTCTTCTCGTTCAGGTTTTATACACCCGTCAGAGCACTGTGCGGCTGCTCTGTGCTGGAAGCAATGCCCAGCTCTGGATTGTCTACACAGGATGTTCAGGATGCCCAGGTAATACTGATATGGGTGTTTCCACCCTTGCATTGTAGATATAAAATCCTACCCTCACGATTTGCAAAACTTTAACATGAAATATGAAGTACAAGAACTCAACCCGCACGGGACCTCACCAGGGAGGTGCCATAGGAGCTGCAAGAAAACATTTCCATGCTGCTCATTTGGTAAGTTACCAAAGGCAGATGCAGACATGAATCTTCCAGACCTATCCAAAGTGGCACATTTCGCTGGAACAGGCACAGGAGTAGCCACATGGAGTTAAACGCCCGGCACAGTGGCAAGGTGCACCCAGTTTCACTGAAACGCAGGCTCAGAGCAGCCTGGTCCAGCCTCTGCCCCATGCTGATGCTGCTACATGTATGCACATACTGCACCCCTCTCTCACCGAGGCTGCAGCCCTGGCATCACTGCCATAGTGCTGAGCTGCAGGCAGCATCCTGCAGCAGATTTTATATGGTATCCAAGAGTTCCTTGTCTTGCAGGACTAACGATGCATCTCCCATTTCTTCTAAGGATTATTTCCCTACCTTCACAACTTCTTAACAGCAGTGCACCTTGTGGCAGCACAGCCCAGAGTCAAGCACTGTACAGTAGCTAATGGAGCTGCTTGTGTTTAGCCAAGGAATGTCACTTTACTCCAAAGGTGATTCCCACCAGCCAAGGTCCCTACTCATGAGCAGGGTGCTCCTTGCTAGACTGAAAGGGGATATGGACAATCCAGCCTCTCATTTTGCTGTAAAGTACCACAAAAAGCCTTCATGAGCTACCATGAGCCTTCCACTTCTTGTGGCTGTTGTAGGAACTAGTGGGGAAGTTGTCAGGTCACCTGGAAAAGGGAGCAGTTATCCAGGTGGGATGCACACAGCCTTTCTCCATCCACAACTTCTAGATAACATTTAGATCTCCCAGGAAAGTTAAACAGACCTTTCAAAGATGCAGCTTTTTGCCTTTCACAAAATAATTTTCTGCTCATGATTCAGTAGGAAAGCTTTTTTCCTGGTGGATTTCACGTTGGCTAAATTCTGCAATCACCTCTGACAAGGGTGACATCTTCCCAGGGAGGAGATGGGAAGTGTGACTGCAAGGCCAGCTGTGCTGCTGTTCTGACAGCAGTGCCAGTGGGTCAGTGAAGATCTGCTAACTACAGGCAGAGACAGCCAACAGAAACTGTAAAACCATGTCTTCTGTGAACCTGATGCTGTTCTCTCAGTACTAAAGAGGTCCTTTATTTTAGTACCTAATGTTGACTCCTGAATAGGCTGGAATGGCTCTTTCTATCCATTTTTCACTTGTTATTCTTTGTCACATGAAATAACAAACCGTCATCCTGACTCAATGTTTCTTTTATATTTTAGTGCTGTGAAGATCTGACTCCTGGCTACGAAAGAAAGTTGCTCACTTCTACAATGACAACTGCGCCATTTGCTAAGGTCAGATCGAGAGCACTTAAAAATCAGATGCAAGCACACTAATTTTAAAATGATATTAATAAATTACCATGTCATCCTTGTGGTTCTGGTGCTATAGTGACCTCTATAATCCATATGAAACTCAGATGTCCTGTGCATTTGTGTTCTTCCCTTCCTTAAGATGGAGTCATAGCATACACGGTGCCTATGTCTATTTTTGTTTGCAGATCTCTAAGCAGGAGTGAGTCTCAAATAAGGAGGTATGATGGGTCCTGGTTTTGCGTGAGGTTATGTATTGGCAGTGAAAGAGACAGATGCTGCTAATAATGTCCTGGGGAGACACTTCTGATGGTGGGGACAGATCAAGGCAGAGAATATTTGGGCTGCAGAGGAGGGGCAGCTCCTGTGCCAGCCCCCCGCTAACCCAGCAGCATGGCAGACCTGGGGGTGCTGGCTCCATGCTCTGCTCGAGGACATTTGTTGCTCAAGGTCCCATCCATGGGACTCTGAACCAGTGCAGGAAGAGAGAGCTGTAAGCAGCTCAGGGCTGCTCGCCATCGCCTCGCTCAGCACGAGCTGGCTGCAAAGGAGAACCGAGCCAAACAACTCGGGGTAATTTCTCAGCATAGCTTCATCTGACTTAAAATCCCCCAAACCCAGGAAAATTATATGATCTATTAGAATGTTCTTTTCAGCAGGGAGACCTGTCAGATACTAAACACTTTCGAGTTCTACCTTATTAGTTGTTGGAAGTGTAATTAATATTCACTGTAAACACACCAGTCAGACTTGATAATAAAGAATCACTAGCCTAGGAACACATACCCCACTTTCTCTGCATTTCAGTGTTAACTTAGTCTGAAAACAACACTTAAATAGCAAGCACAATAACGCTGGTATGGTACTAACATTCCAAACTTTCCAAAATAACCATCTGAGCAGCAATTCAAGTTGAAAAGCAAGTTGGCTAAACCTTGAGGCTAATAAACTGCTTGATTAAATTAAGGGGTAAAAACTAATAAATATTCAAAACACTTGATAATGCTTTGTTTGACATAAAGAACATTTAATGCAAGTCTCACTGGAAAACCTGTCAGGTTTTATACCTTAAATAGAGTTTTGCATTTAGAAACACCGAGTGATTCCATTTGCTGCCTTTGATTATTGTCTTCTGTCACTTTAATCATGCTGGTAAAATTACACGATTTCTGTGAAGTCAAATCCGTTTACAATGCAGTTTTAATATAGCTTTGCAGTGCATTCTTCTATGCATTTTTATTTAGTTACTCCCTACCTAGCAATACTTTGCTTTGTTCTTGAGCCCTCATTAGCCTGGGGTTTGCTCTAAAGCTCTCCCAGGGAGGAACTAAATAAAATACAGTTAACCCTATGCAAAGAGATGGTCTGGAACAACGGACTGAGCCCGGGCACAGCGCCGGCTCTCCCGAGTCTCTCCCAGCCCTGCCAGCGGCTCGCTGCGCAGACAAGTCCTTGGCATCCACCAGCACTCTCACCTCCAGGCTCTTACCGAATCCTGCTCGTTTTGTTTCACAGCACCTCTGAAAACTGGATGCCAGTTGAGGCCATGATCAGCTCAAACTACATCTCTTCTACCCTCTCTTCTCACACCTTCTTGTCCCACTAGACTGTCCAAAACGCTGTCACTAAAGCATCTCTCTGGCATTTCACCTCTACCACTTCTCCATCCACCCCCTTTTACTTGATCCATCTTACTATTGACAGGACTGGTCTGGTCTTTAGCTTCACTCCTACCTGTGTGTTCTCTCTTACTTCTCTGTGAAGAGCTTTCCTCACACCCACCCCTCAGTGCTCTGGCTCTCACCCTGCTTCGCAGTACCCCAACCCACAGGCCAGCCCCCCCGACCTGCCCACCGCTCCCCAGAAAGACCAGTGCTCAGAACAGCCCTTCTGGGCTGTAGCTCCAAAACCACCCATGAATGCCTAAACTCCTCCCTGCCTTGGGACTAGATGTGTGCTCCCATCACACAGTAGATCTGCTCACTGTTAACTGTAAACACTCCCATGCCAGGGTCCAATATGATTATACTCATAACTTCGGCTAGAATGGCTGAGGAGCGGTTTTCAGGATGAGGATCAGCTGCGTACTCCAAAGCTAAAGCTACCGCAGCAACCACAAATCTGGACTGACTCAGTCATGACTGGCCAAATTATCTTGCCTACCTAGTCCATCATGCAAAGTGAAATCTCACTGCACAGTGCAGGAACCTTCCTCCCCAGCAACCTCCACGTCCTCTAACTGAGCAGATCCCCGGTGCCATCCCTATTTATTCATCATTTCATTCCGGAGTTACTGCTTTTGTTGAATCGTGTCATCTAGAGTTTGGACACTTTTGTCTTCTAATTCTCATACATAAGGATGACAAGTTGCAGGTTTCTTAAGTGCAAAGCCAAGTAAACAAGGCTAGGAGGAGAATGTTTAAACAATCAGGATTTGCAAAGCAACAGCCAGCACCATTATTTCATAGAAAACATGTATTGCTCCTTAAAAAGCCCTCAGTAAATTCCATCTCCCAAGAAAACTTTGACATTCATAAATTGTATAAAAGATTACTTCCTGAAATCAAAATATCTGCATCGGTTGTATCTAACTCAAATCCTCATGGGCTTGTTTAAGGGTGTTTTCTTTTTTATACTAACAAGAAATAGATTTATACAATTTTAAGTACTCTAAGTATCAAATTTAAAATATTTCTTTCAGATTCTGAGCATTAAATCCTGGTTAAGTGCTAGTTGCTGATGTTTCTTAATCGTTGTTATACCCTGATAAATAAGCTAAAAATGTGAGAAAATACAATTAGTTTAGAAAAACTGATTTAGCCGTGAGCTTCATCGTTTAACTTTTTATGGTATCCATGACGACCATTGGTCCATTTATTAAATAATAGCATCCCTGGTGTAATACAGAAGGACTAAAAATCCTAACAATAAACAGCAACATTTAGTTAAGTGTGTTTAGGTCAAGCACACAAACCAACCTGCGCCAAAACAAATGACAGAATGGGAGGAAAAAATGGATTGCAGACTATAGCTTTCCTTACCTTAAAGTCATCTGGGAGCAGTAGCTTAGATGTCCTTAGGAAGCTTAATATATATCTGAAAATTTCCCCATCTCGATCAATGAAATAATGTTGTTTTAAACTGTCCAAGACAATAGGCTCTGTGCCATTAAACAGACGACTTATTCTGAAAAAAGAAAAGAAAAAGAAATGGGCAAAAGAGACAAAAATCTCATTACACCCTCAGGGCTTAAGAACACCCAGCCAATTTAGCTGCATCCATTCAATGTGCATAAGGTAACACTGTAGCTTAATTTGGTGACAAGCAAGTGCACAAAGATAGATGGCTCAGACACACTTGCACACGAGGCGTGTGTGCACACGCAGACACAGGCGCACACACCAGCAGCGAGAGCCCCGCAGCTCCCCGGCACCACGCTCACGCTGCCCTGAATCAGGGCTGCAAATCAGGCCCAGGACTCTAACAAGGAAAGTGCCTATGAAACGCTCACCCCACGGCGGGCAGAGTAATTTCGGTGAGAACATGTGTCACCATCTCCGCTATACATCCCTGTCCACCACGTCCTGCAAACGGAGAACCAAACGGTTCCTTGAAGATGGGCTCCTGGCCAGGAGCTTCTCCTCCAGGTTGGCTGTCATTTTGATCAAATGCCATGAAAGCCTCTCTGTGCTGGAGGAGAGGCTGCCCATACGCTGAGATGAGCTGTACAGACCTGTCAGTGCTGGGTAAGTGGCCATCCGACGCTGAATGTTTTGGCAAACCAGCAACCAATGGCCCGTGCAGCGTCTGCAGCGCTGCCTGTGCGACCACAGTCCCACCACCAGTAGTCCTGGGGATCAGAGTCTGGCAGAAGAAAGCAATGTGGCAAATCTTTTGTGGGCAAAGAAAAAGAAGCAAGACCTATGAGACTGGGGGATCACCTGGTTACAGGACCAAAATACCACATCAGCTACATCAGTCCAGCTTTTCCCACATCCAGAGGAGCACGCTCTGCAGAAAGCAAACCAGGCATCTGCCTGGCTGATGTTCCTCCCGCCTCGCCCCTCCAAACGCCTGGCTTCCCTCAGAACGCTTTGTCTTCCCATGAGAAATAACCCAGCTGAATATATGTTCTTGAAAGGAAAATCGCAGGAGACAGACAGCAACGACCTATTAAGTAATTGAGTCCATCTCTCTGACAGCGCAGCATTGTTCCCAACTGCAGAGTGTCTCGTGTTTCAAAGTCAAGTCTTAAATAACCCTGCCAGTGAGGACTCCTCCATTTCCCAGAGAGACTATCCTGCAGCCTGCTGGATTTCACTGTCGAGCCGTCCTTTTGACTCGGCCATGCAATGTCCCCATGTCCCTTGCTGAGACCAGGGCAGGACTTCCCCTGCTCACCAAACCCTGCCAAGGGCAATGGCCTGCACTGCTGGTGAATGCTGCAGCCACAGCCTTGCTGCCTTCCTCCTTCCAGCATCACCACCCCACCCCATGGTTTCTGTCCTGGCAGCGAGCGGGGCGGCAGTGAGAGCCCCCTCTGTGGCTGGGGCGTGCGCACACCCAGCCGGGCGATGGGAAGGGGCAGGTTTGTCGCCCGCAGTGCTGGTGCTCCCGGCTGCGCCCCTCGCCTCTTGCTTTGGGTTGTAGGTTCATGCAACACAGTCACATTTGCTCTCCACAGCTGCACCTCCGTCTGATCTTCTAACATGCTAATTTAGTTGCAAATTTAATTAACGTGCCGTTTATTTCTAAATTAACTGTGGAGATATTAAATAAAAATGGACTTAGCAAGTCCCCACTGAATTCACCTTAAAACCTTTCTGCTCTCTTAAACAAGCTCCAGGTTTTATAGCCTGCTCTTGTGTCAGTGTCAGCATTCAAGCTAGTTTGAGTTACTTATGAGAATAACCAAATGCTCTCCTAAACCTTAATTATAATACATTTACTGTTTTTCTTCAACCTCTAGCTTTTAAATAGTATCAGAGTGCACGCTGCAACACTTAATTTATATAGTGCCAAGGTTCAGTAAGCCTCCAGTAATTCATTATTTTCTTTTTCGTTCTTATTTTATGGCTATTTGCCTGAGACAGATAAATATATTGTCTTGTACAGTGTTAAATTTTATTCCAGGAATCAGACAGTTAATTTATTTCCTTAGACATGCATGTGAGCCAGTGTGCTGTTCCGAGTTAGACTGAAAGCAGAGGCACTACTGATAGAGCAGCTTAAGGTTCAGCAGGGTACATTTATTGAGTAAATTTGCATGGCTATTGAAAGTTTTAAGATCTTGCACCTAAACAAGCTGGGCTGTGGCTTAAACCTCCTCCCCTGTGCTGCACTTCCTCTGTGAAGTCTGCAAATGCAAGGCAATGGCTGTTGTTTGGCTCTACCACACGTATGAGGAAGGTCTGCCAACAACGACAGAGCACAGGGAAGACAGGGTACAAAATTTTAATGGCCCACTCTTTAATGTAGTGAAGCATTTTTTTGGTAATGAAAACAAAACATGAATTTTGAGGCCTTTGTGGTGTGCCCTGAGCTGTATTTCTTCACCAGCAAAATTACTGCTGGGGAAAGAAACTTGCAGAGTGTTGAAAGACTTAACTGCCACCCCAAAAACAAGAGTGATGAATAGCTTAAGGATTTATTTGACGTTTTTGGGGGCTGCTATGTTCCAAGAAACAACTTCACTGCAGCATGTTACAACGCTGCATGCAGAAAGTGCTCCTACTTCTCCCTTCTCACCAGTATAAACCATACCTGTAGAAAGTCCATCATCAGAAAATGTGATGCTGTGAGAGCATAAAGTGAACTCAAATGGCAGCTGCAAAAGGAAAGTTAATCTGACAGAGTTTCTCATCACGTGTGAAGCCATGGAAAAGAGCACAGTGACCGGGGGCAGCTCCAGAAGCCCCAGCAGGACCCGAATGCTCAGTGGATGGGTCTTGCGTGGCCAGAATGAAACGCTGCTTGCAAAAGCATGGAAGCAAAATGCACACAGGCTGTTGGAGAGCTGGCAAGTCAGTGAGTGTAAGGGGATGGGAACGGTTTTGCACTGTGCAAACTTATTGATGTTCAATCAGAACTCGGGTACCAGTCCAGCTGGCAGCCTCAGGGAGCTGCTCCTTCCAGCACCCAACCATGTGATGTGAGCTGCAGCTCTCAGACTGGGCAGCAGTCATCCCCAGAATGGTTGTTTTTATGAGTGGTAATGGTGCACAGTGCTGTACTAGTGGACTAATCAGGTAACGGTGTTTTCAGGAGGCACTTGCTTGCGGCACGTGGGAATGGTACTTCCAGTGATGTTTGTGAAGAGGTGGGAGGCACAGGAAACCAGAGATGAGGCAAACAGAGCTGCAATTGGATCCTACAGCAATGGGTGAGCCTGAGCAATGAACACTTCTTCAGCATTCCCACCCTTTGCAAGAGATGCTTCACTTCCTAATTTGAAAACACTCTTAAAAATTTCTGCTGAAGATTTAATTTCCAGACAGGGAGCAGACTGAGCCAAGATCGATCCAAGTAGTTGCAAGCCTAAAGACGGCAAGTTTGCCTTGCCATTGCCTGGTCCCGCTATGCTCACACCACCTTCCCAGTGCACAGCACTTCCCAGCCCTCTGTTCCTCCTCAGTTGCTCCTGCCCTCCCAGCAATGTGCTCTTCCCTACGGCCTGGCCACCACTCCGCAGTGCTGCCCACACTGACCCTTGCAGGGCCCCCGCTCCCGGCCACCCCTGCACCACGTCCCCGCGGAGCAGAGCCACAGTGGGGCTGGTGTCTGCCCTCCAGCTTAGTGGGTTTCACCAGCACCTCAAGCCCTGGCTGGATGCTCTTCTCTGCTCCTCCCAACAGCCAGAACACAACCTGTTGATCCTATTTCTACAATTTCTTTGTGCTGCTGTTGTCTCTGCTAAAGGCTTTTACATTTTCAATAATGTTTCGCCAAAACGCCAAGGGGCGAGTTTCTAGCTTTGTACCAATTTTACTATGATATTAAGATCTCCTTTTATTAGATTAAAAACAAACAACACAGCCAGCCAACCCACAAGGACAAGAGCGCCAGTAAATTATTTCTTTAGTTTCTTGGGCAGGAGAGGAAGCCACGTACTGCAAGTACCTACAGACGGCTGCTGCTACCCACACGCCCCGTCATGCTGGTGGCCAATTTTCCACCAAGCAAGCTCCCTGCAGCGCCTGTCGAGATGGGAACATGGACAGGGCCCACAGGGCGGTGATTCCAGCCCCCACAGCAGAGCTCACAGCACACCATCTCTTTCATAAACACACCCAACATCATCCTAGAAGCAGCCAGGGCTTTTTGCAGCCCCAGCTCTCTCTGGAGCACCTCTGAGATCATCACTGAGCACAGCCACTGCTCTGCACCTCACACACCGCTGTCAGGGGGTTTAATGGCACTTTGGGATGGGAAAGTTTCTTGGGAGGGGGGTTGCTTTTTGGTTTGGGGTCAGTTCAGCCATTTTCTTGACAGCTCTCTTTTTGTACAGAAAACAAAGTTTTTTCTTAATATATCTGCCTCCAGGGGCTTTAAGAGGAGCACCCAGGATTGTGGGACAACCAGCAGCTGGGACTGTGGCAAGCACCAGCAGAGCCCTCTGCCCCCGAGCCCCATCGCCAAGGGGACCACTGCAGTCCCATTCCCCCCGACATGCCCACCGAGCCAGCGCAGTGACAACACGTAAAGTAAAACTCTCTATCACAACACTGCACTAAAAGTATTAATTTAAGTAATTATGTGATTAATATTTAACTGTTCAGTGATATTTTTGTCATTCATAATTTAGTTGTTTACATTTATTAAAAATTGATACTGTAGACACTTTTTCTGCCCAATGTCAAATCAGCAGGGAATGCACATTTCAGCAAACTGTCATTAAAATGTGTCTCTTTCCTAATAATATGGGAGGAGAGGGTGAGAAGAGAGAAATGCCTGCCCATGGTTCCTGCAAGCGCACAGGTCTGTGCTCCACTCTGCACCTTCTGCTGTACCTGCCACTCCTCCGTGCGCCCTCCTGCCCCACTCAGCACAAACACACAGTGAAGCCAACACGAGCTCTGCAGCTCTCCCAGTGTTTTATATGGTGGCTGTCAGTTGTACTTGGCTGTTGGGCCTCGCTGTGGAGCTGGAGGAGGTTGTTGTGGGAAATGCTGCAGAGAGGAGAAAGAGGGTTGTTCAGAGCCAGGACACCGAGCATGACCTGAAACCGTCCTGCAAGACATGTTAGCAAAGCATCCCAGGTGCCAGAGCAGAGTTTAGTTATTGCTGCTGAGCACAAATAGTCCTGCTTCGCTCTTAAATATTTGCTCAAGGTGGGTAGGATAGATTTTGTATCTGCTTGGAAGAGAAAAAATGCCATGAATTGAAGCAGAGGTGCTTGAGAGACCAGAGCGCCTTACGCTGTGTCTGGCACTGCTGCCCATGCAGTTCTGTCTGTTCTAAGTCTCTTGCTCGTCCCATCACAAGAAAGTAACTGTGGGGACAGAACAGTGGAAGTCACTGGAGTGGCTGTGCCCTACCTAGCTCTGGTGTGCCAGGAGCCAGCTCTCTGCTGTCACTGCTACATCCCAGCCCTAGCAGCATGGTCTGACAGTGCTGCTAGATCTTTACAGTAGTGGTTTTCAGGTAGAACTGATTGGGTTCATGCACAAGTTCCCAGCAAAGCAAGCCGTAATGGAGAAAGCACCTGCAGCTGCTTTCCCCAGGGAGGTTTGTTAAAACAGCCAACCTGTCCAAAAAGCAGGCGAAGCTGGCCAGAGGAGGACAGGGGTAACCCAGCTGAGCAGCAAACGGGTGTCTTCTGCCCTCTGGCCTGACAGTAGTTCTAAGGGAGAGGTGTTAAACATTGTCTTTGCCAGGACACATGCTCCCTCATGCCCTGTACAGCGAGGAACGTGGCTAAAGGTTGCATCTGGCTACAGTAGGTCTTCTGATCTGCCTCAATTTAAAACTTCAGCTATAATTAGCGTGAAAGTCCATAAACAAAGCTCTGTTGTATGGTTATACTGTACCTTCAGCCTGTTAGCTGACTGGTGTTTTCAAGCCCTTCTCCAATTATGGGCAAATAGCACTAAGGAAAGGCAGTGCCTACAGCCCAGGTCTGTGCGCACGACGTGGCTGCAGCATGCCGCACAAACTCTGGGCGGGCTTCGCCCTTGCGGCTCTGCCACAGTTTCCATTTTAATCAAAGATAATATCTTGACCACCCCAGATTGCTTCAGGCGTACACTTGGCTTGGAGGGTGTTTCAGCTGGGGAGAATTTTGTTTTAAGCATCTTTTAAATCTTTTATTTGTACAGTGATGGGAAAATGTGTGTGTATGGGGGAAAGTCTGAGTCTGAAATTGAGGGTATAAACTGCTGCTCTGCAAACTATGAAATCCAAGCAGCCACGTGTGCTTTGGGAGCAGTTCATATGCCTGAAGACATGAGAGGTGCCCCAAAGGGGGTTTCTGGCATAAGTAAGCCCAGATCAGGAACTGGCTTCCAGTCCCAAAGTCCCTGCGATTGCAGGCATCAAGCCTGCAGTGTTAGGTAGGTCACCGCTCCACGTGTGCTCGAGCCAGCCCGACCACCGACTCCTTCTCCCACCACTCCTACAAGGCCAGGGTGAGCACCCGCGCTTCAGCAGGGCAGCCTCAGATGCCAGGGTCTGACAGGCAGTGCCTGCCCCACACAGGCATCGCTCAGCCCCAGACCTTCAATCCCAATGGCACAAGTGAGCAACCACAGATACTCAAGTACACAACTGACCTGAAAATCAAATGGAAATAACAAACCCCTCTCTCCATTTTTAACAAGAAAAGAGCATCAAGTAATACGGTCCAGTCTCAGCAGAGGGATGGAGGAGGTAACTCACAAAGTAACAGGTTTACCCATCTCCAACTCCTGTAACCTCCTGCTCCTGCCTCCCAACGCTGATCCTGGAATGCCATAGGAGTTTTTTAAGCCATATGCTCACTTTGCAGTGCTTCTGAAGAATATTACACTCATTAACTATTAAGCACCTGAAAGAACTGCAGGATCTATTACCTAGATTTAATACTTCCTATTTTGCTGTTCAGGCTAGAATATCTATTTTTGCAATAGATCAGAGCTAGTCCATATAGTTTCAACATGTATTTTTAAAAGTCAATAAACCATAAAGAACATTATAATCTACCATGTAGAATCAGTCTTAGTTTTGGAAGGATTTTTTTTTCTTCTTTTTATACCATCACTAAAAAGCAAAATTAGATATGTGATGGATTTTGTAGTTAAAACAAAGGCATGGACAATTATGTTTTCAGTTCTCTGTTACTATTAATTAAAGTCCATTGAAGCAGCAAGTAATAAAATCCACTGAAGTGGAAATTACCTATTATTTTTTTAATAAGACACAGCACTCATGGTAAGGTTAAGAGAACCTACAGCTCTTTCTCTTCCGCCTGTTGCTAACAGCCTATCTCCACACTTAAGTCACTTTGGCGGGTGACTTTGATATATAATGTCATGGAAATGTATATGTATTTTTTAGATTTTGATACATGACACGTTTGTTTCATTTGCAGAGATAGTACTGCCTGTACATAAATTAGCAGTTAAGACAAGAAATTGGAAATACTAATCCCAGGTAGAAAAAGCAGTGTCTTTTCCTACACTAAAAAATTCTCTTGGTAATCAAGAGCCATCCCAGTCCTGCATCCATGTGGCCAAGCATCCCTTCAGGTCCCGAGGGACGAGGAGGAGCGGTCAAACAATTACAAGGAGCAGACCTGCAACTAAGGGAACTGAGGTTCCTATGAGCTTTCCTTATGCAGGCTTTTCATTCCCACCAGGTTTACAAGGGTAGTACCCTTAAGCCCTTCACCACACTGGGATACTGGGATTAGGCCCATCAGCACTGGCTGCTCATCTCAAATTTATCAGTGGCATGTTTGTCCCCTGGGGCCCTGCTTCTGCCACCCGTCTCGCGGGGAGTCAACAGCTCAGGAGCAAAGTGCTGCTTAGCCATGAGTAAGGGTGGCAGAATCCAGCCCTCTGTCAGGCTAATGATTTTATTTTGCTTTATTAAAGTAGCGTTCGTATATTTTAGTGTGTTATTTTAACAGCTATAAAAAGACTTCACTAAACAAACAGTTTCTAGTATGTTAATTGCTGTATTACAAATCCTTTCACTGCATTCGGTATATAACCACATTTATAGGCAGGATAAGTAGACACATACAGACAGAACTGCACTCAGTCACCACACACATCAGCATCCCACCACATTTATTTAAGTCGTCAGTCACAAAATGCACTTGCTGTGCTTAACAAGAAAAAAATATGTAACTTTCAAATGCAGGTACAATTTGCAATTCTCCATTAAGAGTTCCCTATGTGCCACTGACACAGCTTGTTCATCCTTTGTAGCAGGGACAGTGACAAACAGCCTCCCATTATTTTCTGATGCGTAACCATACCATTTGCATTCACTTGGTCTGGCTGAGCTGCTCTGGAGTAACCACGACCAGAAGAGAGACCTTGGCCGCGGCGGGTGTGCGGACGGGTGGCAGGCCAACGCAAGCGCAGCGGCTGCCGTAACTGCAGTTCAGGACAGGCCAGTTCTGCCACCCCTGCTCCTAACAAGCGCCAACTACTTGGGGAGAGCGAGAAGGGCAGAGTCTGGCCAACTTGCATATTTTTAATAAAAGTAACCAAATAATATTACAATATAATATGAACCCTCCAAACGCAGAACTTGTTAATGGTAGGGGCTAAATCCTATCCTTTCAGTGAAATATGCCAAAGTCCAGGTAACTGCACAGAAATTCATACATTATAGGTAATACCTTTCTATTTGGGATTTCCTCTCTTTATTTTAAATTGTGGACTTTCACTTGAAGTTAAAGAAGCACGTTAGCTGGATTTCCAGTACTATCATTTTTTCCAGTATAAGTTCAGGTTTTGCTGTTCTTGTGTCTTATACTTCATTCTAACTGAACTTTATTAATACAAATTTATATTGCAAAATATCCTGGTTTTATTACACCATTGTTGCTGCTGCCCTGATTTGAGCCTTGTGAGGGTTCTTGGCTTTTCATGTTTTATCAACAGAGAACTGAAGACTAAATTTTGGCCATGAAAATCAATGCAGGAACAAAACTTTTTTAATTTAAAACAAAATCCTAACCTAGCATCTTAGTTTCCCAGAGTGTTCCTGAGTTTCCCAAAGGTCCCAATCCTGCAAGAACTGCATTTAATTTCAAACTCTGTGGGAGTTGCGGGCACTCAACAGAATTAAGTTGTTAATACGTGAGAAGATGCACAATTCAAATAAAACATTCCTGCCTATACAAGCCTTTTCTTGCTATTCCTTTAAGCATCTCTTCCCCCTAAATCATGGTGCTATGAGGGCCCAGATGAGAACAGGGTTGCACCAGACGCCAGCTCTCTTGCTGCTCACCAACTTGCTGTAACTTCAAGTGAAAGCTAACTCAGTGTTTTACTAAGACTTTCAAATCTCACTAGATCTGAACCTTACTTCTATTACCATCACCCTTCTACAACTGGGCATGCTGGGAGGTTGGAAAACATGCAGATACTAGTTCTATTTTAATATAAATGGGCTAAATCCTCACTCATTGAAGTCAAGAGTGAAACTCCCACTGGGACTTGGTGAAGGCAGGGAAAATTTCAAATGTAACTCATTTACCTTTCAGGGTGCGAGCCTGGCCCTCCGCATCCTTTGCATGTGTGGGTGCTGCGAAACCAGTACGTTTCAGTGCACAGCAGGAGAAAGAGGGATGGATGCTCAAAGACTGCACAACCTTTTAGAAAGTGTAAATGGTGACAGCTAACATGTTCAGTTTGGTACCTGCTGCTCATGTAAACGCACAGAATAGCTAATCTGCTCGAGCCACAGCCCTTTACTTCTGATCCAAGGCATAAGAAAGATGAGCAGCTTTTCCCTACGATTTTTTCATTTATTTCCAGATCCACAGAAAAATGTTTCCAGGCACGGGCTGCCTGGGACTCTGCAGCAGTGCACTGTCTGGGATGAGAAGGAACACCAGGCAACCCTCCATGCCCACGCTGGCCTCTGCTGCACCGGGACACTCTCCACTGCTGTGAACAGGAATGACACCAGCCTCTCTGGGTAGCGATAAATTAGCTTTCTGCTTAGAAGAAGCTGCCCACGCCACTTGGGCACTTGGTTGGTATGCCATTTTGCTTAAGTGGTAAAGATCTTCTGTTGCTGAGAATGTCAATATGGAAAAAAAATAGCTTATCTTACATTCTTCTTATATTCATTTTTCTCACAGCCCATCCTCTGTCCTCCAGTGAGTAAACTACACCAGTTTTGCCCAGTCCCAGAATGTAACACTGCTGCAGTTATACTACCGTGCACCTCCAGTACAGCTCACACCACCACTCACTCTGGTACAAAGACATTGTGGGGAGTTACAGGCAGACTGTTACTGGTTGTAATTCTCTACAAGCAAATATGTGATTGGGAAGTTGCATCCAGTTCTCTTATCACACTTCAAATGATAAAAGAATGATGCTCTTGTTCATTCTTGCATTTGATTAAGCTGTACCCAACTTATTTTTCCTGGCTGTTCACTTAAAGAAACTCAACACATTGAGAATGATTTACTAAAAAGCTAATTTGAAGGGAAAACAGACACCAAAGCCCATATATCCACACCAAGTAGGAAGACTTGTGTAATAGCTTTTGCTGTTGAGCCTGGGCCGTTGGCAGATGAAAGGCAGAAGTGACGAGGAATATTCCAGTAGGTTTTTTTGTTCCTGCAGTCAGAGAGCAGGAACAGAGACGAAGCAACACGCTGACAAGTCCGCTGGGAAGAGCTCAGCTCCACGGCCACGCTCCCAAAAAGAGAGAGAGCCCCTGTCTAGGGGCTACAGAGAGGGAACCCACATCTGGGAAGGAGGCAGTAAGACACCTGCTGCACAGAAGACGCTTGCCCTACAGAATTAAGCTTGGCAAAAACTTTAAAATAATAAGAAAACCATTAACTGTTGGATTCTGATGAGATACTGAAAGCTAAACCTGGCTTTTCTATGTGACTGCAAGAGATTCATTCTTAAATACAATACTACGTTCATGGGTTTGATTCTGGTCCCAGTGAAGTCAAGGCCAAAACATCCTTTGATTTAATTGAAAGCAGAAGCAGGCCCCTGCTTTAACTCTCGCGTCTGCAAACAGAATATAACTGGATGTGAACAGAAGAGGAAATATGTTTGGAACTGGTTACAAATCCATGCATGATTTTTTTTTCCCCTCTGTAAGATTAAAAAGCGGTCATTGAATTTTTTTCCTCATTCAACAGCAGTGTTAAGTACTACTGGCACAAATTCAGCCCTCATTCCCTCCCAGACAACCTCAGCACAAGCAGAGGACCCAGTTTCTCTATTGTCATCTACTGGTTCTCATGGAGTTCCACTAGCCAAATTTGTCCATGAAATTGTATATAAGTTTTGCAACAGCAGAATTGAGGCAGCAGTCTCCCAGAAGGGATACCACATCCCCCAGATGCCAAAGCTGCAGCCTTTGGTGTAAACCATACTGATACAACTTGTTGGCGTAACACTGTATGACACCAAGCAAGTTAAAGAGTCCCTAGTTTTCATTGTCTGCTTTCTCAAGAGAGTGAGATTTGCTCCTGCAAAAGCATCTACCAGATCTAAATGGATTACCTGCAGCACTGGCAGCATCTGCTCTCCATTAGGAGAGAGACGTAACGGGAGCTCACCCTTTGGACTGGGATTCCTTCAGTGTTTCAGCTTTACGGTGCAAATCTCAGTCTGCAGTGTTTGCCAACCGATCCCTTCTGAGTCTGAGCACGAGTAACGGTGCAAATGCTGTGCAACAGCTTCCCGGCATCCACGTGCAGGACTCCCTCCAGGTTTTGCTTTATGTGGTACTCAGCAGATAAAGAAGTGGCGATTTTAGCTTTTGAATGCATACCATACTGCAGCAGAGTGAAATCAACACAGTACAGGTGAACACCTCTGCTCAGCCTATCTGTCCTGGTGCCCAGCTCTGACGGGCAGGCAGTGGTCACAGTGACTGCATCAATAAGGAATACAACTGTGCACGCATGTGAAGCTAATAGCCATCCTGCCTGGCAGAGTTTCAAGTGAGAGCAAATCAGGTAACAACAAAAAACCAAACCCCTTTAAATGTTTACAGGTGTCATTCTTTTTTAAGCATCAAAAGATTGAAGTACGTGCTAATCCCAGGCAGATGAGGTGAAGGACTAGGCAGTCTGGTGGACGGAGCACGGAGATTATGTGTTTATAACTCTGGAGTTTAATTCCAGCTCTGCAGCTTCTCCCAGCTATCAATTTCAGTTAGGAGAGCCACCAACCTGGTGTAACTCTGTATCAATGGACTTACACCAGGGATGAGAGTGGTTGACAATACTCACCTGTTTCAGTCACCAGACTATGCGTTTAGTGCCAGTACAGCACAAGGGACCAAGCTGATGTGCTGCAAAGACTAGGTATGCTCATAAATTTATTACATTTCATGTAACAGAGAAATTGGCAAAGTCAATGTGGCTAGCAGCAGCACGGGGCACGACCTGTGTCAGCTACAGCCTGGCATCCTCCACACCATCTTGTTACTCTGTGCTCGAGAGAGATCTAGCCTCCCTTATGCTTTCACATACGAATCCTCTGTTTGCATGCCTGCATATTTCTTCTATTTAAATATGCACTTTGTTCTTAAAGATTTTATTAACCCATGAATAGATTAATTCTCATTTCAGTTATACAGGTAAAAATCTGGAGTAACTCCCTCAAAACCAGTGGAGTCATCGCTTTGGGAAGGTTGTCTGACCAGGAAAAGTACGTGCATGCACCTGTAAGTGCACAATGCTTTGTCTTAATTTACCTGTTGATTTTACACCTTTAGATGTTTTTGAGACCGAGTACTGTGGATAGCCAGCAGAAGCATCTTCCTACAGTGTTGAGTCTCTCATAACTCCTCTCCACACATCACATCAGTATACATCCCTGGTGTAACTCCACAGAGGTCAATAGGGTTACACTTGGGATTATTTTGGACAGGTTTATTATTAGGGCAGTTTTCTAAAAGAACAGGGTTTATGTTGTTTCTGTTTAAGCTTACAGTAAAACTCTCATTGACTTCACTGGAAGAGAGATTTGGCCCAACGTAACAATATCCAAAGCACCTTAATTTATTTCACTGAAAGTAGGCAAGGAATTAATAAGGTCCAATATATTTTTAAATCTTAGATTTCATAAATGATCACAACCATGTAGGTCACAGTATATACACAGAACGACACCTACGACAACCACCAGTGGGATCATTAAAATAATTAAGTTAGGCCTAGAGACAAATTCATTTCATAACATGTTCCTTGCAAAACAGATACCCCCTTGCTTCATAATCTAGGGAGTTTGTTTTATAAACTTCCTAAGTAGTTCATGAAATATCCCCCTAAGCAGACCAGGTCTACTTGCCATTGCAGGGTCTTTATAAATCAAAAGTTTATAAATCAAAAGACAAACGCCACTAACGTGTACTCAAAGACCAAACATGAAGAGGTAAGACCCCATCTGCCCCACTGGTACGGTGCTTAGCTGTGACCTCAGGACACAATTTCCAGTACAAAGCTACCAAATCCACATCCTCTGTAACTCCTCTCCATGTGATGAGTGAGCTGGGTGCACAGCACATGAAGAAGCAATCAATAAAGGAGATTCCCCTTTGCTCTAAGTGTAAAGCTGCTACACCTGTGAACCTGAGCACAGGTGTGGTACTTTACACCACGCTCATCAGCAGGAAACAGTATCCCCTAGCAGCACATAAAAGGAGGAGAGGGGTTGCTTCCACAGCATTCTATGGCAGGGATTGCTCAAAATATGCTGCTAATGCTTTTTGTGTTACCATCCTGAAAATAACTGCTGAAAAATACTTAAATTTTGCTGCTGGCACCCATCAGGTGAGTGGTAAGCAAAAGCAGCAATGAAAGAAATGACAAAGTACTTGACCACCTAACCTCAGAAACTGCTATAAATATAGAGCGATAAACAAAACAGAAGTTTAATTTTTGGTCTCCTTGTCTACTGGCTTCTCTTTGAGAGTTTTAATAAACCAGACTAGTTTTCAACCTGTTGTAAGCAGGAAGAGTGGGAATTACTAATGTGCTAAGCAAAACTCAGCTACTGTCATGTTGTCATTGCAGAAGAAGAAAGGGAACAGAAGAAAATGAGACAAGATCAGCTGGGTTTTGCACTCAAGGTACTGGAGGCACTGTTCAACGTTTATCTTCTGGACTCCTCTTGGAGGCTGTAAGTGACATTCCTCCTGACCCCAGCCAGGCTGCACATGCTGCATGTTGATGCCTGATCTTCCTTTCAACTAGCTGAGCCAAATAAGCTAGTATCTGGATAGAAATGTGCAATTGTCTCAAATTCAGGTTTTTTGAACAACCTGTGCCAGGCATAGCACCACAGCCATAATTTTATTCCTGCAAGTCAGATGAGTGTTGATTTGCTATCTCTTCTCCTCTCCATGACTAGCTTGATCCTCCCCTTCCTGGATGCTGTAATACTAATTTATGCCTAGAACTCCACACAACCCAGGCTGTGAATGTATACAGAGAAACAACAATTTTTGAGAAAGTGTTCAGCAGAGACTCACTAGGCAGTATTTTCTTGTACATTTCATCAAATATTCCAAGTAAACACACAAATAATTAATTCATCAACAGGGCCCAATCTCAGCACCCAATCAGAGTAAGATTTATACTCCCAAAGGGTAAACTCTGCTTCTCCCTCCAGAGCCCATAGGCAGCCCAGAGGCAGTGCCTGTGCTGGGCAAGGCAGTGGTTACGAAGTCCAGTGAGGAGTAAACACCTTTGTCACAGCAGACAGCTCAGCTCCGTTGTGGCTCCCTACATGCCAGTTAGCAGGAGATCATGGAGAGGTGGACACAGACAGCCCTGAAGAATTGGTTTCCATACAAACTCCTTCTCTCCTATCTCCCCAAGTCACTGGACTGAAGGGTTAGGGTCACAGGGACTGTTCTCCTTTACTACCAAAGCCACTGCTCCAGCTGTGCAACAGCAGCCCTGGGGAAGGCAGGGAAATTGCTATTATGGTGTGCGTCCACATGCTGTGCCAGACCCCGAATCCAGGATTTTCACCCATTAGCGAAAGCTCGAGCCAGGATATCCAACAGCATCATTCCCAGCTGTAACTACCCCTGTTACAGATTATTTGTATTTTCCACAGAGGCCAAACCACACATCCCTCCTCTGACACAGGTTGTGCCCTGGTACTCACAGACCTGGGACTGGTACAACTCCTGCCACAGCGGTGCTGGCCAGTCTGTCTGCAAAAGGCAATGGTTCCTCGCCTCCACCCGCTCTGCCCTGCCCCGCACGCTGCCCGGGAGCTGTGCTGGATGTGTCCTAGCAGCAGCGCACATCTGCCCACAGGAAATAACACTTCACACCTTTCCCAGAGCTTATCAAAGCACTGCACAGCCTAGTGTGACCTCAGCCACCCAGCACCTGTACAAAACAGCAATACTTGGCTGTGCCGATGGGGAAAGATTGGTTCGTTTTACACAGATTATCTAATTCAGCAGCCTGACAATCAGACTTCCCTCGCCTGCTCCAGTTCCCACTCTGGTAAGTGCAACATCCACAGGCTGTCTCGGGGAGACAGAGGATGGGAAGGGTAAAGAACCTTTTTAAGGCTTTTTTTTAAGGGTTCTGCTGGTCAAGTTGCCCTTGGAAACCAAAGAGAGAGAGATGCCCGCTCAACAACCAAATGAGAAAAACTCAAATGATTTCTCTCTAAATTGCAGGTGCACAAAATGAAACTGAAAATTGTTTTTATCTCCATTAAAATTCTTATGTTAATTCAGAAAAGGCACTGCATATAACCAAAACCTCTGGCTCACCCCTCTCTGCAGAGCTGCCACACTGATGTGCAGTGTGAGCAGTGCTCGTGCACCATGCCCACAACCTGCATCTCTGAGCACTTGTAATGTGCAGGAAAAACACTTGCTCCTGCCTCTTCGGGTGTTTTGCTTTAAAGTCTATGTATGGTTTAAGTTCACAATACCTATTAAAATTAATGAGCTCTGTGCTGCAGCTCACATGCAGGCACATTTTGTAGCGCTTTGCCTGAACGTGGGCTGCTGGCTCCGGCTCAGAAACTCTTTGCCTTTTGGGTAATACACAGCAGTTCATAGCCCACCAGTGTCAGAGCCTGGTGTCACCCCACAAACAGGGCACTCAACAACTGACCTCAGTGGTGAGAGTGGAACTTATAAAGGGTGAAATGTGCCATAGCAGCATGCTTGCCTATGTCCTTAAAACGGTCATTTAGTGGGTGTGCAGGGATGAGAGAGGGATTGAAGAGGGACAAGACACTACACAGATGCTGGGTGGGTGAGCAGTGTGGAATGGCAGTGGCATGGAGAGGTCTGGGAGACACCCAAGTCAGGATGAACACTGCTGATGCCGCAGTGGCGCAGGACTGCTGTGCCACGGGGCTGGCAGGAGGCTGTGCTGGCCCAGGAGAGCTGACACCGCTTCTGCTCCAGACCGGGATCCTGCCCTCAAACGTGCTGTGCTTTCACAGCCACCGATCTCTGGTTATGAACAAATCTGGTCTTCACTCCACTTAACCTGTCCAGAGTACAGGCCTTGTTTAAGGACTGATTTACATCCTAACAGCCAGCACGGGGTAAGTGACAAAATTTGCTAATAGGACATTGTTTTCAGGCAATAACATCAATAATACACAGGTTTGATGGGAAATTAGCAAGTAAGTTATTGTAAGAGTGAAACTGGATCCTACATGAACCAGAAATGTGAGATGTTCTTAGGTATTCTAAGTCTGGAGAATTATATACCCTAAACATATCTGAGTTAAGCTCCCTCCCAAACAGTGCAGAGCAGGACCCAGTATGGAGCCCTTAGTGTAAAGGATGATGTGGAAAATCCATCTTGTAGATCTTGGTAGCAGGTGTGTTTGAGCTTCTGAAATCACTGTATCTGACTACACAGAGTCAGTAATCATGTTCTGTCAGGGACAACAGGTTCTAAAACTTGGACAAGAGCATTGCCCTGAACTCAGTCCAGGTCAGTGTGGCTGCAGAAAAGGGAGGAGAAGCAGAAGATCCCAGGTGTCAGTGCTGAGCTCCAGCAACCTGAGAGATGCAGGTACTGGAAGAAAAGGTAGGGGAATTAGAAACCACAGATACCTATAGAGTAGCTAGAATCTGAAGGTCATGCTTGGTAAGAGAGCTTGTCTGAGGGTGGGTCTAGACAAGAATGGTTGTTTTGACAGGAAGCATTCAGAGGAGAAGACATGTACTTTAGGGGACTCCTCTGTAAACCACCAAAAAAGTCCTCAGGTTCAAAGGAAAGCGAGTCAGGGATATGCCTTGAAAATTCCCCTGTGCCTTGGAATAGCCAAGATCATTAGTTTCTGAAACAGTTAATAAAGCCTGTGCTGGTTTTCTTTGGAGGACAGAGCCTCCAGAGAAGGGGGTGGTAAAGCCCAGGCACCCCAAAAGCTGTGATCAGGATGTGTACTGTGCAGCACTGGCTCAGCATGCCTTGGGCTGCGGGGCCAAAAAGCTCCGTCTTCCTGAAGAGGAAAGGCTGGGAGCAGAGAGATCCCATACGAGGTGCACTACAAACTGTCAAGGGGAGGCTCCCTGGGGTCTGTGCACCCACACCATTCCCACCTGGATATCGCCACTTCAATTAAAATTATTGCTGCTCGCTTTTGTCACGTGACCAGCATCACAGAAAGCATGAGCTTTTAAAATTACATTTTGAAGAAAAGAACACCTTATATTTAATAGAGGGTTATACAAGAAGTACTAATTAACCAAGAATGTAAGGTAAATATATTTGCCTTTTATAGCAGAAAAACTCACAGCAATTCTCTGAGTTAAAAACACTGTGCAGGGCTGTGAAAGGACAGGCTTCTGATTCTTCTGATGAAGAATCTTGTTCTGCTTTCTAACAGATATTCAAAGTGATATAAAAATTTCCAGTGAAATCGAGAAGCTGGGGCCTGCTGTGGTACACAGGGATTTGGAAATTCTGCTTCTTTTCCACTTGGAGTCAATGAGATGTCTGCCACTGAGTTCAGTGGGGATAAGACTGGAGGATCTGGCAACGTCCTTGAGTATTCCTGACTGCACATGCAGCGTGGACTTTTGGTGTGGGTTTGTTTTTTAATGTAAGAATTGTCTCGCTCCCTTGGATAAATATAATTTGCAACTCACTTTATAGATGTGCTAGAGCTTTTGCAGCCTTTACAGTCTGTCATATAAATCCATATTCAAGTGTCAATGTGTGAAGGGGCTGCTTTAGAGGTCCTCTGGGTGAGAACATGAATGGGATTTCTAGAGGAAATGCTTTCAAAGATGAATAATTTGTCTATTTAGACAGTTACTTTAGAAATAAGATGTTGATGGTAAGAGTCACCAGACCGAATTCAGTAGTTTTTCTTTTTTTTTCTTTCTACCTGTAACTCACAACTACCAGAGTTGGGAGTTTTGTCAGGAGAACTTGCTGAAAATAAACTATTGAAACAGAGCCTTAGAGACAGGTAAGACATCAGCCTCCTTGTACCTCCAAAACTTGTTAGCTTAATGGCAGTTTTGGGTATTTACAGAAAGCAGCCTCAAGTAGCTATATGAAGAGGGATTAATACTATTATTTCTGAGATAATTTCCGTGATCACCATCATTATGCTGTTGCTGATCACGATTTCTTTTCTCTGTTTCTCATTTTCCTTGCCTCTGGCCCTCTGAAAGGCCAGCTTGCTTTCTTGCATGGTGTTTCATTCAAAAAGCCAACTGGAAAGGCGTGTGAGTAGTGTGTAAGGTGAGTGGTTTAGAAACCATCTCTGACAGTGGCTGTTCAATCCTCCTTTGTCACACCAGTTGTGTGCTGCTCAAGTTTTCTCCTGTTTAGAGGAGAGAATTTATGCAGCCTGTAAAAATTTACTGGAAAGAGGGCGGCTACCCCCTTTAATGCCTAATCTGCCACCCTTTACTTATGCAAATTTAATCAATGGACAAATGCTTGTCTCACAGCAGCTGCACGAATACAAACAACATCAAAGACTTCACCAAGGTTTCTCTGAAACAACTCTGGGATCACTGAAATGCAAGATTTGGCCTCCAACTTCACATCACCAGCCATTCACTCACGTGAGTAAGACTTCCAGAATCAGGTCCTTTCTCTCCCCAAATTAGAGCCGACCACATAATTAGGGAACAGCCAAGCAGAGCCAGCTGAGTGGGCTGAGCACAGTGAATCCTAACAAATTACAATAAGAAATGTATCACGCTGCCTGCTGTCAGGTGTAATTTATATCATACCAGAGGGGTGACTGGAGAGCAGGTATAGGCAGGAACTGGTCATACCTATACTTGCTCCTGCTGGGCCTGATCTGGCAAGCTGCTGGGAGCTCTTCCCTCCCACTGAAGTCAACAAGAACTGAGTTTGTTCAGGACCTAACAGGACTGGGCCTCCTCAAAACACTATATAAGGATAAACACAATTTGATTTTTTTTTTCCTGTTTTCTATTAGCATGTGATATCTCTGTGTATGCATACCCTGATTGTATTTATACACACGGTCACAATCTGCGTGTATCTTTAATCATACATATACACTATATACTACACGCTAAAAGCCTGCTTAAGATTTTGCAGCAAAGAGAAAGAAATAGAGGTTTTAACACAAATGAAGTTTATTTCCACAGCTTTCAATTTTAGTGGGTGCAAACTGTATTTTATGTGACTGGAGCTAAGATTTAGCAAAGCATTTCAGCATATGCTTACATCTTTTGCTGAAATACAATCCATAAATTTGTCTGATTTCTTAGATTTGAAGCTTTTAAGCTCATACTCAAAACAAGAGTTTAATTAATATGCTGTCCAAAATAATCCAGAAAGCTCTGCATGTGGATGAGTATGGCCATGCCTTTATAAGTGGCCATGCATACGATCTCTGAGCGTAAGCTCACAGAGCTCTGGCATTATTTGCAGATGTCTCACTCAGAAAAGCTGTTTCCTTCCTCCTGCACCTGTAAGAGACCTGGGATTCCTCTCCCAGACAGACCACTGCAAAGACAGGCTGTGCCTTATGGAAGATACACACCAGGACAGCAAAGCACTCTCAGGAGCTCCAGCCATCCCCACTGAAATAACTGCAAGTACTTTGCCTTAACTGGGAAGGAGAGCAGGCCAGACTCAATGGCAGGTAACCAGACAAGTCTGCTACACAGCACTGCAGAAAAACAAATTTTTAAACATTAAAAAATATTAAGGTGTACCCTCCATCCAGCTCCATAATGTATCAATATGTCCTACTTGGGATGCTGGTGAAGGGTTATCTTTTGCTGTAAAAATATATGTGGTTACTATTTAATCTTTCTGATTTGTGTGTCCCATCCTGTAAGCTGTTACTCCAGTGAGAACTGAAGCTTCAGCAGCTGAAAAAGCATTCAAACTTTCTGAGATAACACAGCAATGCAAACATTAAGACAATACACAGCAAAACATCAGGAAGCACATGGGCTCTGGTCAGTCACAGTTTTGTACTCTTAGTTTAACAAAGTACAAAACCTGAAGAAATGCACTTCTGTTATTTAGCAAACGGAAAGAAAAAGGCTTTAGATCAGCCTAGTTCTCTTCAAATAAAATCTGTGAATTTATTTATAATCATTGATTTATGTATATTCTCACAAAGGCTCCATAACTGAAGTTTTTATTAAGTAAGTCTGATATGGGGCATATTTTAAAAATTGTGTCAGCAGTGATATTTTAAAATGTGGAAACAGATGTGCTACTCCATTACAACTGCTGAATCTTCTCTGTATTTTTTTATACTATGAAGCATTTGTCTGCTTCTCTGTTATAAATCTCTCCCCGATGAAGAGATTTCTTCTCTATGATTAAAGAAGTACCACACAGACATCATTAAACAGACACTGTCCAGAAAAATCACATTGTTTTGGCCTAGCCATAAAATATAGTTATTTTAATAATTCTTTATTTTCCATAGAGAATTTCAGCAGCTCCCTCTCCTTGGAATGAAATCACAGCCATATGCTTTATGACATCAGAGGCATTTCAAGGTGTCTCCATAAATGTCATTTACTGCTTGGGAAACTGCCAAATCTGTGCAAAAATCCCTAGTTCCTCTAAAGGAAAAATCTTCAAATAAAACTAGAGCTTTACAGAGGTTGTCACACCAAAAAAATACATCTATCCCTTTTGGAAATACTGGACATGCCGGTAGCAAAACCTCTGGCAACAAAATCTGCTGACCTGGGCTCTGGTTGGCTTTTGAGTCAATAGTGCCTCCTTTAACCAGTCTGCTGGGTGCCCTGACACTGCACACCCACACCTTCTCCTGGTTACACATGAGGCACTTACCCTTCTGGAAAAATAAGCAGTTGGAATGACAAAAAGCCGCACTGTTTTAGTGATCATAACTGTAAATTAAAATCAAGCATATTTCAACACAATGCTCCAATGAATATGCTTCAACCCTTACAACAGCGATCCCTTCCACGCTACCCTCACAGGCCTGATGCTGCCCAGGATCCCCGACTCTTCACAGTGCCCAGTACCCCGTGGAGCTGGGCACATCGTGAAGAGACTCTATGTCATATACACAAATATACTCTCATGCCACAGCTGTTCCTAACTTGATGTATCTGCAGTCCACTCTGTGATAATACTGGCCAGACCTGAATAAATCTTGGCAGACGTGTCACCAACCTGTCCCTCACAAACCAGCAAAGACTCAATAGGATCTGCAGCTGCAAGCAGACAGAGCTGGTCGGACAGCCACTGCCCAAAAGAAATGACCGCTGACACTGAGGCACACAGCCACAGCTACCACTGAGGTTAGGGTTCTGCCTCGCTGACAGAAGCATCCACTAGTCCCAGTGTAACAGAGCTGTTCCGTTTTCTCAAAGGAAGAAAAAAAGGAATTTTTTTTCCCTAAATCTGAAGGGAAGAAGTTGCTTGGTGCAGTTGGAAATCATCTAGGGCAGCACACCAACAGGTGCTTCAAATGTATCGGCAGAGTGCAGAAGACACTGAGAGAGAAAATGAATAGACTCTCTAAATAATACATAAATTTTACAGGCTTTTTTTCCTGTAGAACCCCAGTGAAGTTACTGTATAAATCGGAAACTGAATTATTCATAACTGGTGAATATATAATAAATGGTATTTCGCATTGAAATATTCCTCACAGGTACGTGCCTCCTTCCACGCAATGAACAGAAACGGGCAGCGAGCCTGAAAACACCAAGGTCTTACCTGGAGTCTGGGTACTTTGTCAAGGTAGCCAGGCTGCTGGTGTACATGTGTCCTCCTACATCGATGTGCACGGGAGCGTTCGACTTGGTGAGTTGAGCTGGGAGAGGGATTCCTTGAGCAGCCAGAGGAGAAACTGGGGACCGTGTTAGAGACAGGCGGGACATGCTTCTTCCCTCCTGCAAAGGGAAGGCAAAAAGAACAGTTTCTCTTAAATGTAGCAGTGTGTTACCTTTCTTTCCAGCGTGATCACAGATCTAATCAGATCATTTTTGCATCTGCCTGATCACATATTCAGCTAACAAATTATTGCCACCACTGTAATTAAGTGTATTTGCATCATTTTCTTCAAAGTACCAGAGGGGAAGAGAAAGATGCTTATTAGCAATAAGAAATCAAGAAAAAAAAATTTTCAAGGTGTCAGCCTCAAGGGGCATAAAACAAACTGCAAAATTCTAATTAAAGGTCGCGGGCTTATGTGTTAGATGTGAAATATCCCCTGACAAACGAATAACCAATTTGTGAATTGGGATTCAGGGGTTTTTGCAAGTTTGTCTCAGTAACGAGACACCTCTAAATTAGTGACTTCCTCAGTACCTAAGGCATTTAGTTTATACATGTAGTAAATTTCACATCAAACTAAGATCAGTTTTCTGGTTTATTTTCAATAATTGTGAAATAAATGGGTAATTTTCAGTTAAGCCTTAACATTAGACATAAAAAACTAATAAGCCTTAAAACGGAAAGCAATTAATACCTGGAAGCAGTGAAAACAGAAAGATACATAAACTGACCCATGCTTTCATGACAAGACACGTTAGAAATTACTGTACTGTGTGAAATTACAAATTCAACAATCCAGCTAATGTTTACTGCCCTAGAAATATTTAAAAATTAGCGAAATTTCTGAATTGAGTCCATAACTCTTCAGCAGATGTACAAGGCACAAACCACTGAAATGTCGTAAAAATGAACAGGACAACCATAGCAAAAGAAAATTCCTCAATTCTCTTCCGTAAGAAAAGCACAGCTTATTCTGCATGAAACGCGTGTCTCAAAGCTGATTTCAGTTAAACCAGTATAGACGGCATACATGTCAAACAAAAAACCCCTCTTATAAAAGTTTAACAAAATGTCCATCCATTCTCCCCTTATGGGTAAAGCAACATATGCAAAACATTATAGTTGAAGACATTTCTGAATATAATCTAATTTTCTTGGTATTTTGTTCTGCAAGCATGCTACCAAGCATCCAGGCTCTTCCTTACATCTGACAAGCACTTTACATGCAGCATTGCAAAGTGAATTCCATTTCTCCCACATTACTTTGACAATGTTTCTTAGAAATCTAAAGCTGCTCTCGCCTTTCTCTTAGCTGTACTTTGCACAAGATGCCTGGCTACGCCACTCGATGAACATACAATTAGCAATATTCTTTCTAAAAATCAAACCAAAACTGAGCTATATAGAAAGGGACTAAAAAAATCTTAATACGTCTGGACAGCTTCACAAAGTCATCACAACATCTCCATTTACTATATTTCATCTTTGTTAGCTCCTAAGAATTTCCTGCATCTACAGCACAGAAATACATCACCCCATTATGAATCCACATCCTTTTCTCTTCGCAGGCTGGACGGACATCTGCACTGAACACGAAGCAAATACCAACTCTGTCCTAGGACTTCTGTGTCAGACGATGCGAAATTGGGCATTAACATTTTTACTACAGCACCACCTTCAAGGAAAGTGACTGAATCCTTTCATGACTGAAGATGTTGCTTTCTTGTTTCCCACAAGAGCCTGTTGTGGGCAATCTTCAGTAAATATGTCATATAGCATAAATAAAAGAACTAACTTTTAAAAACAACTTACTATGTAAGTACCTACAGTATTTTAGCGAAGTGTTTACTCATCTGCGGGTGCCTCATCTGTCTGCCAACACAGACAAAGATTGTTTTTTTTTTTCTTACCAGAGAGCACCGTAAACTCATGTTCACTGTCTACTCCTTCACTTAAATGAAAGGGTCAGAAGATCCAGGCTGAATGTCAACCCTGTCTTTGTTCAGACCCCAACTATTATCACTAATGATAAAGGTACAGACCTCGCAGAGTACAGAGCTGCCTTAGAAAGAAATCTCACGCAGTTTCACAAAACAAGTGCCTAATTAGGGCTCATCTGCACCCCTTGTTAGAATTTCCAAATGAAATCAAAGGACTTCCAGTCCTCTGTAAAGGCGTCTTACATTTAACCATTTGTCATGAAATACAGGCTTCAATTTTAAAATATGCACAGATAGCTAAAGATCAAGTGATCTGAATCTATTTGTGCATATTTAAACACTGCTGCTATCTTAGGATTTTGTTTAATGTTAGTATACCAGTAAATTCCTTGATCTGTAAAGAGTCTGAGATTCTCAGTGAGGCCATACTCACACAGTAGATATTTAATTTATACTATTCACTGGAGGGACCTTTTGAACAATCCTCTGCTTTTGGCATCTCTCAGCTACAGCATGTGTTGAAAAAACACTTAATTATAGAAAATCACTGGAAAGCTAAAATAGTTTTCAAACTTTTATGGCTTTTCATACTTATTGAGGGTGTCACTGGCTTTTGGGGGGTGGGGAGGAGAAGGGGAATTAAAAGACAGTCCTTTCTCCTGGTTGGAGAGGATCCATATTAAAAAATGAATCCTATGTTTTTATTAAAGTTGTGGAATTCAATCATTTTCGTATCAGGAAATTATCAAGGGGCATAACTGTTAAGCACTACATAAAGGGCACTGAAAACACTCCTACTGCTCCAAAAAAAATAAATACTCCCTATTTCTTAAGGTACCGTAACCCTATTTCTAATGACTCCTTCCTCTTCTTAATGTAAAACGCAGCTAAAATTCATCACACTGAGTAATGTACTTACTTTATGCACAAAGCAAAATCCTAAATGTATTTATCCAGCGCAAGTCTTTATGCACATATTTTCTAATACTGATGTGAAAATTAAAACCTTAAGGGTAAATATCACAGAAACACTAACAAACTTCATTTATCAAACCATGTAAAATAATCCTTGCTCTTTAGTTGCCTACAACAGGATACAGCATCCCAACCAGTGGCACAGGCAATAACCCTGCTCTAATAAGTAACACAGGAACCTGCTGAAGGCAAAATCAATAGAGCCTGATTCCCAAATTATCTGAATATTTAGTTTTTCAAACATAACACACCAAGATCTTTCAGAGCCAGCTTATCTTTTCCTGCCTTTCTAAGCTAACTGCATAAGTACTGCTTGTAAAAACTATTTGCCCATGCAAAGTGAAATAATCACAATGCCATGCTCATTTACACACAAAATGATTTTGTGTCCCATTGTGCTCACAGTTGTTCAGCTCTCTAGGGGTGATTAAACTAGCTATGCTGCTACAGCTTGAGATGATTTCACTGAATCGTTTCTCCATGAAGTTGCTTCTTTGCTAAGCTGTTATTTTAACCATAAAAGGTAAACAGAAGGCAGTTGTAAGAGCTCCATTCAGCTCCGTGCCCAGGGCTATAACCCTAGGGCAGAGAATGCTGAAAGACTGCAGAATTTTCCAGGGTGTTGCCTTTCTTGCTCTAAAGCCTTCAGGAATACTGTTCATTTAATACACACTCTAGATGATACATTTCAGATCCTACTAAAAGAAAGACTTCAAAAGTGTAAGAACTTTTGGGCGGATGAAGCTTTCCCACCTCTGCACATAGCTCGGGGCCATGGTAACCAATACTGCTGTTGATGTTGGGAAAATACAGTAGAAATAAACTGCACAGAGCAGAGCAGACAGATAGGGACAAGGGAGGTGAAAGGTTGCAGGAAAGAAACGGGCAGCAGTCTGGAAGGGATAACGAGAAAAAAAGGGAAAAGAATGAAAAAGGAGGCGGCTCTGAAGGAGAGACAAAGTTAAATCAAGGAGCAGGCACTTAAAAGACTACAGATGGGAAGCAAGACTAATTAAGGATGTAAAAGCGCTTTGTTTCTAAAGTTTATTGTTGCCAGGATAAAAATTAATTGAAACTAATGCTGTTATTCACTCGTGCAGTTTAATTCCTTCACGCACATTTCAGACATGAAATTAACACGGCAGGTTTAAGGACCTGCCATGAAGCCGCTCGCTCTCCTGGGGAGCGGGAGCTAGGGCAGCTCGGGGCCGCAGCCTGGCCGAGGGGGGTCCGGCCGGACCCAGCACCCCCGGCTCGGCGGGGGCCCGGGCAGCGCCCGGAGCTGCTCCCCGGCTGCTCCCTTGATGGGATTCTCGGGGAAACGACTCCCCCTCCCCAGAGACCTCCATTTCTTCAGCAGCCAGAGCCCCGGGGGCAGGAGGGGAACGATCCCCCCCGGCAGCCCCGTCCCCAGCGCTCCGGGGCGATCACCGGCTGCAGAAGTGACCCTGGAGCTCCCGTGACTTCACGGCAACAGCGTCTGCGCTTGGCCCCGCCGGCGTTTGGCGCAGCCGGAGGGGCTCAACTCCAGACCGGGCAATTACCTTTGTCTCATCAACAGGGACGGCGACCGCTCGGGTCTGCCTGCAGAGCCACCCCCAGACAGCTGCCTACGCCGCGAACCGAGCCTAAAGACAAAGCCGGGAGGGGGGAACGCGAACCTCGGGCCCGATGGCTCCCGAATTGAAAGTCCGTAAACATTTGCACACACCTCCACGCTGTTTCACTGAACACTGGGCGAGTGACAGAGGAGATCGTGCCCAAAACTTTTACACGGGGGGAGGGGGGGAGCTCCCGCTGGAGCTCTGGTTACCGAGGGGGGGGGGGGAAATGAAAAGAAAAAAAGAGAAAAAACAAAAAGAGAAGGCTTTCTCCTTCCTCCCCCCGCCCCCCCACCCCCCCGCAGCCCGCCTCTCTGGCAGTCTCCACTCTATTTAGTGCAAGTTTCACGTCACCCAAATGCCTTTCCCTGCTGATGGTCAGGGAAATCACCAGCAAGCAACGCGCCCGGTCACTCAACTTCTGCCTTTTTCTTTTAAACACAGTATGCCCAAAGGTAAATTCAACCAAAAAAAAAAAAAAAGGCACAACATGGCGTCCTTTACTTATTCCCACATAACAAGAAAGGAGATGTCTTAGATGAATGCAAGGGGGGAAAAAAAAAAGCCAACCCCGAATCCCCGATCCGGTACATTTTCCGCGCAGCCAATGGCGGTGAGCATTAGCCAGGCTAATGTATTAATTTTGCAGAAGTGTGCCACATCGCAGGCAGGCACAGAAATGCAAACTATAGCCTAGAGTGGTTTGAAGTCTACCCCAAACCGAGCCTTCCACTCTCACTGGCGCCAGAGTTTCATTCACAGCCCGCCCGTCGTTTCCATACGCGGCGCTCCCCATTGTCGCCCGCCTTCCCTTTGTGCCGAGCCGCCCCGCCGTCAGCCCCCGCGCCCCGCAACGCGTCCCCCCGCTCCGCGCCTTGCCCGCCGCCCACCGCCTGTACCATGCGAGAGCGCGGAGCGAACCGCGCTGCCTCCGCCGCGCTGGGGCTGCGCTGTCTTCAGAGCCGGGGCCGGGGCGGCAGCGGGAGCGCGGGCACCCCGGGCCGCGGGGCTCGGCCGGCGCTGCCCATGCTGGAGCGGAGCGAAACAAAACATACACACAGACCCCGCTCGGCAGCGGGTCCGGTAGCTCGGAACGCCACCCCGCGCCGCCGCTTCCTCCCGCAGCCGAGAGCCGAGAGAGTTTGGAGAAGAGAGAAGAGGCACTTTCAAAAAAAAAAAAAAAAAAAAAAAAAAGGAAAGGGGAGCGCGAGCGAAGGCGCGAGCGTGCCGCGCGGCGCGGTGCAGCGCGAGGCGAGGCGAGGCGAGGCGAGGGGAAGCGCGGCGGGCGCGCAGCGCGCGCTCCGGGCCCGGCCCCGGCAGCCGCCGCCGCGTTCCTTACCTTGAGCGCAGCAGCGATCTGCCAGCCCCACTCTGGCCCTGGGCTCTGCTGGGGCTGCGTGCGGACGGGCTCAGCTTTTCGCCTTTATTACTATCTTTGCTCCGCAGATCCTGCTGTGATTATTATTATTTTTAAAGCTTCTCTCTCTCCTCTCCTTCTCCCCCTCTCTGTTTTTGCTGCTTCTTTTTTCTATTTATTTTGTGTGTGCGTGGATGTGTGTGTGTGTGAGGGGGAAAAAAAAAAAGCCTTTAAATGAAACTGCCGAGGCTGTTATGAGAAGAAAGGCAATAATCCCGTCTCTAAATAACAGAGGGAAGGGAGAAGAGGAGGAAAAAAAGCGAATTCTTGCTCAGGGCTTTGCAAACGCCTGCAGGGCAGAGGATTAGGCTACAATTAGCTCAGCCCTTTGCTCTCGCCCTAGCTAATTTTGCGATGAAAATTGGATATTTTTCCCTCCTTTTGGTGAAGGTCTCCAGATTTATTCCCCCCCCCCCCCCCCCCCGTCGGAATAAAATAAAATAAAACCCTTGAAAATGAAATAAGGCTGGGAAGGCGACCGGCGCCCCAGCCCGCGCCCCCGGCGCCGCCGCCCGCAGAGCCCCTCCGCGCTGCGCGGCGCGGTCGGGGCGGGAGCCCCGCGCTGACCCGCGGAGCCCCGCGCAGCCCGCCCCGGCCCGGCCCGGCCCTGCCGGGGGATAACGGTTCGGTGTTGGGGAGAATCAGGCCACTGTCACGTCCTTCAACAGACTTACTGAAAAGAAGAAGGAGGAAAAGAGGGGGGGAAGGGGGGAAAAAAAGCTGATTTTAATCATTGTCATTTGGTCTGATGTAATATTTCCCCAGGCATTTTCAACTAGGCATAAATTTTCAGCTCCCAAATAAGTAACGCAGGGCACGTTTCTCACATCTCTTGACTCCTCTGTTACAATTAGGGTAGCACCCACTCTGCACTTGTTGATAAACTAGATCAAGTTCAAAAATAAATAATAAAAAAAAAAATAGCCCCGACAGCCCCCTCCCCGCAGCACCCAGCGCCGCCGGGGCGCGGACAGGGGGTCTCAGAGGCGGGGGGGGGGGCTGCAATTATTCCCATCCATCCATCCATCCATCCTGCTCCCCCTCCCCTTCACCCTTTGCTAATGTCTCGCATTGTAAACGCCAAATTTCCTGTAGGCCATTAAAACCAAATGACGTCTATCGACATGCATTGTGCTATTGCGGAGCGCCCTGGCAGCCCGCCCCCGGCCAAAAGCGCCATTTCAATTAGAGCGCTCGGCGCGATGGCGCGGGGCTCCGCGGGCGGTTCCGCGGGCGCGCAGCGCGCCCGGCCCGCGCGCCAGGGGGGGGCAGCAGGGAACCCCCCCCGCAAAAAAAAAAAAAAAAAAAAAAAAAGGCAGCAAAGCTCTCCCTCAACTTCCAGCCCGAAATACGGGTCTGACGATGCCTGCGCGTTTTTGCAAGTCCCCGCGAGGGATGCGCCCCGCTCCGCGCTGTTCCCCGCGGAAGAAGTTTGTTGGCGGGGGTGGAGGGGGGGGCGGTGCGGGTCCGCTCCGCGCCCCAACGCGCCGTAGCCGGCGGGCGGCCCCGCGGTGCCGCCGCAGCCCTTGGCCGCCGTCTGCGCCTCGCTCTCGGGGCGGGGGCAACCTGCCGCTACCGCGCCCGCGGAGGGGCGCCGCGCGTGCCGGCGGCGAGCCAACCGCGGCTCCTGTCGGGCTGCAGCGCCTACTAGCCGCCGCGCGCGGCCGCGCAGGGAGTTACGCAACGCCGCGCGGCTGCCGGAAAGGTCAGGCCGCCGGCGCGCGGGAGGGGGCCGCGCTCACCCCTCCCGCGGCCGCGCTCCCTCCGCGCCGCGGGGCCCGGGAGTGCGGGGCCGCCCGCCCCGCCAGGAAGCAGGAGAGGAGGGCGGCAGGCGGGACCCCCTAAAACGGAGGTGTTGGGGTTGATTTAAAGTTCTGTTCCGTGGCAGGAATCAACAGAAACTTCCCTCCTCAGGGGTAGCGCCTTTTTTCTTTTTTTTTTTTTTTTTTTTTGAGTACAAACTACAGGAGAAGAGGGAAATTTTCTCATTAAAGTTACATCCCTGCAGTTAGTTCAATTACTTGATATATGCAGAAGATGTTGTAAATTTAAAGATTTAAATAGCTTACAAAGATGCCGGAGGCTCCATCAGTTAATTTCCTTAATTTATGGATTTTTAGCTGAGCTTCTGAAATGAAAAGGAGAATGAGAACTAGGTCAGCAGAGAGATTTGCATCCAGAACAGACTAAAATTTGTTTTCCTTGACCATCCCATCGGCCCAGGTGCGATCCTTCGCGGGGGGTCACCGTCCCACCTCTGACCTCTGGGCTGGGACTCTGTTTCCCTCTGAGAATGTGGCACAAAGGGCTGGATTTTATTCTGAAATAACCTCTGAACACAAGTGTGTCCCAGCAGCTGCTTCACCTGCCCATCGGACGAGGCTGTAGCCTCAGCAGTCTCTTTTCCCCAGCGCTCTGCTCAACAAGTGCACGCGGGGAGGATGAGCTCCACTGAGACTCAGTGACCTGTCACCAGCCCAGGCTTCACTCAGCTTTCCTGTAGGGGTGCAGGCAGACTATTTGGGATGACTTGGCATCATAATTTTTACTTCCTCTGTAAATTACTAACTGGTAAATGAAAAATAAATACGAGAACCTTGAACAGCAGTCAGAGCATCATAAAACCAGGATGTTTCTGCATTGAGTGACTGTAAAGAGGAAAGATAAGATCTAAAAATATTGCACTGAACAAAAAGTAGAAATTGTTTTCTGACTCATCCCAACACATCTGTGACAGGTACTGTTTAATTGTGCTGCATGGAAATGGGATGCATAGCTAATAAAGATTTGTTTGTTTGTTTGTTTGTTTGTAGATCAAAGCAAAGACACAGCAGTAGTAGGGATGAAAAAGGCATACGTGGGGTACAGAACTTGTGCGGGATTGTTTTGATGGTATCTAAGAAAAGGACAATGTACTTGGGAGCTTTGAGTTCTTTCTTGCCTCTGTTAATGTTGCGGGGTAATAACGGGATGTGTTACAGCTCTGTATGCACTCACTCATTTCTTTCTTCTCACTCAAGTGTCGGAATGCCTTTCTGTTGTTGTGTTTCAATATGTATGCATATATACATATGAATTAATACTTAAAAGATTGATATAAACTGAACAGTTTTAGGAAGCAGCATTGCAATATGATTAGTATTGGTGTTCATGATTTAACATTTCTTTTCCCACTAGATGAAGTTTCTAAGATTTGCAAGGTACGTGTCAAGGACGGGTATATAAATGGATTTTTATTTATTCACAACTCCAAGACTAATTGCTTCTCTTTGCCTGAAGGCCAAGAGATTGGTTTTAATATGACACTTCAAAAGTATTCATAGAACTACAGAGATACTAAGTGTCATTGTTTAAGAGAGAAATCTCACTGTGCTACTTGTGACCCTGAAAATAAAATCTTCCACTGTATTTTGAATCCTAATGTTGTTTTTAAGAGTTTCACTTAAAGCTCAACTATTAAGAAGTGTACAAAGCAAAATATTAAATAGTATGTAGTGAACAAAAAAGAAGAAATACTGTTAGAACTGAACATAACTTATGTTTTCAACAACTCTATTATCCTCCCTATAAAGCAATACAAAATGTATATCAGAAGATTCCTGAGCTCGGTTGCAGGATATTATAAACCAAAGTGAAGTTATAACTTATCATAGGTGTTCTAAAAGTTCTTGGCCAAATGCCCAGAATGTATTTATTAAGATACTAAATACTTCAAAATAAATACTTTGGATTTTTTTCTTACGAGTAGTTCTTTGTATTCTGTGCAGGTGCTTAAAAATGGAATTAGTCAGAACCTTTCTGTAACTGTTTGGTTTTTGTTTTTTAAATCTAATTATTCCATAGTTTGCTTCCTTTTTTTTTTTTCAATAAATGGGTAAAAAAATTATTGACACTCTTAAGAAGTGTGAAAGAGAAGTTCATAAAGAACCCCAGCTGGTTTTTCTTATTTTTTTGTGGTTTTCCAAAAATAACAAACTGTGTATATTTTACAGGACAGAAAATTACTAGATTATGAAAAGATGCAGATTTTCAGGAATATAAATTTCCTATCAAAAAGATGTTCCAAATATATTTTTTAACTATCAGATTTGAAATTTACTGACTGTGTGAAAGAAAGTATCATGAATTGAAAAAACAGTATCGGCTTCTACACCGTGCTATGTGAATTAGAGTAACAACAACTTCTAGTTGGTATTGTTCTTGAAGGCCTTGTATGAATTTATGCTAGTAGGCCTCATCCTGTCTTAGTCCTTACTCTTTTTCTTATATCATGTGCCTTATCTTGAGGTTTGAGCCTGACTTCAAGCCTTCTTATGTATATTAACCTGAGGCTTGATCCTGGCTTCCTGGCGATGATACCGATATTCCCACTGACGACAAAAAGCACAGGAAGAAATCCACAGACTGCCTGACCCTCCTCTCTAAAACACACCATGCTCTACTGAGCATTTTAAGATAAAGCAGTAACTATGAGAGAAAATGAATCATTTTGTAAGATGTTTAAAGCAGATAAAGGAGAATTAGGAGTTTGTTCCTTTAAAACAAAAGAATCAATGCCTTTATGTAGATTAATACTCTTCCTAGTCACAGTTAAGACACCACTGTAGTCTAGATAGGCTTTGATTTGGGGAGAGAAGATTTGAGTACGAAACTGGTGCTTCAAAAGTAGTTAGTTATTGGACTCCAGTGCACCTTCAGTCAGCAAAGCCTATGGGGCTTTGTTGCCTTCAGTGAGGTTTTCTGGATGTGACTGCATTTAGCCCTGTCTCCAAGACTGCAGAGGTATCTGACCAGGGAGAAACACGTCTGAAAGCAGAGAGCTGGCAGCGGTGGATCCTGTGACTAGCACTATTTCTTCCGTCACTGAAAATGGGGTAGAGGCAGAAGGTGTGGAAGGCTGATGTTACAGACGCGTTCAGCTGCCGGAAAGGTTTGTTCTTGTGAGAAACCCGAAAATATCAAGCACCCTGAAATCCCAGTGCTCGCTACTGTCAGTTGACATACAAGAAATAATAAAAAGGAAGAATTAAGGGCATCTCCCAGTTGAAGCAAGTTTTCAAGCCAGTTGCAGTGCCAATCATTCTGGAACAGGAACTTGACCCAGGGTTTGCTAATTAAGTCAAATAATTGTTTGCCATTTGTAGGCAGATAAGGGGTTTCCTGGGAGCAGTAAGTGTGACCATGCAAAGAACAAACTCTGGTCATTAGGAAATCACCAAGTCTTGTCACTTTTCCCTTGAATGCTCTTCTATTCTTTTCAAGAAACAGCTTGCTGCTGAGTGAGTTTACAAACCATTACTTTATTGACTAAATACAGATGGATTGTTTTTAAACCTATCCATTATCCAGTGCCTAACTCATGACAACAGCGTGATACAAAGAAATAATCTGCACTGGAAGGCCAAGATGAAATAGCTTGTCAGGAAATACAGTACAGGAAAGGTTTGCCTCTCTCTTCTGCTTCTAACTGTTAAAAGCCAAAAATAGTTTCCAGAATGAAATTTACTTAGTCAAGATGTCCCACGTTCGCATTCAGCACAGTGTTTCTCAGTTGTATACATTGCTGTTTTGTTGTGTGCTCTCACTCCTCCTCAGTGGTTATAATACTGAGGAATATTTTTAACCTGTTTAAGTAACATGCATGACATTAGTTTCTAGCTACTTAGTAAATAAAGCTTATCTATATTATATATGTCACAGAGAGGAAAAAAATGTTTTTATGGCTGAATGTAATCCATTCATTGGTTTATTAGACACCAAGTACTCTGAAGAATGTCACAAATCCACATGGTGCCCCTGAGAGCTTGATTTTTGCATATGGATTGCTGACTTAGCTGGGTGACATATAAGATCCTGTGTAGCCAGGCAGCTCCCAACTGAATACACTTCTAAGGGAGGTTGTATGTGTTGCTTCTGCCAGCAAAGGTCTGGAATATGCTAAACTGCAAAAAAAATCACTTAACAGAATACAAAGAAAGGAGAAAAGAGCCATAACGGCCCTTTTGTGTCAAATAATTTACTGATTTTTAGGATCTTTGGGTACAGGCACATCTAGAATCATAGGTGATTTGCTTCTTATTTATGTAGCAGCATTTCAGTGTGTTTTTTCTTTGGCAAGTAACAGGCTGAGGGGTTTGGATCATGCATGGCTGGGACACAACCTGTAAGTGCAGCAGCTAAATAAAGCATCATGTTAATTACATGAGAATGGGAGGAAAAGAAAACGGACCAAATGCTTCCAAATATGGAGGCCCTCTGTGGTTCCAGAAAGGGACAGAGTAGTCAAAAGACCAGGGAAAGTCTGATGTCAGCAGCAGGGAAGGGAATATTCTCAACCACTCCACCCTCAGATCCACTCTAAACAAAAGGCAGTACAAGCTGTTGTGGCCCTCAGACAACAGGCTGAGTAGATAGGTAAAAGCTCCTGGGAGACAAGGGAGTAACTTCTTGGATGCTGAAACAGAACCTGAATTTAACAGCCTGTGAAGATGGAATTAAGCACACTTTTATGTTATGAAGTATCTAAATAATAGAAAAAACCCCCACAACTGGAAGGTGAAAACTAAAAACTAAAATATTAATTCGAGGTTGTGATGTTCACCTGTCAGATGAAATGAACAGTGAATTGGAATTGGAGTTTGTGGAACTGCGAGTAACTTGCAGATTGAGACACGTTACAGAACAAAACTCGTTACTGTTAACAGTATAAAAAGGGAGTAGTAACAGTGTTGTGGTCTAGAATTTCTGCATCCTAATCCCTCCATGGTTATCCCTGCCCACCTGTGACTCAGCTGGAGCATTTCCACCACACACCGTGGTGGGAACATGCTCCTACCAAATGGGTGATGCATAGCAGAGCTGCTCTTCCTCGCCTGCCGAGGAGGAGAGCTGAGCTGCAGCCTCCCTGCCATTGTTTGAGCACAAAGAAGGAGAGAGCTCTGAACCTGGCCAGCTGAGCGAGAGCCTATCCAAAATCCCGTTCTGCCAGAGACCCTTGGAAAGGAGGCAGTATGTCAGACATATGGTTGAAACATGCTGTGCTCCAGCCATCCTCAGCTAGCGTATGGTCTCCGGAGTACCACTGCCAGCTGGGCTCTAATTTACACTGGGCCTGAGAATCAGGGACCTTAGCAGTTTCCCTGATGGTCTCTTCTCCTTTGCTTCACTGATTTCAGATATGCAGATATTCAGAGCTTTTAATTTCCCTTGCCTGGCATCCTTTCAGGCAGACACAGGAGCATATACTTCTTTACTTAAACAGTGTGTTTGGTTGAAAAAGCAGAGACCAATATTATGTGAGAGTAAAATTTCAGAATCCTGACTTTGTAAAAATTTTAATATCTATGGTATCACCTCAGTCATTGTGCAAGTATGTGACGTTAATAAAACATGCATCTCCAAAAGTCTGATATAGAAACAGCATTGCCAAGTAGTAGAAATTGTACTCACCTGTTCTAGCCTGTATTTTTGAGGATCCATGTGCTGCGCCATCATTTTTCATGGATTTGCCTCTTAACTTCTTAAGCATTGGATTATTCCACGTTTCCAGAAAGAGAAGAATGGGATGCCTTTTTTTTTTTGTTGTAATAAACTCCTCAAATAAGAGGCAGATTTCTCATAATGAAGTATATATTGAATGGTGCACAGAGGAGAGAATAAGCAAAGTTTTTGTTAAACTCTTGTTTAATCTTCAGTTCAAGTGCTTTATTGCAGTGCCCCAGGTTTTGCCACCTTGTATTAAGTCTTCTGTTTGAATGGTTATTAAAGGAACTCAAATTTGTATTTTTATATCCAGCTTTTGGTTTGCAATTAGCCTTTGAGATGTGGAACTTGTAGAAAGAATCTGTAAACAGATGAGTTCAGTACAATTTGAAATAAATACAATTTGATGCTATTGGACCCAGCATAGTGCCCTTCTTAAAATGGTTTGTAGCAGCAATTTCATGGTTATGTTTTTGTTCATTCTTGGAACATTGTACTCATTCTGCTTTATGCAAAGGACCATTGTGCATGTTTAATGTTTTTGTGAATGTTATTCAGTTAAGTTTTCTGTTGTCAAGACCTCTCCTTGGAAAAAAAGTGCAGGTAAATTTTCAGATGTCATAGTCTTTGGTGAATAAAGGTATTTGAAGAGCCCCGGTGTCAAACAGTGTTTTGCATTAATCCCTATTTCTGAATGCACTGCATTATCTCTAACACAGGAGATCAGCCTTGGGTGCTCATCTGCTTGCTCAGAAGTGTCTCTCCTTGTAGAACCTCATCTTGGAGTTAGTTTTCTAGACCACCTTCTGTTCCTCACAACTTATTCTTGAGTAACAACATAACCAAGGGACCTAGCAACTGCCTTTCCTTTGAGGAACTGGTGATTTAATAGCAGAAGGGCAAACTAACTCAACAAGTAGGATCTTCATCCAACAGGACCATGAAGGTGTCCAGGGCCATGTAGATCTTGTCTACATCACCACAACCATCCAGTCCCTTCCTTTTGCTGCTTTTCTGTACAATTCTCGCATCTTATTTTGGATAATACTGGGAATTTTCGGCCCAACACACTGGGAACCTGTCTCTCACTTGGATGCCAGTGCTCACCACATGATTGCTTACAAGAGTCATGTCATCAATGATTAAATGATAAAGGATGTGAGTAAGAATTACACTTGGGTCTGTGCAGGGATCCCATGTTGCTTCTGCATCTGCTGCCTTTTGGAGTTTCACTCTTCAGTCACAGGCCTGAAATTCAAATGCAGACTTTTCCCTCCGGTGGGCCTGATATTTACTTGCTTTTCACAAGCATCTACATCCACATTCCCAGAATGATGGAGGTGGGGGACACATTTTGACTGTGAAAAGGGCAGTTCTTCCAAGAGAATTAAAGGTTCCTCTTTCATCTGTCTTGGGAATGATAAAGCCGGGTGGGAGGCTGCTGCAATGGCTTCCCCAGGGTCAGTGATGGGAGAGGCAGGGAAGCCTCTCTCCTTTCCTTTCCTCTCTCCATTTGGTGGAACCCGCAGGCAATTGGTGTGGCTTAGGTGAAGGAGAAGGACTAGAGGCCACTTTTAGAGGACATCTCAGCCACAGTGTTCCTCCTGTGTCTCCTCTTTGGCCCACTACACATATTTTGCTTTTCATTTCCCCGAACGAAGACCCCCATCCGCATTGTTCTCCCGCTCGGCAGCTCTGCCACGGGAGAATAGCGAGTCCCCGTCTCTCTTGTTATGCTACATGAAACTAAAAATATCAACCCCACTGGAGTTACTTCTACATTAAAGACGTAAGTGAAATAAAAATCACTTTTGGAGCTTTTTTTAAAATTTAATTTTTAATTAATCTTAATTAATTTGAATTTTGAAGTGGTCTGGAAAATAGTTTAAAATGAACATATATATATATATATATATATATATATTTTTTTTTTTTTCCCCCATTTCCAGCGCTGAGAGCATGAATAGAGCAGGACAGGCGCTGTGGCTTGCTGTTGGTGCTGTCGAAGTCGGGACTTGGTGCAGGACAGGAGAGGGGCAACCAGAGGGCTGGGTGTCCCCATGTCGGCCGGCCTGTGCGGGCGAGCTGGCCCCGGGGCACCGCGAGCCCCTTCTCCCCGTGGGTGCGTGGCACCAGGCAAGGCAGGGCCGGGCAGGGTGCGGCGGGCGGGGAGGCCGCGCTCGGGGGCCGGGGGAAGACGCCCGCGGCCTCCCGCGTCCCGCCGCGGCGCCGTGCTCCCGCCTCAGCTCCCCACACGGCCTTCCCGCCACCCGCCGTTGCCATGGCAACCGGCCGCTGCTCCGGGGGGGGACTGTGGGGGCTGGCAGGCAAGCGGCGCCCCGGGGCCCTGAGGGGACGGGCCTGGGGGATGGGGCCCGGCGCTCTGAGTGGGGTCCGTGTGGGGCTGCGCCTGTGGGCTCAGGTCCTGGCACTGCAGGGGGCAGGGGGCTCGACGCCGGGGGGACCCTCGAGGTGGGGGTCTAGCACCATGGAGGGCCCAGCGGGGTGGGCGCCTGGCACTGCCGAGGGGCCTGCGGGCCTGACGGGCCCCGTGGGCCGCACAGCGGCTCTCCGCAGGGCCGGCCCAGAGCGGGACCAGCTGTGCAGGACGGGCGGGGTGTGGAGGCAGGTGTGCGGGGGGGCGTTGGGTGTGCCCCGCAGTTTGAGGTGAAACCTCTGTGTGTGAGCAGGTGGAGGGGCTGCAGGCCCGGGGACCCTGGCTCTGTTGACTCGCAGCAACCCGCAAGTGTGAGCGGCAGGAGGTGTCTGGGGAGCTGCGTGGAGAGTGCGGTCCTCTGAGAGGTAGGAAGCGGTGGTGGTTCTAATTAATGCCTGTGTGGTAGCCTCATCTGTGTTGTGGGGCTCTCATGAGTATTGTAGCAACAAAGGTATATTTTAGGGTTCAGTTAATTAAGAATTGCTTATAAATCTGCCTAGGTCCTGTGTTGCCCTTAACTAAACTCTGCTGTTGTGGCTGTACTGCAGAAATAGACCATGTTTATACAGTTACAGCAGTAGTTTGACTAACCTCCTGTAGAGCTCTTTCTCTGCTCCTTTCAATCATTCCTCATTGGATACTAAATGCTTGCTCTCCTCCTTCTGCCAGTTGAACCAGTTGCAGTGGGGAGGGTAGGGCTGATACCTGCTTTTAGCCATCTCAGCAGAAGAGCACTTCCCTGGATCCCTGGGAGGAGTAGCAGTGCCGGTTGCTGCTGCGGGTTTTCCTCTCAGGGAGCAGGCTAGGCTCTTGTAACTGGGCCTGGTTGTAGGGCTGAAGTTTGTAGCAGGCTTTAGGTTTTGGATATGCCAGCATGCCGGAGTGAAGTTTTGTCAGGAGTGCTCCGGAGAAATGATAAGATTGTATGAATTAGCTTCTGATTTCATTTTATAATAAATCTCATTTCTTTTTCTGGGGCTAGTTTCAAGTACATATGGAAGAGCCTAATATGTGTTGTCTTTAGGTATTTAGATATAAGTTTTATATAAACTTGGTATTAGCAGGGCACTTAAATGCATGTTTATAGTGAGGATGGGCCTGACTTGTTGGCACAAGTGTTGTTCAAGCAAATAACTTGATTAAAAAGTCTTGATTTTTATATAGAAGTATGTGTCTGTATATGTTAACTTGGGAGTTAATTCCTTTTTTGAGAGTGATAGTAAGGGAGAAAGTGTCTCCCAACAAGCTAAAAAGAAAAAAAAATCTAGGAGTTAAATTCAGTATGTGTAGTGACTGAATAAATGTAGCCATTTAGATACCTGTAAGCTCTGGAGTTTCACACTGCATTGCAATGCATGGCAAGGTTTTCTCAGCTGTTGGGGTGTTTTGGTTTTTTTTTTTCAAGCAATACTGTACCAACACTGCTGACACTTGCCTTCCTAGAAATAGATGTTTAATCTGAGTGTTTGAATCCTGAACTAATGTTAAAATCTCATAAATTCTTTGTGACCTATACAAATTAACAGAGTAGTAAGTAAAATGCTGTTTGATGAAGAGAAATACTGCATTTCTAGGTTAGAAAATACACAGTATAGGAAATTACTGGTCAGTCCTAAGAAAATGTTAGAGTAAACTGCTTAAATAGAATAATAAGCACATTAATATTTTGTTTTTATCAAAAAATCTTCCAAACAGTACTTTATCTTGAGTTTTGGACTTATTTCTATGAATGCAAAAAAAAAAAAACCCAAACTAATTCTCTTTGAGGAACATAGTCAGAAATATCTGTTCCTAAGTACAGATATCTGGGAAAGCTTGCCAATCTGCAGTTGATGTTCAGAACTAAAGCATGATTTTACTTGAGCGTTTTTTGAAGAAAAGGATCACTTAATCATGTAAGATTACTTTCTATTATTTTTTTAAGAACAGTTAATGATTGTTTAAAAAAAACCCCAACAAACCACTGAGTGCTTCTATCTCATTTCACAAGTGTCTTTTATGAAGATTGTCTCTGATTGTGGAAACTGATTTGTAGTCTTAAGAATTCTTGGCCATCTACTTGTGTAGCTTTAAACATCTTCAGTGTGAGGAAAACACCAGAAGTCCTTGTCTTGATATCTGGATCCTTGGTCTCTGTATGCTTCGTAGAGTAATTTTGTGGAAAAGGCTGACAGTATCAGGGTAGAATAACTTGTGAAAATGCTGATGTTCTCGGGGACAGCCGCTTGCCTTTGCACGGCTCGCAAATGCTGATCCCCTTACAGATTTGATGACTCTTTTAACATGGTCAAAAGCAAGCAAACAAAAAACCCCTAATGGTATTTAACAATGCAGTTCGCAGAACAGGCTTGTAGTGTTCTAAGACTTCTATTTCTCATTATCTCCTTACTTGAAAAACATTGTATTGGTTCAAGAGTGCGTGCAGGGCTGTAGTTAACTATGTTTATTGGATAAATTGAGTTGTCATGAGCTGCATACAAGAGTATTTCATCCTTTGCAGAGCAACTGGGGAAGCAATATTCTTTAGCACAAAAGCTCACTGGCAGCTCTATGTAAAGCAAAACTGCTGCAATTTTAAAACATAGGAAGCTTTTAATAATATTTGAGAGGGGGAATGAAACTGTACTTGCACGTTTATTGGTGAGAATTATAGCACACTTGCCACAGTCTATGCCAACAACCATTCTTGGCTCTTCTGTTCACATGCTGTTACGAACCAATGTCCATCCTGTACCTTAAAACTCTTCACTGTAATAGCTCAATTAAGAAATCAAGGGAGAAATTGCTTAAGCAAGGAAGACCAAAGCCAATCTTGTATGGATATCTGGTAATCTAGTGGATGTTTTCTCTTTCAAATTCAGAATTTGTATGAACCGAGTTCTGGCCTCTGTGCATCTACAGTAAACTTGGTCATGCAATTTAAAGTGTTTGTGGTGCCTGCTAGTTATGCTAAGAGTGCTAACTTTGTGATATGTTTTGCTATTAACACTGCAAACATTAATTGATACGCCGTGGCTTTATTGTGGTGGAGATTTTTAGTTTGTTATTTATAGATCTGAAACATACAAGATGTGATATAAAAGCCTTCAATATGAAAAATGTTACATTTCTGAGCAGACAGTGAGAAAATTGCCTTTTAGAGGTCAAAACTCCCACTGCCTCTGGCAACATGGCCTTGATGTCATTTGACAGGGTGGAAACACAGCCCTTCATGGGAATAAACAGCCAATACCTGCATGATTCATTTCGTTAGGAGGGTTCTTCCATTGTTGCTAGGCAATATTTGCTAGGTGGAGTTAAAAAAATACAACAAAAAAACCAACAAAAACCCCAAAACCCAACTGCTGTATCCTCAGTATCATACTTCTTGTAGGTTGTCTTGCTATTGGTATTGATTTTTATTCTGTGGTTGGTTGGGGTTTTTTTTAATTGGGTGTTAATTTTTCCTTTCTGCAGAATTAATAGGAGAAGCATGAACTGAATCCCAGTAGCTACCTTCCCCTCCAAGAGGCAGGGAAGGGAAAAGGCGGGAAAGGGTTGTCACCTGGTTAGCAGAATGTTTCCTTTCTCTCTTCCTCTCTCTGTACCTTCTAAGAGCTGTCTGTTTGGAATTGCTCAGCTGTGTTGTGATGTGCAATGCTTAGAGAAGAGCCATGGCAGAGACCAGCAGACATTCATTTGAAATGATTTTCATTCACTGCATTCTGGAATGGACTTGAAAGCAGGTCTCAGAGGCAACTTGTATGTACCAGTTTGTCTTACATATTTATTTATGACAGACTTGAATCTTCAGGATGGTATTCTATCAAGTGACATACCCACTCAGTGTGATGTGTGTCTAAAAATAGGTCATTGTCAAAGGACAGAAAGGAATTGTATAAACTTACAAACTGAACCATTGCAGTCTAGCATGATAGCACACTCTGAAGCTGAGGTAATGCTGTTTTCAAAATTATAGCTTTCCATGGATTACTTTTTAGAATAATATGTTAGCATTGCATTTATCAAGCTAGGAGAAGGCTAGCTGCTGACTCTAAAGATAGCTGATGCTAACAGGTAACTCCTGACACAGTAGTTTGAAAATAGTTCTCAAAGTGAAACAAACCAGAGGTCATCTCAGAAGGTAGCAGAGTTGAACCAAACTCTGCTCGTATGCTTAAAATATCACTGATTTCAAATAACTAATTTTTAATGTGTTAAATCATACCATAAAGCACTTATTTAATGCTGGGATTTGGGCATTTGGGTTTGAAAATAATGTTCATGCTTTGTGCATTTAGCCAATGTGAATTTTTTTCTTTTTTTTTTTTTTTTGAGTAATGATTAGCAGGCCTGAAAAAATAAAACCACTAAGAAATGACCCTGTTTAAAAACGGGCATCAGGAAATATTTTTATCATCTTGAATAACCTGTTGATGCATACAAATGTGTGGCTTTTTTGGACTGTAACAGAGCAATGCAGTTTTTTTCTGGTTATGACAGTGTAGGCACTACTATGTAAGTAAGGCCTATAGCTTAGCTACACGAGTAATGCACGTTTTGGTGCTTAGCTGCAGTGTTGTTACTGCAGACCAAATAGAGAGACTCATATTTCATGAAGGAGAGACTGTGGAAGTGGTCAGTAAGGGAACAAATACATTTGTGTATGGGGTTCTGTCAATAGGGTTTGAGGTTACCAGGTAAAGGGGTAGGCAAGAAATAAAGGGGAAGTGTGACACCTGGTGGAAAGATGGTATCGGGAGCACGAGATCTCTTAATTGTTAACAGGCTTATTTGACGTGAAAAGCTTTGTGATGTTTGAGAACGTGTATACCACAGCTGGAGATGAAACCAGAATGAGTGACTTGTGATCTCATGGTTCATGTTGTCCAAACCAGTAAATGCAGCAAGCTGATTATATTCTTATAAATAGTAATCTTTTTTTTTAAGATACCAAAGAAAGCTTATGTTGTTAAGTAGCTTCCCCAGACCCTTAATCTACGCTAGAAAATAAATTAATATGGTAGAGGTTTAACTAACTTTGAAGATCATAGCACTTTTTTTGAAGCTTAAGTTCCTTATTGAGTCTTCTGTAGTACTACTTCCAAGTACAATTCCCATATTACCAGGACTGTCTGCTGCTGCATAGCCCTGCTTACTCATCTGGGAAATGCTGGTCTGATGCTGACTTGGAGATGCAATTGCAGGAGTATTAGAGCTGTTTGGTTTCTGTTCACTTACAGCTGGTTGGATACTGTGAACATGCTCTTCTGCAGAGTGCAGGAATATCATAATATTGCATACATGAGGGATGAGAAAAAGGGGAAGAATCCTGTAGAATAGGAGGGAGGAAAAAGTGCAGATAACTTTTTCTTGGTGTCACATTGCTAGTTAGAACTTGCTGTCCTTCAGCCAGTAGAACTTGCAGGGATCAGGTGGGGCTCAGAGCTGCAGAGAGCTTGCTTTATTGTATTTATTTCCAGTGTTATAGTATGCTGTGGAAAAACAGTCTGCAATTCATTGGAAAAACCTTTGTATTAAGGATGTTCAGGAAGCTCCTAGCTCAGCTGAGAGGCGCAGGGGAAAGAAAATAAGAAAACTCGTCTTAATCTTTCAGCTCTGCTTCAAAATGTCTGATTTTCTGAGGTTTCATTCCATATGGTATTGATCATCCCATGTCACTCTGAGATTTTTCTGTGTTATGACTTTGCTACTGAAAGATTGCTTTATCCCAACCGTGGTGCAAGTTCAATCACAATTCTGCTTTGTAGTTCAGGCTCATCTCCTGTGCATAACTGCCCCCCCCCCCCTCCCAAATCATGTGGGATTTTCCACTTCATCAAAAGGCAATAGGTCTTGAGCTTGTCTTGTTCTTTATGCATTTTTCTTCTATTTTTAGTGTTAGCATATCACTTGCTAGAACAATATATTACAAGAGTTCGGTATTGCTATAGGCAGTGACTTTTTTTTTTCTTGCTTTGGGGGCAGACTCCATCTGCAAGTTTTTGCCTGCTTGCTCAGAAATAATGCTTTTTGGAAATTTGCCAGTTCAGGCATGGAAACTAGTTAGTAAATACCTAAAACCACCATTCCAGCATTTCAGTCATTCAATCCCAGCTGGAATGGAGCAACATTGAAATGGAATAAGCCCATCTGAGATGGCTGACTTCTTGGTCAGCCACACCAAGCATTTAACATCAGCATGTGTGAGTAACCTGTTCCTTCAGGTCACCTGATTGTTAGAGTCACAAATTGGGTGATATTTATGAACTGTGATGTTTTGGTACCATGATGAATAAAATGTTTACTCCACAGAGCAAACTTCTCCTGTGCCTGCAGAACTGAAATGCAGTTTCCATTAGAGCTGTTGCTAATCTAAATGGGTTTGAGTGGAAGAAGGCCTCTGGTAGAGAGTTTGCTGGTATACTGTAGTGCAGTTTAGTTCAGTGTTGAACACTTCCTCCCCAGTCTACCTCTTCCGTGGGGCAACAATTATCCCTTTTCAGCCTGCGTTTGCTGAAATGGATTGTGTGGGCACTCTCATACTTGTGGAACCACATCTGCTGAGATGGGTTAAACTCCCAGGTACTGTACTGTCATACAAAGACTCGATGCAGGCCAAGCTTCCATTTCTTCATGAGATACTTTGTTTATATTTTATCAAGTGGGAGGGAACCTAGTTATATCAATTAATAGCTTTCTGAAGATCATTGTGGAGTGTGTAGAGAAATGGCACTGTTAAAGAGGGGTAGATACTCTAGGTTAACGGTTCTGGAAATCTAAGTGAGAAACACAATTTCTAGTAAAGTTGAGGCCTGATTATTCTAAAAGACCTCTAGACCTAACCTAAAAAAAAAACCAAACAAAAAGACCCCCAAAAACCCAACCAAACAAAAAACCCCAGGAGTTTTGATCGACTTGAGAGCAGGACTGACAAGTTTTGGTTCTCGGCTCTGTGTTGATGAGGAGAAATTCTCCTTCTTAATAAATTATAGCTGGTAATGGTACTGAGCTTGTGGTAGCACAAGGTGCTTTCTTAACTGCAAATGTGATCTCAGTCTGAAAATATCTTAATAAATTCACTGAATGGACTTTTCTGTAGTATTTTCTTACAATTATAAGCCCTTCATTTTTGCCCCAAGCATCTACTTAGATATCATAAAGTGAAAAAATCTTAATGTCATCAAATGAGAAAAAAATGAGCATATTGCCTTGGAGAGAAACAAAATGGGGAGGGGGATTGAGGAGACAAATGGTACAGAACAATATTTGCTGCACTCTTGTGGACACCAGGAGAAAAATGTCCTTTGTTTTCCAGAGAAAAAATTAAAAATGTGTTTGTATCAATCTTGCAGCTTCTTAGTAACAATTGTAAATTTTTGACCATGCAGATTTGAGAAAGCTGGCAGCTTGTGTTTGTACACATTGGTCTCTGGTACTGGTGCCTGTGGGTGTGTAGTAGCTGTTCTGGTGTGTATCTTGGGCCAGGAGGAGGAAGGGTTCCCTGAGAACCTGTTGCAAAAAAGAAAAAAATTCTGATGGAAGCTGAAAGTTAGTGAAAGGAAGAAATAAAACTTCCTTATGGAAATATACCACTGGATGCCACTGTTGCTTCATGGAATGTCATACTAAAATAACATCAGCTCTGCTTATTTGAAAAATTCTGCTTTTCCTTCACTCATCTTCTTAGTTCTTTATTACTTTAATCTTTGTTCTTATAAAAGGAAAGGAGAAATCGTGCCCCACTTATTCTCTCCAGCAACATGGTGATATGGTTCCCATATCTAGAAGTGACAGCTTGTCACAGGAAAGAAGAGAGTGACAAAGTTTTTTCTTTTTTTTTTTTTTTTTCCACCTTCTAAGGTAAAATCTTCTTGAAAAGAAGAAAGGTTCAGATGAAAGAACAGCCAGTTTTCCTTATAACTAAATTCCTTCTCTCTGGCTCTGAATCCTGCGTTAATCACAACTAGATTTGGACACTGAGCCTTTATTCCTGTTTTAATGTCATCCTAGAGAGCGGGGCAGGAGGTCACTTTCGCAAATGCCTGTTTATTTCCTTTCCCAAGTGTTGGGCATTTTGTACTTGAAAGAATGTTTTTTTGCTTGTTACAATTTTTTCCTCCTTGGGGGAAGCAGGGAGGGGGAGGTCATCAGGTGAATTTTTGATGGCTGTTGCTTGTTTTCACAGGCTCTTTTTAATCACCTGATTAGCAACTCTGGGACTTTTCTCTAAGTCATACAGTGGGTTTCTTGTGTTTTGGATTTTTTTGAGTGAAGCAACTCCAAAAATGTAATTAACTAAAAGAAATGAAAATCCAAAAAACTGAAGCCTCATTTTCAGATGGTTTGGTTGTTGTATTCTGTGTGTGCCTAGTTCCTGTGCTTTCCTGTGAGAGAAGAAAATAAAAATGTTGGAAAAAAAAAACCCCAAAACTGAGAGCTGAGCGTTTTCTAGGGTCATGGTGGTGCATGCAGCCTGTTAGCCTGGCTTCTTCAGAGACAGGGACTGCCTTCTGCTGTGCGCCTGCTTAATTGCCTGAGCCCTAGATATTATTGGTTCCATAAAGTGCTAGGCTAATTAATGTGAGTAGAGATGTAGAGAAAAGGCAACCACAATGGAAACGGTCTGTTGAGAGGGCTCTGAAGGAAGAAGCAGCTATAAGCGTGCAGCCCTGCGAAAGCAGGCTGGTTCTCTGCGGGCAGGCTGGGCGGGAGCAGGCAGACAGCAGGGCTGCAGCCCCGGGCCTCGGCACTGCCATGGAGACAGCACAGGAGCACCGCATCCCTCCGGCCCTCCAGGCCTTGTGCCTCTGCTCTGCATTTAGAGGCAGCAGCACCCACGCAACCTGTGTGGGGCTGCAGGAGGGAGAAGGCTAAAATGCATGTTTGCTCTGCTGCTTTACAACTGGCTTGTAAAGCAAATTAAGGGTGAGTAAAGAAACAAGTCAATGTACTAAGTTTATTGTCAAACATGGAGTGGCAGCAGCAGCACAATCCCCTGTGCTGGATGTTGTCCAGAATGCATTTTAATTATGCTTCTGTTCACTGATAACTCTCTTCTGGAACCTGGGCCGAAGTTTTGTCTGGTTTAGATGTTGTAATCAAAGTTTTCCCAGGATCAGCACTGGGTGCTAATATTACCTTGTTGTAGATGCTGAAAGGGAAGCCTGCCAGCAGAGCTGCTACTGTTGTTGATGCCGCATAAACTTGTAGCAGTGACCCAGATAACATTGTGACTGACACAGTACATTACAGTGTCAGGAGACATAAATGTCTCCTGCAGCCCCTCACAGAGCTCCAGCTGTGCTGTGGTACCTGCCCTTAAGCCCCATCTGCCCAAGAAACTGACCCACTGCTGATGGGCTGGGGGGACTTGCTGAGCTTTGCTCAATTAGGAACTAGTTGTACATGTGGGTTCAGAAAATATATAGTGCTTGCAATTATTTGGAAATTATGGCCATTTAGTGTACTTATTAAAGGACCTCTCCAGAGTGCTTGCCTGGGCTTTGCTATGCCTGAGAATTCATAACAGTCATCTAAGTGTGACAGCTCTCTGGAGAGCACTTTTGTGCTTTCTCCCCTTATATATCACACTCTGGTCTGTTCCTACTTTGGGCCTAGACATCAGAGAGGGCTAGTGTTTAAATTATCCCTCCTGTAGCTCTGCAGTCAGCCATGTTTTTATCTCTTCTCTGTCCTGAAGTTGAAATCACAACTTCTCATTTATATTATGCCATGCAAAGAGAAGGTTCTCCCTGTTCTTACTGGCTTGCAGTAGGGCTGGTTTAATTGCTGAAGAATACTGAGTGGCTGTGCTGTGGCTTGATGTTGTGGGCTTGCTCAAACAATAAAATGTGAGGTACAGATGAAAGAAGCAGACATCTTCCTGGGATCTTTGGACAACAGAATAAACAGAATATCACTACCTTTTGTGGTTTGCAGCTGTTGGAGAAAAATAGCTAAATGAAGTTTGACTTCTGCATGTTGAAGGCCTGGGCTTTTGCATATAGCATGAACTGGTGAAAGGTAAGGTGGAACAGAGCAGAACTCAAGCCTGGGTTCTGGAGAGGCTGTGGTGAGGTTAGATAGCTACCTAGCATGGAGGGCAGAGCCAGAGAAGCATTAAAAAAGTATGGCATATAAATTAAATACTTAAGCTGCTGCTGTTTGTTTGTTTTGTTTTTTTCCCAGCATTTATGCTTACTTCATCCCTTGTTCATTTTGTGGATTGAAAGTAGTGAGTGGATGCAGAGGATCACTGCTGAACGCTGTCCTTGGGCTTCCTCTTTACTGGCATGTGTATATGTGTGAAGGTCAGGAATGCTTACACAGTCTTCAGCTCCCTTTGAGTGTTCCTGAAGTGTACAGAACCCAGCCCCTGCTGCATCAGGAGCCTCCCGAAGATAACAATTACTGATTCATAGTTGTGACATCTTTTGTTAATGGGAAATGTTAATACATGTATACAGTAGAACCCACTGCCAGAAATGGCAAAGCAAGGTTCTGTATCTTTTACAAGAAGCAACAGACAAAGAACAAATATGTTTTGGAGCAGAGGTTGTGAGTGGTTCTCCATGCCACAGGCATTGTTAGGGCTGTGCCTGTGGCTCTGTGTGCGTGTTTATAGCCATGAATCATTATGAAGCAGAAACCAATTGTTTTTACCTCATGTAAGCCTCTGCTTGTTTATGTATTTGAAAGCAACATCTCATTCTTTTTGCTTTATTTGCAACCTTCACAATTTAATGTTTGTATAAATCTTAAAGGTGACATCTTCACAATGTAGGTCTTTGCTCCACAGTCCTCGTCTCTCATCCTGCTGCAGTATGCTAAAAATGTGAGCATAATTGTTTGCAGCCTCCTCTTCTATGGGGGTGGTCTCTGTAAATTTATCTGGTCTCTTAGGGGATGTTGCATCCTCTAGCTGCTGGTGTATGGAAAGTGCATTGCTACAAAATTATTTATAACTCTTTCAGTTGGCACTGGATCTCTGTGGTTCTTCACTGCAAGTCTTGTCAAACTCTCGGAGGAGATTTTTCAACAGCTCCTAGCTCATAAGCAACAACTTCCCCTGTGATAACCCTGCAGCCAGTTGTTTTGTTCCTTCAAGCTTCTGTCCCTGTGTCGACAACCTAGTCATTAGACTGATTATTATTTAAGCTGATTGTGAATTCTGGTTTAGACTCTTTGCTTTTGTAGTGAGTAATTAGAGAAGGCATTTTCCCCATCCATTTGTGCTATTCATGGAAATGTTATCACTTACAGAAGATACAGAATAGACACTTGTAGGTTCTATCTTTTTTTTAAAAAAAGTGATTTACTAAAAGTCCATGGGAAAGGTGAAGTTCCTGGCTAATTTCTAGAAAACTTGCCCTATTTGCCTTACTATGTACTAGATGTTTAGAGATTTGGTGCTAATGTTTTACAACATGCTGATATTCCTTAAGGATGTGGGATGGTTTTCTTTTTTTCTTTCCTATCCTCCAATATCATGAAGCTAAGATCATACTATTTCTGTTCTAGGTAGGACAATATGTAAACAGGATATGAAAACCTTCCTTTATTATAAAATATTTTGAGACTATAGTCTACAGGTGAATGTGAGATGAAGGCAACAGATAGTGGCAAGACTGTCATAATTTAGAAAGAGTATTTTTATCTTTTGAAATAATGTAGTCATAGAAGTGTAGGTTTTAAAGTTGTCTTTGATTAAAAGACACAAAAGATTAAATTCTTCATTCAGTTAGTGTGTTGGCTTTCCTGAGCATTCTAGGAACTGGAGCAAAGGTAATAACTAAGGGTCAAGGGGAGAAGACTGCCTGGCTGGTCATTAATTATTTTGCCTGTGGAATATGGCTGTGAAGAAGTTTTTGGTTCCACCCTCCGCCCCACCCAAACCCCACACCAAGAAAACTGTATGTTTTGCTGAAATCTGACTTTAGAGTAATTGAGGAGATATAAGGAATGTTGAAAATTGGGTCTTTCAGGTGTGTGTGTGTGTTTGGTTTTGCATTTTACAGGAAAACTTGGGAGGGAGGAAGGCTTCCTGTGATTCAAAAGAAGGTAAAGACTTAGTGAAACTGCCAGTCTTCATGCAGCTCTGAAATCCTGTGTACTGGAGGGAGGGTTGTGACAGGGACAGGTAGTCCCTGATAACTTCCATGTATCTACTGCAGGTTCAGTACCTCTGAACATGAAGGTGTCTGGATTTCAATGTAAACAGCCCAAGAGTGTTCTAAAATTTGTCACTAATTCTTAGCTTTCTGTGCTAGTGCCTTGTTCTGCTCCAGTTCTGTTGCTTGTACCACAGCTAGTTTTCTTGAAGTTGGAATGAGAGCAGTTGCAATTGTGAGAGCAGCACAAGAAATGTAGGCAGTGCTTAGTGAAGGGTAGGAGAGATTTACTGTGTCTGTTTCTACTGAATACATTGTCAATCAATCTTCTTATTAGGTGGGGTGTTGAGTGCATAAAGCCTCCTAAGGGTCTAAGTAAGTTATTTTTGGAAAGTAAAAGACCTTACAAAATGAAAGTAAGTTGCATTACTATAATTTCATCCAAAGTACTTAATGATCTGCAATAACAGAGAATGCAAATGGGCCAAGTGTTGCCCTAAATATCATCAGAACTGCAGCTCTGTGTAGAGAACTATGCAGTTTGAATTGGTAAAAAGGAGTTACATTAATTATATGGCGTGCCACACAAACATGAACAGCATTAAAAGGCCAGCCTTTAAATCTTAAAACGCTTTCAGTGCCTACTATCCTCATTATTAACATCCATATTCTACATCAGTGCTGCTGGCAAGAGGTGAAAGCCATCCAGGGTGAAAAGAAATTAGTTTCATTTTTCAGTAATTATGGGGAAAAACCTGTTCACTGTCTCTAGTCACCCTCTCAAGTTATCCTAGTGCTGCTGGTTAAAGAGATCCTGATCTATGGTGTTTCACTAATGATCAACAGTTTTAGGAATGACGTATTCCAACAGCACAGCCTCTGTTATTGGGACAATTTTTACCTCTTGAGCAGCTGCCAGATCTTTCAAAACCACTGGGAAAGCTTACGAAGGGTAAGGTTTTTTCTTCTTCAACTTGATATCAGTATTGCTTGGGATGCAAAGTAATGTTTCCAGTTTTCAGAGGAAAAGGCCACCTCCTCCAAGACAGGTATTTAAACAATGTATGTCTGAGGGGAAACAAATAGTTGTTATTATCCTGGCTAGGTAAAGGGAGAGACACTGTAGACTTTGTCAAGAATTAAGTGGAAATGACAGGACAGCACGCTCAGGTAGTAGTTGTCTTACAATGTGGCAAGTTCTATATGGATAAATAAAATATCTTAATTTGTCAGGTGCATTTTCCTGTTCTTATTTCAGATGGGCCTTTTGTTTCACAAGGTTGAATGACAGAAAAGATTGCAGTAGGAAGTTGGTAATGCATTTTGAGGTGCATCCTGGAGGACTAAGTAGGTACCTCCAATTGAGAAATACAAAGGTTTGGTTTGTTCTTCTGTTTCTCCATTCTAAACTGGATTTATGTGGTACTTAAAAACATCAGTGGTCAACACAGAGCTGGCTGCTAGGTGACTTTGTACTGGAGTGTACCATGTCACTGCTGTGGTTAATTGCCAGTGCTTCTAATGTGTCTCATGAAATGTTGATTCTCAAGTTATGAAAAACTCTGACAGACTTCCCATGCATCTGTTTACGGTGTCTTACAAAGGATTAATGACAGTTCAAGTCTAAGCAATAACTTGAATACTAAATTTATGTGACTGTTTTCTTACTTATATTTAATTCATCACTCAAGTGGCCTTGTGCCATCTGTGGCCACTTGCAAAACTTCTCTGACATTCACACTGTATGAAATGCTGTGTGGTGTATAAGAACTGCTGTACTTGGGGCGAATGGTGGCACTTCTTTAGATATTCTGGTCACAGAGAAACAAGTAGTAATGGCTTTTTCCTTGGTGCCCCTAAATAGTTTTGATCTCAGACAAAATTAATTGTGACAATTTTTATCTTCAAAGAATTGACCTGCTTACCCCTTTATTACATTATCAATTCTACTTCAAATGATCCTGGCTGTAGCAACTTGATCTTTGAAGCAGTTCAGCATTCTGTGATTGTGAGTTACTTAAGCTTCTTGTGCTTAGCATTGTGCTTCTAAATAAAGGCAACATCTTTAATTCACTTCTTTCTGAAAGAACAGACTATATTAAAAAAATAATAATTTAATTAGATCTTAAAATCTTTTTTTTTCACCAAGATACCTTATCTTCCCCAAAACTAGAACATGGGAGTCCACAGATATTAAAACTGCAGCAAGATGTTATACATGAATAGTTTATACCTTTCTGTCACCAGGTCACCTATGTAATAAAATGTCCTTATTCTTTAAGGCTACAGGCAGACAGTAGGATGCAAGAGAAATATACTGGGGCAGCCTGCATAAGACTTCCCATAGAACATCAGAATTATTCTTCTACTGAGTATGAAATCTTGCCTTTGGCACTAAGCTATATTGAATGCCTCAGAAGGGAATGAAAAAGAAAACCTCCTCTAAGCAGGAAGGTAACTTTGAATGCAGAGCTGCTATGTGTGGATTTCTACCTCTTCTCCATTTGGTGCTTTGATTTCCTTTCCTTTTGTCTTCACTGGCTGTGCTACAATGCTGTTAGTATTTTTCAGTTCTTTGAAGCAGAAAGAAAACTAACACACAAAAGTGGTATTGGTGAACCCTGCAGCTGATCAAATGCTATATACACCATTATTTCTGTTTTATGGTAAATGTCATAAGATCTCTCACTGTTATGATAAAAGGTCCAGTGTCTGTTCTATTCTAATGCTTGCTTAAGAGCTGTCTTTGGTAAAAGTTAATGCTTGTTTTGAGGTGTGTTTGGTAAAAGCTTAAAAAAAGCCATGCACTGAGTTATTGTGCTTATTTAAGGTAACAGTGAGACTTTCATTGCCTGCACCTGGGAATCCCTTTCTTAAAGAAATAGCATCTCTGGCATCGACTGCCTGTACCTCTGAATGGACTGTGTAACTGTCTGTAATACAGTTAAAGCCTTGATGGGTAGACAAGAGAGACCTCATCTATCTTGTGAGTTTGAGGCTTTGATTATCCATTTAGTCTTCAGTAGATCTTCCCTTCTTGCCCATGCTTTCTTTTGTTGGCTAGTCTTCTGGTTTTGCAGAGGGAAATAAGTACTGAGAAGGTGGATTTTAAGTTGAGCTTCCTTAGGATATGTAAGCATGACTTGCAAGATAGCAAATGTATGCTTATTTATAGATATGCAAATATCTGTGCTTAGTAACTACAGATAAACTGTAAGAGGGAGAATCTGGATGGAATAGGATATGGAGGAAGATGATTTAGATGATCTAGTAGACCAGTAGTCCAGTCAGTTCTAAAATGTTATTGCCATGAAAGAGTCCAAAAGCCTGTATTTTGTCTTGCAGTTTGGTGTGTTGATTGAGGGAAGCGGGGAAAGACTAATAGAGAGATGCTTATAGGAACTGCAAGGGTAACACAGAGGAGAAACTGTGAAAATCGGGATCAGTAGATGAGACATGGATGAAGCCCCATGGAGAACATGTGTGATGTTTGGAAAATAAAATCTGGAAGTGTTCTTGCCAGAGGCAGGAGGATGGCTTTTACCAAAGTAGGGGCACTTGTAGGAGGGCTATGAAGCTGTAAGAGTCATAGAAACCATAAAAGAAGCAAGAATGCCCTGCTACAGCTTCTGTAGGTGAGAGAAATACCTATAAAGCAGTCCCACTGCAGGACCAGTCCTGGCCCAGCTGCCCAAGCGTGTAGGTAGGGTGTTCTTCCTTTGACAGATCCTGTAGTGCTTCTCCCAAGCAAGTTCTGCCTCTCTTTGGGGGTTCTGCATGGTCTTTCCTTTCTTTTTGCCTTGCAGCTGGCTTTCTGCTTGGCACAGGTTCTGCGCCCCCCTGACTTTCACTGTACTGATCTCTACGCCCTCATCTTGAGGGACTAATGAGCGAGGGTATCTACAGGGAGCTTTAATGCACTTAGACTACCTGACTTGAAATTGGTACCTATAGCCACTGTAGCCCACCTTCTCTTGCACTCACCCCTGCCAAGTAGCCTGTGTGGTATTTTGTGAGGGCGTGTGATCTTGCTGGATGTGGGGAATGATGTAGAAAATCTTTTAAATGTCAATGAGGAACAAAATTCTTTAGGCTTTTAATCTTGTTAAGTTCTCGCTTGATTTAGTCAAGACCTTCCCAGATGCTGGTTACCAGTGAGACTTAACTCTGAAAATGTGAAGACTTGAGGGTCTGTCTGATTCACAGGGGGGATCAGTACTGGCCTAATGGGAGCTTGGTTGAAACTTTAATTACAAGAAGACAGTAAAAAGCACTGTTTAAGAAAAAAAAAATTCCCCTTATCAAATTTTGTTGCTAGTCTAGTCAGGCTAAAAATTCTGCTTAATCTTAATGATTAGTAAGTTCTTCATTTCTGTGGGATCTATAGTTAAATAAATTACGAATTATTCGGAGGCAGTATATTAAAGAAGATATAATCAAGATATCCAGAATATTGTGGCATATTTAAATCCCATAATATTTTAAGATAAACCATTTTTGAGGGAGTAAAGATACTTTATATACAATTAGAGGCAGTATGATTAATAACCTTGGGCTCAGATTCAATGGCTTCCTTTGGGATTTGAGGTTTTTTCTACATCTCTGGATCCAAATACATGCCTTAATTACCAATCAGTCAGTGAAGGCAGACTGAAGTGTGGATGTATATACTTGAGTTTGAATTAGCATTTCTTCCACAGACTTGGATTAGTGAGGCTGAGTGTAACTACAGATTCTAGTCGCTCTCAGAAGCGACTCTGAGAAGAATCTGTTGAGCTCTACATTTTTCAAAACTGGCAGACCAGTCTGTTTCACATCATATGATGGTTATGCCACATGCTAAACCTGCACAAGGTAAGCCTTGGTCCAAATGCAGATGTGTTTAAGAAGTGCTGAGAAGATTCAGACCATCTAAAACTAGACCAGTAGTTGGGCAGGGCAGTGTAGTTTCTCCCCAGTCCTATTTATGGGTGTTTCAGGAGGAATAAGAGATTTTGATAGACAAGAAACAAACACATCTGTTTTGAAACCATTCTGGCTGCAGATAATCTGCAAGGCTACAAAATGAAATCTGAATCGAAGACAAGAAAAGAGGAGTAAGGTACTTCTGAGACTTGAACACTCACAGCTTGCTACAAAGTCAGTGTGACTTGTGAGTGGGTGATGCTCCTTAAATAGCAAGCTGTGTCAGGACTTCCTTTTTACTGCAAAAACAGAAGAGTCAATACCTTCAAAGTCAATGGGATTGGGAGCTCAGGATTTTGGAAGATGTTACTCCAGGGTGCTTAGCTTGTGAGATATATCTGCAAGGAACCCGATTTCTGAGTTGAAGCTAGAGAATGGGGAAATGTGTTTGAAACCAGTCTTTATCGTAATTCTGGGTATTACTTATTTCTTACAGCTTAGAATGAAGAATAGTGGAGGAGAAGCAGCTCCTTGTAAAAGTGGGGAAAAATGGATAAATGCTGCCTGCTCTTTGGGACCTCACTGGACAATGCAACCATGCAGAAGGCAGTTGAAAATGTACCTTCTGTGTCGGGGGGCAACGATTCAACTGAACTCATTTGTCACTGAATTAAGTCAATATGAAACTCTAACTTAATCAGGATGTCCAGATACCAATGAAAACCAATTGGTTTGGAAATTTATTTCATCAGAGGGTTACAGATTTAATGTATGTGCCAGCTCTGACATGAGTCAAACTTACATTCTGTGTTGTCTTGCTAATCAAAGATGAGAATGTGATTATTATTGACTCTGCTGGGCTGTCCTGTCCTGTGCAGTCAGGGCTATCTGCTGCCTCTTCAGCTTGACTGTAACAAGTGGACTCAACTTGCTGTTGCTGTGGCACTGATCAAATGACTTTTTTTTTTCTTACCACCTTCACCACTGCCTTGCTCAGATCCAGCTTTAGCAATCTGCTTTTGTGCTCAGCTTGTAGTTACCCCAGAGCAACTGGGTGGGTAGTGGTGTTCCAATTAGGATTGGGGAAAATGTTTAGGTGAGTGTCATGATGCTATTTTGGAACCAGTGGTGCAGAAATTAAATGAAAATATGTAGTGTCTGTGTTTTAACACAGTTTACTGGAATTTAATTGTTCTCATTTATTTGCTTCTCCTCCTGCTTTCTGTAATCAGATATATCTATCTCTAGAGTTTCAGGATGTATGTATCAGCCCTTTATCTTCTGAGTTTTTCTAAAATTGATTTTACTTCTCCATATGTTCATTCTTGAGTGTTGATAAGGTGTATATTTTGGTCAAATATGGCAGGCTTAGCTTTTTATTCCAAGTAGTTAATTTTGAAACTCCCTATGAAGGTGCTTAAAGGTAAAATATTTTTGATCATTACCAGCTGCTGTGTGCTTCTTAGACTGTAACATAAACCTGACATTCAGTTTTGGTGGGATGATCTAATAAAGTTACCAGATTTATTTTAGATAATAAAAAATAAACTCTTTTTGCACAGTTAGACATGGATAAATTGTCAGATTTGTAACCCATCTCATATCTGCCACATTTTCCATGCTGCTTGAAATGGTCACTGTACTCCTGATTTATAAAAGCAGTATCACCTTGATGAGTATGCAGTGTGTCACTTGAGCAGGATTCATGTCTGTATGGATTTTAGTGGAGAAATACAATGAGAGACTATATAAATATTGCGACTTCTTGCTCCATCACATTCTGTCTTATTAGTCAGATTACCTGTGCTGTAGTAACTATGGCCTTTTTGGTATTTAAAAAAAAAAATCTGATGGAAAAGGAGATATAGGTGGGGAAAAGAACTCAGGCTAAGACTCTTTCCATTGTATCTTGCTGTAAGCAAATTAAAAATTAATTTGAGATTGGTAAATGAAATGCAGTGGAAAAACACTAAAGGTTATATAATTCCTGGATTTTCTTTCACACTAGAGATGGGAAAAGATAAGCAGAGCAATTCTAGGGGATCAGACCCAAAGCAGTCAGATAATGGATAAATAGTAGGCCAAATCTCCCACTTACCTGCCTACCTGCCCTAAGTATTAGCCTACCTGACTACTACTAGGTGTAGGAGTGTTGTTGTGACTGAATACTGTAGAAACAGGTCAGCTGTTTGACATTTTATAGAAACATGTAGCTAAAACCATACTCTGTGATCTTCAGTATATATGTATCTATGTGTAGGCTGGCATCAACTTCCTGTGACTTCTCTGTGGCTATGTCATGGTACCCAGAATGGGTTATACTGACTGGATGCATACTTAAAACTAAGATAAAATAACTTTTTAATGTGATCATAATGTAATTACTCTGTATCTGTGAATTTGAAGGTGAACTGTAGCCTGGAGCTTTCCTTTCTTAGGAAAGAAGCCACCTCCACTAGTGTCTAATAGATTGGGACAAGCTCTTAGTGCAGTTGCCTTAGGCCATTGCTTCCTGTGCTGCTGCTCCCTCTGCTTAAACATAATCTTAATGCCTTTTGCAGCTGGTGACATTACTTATGTTTGGATTTGTTGGGAGGAAATTTCCTGTATCAAGTGAAAATAAATCTGGACAGGAATCCCAGATTGGGAAAATAACTGTGGAAAAGTTGGATTATGAAAGCCTCTCTCATTTTTCATAACTTGACAGTGTAATTTTAAGCTCCAGGAAAAAATGATGACACTGCTAAAAAATATCACTGATAGAAAGTCCCATAAAGCTGAATGTGAACCATAGGGCCAGCACTACTGTAATAGCTGAGTTTAAAGAGAAGAATTCGTCTTGTACAAGGTAGGTACATAATGGAAAACTTGACCTCCACTGCAATTCTGTTAAGTGTGCCCTCCATTAAAAAAGAAGTTGGTGTAAAAATGGCAATGGATGGCAGAATTTGAAAGAGCATAATCATGCAACTGGGTAAAAATCACTGTAGCACAAACTACCTGGAAAATGTCACTTAAGATTTGCCCACATAGAAGGTGTTATGTGTGTATGCTCCTTGCTACATGCAAGTTAATTGTCCACTGAATTGCGTGTATGCGTTCAGCTTCCCAAAGTGTTATATTTAAACTAAATATTTAGAGTTCTTCATTAAACCAGACCAGAAAATATTTTTACAAGGCTGAATGTTTCTGTTAGACTAGTCATAAAGCAAACATTATTCTGTAGCATGAGTCACAGTGAACTGTATCAATTGCTTCATAATGTGTTAACCAAATAGCTTGGTGGCAGTGAGTGAGGCTTAGTGATGTCTGTCTTCCCATTCTGTGTCAGTGGGTTCTATACTGTCTTGCCCTTATGGTCAAGTGATGCATTATGCATCATGCTTTCATATACTTCAGAGTTAAACTGAAGTGTGGAACAGGCGAGTGCCTGCCATTCTTAAAAGCTGAATCCCCTGTGAGTCTAGCTGCATGTTGAATTCTGGACATGTTTGTTTGAATGGACAGTTCTGAGAAACGTTGGCAGAAGTGACTTACCAGTGGTAATTATCAGTTGTCACTGGTGTAGCTAATGTAAAATCTCATGCTCTCTTGTACTTTTCTCCAGTGCATTCTTCCAGCAGTATCATGCTGGAAGCCATAAGAGATATTTGTTTACAGACTGATCTGCTAGGTTCTGTTGTTGAAAGCTAAGAAAATTGCTAACCCTTCTTAACCAGTATCTGTTGTCCTGGGACAAAACTAGTTATGTGCATCTTCCCATATGAAGCTTGGGACACTTCCCAGGTCGTTGTTCAAGAGTGTGCAGGTGGATGCTGAGGCTTTGAAGTCACTGCAAATAACAACACCAACCTGAAAATAATCCCTTGTAGCAGTATCAGCTCAAACAGGCTTGTCTCTCATGTTGTTCTCTGAAAACAATCTACTGCTGCATGCAGATGCTGCTGTTCTGCTACTGCTGAAATTAAAATGAACAGATCAGGCTGGGGTTTGTACAGTTATGTTTCTTTTCCAAATGGCTGGCTGGACTATGCCCAGCTACTGGTGTGACTTCTTATTGGTGGTAGAAATGGAATGTCTGTTAACTCAGTGATTTAAAGCAACTTGTGTCAATAATAATTAAGCAAAACAACAACAGAAAGAGAACCCTTTTCAGTTTTTGGCTGGTAATTCCAGGTAATGTAGTACCTTTTGAATTGTCCTGGGTAATTAATTCATACTACTGTACAAAGAAACCAAGAAAATGTCAAGATTTTATTGGGGGGGGGAAGACAAGATAATCCAAAGGGAAATGAGCAGCCTGAAAACTTAACACCATCTACTTCAAGTTGTTGCTTTTTATTTAAACATTTTGATTGATATGAAAATACTAGTTTTGTGTGTTGCCTTAGCTTTTTTGTTTGAGATAATGCATCTCTTCTGGCTTTAAAATATGTCTTTACAGGCATATTTCCTTTGAAATAATTTCTTGCCTTGTTTCTACTAGTCAGTAGGAAGTAAGTGATGGAAGTAAAAAAAACCAAATTAATGCAGCTAGCCAGTATTAAGTACATTCAAGTATTTAGGATACTTGTCTTCCTTGAAATACTGTAAAACAGATACTACTGTGCCATATACAGCTCGTCTTAAACATACAAATCACTTATTTAGCAGTCTTTGTTTAAAGAATGCTTGTTACCCAGACGAAATAGAGCCCTGCCAAAGTCATTGGTCTTCATTTGTCATGAAAAATGTGAGTCCCTTGTTGTTGGCCTTTATTGGAGTAGTAAAGGCTTTTAATTAAAATAGATTTGGGGGGGCAGTAGTAGGAAAAGCACCAATGTGATACAATCAGACATGCAATTTTGCTGGTATTTTTTTTCCCAACTCATGCAGTGAAGACTTTACTGATGTGTGACTGCAGCAACAAAGTCTTTCAGATATAAACGTGACCTTGTGGCTCTATTGATTTATGTGTATGTGTAGATTAAGCTGAAAAGGAACTGGAGTTGGGGGAGAAGAAAGAAGGAGAAAGTCAGGTCTTTAAGGTGAATCTAGCTGTGTGATTAAGTTCTTAATCTTTCCCTTGGAGCTCTCTAAAACTGGCAGAGGTCTGATTATGAGTGATATCCAGCCTTACTTTAGTTGCATCACAGAACTAACCTATGAGTCTGCATGTTCTATTCTGCTGCAGTAAGGTGAACTGTGATTTTTCTCTCAATGGAAGCTCACCCACTGACTTTGAGTTCAGCACTAGTCTGCAGGAGCAGTGATAATGCACTGTGCTCTGATCCACTGACCTGCTTGCAAGATCAGATCCCAAAAAATAAGCATTGAGGGTTCCAATGTTTATTATATTGTCTCCTTGTGTTGATGACTACTTGTGACTTCTGTAACTACAGGCAAATCAATTGCATCAATTATTGTCATTTCTTAGAGCACTTGATATCATTAAATGCTAAGAATGGCATAACTGAAATTCCTGGTGGTGGTCTTGACTCTGCCTCCTCCCTCCAAGAAAGCCCACCACCATCAGAGTTGGTGTTCTCTGTCTGCACTAGGAAGTGATTCATGTGCCTTATCTTCCCCTGGCTACTCCTGAGTGTGACCTGTTGAGGTTATCTGCCATGCTTACCTGTTGGCAGAGCAGCCCAGGTGAGTAGTCCCCAGCCTGTTACTGCTGATCTGAGCTGGCCTACTTTGAATAAAAAGGCTGTTCCCTAGTCATGTGAGGGGGTAGATGGGTGGGGTAGGTGGTTGGTGACAGCAGCAAGGCAGCCATGAGAAGCTTGAGCAGACTGGGAATGGTAACTGGTAACCTAAGTTCCACATTACCTTTCCAATGTAAACAGTTTTTCTCTGAACAAAAAGTGAAAGTCTGATGTCAGATGTGTGAACTATTTGTCAGTAAAGCTTTTAATAGTAGGTATTTTAAAACAATTTTTTCCCTATTAAAATTAGAAGAAAAAAAGATATTGCATGTTTCTGACAAAACTATGATGCCAATACTTGTGATGCATGAAATGATCTATACAAATAAACTTTTTTGGATTTGAATCAGTAAATGTGAAACTGCTTGAAACAAGTGTTTGTTCTTAGATAAGTGTACAGTGCCAGTTGTGGCGGAGTTCTGGGTTGTGAAATACAAACTCTAGAAATTACTGAGGAGTCCAGGTTTGGCCTTGTGGCAGTTTGGGACTTGTTCCAATATGGCCAGTTCAAATGCCATCATTTCAAGTGGTTAAATGACATGTAGTCAAGGATATTGTGTATTGAATTAGTGTGAAGACTTGCAAAACCAGTGGAAGGTCCAGTATTTGATTCTCACAAGAGATTTCTGCTAGAGGTGAAAGCAAGCCTTCTCTTAAGTATAGAAAAATGAACAACTGAATTGAAACACCTGGAGTGTCTTCTGTGGGTTAAGTCGGCTCTGATTGTTATTGGAATAAACAAGTGCAAATTGTTTGCAGCAATGAAAAGAACTACCCTATTGGGCAGGAAGTTGTATTTATTTTTGCTTGTCATTATGAAGCAAAGATTTTTATATTCCTGATGACTATGAAGATTAGACCAGAGATTTATGTTAATGCAAAGGATTAAAAGAATTTTAATAACATTTATAAAGATGCAAATGTTCGCCTGCATTTTATCTTTTTGCGGATGAATGTGCCATAAGGGAAATATCGAAGGAGGGAGAACATGTTCTCGCTCTAAAATGCAACATCTGGTTTAATACTGCACTCACATGGTCATTAAGTATTAGTTGTTTTCACCAGTGTGTCTTTGAACAGTGTAAGTGTGGTGGACTTTTTCTCCCTAACTAACTTAACAATGTCAGGAAATAACCATCTACAACTTCAAATACAAAGTGCCTGTTTAGTGTATGGCTTCATGTGTTGCAGATCTCAATGAGCTATAAATATTACTCAGTGTATTCTTTTTTCTTGATACTCTGTCACTTCACACTTATTTTCTAAACAGTAAAGAGCTTGAAATACTGGCTCCACCCTAGAATAGTCAGCTGTGTTTCCCCAGTTTCAAACTGTCCTCCCAGTGCAAACACAGGCCACACCAGCATGGCAAATTGTGTGCTTTATTTTGGAGCTCTGACTTGTCTTATACATATATGTACATACATTTCAATATGGAGAAATTATAGAAAAAATATGACTTGAAAAAGGAGGCAATTAAGGTGAAAGTGTAAACATCACTAGCCATTTATGTTCTGGTTTGGGTTTTTTCCTGCTTTTCAACCAATTGTTTTCTAACAGACAAGTATGTATAAACAGAAGCCACCTGGATTTGTTATACAATTCAACTGCTATGATTGTGGAAATGTCCCAGCTCTCAAATCAATATAGATCTTCAAAAGGTTTTGAGTAGTTAAACATCAAATAATCCATATAGTAAAAGTCATAGCTTCGTTGTCGTTGAGAAGGAGAAAGCTGTGCAAAATATTGTTGTGTAATTTTAGTGGTAGTTCTTTCTTCATTGGAGTGCCTGTCTTTAAACTTGGGGAAAGTTAAATTTTGTGGAGCACCAATTAAATGCAAGAAAAAGTTTGCATCTTCTTCCATGCTTTCGAATTTCCCAACAAAGTCGTAGTCTATTAAACATGGGCTGCAAAGCCTATTGACGTGATCCCAGTGGATATCCATACCCACTGGCCTGTGTACGTCCAGGAGATACTGAATGAACTCTTTAAATTTGACTCCAGAGCCTGTCCTTAGCGCTTCTTTGGTGGCATTCATACGGTATCTGGAAATGATGGCTTTCCCAAAAACCGGGTGGTAGTAGTTGTTTGGATGTTCAAACTTATCCCGAAACGCAGATACCAGCTTTTCGAAAGGTTCACGAATGAAAAGCATCTTTGTGTAAGTGTTGAGCCTGTGATAAATCCCTTTGTGATCAAACCCATCCAGCCGCTTTAAGTAGTTTCCATAGTGCACTGTGTTGTGCTGTATATCTTTTGTGGAAGAAGCCAGCCCGTTAAGAACCATGAGCACCCGTTTCCAGTTGGAGCAGCCAGCTTTTGGTACTTCACAGTACAAAACTCTATATTTATCTTCTACAAATATTCTAGAAACATGATAAGGAGTGATTATTCTTCTATTATTACTCTTGTATTTAGAACAAGTTTCCCTCATTATCCGCTTTCTTTCTCTTTGGATCTGATAGAGACTTTTCCACTTGTTGTTGTTTCTATCCTCGGATTTAAGTGTGGGCAGGTTGAGAATAGAGCTGTTCATGGAAATCAGAATTGGGCTCTTCTTAATTATAAATCTCCTCCTCCTTTTATGGAGCCTGATGGAATTCATTTCTTCAACTTTCTGTTGGTCTTTCATAGCAAACATTATGCTGCTTTGCCTTCGGTCTGTGCTTTGAAGCTCAGTGGGCACGTTTTCAGATAGATGTGATGAATAGCTCTGCTTTACAGTTGTTACTCTGTCTGCAGTATTTTTCTTTAATCTTTTATCCTGATTATTGCTGGAAACACAGTCCTGGTAAGAAAAACAGATTAAAGATATTAGTAAATGAGAGTGTGTTTGTCACTATTAACAACTTCCACAACTTAATGTGGATCTGAGCTCAGCAGAATTACACAACCAAACGCATTGCTGCAAGTCCTGAGTGTTCTGCACTATATTGTGGTACGGACTTTTCTCTTGTCACCTTGTTCTGTGCTTCCTTGGAATTCAAAGGCTGAGATAAACCTGAACAGATATGGTATAATTCAGTTTCTGATTTAACTGTATTTTAGGTGGTGCCTGTACTCAGACTTTGATAGATACTTTTGTCTTAGACATTTTACCTTCTAAAATTTCCACAAAAGATACCTGAGTATTTTGAGGACTTACTTAACTATTCCAACTGCTTGTTGTTGCACAAATCTGTTTGCTTTTCACCTCCTCTTTCAGTAGTGTCAATGAAGGCAGTTGTGCACAGAGTGAAGTCTGACAGGGAAGGAAGGTTTATAGTGTTTGTAAAGTTGAGTGAAGATGTAGAGGGGGGAAGAGGGAAGCAGAAAGGACTGCAGTGAAAACAGCCACTAGATGGAGGAATTTCACCAGTATTTTTCTTTAGCCTGTTTTTCGGTACCTCTCAAGCCGTTAATTTGATCCGTATGACTTTATATGGAATATTAATACATGCAAAGTTTACAGTATCTTTTAGCAATATTCAGTCTAGGAAAAAACTCAAAACTGAAGTTTCATAGCTTATCAAATTCACACTTTAAAAGGAAAATTTGCACTTCATTACAAAGCTTTGATGCATCTCTTCCTTTCAGTGCTTCATCTCCAGTACAGTGGTCTTATCTGAGCCATCTCTATCTGTACTCCGTACGAGGAATATGGGTACAATTTTCCTTATGTACTTCTGAAAACTTACTTTTTTTGGTTGCTGGAATCCCATGTTATATTTTATCCCTAAACAAAGAAAGAAATTAAAGTAATTATTTAGTAAAAATAAAAACATTAGTTTCACTTTTGCTGGTCTGATAACAATGTGTCTTCTCAGTAACTAAAAAGAAAACAGGGACCAATTCTGTTAATACAGTATTAAACCAATGATGAATCATAATTAAAGTAACAATACTCCTTGAAAGGTCTCCTTATTTATACATGTCATGACTATTGTGAAATGGAGTAAATGTCTATACCTCCCTTTTACAGATGGGGAAACTGAGAAGGAGAAAAGTGATTACTTAACCTCAGCTAAAAGGCCAGTAGCAGAACAAGAAGCAGCTGAAATTTGTGACCCCAGGTTAGAGCTCTGAAAAAGGGCTGTTCTTTGTGTACTTACCTGAAGTGTAAAGCTGTGTGGCTTCTGTTTCACCACCCCCCAACTTTTGATAGTATAGTACTTAATTGTAATAATAGCTTGTATTGAGTCCTTTGCTGTAAAACTGAAACAACACACAGCATAAGTATTGTTTTGTCTCTCCAAAATTCTACAAACATTACAGAATTGTGTTTTGCCAAATCTGGCTTCTACAGTGATGTCTGCCTGAAAATAGAATAATAAAGATGTGAAAATCCTAGAAGACAGCTTTAGCAGATGTGTAGGATCTCTTCACTGTTCTGAACCTCTGCTAAGTATCGTACAGGAATGTATAACAGAAACACTTCTTAATTATGAAATTAGCTTGTGACTTTTCAACTTAGAAAGCTGCTATCATCACTATCACTTTTGCTTGAGAACTTTAGTTGCTTGAAGACTTCAGTTTAATCGCTCTGCATTGTGAATCCACAGCCTTTCTGACAAGGACAATTACAGGTAAAGGCACCGCACAGCGTCCTAAGCGAAAGCATCACTGGAATAGCTCAGTCCCGTCAGATTAGTTTTCATGATATGATGAAAACTCACTGAAACAACGTGCATGCAAAGTTCACACTGCACCTTGTTGCAGCTAAAGTAGCAAGTCCAACTTACATGGTCAATCATGTCTTGTTTATTTTTCTTTTTGAATCAGATCTACAAACTGATGTTTATAGTAGAGTCTGAGTAAAATTGCTGTGGTTATTTCTGTGCTGTTAGAGCTCACGTAGCAGTGCTCATTACTCTTTTGGCTTATATTTGAGCTTAAATTCCACTGCAACAATTCATTAGCAATAAACTCCAGTTAATGTGGATGGGGATATTGTGATTGTGTGCCTATTAAAAGCAAAGGGCATTTTATTTTTACTTCATTGGAAATAAGTTCCAGACATCTTATAGAAGGAGTCTTAAGCTTCTTCCTAGCTGCTTCTCAAAAATGTTCAACTGCAAAATGAAGTCAGAAGGTATATTCCAAAGAGAAACAAGAGGTAATCTGTAGTGTCCTTGTGTGGGTTCTGGAGGATTAAAACTGTTTCGGTTGCATCAGGCTTTAGGAGATGTTATTGAGCTGTTGTTCAGTTCTTCATGTGATCAGTTAAAGAACCAAATTTATTCTACTGCTGTGTAATATATTACAGAGCAGTGAAGGCATGGAAACTGTTGTTCTAGAAAGAATAGCAAAAACTGGGCACCAGCACTTTGAAAGAATGACACTAGAGCATGGGTGATCTCTTTAAACCATGAAAATGTTCTGTTTGTCAGCAGATGTAACTTTTTCTCTCTTGCTAATCCTAAACCCGTAACTTTTAAGCCACTTGGGCTAGATGTACATTGGCTGCTTGGCCTCCACTCTAAGGCATCAATAATACAGCTAGTTGGAGTAGTTGCTTAACTTTTACTTTAGACTTTCTTGTAGCAGAGCTTGAAATTAACTAAAATGAAATATTTTCCTTATAAATTCAGAATATTGTTATGCTATCTCTTCCCTTTACAGTCAGAAATCATGTGTGTCAGGTACAGTTTTGAAAAGTTGGCATGGTTAAGAAATCTCGGCTGGTGGTGTGGGTTGGTCAGTTCTGCTCACTTTCTATGGTTATCTTTTGGTTTCTTGTGTATATGTAACATAAGGCACTCAGTAATTCTCATAATAATGTTGTTACAGACAGTAGTCACTGTTCTCTTCAGTACCAATTTATTCCTCAAGTATTTCATTTTTGGTATTTCCTTAAACTGAACTGTGTAGTGTTAAGTCGTGCCTTGTCCTCTGTCACAGACCTTGGAGATTCACTTTGGCTGACAATACTGTTAACAGCCATCGGCTGGAGTTTAAATGTTCCTCCGACTGTGAACTGGTTCTGCCTGCCAGTGTCGGATCAGAGAGTGGTTGTGCAACCCTCCCTGAAAGATAAGATCATATAATGACTAAAAATCCACTCTTTCTGAAAGCATTTTGAGCTTTTCACAGCTGAAAACATAACTAGGTGAGAACAGACTTGGTCACCTGTCAGAAAACCCAGCGAGTATTTTGGGCAGAATCAGATGCAAATATTGGAGCATTTGCTGTGTCCGAACTGTAATGTAAAAGTTAAGTTTAGTTTTTTCCCCACATTTGTTTAGTTGTGGTCACTTGCCCTGACTTCAGTGGGGGCAGTGATAGCTTGTAGCAAAACCACACACTTTCTGTAATTACCTGTGGAAGTTGGTATGTATGTGCCATGAATAATAACTATTAAAAAAAACCCAACAAACCCACAAAAGTGCAAAAAGCAGGTGTGAGGCCTGTCTTTTTTGTGCTTAATTATGACTAATGATGTTTTTGTAGTAGTGTTTCATAAAGCTAATTTATTTGGGAGATTAATACTTTGCACTGATACGCTGTGCTATGCTGTACTTTAAAAAAATAAAAATAAATGCTAGTAGGAGATGAGTAACTGTTTAAAAAAAAAGATTCTTCATTTACTGGCTTTAAGAAGTAATCAGAACAACAATTCATGTTTAATGTAAATGTTTGATGAAGCACTTGCCAGTCTTTCCAATGTTTTCTGAATTTGACTTCTGAAGTTGGCTTCTTCTAGCTGTCTTTCTTGTGGTACAGTCTGTCACTTCAGATTTAAAGCTACATAGAAAAACCTCCTAAGCCAGTGAGCTCAGGGAAGTTATATTGCATGTATCTACTATCCTATCTAAATTTAATGTTACATCTTCGCTACCCGTGTTACTTGCCAGCTCTTGGATGTCATTGCCAAAATGGTAACTTTTTTTGCCATAAATAAACCACTGGTGTCTGCTGCACCCAGGTGAAGTTAGTGATCATTAAATGTTTGTTGCCAGACACAACAATGACCAACACCTCACTAGTACTCAAACAGAGCAATAGCTGAGACAGAATCGTTCCATCAATTGTACATTGTTTATGTCAGCTTTCGTGGTGTTCTTTTCTCTTCCACTTGTGCAACCATGATTTTCCAAACTTGAGCTTGGACTTTGTTTCATATCTGCTTTTGTTGGCTTTTATGAAATACAGGCCTTATGCTTCATCTGGTCCTACCATATAGTCAAACCCAGTGTGAGCTTTGCTTTTTTTTTTTTTTTAATGCTACTAGCAAGAATAAAATGGCCTGCATCTTCCCTGTGTAATATTATCTAGCTTGGCCTCTCTGCCTTCTCTATCTTTTCTTCAAGACCTAATCTTAGTTTGCCTCTGGTGTTTTCCTCTGTTCTGAGACTATGCTACAGCTGAAATTTTTTTTAATAAAAACAATAACTTCAAGTCTGTGCCTGTGACCCATCCATTAATGGGCTCTGTGAGCAGTGTATACTCATTTGCTTCATCCTAACTGACTTGTGAAATACACTCTGGAAGGGCCGTTACTGTCACTGCACAAACATCTGTGTCAAGTGTCCTCTCCACATGCACTCCAGTCTTAGGTCTTTACTCAAAGACAACAACGTGTACTTAATTGCAGAATGAATACTACACGAGTACTTTTTAATTCTGATTAGCATGACAACTTTTAAGTTTGAAAAGGATTTTCTCCAAAATATTGGTCAGGTAATGTTTGTCCAGTTTTTTGTCTCTTAAAATGAACTCAACTTGTACAGCATGAGAACTGCCCATTTATGAGCCTGACTCTGGTGTCCAATTGTTTACATATTTGAATTGAGTTACTAACTGAAGACAATTATTTTTAAGATTGCTACCACTGTAAACTACTTGGTTTTACGTATATAAAATCTGTGTGTAGTGTACATATTTGGAATATTTTTAAATATGTAAAACTCCTGTTAGAAAATGCTTTTGTTTTGAAATTGAGGCCAAATTAATAGAACAAACATTATATGAGTGTGTATCTGTTTTAATTGTTTGCTATGCATGTATCCTTTTTATATCTAAAACTTACAGCTTATTTGATTAGGGAAAACTCCCTAAAAAGCCCCCATCTAAGCTACACACATAGTACCTCATTTTAATACAGCCAGAATTAATGAGGCAAAGAAGGCTTAGCAAAGCTGTTGCACACCTTAAATTGTGCATCAAGAAAGAAGCAAACCTATAGGGTGAATCTATATAATGGAACCTCTTTGAGTCTTTGCAGTGAAGCTGTAAATATGCAGTGTCCTTTCCCAGCGATAAGGAAACTTTTACAGTGAATGCTTTGGTTAAATGATACACAGCTGAGCCCTTGTCAAAGCAAAATGCTTACTGACAGGACACGCTCCATCGTGTTTTACAGAGACTTGTGAAGTCATGTATTTCTGAGACACAGAGTGTCTGCTTTCACATCTGTCTTGCACTAATTGTTGCAGTGGTAAAGATAACACCAACAAATGTACCGTGTTCTCTGTGAATGACAGGGTGCATGCAGGAACACCGTGAGCCTCGTGCGATTTGACCAAAGGACCTGTTTGTCACTCTTGAAATGAATGCTGTCAAACAGTCTCATAACACCTCTCATTTTTGTGGCATCTTTTTGTATTTGGTGGCAGAATGATTATATATATGACAAAAATAATTTTATTTATGTATGAATTGTAAAGGTGAATTATTTGGGATCTCATTTGTAATGCAGATTTTCTGGAAAAAAGTTACTGTAAATATTTTATTATATCTATTGCTGCAGTATGTATCATGTAGTGGTTTTTTTTTTTTTTACTTTACATTGCAAAGCATAGTAAGTTATTTGTCACTATTCCAACTTTTCACATAAGAAGCAGAGAGGCTAATGGCTGCATTTGCCAAACTGATCTGACTTAGGTTGTCAAGTTTTGAATTACAAACTGAAATACTGATTGTCTGAAACCCCCTTGTTACCGGTCAAATTTTACTCTGGAAAATTTAAATCTGGACTCACACAGTGAGTCTTTAGTAGTGACTAGATTAGAATGCAGGTATTGGACTTCTAATCATGATGATCAGTTCACCACATTGCTGATGATTGCTGAAGTAGTGAGATGTAGTTTATCCACTGAAGACTATGATTTTGAGGCTTGGATTCTGCTGCACATCTCTGGATGTATCGGATTCTCACTTACATCCAACTGCCTGGGTAGCATGTACCCTCACTGTGGGCTGTAGAAACACTTCCAGCCTGGGTGAAGCTGGCCCAGTACAGTTGGGGACTGAGCTGCTGAGAGAAGGATCCAGGGGAGCCCTGGTTTTCATCACCATGATGAAGAACAAGGACTGTTAACTTGAGAGTACTTCTTTTTGCATCCATAGTGCAATGTTAGTGTTTCTCAGGATGCAATTATTAGCTTCTCTTTAGTGCTTTCTACAGTCTCTGTTTTTGGCTAACACTTTTTCTTTTGTAGCCTCCCCCTTTTTCTTTTGGACTTTCCTACTTTTAATATTCATGCTTCTATTCTTTCTGATAACTTCCTTCCCTTCACCTTTCCTAGTCTAAAGATTTCTGTCTCTGCTCTGACTGTGACCCAGGATGTAACAAAAGCTAAGCTTGTGCTATTTCCAGAAACAAGAATGTTTGCATTTGTTTAACTACATTTTAATTAATCCTTCTCAATTTGAAACTTACTTGTGTTCTGTCCCTTTACTGTTGTCTTTGCTGACACTGCTCATGCAAAAAACAAAACCCAAAAATCTTATAGGGATAATCTAGCTGGGGTATTTCATACTCTTCAGAGAGATGCTTGTTAACAGCTACATTTGACAGGATTGCATTTTTAATCTAATAAAAATATGTTGCATTTAAAGCAGGATTTATGGAAAAAGTGGGTTGTTTTGAGTGCAATTAAATAAAACAATGTTTGTTTGCTGTGGAAATGTTAAACCTTTTGTTCTCGTGCCTCTGTGGTTGTGGTGCGTGACATCGATCTCCCATTGCGCTTTGCGGCAAAGAACCCAATTCCTTAAGTCCATCTTGCTGATTTAAAGAAGCTGAAAACTTAACAGTTGCGTTTGATGGTTATTTCCTTTGCACAGAGCAGGATGGATAGAATGTTCCTGTGGCTATTTCCCAGTCTCTAAAATAGCCCTTTGGAGCTGTAGGTAGTTAAGCATGACTCTCTGAGTAAAGAGCTGCTTTTTTGATGTGTTCTGGGGAAGGCATAGAAGTTTGTCAAGCCACTGAGAGTAGGGTTTTTATCTCTTTATGAGCTGCCTTTCATATGTGAGTTCCTTTGTAAATCAGGTAAATCATTCTTCCCGAGTTCTTAGCTTTTTGTTTCAATTGTACCATTGCTAAGTATGCCATTTTTAATAGTTAAATGCAATCTACTTGAGGAACTTCTAATTCTGACTTGTGGCTTATTCTAAGCAGTTGTAAGTAGAATACTTACCAAGAAGATAGCCATTCACCCTTGTTTTCCTCTCTCCCATGCTAGTGTTGTGCACTAATTGAATTACTTCATATTGATCTTGTGCTTCAGAGAGGTAGGCATTGCATCGAAGTGAAAGCGTTAGCTTTATATTTCTAAACCAGGCAAATCTGCAGTTTCTCCATCCCATAGGCAGCAGGCAACACAGTATTGTGCTGCATTTGTGTCATGGGGTACTTACAAGCATAGCAGCTTGTGTGCACTTCAGTTGATTAAAACTCGATTACTTTGGCTTTTTGTGACTGAAATGACTTTCTGTCTTAATGAAGTAAGGGAGTCTCTGGACAGAAGTCCTGTGTGTGGGGAAAGCAATGCAATCCTGAAGGGCATATCCTGGAAATAATTAAAAGTGTTGGGTTCATCCCTCAGTTTGAACAAGGAAAGATTACAAATGTGGGAACCAAAGTAGAGATCAGTACACACACTTAGTGATTTTTAATGTTTGCCACTTGAGGGCTTTCATACTGTCAAAGAACTTGGTATTCCCTGTTTGTTTGTGGTACCAGTAGCTAATCCTGTATGTTCAAATCGAGCAAAACTGCACAAAGTCATCACTCTGGTGCACAGTGCTGGCTGAGTTGTGGCTGCTGCTGTGTCATTGTTGCTTCCCTCTTGATTCTTTGATTAACTCCCTTATAGCCAGTGCTCGTGACGTAATGTCCTTCTTGACATTTTCACTTAGGCCATCCTTTGTACACAGCTTTCTCTTCCTTTTCCAGTAAGGGACTCTTGGAGTAAAAGATCACAGTACAGATCTGGTACTCATCACTTCTAAATGTGGGTGCCAGCTGAATGTAGTGTTTATGTCTAAATGGTGTTTCTCAGAAAACATACCCAGGCTATCCTCCTGCTGTTTCTTCCTCATAAAGGCTTTGCACCTCTTGGATAGCTTGCCTCATGCCTGTTTTGCTGTACATATTTTTAAGTGTACTGGTAAGAAATGCAATCTACCTGAAACTTCTGTTTATTTTCCCATTATTTTAAACATGAATTCACATGAGAAACAATTGTTTTGATACTGCAAATTTTCGTATTCCTCAAGGTCAAAGCAAGAGAGAAGCAGAAACGGTACTGTTTTAGGTGAATAAATTCCTTTTGAGTCAAAACCCAATTAAAGTGTTGCTGTGACTTCCTGATAAGTCCCACCACCTATGTATCTGCAGTGACTTTGTTAGCTGAGCATTGTCTGAAACTGTGGTGTTAATCTTGTCCAGAAAGTTATTAATTTATATTTAGACTGTGTAATGAGGCTTTTTCATCTGTCCTCTCCCCCAGAGATGTTAAGTTGTTTGAAGAGAAGATTCTTATATTACTTGGAATTTGAAAATCCTGATACTTACTTTGACTTGCAATGTGATACTAGAACAGGTATATGAACCCTTAAAGAAAGACACATAATACTGTGGTTTTTTGTAATGTGCTTATGTTCTAAAATGTACTGAATCCATCTCCTTGACTAAATAACTGTGTAACTTACGCTTGGTCTGTTTCCTTGATAGCTAATAAAGGAGAGGGAAATGCATGGTACCTTTATATTGCAGGCTTAATTGAATGAATACAAGAAGCTGTTTGTGAATTTATTATGAGGAAGGTACCACTGCTTGTTTATGTTGTCTTCTCTTTGCTGTTTAGCTATCCTAATTAGAGAGCACCATTTTCTGACTTAATTTATATTTGATAAGAATTCTATGAAGAAAGCAGAAAAGTCAGGTGTGTGCTATTGCATTCCCTATTCCTTTTGTGGACCTGTCCCTGGGAATATCTTTAATTAGCATCATTAGCTTTCAGGCACTGTCAGCAGTTACTTGCAATTTCTACTTCATACCTTTCAGTTATTCTCCACCCTCTTATTTAATAATTGCATATTTCCTTCATAGCATGACTTTGACAAGGACATTACACTTTATTCAGGTTTATTGAAAATAAAAGCTAAGGTTTAAAATACACCACTGCATTTATATTTAGTAGCCTGTAAGAACTGTTTAGGGAACCAGAGGAGTTTCAGTGAATCTAAAGCAAGCACTTCATGGAATTTGTGACTGTAGTAGAGAAGGAGTCAGCTAGCCAGAATAGCTCCCCCAGAACCCCAGAAATGTTTAAAGAAACTGCAAGTAGGACACTAGAGCTTCAGTGGTCTTTCTGTTGGAGGGAAGACAAAATAATACGGGTAGAATTCTGGACTGTTTTCATGTCTGTCTGTTGAGACGTTTCTTTAGGAGAGAAAACACAAATGGAAAGAAAAAGCTGCAGGCAAAACTTAAAAGGTAGATCTACACAGACATGCCTCCGAGTGATGAAGTTCACTGATTTGGTAGATTGACTGTGGATCAAATACCGCAGATGTGCATCCAAATGCTGTGTTGTTATGTTACAATCAATTAGCTGGAACTGATACAGTTTGCATTTCTCCTGTTCTCATAGATAATTGCTGACAAGTCTTCCTAGTTTGAGAGATCAATATGTAGTATTTAAAAAAAATTTAAAAAACTTAACACCTGCAACTTAGCTACAAAACATGGTGCAGATGGGGTGATAATCGGGCAGACTTTGGTTCATGAGCTGTGAGAAATAAGCAGGAGATAACAGTTCTGGGAAAGCTGGGTGTGAAGGGTTGAGCTTGTTGCTAAGCCTTTGATTCCTGACTAATGAGGAACTGAAGGACAGTGATGTTAGTAATTTCTCACTGACCCTACTATTGTGGAAGACTTTCTATTTCTTAAGGAGCTCACTTGTGCTCCTTGTCCAGCCAGGTTTTAGTGACTGGTTGGTAGAACAATTTGCTTGCACAAGAAAAATGTCTTGAATTGATTTTCATATTGGTAAGGATGAGGGGGAAATGGTTCAGCTCAAAAACCGAGTGCTGACTGCTCCCAGTATCCACGTGACATCAGGCGATGTCCGGGACTGGATATCTCCATTTACACTTTGGAGGAAGGCCTTTGGTGCCTCCCTCCCTATGTGCTTCACAGCACAACTCTACATCCCTATCCTGGCATGTTTTTTTTTTTTTTCTACTCACAGCTGACTGCAGATGCTTTGGACAGGTTGCACAGGGAGTTGCTGCTAAAATAAATGATTTTCCACTATGCATGTGGCTCTTCTGTTCACTTTACTAGTCGCTGCCTGTGCCAGGTCAGTGCATTTTCCTTCCTTTCACATGCACAACTTCGAAACATGGGCAGTCATTTTACTTTGAGAAGTATGAGAGAAAATGCAGTAGTGGTGTGCCAGTACACCTCAGATCCGTGGTTGAGAGAAAAACAACCTTCTGTGGGGACTGGGGGTTGTTCTCTTCATCTCCACACCTAGATGAGCTCCACTGGCCCTCTAAAGGGGGTCATGTCTGCTGTGGCAGGGGAGAAAAGGCAGGAATTCTCCACTTGGTCACTGTTCCCCACGTCCTACAGGTGCCCATTCTGTCTGTGCAGCCCACTGCCTGGGCTGTAGGAACCAGAAAGACTCCAGTATATTTCCCTCTCTAGCACTCTGAACCATCAGTGGTACCTGATGTGAGAACCCCTCTGCTGCTGCTGTTTTATGGCCGCATCTGCATTTTTCATTCACACATAATAGTACTTTCTAATTTTTCTATTATCCCAATACAGAATAGTGTTATCAGGCCAAGGAGGGGCCATAAGCACTCAGAAATTGAATTGTTTGCATCTACCTTGACAACCCAAATTTGTGATAAGGTTGCTATGACAATTGAATAATCTGATTTTGTAAGTCGGTGCATGCAAACAGTGAGTAGGCAGCCAATTGGTTGCTGAATGTGGTTAGCTAGCAATGGAACTTTTATTTAGCTGATGAAGGAGTGTGAATGGGCCTGACTTCATTGAAAGCTTTTCTACAAAGATCATTGTTCAGAGCATTGCAATATATTAATGGTTCACTCAGTACATTGCATATAATTATATTAAATTCATTCTCTCCATTATGCGTTGGCTAAAGGATCTCTGAAGTAATCTGCCACTCTAATTCAGTCTTCTGAGGCAATCATCTTACAGATGGAACTATTTCCTGACAATAAAGCACACCACTGACTGGATGTGTGGCTTATACAGTGTAATTCAGTATTGTAACTCATTTTTTTTTGAATCCTCTAGTGCTGATTTAAACCCCAGGATTGTTGCAGAAAACTATGTGCATACAGGACTTTACCTGACCATTTGCTTCATCTGAAATGCAACTCTTTCACTTCAGATGTGGGGTTTTACTGAGATATTTAATATCTTGTTGAGTTTTTTTGAGAATGCCTACAGGTTACACTCTTACACATAAACACTAGATAAGACCTATTTTTAAATCTTTGAAAGTAACATGTAACTACTAGGTAGCCTCTAAGTCTCAATCTTTTGTGTTTATCTCATTTTTTTTATTAAATATTTTACCTATGACAAGTCAATTGCTTCAATCTTTATTTCCACTTTTGATGTTATATTGAACACATTCAAAGTTGTGATTTCATTGTAGCTGCAGGTGACTATTACATTTAAAATGAATTGTGTTCACGAGAAACAAACCTTTTACTATTTGCAAATCTAATTTGGTGGTCTTCTCATGATCTTATAGTAGATTTATTAGAGAAAAAATAATTTATTTTTTTTTTACTTCTGTGGCTGAGTTGCCTACAGCTCTTACTACTCGTTGTGCAGGAATGGACTATTTAAAACCTCTGAACTCCACTGTCTGAAGACTTGCTACTCTGAGAATTGGAACTGGAAGTTTGGGTTTTAAAAACCCCTTTGTTACAGTTTTATAATAGCTCCTGTTTAAGCACAGTTACTTGTGACTGTATATGCCTGTCTTTTCAGCTATGAAGAATTTGGCATTTACTTTGGGCACAGGATCAGTTCCTCAGTGAGCAAGTAATAATGCATTATTGATTTTGCAACTACTCTCCTAATCTTTTTTTACTTGTGCTATGTCTTCTTACTGTACTTCTCCCAAAAAGAACTGGGAAGTTCTGCTCCACTGAAACCATGTATTTTGGAAGACTACAGTGGGCTTGCAAAAAGGAAGCTTCTTCCTGTTAAACTTTATTAAAGAAAAAATATTTGATAAAATTGTCAGTGATATCTTTTTTGTCTCTACAAGAACTTGTATGTAGGTAAAAAAAACTCCATGAGTTAAAAAATACTCAGAATAAATTTTTGGTCATATTTTTTCATTTCTTTGTCTCTTCCTCAAGAAAAATTAAAACCGTCAGGAAGATGCATAGAAAAGAGCATCACAATTTCACTCAATCTTATTCTGTTTTCCAACCTTTTCTCTTTGCATAAAAAGGGACAGCGTTTTTAAAAATGTCATAATACCCTGTAGGAGAAGCTTCAATTACCCAAAAAGTGAAGATGTCAAAAACTATAACATAAGGACTGTCAGAAATAAAAGGGTTTTTTGCATTGTTTTGAATGAATGTAAATGTCTGTCTGTGTCTTCTGATGCAAATCTTGCTTTGCTTCCTCCCCCCCTCCTTTTAGATTTTCTTTTTCATCTTAAAGTGACTAAGGCCTTCTGTCAGGAATTGATTTTATGCTTTCCATGCAGTCTTTGATTCTGTTTTCACAGATGCTTTAAACTTTCTTTGGTGGAGCTGAAGTGAACTGAAACTTGCGAAGGCACACCTCATGCCATTTCAGCCAGCGTTTCTATACCTTCTGCTATACAGGACATAAAGATTCCATTTATTTTATTTTGATAAAATACATAGTAGCATGGCCTGGAATTCCTTCCTGTAAGTGCTTGTGCATTTGGTTTGTTTGCACAAAAGTGAAATTCTTCAGAGTATATTCCTGAGAGAATCTCTCATGCTAATTACATGGAGGAACTTGAGGAACTTCCATTTTCACTTGTATAGTTTGTATATGGTGCAGGGCTGATAATCTTATAAAAGAAGAATATAATTTACGTGAATAAAATCAAATCACTGAAGTTATAGAAAGCTTTAAATAACTTCTGTTCACTACCTCTTAAATTTGGATCGATAGCTCCATTTTGCTTGTAAACAAATGAGACTCCAGACTACCAAGTGACATCATTTTCCCTTTTCCCTCCCATTAAGGAAGGTGGTAATTGCCGAGCTGTTGACAGCAAGTGCTGGAGGAAGCAATGTGCATGATTTCCTTGGTGGCTGTCAGACTCTTCAGACAAGGCTTTCAAACTACATTTGTAATAGCAGGAATACTCTGTGGGAGAGATGGGCAATGTGGTCTTTAGCAAGCTTCTTTCTTGCCAATATACTGAAATCAGCTACCTGCCGTTCCAGCTTCATACTGGTATCCTGGGTTGGGGAACTCGCTGAAAGACTGAAAATTGCACCAGTTTTCCCCACAGAACTCTGCTGCCTCCTTGTTCTCGGGGTTCTCTTTCAGCACCCTGAAGGCATCACAATAACCAAAAAGAATATACACAAACTTCTTGAGAGAAGTGCCTATTGGGATTTTTAATGTTTTGAGTGTTTTTCTGCCTTCCCTTATCTGTGTGTGGCTTTGTTTAAGGAATAAAATTGCAAATAATTAGAAACCCAGACAGGGGTTTCTCTTGCCTTAAAGCTACACAGGGACTGAGGAACCCTAATTCATTTGTTACTGAATTAGAGAATTATTGAATAGTTGACTGAAGTAATGTAGAAACCCTGGGTCAAGTGAAAAATCCCATTTGTTTCAACTGGATTTAATTATATTTATTTGTATGTGATGTTTCCTTTAACACAAATAAATGTTCAGATATTAATGACATGTAAAAAGCTGCTACTAGTTCCAAACTATTGAATAAAAATTCCTTTATAAGCATCATTTCTATTGAAATTGAGAGGTAGTAATGAACACATCATATCCCATATTTTTAAATACTGCTGTTTTCATTCCAAGTCAAAGTTATTTTAAATAAAAAAATCTGTGTAGTTTTTTAGATTATGTTATAGCACTAAAACTAAACCTTGTTAAACATAATTTAATAAGAGCAGAAAATATTTTAGTTGATTTTTCATTGTGTAAATTCAGAGGAAAAATAGATAATGTACACTAACTACAGAAAGCGCAACATGGGAAAACTGCAATTATTCTTTTTTATTTTTTAATTCTTTTTATAACTGAAGCTGCAATTTTTAATGTACATGAAAATCTTTGTTTTTCCAATTTAATATATATTTTAAAAAAATCTAGAACATTATGCAATTTAACTGGGCTATGTGGTGAAAGCTAAAAACCTGTCTGTTTTATGTGGCTCGCTTCCTAAAAGTAAGCTTGTGCAGTCGTCCCACTGCCTCCCATCAGCGTGAGGTGAGCCTGCGTAGCAGACGGGCATGAAGATGTCAGGCTCTCGCAGTGCTTCTCTTCATGGTCCGTTATTTTTTCATTGATCTTTACAAGCCTATAACTCTCCTAAAAAGCCTGTCGTTAGATAGCTATTGAAAGGAAAACGCTGACGATGGCCATACAAAACCAATAAAGCTGCCATTATCAGCTTTTATGAAAGTCTTTATTGCTCATAGAGCCTTACCCTTGGCAGGCAGTGAACCACATTGCAGCACTTACAACATGTTTCTCACAGGCGTCTGCAGGAGCCTCCGCCCCTGTGCTTACAGTGCTCCACCCTTGTGAACGTATTTCCTTGCTGTTTCTGCCCAGTTAAGTCAAAATGTTAAACATACCCTACCTGCGTTTAGGTGTTGCTAACCGGTGGAATAGGCCAGTGGTGGCTCCTGGGGAAGGAACACATTTCTTTGTTTCCAGTACTATAATAGCTAAGATAATAAACATTAGTCTACATTAAGTGCTTTGCTATAAATATCAGTTTAACATCTGTTTCAGATGTTCTAGATAAATCCTGAACCTTTCAGTTGTTCCCTCTTGTAATCCTGTATCAGTGATGAATCTTGGCAGTGACAAATGGCACAGTTAGACCCTGCAAGTGCTTTGGTTCACGTTCTCTAGAGGGAGGAGGGAGGGGAGTGGGACAAGCTGGGCAAGATAGTTCGAATGCTAATGCCCATAAATGACATCCTTCTCTTCCCCCCCTTCCTCAAACTCTGGGCATATCTGCAAAAACTAGAAGTTGCCCTCTTACAAGGAAAATCAGTAAGTTGACTGATATAAACCAGTTGTTTGTCTTGACAGTAAATTAAGTAATGTCAGATGATCGATTAGTGATCTGCAGCCTTGCGGATCACTGAGTTCCAACAACAGTGCACACAAACATCCGAAGTGGGTAGATTGTCTCCTAAAGTAGAAGCTACCTTATGCTGTTGAGATCACTTGCAGTAAGTTTATAGTATTCATGTAATAAATTGTTTGATAGTATAGCCAGTGTGATTTTTAAAATAGTGAAGCACACTTTATAGCAACTAGAAAGTCCAGAAATCTGCTCCTTCTTAAACTTTCTTGACCTCTGTAGCTAAAAACAACCACTTCTTCTACTGGAGAGAGAACTATTGTCATACAAGTGAAAGTTAACGTGTCCTGTAAGTAGCTGGTTTGTGTTGGGCTGGAATGAACCTGAACTCCCAAAGTTTTGGGTCTGCTGCACCTTTGCTACCACCTGATGGGAAGACTGGCAGACAAGTACAATAACTCAATTTTATAAACAGTGTTATTCCAGGTGTCAAAGTGCAAAGGTAGGTGTAATAATAGGTAATGATCCTGTCTTACCAAGGACAAAGTGAAAAATATACTGTACTGCTTTTTCCAGTTAAGATCCAGGTGAAAACAGGATTTTGACTCAAGATTAGAAAGTAACTTTTAGTGAAAGGAAGCCACTAGATTCATTTAGGAAACTTCCATTTTGGGAATATTCAGTTTCTTTTTAAATGGTATTTCCTGGAAGAATATAATTTTCTTGACTATCAGAAGTATCAATGCATAATATGTTTAAAAAGCTCCAAACCAACTAATTCTGCCTCCCAAGCTACTAATGCAATATGAAGTGTTTTAATTTTCTTTGGTTATTTTCCTTTTTGAAGAAAACAGAGATGATAATTTAAAAAATGAAGTTAACTGAATATATCAGCTCCTATGTAATGTACCAATTTGTAGTTAGCACTGCTATTTAACTGTCATGAAACAGAATAAAACTGTTAACATACAAAAAATATGAAAAATTAAGAATTAATATCTATCTGATAGAAAAACTTGTTTGGGGTAGTGGGAAATACATTTAAAAAGCCAATTTTCATATGGAAAATATCCTTTGTGACTTGTCTGCTGCAGTGAGGGTCTGTACTGGTAAAGATTGTCTGGCCTGAGCAAGCTGAGCCCAGCTGTTGCGTTGCACGCTTGTTTGCTGAGCAAAGTAGCCTGGGTAGAGCTTAAGACATGGCATGAAGCTGTCCTGCGTTAGCCCACAGGGACTTCCAGCTGTAATGCTTTTGCTGACCTGTAGTAGAACAGCACGGTGACCTTTCTGGCAGCTGTACAGCCCCAGGAAGTTCTGAAATGAATGGGAAAATCATTCAAGAAAAAGGCTGCAGTATCAAAGAGCGAGGCAAAGAGCAGGCTCTGTTTTCTGAAGACATGCATGTCTACAGCTCCAGGCCTGCTGGAAAGAGCTGAGTATGTTTAGTACCTTCTAAGACCTGGCTCAGACCCTACATTTTCATGATACTACCAGCTCGATCTCGTTTCCTGTTGTTGGTTTGGTGGGAATAATCTTTCTTAGCAACCTCTCAAGGGTGCCGCAAAACTTTATTAATATTAAGCAAAGAGCTTGGAGATTCTCCACCACAATATGGGATATAACGGTGAGGATAATGCTTTAATAGCATGGGCTTGTTTGTTACAAAAAATAATTAATTCTGTCCTGTCTCATTGAAGAACTGCAATAATTTTTGTGCTATTTGTTAATATATTTAGATTAGATGTTAAAGTGAAAGCCTAAATACACTGTCATCTTCAGACACACTCGGGCAATTAGAGTACAGCTTGTGTTATTGTTTTATAATTCAAGCCTAGTGAAGTCATAAATTAAGAAGCTCATTAAATTTTCAATTGCATTAATAGGAAAATTCAACTTATTAAATTCTTTGGTAAGGCCTAATAATGAAACACTGGAAATGTGGTTTGTTGTTTTTCTTCTCTATCTTTGTTAATCCTTGTTGCCCAGTTAGCCTTCTCTACCCTTAATATAGGAAAAATAAAGTAATAAGCACATAAATTGTAGAAAACAATGTTTCTTACATGGAGTTTTAACACTGATCCTTCTTGTCACATTTTAAGGAATTTTTTAACAAGTTCTCATGACTGACAGCCTGCCCCATCGATAGCCGCAGGCGGCTCAGCAGCAAGGTGCCAGCATCTTTGTGCTCTGTGCTTGGCACCGCTTTGTTTATAGCAGCATATCAAATAAAGACTGATAACACTATTTTTATTTGGCAATGCATGACACAATTTGATGCTATAGGTTGAGCTATTTAAAAAAATGAAATATTAAAAATATCTCAGTTTTCCTTGTGACTGGAAATTGTGAGTGTATGTCTTGCAAATATGAAGCTGCTCAGTGAGCTAAGTCTGTACTGGTAGAAGTGGCTTCATATCCTTTAAAATCATAATGGCTGAATTCACAGTTGTGGTGAATTTCCTTATTTCATGAAGCTTTCTTTTTTTGTACCAGCTAGTGGTTCAAGCCCAAATTATTTGAAAATTAATGTAGTTACACAGTTGTGTTGTAGCTGATTTGTTATTCACTGTGTGTTAGCATGCTTATGTTACAACAGTACAAGTACTACAGAAATTCTTCATTCATCTTGATAGGTGGTGTTGATGTCTAATTTCTTCAGTGGTTCTCAGTTACTGACAAATCGTAGTGTGACGGGGAAATGCTCAAGAAGAGGGCATGAAATGCTTTGCACATAGCACTAACTCACTTCAGGTAAGTGGATACACAGAAAGGAAAATATTTGTCCAGACAATTTGAAGACTTCATTGTCAGTGTGAGTTTTTTCTGAACAGCAGACTAATAATCTTCCTGTTGCCTGCTACCATTCAAAAGGTAATTTTTGAGTGAACAAGCTATCTTCTGTATCTAGTTGTGCCTACCAAAAGCATATCTATTATCTGTTTACTCAATTAACTGCTGAGGCTGGACTCAGTTTTGCCATAGGGCAAAAAATAGATCTGCATTTCTTCAGATAATTCTAGGGCATCTGTTTGTGAACTACATTCCCCCAGGTGCACAGGTCCAACCTGCTGCTCAGTGAATCCAGTAAACTCCTATGGACTTGAGGGTTTGTAATCCCCATTCAAATTCCCCAACTGCATCTTGCAGCAGGACACTTAGTAAATGATCTTTGCCTCGCAAAGGTATTTGGTATTTGCAGTATTAGATCTTCCTATTCCTATTGTGGGACACTTAGGGAGGAGGAAATTGGTAGCAGAGGTATGTGCAGTCTGTCTTGGGGTGTGGGGAACGTGGAAGCAGTGCTGCAAATGAAGTATGTCTGTAGATTCTTTTATTATTTAAAATTTGGATGTGGCTGCTCTTGTAACTTCCTTGTAAAAGATTTCATGCCAATCAGTGCTTCTCAGGGAGTTTAATAATGTTGTAGGGCCAAGTCATAATCTGAGGTGTTCCTGAATAGGGAAACCCAAAATATTGCAGGTCACTGGGAAGGTCAGTACTTCTGTTCATGTTTTTCTGAGGTCATTTTCCTCTGTCTCTTATGCTACTGCCACTGTGGGTATTGAAGTGAGTTGCCTGGCAAACAGGATCTAAAGGCCCTCTGAAAACATGTAGCAAAGTAAAATTCATTAGGTTTTTTTGGTTTTGCTACACCAAGTTTCAAATTTATTAAGCCAAAATTATGGTACTTTTGAGCCTCATTAATGATTTTGATTGCTCAGGATTGTCAATATGAGATGTGTCACTCCTTTTTCTTTTTCCCTCCTCGACACCATGCCTGGCAGGCTTGAGTCTCTGCTGGTGCACCACAGCCATACTCTGCCTCTAGCCAGGGCTCGTGGTAAAACCAAAATACTGGCTCATGGGGGGCTTCCATGTTTTCCTCATCTGTTTCAGATAATTTATACAAAAGTTAAAAAAAACCCCAAAACCAAAACCAAAAAAACAAACCAAGATAAGGACACAAAACGAAAAACCCAAACCACAAACAGAAAGAAGCAGTTGTTCTTCCTGTTGGCAGCCACAATCCCATTTGCAGTTCCAGGCTTGTGGATGTCACTCCTGTTCATTATATTTGGAGGTGTGCACTAAACTGCTGAGATACAATGAAGGGCGCCTGGCTCGTGCTTGCAGGAATAAGATTTCATATAGAAATGTGGAGTTTCATGTAGAAATGTGATCTGCATTGAAGATGTGCTTGTTTTCCCTAATCAGCATCATGATGAAAACCACTTTCCTTGGTGTGGTTTAAGCATTTATCTTCAGTGTATACAGCTATAACTGAACAAATTTGGTTAAACTACCTGCAGTTCTGTGCAATGGTTTCTGAGAGATGGTTTGTTAGAGTAACAGCTTCTGGCTTTTCAATCTTTTTCTGTTGTCAATCAGAATAATAAGTTATAATGTACTCTTCCATTTATTTCTTTGAACAATTCTGCTGCAATAAAGCATATTAAATAATTTCATTAACCTTGGCCTAGACTTGCCCAATTAAGGAGATTCTTATTGCAAGTGTAGCACAGCTGTGAGGTCTATGATTACTGCAGCTATGCCAGTCTACTGGCAGTGTGTCATTTTTAATGTGACAGCTGTATTCCAGCAATCAAGGGTTACAGCTTCTGGCAGCATGAAGTTCTCATTATACCATTTCTGCTCTGCAGTAAAATAATTATTTCAAAGCAAGCTGCTTCCTTCTCATTCCTAACCTGAGATCAGAAGTCTTCCTGTTTGTTGTTTTGTGACTTTTCATCTAATCATTATCTGCAGCAGCTGGGTTCATGTTTAAAAGTTACTGTTCTGAGACTGTCTTAAGGTGTATTACTTAAAAAAAAGTGTGTATGCATATATAGATATGTCTAAAAGTAACAAATCAGAATCTGTTCCAAAGTATGTTTTTCCTTTGAGTAATGACCTAGGAAAAGCTAAAAATTATAGAGGATTTCTTATACTTAATTATGTCACATATGCAAATTATTTTTATGAACTTGTCTTTCAGTTAATCTATAAACTATTAAAATGAATATTTTTTATAATGACTTAATCTCAGGAATTTAAAAATAAAAGCCATGCAGTATCTATCTTGAAAGCTGCCACAGCAAAAGCCTGAATCAATTTGTCTGATTGCACTTGAGGTATTTTTAAGAGCAATATTTTTGTGGGTTTTTATCCTGAAACAGTGATTTTTTTTTTTTTTTAATTTAAAGTCCAAGTGGCAAACAATGTGTAAGTGAACTGTTAAGAGATATGACATTACCACAACAAAATATCCTCACATTTGCAGAGGTCAAAGGCTACCCCTCTGTCCCCTTTCCCCCTTCCTGTTTCTGAAGTTGTTCTGGGCATCTGAGGAACTGGTGAAGGGGAGTGTGGGATACTTTTTTTTTAAAAAAAAAAACCACCCATATTTCTTTAGGCTCATATACCAAAATATCAATGGAAATGTAACACAAAAAAGCCTGAAACAATTCTGAATTATAACTACATCACCAAAAATAGAACCAACTTTTCTGGGATCTAATGACTACAGTGGTGATAGCAATTGCAATGGAAATTAGAAAAGCGTTGTGTAAAGAGAATCACTTTTCATCAGCATCTTATTTTTAATAAATCAGTGCTGAATTTTAATTTGTAATTCAATTTCCTTAATGCATTCACCTTGTGTAACTGAGAAATCAATATCACTTGATGGATGTATTGTTTTTGCCTCTCTACTTTAAAGGTCACATCCTAATTCAAGCGACTATAAAAATTAACATTTCTCAGTAATTTTAGAATAGATAAGATTTCTCTGTAGCCTTAAGTGAAGTACACTAAAGTGCTTTTGGCAGCAGAGTAGTTTGATATGTTACTGCTATGTGACAAACCCAATACAGAATTCTTATTAATAATCCTATTAATGTTTCATCTAATGTGAGGGAAATGGTAAATAAATTGTGGCTTTAACCAACTGCTGAGCTTCCAATTACTATTTTTCTCCCTATCTGCTTGCAATAAATCATTTTTTTAATATGACTGAAGTGTTCTAACAATCAAGGGTTAGGATCCTAACAGCATGAAGTCCTCATTACGTGATTTCTGCACTACAGCAAAATAATGATTGTGAAGCAAGCTGTTCTCCATGTAACACTTGCAGAGTAACTCATGAGACTACCCATTTACCAGCTTCTGGTTATGGATTCAATTACTTCATGCCTCGGGTTTGTGGATGTTGGAATCATGTCATGCATCTGTCTTGAGCTGCACCATAAAAAGCATTCAAAGTGAATAAATTACAGGTGATGTTCCCCAGAAGCACTCTGACGCTTTTGCTTTCTCCCAAGCCACTCAAGGCCGTGTCTTCTAAAAGTTTAATGAAGGTTTCATAAACCATAAAAAAAGCCCACTAGAATGTCATGACCTTCTTTCACTTTCTGATACCGCACAAAAATCTTCATTTTCCACAATTAACAGGGAGAAGAATATTTCACTTGAGAGACAGTATTTAAATGGTGTGTTATGCTCCCAAATACATATTAAACAGAACTGAAGAGGTAACTAAACAGTATTTCAGATGGCTATGCAGATCTCATAAAGAGAGATTTTATTTTTCCAAACAATGGGTCTTTGTGTCAGATTAATACAGTTTGTCTCCTTCAGTGTGCAGTATAAAATTGGCAAGGAGATGAAATCATAAATACTTAATTATTAGCAAGTGACTCTAGGTACAGCTGCTGTAGATACACTATTCCTGATACTATGCATGTAGCAGGGGGAAATTCAGGGTGCCTGACTGTACTTCATCTGACCTATAGCCCAACTCTTTCTTCCTGTTGCTACAGAATAAAATTGGGCATATGTCAGGCTGACCAGAAGTTCTTTAGAAAAGCCTGATTTTTCAAGGGAAAGGATTCCTGCTGTGCTGACAGTGTAAGAAAACTTGCAAATGCTGAACAGTTGTTGATGGGTGATGTAATTACCAAGTTTGAAACTCAAAACAGTGTACAAACCATACCACAGTTATAAGCCAATTATTAATTGTGCTTTTATGAGCAATTTAGCTATTGTTTGTTTGCTCTCTGGTGCCCTGGAGGATGCAGTAAGATATGTACTTGAAAATCGGAAATAATGAATTCACTTGGAGTAGGGTCTTGCTCTCTTCCTCCTGTTTTTTTTTTTCTCCTTTCTTTGCTTTACCCAGTAGAATTTCATGGAGAACAAGGTAGTAAACATACAATCCTAACTCTCCTTACTGTGTAGTAAACTCCTACATGCTGTGTAGCCATACGTTGTGCTCCCAGCTCACACTTTGCCTTGCAGTCCACAGAGCTGATCAACAGCGCTGAGGCAACTACAGTGTCAGATATTTTTTTTCTCTCACAAGTACTCTGAAGCAATCTGAGGGAAAAATTAAGGTTATTCTGACATGATGGTAGAGATTATGCACAGTAAATACTTAACTATTTCAGAAGTTTGTAGAAGGCTACCAAATATTCCCTCATGTGTCAGGGAAGCCCTGTTAAGTCAGGACCGTGCTTGTTGCTTGCAGTCATGGAATGCCAGGATTAGACCATGCATATAAACTGCATTAATAAGCATTTTGCTTTATAAAATTAGGCTTCCCAACCTCAGAAAATAGTGATTGTTTTCCCAGAGGGTGAAATGTATAAGGAATTTCTGGATGTAGATACATTGTTTTGACACTTTTGCTGTGTATGAAATGTGTGCCTGGTGGGTATGAAGTGGGAAATACTAAAACACCTGAGGAATTTCTAATCAATACACACAGCTCTCTTGCTTTTGAGGTATTTTACTCATCGACAGGAAAAGAACTTAAGTGAAGTTATGACTTGCTCAGCTCCAGACAGCAAACTATAGATCAAAGGAGACGGGTACTCAGGTGTTACACTTGTGATTAGATACTTAGGTGTGAGGTTTTAACAAAGATATGATAGTGACATTTTTATGATTTTTTTTTCCCTAACTGCTCTATTTTTGTAGCTTTCCAAGTGTTACTTACTTGACGTTTGTTTGCTACCCCTGATTTGCAGGATGAGTCAGCAAACGAATGCAGTTTCATATATCATTAATACCTTATAACCTTGATGTTTATCTCCTTCCTTGATACTGTTCCCTTCAGTTTTTATTTTTAACAAAATATTAAGGATTTAAAGTCCTAGTTCTCTTACCCCTCCAAAGCTTATAGATGTTATAAATAAATCTGTATGTACATGGCTAACATCATGCATCAGCTGCATGCCTTGTAGCAGCATTAGTGAGGAATAGTGATCATGTTATCATTTAGCTATGCTAAAATAATTAATAGAAGAACATAAACATGTGAGCTAATGGGCAGCCTGCTCTATGGTCAATGCCCACAAAATCATTACCTTGCAACGTACTGTAAGTGTGCCTGTTGTCTACCATCTATTGGTCATCTATTGGTTAAAGAACTTCTTTACAGTAAGGGTGACAGAACACTGGAACAGGCTGCCCAGGGAGGTTGTGGAGTCTCCTTCTCTGGAGACATTCAAGACCCGCCTGGACGCCTTCCTGTGCGAACTCATCTAGGTGTTCCTGCTCCAGCAGGGGGATTGGACTAGATGATCTTTCGAGGTCCCTTCCAATCCCTAATATTCTGTGATTCTGTGATTCTGTCTAGGGAGTGTTTATTTTAAACATACTGGGTATTCATCTTAATACAAACTACTTAATTCAGTAGGTATTGCAGGTACCCAGAAAAATAATACTTAGTGGTTAATGCACACAGAGAAGAAAGAAAGGGGTTTAAGTACAAACACTATAGACAGGATAGAATGGGAGAGAAGTAGAAAAGGGTGTGTGTGAGGTAACCGGATTTCTTCTTGTGATTAAAGAAATCAGGAGGTACCAAGCTTGGCCAGGCAAGAGGCGGAGAAAGTCTTTAACATCATCTTTTTCCAAAAGCTTATGGTGTACCCTTGTTACAGACAAATGCAAGATATATGTTGGAGACTGGATCACTGTTTCCTTTTCTTCCTGACAGGTCTGTCTATTGAATTCTGAATTGCTACAATCTCTGTGCAGGTTTGGAAGCCCTGCAGTGGCAGGAGGCAGGACTGTTCCTGAGCCAGTGAGGAGTCATTTTCCAAAGAAGCTCAGACAGTTTCCCTGATAGATGAAGTTGCAACGAGTGGTAGATGCCTGGGGGACCTTGCAGCAGGACAGACCGAGATGTATCTTCTGGCATAAGAATGAGGAATACGGGGGTACAAGAATACAGACATGAGGGATGTGGCAGAAGTGGTAATTCTCTGAGCAGAGCTTCAGAGCATGTTGGTCATGCTGACTATGGAGAATTTTTAGCTAGATCTGATTTTGAGAGCAGGAATGTGTGCATGGGATTGGCCACCCATAACTATCCCTATAGATTGCCTTCCCCTGATCTTCCTGTGCTGCTTCCTTGCTGCTGCTGTTAGAAACATGACAAAGCAGTCGCTCCCCTTCAGCCATGTCTTGCCTTATTGAAGGTTTCCTTTGTCTCCTAGGCTATTTAAATTCAATTTTTTAAAAATTGCCATTGTTCATCACTATCCTGTCATCCCTGCCTATGTACTTCTGGGAGCTGCATGCTCCAGGCTCAGCTGATTTGCATCACAGATGTGAATCCTGCCCCAGGATGACATGGGCAGTGGTGAAACTTCTCAGGTACCGCTCTGCAGCTTCTCTTTGGAGTGGGGCTGTTCTGCACAGCATGGCGGGTACCTATAGGAGACTTCAAGTTAGCAGAGGGAGTTTAGGCTCTGCTTCCTTGAGACTGGGTGGTCAAACACTCTCTAACCCAGTGCCTTTGTTCTGTAGGGTGAGGCTTATCAAGCCAAGATGCTTTTCAGCTCAACTCTTAGGACTCATGGGAAACATGATGTGATAGGTTGCTGTGTCTTTTTTCAGTTTTCATTGCTGAGGTTGATCTTTTCCCTTCCTTTTTCTGTGGTAGCCCCTCACATCTGGAAAGTAAAAGCATAGCTCATGGGATATGTTGGATAGTTGTATCAATTGGTGCAGATCTTAATTTAATAAAAAGAAAAGCCTCTACTTTAGTCATGGTTGTCAGTCTCTTCTGCATCCAAGTTGGTGATTTCCTGTAGGTTCTTATGGTCATCCTAGAAAGCTGAGTGCAGAAAAAGAATCTGGAAACTTCTGTGGAAACCTACAAGAGGGTTTGGGAGAGGGTAGCATTCCCTTAAAACATCATAGGATAGCAATTAATTGCTTTTGTACTTAATTGAGATACTTTTTGTTTCTTCCTCGCTCCAGGAATAAAATTACATAGTATATGGTATAGTATCTGTTTTGCTGAAGCTGAGACGCTCACTTCATTGGGATGAGATATAATATACGAGGCTCATATAATAGAACTGGCTATTGTTCCACAGACATACCTACATGTGAAGAATACTGACTGTGAGATATGCCTGGCTGCTGAGCTGAGAATTATAGGTCAAACTACACTGTGCACCAAAATAATATGTCAAAAAGAAACCAAAAAGTTCAAATAAATGGGCCACTTATTGCATGATGATCAAAAGGCAGAATTGTGAAGCCTAACCTTTACAAAATCCCACCCTGCTTTAGTAGTTCTGTATTTTCTAGAAAGAAACCTTGGGTTTTCCATTCATGTACTTCACTAAAAGTTGGCTTTTTTGTAATCTCTGTCGTATTCTTAAATAGGAAAGGCATTATTTGCTTTTGTGGAGCTACCTAAATGGGTGCTTCCTGGCGTAACTGTTATGGACTCAGATACCTATCATACCCTTGAATTAAATTCAAACTATCTATGTAACACATCTTTAGTGTTGTTGTATGGCACTTTGTAGTGTGAAGCATGTGAAGCTTCACAGTGAATATGGCATTTTTATTGTCACATTCTGCTAGCTTTTCAGCAATCTCTTTGCATCTTGTAAATATTTGCAGCAGTTTTTGTTTAAAAAGTCTCATGTTTGAGTACTTATAAGGTTTTAAATTGCATAATGCTCAGAGTACTTTGCAGAGCTGTTATCATGAATACACAGAAACATTTTTTATCAATAAAGAAATCCAGTGAGCATGTGTGTGTATATATGAGTTTTCTAACTGCAGAAACATTACATGTACCTGCAGAGTAGAAAAACACTGATCAAGGCTCTTGAACTGTTGCCCTTGCATGTTTTGTTCTACAGCTGAACAATTCAGGCATGCCAGGCAACACGGTTTGATGAGACCTACTGAACTCAGAATTTTTGCAGTGGAACTGTGCAAATTTATTTAGCACGAGCATCTCTTTAACTATTAAACTCTGAATAATGGTGTAGCCTCTGCTGTAACACTGGCACCTATGTAATATTCCCAATTTTATCAATCATATTAACTGGAATACAAAATACAACAGGAATGTCTCTGGCTGAATCCAGTCCTGGCTTTATCTTTCCTGAATGCTTGGTGGCAGAACATGGTTGGTTGCTTCCCAGTTAAGAAGGGTGTGTTGGTGCTGTGTGGGGATTCTGGAGGAGGCTGCTGGCTCATGTATAAGCCACAGTGGAGTCACTCCACTGAAGCTTAGTGTTAGTTGCAGAAAGTGGTATCATTAAATAGAAAGGTTTGACAAAACTCTGACCAAACAGCTACAGCTGAGTAATCCTTTTTTTTTTTTTTCTTTTTCCATTAAAAATAAGGAGGCAAAGCCTATTTTTGGCACTGTTGTTATATTATCAGGGGAGTATTTTTTTAGGTGGATGGTGCTCTGAATGGAAGCAAACGGACAGCCAGTGTTGTGCCACTCAGAGCATGGATAAGAGGTGCTTTAGACTACAGTGGATTAGCTATATGCATGAAGCAATTCATATAGCCACAAGCAAAGATAGCTACTGCTTCAGTAAACAGAGGAAATGATTCTGGTGAGACCCCAGACTGTTTGAGCCAAATGCAAGTATTAACAGTGGAAGGCTCCGATTTGGCTGTGTCACACTGTTCATTCTCATAAGCCAGGTTTCTCACCTGGACACACGGTCGCAGCTGGAGGCACCAGGATTGCAGATGGAGTCTGAGCTGCTGTGGAATTGTGAGAGGAGGAGTGTGAGATGTCTGGTCATGTACTACAGCTGCACTTCTGACTGGGAATTTGAGCTTTATCTAGATACACTTGGTCTATAATTTTATTTCGCTGCAAAGTTGTTGTAGTCTTGCTCAGAATACTTTTCTCCTTCCCTAGCCTTTGAAGATGCTACAATTCTTCACCTCACAGAATTCATGTAAGTTACTTTTTAGGAAAAGTTGTTTTTAAAAGACTTCTATCTTCTGATTTGCAGCGTGGGGAAAGGCAAATAAAACTGCCAAAGGAGGCTAAATAAAACAAAAATAATGATAAAAATGGAAAAACACCAGGTCTTCAGGTTTATGATAAATTTTCTTAGTCAAAAGAAGCATTACAGGATTTTTCCCAGTGACACCACACTGGTAATGCCCATGCTGTTCTGCTAATTGTAACACTACTTTCTCTGCTGCAAGTGCCTGTATACAGCAGAAGCCATTTAAATGATTTCTTTTAGGCCACTGAACCTCCATTTGATGGTAATAACTTTCTGGTTGCTACAGCCCTGTGCTGGATTCTGAGCAGTGACCTGTAGATGAAAGGATCCATATCCCATTGCCAGTTCCCTGAGTTAGCCAGTCTTGGCCCGTTTTTCTTCTCTGCAAGCAGCCACTTCTGCCTCTGGAGATGCTGGTGAGACAGGCAGCAAAGAAATCATTCTGTGGCTCATATTTCCACTTGGGTTCAGTTGTCAGGATCACAACAGAAATAAGTGTGTCAAACTGAAAGGGTCTTTCTGCTTTTCTTAAATGTTCTCCATGATATAAATGTTACAAAAGTGCCGTATATTGCAATTAAACTTAAACAGCAGCTCTAGCAGGGAGCAACTGCTGTGCACTCACAGGATAAATCAGCTTTCCTACTGAGCTCCGCAGCATAGTTAAAAAAGGAAAATCTATTTTAGCAACCTCTATAAAAAGTATATGTGTTTTCTTTCTGTCTGTCTTGCTTAGTCCTTCTTATGTAGTTCTTCTTTTTCATGGGTACTGAATATCTATCACTCTGTGGGGTCAAAATCCTTTTAATTTCAGAGACTCTTAAACAGTAGTATCATGTCTGCACCATCTTTTGCAGGCAGATGATGGAGCAAGCCGGGCTTATCAGCTTTGAGTTTTAGTTCTACTCCAGATACTGTGAGATGTTGTGCAATTCATTCCATCCTGCAAATGGAAATAATGATTCTTTTGCTGTTTGGTTTTCTTCCTGTCTCAAGTGGAAAATCTTTGGGCCAGAGATTCTTTTGAGCTGTTTAACCCACACCTGCTACACTGAATCCTGAACTGCATTCCAGCTGGGGAGGACTATCATGGAGCTGAACCAAACTGGGTTCATTGTCACCACTTTTTACTGTTTCTATCCAAGCCATAACTGTGTCTGAACCCATGAAACTTGGCTCATGTATGAATAGAGAAAGATCCATTTTGAGTATCTGACTATACAGAAATGTCTACAAAGATAAGTCCCCAGTGGAAGACCTGCTGTATATGAGGTGTGATCGGTGGTAGCTGTTAGCCATGTCTTAAGACAAAAGATGTTCTTCACACTTAGCAAAGCAATCTAGTGCTGCTATTTCTCCTGTGGTGCATCAGCAAAATGCACTTTTCACTTGGCCAGCTGCAAATACTTGTGTTACCCTTGGTTATGTTTCTTTTTGCCTCTTTGCCACTCTGCTGTGGATAGAAATGACCTTAGCAAGGCATATTAAAAAGTGATACTGGCTTGTGCGATGCTTTGACCATTAGCACTGTCATAGCCAAAAGGCTCAGACAACCAGCTGTGCCCTTCTGTGGTCTCCAACCTGACCAAAAAGAGAACGGATTTAATTAAAGCTATTATGGAAGTAGCACTGCATAATGATTCAGCCTGAGTGAGAGCCAAAGTCCCATTTGTTGGATATTAATATAACTTCATATGTTTGAAAGGCTATAGTTCTCAGTGTTAAATGTAATAACTGAAAGCTCGTATCTGCAACCCTGGTTGTTCCAGGCATAAAATGAAAACCAACTCTGTATTTACTCAGACCATTTCTGTTGTTTGAATCACTTTATGATACATGAAAGAAAGTCTGATGAAATGAATTATAGATATAAAAAACAGCAAGAGTAGCATGCATTTCAGTTTTTTATATTGTATAAGGGGACTCTGGGGAATTCAGCTTGACAAAAAAAAATCTTTTTTATTCTCTGCCTTTTTTTTGCCTACCACTTTTTTTTTTTTTCATTGCCTATGAAATTGAGATAAGGACAAAGAAAGATGCTAAAAACTAGTCTTCCTGACTCAGAATAGGAAGGATTGTGAGGCAGCAGGATGCCCTGTGCATTGTAGAAAGAGGGTAATGATCAGTAATAATGAATTTTTAAAGGTACATAATTTAGGAAACACATCAGTGATGTGGGGATGGTAGTCTGGAGGATGTGTAAGCAGCTTTGCAATAGGAGGAAAAGTTCTGAAGTATCCATTAGCTAACACTAATTGCCAGATTATTTCTCCTGAAGCACACGAATATCATAAGAAATCCACAGTGTTGCAGTGAAGCTCCTTAAGTGCCACTGCCTAAGGGAGGGGAACAGTAACGTGCTTGGAAAATGGACGTCTTCTGGTGTATATTTTTTCACATATATTTACAAATGGTCATAATGGCTGTACCTGTAGTAATGACTCAGAAAAACTCTACCTTCCCAAGAAACATAAGAAAATAAATGGACAGAAAAGCTTTCTGAAGTCTATTTGGAGGAAGAGTTAATATTACACAATTAAAACCATTTTAATTTACTGTCGTATGTGAAGTAAGAAGCAGCACTATCTCTGAATTGTTAGGTTGGTGTTTTGTGCATCTCAAGGTGATTTCTGCTAACTAAATTTTTCTCCAGCTTTCACATTCTCTTGATAAAATGGGCCACTGTTTAAAAAAAAGGATAGATTTACATCTAGCTTAAACAGAAGGAAAAGATGCCTGAAGATTTTGCATGAGTGTAATTAGCCAGTTATCTGTAATGTAGAATTACTTTATTGATATGTAATTATGAGTCCCTGTGTTGTATTTTCTGGAAGTAACAGGGAAAAGGGAACAAAGCCAACATGAGACAAAAATCTGAAAGCAAATAAGCACTGTAGTATGATTAATGTTTAAAGGAGAGCTGTTGGATAATGGTGTTGAGCTGATTATAAGCATGTCTAAGGAAGTCATTTTTCTCTTTAAAGTATGCATCACCTTGGATTTGAAATGTGATTTGTTTTATTTTTCACTGATGTCTTGCTTATTAAACAGAGTGCTCTTTTGAAAGGAAGAAATGCTTGAAAAAATATTTTAAGAGTTGGTTTATTGAAACATGTTTAAATACTGCTGAAAGATTTTTTTTTTTAATAAGAAACATGAATGTTTATTCAAAAATCCCAAGCCACATTTTCAATTTAAAATCCCAAACTTAACTCTTCTTAGTTTGACTGAAAGTAATATAGTCTCCTAAAACCAGCTGATTCTTTCAGACATCGGCTCATAGAATGGTTTGGGTTGGAAGGGACCTTAAAGCTCATCCAGTTCCAACCCCCCTGCCAGCAGCAGGGACACCTTCCACTAGACCAGGTTGCTCAAAGCCTCACCCAACCTGGCCTTGAACACTCCCAGGGAGGAGGCAACTGCAGCTTCTCTGGGCAACCTGGGCCAGTGTCTCACCACCCTCACAGTGAAGAATTTCTTCCTAATATCTAATCTCAACCTGCCCTCTTCCAGTTTGAAGCCATTGCCCCTTGTTCTATCACTACCTGACTTTGTAAAAAGTCCCTCCCCAGCCTTCCTGGAACCCCTTCAGGTACTGGAAGGCCGCTATGAGATCTCCCCAGAGCCTTCTCTTCTCCAGGCTGCACAGCCCCAACTCTCTCAGCCTGTCCTCACAGCAGAGCTGCTCAAGCCCTCGCATCATCTCTGTGACCTTCTTCTGGACTCACTCATGCTCAACATGCTGATGTTCATCCTTGAGCAGATGTAAGGATTTCCCAGCAATTTTTCTGGAGTTTCATTCCTACAGTTCTTGGTAGTCATTCTTTAGGTGGCCTTTTTAAGACCTGTTTGCTATACCTCCAGATGCCCTTCTTTATTTCTGACTTTTGAAGAAATAAGCTTTTGCATGGAACTTTGTTATACTTGTTTAAAGGACTCGCCTAAGTTAAAACACTGTTAGCTATTGGTATTTCTTCTGGAGTACTAGGACTTCCAGACACAATCCAAAGATGGGGCCATTCTATACAGACCTTACTGTCCAAGAAGAAACTTGGAGACAATGGAAACCATGAAAGGCTGGCAAACATTCACTGTATTACTTTTTGTTCCCAAACTAAAACAAAAAATAATTCATGATAAAGCTTGACAGTGTTTCTAATGCTTCAGCTATTCTGTTTAAGGTTTATATTTCTCATTGTCTTCTACCGTAACATCTCCAGAAATATTCTGTGAAATAGGAACAGTCAGCTTGCAAATATGATGTCAGTCCAGTTTCATGGATACGTATCTGTGTAGCAGGAGGTCACAATGGGGTGGAATCAAAAAAGGCTTCTCAAACTGGTTTGCTGTTTCCTTTGAAGTCTAACACATCCTGCAGCTGTCAAAATTACTTAATATGTTCTCAGAAAGCAGGGATAAGGAGACTAAAGTGCTTCTAGTTTTGAGAATTAAAATACCATAATTAACTGTGGATGTTTGATTATAGGCCACGTATTCCTGACTATACTCTTACTGGGTCCATTTTTTTAATAGGGAATAGTAAACATTTTTCCAGTTTAAGTATTTAAATTGTTTTAATTTGATACGTTCATTGCATCTGTTCTAAGTATGAATTGAAATGTGCTGGATGTAAAAATGGGATAAAATGCCCTTTGTAGAAGTAATGATATTAGTTTTAGTTAATCAAATTTAACAGAAGATTTTCCCAGGGATTAGACAGCATTCTTTTCAATAATTTGAGTAATAACAGTTGGTTATACTAAATAAAGTATGATTACTGGTATGCCTTATCTTTTATTTTAAACAAATACTACAGTTCCCTGGTTTAGGAACAATCACAAGCACAAGGATTGCAAAGTCAAAGTCAAGTGCCAGATGTAGATGCTGGCTTTTTTTTGTTTGAAATAATTAGAAGGAAGAGAGGGCTTCCTTCTTAGAGAGTCTGTCATTTTTACAAAGCATTTCACTTTCTTTCACAAAGAATTAAAATACAATATCTACCTAACATGACAATAAATTAAAATGTTGTCATTAACTGCTCAATTCCATTGCACAGCTTTTTGACCTCAGCTCAGTTAAGGGTCTCATAAACTGTCACTATTTACCATTCAGTCATTGCTGACTTGCAGTGTTCAAACCTTTGCGTTTTGTTGAACAGCTGAAGTCTGAATTACATCAGAGTTATGGTAATATTTGATTACTAAATGCTAGATTGTGTATTACTTTTCATAGTTATAACACTGTATGTTTTACTTATAAATTTAGAGTCTATTCTAGAGACTTCAGAGCAAAAAAAAGATTTTCTTAACCTTGTAACAGACATGTCTCTGTGTGTTTCTAATCCCTATTCATAGTGTAAAATAGTGATTGGAAATACATTTGTATAAGATGGATCTTTTAGTACCTTTCCTTGCCCATAGTACACCAGACTATACTCAGGATCATGTTTATAGGCTGGCTGCTGCTTACCTGCTCTGACTTCTGTTAGATTTTTAAGTGGGACAACTTCAAAATGAACTTCAATTGATGTCTTCCATGGAAGCTGGTAAGAACTTTAGGGCTCTGTGGATCACTTTACTGTGTTTTAACATACAGTCACTGCAAGATAACCCTAGTGTATTAGGTCTTAAAAAACCCTGCATGCTATTAAATATCTATTACAAGGGTAGATGTCCTTTAATTCAAGCACAGAGGAAAAAAATAGTTTGCTAGTATTGAGAAGGACATTCAGAACAGGTTGACATGTTCCAGTTTTGGAGTCAACAAGAAATGAAGAGAATCCGATATAACTCAAGGTTGCAGAAGAGAGCCTATTAAAAAGGGCCGTGTTTCTGAAATACAATGCCAAACTCTTTATGCTTTTTAAATACATGGAGTTTGAAAAGTAGAATGGGCTAATGTATTTTGCTGTTCCTCATTAGTATGCATTATCACTGAAAAATAGTTTAGCTTATTCTCTTTTTAATTAGTAAAGCTGTAACGGGGTGAGCCTTAGGATGTTGAAAATGTGACTTCTGAAACAAGTGTCAGAAAATCGTATCAATTTGAGGATCTCTTTTCAGACTGTGCCAGTTCCTGCTTTTCTGACACTCAGGCTCTTGCCCTTGTAGTTAATCTTGCAGAAATGTTGGGCGTTTTACTGTGCTATGGGTCACATACGCTTCAGAGTCCATTGAAACAGTTAGAGTACAGGCAATCAGTGGGATTTGGAGACTTTCTATTTAACATTTATATCTCTTGATTTATATGATTTCATGACTGAAAATGACTTCAGACTTCTTGGATGCTAAAACAAGATAGGTGAATGCTGGACTGGATTATTGGTGGATTTGTTTGGAGATGGTTAAGTTTGGAAGAAGACAATAGATCATCTTGGAAAGATAAAAGGCAGAGGAAAAAGAATCAATAAAATTATTTTTGAAATTAAGCCTGCTGGATAAAGGCATAATTGTCAGTTAGTTAGTCAGATTTTGCTGAGTAGTTTTCTGGCTGGGGTGATGCTACTGGAATTGGTAGTTGCATATGCTGGGTACTACTGGGCGTGCTAAATTCCTGTAAATGGAAGGCAGGATATCACCAGAGCAGCCAGCAGCACCACAGGGCCACTGTCACCTCCAGGGCCTGTTCTTGTTAATTCTCCCTGGGAGATGCAGGAGTGATCCCGGCCCGTGCCGGAGCGTTCCCTTTGGGTGCTGACCCGCGGTGGCTGGAGCCCGCGGTGCCGAGCGGGGGACAGGGGCGGTGCCCGCGGTGCCGAGCAGGGGGCAGCGGCGGTGCCCGCGGTGCCGAGCGGGGGGCAGCGGCGGTGCCCGCGGTGCCGAGCGGGGGACAGTGGTGTTGCTCACGGGCGGCGGGTGGTCCCTGCCCTGCCCTTCCACGGCCCTGCCGGGTAGGAGAGTGGAGGTCAGATCTTGAGGGCGCGCAGGAAGGGCCCTGTGGATGCCGAGCAGAAGCAGAACCTCTGATCTCTATAAACACTTTCTGTGAAGGATATTGCTGCCAGTTCTCTAGATTCCTGTGGACTTGGGCAGTGTCAAATGCAGACATGCTCCTTCTTGAGACTATCACTTCCTTGGCACTGGCAGGAAACCAGCAGGCATTTCGGTGATGGCTGTAGGGCAGTGAAGGAAATCCAATATATGTTTTTATAACATTTTTATTATTTCACAGTAGAGAGCCTTTTTCTTTTACATAAACCGTGGGTGACAAATCCAAGACCTGATATTCAGCAGTGGTGAAACAGCTCATGCACATTTCTTTTGTGTAACTGTTTCCATATTTATTTGGAAAAATAAACCATATATTTGATGTGCATGTATATTCTTTGTCTTTCACGCTGTTACTTTGTTGTCTTTTGTTATGTGTTGGGCATGGATTTTGTGCTTTTATTTCTGATCAAAACTGTTTGATAAATAATGCCACCTACTTATCTGTCTAGGAGTTAATAAGCAGCATCCTGACATCATTAGACCTCATCATTTGAATTTTAGTGGGAAATGTAGATTTGAAGGTCAGTGATGGAAATGTTATTGAGTTTTCTAAAAACTGGTGGTACTTTGCAAGGCTGCTCAGAGATCTGAAATGATGTAATTTCAGCAGGATGGATTAGTTGTCAAAGCTTTGAAAGTATATGAAAATGTAATTCATCATAGGATTTTTCAGCTCTCTGTATATTGCCAGTAGAAATTTTTGTGTGTGCATGGTGTGGATAATTTGCCAACATTCAAAGCTGTAGGAGGTAAAGAGAATTAAGATTTTGTGTCATAGTACTTCCTTCTGCATTGTGATCTGACCTACTTGGACCCTTTCAGTTGAGTGTTAGTCTTGTTCTGGCTTTAAAAAAAAAAGATAAGAACATTGTTTTTCTTTACCTACCCTATTCTGTCTGAGCCTTTCTCTTAAAATATATCCCTGATAACTGTCCTATTTCTCATGCTTTGAAAAGGTTGTGGTTATGGCTTCCCAACCACACTCTGTGCAATTTGAAAATAAAAAAGATATTGCTCTGTCAAATGTTGAAAGAAATTTTCCTTTTCAAAAAGCAGAAGAAATTGTCTAGCTGGGATTAAACAAGGGCAGGAAGTGAAGCATTTGTTTGTTTTATGAAGTCTGGTGAATTTTGATAATGAGTCCTTTAAAATATATGATATTGAAGCTTTTCTAATTCCAGACAGATAAGAAATAGCAGTTACATATTTCAGCTTCAAAGACAAAAGTAACCTTTTGTCACCTAATTTAACAATCTTCTTAGTAAAATGTCTTAGAAGAATCTGAAATGTTACTTAAATAATAAAAAAGCACCATCTTTGAATAGCAGGGTTTTTTTAATTGCCGTAATCAAAGTCCAAACACATTTCCTTGCTTGCTTTAAATAGATTCTCTTAATGACAGGTTTTTCCTTAATGAGGAGGAGAACAAAGGGAATTCTGAGCATGTTGGTGTGACTTCAGTATGACGAAAGGTCTGATTTTTGACAGCTCCCACCAGGAAAATAGGAAAACTGGAAGTGGTTTAATGAATGTGTAGCTATGATTGCTAGATTACATTTTAATATATAAACATTTTAATATTAGTATATGAATATGTCTTAAATAGCAAAAAAGACAAAGAAATCTAATGCTGTTAGGTCATATAATGCAGCATATCAATTCACACTTACTTTTGAAAAATAATACAAAATATCTTTTAAAATTGGTCTTGTTAAGTTTAGTAATTTTTTTCTGTGAATTTTGTGAGTGATAAATAGCTTGGAATAATTACACAATTCATAGATTTTTTTGGAGATTAAGTCTTGTTCTAGTACTAAAATCTGTGCTTTGAGAAGGGGAGACCTCTGAGAAATTGGTTAATAAAAAACAGCAGTTAGTGTTACTTCATGTGATTTAGTTAACTGATGTGTAGTCATACTTAGTAGGAAGATAATCCCATACTTAATGGTGATCAGATTTTCTATAATTGACTAAACCTCAAAAGCATGTTCTACATGTGGTTCTTTGTAGAAAGCACTGTAGATTTAAAAAAACCAAACAACAGATTGCTTTGGTATTAATAACAACTAAGCAATAATTCAGGTAATATACAGACTTTTACAGCAGGGATGGACATCTCTTTTCAATATTGGATCTTGGAGCAACTTTAGTGAGTCCCATTTATTTGTGAAGGAATCATATTTGTTTTCAGAAATTGCTTGGTTCTGTAAGACTCAAGAGGAGTGGATCCTTATGCCACTAAGAAAACTTTAGATACCCTTCTGGTGTGATCAGAGCAGCATGGTTACCCTGCTGCAGTGTCTCCCAGGCCTTCATGGGGAGCTGCACCCGTGCCAGAGCTGGCTGCTAAGTGCCGGTGGGTGTCCTGGGCTTGAGCCATGGCAGCAGTGTCTGCTTGTGTCTGCAGACAGCCAGGAAGGGTAACAAGGGAACTCTGGGAGGTGTGATGGACTTTTCCACCTTAATGGCACTATTCCTCTTGTAGCTTTCCCCTAAATTCCTTGTAGTGTAAAAGTACACAGATGGTGGGTGAGAGAAGGAAGGACGCCAAGGTGGAGCTGGGAATGACAGGGCAGCAGGAGGAGCTGGGGTGGTGAAACTTTGGCTGCTCTGGCAGTTGCTCTGCAGCAGCAAATTCAGAAACTGATGCCTTGCCCGGGAGGTGGGGCCCTGGTGTTTTCAGACAGGAAGGAATGTTTGCACTTCCATAAGCTTTTTGCTATTCTGTCAATTTGGACTTATTTTTACAGCCACAGGCTGCTCCAGGAATAATTACAGTTTTAAAAAATTATTTTGATTGTGTACTGATTGTCTGATACCAGTTTAATTGGAGAAGAAATGGCCACCAGTTTTTGAATGGCAGAATTTTTTTTGTTTTGTTTTCTTTTACATCTGTAAAGCTATGAATTGCAAAAAGAATCACAAAAACATATGGATAGAGCCTTGGCTGTTATCTGAAATGTAAATGAGACACAGGCTGGGGAACACCTCCCTCTCGTCCCCCCCCCCCCCAGGGGCATCTGCTGGGAAGGTTCCTGTGCAGAAGCAGTTTTGTACGAATTTCCTCCTTTCTGCTCCCTTTTCTCTCAGCAGCATCTGGTGCAAGAACAAACTGCAATATGAAACTGGGTTCATTATTAAAAGGAGATTATAATTTCCACGTCATTCTCTCTATTCCCCACTACCCCCCTTCCCACTGTTTGATAGTAGTCTAGCCTCATAATCAAATTCATGAGGCCGCAACAACAAAGGAGCTCATGGAAAAGAACAGGAGCTTGTCAGATGGTATAGATTTGCATACTAATGAAGATTGTTACTAATATTACAAAAACATGGTAGTATCTAAATGGCACTGAAATGGGGAGTGATAGATCATGACTAAACTCCAAAAACAAATTAAAGAATGTATTTTACAATATAGCTACATCTTGCCACTGCTGAAGACAGAAATAAAGCCAGTTCTTGTAACTGAATTATTTTGATTTGTGTGCTGTTTCAAGAAGGTTAATAAATTTAGACTTGCAATATGTTATATTGTCTGTACTTTATTGGAAAAAAAGGACTCAAAATGTCAATTTTCTTTCAAGCTACAGAGGATGATTGCAAAAAATACAATGGGTTGGAGTTCATAGGGCTGAGGTTCAGAAGAACATCATGCCTTTGACTTTCAATTATAAGGTTAAGACAGGAGGCTCATCCATTGTTGGGCTTTTATTCCTATCTTTGCTACAGGATTCTTGACTTTGGACAGCCTTATGATATTTCCCTTTGTTTGCTTGTTCAGTGAAATAGGTTCATCGACTGCACTGAGATCAGGAAAAAAGGGCGAAATGGAATTAAAGCTTCTACAGCTCACACAGTGGGCTTTCCACATTCCATGTCTTCTGAACAGTTAAAAGGTCTTGGTTGCTTCAAAAAGAGTACTTGGCATTTGCCAAGGCTCAAGTCAAGTAACAATTTGAGTGGCAGTTTTCTGGGCTCAATTCCCTCTTCTTTCTGCTTTGCATGACAGTGATGTCTGTGCATAAAGAGAAATGATTCCTAAAGCACAGGACAGACACCCTGGCTTCCAGTAGATTTGCCTTTCAATTAAAATATGGAATGGCAAGGCTACCCTTGTTACATGCAGAACTATGATTTTCCAGCATATTATCTGTTGCAGTTCAGCAAATTGAAAGTGTATGTTTGTGAGGAGGGCGAGGAGGATCAGATTCTCACAACATTTGGCTGCTATGAGAGGCTTGTTCTGTAGCTCCAACAAGGCAAGGAATTAATTCAGTAGAAGAGAAGCCTCTGCCAGTCAATGGGAGAGTTATGAAAAAGCTCGAGTGTCTCGCTGCTTGGGTGTGATTGAAGGGGGTGATGTATTTGGGAAGATTTCAATGAGTCTTAGGGACCATGATAGACTTGGGTGAAATTTAGTGTTTGTCAGCGTTTGTGAGCCTAACAAAGCCATTTGTGCTTTTCTTTCACACTGTGTAACTTATCAGGGTCACTTTGCCCAACTTAAAGTAGTCCAAGCCTTAAATCTAAGTCAAGAATGATGCTTTGATAATGAAGTTTGATAAGGACAAATTGCACCTCGCAGGCAGTCAGGCTGGTGCAGTTTTGACGCAGGCAGTGTGGGAATGGGATGCAGCAATGTGTGCCCAGGAGGTCTGCAAAGCACGGGTGCTGAAAAGCCCAGCATCACACCTTTGCTGCTCTAAAGGGTTGGTGTGTACCTGTGATGTTTCTGAAGGAGAGGTGGGATACAGGCAGCCGTTTTGTACTCTGCTGCTGGTCAGCCTCTTGCAGAGCTGTAAAATGGAAATACAGGAGCCAAGAAGAGGAGGTGGCAGATGCTGAACATCAGCAGAGGACTCTGCTGTCCTGTTCCACAGCCTGGGGGAACATCCAAGCCCACAGTCAGCTTCCTCTGGGTCTGTGTGGGGAAAAGGATGGGTCTATTATGCAAATACTTCTGCAAAGAGAGCCATGGATTCATGTTCAAATATTTTTTTTAAGTGTTTCTGTTTATATAATTTTGCCTTAGGCAGATTTCTTTCACATTGAATTTTAAATAATAAGAGTTTAATGGGTTTCACATTAGAAACAGCTTAATTCTTCTTAGGAATTGTAAAATAAGTGTTTTCATAGTATTGTCTTTTGTTTAGTAGCCTTTGTAAGAGCTTGAAAGGTTCCCAGTATCCCTTTCCTTTTTCTCACTATTACAAAAGGTTTTCATTTCACTGTTAATGTGGATTAATAAATCTGCATTAAATAAAACATGTAGGAATGTGACAGTTCTGACAGCCTAAATCATACTCATTTGTGATGTCTTCTTTCAGAGACATTGATGAGTAAGCCACAGATCCTTGTAGCGCTGCTTTATCTGATCAAAAACATTTTAAACTTGAGAGTACTAATACAGCATGGTGGCCTGGGAAGAAAATCCAGCTTGTTTAGTCTCTTCCCTTTGGTGAAGGAGTCTTCCCTACTGGCTGTTCACTGGTGTCTGCCCCAGCACAGACTGAGATGGACGTGATGGTACCTGCAGGATGAGCTACACATGGCAGACACTGAGATGGTGCTTCCTGGTGAGCAACTGCCATTAGGAATTACGTGGCTCTCTCAGCAGGGCTTCTGGCAGCCTGGCTGTGCTCTCTTTGGTTGCAAGGGACACTTGTCTCTAAACTCTCTTCCTCTATCTGTTCTTTTCCCTCAGGTTCCCTTTGCATTTTTGCTTCACCACAGCTTTTCATAAGGGTCTTTCAGTGATGAGAGGAACCCCTTGGGAGGTTGTCACAACCTGCACCCTCAGTTGCTGTGTATCAGAGCACAGCAGCCAGCTTCTTTCCTAACCCTGAGTTTACTGTGGAAGCCAGCTTGACCTGGTCCCAGGTGGTGGAAGTGGGGAATTCTGACCACAAGCTAAGACAACTGGGCATCTCAGTTGTGCCGTCCTCGATAGACATTGCAGAAAGGCTGTGTGAACTCCTTGGGTTAAGCCACAAAGACTGAGACTGGAAAAATTCATTCGGGTGACAAAGGGGCCAGTCTGTGTAAAAATGTCATTGTGGTTTGAGACCAGCTTGTAATTCGTACTTCTCGTTAAACAGTGCCCATCACGTGATGTGAAGCAAATTCAAAGAAGTGTTCAGGTTCCTCTTAGCAACCCCTGAACTCTGGTCCTTCAGACTTATTCATAAAACAATACTGTGGGTTGCCAAATATTCTGACTATGAGGTAGAAGCCACTGTACTTCAATTTCTGTTTTTTACTGCGTATGAAAACGATGGTAAATAGAAGTTTAGTACAGTTTTGGCTGAGACTGTAGTTCTCTCTTTGCCTTCCTTCATTGACAGTGATCCAGTGCCTATTTGCCAGTATTTGTATTAGTGGCCTTTAGACAAAGCACAGCAGTAACCTGGTCTGTAACAGTACAATAATTGCATGACAGCATCATTTAATGGAAGTCTTGGTAAAACCCAAGGCAACAGAGCTCTCTTACAGCTGTTACTGTGTTCAATAAGACCTATTTTTAACACCTTTTCCAAGGAAATAGTGACTGTTTTGCAGAAGTTACACTTTTTGTTTTTCTTCATGTAGCACAGTGACTCTATTTAGTATGGGGAACCGGGTGTTTACTAAAGCCACTCTTCTTCCTTCTCTAGCCTTCCCTCCTTCAGGTCTGTTAGCAGCAGCCTGTGCTGTTTCTTTGCTTGTGGGAGTCTGGTACAGGGCTGAAATGTTGTTTCACTGTGTGTCTGTACTGTCCACTAGCACATTCAGATACTGAGGTCAGTCTTAGTTGTGGTTTAAGTAGCCAGTTAACAGTACTGGGATTTTGATGGTACTGGGGCTGAAGCTTTGTATTCTTCTCCTGAAATCATGTTAGTTATGAGGACATTGCTTTATGCAACAGAAATGAATCCATTATCTGTGAGAGAACCAGTTTCTACAGAACTTAACTATTGGGGTCAGAAGCACTTAACTTTCTTCTTCCAAACAGAAATGTCAGTAGAATGCAATTTTCAGTTCTCTTGAACTGGTGCATGACTCTGAGTTCATGGCAGGAAGTGCTATAATAGTCTCCATTCACTGTTGTTACAACCCACTCTGTTTTTCATCCAAGGGACATATACCATTGACCAGATCGGGGTGATTGCTTCATCCATGGGAAGCATCATCTGCTCAGAATGAATGCATTTGCCTCACTAATAGTGAAATCTGATTTTTTCTCTCATGTGTGAGGCTGCTTTGTGGAATTCTGAGATGGTTATTTCTGATTTGACAGAGACAACAGAAGAAGATTGGCTCCTAGAAATACCTGCTTATCCTTAATCTTTGTGGTTATGTCTCATGGAGGTATGGTAGGACCGGGCAACCTGATTTAACTTTGAAGCCTGCTCTGCTTTGAGCAGTAGGTTCCACTGGAGACCTCCAGAGGTGCCCTACAACTTGAATTTTTCTGTGATTCTGTGACACCCTTGCAGTTTAGCAGGTCACCACATTTCTACTACATTCATATTTTGTACTGCTTAATGGTACCTTTCTCAGCTCCACAGTAAAACACTTCACCTTCTTTTGGAAACATTAAGGTCTCAGCTGCACTTTCAGTGATTCTCAGAAGAATTAGAAAGGGATTTTATGACTTCAACAGTATTTTTGAGCAGAGCTACAAGACATGGCTGGGCTTAGGGAGCTGGTGAGTGTTGGTAGGAACAGGTGAATACAGAAGAGTATTCTAAAGAAAAATGTAAGTTGAATCCTAGTACTTAAGAGGCGATTGCTCCGAAGCTGTGCTTCCTTCCTCACTTCAGTGTGATCATGATTTAAATTACCTGTCTGCTGTTCCCTTTCTGCAAGAATTTTGCATATAAGTGGTGCCTAAAGCCATGTTCTGCAGAGCCAAAATTTTGCTATTTGAGGTTCAATTGATTTCCTCCTCAGTTTAAAGGGAAAGCTCCAGGACACCAAACATCAATACTGTGACACCGCAGATGCTGGGCAGCTGATGGTGAATGCATTGCACGTTTGGATCTTTTCCTGTGGCTTTCCCTTTGCTTAGATGTCTTTTGCAATTTTTGAATTCTTTTTTCCCATCACAGCTTTATTTCCCTTTTAGTTCTTTTCATTGTATAAAACTCGCTTTAAAAAAAGAATAAAATTTTTTCAAAGGGTTTTTTGTACTCAGTATCCTTATTGTGTGTCTGTTCTAAGGCTCTCTTGCTTCCTAAAACAATTACCTTGTCATTTCAGATCTACTTGTTTATTAATAACTGATCAGCTTTTTACCCTCAGGTCTTCATGCCCTTCTTCACACAGTTCCTGACCCTTTATCAGTGTGCCTAATTTTTGTATAATCTGTCCTCTTTTAACTCTATCCTATGCATATTTCAGTCCAGATTCTCTTCTATCCCAGTCACTTTGTTCTGTTTCCTCTGCTATATGAGGAAGCTTCACTGATGAAACAGTTCATGTAATAGAATTCCCTTTTCTGGTGCTCGGGCTGTTGCAGTATATGGGCTCCATCACCCACGGAAGGCAGTGGCATAACTTAACTGGCAGCAGTGCTGTGGACACCAGCCCCAGAGGAGGCACAGTGGTGGTGTTCTGTACCAGTTTCCATCAACCTCTTTGTGCTAATAATGAGCGATGTCATCTGTTACCAGCATGGTTAGAGGTGAGAAGTGAGCAGCATACCTGCTAGCCTTTCTTAAATGCTGCAGCCAGCCTCACAAGGGAAATCTTCAATGTGGTAACAATATTAAAGAACTAGTCCATGGAACTAACAATAGTTTGGTAAGAATTTTCCTTAAAAAAGCCTTTACTTGTGGAAGACTGAATATATGAAGGGTTATATGAAACTGGCTTTCATGGCTCCATGAAAGAAAAAAGAAGTAATGTAAAGTTTACATTCAAGTTGGCAGAATTTTAACAATGGAGCCTTGTTAGTCATCTCTGCAGCGCTGATCAACAGTCAGACAGCACTGTACAGCGTGCCAGCAGCAGTCATGTCTGTACCATGGTCTGCACCTGCATGTTTTGACCAACTGTGTCTAGACTGGAATCTTATTGTAGAGAATCTCCTTTCTCTGGTGGATCACCTGGAATTTCCTATAGCCCTTTGCCTTCCCACCAGTTTTGGGAAGTTCAGAATATGAGTCTGAACTTCGCAACGTGAATCTCTCTGATGCAGTTAAGCAACTTTCATTTTGGATTCTCCAGTTTCTCCTTCAAGTAATGCAGAGAGTTACTTCAGAAAAAAACATAAGAAACTGCAGCTTCCATTATTTTAAAATAGTTGTTCAGGAGGGTTACTGTGAGAGTATCATGTATAATTCCTGTAACTTCATGGAAAATGTTAGGTGAAGTCATAACTTTGTTTTTATCCCTAACCAGAGTCCTAGTCACACACCAAAAAATCTGTAAGCTCACTCTGACAGTGCTTTTAATTTTAATTTCCTGAATTGGAAGGTATTACAACTTAGTTAATTACTGCTGTGGCCATTTATGAGGATTCAGGCTAGTGCTGACAGGTTAATGCTTTAGTGCTGACACTCTTCCAACACCTTCTGTAATTTTTCATGTCAGCCTCGGGAGGACAGGCAAGTTATCCTGTACTTTACTACAAAGAGATCATAAAACAGAGAGGTCCCAAAGAAAGGTCCCCAGAGGTCTTTTAATGTCCTAAACACCTAAATCCTCTTTTTGCACCTTAAGTGAATTTGTCCCTTAATTAAAAGTTGATTAGTTAAAACTGTGATTAGTATCTTTACTGTTTGCATTGCTCCAATTCACAGTTTAAAAAAAAAAATTGTGTAGACAAACACAAAAGCTTCTGGTTGTGATTTTTAAGAAGGTTCATTAAAACTCACAGGACCCAATTTTTCTTTTGAGCATTATCAAAACCAGTGATGGATGACACTAACTTCAGTAAGGCAGGCATCATATGTGAGTGTTACACGTAACATTAATGAGGGTTACTCTGGTATATGCTCAGTAGTGTAACTCCTGATTTATAGAAGCAGATACGCACACAGGGTTGGTCTGAAGGCATTTTGTAGCTTTGTCATGCTGCATGGTTTTTTTGCTGTGAAGGTAACCCTTTTTCACCTGGGAAACAATCTTTACCTGTTTTGTGGTTAAGGCTATCTGGTTTAGTGTGAGTGTAAACAGAATAATTACCAAAGTGATAAATTTCTCTCAGTTAATGTAATAGACTTCTAAATGGACTCAGAGGAAATTAGGGAGTTACATACTGAAAATAAACGACCATGTAGCATACTGCAGGCAGTACAGAGATCTATGTATTTTTAATTAATGTTAAACCCGTGAAAGAAGGTTGTGTTTTCTTTTCACGTGGAGTTAAAAAAACCCAAAACCCCACAAAAAACCCCACCCAGTTTGATCCTATATATGAAGATGATTTTCTGACATCTGGATTATTTTATTTCATGCATGTAAATGCTGAATTAAACTTTTAAAAGTGGTGAAACACATGCCCTCATCTCCCAAAATCTGAAAAGTAACTACACAGCTTTCTCTTTTCAGAGTCCAAATAACTCTCTAGGTATCTCTCAGCCATGCTGGGAGGAGGAAATATTTGTTCAATAGTAATAGGGCAAACTAAACTCAATAACAAAACTCCTACTGGTTTCCAAGGAGCAGGATTTGGCTTTTAACTTTCAAAAAATGCCAGTGGATTTGTAGGGTCTGATTTTTGTATGAACAGTCGCTGAATAAGGAGATTTAGATGTCTTGCTAACAGATTTGTTCATGCCTGTAAATAATGAGGTGTATAGCTGGGCATTGTACTTGAATTTGATATCCCTTCTTGCAAATGGCTTCTCAGCAAATATAGACTAAGTTTAAAAAATTAGTTCCATATGTCTATATAGAGCTGAAAAGATGTTGTAACGTTTGAACTACGGGCTAGCCTTGCTGGGACTCAAAGCTGTGGCTCCAGAGGGCCTGTGAGGCAGGTACAGGCACAACAGACCACGACTTAAAATATATGCTGCTCAGTGACCACTTGGAGATTGCAATTACTCAGCTAATGTGATGTTCTTTTCTTCTTAGAACTTTTAATTCTAACTGCTATAGGAATTTTTCAGATAAAAAGTTTTGGAGCCCAGTTTCATAAGTAGTAGAACTCCAGATCTTTTAACCATGAGTCTGTGAAATACAGTTTTAAGATTAATATAGTCTTTATTTGCTTCCTGTTTCCAAGTCAATTCTTGATCACATACAAAAACTTTATATGTTGCCTTCTGGCAGTTCTTGAAAGAATTCTTTTCATAGCAATGCACTATTTTAATTTAAAGTTATTTCTAAGAATAAGTAGAAAGCAATTCAATCAAGGTATCAGTTGTGTGTGTGTAAGCGGCTTTGTGTGCTTTGTGCTGCTTGAAGTTCTGAGAAAATAAATTTGGTTTTGTGTGTCAGAGTAGGTAACACGGCAGGATTTTAATGTGATCATAACTTAATGTAGTGTCCAGCAACAGGACCATAATTAAAGAATATTAGTTCATTATTTGGACTTGTGAACAACTGGAAACATGGGAAGAAATATTGTAGGCTGTGTAGGAGCACAGGTGAAAAGAACACTCAGTAAGATGTTCCTCATTTATTGGTGGAATAGTGTAACTGTTCACATGCAGTGTTTAGGTGTGTTCCACCTGCTTGAGACAGTTACAGGCTTCCCTTGAATGAAGCAATATTAAAATGTTAGGAAATATAAAAAACATTATTTGAACAAACGCAATATGGACTTTCAGTTTACAGAGCAATGTGTTTTAGCATACAGCTGGGCAGACTGTTTTGTGCTGGGAATGTTTTTCATGGTGCCTGTGACCCTAGCGATAACTGAACTGTGATTAGATGCCTTTGCCTTTACGTTTCCTGAAAGCAGATCTCTTCTGCAGCGAGCAGTGCACGCTGAGCTAGAAACTAATTTGAAATCCTGACTTGACCAGTTCAGATATGTGCTAAGGAATAATGAAATGATTTTTGTAAAGGCGGATTGGCCTTCCTGAACCCTGGGGAATGATGCCCTTCAGTTCCTGGCAGGATCCTGGCATTCAATTTCTAAAAGGCACAGAGTTGTCCTTTGAGGTCAGTATCTAAATGAGTCATCGTCCAAGTAATTTGTTTGACTTGCATCTTTTTGAAGATAAAGGGAAGATGGTTTGGGCTAAACACAATCTATAATATTGTAATGTTATTAAAGATAATAGGAGAAGTATGATGTTAAATGAGAAGGGTGTGATGGGGCTACTTTGGAGGCAGAAGTGAGAGTGTGTCAGTCAACTGTGGCACGAGAAGGGGATAAGAGGAAAAACTGAAAGCTGAATACAAAAGAGCTCTCCCCTTCCTGGGCATGTACACAACAATTAGATCAAAGACCACAATAAGCATAAGCTTGATAAAATCTAAAGTTGGCGGTGCTGCCTATTTGGGTAATCGGGTATTGCTAGAGTAAAGATCATAAAGTGTAACTACAGAAGAAAGCAGCCTGCCAGGCTTTGTTAAACCTTGGCTTTTGACTGCAGTCTGAAGATTCTCCTGAGTCCTTTATGCAATGGAAATTTTAAACAATGTGATTAACCTTAACTATGTCATTAGTGTAGCACTGGATTTGAAACATGCTGTGCAATCTCGGCCTGCACCCTCTCTCTTAATCTGGTATTTGTAATTGATTAGTGTATGTAATAGTAGGCAAAAATATGGACTTCATTCTGCTGGGTACCACCTGCATACATGGGCACAGAGTCCTGCTAGAGAAGCATTCATAACTTAAAACACACAGAGGAGTAGGAGTGAATTGATACAGATTCTAGTTGTTACTTGTTACGCTAAATTTTAAGATAATTAGAGTTTTGAATAGTTCATGATTCAAACTTTACGTATAATGTAAGCATCAATAGGACTGCTGTAACTAGAGTAACTATTCATGGAGTTTAATCAAATGGACCATATATTAATTCTGCTGACGTTAATGAGTGCTTTTCTACTGATTGAATTTGAATCAGCATTGGATGCAAATATTGCTTTAATTTTATTATAATTTATTTAAATAATCAGAATGCTCTTGTACTTGCTTCCATTAAATCAATGCCTGAGCCATTCTGGGTCAGCAAGAATCTTACCTCCTTTATTTCATTCTGGATATTTGTCTGAAGTTACTACGGATGGAATGATTCAGCATCTCCTCAGCTGGGGTTTTCTACAGTTCTTAACTGTTGCTTCAAATGAAATCCACTTATTTGCATTTCTACTTTTGTGTGTTTACCCTGATGCTAACAATGCAGTTAGCTCTGGGAAGATGCTGTTTGGGAAATCTCAGTGTTTTAAAGAAAAGGGAGATTTTCCCCAAACTGCATAGTTGGAAAACTGAAGCATAAAGATACAGGTTTTACCTGAAATCACCAATTTACAACTGTGCTGAGCCAGGGGGGAGTACCTGACAGTCCTGTCACCCACGTCTGCAGTATCCCTCCCAGGCAATCATATTCCAGTCTTATTTTGTCGTTTTATTGCCATAATCCCATTTGATATCCAGCATTCCTCAGGTGTTTGAAAAACTTGGGTCTTAAGTCTTACATACTCTGTGAAATGTGCTGGTTTCTACTGGATTGAATTATTTCACTAGAAACATATCTCAGGATTTGGTTAAAGGCTGTGATTTTTGCTTTGCATGGTTTTTGCAGCAGGGTGTTATGACTTTGTGAAGCTGCATGATATTGCTAAAGTGTTAGAAAAAGACCAGAGACTGTGGAAGTTATGTGGAGCTTGTGATACAGAGGCTTTTCCTCTGCAAAATAGTTGATTATTCTGAGGCAAACTGATCAAAGTGTTCACCCCATGTTTCCTACTATCCCATCTGCCAGTAAATATTATTCAGGCAAAATACTGAACCTCTTAATTTTATTTTATCAGCCAAATTTTGGCACCTAGAAATTAAACTACTTTTGAAAATAGGCTTCATCATCTTTCACTGAGATTTTGATTAAGTGATAACTGCTTTATCTGAAGTGTTGCCCTTGGCATTCATCTCTCTCTGTCTACATGATGAGTGTAATTTTATTTGGCTGATGTTATTTTTCAGTCCATCTTTTGGTGTATTTCTGTGCCTTTACTTTTTTCCTTGTTTTTCATAATAAGGATTATGCCTAATTTCCAACTGAGTGCTACAGATTTATGTAAAACTCATGATCCTATGTACAAGTTTGTGAAATTGATCTGATCCTCTGGTTGGTATTTTCAAGTAGATACTTATCCTTTGCCAAATAAGAGAAATTTTGTAGGGTTTTGAATGACCCTTTGGAAGGTTCAGCTAAGGTATTGAACTTCCCATGGACTGTAAATGATCGCTCCCTAATGCTACGGTGTATTTGTTTTCCAGCAGTTTTATTAGTAACCTGATCACTTTTTCTTTGTAATCTATTTTTATTTCTCCTTTCACCTACTTCCATATTTTGGGGGAATTAACTAAGTAATGAGGGTAGAGTTATTTTAATTGTCTCCAGCCAGGTTTTTAAATTGTCTCATGACTGCTATATCTGAATGCCTGTTTGAAACAATTAATTGGTGACAAGTCAGGCAGTGAGGCTAGTGGCAAAACCCAAATTACAGACACATTTGTTTTTAATTTAAAGAATCACTTTGCTTCACTGGCCACATTGATCTGCTACCTTAATGTGAAACAAAATATGAACAGACTTAATTATCCAGTTGCAGAATGTTTTAGGATCTAGAAAATGCAGTACTTCATAACCTGTAAGGAGGAAATGCAAGACTCCTTGATATTAATGGTCTTTAAAGTATAGTTGGAAATAAATTAATTCTCCACTTCAGTACACTAATTGGTGTTCATCTGTTTATTCTCAATAGTGGCTTGACTATTTTGGGCTACTGATAAACACTGTATTTATATTTATGTTTTGATGAAGAAGAATGCTCTTGTTGCTGAAGTTCATTTACTGTTGATTACACCAGATCCTTCCTTTGCACAGTCTTCCTCTGCTAGTTTGCTCTCTGAATTAGCCAATTTAAATGGTTTTCTGGTTTCACTTGCCCTCGGGTATCCTTATGGTAATTGAATGCTACCTTGCATTTATCTACCTGTTCCTATTATACACAATCTGCTAGAAAGTCTGTCAGTACCAAATATTCAGCTGTATCTATGATACTCTGCTTTCAGAGATGTGTAAAATCGTTAATCCAAAGAGTTTCAATTAATGGAGGGAAGAAAGAAAGAAAAGAGGATATTTTTAAAGGACAAATACATTCTCAGAGAAATTAAATACTGCCTGTAATGCTTTGCATTCCTTGGTGGGTTTGTGTTTTGTACACTTGGGGAAGAAACATTTATTTAAAGTTCTGTGAGGTAAATAGCCCATTTTAGCCTGGAAAAAGAAAGAAACAATAATAAGCAAAGTCTGTCTAAACTGCTGCTTCATCCTAATAACCTGGAAAGTGCAGAACTTGTGCTGACAATTCAGTCAAAGCAGCCAAGTCCTAGGTCATCTTGGGGAACAAAATGCTAGATTTCAATCACTGTTCAAGAGGCTGGATTGCTAAAACTGCTTTGAAGTTCTCTTCTGATCTTCTATTGAGAGGCTGAGAATCAAAACTGCAGAGAAGTTAAGAGGGAAAAGGAGAAAAGAAGCAAAACCTGAAAAAAATAGATTCGGAGGCTTTGACTTCACGTATTTTTTCAGGTTTTGCTTTACAATAATGTTTTATAAAGGTCTCCAGTCGTCAAAGAATTGTTGAAATCAGTCTACTTATCCCAAAATGAAAACGCCGTCTTAAAAGCCAAATTTTGGGCTGCTAATTTTGAATATGTGGCTCTGATCTCTAGATAATGTTAAGAGATGGTCTGTTTAGAAAATGCTTCCGGTGATCTCATGGTACCCACAATTCTTAACGCCCAAGCCTTTTATTCATTCTGAAGCTGCTGCAGTTTGTCTGAGCTAGTCTGTCCAATTAACAGATGATTTCTTGCTGTTCAGCGTGTCAGTTGGTGTATTTTTTTTCATCACAATTAGTCGTTCACAATGGCAATGAGTTGATTTCAGTTTTATAGCACTGGCAGTGTCATGACTGTCTCTGAGACAAACTTCCCACTAATTCCTCTTGCAGAATGAGAACTCATATTACCTCTGAATTCTTTTCAAAGTAACAGGTTATAAAGCACTGACTTTACTGCACTATACTTCATACAATAAATCAGAAGCAACAGTTAATGAAAATGTACCATAAGGCACATAACTCTATGAAAAACATGATAGGGGTATTTTTAGGTATATAAACTAATTATTGTAATTTCACTTTCCCTATGCTATCTCTTCTTCCTAGCCAGGGTAATGATTTGTCTTATCACCAAAGTGCCTCCACTAAATCTTTTGAAATGTCAAAAGAGAACTAATATTTACATCAGAATAATAACTACAATTACTTACCCACTTTCCAATTCATTTGGAGTCAATTATTCTTTAGTACTAAGAGAAATAGAGCCTTACTGTAATACTGGAATGAGTTTAATTAATCCTTTTTCACATACAACAGGCTGATAAATGAAATTCAGCCTGTAATTTAAGAGCTTGGGGAAACAGTATGATATTAAGAGTGCTTTGAGTGATTGACAGTTTAATTTATTGCAATGAGCAGTGGTCTGTCTTACCTTGGAGTTCATTCCACTTTTGCAATTAATTATTTCAACTGGGGAGAGGATTAGGGTTCTAGGAAGACTTTCCAAACAAAATTTTTATGGACTTCTTGGCATCACTTATCAATTACTACACTATTGTAACCTTTTATTTTATAAAAATGAATGATAAAGAATACAATGTGTAATACCAAAAGTGCTGCTGAAAAGTTTGTAGGAGCTGGAGAATATGATATATTTGTCTAGTAGAATTTCCCACAAGTTGATACCATATTTTCACCAGGAAGGAGAAAGGGTAATTGGATTTAAATGTCAAGATGTTCCTTATGTAGGTTTGAAGTCACACATATGTTTTCTCAGTTACAGTTTTTACTTGTGATTATGAAAACTGTACCCATTTGTCACTGAAGATGACAGTAAAGATTTACTCTAGGAGTGAGTTAAATGCTGAACCATAACCTGGAAGTTTGACACAAGCAACATAACACCACTGGTAAAGATAAGAAATAAATTCCTCCATTGGATGGATTTGGTAGATTGGAGGTGAAATAGTGGTTTTACTAAGAAGTAACTCAGATAAAGCTAAGAAAGATTAATCCAGCAACAGATTTCTAATTCAGGAAAATACAAATCCAAATGTCCAAGAGGTGAGGACAGAGCGTCTTACAGGAGGAAAACACTGGCAGATTTGTTTCCTTATCCCCCACATTTTTCTAGATATTTAGAAGCAAAAAGAATGAAATGTTCCTGGAACGTCAGTTATTTCCCTCGCCTGGCACTTGTGGCTATGTTTAAAAATAGTGGGGTTTTAATAAATGATACAGAAATGTGGAGATAGCTCCTAAAACAAATCCCTTGGCAGTGATTCTGTTACATGCATTTGACCTTTACTGCTACTCAGCAGACGTTGGCTTCTCCAGACTCCTGCTGAAGTCAAAAATAGCTTAAGCAGCACAGTTAATGCTAATTATCATTTAGTAAAATTGTGTAAGTAAGAACTGTCATCTTCCTTCAGAGTCTGTATTGGGAAAGGGTGTCTGGGCTACATCTTGTTTTTTCTAGAATCTAAATTAGAGCAAACCCTGGGGGCTTTGTCTCATGTTGCTGAGGTACAAGGAGAACACCCGTAAAGGCCACCTTCTGTGAATGTTGGGTTCATACTCCTGTTGTGTCCTGTGCTCACCTGTAACTGATGACATGTATAGAAATACTTCTTGTGAATAAGGATAGCATCATTTCAGTTATGCACCTGTGTGTGCTATTTGTTATAGCAATGCTAAATATACTTAAAATAGATTTGTCTTAACAGAACTTTGTTTTACAATAACTGTTCTCAGTATATTTGTCATTTTCCCTTTTATAGCTCAGGTCTTTAAGAGGATGCTTGTAATGCTTTAGGAAATGCACAGTTCTTGGATACTGTTTGATACTGAGGTAATTTTTGTGCATCTCTGTCCTTCTGTGCACTCTATTTTGAATATGCAGAACCTTTGTTTTCTCTTATTCTGTTCTTTTTTCACCTCTGTTTGGGACTGGTGTTTCAAAGATCCAGCACATTAAAAAATGGTTTACTTACAGTACTTCAGTATATAAGATTGTAGCTTGATTTAACAAGGAAAGAGTGCTGAGGATCAGGGAAAGAATTAGGGATCTGTGACTGCCTGTTGGGTCAGACCAGGAGAATTCCTAATGCAGAGGGATGGAGGCTGTGAAGCCAGTGCACTAGAGGGAAGCCACATTAGCTAGTCCAAGAGGAGGGAGGAGTCTGATAAAGTGAGGGAAAAGAAGCCCTGACCACGAGAATTCAGTATGGTGCTGGTTTGTGTTTTCTAATTGGTTTCTAATAGTTCTCTACTTCTGCTTTGTCTTACAAGTGAAGAGCATTTGGAAACCTGGAAGTGGTAGAGCTGGGAAGCCTTGTTCCAAACTGACTGGTGTGTTACAGTGTATTTGTACAGCTCTCTGGCAGTCTGTTAAATCTCCAGAAGGACTTCCATGCACCTTAGTTTTCCACTCTCAGAAGACCTGGGCTTAGAGACTGTGTTTGGGAAAGACCTTGGCCTTTGTTCAGACACTGGTGGCCAAACCGCATGGTACAGTGAGAAGAATCAGAAACTGGCAGTTCCTGACACAAAGCATGTTGATTCTGTGGGGCTTGCTCAGATCTGTGAAAACATAATCTCTGTATTGCTGTTCCAAAGTAGTCTTAGCTGAGTACAGGCAAAATGTTTATGCTTTTCACAGGTCAAAAAAACCACCTGCTCTTTCCTCAGTAATTGCAGTACAGGTGATTTGTGCAGTTTTCCTGCTTCCTGCATGCTTGACAGTTCAGTGGAAAGGAGGTGGGAGAATGTGAACACTGTCTGGGGCCAGGGCTGGTTTTGAGGCTCCTCATGGAGAAGAGGAGAGTAAAAGTTTTGACATTCCACTGATCTTCAGCGCAGCGGGTGACTGGCAGGTGCCTGCAGAGTGTTTCTCCCCTTCCTCCTCTGGCTCATTCTCCAGGTGCTGTAGTGTTGATGTACCAAAGCTGCTCTGTCAGGAAGTCTAATTTGACAGTTACAAATTCCTTAAATAACTTCAAGTTTCTGAGTTACTCAATAAAAGCAACTCATAAGAGATACCAGGGTTGGGATCAAGAGCTTTCAAATAACCTCCCATTGCTGATACTCCATATGATAGTGCTGTCGTGTGCTTTCACAGTGCCTTCCAGTTCCAGCGTCCTTGGTAATGAAATGCATTTGGCATCAGTAAAATTCAGTGGGTGGACAGTAATAATCAGATGATAGATTATGTGTGGCAGGGTGAGTGTGTGGCCATAATTACTACTAAAGACACAAGTGCAAATCCAGTTCTTACAAATAGCTCTAAATGAGCTTTCTTATCTGTGCATCATAAGCATGGTCTCCTTCAGGCAATAGATAATCAGTAAAGTAGATTTTAGTTATTTTTATCTAAAGATGAAAAACTACAATCCTTTTTTGTACAGTTTTACCAGTATATTTGGATTATAGCAACTACCTTTAAAAATAAGACTTTATTTTTTATCTTCACTGCGTATCATCACTTTATAGTCCCATGTATATCACTACTCACTTGTGTGTTAAGTGCTTTTTTAATACCTGCCTTTCCATATCAAGATAAATTTTTGTTTGTACATTTGACTTTGAATTCCTAGTTGGCTGGGAGCCTCAGGGTATGGTGCTTTATTATTTGTTTAGGGTTTTGTGTGGTTTTTTAAATTTTGTTTTACTTTTTAATTTTATGAATGCCAAGGAAATGAAACCTCTCCTCTTCTATCACTTTGGACTGGCTGGTGTGCCTGGCAAGGCTGCTTCTGTACGTGGCCAGGTTGTTTAGTACCATACACCACGTGTGCTGAATCCAGTCCCTGAAGTTACTTTTTAAATTCCCCCATCTATATGCAGGCAATACAAACTCCTGTTGTGCTGTGACTCATCAATGGCCCTGTGTAGTCTGATATTGGGAAACCCAGTAGATGTGACAGCTTCACGTCTTCATTCATCATTGTTTCTGTGGTATTCAATTAAGAAGGAATAGTAGGAGTTAAGGTTTTGCAGAACAACCAGCCAGTTTAAATTGACTTAGAACCGTTAAATACTCATCCACTCATTAAAGGCCTGAGGAAATCCTGTGGATTCCTTTTTTACATGGCATTTCTTTTTCCAGACAGAGCTAAGTACCTTATTTAATGCAGCTGAGCAGGACAGAAAGAGAAGTGGTGCAAGTGTTGGCTGTCACTGAGGGGAGCTCCTGCCTGTTCCAAAGGGAATTCAGTGGAATGGGTCAGGAAAGTGGAGGTACATTTTAAAGTAGTTAGTGGCATAGCAGAAGGATGATCAAAGAACCTGAAGCCCTGCATGATCTGAACAAAAGCTAGGTTTGTATTTGACATGTTACCTTTCCCCCACTGGCAATGTGCAGAGTAAGACTGGAGAGCCTGCAGCCCTTCCACAGGCATCGCTCCAGAGAGCCGGGCAGAGCTGGAGGAGCCTGTGACCCACGCACAGACACAGGCACAACCCCACAAACTGTAGATGGAGGAGGAGGAAGCCAAAGACATCATTAGGATTAATCAGTCACTATTTTTAAAGTTGCAGGATCTTACTAGTTTGTCTTTTTCTTCTTTTTTTTTCCCTAACAGGGAAGGGAAAAAGGCCCAGGGAGGAGGTCCATGAGGCCATTCCTCTTTGATACTGTCTTAATTTCAACGTGCTTTGTAACTGGTCACATGGCAGGCCTAGAGGCAAGCTGAAACCTAGTATGTGTAGAAAGTTTTTCTAGATGTAAAAGTTTAGGAGTAGCAGCTCCTGAGAGGATGAGGTGTACCTCCACGATGCCTGACAGACGTCCACCTAACCTGTGCCTATGAAGAATGATAGGGTTTCCATAACCTCTCTTAGCCGCCTGTTCCATTATAATTACCTTTTGATGTATAGAGTTTTTCCCAATTGAAGTCCTTTTCACTGCAAATTAAGCCAATTATGTCTTGTCCTCTCCCCAGCAGACACAGAGAATAATTCATCAAAGTCCCTCTCAGTAAGAGCCTTTTACACTAAGACAATTCATCTCATGCTCTCTTCTGATCTTCTTTTCTACATGAAGTAAAAAAAAAAAAAAAAAAAAAAATCTTTGAATTTTCCTCCATTTTTTCCAAAGCTTTTAGCATTCTTACTAACTTCCTTGAAACTCCCAGTTCTGACCTGCTTGCTCTAGCGTGTCCCTAAAAGCCAAAAAGATGAAATAAAACAAGAGCTGAGTGACTGTCTTGTGTGTTTGGTCAGATCTTGGGAGCCTGTGATCTCCTTATTGCCACTGTTGAGCATTTCCTTAGCTAAATGTAAAAATTCCTGAATTAGTAAGGTCTTAACTTCTATAACTGGTCTTTACGATAATAACTTACTGTGAATTTTTTTATTTTAAAAAATTTTGTTCTTTCTCTGTTTTATAACATTTTCAGAGACAGCAAATGCAATAAGCTGAGTACAGGAACAGTGTTGAGGAACAAAGAAAATTCCCCAGAAGTACTTTTTTGCACAGGGTCAGTTAGAAAACATTCTTGTTTTCTCTCACTGTTTTTTTTTCTGCTCTCTGTAATATTGAAATGCCAGGAGAAGGCTCTATGTACCGTGTGGTATGGAGGTGTTCTACCTGATCAATAATTTATGAAGTTGGAAATTCTTAAATGATTGAATTTTCAACAATGATAACAGAATCTTTGTTCTTGTAGTTATTATCATACTGAAAGTTACGTATCAACAAATGCTGAAATTAATATTTAAAAACATTTTTTTTTATCGTGCTCCAAAGTTTGGCTGAAAATCTTTTACTGCCACTGAGGCTTTATAGAGCATTCCATTTTTTGCATTTAGGATATTAATAATCTCCAGTGATGATGGCTTGCTGTAATTCCCAAGTGACTGAACTATTCCTTGTGCTCTGACATAATTTGTAAATTACAGAGATAATGATTTACTTGAAGGGAATCACATTATGTAATGGGCCAGACTTTGTTGCAATGTTATAGCTGTAAAATCCTATCAAATAAGGTGGAAATTCAGTATGGTAATGAGGTCACTTGAGATCACTGTTTTCTAGAACAAAGCTAATGAGAAGCAATGTCCTTCCCAAACTAAAGGCAGGATTTGGCTCCATCTTAATCCTTGTCGACAGCTGTAATATTACACTGGAAGTGTAATTTTCAGAAACTTGAAGTGTCCACATGACTGTGGTTTTGAAAGATGATTCATAACTGAGAAATATGAAAAAAGAGCAGCTTTTGAAAACCATGGACTTGAAGCTTCAAAAGTTGGAGGAAATCTATTTTCTGGCTTTGTCCCAGTTCTATCAAATATTTTAAATAAAACTCTCTAGCTTGCAGAGGCTGTCCAACTTCTAATTTCTGAAGAAATTAATTTAAATACAAATTTAATTGCTGAAGAAAAATGTTACCAGTTATGTAAAAGAGAGGAAAATTAAATATTACTTATTTCTTATGCAGAAAGGAAACTTAATATGATACTGTGCAACAATTTAATCTGTAAGAGCTGCTCTGAAGTAGCGCACAGCAGAGTGGGGATAAAGTCAAGTCTAGTTCCAGCCACAGACCTCTTGATATGGACAAATTACAAAGTACACTTCCTATTCTACTAGTCAGCAGTAAACATTTCTGTCCCTCCAGGCCCACTCTGAAGTAGATCCTGCTTTCTGCAGCAGTGATCTTTCTATTTTCTCAAGCTTCCTATCCACATTAAAATAATAAACAGAAAAGACAATGTCTTGTATAAGGCTGTGACCGAATAAGAGTTAAATCCCAGTCAGTGGCAAAACCCTCTCATGGAATTTTTAGGCTGGATGTACAGCTATCAGTGGATTACTCTCACCCTCTTGTTCTCGGTGAATCCAGGAAATGAGATGGGTTTCTGCTCATCAAACTCTTTTGTCATATCCCCTTAAAACAAACCTTGATTTTTGTGGTGTATGTGGAGGATTCCTGCATGGCCTTTCTGTTCTGCAGCCTCACGCAGAGCTGCGCAGTGGTGTTTCCCTTGGGCTTCCTCAGCTGGGGCCTCCTTGCAGGAACAGAATGAGCACTGAATCGGGACCAGGAACTGAGAGAATAGAGCTCGACTTTAACAAGAACAAAATGAAATGAATACTGCACTTAAATTTTGGCTACTTGGTTTTAATTTTCAGTTTCAGGGTTGCTGTCTGAGTAGTTATACTGAATTTGTGACTCAGTGTTCTTGCCCGTTGCCCTCCTAGCCTCTTGCTTTATTTGCAATTGCCTCAGCCCAATTTCTCTGATTCACTTGATTACATTGGCAGTGTCCTTAGCCAGTGACAGCCAAGACAGCATGTTTCTGTTACTGGTTTCTCCTTTGGTAAACGATAAGATTTGTTACTTCCCCTTTCCTGTTAATGTATCTTCAGTTTATGATAGACAATATTCCTGGCAATAGCTTATGCAGAGGAGAAGCTTGCAGTGTGTAGCGAACCACAGCTTGTTTATTCATTAAGTTAATTTTAATCTCTGTATCTGTGATCATAAAATGCAATGCAGCTATGTCTTTATCTCTAAATTAAGGTAATTGTGGGGGTGGATTTATGAAGAGGTTTAGTTATATGAGGTGGAAATTCTGTTTTGTTTTGTTGGATGATTCTGAAAGCTGGAGAACTGTGGATAAATAAATTAAAACAATTTCTTGCTGCATGTAAGGATTGTTAGGATGCCTAATCTCTTATTAGGAAGCAGGATTCAGAAGTCTATGGATGAGTTTGCTCATTGCAGAGATGGAAGATAATAAAGGTTGAGGCTGAATTTGTTTCTGAACTCCTTGCAAAAATATGATGGGTTACATCCAGTCACCTTTAGTAACAGTAAATTTACCATTGTGAAACAAAGGAATATTGAGATAATGTAATACCAATATATTCTTATCAGAGACTTGTATATACCAATTACATTCTGTGTTTTCAGCTCAGCCTGTTATCACTAACTAGATATAAAGTAGAAGATGGGTTAGGGTAAGGAAAGATAGTTTCTTGTATAAAGTTCTAATAGCAGGAGGATGTGAAATGTTTTTCCCTTTGTTTCATAGCAAATCCCCTTCAGGAAGTGGCCTTGCAGTTGCATGTGACCAGGTTATGGCGTTTTCTCATGTTTCTGTTTTCAGTTCAGCTGCTGTCGCTGCCTTTGGGCACATTCCATATCGTGGCAATGGTGAGTTAAAATTTATTTGCTGAAAGAATCCTTATGGAGGTGCCTGGTGCACCAGAGCAAGCTAAAAGCCTGCACAGTCATTGCAGTGACTGAGATGAAGAGCAGTAACTTATAAAACTTTTGTAATTCAATTGTACTTTAGTTGGGTAGTTGTACTCTTCTCTTCCCAGGCAATATATTTAACAGCCTCTGGAATTTATGATGCATTCCAGTGGTGTATCACAAAGTTTTGGAAAAGACTTATGTTAAAGCCATCCTTTTTCTTGAAGTTGGTGTTATTTCCTTCCTACTAGTGCATCTATGCTGGTTTGATTGCTGCTATATTATATCTGCCAAGGATGACTTGTACTCCTAAGAATTTGTTATTGTTTTTGAAATGCATTGAGGTTCAGGATTCCCATCATATTTATATGCTAATGTTTTAATCAGATGAATTCTCCCTCCCTCATTTTACCTAATGAATGATGACCTTTCTTCCGTTTCCCATCTAGTAATATATTTAGATGTCAAGTATAAATCTTCTTAGCAAATGAATTGCTCATGTATGTTTGTCATATGATATATCTCTCTACTGGTATAAGCAAATGTTTTGTTTAAATAGGAAAACAAATTCCCTAGCATCTTTCTTTTCCTTTTTTTATGCACAGAGTTAGGCACTTCAGCACTGTTATAATAATAATATATAGCTAGTATGCTGTATTATGAAGACTCTAACTGCATAATGTAGTAGATCTATTACGTGAAAGTATACTTAACTGAAAAAAAACCCCTCATTTGATGCCTGAAATCACGGGAGTCAGTTCACATTCTGTTGAAGTATATACTCTCCTTTGCATCCTTCTCTGACTGTGAAGAAAAGTATGTTTGTGTTGAACTGTTGAACTCAGGTGTGTTTGGTTTTTGTTTTATTCCTCCCCACCCTGAGCTTTCAGCAATCCCATAGAAGTCCCTCACACAGGTGCAGGAGCATGTGCATTGTAATGCCCATGTGCACTGACTAAAATTTGAAGTCCATTGTTTTCCACCCTGATCTTATTACAACATTTCCTGTTAACTATGCCAGCTGAATGACACTAAAAGTATCGGTTCTTGTTCTTCAGGATGAAAATGACTCTGTTACCTTGTACAGATCAGTATGTAGCACCAAGAGTACATATGCAGTTCTTCAGAGAGTCTTTTTATATCAGGATAGTGTTTGTCATGCGAGCTGTGTGTTTGTCAAGGGATAGGATATTCCCAAGATTTTGCTTTAGGGTGTTTGTTAAATGTGGGACAGGCTGAAGGAGAATTTTCAGTGTGTGCTGCGCAGGTACCTGCTGTGCTGAATGTCCTGGCAGAAAGAAATCTTTATTGTGCCAATAGACTGGAATACAGTTTGTAGCTGAGTGTTAAGCCAACTATTGATCACATGTGTCATTGGAGAAGACAGCATGTTTGTGATAGACATAACATTTGTAATAAACACCTTAATGGTGTTATCTACATGCATGAATAGTTTATGTTTTTGATGTCTGATGGTGAGAGTATTAATGTTAGGATTAACGGACTTGACCTTACTGCTGCCTCCTGCAGAACCCCTACAGATGCTAAAAGTGGTTCTGACATGAAGTTCTGCAGTGAAATGCTTTGAAAATTATGCCAAAGAGGGAAAGAGAAACAGGACAAAGAAACAACATCAAGGCTGTGCATTTTGGATTTTAAGAGCAAAGTGGAGCAGCTGTGAGCAAAAGCTCCTTTAAACAAAGACTGACACAAACCTGTAAAATGACCTTTACCTGGAGTAGTGTGGATGTGATCAGTAAATTCAAGAAAGGTTGAGGTGCTGAATGGTAGCTTAATGAGCTTCATGGAAAGGGCAAGCATGAAATTAGAGATTAATTAGTTTGTTGTAATTTAGATATTTATCATCTTGTTCAGGAAGGATGTTTTCAATTATTTCCAGAATAAGAATTGAGATTAATCAACAGTTTTATAAAACAAAATGCATAGAGCAGTTTGGAAAAGATGTAATATCTTTTATATTGAGCTGAGACTGTGATACTGGAGAGAAAGGAGGTAATGAATGAACGGACAGTCGGAGTGGAAGCTCTGGATGTGTGCAGGAAGGAAAAAAGTGAGATATCTGCAGGAGATATTTTTAGAAGTGGCCAAATCACATCAAATGAGCAAATATAGTGGTGTTTCTGCTTGAAAGGGTGAAGTTAAAACTGTTTGGTTCATATGGCTTATTAGAGATCTCGTATTTATTTTAGCTTTTACTCCTCAAAAAGAATCTGTAAAGAGATTGTTCAGGTGAAAAAGAAGAAAGAACAAGAAAATAATGGTGGTTTTGGCTTTCCTGTTAACATCTTAAAAAAAAAAAAAAGTTTTCTTGGGGGCTATAATGTTGTCAGAAAAAAGCTACTGGTTCAAGGGACATGTAGCTCATAATTATTTGACTGTGGGTGAGTGCACATCCGTGTGTGTGTAAGGTAGCTCCTGACCTGAAGGTGGTTATTTTTGATGGAATGTGTGACTAGGCTGGCACTAACACAGTGGTGCTGTGTAAACATGTTTCTTGCCAAGCCAATTGTGATTAGAGCTCCTAGTAATAGGAATTTCAAATATGGGATTAGAGATTCCAGAGTATCTTTTAAATTGGAAATAAAGTTGGCCAAGTTGGTGGAAGCACTGTGAACAGCAGCCACCTTCAAAATCATGGGCAACAAAATGGGTCTGCAGATTTTACAAACAAATAAGGAGTAGGATGATTTTTTTAAAAAATGTATCTCCTGTAATTTTATGGGCAGTTAACAAGCCTGCCAGAGAGTTTATTAAAACAACCCAAAAACCAAACCAACACCTGGAATAAGAGATAAGCAGCTGTTTGCTAAAAGTGTGTTACCTACATAGGCAGTTCCACCTTTTTGAAGACACAAAACAATCAATGCAAGGATTGTAATGTGTGTGGGGAACTAACTAAAGAGAAGATTGCAACAGACCCTATTAAAAGGGATATTATCAGATGGCAATTACTAATTATGTTCTTCAGAGATCAGTCCTGGCTTACTCCTGCTCATTGCATCGATTAATGATGTGTGCGCTGATGTGCACTGAAACTTGGGGATGGCGTGAGTGGAGTGAGGTGCTGCAAATATCGGAGATGGCAAAATCACTTACAAAATTAATAACACAAATCTGCTATTTTTGCCCTTTTTAGGGGTCAAACATAACTTCATGCTATGAGCATAAAGCTTTTGGAAGCAATGGAGGAGGAAAAAGTCTGATGGGAAGGAGAATGGCTGGCAGTGCCAGTGAGCCGTGGCGAGACAGGCAGCTGTGGCTCTGGGGTGCCCAGCTGGGAGCTGTTTAACAGCAACAAGGAGGCACCAGCCTCGATGAACTGGTCTGACTTCCAAATGGGGCAGTCATGGTAGGGTTCTGTGAGGAGATAAATGTAAAGGGGTTTGAAAGGAGACCAGATTGCCCTTTGTAGTAGTGTAAATTATATTAATACCCTACTGCAGAACTCCTGTTGATCATCTACAGAGGTGGAAGACATTGTTTTTCTCTTGACTGGTAATTTTGCTTTTTCTCCTGCTAAGTTAGTCATTTAAGTGTTTTGAGCTCCACAGCTCTCTGTGTTCTCTCAACCAGGGCATCCATTAAACACTTCCCTGAGCCTGGATACCTTGATCAGGTGGCTGTACCCGTTCCACACTCCTCTATGTGGATTTACATTGCTGAATTACCAATACATTTCCTGCTTGTTGAAATAGTGCTCCACGTTTTTTAACTCTGAATCAATCCTGTTCTGCTTTCTTCTAAAGCTCACCCCCTGCCTAAGGTATTTATTTCTTTTATGCTCAGGTGTGCTGCGACTAAGCTACTTGGTGCGCATGTGGGGATTTTTTTGTTTCTCACCAGGGTATCAGAGCTGGAAAATCTCACATGTTACAGCAAGATATTTCTTTTGTCTGTGTGGTGGAAAGCGTATAATGCTCATTTTCAAAGTCTGTTATGAGTCTACTTTATGTTAATTTGCCATTGAATTACTGTGCCTTGAGCTAGGAGCTTTAGGAAGCAGAGACTTCACTATTAGATAAAAACCCTATTCAGTCTACTTTGACATCAGCTCTCCATGCTGCACAATGTTCATTTATTTTTAAGCTACAATTTCTTCTGTATTTGTATTAGAGAACAATACTGCAAATGCACAAAGGAATGTCACAAGCAGGTAGTGATCAAAGTGGCCACCTACCACACCTTAAGATAAAAGTAAAGGCTTGATTTGAAAGGTACCAAAGTTAAAATTATAGAATTGGGCACTGTAGTCTGAAATGCACCTGCATCTGTAATTCTTTCTTTTTCCTTTCAGCTTCAAGTGCCTGAAAATTCTAATCAATTAATTTCATACTGTTACCTTAGGGGACCTATGGTACACCAGTAAGTCTCTAAGAAGTGTGGCATTCTTGTTTTCTTTACATGTGGTTGAGAAAAAATATTTTAGAAAGTAGGTAGTACCTGGTCACATGGCTAGCAAATACCATAGTATAAGATTTTCTGGAGTGAATTTCCCATATATATGAACGTTTTTCTTCTCTGTCCTTGTTTTCCACTCAGAAGCTATTAAAACCCTAATGGAATGACAATTAATGCAGCATGTTTGGATTTACAATAGCTAAGATTTCACTGATGCAAGGCAAAACATTAATTAGGTTCCTGTGGTGGCAGCTTGTGCCATCCTCTGTCACTGTATTGCAGGGTTGTCCCTGGTGTGAGTGCTGCTGACAGAGCTGCCTCTGCTCTCTGGATCTAAGCACTGTGAAGGACCTTGGCTATTTCTGTGCCCTTTGCCAGGGATGATACAGACTGCTGTCTCTGCTGCAAGGGAAGTGCTGAAAAAAATCATCACTTTGCTCTTTTAAAACTTGCTTTTCAAAGAAATACTGTCAAGAACAGCCCACTGTTTTGAGGATGATAGCTTAGATAACCTTACAGGTCTTTTCTTTCTTGAATTTCAGGCCATCTTTGATGTTGTGAAATTTCATTAACTGGTGTGATATACCATGCATTTGTATTACTAGTCACTAAATCAGCTGCTGGCCAGCAAAAGAAAACCTACTTTTACAGCCAGCAGTCTGGGTTTATCCTGCATGTCAGGCTTCACCAGCTCAGATGCAGTCTGCTAACAAGTCTGAAAATCTCTGGACTTGTTCTGTGGCAATAAAACTTCTCAAAACCTGAATGATTAACAGGAAGGTCTCTGGATTGTGAATGTGAAACTTCAGAGAGGAAAAAAAAGTTGTAAGTGAAAACAAATCCTTCTCTTTCAGCTTTGTGTTCCCCATGATACCTCTAATATTTAGGTAGCTCTAGATGCACATAAATTTCTACAAGTTTAGGTCAGTGTTAAAACACTGCAGTGTAAACTGCGTCTTTGGTACCAGCTGAACTACTTCCAGAGCCTGTAGATTCGTGCAGCTGTTGAAAGGCTAACGAATATACAAGGTGAAAGGTGTGTGAAATAGTTGAAATGTAATACAACAGTGAACTTTATTTATTTTCCTGAACACTGATGAATTTGCTAGTCTGTTGCACATATTTTATTAATGTGTTCAAATATACAGACTGAAAAATAGATCTGATGAAATGAGATACACTGCAGATGCCTTTCTCAAGGCTTTTATACCTTCATATGGTATAAGCTTTCTGACAAAAATGGCTCCCTGATAAAACTGGGGGGGCATAAGCCTCAAATCTGTGGAAGAAGCTAAAAAAATGCAGTTAATATCTTCTGGGTTCAGTTTGGCTTCTTCATGAGTAATGAGGATCCAGTGCCCTCACTTCAGAAGAGCATTCTTCTTGCTGAACACTCCAACCAGATTTAGTGGGATTGCCCATAGCATGGTAACTGCTGCACTAAGGGGATCGCTATCTCTGCTGTGGCTGGGGGGAGACACAGGAAGAAAAGAGAAATAAGAAATTCTGTTGTTTAGCAAGATTATCTCACAGAAACTTCTGTTTGCACCCGGCATTGCTCGCTTCCCTCATAAGAAAGTGAAAGTCTTTGACCAGTGGTGTAGCGTGGCATCTGCCCAGGGACAGCTCTCCAAGTGTTTGCTTTGCTAAAGTCCCCAAAGAAATGCACCATTCCTAAAGAGATACAAAATGTGAAGTTTCATTATATTTTGGATTTTGGGAGCTCTAGTTGCTATCCAGTGCTACAAACTACTACTTGTTCATTTTGGGATTTATTTTTTTTTTAAGGACAGAATGTATTTGCAGAATGCACTCCATCTAAAAACATAGGGTAACATTTCATAAATCTGTAAAGGGCTAAAACCCTTTCCAGCCTTAGTTGGTTGCCATACTGTCTGACTTTATATACTTTTTATATTCTATACCATGATGCTTGAAATATGTGGACACTGCACTTTATTACCTCCAGAAATGCCATTTTCTATTGAGGAATTTTCAGGTGATCCCATCTCTTTGCTGCAGGCTTGCCACATGGTATTTTCTGATGCTGTTTTAAGGTTAAATTTAATTGATATTTCCTTGTATATGCTAGGAAAAGGAGCTTGTCAGATCTAGAAGGGAAGGGTGCCTGGCAGGGTTAAGGCAGACAAAGCTATGGGTTAGAACTAGTTTGTGTGCATTATGGTTGTATCACTGCTGGGCCCTTCGCTGGCTTACCCCTGCTAGCCCACCTTTCTTCAAGCAGTTTGCAGCCAGCACAGGGTGCTTCTCATTGAGCAGCTGCCATACCTAATGTGGATATTTATTTCTGCAGCCATAGCTGTGAATGCTTTTATTGGTTGCTGTCAGAAAGACTCTATCCATCCTTGGATAACTTCAGTAAGTGTGAACATTTCAGTAGCATAACACTAATAAAGGAGTGTTTGAGGATTTGTCATAAACATAAGGTTTGTGTTAATTTTCATCAGCACATCAAGTTTTCAGTGTAGAGCAGTCATAGTGGGAGGGACTGCCATCAGGTGAGCCATGATATTTTGATGACACCTCCAGGCAGGCATACATGGCAGTCTGTCCCTCTAGTGAAACAATCCACAATTACACTGTTCACTTATTTCAGATACAAATCATAACATGTGTTTTAAAGCAAGTCTCATAACAAAGAGTAAAAAGTTCTGTACCAATGACAGCTGCTGAAAATTGCAGTGTCAGCCTTAGGACTACATGGCTCCAGGATCTTGTCTGGCTCATCAGTTTATCTGGAGCTTGGTACAGTAAACAGAGACTCTGAGACAGCAAATTCAGAGCTGTGGAAGCTGGCCTGCAGGGATCCAGGTCTACCACAAAACCAATAACAGTGTGGCTTAGCTAGTTTATACCATGTTAAATGATCAAATGGGAATTGCATGCAGATAATGTAAAAGGAGGACAGCTTGGTTGGTTTCAAGAGTCCGAACTCTCAGGATCTATTCCTACTTGTTCCAGGAATTTATTGTGTGATGCAGTTAACAGCATCCACTTTAGCTGACCTTCCTGAAAAGACGAGATGCTATACTGCAGGGGTGTTGCCTGCCCTAGCTCAGGTATCACCTAACACATTCATGAATCTTAGGCAGCCAGTGCCGCAGCCCTCCAAGTCTGTGCCAAGGTTCTGTATGGGTGAAAAGAAAGCAGTAGGTGCTTTCCAAGGCATCCAGAGGATGCTCCTGCCTATTTTCTCTTGGGGGACCAATGCAGGTAGGCAGTTGGGCTCCTACCCCATCAACATTTTCCAAATGCTTTGAATTGCATGGATAGAAAATATTTCGGTGCACAAATGCAAGAAGCTAGTTGTAACAGTGCTAGCAGCTATCCTAACATTGTGGACTTGATTTTAGATGTTCCCAACTTGTAAGTGAGGAAGACAGAAGTTCATGCGTTGCTAAATTTCACTGCGAAAGACAGTCTTTGTTGAGGTGGTATTTAAAGTGCCAGTGCAATGCTAAGGTCTGTCAGACTTCATTAGGAAAGTGCTCGCAGTTTTTGATTAGAGAGCAGAGTACTCAGGAAATATGTTGCAGAGTTATTAGAAGGGAGTTACTGTCAGTGTCAGCCCTTGAGTGTAAAGCCAAGTGACAGACTAAAAGTGTTCAAAGCAGCTCGTGCTTAATTCCATCTGCTGGTAACAGCTTCTTCATTACAAGGGAAAGGAGGGGAGGGAAGGAAATACAAAGAAAGTGTTGTAAAATATACCTAAATATTTGCAAGCTTGTTTTCTTGCATATATAATTGCAGTTATCAGTTTCTATTTATAATCCAGTAATTCACTTAGTGAATGTGATTCATGTTTGGTTCAATAGGAGCAGTAGGAATTCTGATAAAAGACTTAATCTTATGTGTTTTGGCACAATTTTAAAAGGGCATTTTGAGGCCTGATTCTTGTCATGGATTTTGCACCTATGTTTTCAAATATATGATTTAATATGATTTAACCAGGCATGCTTTGGTAAGACCTGTGTGCAAGAGGGATGCCACTCTCAGGGAGCACTGTGGGAATAGGGGGTGAGACAGTGCTGCAGTAGGCATTTATTTGGCATTTATTTAGTTGTCTGTCATGACAATCTCTGAACTTGTCTGATATTCTCTGATGCTGCCAATTACTTTTCTTGTCCAGTATTTCTGACTGACAAAAGGTGGTAAGAATTGCAATTATTTGTTTTACTTCTCCATTACTTTTGACACTATAAAAGTTCAAAGCTTTGAGTGACTTCTGACTGTGCTTTTGTTTTCCTTGGAAATTAATGGAAAACATTGCATGATTTTAACACAGATTGAAATTTGATGTGCTTCTGACAGAGCTCAGGTAGGTTCCTGACCTCTGAGATCAGTAAGAGCAGATTTGCTTCCAGTGTCTGGAGACCAGCAATGCTTTTTCAGCAGATGGGCACTGCCTGTGTGTAGGTTGCCTACATCATGATGTCCTTGGCACAGTGGTCACTATATGCTGTGAGAAATTCTCTAGAGAAAGTAAATGTTGGAATATCTGGGAAAGTTAAGTCTTGAGGCCAGAGGCAACCTGAACTCAGAAGAAAATATGTTTCCAGTAGGAAAAAAATAGCCATAAGCATACAAATATTAGTTGTAAAAGCAAATAGAGAGGCACTAATGAATGAAAGAGCTCTAAAAGTCAGATCGCCCATTTGTCTGATATTGGCATTTGAGAAATGCACAAAACTAAGCGTTTTGGCCCAGATTAAGAAAAAGATGGTGGTATGGAATGAAACAAGTGTAATAGAAAATAAAAATACCCAGTTACTTGTCTACAGGGCAATGTGCAACGAAGATCTTTCCATAATGCACTCAGCTGCACATGCACTGCTTTTATGTAAGAATTCTTCTGAAGCAAAAGGGTGGTACCACATAAAGCTGAATCAGTTTTTAGCTCCTTTCAATTGTGTACTGCTAAAGCCATGTGGGATGCTGAGGGAGTACTGGACACTGGTTGGTGGGGAGGTGTGCCACCAGTAAGGGACAGGGAGGGGGCATCCCCATTCTCCTGCATCACTTCTGGCAACTCTTGTGCATCAGCTCCGCTCTGGCAGAGCAAGCATTGCTACCTCCAGCAGCGCGGCCATGTACCAGCAGAGCAGCCTCCCTGTGTGACTCTGCCTCTGCTGGAGTTGGGCACAGGTGGCTCATCGCAATAGCACAGAGGCTGGAGCAGATTTTTAAAATTTACCTGGAAATATGTGGTAAAGTTTCAAATAAACCACAGTCCCTCAGATGATTTTAACTAAAGTTCCTTCACTTAAATTCCTCTCTGTGTCCAAGTATGGAGACTGCATCCCAACCCGAGCTTGCAGCTCAAGTCACAATACGCATAACTGAGATCATAGCCACTGACACCCGCATCTACGCAAGTGACTGCTTCAAGACTGCTCATGTTTAATGTACACCAGAAAAAGAGACCACAAAACAATTTCCTCCATGTCAGTCATAATTCCCAGCAACACATTTTTGAACTATTTGCAGGTGCACTCTGCAACAGCAGCGGGTTATAACTGAAGTTCCAGTTCACAGCACAGATGGGAATATTTCTTTCTCTCCCAGCTAGTGATGGCTTTCCCCATAGCAAGGAAAGGATGGTCTGAACTGAAACTTATCAATTTAATAATTTATCTATTTCATAAAGAATTGTTTATAGTTTTTATTTTTAGTAAGAACATTTAAAGTAGTCATATATCATACCTGAAGCATAAACTTCAGAAGTTTTGAGTATTACAAGTTTCTTGATTCAGACAATTTTCATTTTCTGACCTGTGAGTATTTAACAATAAAGACACTAGTTGTGGTGCATACTGATTCCAGGACTTGGAAGAAAACTTGAAAGTGCTGCCTCTTGGGCAAACTGGACAGAACAAATCTGATTTACAGACTTGTGTTGGATTTCAGAAAGCACTTAAGTAGTTTAAGACCACAAGTGTCATTGATGTGAAAGTCAGTAAGATGCTTTGGAGAATCCAGTTCACAGTCAGTTATTTTGTAACATGTAAATTCTTCTGCAGCAAAGGCAAGCAAAACCTGCAGAAACTGACTGTCTGCACCAAATTACATCCTAACCTTCAGCTGAATCTTCTTGCACAGAATCATTGGAGGTCGTGCCTTTACCAGTCCCATGGGGCACCAAGGAAAGATCTATTCCTTGTAATCTTAAAAGAAAAACTTCATATCTAGACCACAGAAGTTTCAGTGCAGGCGTGGAGACTTGAGGGGAAACATGTTCTGTATTTATAGGCAGGAATCATATCACTTCTTTGCCTTTGGATATTTATGTACTTGCTGTACTGCTCCCAAAGATGTAAGTTACCAACACAGCTTTGGGTTGTGGATAATTTTTTTTTTTTTTGTGAGACTCATTTTGTCTGTCTTTTGGCAGCCAATTTGGGTATTTTCATTAGGAAACTAGGCGTTCTGTGTATTGAAGGAAGAGAGAGAGGCAGATTAGATGTGTATACCTTCCTTTGGATTCACAGCAAAACAAAGCACAGCAAAAAACTGTGGGCTCAAGGGTTGTATTTCATTAGTGGAATTATGTAGCTCCATTTTTTATTTTATTTTATTTTTTTTTCCTAAGTAGAAGCTTAGAGTCAGGACTAACAAAAACATTTCTGGGCAATGAGAGCTTTAGAAGGCAAGCTACTCTCTGAATCTGTTGCAGCAGAGATGAGATTTGTAATTACATGATGATGTTATGGTTTGTACTCATTTTAATGTTATATCACTGTGGGGAAAAAAGAGATTTAGTATTCCTGAATGCTTAAATTTTTATTGTATTTAATTTTTATTGGAACTGTAGCTGTAATAACTAGTGTTTTCTCTCCCTATGCTGCTTTTCCTTCCCTGCTATCACACTCAAAAAATGAAGAAAGGTGTCACAGCAAGAAATGTGCATCTGTGCTGCCTTGCTTTGACAGCTTCTCCATTTCTGCCCATGAATTCTTATACATGCACTGTAAACACAGACATTTCAGTTTGCATTTTTCTCTCTTTCATATTATTTATTTGTAACAAAATAAAAATTAATGTGTCAGGTCTCTCTAGCATACTTCCAGGCTACCTGGTGGAATTTCAGCTGGTAGGAGAGAACTCACTGAGGAAGGCGTTTTCCTCCAAATTCATTGCAGCCTTTCCGGAAGGAGCTCAAATTAAGGTTGGAAAAGTGCCTCTTCATTCTTTCTTTCCTAGCAGGAAACCTGATTTTGTTCCCAGTCTAACAAACCCATGTAATCTTCGTAATCCTACCAACTCTCATTTTTCTTTTTCTAGTCCTGTAGTATTTTCTACTCTTTGCTGAAATGATTGTCTGGAGGAGGTAATGAGTTTTGTAGGAACGGGAAGCCGGTCAGCCAGTCAGTAATATGACTCTTGTGGCAGTTGCAAAGGCACGTGGAGAGCTGTGGATGTGGAGAGAGCTAGGGGAATACATGCTCTCATCTCTGAGAGCTCTCCTTAGCATTGCACAGGTGAGTAAATGCATTCTCCAGTGCTGGAAAGGTTAACAGAGCCATCAATGTGGATGCTCTGTTCTGTGGCTCAGTAACACAGATGTGGCAAATGTATGTGTGTATGCATACCTACATACACTCAATATATGTGTGCATATGTCCTCTAGCAATGATATCCAGTGCTACTGGAAGAACAAGAACTCAAATGTAAGTGGTCAGTGACATTCTGTATTGGCCACATAAAGCTGTCCACTTGTGGAAACCAGTTTGGAGCTGAAGACATACATGGCTGATCTTGATTCAGGGCCTATTTGTACCTTAGTACATCGGCGAGTTTGTTCAGGAACAGTTAGTTCATCCTTGTGAAAACATTAGCCTTGCTGCCAAGGTCATTGTTGGCTTCGGTTATCTGGTGCCCTGGGGCACATTTCCAAACCAGTGAAGACCTTGTAAGGTTTACTTCAGTGTCTGTCCTTGTCTCCAATATATACATATAATAAATACCTGTTACTATTCTTAACCAAGTGCTTGGTCTGTGAAAGAGGTTATTACACCTCCCTTTAGAGCCTGTCTCAAAGGGTTGAATGTCCTGCTTTTACTGGTGGTGCCCAGGGTTCAACTTGTCAGAAAGGACTGGTTGTCACAGTGTTGCTGGAGCTCCTGTGAGTGAAGACAATGTGAGTAAGTTTGGCAGGTGGCTTCGGACTGTCTCACGTGAGTGTGCTGTACATGGGCACATCTGCCCTAGCTGCAGTGTAGCTGCTGCTGGCAAGTACCCACCCCGGAGATGTTAAGGCTGCTTATGACCTGGAAGGCTGAATGTCTCCAGCCTTGATGGTTCAAATTCTTTGCCATTCAAAGGCCAGCCTCCTAGATCCATAATTGAGCCATAATTAGAAACCATAAAATTAGTAGGCGAGAATTCTCTTAATTGGGACACCACAGTGGACCCATTATCTCCCTTAAAGGAAAACTAATTTATTCTGTAGAGCTTTGAATGTAGGATGTTTGCATATGGTAGAAAGAATTCATGGGCAGTTGATAAGCCTAAAAAGGCAAAATACAATAGCAATTAAACTCATAAAATATTCACTGCATTTCATTTTTTGTTTTGTACTTTTTAGTCTTTTTAGAGTAGCTTATTTGATAAAATACAAGAGGTGAACATTTCATGCCTAACCCACGCCTGCTCAAACACCACTTCTCGATACTGACCAAAGGTTGCCATTAAGCAGAGTATTTGACAATGCTGTCATGCTCAAGCAGCAGCTATTGTCAGTTAGTATCATGAGAGAGAATTGCTTTCCTTGAGGAAAGCCCAATTAAGAGAATACTGAAGAGCAGTGAGTAGTCTGCTGCGCTCCTAATGCTATTGATCGTGCAACAGATTCCTTTGACTCTTCATGGCCCTAAATCAGGGCAAAGATTTCTATGAAGAGAGCTTCGTTTTCATGTGTGTGAACACTTCTGAAAAGGAAAATAATTATTTTCTTAGTTTGGATTTATTGAAACCACGTAACTGCTCATTCAGACTTTGGTTCATATTCTATGTATGAAGGCCTATAATGCAAGCTAAAATATGAAGGATTAGTGTTCAAATATCTATCAATAATATGAGAGGAATGAGAGATGTGTGCAAATGAGTGCCATGATGTTTCATATGGTAACTGAACATGGAAATGATGTACACTTTTGTGTGAATTTTGACATATGGATTGGCATGCCTAAAGGTTTAAAATCAGAGATGATACTCTGTGCTGTGGTTCTGAGTAACAGAAAAGATCAGTTGCACACAAACTTCTAACAACTTATTTCTTGACTTGTGGAAAATGATTTTTCCACCTTCTAAAATGCTAGGGTTTTTTATTCAGATGTGGTTTGATAGAATGGAAGAGTTGATTTTGAGTGGAAAATTGACCTTTTGTTCTGAATTTAAAACACATTTTCATCTTATGAAAAATTCTGAGTTTTCTTGCTACCAAAATCAACGTTATCTCTCAGTAATACAAAGGGTGAATGTGATTAACCACCCACTCACTTGGAACAAGTGGTATCTTGATTAATTTAATTTAGAACATCTAAAGCTGTCAGCAACTTGCCATCTGGTAAGGGTACCTGCTGTAGTCTGAAATGCCCTCTTAGTGATACATGGGATTCGTTATAAAAGAGATACCAGGTTTCCTCATCTGTATTTGGAGACTCTGTGTAGTTTTTACTTCAATAAAAACTGAGCAGCTTAAATTGCTTCAGAAAGTGTAAATTAATTACTCCCCAAATCAAATCTGTAATGCCTCTGATGTAATTTGTGTCAATACTATAGTAAAAAGAGATCACATGGCATCAATAACTGACTGTGTATGCCCACATGAAGCTCTTTTCATTATGCAGATATTTCTGAAAGACGTCTATCCCAGCTTTCATTATTTTTTGAGAAATATTTTCATTATTTCTCAAAATATTTCTCAATGGGCACCAATTTAAAATAATGCTAGAAGAGGGAAGCCCAAATTTAATATTTGGATTTTTACTTCAAATTTTGGGTGCTAGTAAGTTTTTTGCTAAGAGAGCATAATCATCGCAGCTGGGGTGCAGTTTTGATAGAGCAGAAGAGCCTTGAGCTGCTCACCTTCCCCCGCCTCTGGAGGAGCCGATTTGAATGTTAGGTGGGGCATGGTTTGCGGAATAGAAAGATATTGAAATTTTTCTCAGCTGCATCTTTTATGCAGATAAATACAAAATATCAGTTTTCCCAGTTTTATCAACCTAGCACCTTTTGTGAGCATTGTCATGAAAGCTTTTGAGCTTGCTGTATTCTCCTATCTATCCGAACTTGCATTCTACTTGAAATTAAAAGCACGCCCTTCATAAAAGCAGTAGGAATTGGTAAAATTGGTGCAAATAATACAACAACAAATTGTTGAATGCTCTTTGTAATGAACTGTGGAGGAAAGGTAAGAGTACATTACTCTTAAATGGGAAATATAATGCTAGAGACTATGTTAAAATTAAAGTAAAACATGAAATATTACCAATAAAATGACCTAAGGCTGGCCAATGATTTCTATCCCATCTCTAACTTGGCACCAAATGCTGCAGATGTACAAAAACCAGCACTGAAACCCACACAAGCTGATATAAGTCCTGTAACTTCAATATGCTTTGTGGTAGAAGCTGATTTTTTTGTTTGGAGTGTCAAGTATACAAACATTTTATTTTTTAAAATACCCAGGAGTTTCTCATCTTGCAGCATTGCAAATCTTGGCAGGTTTGAAATCCTTCTTTTTTAACACAGCTCCTGCAGATTCAAGCATTTTTCGAAGTAATTTTAAAAACTTGGCCTGTGCATGACCATGTAGCATCTTGGGAAAGCAGGAAAAAGGTTTTTGGAAATGCTACAGAAAGGGTATGTGGAGCGCTTTCAAAATCAGCTCAGCTTTTTGCGAATGCAGTGCTAAAGTCTCACATCTGTGGCCCTTTAACCCCACTCCCCCAGTTCCTTTTCAGAAGCATGTTGTGTGCCTTTAGATTAAATGCATGTAAATTGGCATTGTCAGTATGGAAAATGCACTTTTTGTTTTCACATCTACCTTTTATTTTGTGTCAAGGGTCAGGAGCTATACTTGTGGTCTAATTCTTCTTTGAGCTGTGCAGCCATAAGGAGAGCAGACATTGGCATTTGTGCCAGGGTCAGTAGGGCCAGGTATTTGAGTACATTTTAGAGGAATCTTGCATTTAGAACAGTAACAACTTCTGTGCTGTTTTTCTAGCTTCCAGAGGCTACCTGTTTCCATCTTTCTTGTGGCTCTTCAGAGTTTTCCTGCACTATGAAGTGTCTGTGGCCAGAGAGGCGTTGTTCGGAGTGCCCTGGGTAAAAGCCATAGGCGATGCTGGTGCTAGGGTTTTACATAATGCCCTAGAAAATATTTTATTAACAAAATAGTTTCAGATGAAAACTTTAGGTTCAGTTGAGACACTTAATTCATTAGAAATTCTCTAGTGTAAAGAAAACAAGTAATGTAATGAAGGGAAAAATACCTGTGCTATCCAGGGGATTTGCAAAGAAACCTCTGCAGGTGAAGTCTGAAGTGAAAGGATCCAGTACACTTTATTTTATTTCATTTCATCTCGCAGCTCTGAGCACACTCCTTGGTTTAAGAACAAATTATTTAATTTTTCTGTGGCCCAGTTCCCCCACATAAAATGAGGGCAAGTGCAGCTCCTTGGACACACCTTGTTGTCTGCCTTGTTGATTTAGTCTGTAAAATCTCATGTGCTCTGTCTTTGCAGCACCCAGCCGACAGTCCTGGGGACTCTCCTGTCTTTGCTCTTCCTCTTGTAAGACAAAGAATGAGACATCCTGAAAGTATTATTTTGGAAAACCATGTATGCTTGGAGTCTAAATCACGTTTGACTTGGTACACAGATCATACACATGGGGTTTTGTTTTCAGGTGAGCAGAGCGTGTGTCTGGTTTGTCACTCTTGGGTTTGTGCTTATCTTACCCTATTGATTCCAGCTGAGGGCTGGTTTGCAGTAAAATTGGAGTAAAGTGGGGCTGCTGATGGCTGAGAGGTTTTTTTTTTTTTGTCTGGGGTATAGTTCCTTGCATTTTCTGTGGTATCAGAGGAGCTTTTTATTCCCCCTTTCTGTAGTTGTGCCCATTCACGTGTGTGTTCAGCCGGGCTGGTAATGCAGGGACAGCGAGCGAGCAGTGGAAGCACAGAAACTTCTCGCAAGGAGCGACAGTCTCACTGTCCTACCTTAACAAAGCATAGTGTTTGTACAGACTGGTACAAAATATTTCTGACTTTGAGTGCTGGTTGTTTGCTTGTGAAAAAATAAATCATAACTTTGATAACGGGTTATAAAATCGTTCCTTAAATAGAAACATTTAGCCTTATCCTATCAGTAAAACTGTCTGACCAGGAGATTTGGAATCAGTCAAATGATTCATATTATGGGTAAATTTTATTGCTTCCAATGTAGGGAAGAAAGTAACTTCCATTTCTTTTTAGAGCACAGTGAGCCAATTTGCTCTGAGGTTGATCTGTAGGCTAAACTGTGGGCAGTCATGCTGCAGGCTTTGTTTTGATAGAGAAGCGTGTGTGGGGCAAGAGTTAACAGGCTTAGCTGAATGCTTCAGTTCCTCCTTCTCTCATATGCTCAGTGCTGCATCTGACACTTTTTTATTTCATCAGTTCACAGTGTCTCTCCACCATTTTTATTGGTTATCAGGTCATTAGAAATGGTTTAATCACTGTCTGATTACAGCACTCCTCGCCAAGGTCTTTACAAAGCTGGTGCTTTCCGATGTTTGGAGATACATGGCATTGTGGTTTGGATACTGGGCACTGTTGCTGTTGGGATGCTTTGCAGTGGAGTGCAAGACCTTCAACATCAAATAAGCTATTTAATGCTAAATGCTAGCTTTGCTTTTTGATAATTTTCTTTGGAAACCACTGTTTTCATTTCTGAAAGTGGCTTGCATCCCAGGCCTCTACTTTAGCGTCTACATTTTTCACTCCAGCAGCAGTGGGGTACCGGGCTTTGCTAAATGAACGTACTATAGATCCCCCCTTTTTGCAGGTACCTTCACAGCACTCTTCTGGCTCCTGCTGTCTGAAATTGCTCTCTTTCCATAACTAGTGCCTTTCAGAGACTGTTTTCATTTCAGTTGAATGTGTTTGACTGTGTCAATTTTTGTTTAAAATGGCTCGTATGTGCTGTTTGCAAGGCAACCACTTGGCTTACAGGTCTAAGGTTAAAGTGACAATGTCAAGGTTAGTAAGGCTCAGTATCTGACCCTCCTGGAAAAATTATTTTAAAAAACTGAAAACCTCACAGAATTCAATTCACTTTTTTTTTTTTTTTTTCTGCTTTGAGTAAATTAAACTGCACACCCTTTTTGGGGAGAGAGAAAAAAAGCAGCCGAGGGAGGTAAAAAGGAAAATACTCATTAAGGGCACGGAATTCATTACAAAAAAGTCACCAAAATATGTGCAAGATGGGAGCAGGATAACCTGACAATACACAACTGAGAAAAAATAGCTATTTAAAAAGTTTTAAAAAATTAGAAGGCTATATGTGCATTATGGTGTTTTTATGCTCTTACAGCTGAACAAAGCTTTAATAGCAAAAAACCAATTTTGTACAAAACTGTCCCATTATAGCTTTTTATATTGCAACACTTGGTTTGATGCAATGTAAAGTCTCTGTGGACCAGACCATGGAAGAGAAGCTAGGCACTTTGGGAGGTGGATGGAACATGGCAAGTCAGTTGGCATCAGCTACTTCTGGGGGCAGGAGAGGAGAGAATTTGACTGATACCAAAACCTCTCACTGAATCCTTGTGAGTGAAACAGAAATCTGATGAATCTGTAATAAACAAAATTTCAGCTCTACTGCTGGATTTTCCTTTTCTGTATGCTAATGAACAATGCTCATGTCAATATGTCAGCTCCTCTAATCTTCTAATGTTATTTCCCCTGGAAGAAAGGACAATATGCTACTGTTAAAATGCTTATGCAGTTGCTGAGATAACAAAAGGACACCTCATCAAAAAAGTAAGTTAAACCTTTTCATCAGTCACATGCAAACTTCAGAAATAAGAGAGAGTAACCACTTCAGAAATGGTTCTCATCCGATGTGACCACTTCTTTATGTGTCTAAGTCATTGCTGTGCAGTCTGCACTGAGAATAGCTAACCTATTTGCATTTCATTTGTTTATTTTATGTTTCATGACTAAATCCAGGAATGCTTTTTTATTTCAGTGTACTGGCAAATTGCCATACTACTGATGATAGATATAAACCCCACCCCTCAATCCTTTACATTTTTTGAATGCTGTATGCATAGACTTCTAAGTGCTTCTCAAACACCAGACTCTAATGTATATGTCCTTTCTATGAACATATAAAATAGATTTCTTCAATTCTTGTGGTTTTGCTGCCATTTCATTTATTACATAAAAATCAATATAACTTGGTAATATAAAAATGAAAAAATATTTTGCATATTAAATAACAGGAGCCAGAAATGTTGTCTGTGTCTCTTTTCCAAAATTTTATGCTATTTATAATTCAGTGTATGAATCCTTTAATTCAGTTTCAATAAATTGCTTATGCGCTCCTTGAAAGCTGGTCCACTTTAATGATATTAGGTGACAAGAACTTTCATAAAAATTAACTCCATTATCTTTCCTCATTAGTGAAATCATGTCAGATATAAAGAATCCTACAATTGCTCTGTAGGAATACTTTATTTTTAATTATGACATTTAAAATATCAGTTCCTTTTGAAAGTTCACTGGTGATGGTTATTGAAAAGTTATTTAGCCCAGTTTTGTTATATTTCCTCCATTAGTGGAGTAATTTACTGAACTATGAAGACCCTTACCTGCGTTCAGGGATTTGCAATTTAACTAATTTGTTTTTATTTAGGACATTTCAGACTCATAGTGAACTCTTTGATGATCTGGATTTTGTTAGTGATAAATTTTTACCATAGAGACTTAAATGGAAAAAGATTTTCATAGCCATTTATTCTTTCCTTTCTTCCACCAAGGTGCACCAGTGTTACCAATGGAGGAAACCTTGGTGTTGACTTGTTTTAAAATGCAATGAATAATTAAATTACCATAACAACTACTTTTAAAGAATCCTCTCTCTCAGTAAATAGGTTTTGTATTTTCACAGGAGACTGAAACAAAAATAGATGCCTAATTTTGGAAATTTGCATGCTTTTGGAACTTTGAGCATTAGTCTTGGGAGATGAATTTTCCTTGGTGGCTATTAGTTGCCTGAACTCCCTTTTAGCAACTCCTCTCTATCCTTTTCTTTTGATCTACTTCTGCGAATTGCCACGTCATATCACCGTGATAACTGAACATTATTTTGTCCAATATTACAAAAAACCAAAACCCACCCTCAAAACAAACCACCACAAAACCTTTTCTTGGATAATATGTATGTCAAATTCATCTTTTCTCCAAATTCTTTTATTTCTCTTTCCCTTCTCCTGTTGCTGTTGTCAGGCACCTGCTTTGTCAGAGAGGCTCCGTGCCGAGGTGCCATGAGGAAGGAATGAAGCCTGCTGGGTGATGGGAAGCAACACATGAGTGTGAGAGAATGGAGAATCTCAACCCCACCTAATAATAGTACTTTTTGTACCATTAAGCTTCACTCTCCAGGGAAATGAAAATCCTTTGTTGTTTTGGAGGAGTTTAAAAACTTAATTCTCTTTATGAAATCTGCTTTCTTCCTCCCCTTGAAAAATGCCAATGCTTCCATCAATCAAAAATGCCGCCTGACAGATCTTTCAGTCTCTGCTGTCTCTGGTCTTCAAAGTTATTCACTGCTAGCTCTCTCCTCCTTGCATTATTGACTTACTACTTATACACATATCCCTTCAAATGCAAATTTGTATATATGCAATTTTCACCTGTATAATTATAAACAGAATTCTTGCACTTTTGGGGGCTGTCTACTCCATTTAATCTTATTTTATTTCTCACCACTCCTAGTCCAGCCTTTACTGAGATTTATAACATCCTTTTACTTTTGTATTGAGTACTTTAGCATTTGACCCAAGAGAGATACATATCACCTATAGGGATCCAAACAGATATGAATTTTCATGACCCCTTTCATATGTATAAGATTGACAGGGGCTGCCTTTCCAAAACGAAACTGTGGTTCAATTCCTGAAACAAAGCACCCACTCTTTAAACTGACTTAAACCAAATAATGAGTCAATAAGAAAGGAATGAAATAAGTGGACCTTGCTCTTCTGTACTGGAATTAACTCTTTCCTTTCTCATTGAGTGGAAGATGAGAAGTCAGGGTGCACCAGCACAATGCTCAGTCCTTTTTTACTGACAGACAAGGTGCTTGTAAGGATTTAATGGAATGTCTTAATGCATCATGTTTTGTCACCTGAATTATGTATCGTACTCTTGAATGGGTTTTTAAATGTAATATCTTAGAAGGGAAGTTATGTTGTTGATAAATAGAAATTACATACTGTGTTTAAAATTAAATAAAAAGTGTGATGTATAGAAAGCTGAATACACACATCTAAGTGAATTTAGGAGTATTTTTTTTTTCTTCCTTCAGGAAGAAGACAGCAATCTATACTGTAATCTCAAAGGATAGGTGCAGGCAGGACTCAGCTTTTGTCTTGTTACAGAAATAGACTATCATTAATACCATCCATGCCAAAATTCATCATCAGCTGTCCAGCCAGGTAGAAGAAGCAACAGTCATTCTTTCTAAGAATGGCTCCTGCAGTTAGGGGACACATAAGACGTTCTCTAGTTCCTTTTATACTGGTTGCAAATAGTACTTTTAAAAAAAAAAAAAAAATATGACAGACCTTGAGCTGACTTATTTATAGGTGCTGTTACAGGGAAAATGAAGGACCTACTACTTGTGCTTGATATGGTCTTCGCCCTCCCATTCTATTTCAAGGAGACTTTGTTCATGGTCTTGAACAGTTGCAAATTCTATTGTAAATTTTGTTGTTGTTGTTTTCAAAAAAGTTTGGTATACTGGAGCATCATGATATGTCATCTTACAAGCTGTTGGGGAATGTAAGGAACAAAAATCTTGGGGATGTGCTTGGGTTTTCATTTACTAATAGGCTTTACTAAAATAGGTGTTTCCAGTTGAGTTGAGCAGAACTGTTCAAACAGTGTCAAAACCCCACTCTCTTCTACATAAAAACAAAGTTTTTCTTTCTCTTGAACTGAGTTCTTTCATACTATGAAAAATAAGAACCAGGTAACTTGTGGAGCCCAACAGACTTGCCTGTTTTCTGTAGAAGTAGCTCAGCTACATTGATGACAAGGAAATGTAAGAGTGGGCAAATGAATGACTGTATGCTAGACCTATTTGGTACATTTGAAACAAATGGAATTACAGTTTAATTCAGTTCTAACTAATGTATTTCTCTAACATATACCTGTTTAAGCTACTGGATATTTCTTGGGAAAAGGGGAGGTAGTGCAGGAAGGAGCATCAGGAGGAAGACTTCCAGTGGGACATACATGTGTACCTCACCTGCTGCTCTGGCATTTCTTTCATGCTCAACAATCCCACAGAGTTTGGTGGAGTTTCTGTGATTCTGTGTTTGGGGAACTCCATTATGAAGCTGAAATCAGGGAATGAAAAGATTCATCAAAAAAAAAAAAAATATATATATATATGGAAGCCTAGGAGATGTGAATCACTGCAGGAAAATTTGGGCTAGTTACTTGAGTTGAGATATTCTGGATTCCACTGTGACTCCAAGTATGGAAAATAATACTCAAAAGCTAAATCTGAAATTGGGGCCCTTCAACACAGGAATTTTCCCAAAGTGCTGAACCTTTAGCAACGTCCATGGACTTAGCTGGAGCATTCACACATGAGCAGCTTGAAAGATCAGTTCCATTTTAAAGCAACATAAACAAGGATTGAGGTACACAACTTTACTTTCTCTAAGATGAGATTCTCAAGTGGCTTTACGAAGCTAAGAATATGTGTAGGAACTCTTTTATCACAAGCGTATTTCCCTTATGGCATGTTTCCTGTGTGATCTCTAGAAACAGTTCTATTTTTAGGTATGTTATTTAAAATGTTATGCTGATGGCACAACTAAGCATTGCTAAAAACCTCTCAAAATGCTTCAACGCAAATGATATTTTTTAAAAAAACATTTTTCTGGCTTAGTTGCAGCTAGAAATAACTAAAAAAAGAAGCCATTAAGAAGCTAGTCACACATCTTTAAAATTGATACTAAGCTGTTCATAACACATTCAGAACAAAATAACATTTTTTATTTGTTCATTAGAGAATGTGCCTTAAGGAGAATGGATTTTATTGCAGTAAACTAAAATAGTTATGCATAGAATAAATACACAACAAAACAAGGAGGTATAAGAGTCTTAAAAACCTATATACTGTAGAGTGTGAACTGTTCAAATAACGTAACTGACTTAGCTGTTGTCCACATGAATATCTGAGTAGGAACCTGTACTTACAAATGTCTTGATGATATGTCGGACTGTGAGACTCAGAAATGGAAATGCTCGATTACAAGCAAATGAGTATTTGACATGCATTTCATCGTTATCTTCCATAGTTGTCTTTCAATTCTTCCCTCAGCGCTGCTTGTTATCAGCAGTAGTGCAGACAGGACTGTGCTCAGTACTGACACGCTACTGAACACAAGGTGCATGTCTATTAGGACTGGATATACAACACAAGACAAAAGCAGCTGTTTCTGCATGTCTTGGTGTCATTGCAGAGACGAGATGACACTGCTGTGCACTGCAAGAGCTATGAAGTTTTTAAAACTGAAATTCAAATATATCAAGGTGCTTTACTGAATTTAATAATACTGTTCCTCCAGTGGACAGTAATCTGTGTGTGTTCATGTGCTCTTCTGTTTCTCTTGTCTGGCTAGCCTCTTGCATTGCCTTTCTCTCCAGCTTCAGGCCCAGCATTTCTTCTGATCACGCCTTTGTGAAAGTAGGCGATAGCTCAGCACGGCTTGTATATAGTGCATGCATCTCTCCTCATCCTCTGACCTAATGAACATTTAGTAGTCATGACTTACCCTTTGCCTTTGCATGGACATAGGATTATAACACACAGGTTTTAGAAATGCCCGCAGAATAATTTTACACCCTGGCCAGCACAGGAAGGTAAGACTACACTGGCCAAATTAACTCTATGCCTTGTAGAAACCTGTTAGCAGTGGGTGAGGATTTACTGTGGGAGTGCTCCCCATGACAAGTGTGGACACTGTAATGTCTGTGACTGATCCTGAAGGTGTTCTCAGAAAGTGAACAGCAGCATGGTGGAGACCATCCACAGAACAAAGAAGTTTTGGTGTTAGCTCATCCTCCCAAGTGGTAAAACACACTACATGAGGTGGTGTTTGCTCTGCGTGGGAATCCCTATTACCCTGTTCCTTGCTGTGCAATGGAGTGACCAAATGTAAAGCCCCAGGCTGTGCTGGTTTTTGCCTGTTTCCCCAGGCTCTGAAAGAGTCTTAGATTTAGATCTCATTACAGGCATGTGCCAAGATCTAGTAAGTCCCTCAGAAGTCTGTAATGTGGAAAGTTGTATTTCATTTGAAGCAATTGCAGACTGGTCAGGCTTTCCTTCATTTCCTTTCCCTGGCTCAGAGGTTACACTTCGCTTTGACAAAGCATTTACTGCAGTGTTTGCTTTCCTTTCCAATGCAGCATCAGTTTAGACCCAGAGCAGGTAGTGACAGCCACTCATACCATGCTGCATCATGTGGGATACGGTGCAGCAACTGTCCTGCTGTTTCTCTGCTCTAATAAATGAGGAACCTGTGGGTAAATTACAGCTTGTGGTGCATGATCACGGACACTGTAAGTGGCTGCGCTGCAGTTGTCTTAGCAACAGCCACATCTCACAAGCTAAAGAACAGCTTCTTAACTCACAAGCGGATAAAGAGACATTGATGCTTTGTCTCCACATGGAAAAATACATGCACATTATATTAAGTGTTCTTCTCCCCATTAGAAATAATTTATGGGGAAAGCCTGTGGTAAAGGTACATTTTCCCTTTTACATGACCAGCTTGCGTTCTTTCATGCACTATGGGACACTGTAACCAAGAGGGCATGTGCATGGTAAACCTGCAAAATGCTCTTCTGTTGTTATGTGTGAACAGGGATATCTTCTGTACATGTGAAAAAGATCTTGCCAGAAACCTAATGAATTGCCACGGAGGGGGCTTGTCAGGATTGGCCTCATCCATAGAGAGAGCCGATACAAAGGAAAGACTCTTAACTGTTGCTGGAATCAGAGCTGGGTGTATAAAATGAGCTACTAGAATCCATTCCATGTGAGTGAGACCCATTGAAATGAAATAATTGACATAGGCACCAAAACTTGAATAATTCAATTGCTTTTCTAATGCATGTTTTTAAACACGTTGATTGTGTGAGGCTGGCAGTATGAATTGGGCTTGGGGGCTGTGTAGCTGTGCCTGATACAGCAATGTCTGTTTGCTGTGCTTTTATCCTGCGCTGAAAGTAGAGTGATTACTCTATCATGACTAGATAATTTTCAAAGATTTTACTGGGGATTATTAGTTTTACTGCTCTAATAAACATATAATTAAACAATGCCTCTGTATTATTGGATCCTAGTCTGCTTTGTACACAGTGGATTTACAGCGTGTCAGTAAATATTGAAATTGTGATGCGGTAATTAAGATTTACATAAACCTTCTCTGGGAGGAGGATGAGATATTTTTTACTGAAACTCAACTGGAGAGTTGCAGTGGTAGGAAAGTATCTGAATTTGAGGAGGAAACACGGGCTAGTTTGTACCTTTCTCCCCCAGGTTGTCCAGTTTTGTTCAAGACTTCAGCCTTAAATATAGCATAGTCTGCACTTTGAGGGAACAAAAGTCCTTCTCAAAGTCTAGGACAGTGCTCCCTGATATAAGCCAAGGCAAGAGAACATCTAATCTGCCATCTAAGAGATAACCTTGAAGCAGGAGAACATATTTGGGAGCTCTCTTCCTCTACTAGACTGTTATGGCTCTATTCAATTTGACGTGCCCTGAGTTGCCAAATGCATTCCACCAAAAGACTTGAGCTGAGATGTTCAAACTTGACATTTGATTAAAAGCACAGCATATTTCTTTAGAAATGGTGAACCTTTTTCTGAAGGAAAAAAAAAATCCTAAAAGATAGTAAACTATCAATTAAACAGATTGCAGTTTAGATCCCCTATTTTATTAATGTTTTGTGAGGCTTGTTAATAAAAAAAATGCAACACTTGACAGAACTGGTATGTTCATGTTAGTTCATTTTAAGTACTAATCAGCCTTGCGCTGGGCACACCCTGTCAATCAGCTTAGCTGGGGGAAACAAATAAGTGGTGTACTGAGTACATGCACGTTGTGGTTTAATTTAGTTTAGATGATTTAGCTTGATGTAACATGATGTAAGCTTCTCCTGAGAAAGATTAGAGAAATTAGTCCCAGAAATATAAAGCGCTGAAGACAACCTTTATCAGTGCATCATTCATCGTGAGTTGTAATGGTATCTCCCCTTTGAGGCTGCTTGGGGGAACGGCTGAACTGCACCGTGCTCTGGAGTGTGCAGGATTCAAAGGTGCCACATAGATTCCCACAGTGGACAACCCCAACCAGGCTGAAGGACATTGAGTAAAGATGGGAATAGGGCAGAAAGAAGCTGTTACTTGTATGTTTCCTGGCATAATGGGGAGGGCAAGCAGCAGCACAATATTTCTATGCACCAACCCAGAAAGAGTATCCCATGCAATCCTTTCCTGCTTGTGTCACTGCCTGTGTGATTCACACGGTTGGTTGTTTTAAAAACTTCATTTTATGTGGAGAAAAGACTTATACAAGCATATTGTGTGTTTATGTGTGTTTTCCTGCCTCTGATAACTGTTGAACCTACTAGCCAGGGTGAGGTAAAAGGAGCAGGAGGGGGCTCAGCAATAGTTGCACTCTAAGCAGCTTCATGGAAATGGGCAACTGAGTAAAAAAAAAGCCCTGTGGGTGCTGGTGCTCAGGGAAGGCAGCAGTGTGAGCTCTCATGCCAGGTAGTGTACAAGAATTTGCAAGGCAGAAAGGCTCAATAAATGCCCCAGCTGTTGGAAAAGCCTCAGCCTGAGCATCTCGGTTCTTCAGTCAACCATGACACACAAATCTGTGGGGAACCAGAGTTTCATTAGTCTTGGTGCTCACAAAACTGCTCCTTGTACAACTGCTGTTATCCAAGGCCAGTCTGAATGGACCCCTACTGAGAGACTGTGATAGAAGCACCTGTTGTGTGTCCAAGGAAATTATATTGCTTTGATTAAAATATTATCTTTGGAGATTTTTTTTTAATAAGAAGCAAGCATCAGGGATCTTTGAATTTACCTTTAGAATCAAATAATATCTGGAAAGATATTCCCAGTATGCAAGGTCTTAACTGTGTTGTCTCAATGATCCCTTAGTGCTGTTCGTGTGAGATCATAACTGTTTGTCAGGCTTTCCAGAATCAAGAATCTAAAATTAGATTTCTGAATTGATGGCTGCTAATTATTGCATACAGCTTAGTTATTTTTGTTTGGTTAATAGACAGGTACGCTCTTGTTTCTGAAGTGCTACCGCTCACTGATAGCTTGTTCATTATCAAACGTGTGAAACAGAAATGAGTCTGGTGGGAGGAAAATGAGAGTTGAGTAAATATTAAGGAAAATTAGACAGCACTTAGTTACGTAATTTTGATTTCTGAATTGTGCTGCAGTAACATCTACTCAACTAACCAGGCTTTTTCCTAAGGTAATTTGCATTCCCCCTCAAATGTTAACATCAGCATTATAAAATAATTTAACTCTTATTCTTGTTAAATTAAGGTGCTTTAAAATTTATTATATAGGTAGTGCTTTGCAAAGTCCATAGAACAAATTATGTAATTATTACATTATGCTAAAAATGTGAGCTCTATATTAATTATGCTATAGATCCAGTCCCTGGAATTTTGCTATAGTTTATCATATAATACTGCTCTCTTGGGAATTGATTCATTTGGCGCCTGATTCCACTAATTACCATTGAACTTTAGAACCTTTATTGCAGTGAAAATTCAAATATTTAGCATACACTGATATTTGCAGGATGAAAATATGGAATTTACACAGAAATATGATATCCAGTTTCTTTTTGTAATAATGCCAATAACTTAGATTTAACTGTTATTAATATTTAGTACAGTAGTAAATGTAAGGAGTTGGCATTATAATGTTATGATTATGATCAATAATATCTTGGCCCTGGGTGAGTTTTTCTGCTCTTGTTATTGTTTGTGTAACTTGATATGGGAGGGAAGGAAGAAACAATCAAGTAATGAACCAGTTTATAAATACCCAATGCACATGCTGACCTATTTAAAGGATTGTGGAAGGGACATTGCTTCGGTGTAAACATAGTCAATAATTTCCATCCCTACTGATAGTGTAGAGAATTATTTTCTGCTCCCCAATTCCTAACAAGAATGAAAGAAAAGCTTTTGACTCTTAATGGCATGCAAACTATGAACTTCCTAATAGGGTGGTATTTTCAAGCCTATTATTTGTTAGGAAACATATTAGATGTCTTTATGCTAAGTTATTTTGTATTCAACTGCCATCTCCCATTACACATTTACCTTTGATGGATGGCTAGGAAGTGTTATTTTGCTTTATGAGCCTCGTTTAGGACAGGATTCTGTTAAAGGCCAAAGCAGCCACCTGGGATCAGGAAAGGAACCAGAGAGGAATTCAGGTTCCTTGATCAGAAGCACAGAGAATGATGTTCCCAAGTATCTGATCTGTAACTGGTGGTTTAGGTAAACTTTTTCTGACCCATTTTATTCTTTACAACATGTTACTGAAATGGCTTTTTTATTCACTCTTGTGAGTGACATTTAGTGGTCCAGAACCCTTAATTCTCTCTGAAAACAATCTAAATACTTTTGTCTATCATGAGCACGTCTTTGAATATTAATTCTCTCTCTAGCACACATAAATTCTATCTTCCCTGTATTTTGAGTGACTTCTTTGTGAAGTCTCTAAGTGCATTACCAGGGATAATATCTATCCTGATGGATTTCTGGTTTAATCATCTGGATTATCTACTTGCAGGAGGCCCAACTGCTGTAGTTTTTTCCAAACTTCTGTTTGTACTTGGCATTGTCCTTGTCTTATTAAATCACTGAAATGGTCCCAGATTTTATCTGTGTATTGCATGAATAATTTCAGTGGGTCATCACTTTCTGACAAAGCAGCCTATATAATTTGTGAAGATTTGCTTGTCATGTAAACCCAAACTTGTCTCTTCCCAGAATTGCTGTAATCAGCAGCACTACCTCTAGATAAAACCGGCAAAACTTTTTTTTTTCTTTGTAAAATATCATTTGGTGTTTATAACAGCATCATTGCTTCAAAGGCATCTGCAACTTTGAAGCTAACTCAAATATTCAGCTAATTCAGAATGGGTAATAGCTGACCCATTCTTCCAGATGACTGATTGAAACATTTGCTGATCCCCAGAAATACAGAGGGAGGGCTCCTGAATCTGTGCACCACTACTGTTCTGTGGCCTCTTTTACAATGGTGATGTGACTGCTGCTTGACTGGCTAAATGTGGACTGGATGTGCAGTGTCACACACTGTCTGCTGTCACTGTGGCCTTGTGGGGACAGCTAACCTTGCAGAACCTCGTTTCCCTGCTACCAAATGAAGATAATGGCTCTTTTTTACCTCATGGAGGTAAAGGTGACATCTTGGAGGTTGTGAGGAACTTGGTCATTGTTACAGTGATGAGGACCAGATAGGAAGAGAACTTTTTCAGCAGGAATTAGAGAAAAATATTCTCTTATATTCACATGTGGGAAGATCTTCTAAATGTATACCAGTTACCAATGTCTTCTGGCTCCCTGAACAAGCAACAGTGGCAATCAAATTTAAACTGGACACAAGGTACCATCAGTCCTGAGCTTGAAATTAATAAACCTGAGAGAAAACCTGCTATAGCACATGTGCAGGAGAGGAATAGGGCTGGACAGCATTTATGGTTCTGAGTACAGCTCAGTAAGGCCTTATATTGAAGAAAAGTCCTTTACCTGGGCATGTACTGAATAAGTATTTACTTATCACAACATTCCAAATACATATAAGTAATTGCTAATGCAGCATAGATGCTGCTGATATGGCGCTGCTCCTGGAATAAATCTTCAAGAGAAAAGTCAAGAGAAAACTGATGAGGTTTAATGAGTGCGTTGTGCCAGACGCATACTGTAAAACTATTTGCCTACTGTGCATGTATAGCTTTATCCTAAACATGTCTTCACCAAAAATATTCATATATATGCTCTTCATACATTACAAAGAATAGTATGCATTCATATAAAGACTAAGGTAATCAGGCATGAAAAGTCTTTCAGCTGCTAAGGACAGTATGGTATTTTTGGGGGGGGGTTTTGTTGTTTTTGTGTTTTCTTTTTTTTTAAAAAGCAATTCCTTAAGAAATATTTGTGCTGCTGCACAGCAAAAAAGAATTAGTTGAACAGCTAATCAAACAGGTATCCTGCATCAACCTCTGCCCTGGTGAATGTTTCAGGTGAGCCAGGTGCCATGGCCCAAAGGGAACCATGAGGTGTTTGCACTCTCACCAGTTGTATCACCACCACGCTTCTTGCTGTTGCTTAATCTTGAATTTTTGCAAGACTTCTGGTTTTAGCACTAATGAGAAGGAGAAAAAATGCTAAATCTTAGGTGTTTCTTAATGCATCTAAGATTCAGATTTAGCATTTAAGCATGGTAACTACACGTTACTGACTTTCTGCTGTCTCCTGATAAACTGGAGTGTCTGCCTATGGTTGCTCATATACTTGATGCTCTGTCACTTTGTTCTGTTTTGACTTCCCCAAGCTAGGCTAATTGGATGGCTCTGAAGAATGCAGGGAGTATTTTGGCTTTTGAAAAGGTTCTCCTTTTCAGGCTGCTTTCCAGCCTTTTCTCCCCTGCTTAATGACCCATTCAAAAAAATTTCCAATGAAATTCTTAGAGTAGATTTACATAAGATCATTAGAGTATTCCAACTCCTTTACTTTAAAATATTCATGGCAGTCTCATATTGCTGGCTTCACAGAACCAATTTCAGGCAAAACTCCCATCAGCTTCACTGAATAAGGACAGCAGGGTAGAGCTCTAATTGTCAAAAGCTTCAGCTTTGGTAGCCCTACTCCATGTCAAGTACTAATTCAGATAGTGCTTCACTGCACGTTCTGCTCACTCTGGAGTTGGGGAGAGGCAGGTTAGATGCTTTTTATTGTCCCCAGTCTTTGAAAACAAATTGCAAGAACTTGCTGATTTAAATCTCAGCCTATGAAGGCTTTTCTGTGTATCATCTGTATGTAAAACCTGGCTGGATTTGCAGCCTGAAAAAGTAAAGCAGTCTGTGCATCATTATATTAAAAATTCTGTGCAGATTTGTAGCTTACTGGTCTGTTACAGTGCTTGCTTTGGACAATTTAAACAATTACTGATGTGGTCCTGTGAAAGGGTGGCTTGATTTGTCTACAAAAAACATACGAAATCTTTATATATGAGATGCCTCTTAGCTTAAGCAGGGCAGTTCTTTTCAGCATCAGTAGAATACAGTTTCTGAAGGAAGCAGTAGTGGGGACATCATCTCAGTCCACTGACGGCAGGGAGCCCGCTCGAGGCCTGGGGTTGGAAGGCTCACTCAAGGGTCACAGCAGCAGAGAGAAGAAGAATTTGAACTCCCTGCTTTTGCCAATAGACTTTGTGTTGACCTACTACACTCTGCACAGCCAGTGACTGCAGCAGCTGCCTGCAGCAGTGTACATGCCATGGGCATCCCTGTGAACGAGCACCAATGCCACTGGCCCTCATTCTTGAACACACAGGGCCTCCAATTCCCTTTCCTCTTCTGCCACTTCCGATGTTTGTGCCCAGTGAGTCCAGACCCAGAAATGTTTTGCTCAGTATTGTACAGTCCTTCCTGTTCTGCTATTCCTGACTTAATAAACAACCCAAAATGCAAAGAAATGTCTCTGGAGAACACTATGATGTAAAATGTCCCAACATCTTAAAAATTTATTACTGAAGCGACTGTGCTTGTATATATTTTTTAAAATGCAAATGAATAATTTAAGACTGTTTAAAATATATGAATGTAACTTTAAATTAATCAGGTTTTTGTGTACATTGCTTGGCAAATAAGATATGTCTCAAGGGGTTTTGTTTTGTTAACAAAACTTGCCTCCCCTTTCTTTTTTTTCAACAGAAGCAACTTTTGAAAAGACTCTTAATAACATTTCTATAAAGCTGAAGCATGCTGCCTGTCCTGCCTCCAAACCCATGCATTTCAAAGCAAACATAGCGTGTTAGCCATACCAAGGGCAGACGAAGGAGAGATTTGGCTCAGCAATTACCTGAGACAGAGGGAAAGGTGTTCAGTGAGGGCAAATACACCCACCCTGCTGCCTGTGACCCCCGCTGTCTCCTGGGGCGACTGTGGAGCCACTCTGCAGGCAATGCGGAAGCTGATGGCAACTGGGAGAAGGAGGGGAGAGCTGGGGAGATGCTGGAGTGGGTGGGTGTGGGCAGAGGCCAGAGTGGTCTCCTTGAGTGGCACACATGAATGAGCAACCGCCTGCAGAACAGGCAGGTTTGGAAATCGGTGCAATTTCCTGTGTAGTATTTGTGGCTTTTTCTAGGAAAGTGTGCTGTATGCTCTGCCCTAGGTAGTGATAAACATATTGTAATGTCTGTGGCAACGGATGATACCTTGATAAGAGGTTGGTCAGTCAGAGCTTCTGTCTGTTCATTAACAGTGTGAATGTTCAGGCCTAACTTGTCTTCCAAGGGTCCATCAGGTGCAGGCTCCTGCTCTCAAACTCATCTACTACAGCAGTTTCCCTTTTGCAGAAAGAATTAAAAACCTGCTGAGTCAGAAAGCATGTGGCTGACTGGGATGTGCAAGATTTAGACTGAACCTCCTGTTGTGTTTAATCTGGTGCGAGGACAGGATCTTAGGTCATCTGTATCCAAAGTGAATGCTGCACCTATCAAACTCTAGAGTCTTTTCATTCCTCTCGTCTTAAAGTTCTCATTTGCGGTGGAACAGAAGTTTTTTTCCAGTGGTTGTCTGTCAGAAGTGAAGGCAGCAGCCTACCTACTCTAGTTCTAACTCCTGTGGTCACAGGATTTGCTGAGTGACATTGTAGAAGAGGTCCTTCTGATGTCATCTGCATATACTCTAGTATTGGGATAAAAGCAAAAATAAGCTTATCTATAGATCACTAGGTAGGAAATGATTAACTGTCAATCATGTGACTTGATTAGTGCTGGGACACCCAACCTGCTCTCAGTGTTCGCACAGGCTCTGACAAGTTATTGATTTCTTTAGCATTTTGATATTAGCAAATACGTATGTCTGAAAGCTTTCCAAAATGTAAACACAGAACTCAAAGGTTTGTACAGATGACAGGACAGGCAAATGTTCTTGGTTAACGGAGCATGCCTGACTGACACTGCATATCTGAAATGAAACCATATGGTAGGATTGGAGAGTTTATTGTTAACAATTAATAAATAAATAAACCTTTATCATAACAAATATTTTCTAGTATCAAGCCAAAAGGAGCAGGAGATTCTTTCCTGCGGATTGAGGCTGTACTGGCACTGAGCACTGAGGCAGGGATTGCACAGGGTACATCAGAGTGCACTGATGGCTGAAGATAACGTCACCATGTGCTGTTCAGTCTCACCTTCTTGTGCGTTTCACTTCCGAATCATACAAGATTCACCTGTTCTGTATGTTGTTTGATTTTCTGTAGTACAAAATTTACAACCATATTTCCTAAGTCTTTCAAATTTAATTCTTTGTGGGCAATTTTAGCCCTTGTCAGAGAGACTGACAATGTGAAAAAAGGTGCATTAGGAGTTGTCTTACAGCCAGGCTGGTGGTTCAGGCGAATACTTACCTAGCACATTTCCCTCCCTACCAGTGCAGGCTGATTTTGCATGACCTTTAGTGCAGAGAAAATGACCAACACTACTGTGTGTAGTCAGTGGATCAGATTCTGATCTCTGTTACACCGGTTCATATCTAGCTAGTTATACTGATCTAAAAGAGATCACAGTCTGGTGGCAGTAATTTGGATGCTGCTATCTGTCACAAAGAATCTGTAGAAATGGTGTGTTTATAGTCTAGCAATTCAGTCATGTGTTATTTAGAGGCTACAGTGATACTATAACAAAGTATAAGAGCAAAGGTCAATGGCTGATGCTTGAACCCTGAGACGAACCTGCTTAATAATCCTGGAAATATTTGCTGCTTTATGGTTTTATATGTAGAAAAGCCAGTCAAACCAACACTTGTGTTGAAAAAGAAATGCTCAGGTAGAAAGAAAAGATCATCCTGGGTTTCCTGGACCTCTGAAGCTTACTGTAAAACGCTAGGAAAAAGTCAATGTTACATCTTCCTGTTGTAGCTCAAATATATAATATCTAAATACAGCATAAAATATAAGATTATATTTATGATACAGTTTCTTCAAATGTATACCTAGTTCAAGATACTAAAATGGGGTGAAAGCTGTTAAGGCAGGATTAATTTAGAGGCTACACTGTAGCGAGGAGGCATCATGCAATGAAGAGAGGCCCACACAGCAGGAAATTCACGGCAGCAAATACCCAATACACCCCTGTTAGCTGCTCGTGGGTAGGGCCAGGCGTGTCATGTCCATGGCTGTGGGTCTGTTGTTCAGCCCTTGCCCTGAGACATGCTGCACAAAATCTGTGCCCTGGCAACTGAGCAGCCTAAGCAGGCATATCATTTATCAACCTGCTGATTAAATCCATTCAGCTCTAATAGGCGAAGGGACAAAGACCCCTCAATATTTCTTTAGAGTTTGATTTGTGAATGTGTGCGTGCGTGTGCAAATTGCAGAGACACGTATGGCTTTCACACTCATGTATATAATAAGTTACAGTAAATTGTGTAGCCCACTGGTAAGAATGTTTATCATCAATTTCCCTGAGGCCCCACTCATCTCTTAAGGACTTACTTTGACTTTTCAAAGTCAAACTGCTCTGACTAACCAACCTTATTTAAATTAACCTGACAGATGTGAAAATTTCCTCCTTTTTTGCAGCCTGAAACCCAACTCAGTTCTGCAGCAGCAACTTCTTTATACATTTTAAATGCCATAAAAAAAACCACTGATACCTTAGAATAGGGCAGGCTGGCAAACCTGATGTCCTTGGGGTGATGATGCCTTTGGCACGTCTATACTGAGCCTAGTAAAAGATGGGCCTTGGCCAGGCTTGATGTTCCAACTCAGCTCCGGACTGGCATGTGGAGGGCCAGGACAGGAGTATTCTCTGTAGCCCAACACATCAGCAAACAGCCTGGGCTGCCAGTTTTGGGGCACAACAGAGTAATTTGCAATTGCTGGTCCTTCTGCTCTAGCTGATGGGGGGAGTGCAGAGATATCCCAAGGCTGGGATTGCTTTTCAGGTGGGGAAGTCAGATGGAAAGGGACCAGATGCACTGGGGGGAATATTGGAGGCTTATAAAAAAAGAGGCTGTTGCTGCAGGAGATCTAGGAAGGAGAGGAAGGCACATGGAAATTATCTGAAGAGGGGAAGCTATGGCCCCGCACCAATAGGTTGAAATCTTTAGTTGCTTATACACTCATTTGATGTGTATGTCCCTGCGGCAGGGCTTGCCATGGGGGAGAGCAGCATCCTGTTGCTACCAGCCAAGGAAGCTCCAAAGCTCCTACATTTTATTTTATTTTTTATTTTATTTTATTTTATTTTATTTTATTTTATTTTATTTTATTTTATTTTATTTTATTTTATTTTATTTTATTTTATTTTATTTTATTTTATTTTATTTTATTTTATTTTATTTTATTTTATTTTATTTTATTTTATTTTATTTTATTTTTTAGCTCAGTGATCCTAAAAATACCCGTCAGCCGGCTTCTTATTTAAATTTTTTTATGCTGCCTGTAGAGTAACTTGTTGAGGAGAGCGGCCGCGGCTGCGGTGAGCGCAGCACTCCAGCTCTCGCTGAGGAAGGCAGCGCTGGCACTGCTGGCACGTCCCTTGCCAGGCCGGCAGCGCCTGTGTTGTGCCGCCAGCTTCCCCTGCAGCGCCTGGGCTGGGGGAGCTACAGGTGAACTAATTACGCTGGTGACAGTTGGGAGCGCTGGCACTGTGCCAGGTGGCATCAGCTCTGTTTTCTTTGGGAAGGGACGCGAAATGATTGATCAGCACTGAAAGCGTTTGTGTGCGCTTCAGGATCGCTCCTTCCTTTGTTCCCTATCTCACATTTTTGGGAGCAGTCCTGTTAATTGAGCTACCTCAGGCTTGTTTATACAGGAATCCAGAGTGCCTAAACAAAGCATTTAATACTTCTGCTTTGGCGTTCTCTGCAGATGGACTGAGGGAGGTTTGTGATGCAGAAGCATTAGGACTAAAATCAAGAAGAAAAAAAACATGTTAATGGCAGTATCATCAGTTATTTGATAAGGATTTTATATAATTGATTATCCTGTTATTTGTTTGATCTGAGGTTTTCAGTGTCCTAAGCTTGGGCTGACCCTCAGGTCCCCACTTAGAAATGCACGGAAACTGTCTTTGGTGGGAGTGAATGGTCACATGTGAGTACTTTTCAGGCAGAACAAAAAGCATTTGTCTCTAACAGCAGCACTATCCCTTTACCAGCAACAGTGCTACTTGTTCAGCAGAATATACACCTGATTTCAGCTGAAACCAAAAAAGGGAAATGTTCACTTGGCTAAATTGCCTCTTCCCTCCTCCCAACTAGTTTTTTAAAGCTGCTGAGTCATTTATTTTGAAATAAATAAATAATAATTAAAAATCAGCCTGACTACACATTTCCAGCATGGAAAATTTTCAAGAACAGGTTCTAAGTTGAGCAGCTACAGTACAAGATCGTATAAGGCAGTGCTGGGTAACTGCAGTGACATGGTTCTCATCTTCACTTATTCCTCAGTTTCAGGGAAAACCAGGTGCCAAAAATTCTCTTAATGCAAAATAATCTGGGTATTGTAAATAACCTGGTTCAGAGAGAGAATTTGTGGACCTAGTTGCTTTATGTACCCATATGGTTCCAGAAAAATTTGTTTCTGTATAATCAGAAAATAGTTTTTTTAAAAAAAGCTTTTTTTAAAAAAAAAAAAAGAGAAAGAAAAGATGGCTTTGGGCTAGCAGTATAAAACTGGGATTATGAGGTTCTTGATACTATTTTTGCTTTCTCACATATTTTCGAAATAAAATGACCAAATGACTGAGTATCCCTTCCTTCCTTGATAACATGGGGACACTCACAGCAAATTTGGAGGCCTAATTTATATTTGCAAAGCACTTTGAGACCCTCAGATTGAAAGTGCTGTTAGCACTTAGTACTGATATTAATTATTAAATCATAATTGGGCTCTGTGGGTGCTCACAGCTGGCACCTGCAAGCCCAGGGATTTTGAATGGGTAGCCCCTCAAATAAAGCTTGCTTGACAGAGCAGGAAGTTTTAAAGTTGATTATTTGGCAGGGATGGGCTTTGGAGATATGTTCATGGACTGAGAACAAGTTTTGGCTCAGTGGATTTAGAGTAAAACTTGCAAAAGATTCTGGAGATGTGGGCTGTCACTATATAGCTGGGGTAGATACACATGAAATCCCTCAGTATACTCCAAAACTGTAGTGATGGGAGAGACATTTTTCTTTGTGTTAGTGCAGTGCTGCTCTGAGCTGATCTGTTCTAACAGGCATGTCTGTAACCATCATGTAGATAAATCTGTAAGGTCTGTGTTCCTTTCAAGCCAAATAAACTTAAATACATAACATTTTAAAATGGACTGAAATAAAGGAAAAGCCTTTTCCTTTTTTTTTTTAAATGGATAAGTGTTAAAGTTTTTTTTACTCTCCAAAATGTGGGGAAACCTGAATGATGGATTGTGTTTCTTGTGTTAGGTATTGTTGTATTGGTGTTAGATGAGGAGGAAAAATATGCAATGGAGATATATTTTAAAAGGAAGGTTTCATTTGGATGTATATTTCAGTGTTTCAGATATGGCTCATGAGTTTTAATGCAATTGTTAAAAAAAAAGTTCAGTCTTTTACAACTTTAATTTTTGTTTCTAGCTATGTATTGCAGTAAACAAGAGTAATTCATGAGTTACAGCAGGTACCCTCTGCCTTAGGTTCTTCCAGTGCAAGCTAGAGAGAAATATTTATTTCACAAACACTGCAGAAGCTTAATTCATTTATATTTGGAGGGTGTTTTCGGCTCTTTGAATAGAAAGGCTCATATTGAAGAAAGAATGCTTTAAAAAATATTTTCTCTGTGATCTGTTGAAAAGCACTTTTGTCCTAAGCGGATGGACAGAAGGCAGCGCATCTGTGCTGTTGCAGCCCGGCAGTGGGAGCTAAGGTTGATCAGTAGCTCCTATGGTAAGAACCAACATTTTGCATCTGTAGCACACTAAGGATATTGAGTAAATACTTTGTAAAGAGATCTGAAATGTTAACAGTTGCTGCCCAAAGTCTGCACTAGTTGGTATTGCTAGGAATATTTTCAGTTCAGTTTAGTGGACGTAGTACTAAAGGACAGAAAATTAAACACAGTTGTGCAAGAATTGCTATGCAGATTTCTCCCCCTTTTTTTCTTTCTTTTTGAAACTGCCCCCTGAGCAACTTCCTGACACCAGAGCCTTCTAACATCTCTAAATGTTGCTGACTGAGAAAACAAACAACACTGTCACATTTGGAAAGTCAAAGCAGAAAAGTGTCTCATTTGTAGAGCGATTCATTTCGATTTTCATCTTGCTGCTGTCACTGAGGATACATGAACAACAGCAGTTGGTATTATCAGGAGACCTAAGCAGACCTGTTTCGCTGGCTGACTTGACAGCTGTTCCGTGAAAGAGATTCATGCTCACAAAATCAAAAAAGTATGAGGACCAGATTTTCTTTTTAACCCTTTCTTGGCTCACTGTACCTGGGTTATGCTTTAATAAAAAATCGCAGGGAAAGGTTGGGTTGCTGTGGAAAACAGAGGAGAGATTTAGTTTGGCAAACTACCCTGGGTGTCCGGTGTAGCACTCCTTAAAGCAGTGCCTCTGACCTTGCTTGAGTCTGCACAGACATCTGGGGAAATTAAACACAGGGGCTTAATTCCCCTCTTACCCCAAGCAGCACAGAGCAGGGAAGAGGTTTACATTGTTCTCCTGAATGCTCCATTCCCCAAGAAACCTGGAGCCTTTTGTCAGGCAACTTGTCTTTCCTTTAAATCAGCAAATACACAAACAATTAAATATTTTAAAAACCTATATTTCCTGTTAGTTTTCTGCTTGCTAGTTTAGAAAGAAATGTATTATTTAACAGATACTATTGCCAGGTAGTTGTTTTCTAAACAGTAAGGATCTCCTATTATAGTGGTTTTAACTTGCCTGTTTTGAGATTTAGTTCCTAAGCATCTGTCTGCATGTTGACCCCTTGATACCAATGTGATTTATGCAGTAGAAGACTTTTCCCTCACAGTTACTTAGATGAGAGGAACTTTAATATCCATTTGTTTAATGTGGGTGGTACTGATTGTACTGCACTGATGTGCATTGGTGACACCATTTCATTTAGCTCCTACTGCAAAACTCTGCAAGTTTATCATACATTACCGTGAGATGATGTTGCTGTGAATTGTTATAGTCAATGGGAAATAAAAGACTGTGGAAATGAACCTGCGGGAGAAAGTCAAACTTGATACAAAACTGCGCTCCATCACAGACAGACACGCCTCACCAACGGCACTGGAAGGGTGCCAGGTTCAGTGAGTGTTTAGTTAGGGCTGTGGAGTTTTGTTCAGACTGCATTGAGGACAAAATGTAAAATAACTGCAGTGTGTGAATGCAACTAGAGCAGTTCCTCCCAGTTAACCTAGCCGGTGTTCCTGGGTGTCTCTTGAAAGGTGCTGTCTCCCTGCACAGAAGCTGTGGGGCCCTCGTTGCGGTCAGGCACGGATGTGGTGAGGTAACTGGTTTGGTCTACAGTTGTTTCACCATGGTTATGATTAGTCATGTTAAATCAGTCACTCATTCATCTTGGACTGGTGTCTTGGATTGCCTCTACATAAATCTAATTTAATTATTTCATTGATTAGAGATATTCTGTTAAGGCTGTGACACTGAAGTTTAGAAAAGCTCTACACTCAGATGTTGTTGGCTCTCTTGGATTTTCCTGCACTGGGACATATGTTAATTATGGCATTTGTCTCACAGTCAGATATGAAAATAAACCTCAGTGTACTTAGAGCAACATGTGTGTGAGCACAGGCTTTGCAGTGCAGCGATGGTACCCATCTGTCTCGCACAGAGTCACTTCACTCATTGAGTATTGCCACCCAAAGCTATGGACAGGGCTGCCCTTGTTAGCGAGTGCTGTTTCCGTTATTATGTGTTTACAGAACAAGTCTATTAAATATGTATTAAAGGCTTTTCTGGACAATGTTGTGGCATGTGCATATGCTTGTGAGGAGGTGCAGATGACACTTACTTGAAATGATGCTCATCAGTCATGAATTCATTGCTCGTGAGCCACTGAAGCTGTGTGCAAACACTGCCCCTGCTTCACAGGACATTTTCTGTGTCGTGTATAGCTGCTCCCCAAACCATACTCAACCAGGAGAGCTCCGAGTGATTGAATTACCCTGGCTGTCTAATACAGTACTCAGCTATGTCATACTTGCCCTGCTGTCAGAAGAAAAGAGAGGAAAGAAATGACAAAGAGCTCTTCTTTCAGATGGGGCTGATGCTTTCTTACCCGTTCATAACAATGGGACCTGATTTTGGCAATTAGCTGGAGGCTGCAGCCGGGAGGGTTTTTACTGTGGATGAGTATAAGCAAGGGTCCTCATCTTTTGCCATTCACTACTGAGCAAGCACATCATACGAGTAGTTGCTTCTTGTTACAAGCCTTATCCTGAAAAATATTGCTGAGCACCTGAAACCTTTTGTTTATTATGTTGTTTAGGAGGTGCGGGGGCTTCAAACAGCAAATGGATGTGTTTGGATGTTGTCTCGTATTATCACCTTACCTGCTGTCTGAGACCTAACAATGAGGTTGAAATATGAGGGATGCAGAAAGGGAGAGAAACAGAACTGCTGGTTGCTTTTAGAAATCTATCTTTTCAAAGTAAGCCTCAGCTTAGTTTTCCAGAGCTGCTGCTACTTACACAAGTCATTCACCTAACTTTTTTTTACGTATGTAAGCAAAACTAGTTATGTAATTCAAGTTCAGCATGCGTGGAAGTGCTCTGCTAGATTCAGACCTGCAGCCAGCCATTATCAACTTTAATTACTGAAAGCTGTGCTTTTTCATCTAGGTTTAGGTGCTCATTCCAGTTTTTTCAGCACAAAAGTTCCTGGGACAGTTCCTTTGTTGATACCTTAACTGACCAAGTATCCGTACCAAGTTCTTCAGGACCTGGGGATTTCAGCAGAGGGAGCAGGCAGTCTGGCTGTACTTGTACCGCAGCAGTGTTTGTTTTCTGAGGAGTGCTATCTTTTTAGTCATTTAAATGCAGGCAAGACTACTGGTAGTAAGTTCTTCTGTGTAAAGAACCCGTGTGTGCACACACCCTGCCCAGGTATGTGCACAGTAACTGGCACAGTCCTTGGTGGACACATGGGGTAGAATGAAGGACTTGATTGTCTCTGAGATTGTAACATTGGGTAGAGATGGAGTCTGGATGTTTTAAATAAGGCTGTCTCTTCCAACTCCTTTTTAATGAATAAATTATGAGTTAATTAATTATGTGATTTTATCCCATTTCCTCTTAAAAGCAATCCTGCTGAGATTTTAACATGTGGTTACAGGGAAGTCTAGGTGTTTTAAACAAAGCCACCCCTTCCAAATCCCTTTTTATTAATAAGTTATGAACTAATTAATTATGTTTTTCATATATCCTCCCTGAAAACTACTGTGCTAAGTCAATGGTATAAACATTTTGTCATATGCTTCTTATATTCCGAATAGATAGTTTGATACTGAGCCTCTGAATTTTCATAATCTATTATACAATTATAGAATGATTATGGAATTATTATTAGGAAATAGTAGAGATCTGGGTCTCTTTCCTTGAGAATATGATTTGCTCAGGAAGAGCTTTTGTATGATTTGATTTGCATAGTATGAATTAAGATTTTTAAATTCCTTTTGTACCTGTTTTGTAGTATTTGTTGTATCATATAATGACTACAGATGTAAGACACTAATCTATTTTTTCTGCTAAAATATAGTAATTTTGGAACTCTAAGCATCATCCACCATGTGAGATGGTGAACACACATAAGTATCTATAAGCAGGGACTGAAGAAAGAAAGTTTTAAACCACTAAACCACTAAAATTGGCTGGAAACAAATTGCAAAAGCTGAATAAGCAAGACTTCATTAGCATTTCTGTAAAATATTTACCTAACCTCTACTATATATAACAATCTGTACAACTTATAACACCTGTAGGATCCACCACTTCGCTTTTCCTACAGTGAAATTAAGCTGTTTTGTGAAGTACATGAATTAGAAATTATCTGGTTTCTGAATCTTGTTTTCTCATTCCTTGTCCTTTAGTACTGTTTAAACACAATCCATTGAAATACGTGCTGTAGTCTCTGGTGATGGGAATCTGCTCTGTATGATGCAGAGAGGACCTGGTGCGAATATTCCTCGTTGCACTACTCTAGCAGCCGGGGGTCACTGAGGGGGGCTGTCAGCCGGCCGTGACCTTTGCCTAAGGACAGAAATCCCAGCCACTTTGCTTCTGACTGGTTTATCAGGATCAGACGTTGTGACAGCAGAGGCAATAGGAGCAGGGACAAAATGTTGGGAAGGAAGGTAAGGTGTGGAGGTGACGTAGTGTCCCACAGCCCTAACTGCGGGCAGGGACACAGTCTGGGAGCTTCGGTGCAGGACACAAGCGAGGAGCGGGTGCCCTGCACAAGTGCTGGTGCCGAACGGGAGGGGTTTGCTCCAGCTTGGGATTTGCACTTTCTGGAAAACTTCCTTTTCTCGGTGATGGCAACTGCAGAACAGTAAGACTGGGCAGGAATTATACGTTAGCAAAATCATGACACAGCCCTCCACCCTTCTTTTGTTTCAGTTTTCAAGGTGAATTTGAGAATTTCCCTTCAGTATCCTCAGAAAGTTGAAATCTCTCTCTCTCCTTTTTGTTTTTTTCTCTTTTTTTTTCTTCAGGTAGTGACATGAGTGTAATGCAGTTAGCTGGGGAGGTCAAGCTAGCTAAATGAATTAAGCCATAATTTCAGAAAGGTTGGTTCCTGAAGGTAAAGCCTGGGAGGTTGAGAGCCTGGAAGGCACCTCCAGTGATGTTCTTTGCATTGTTTTCTGAGAGAATGCCTAGTAAGTTCAAAACTTGTAACATTAATGCTTGATAATGGTTTCAACTACTCATACTCTCACTCTCTGTATTGAACAGGAAAGGGGAAAATAATCAAATTAATGTATCCCTTAATACCTACATGCACTGTGCTAAATTTGCCAAAATGCAAAAGCTGAATATGTTGTCAGGGGAGTATATGCAGCTAACACATTATAGATCTTGTTGAGTCATTTACTATGTCGTGAAAAAGCAGCAAAGATTTCAGTTGGGGACCACTGATCTTTTGAGCATATAAAATTTCACATAAATCCATTTCCAAATGGAAATTCTAATATTCCAGTTCCTGTAGAAAGCCTGTGCATTTTCAAAAAGTAGGACAAGGCAATAGAATCTGTTACCCACTTGGTTCATTAAATGTGGTTCTTGCCTGAAAATCCAGAATACTGATGTTTAATTATGTTTGATCATTATAAATTTTTCTGTCCTTAAACTAATGCTAAAAATAGAAATATGTACTGAAAAGCTGAGAACATGCTCTAGTAGCTAAAAAAAAAATAATCACAAAATACTCTGTTTTGTTACAGTGAGCCTCAGTTCTAGGTGTTTATCAGCTGAAATACAAGTTACTGTTAAAACTTGTGGGATAACAGGGTAATAAGTAGAGAGCAGGTGGGAAAAGACATCCTGCGTCGGATGATTACATGTGCTAGAGTAGCAATTCAGAAATTACTTTAATACCAGCCAAGGCTGCAGCCTGCTGAGCAGATGTGTGAGTGTGTCCTTGACCATGCACGGAACATGCCTAAGCATCTTGCTGCAGTTCTGAGCTTCACACAAGGACAGTTGGCTGCTAAAAATAACTGAGGAGATAACAAACTAAAATATTAATATGTTGTGGGATGCGATGATTCTGTGCACACTGAACAGCACTGCCATGCAAATGGTAAATTTCCAGAAGGAGGGGAGAATTAATTCTCATATTGCCACATTGAAATGGCTTAAATATGCACTGAAGCTATTTTTGGTGAGCAGACAATTGCATCCTGTATGGCTTTCTGAATGTGAACTGACAGCCTGCTACAGGAAAGTGCAATGCAATCATTTTTGGGCTTGAGCCAGGCATATCAATCGAATCATGGCTCCTCCATAGCAGCTCAGTGAAAGAAATGCAGAACGAGCGTGTCATTTTATATTGAACAGGAGGCTAAGAGTTTAATGACTGTTCAGGGACCTCAGGCAAGACTTCCATCAACATAGTTAGCCACTGTTGTTTTCAAAGGAGCCATGAAGTAAACACTAAAGCTGTAAGAATTTACTGTGTGTCCCTTGGCCCATGTGAAGGTTGGCAGCATGCCTACATGAGCTGTTTGCTAAATATAGCAGAAAGCCTTTCTTTTATACCACTTGTGACATTTATGAAAATTAGGGGTCCTAGTTAAGTTGATTTTAGGTTTTTAGAAGGTCTCCTGATGCTACTGATAGACCGTCTACATTGCTGGTGTTTACATCTTCTATCCAAAGTTTTAAGTCAGAGTGACATTGCTGTCATGTGATAAAAAGTGTGAAGGAGTTCTTCCTTCGGCCTTGAGCACACAGACCAGGAAACAGGTGAGCCTGTCTAGTACTTCAAATTGCACTTGTGCAACTTAACTGCTGAAACAAAACAAAATACATCAGTCAATATTATAATCCCTGCTGCATCTGGAATCACTCATTGATCGAGAGGTCTGGGTAGCAAGGATAGTACTTCTGCCATGAAAAAGCTACAGCATCCTTGAGGTTCCTGCTACCAGCTCATGAACTGTGCTTTAGACAGGCACAGGGGTGTTAAATGAGAGCAAGAACAAATAAGACCCACAAAGAGGATTCTTTTAATCCTTTTATATCTACATGTGGAGAGAGAGAGAGAGAGAGAGAGAGATACAGGTGTATATGTAGTTGACAAATAAGTAATCTTTGAGCTAATTTCCTGTATGATAGCAACAATTCCTCTTCTAAATAGATTTACCCTTTCTGTAACAAAGTACAAGCAGTACCAGCGCTCAACACAAACAGCTCCACTAGTTTATTACTCTTTCAGCATGTGTACAATGCTGTCTGCAAAACAATACTTTGTGCAGAAGACTTAATTAGCCAAAGAAATCAAGCAGGTAAGTAGCTCCTTTGCTTCCGGCAAGGATGGCTTTGACAGAGTTACAGTAACTGCAGATCTGATCTTATTATCTGTAATATGTCAGGTAAATTTTAAACTAAATCCTCTGATGTGTGTTCAAACAGGAACGCCTGCTCCACTAAACAGCAGCCTGAAATGTGTTCTTGTGTAAACAACTATATGAAAAGGGCTAACAGGGTGTGCAACTGAGTAAGGGTGGGATGAACCTGTATGAGGAAGGTGGTAGTTGCAGTGCTGCGTGCCTCACCAGCTGGGCAGGAATCTTGCATTTCTTAATGAAAATAGCATTTGATCCATTGCTTCCTATGGCATGTCCTCCCAGTAAAAGGTAGGCAATTCCTGTTAGAGGTGAGCATCAGACCTGAGTTGGCACTGTTATGCTGCTGAGGGCTTTCAGACTCTCCTTTTGCCTGTGTATTTTGCCGATTTCTGTGGATAGCCAGATGCATACTGTATGCAGCCTGTACTTCCAGCTCTGAATTTGAGGTGAATTCTACCTTCCAACTGATTTACCCACCTATATGTAGGTGGCATTCAGTAGCAGCATAAACATTTTGAATTGATCCACTTCAGATAATGTTTTATTTACTATTTGGCCATTTAATAGCAGGACAATTATCATTATTCACTGTCTTTTTCACCAATAGCCCATTTACAAAACTTGAAGTTAGGAAGATCCTGAAACGCATTTCTCTTGGATCGTTTAACAACTCCAGGCTTGATCCTGTAAGCTGTAGGTAGTGAAAAAGCACAGCTAAGCCATGGGTAGGATTAAGGAGCATGCTGTATTTATCTGAAAGAGCAGTAGTACAAAGTTGAAATTAAAGTCTGGCGTGCTGCTGTCTGAGGATATCGCTGCCTGCCTAAGCCATCGGGAGCCGCTGGGCTGTGGCTGCAGGGACAGTATGTCACCGCCATTGCCACTGGCACTGGGGTAGTCAGCCCTCCCGACAGGCTGGGCTCCCACTCTCCCTTAAAGTCCAATCCTTGCTCCTTGACAAGCCCAGATTTTTAGGCAGCAGCAGGGGAATCTCAAATCTGCCGGGACTGGTCCTGTCTGTGTGTCCTTCCTGCGCCTGTGCTGCCCCCTCCCCTGGTGGACCCACCAATTCTGACATTGCTGCTCACCAGCTTGCTGCACTGGGAAGCACCCGGCGCTTTCTCTGTGCTCAGGGCCTGAGACAGAGCTCAAGCTGGCCTCAGGGCAAGGGGATTTTAATAATAATAATAATAATAATAATAATAATAATAATAATAATAATAATAATAATAATAATAATAATAATAATAATAATAATAATTATTATTATTATTATTATTATTATTATTATTATTATTATTATTATTTTATTCCTAGTGATCATATTTTAATTAATAATTAATAAAATTATTATTTTTAAAAAATTTGTTTAAAAGCATGAGGTTTTTTTCCATATCCCCTGTTCCTGCAGTTGGGTGATTATGTGAGTAGTCCTCATTTTATTTTTCATGAAATAAATGTTCTACCCTCATATTACAGAAAAATATTAGAGATGACTATAGAAAAAAAGCTCTCTACTATGTTAAGATTAACCTAATAAATACAAAATAATTTTTTAAATCTTGTAAATTGATATTGTGAGTTCTAATTGCCTTCAAAATGTTGATGCTATAGGTTCTTTATATCTTTAGCCAGCATTTTTAAATGAAAACACTGAATTAAAGAGACTTTAGAAGAGTAGAAGCTGAGATATATATACCAATACCACCAGAGAGAAAAAACTTTTGCAATGAGGGAGGGAGGAGAAGTGTAGGTATTGTTTCCTTGCTTGGGTTTCTCACAATCCTAGCTCTATCACTCCATAGGGTATGAAGTATAAAGCAAATATTCACATTGTCACCGATTTCCATGGGAGTAGGCATATGATTACACTTCAGCATGTATGACTGTGTTTGCAAAATCAGTGCTTCAGGCAAAGTTCTCCAAGAAGATCCCTGCAATCTGGTGTTAGATAATCATAGATGTGCTGTGGATAAAGCCCTTGAGAAGGTATGGAAATGGATTTGAAACCATATGAAATATGCCTCATGGGTTCCCCAAAGTCAGCTCTTTGTGGGGTAAGAAAAAGGAGGCGGATGGGCAATAACCTTCCAGGCAGCTCCTGGTGGTTGGTGGTTAAGGGTGATGTTGGAATTGCTCATCTGCATTACGTGCAGCAGACTTGTCAGTGGTAGGTAGTGGGGAGCTCCCAGCCCCAGGTACTTTTGGCAAAAGGTTAAGAAAAAATGGTATGACAGCAACAGAAAATGTGTCAGAAACTTCATTGCTCCTCTGTAAATGGAAGTGAGTGCTGCTGAAAGTAGATGGTACTCGTGGGGATCAGTGCAACACAGTTTTCATGCACATTTAATCTGGCCATCTTTCATTAAAACCTAGTGCTAAACTGGTTTGCTGAATATATCTGTACAGGCTGTGGGCTGCTTGGAAATGAGTAAACCCTCGATGGGACAGGAAATCATGTGTAGTGATGCCTGGTTAGAGCATCTGAGGGAGGCAGTGGACTAAATTATGTGCTGATGTACAGCAGTGTGGTTCCACTGAAGTCACAGATTTAATATATTTGCTGCAATTTGCCTTTGTTTTAATTTTTTTTCCCAGCTATAGAGATATTGTAAATTTAAATGAGCTTGGGAACAAAACCTAAATGATGTTGTAGAATAGTTATTATCAACTCAGAAATGCCATCGTGGAATTTGAAAGGATTGAGAATCCCATGCAGGGAGATCCCAGGCTCCATAAATTTAAGGAATGGCTTTTCAATCCGTTACATTTCTGCATAGCTTCTATTGACTTTGTTAAATCCAGGGAAGTAAAAAATACCTGTTCCTTAAATAAAATCTGTAAGTAATGTCTGAAGACTCTAGGCGGTTCTATGAAAATGATGACATTATTTGAGACTTATTTTTGGTTACATTAATGCCCCTCTCTACTTTCTAGCGATTCACGTGAACTTTCCTAGGGTATAAATTATAGTGGAAAAGCATAAAAGAGAATCAGACGTTGCGCAAACTAACCTTGATAGCTGTGTTAACTGATACATTTTTTGTTACACTTCAACACCTCTTTTCTCTTTTTCATTTTCTTCTGAAGAACACGCAGGTAGAGAGCATTTTATGCAACCTGGGTGGGATTTTCTTGCCTCTCCTCCAAAGGCATTTATTTTTCTTGAGAAAATAACTACTGCTTCACATGCATTTTAATTTCATGGATATTCAGAAGAAGCACTTACGTTAGTAGCTGTAATCTGAGGAATGAATGAAACATGCTGCTCTGCCCTATCACACATGTGGTTCCAGAAAATGAGGAGAAGTGGCGTTAATATTAAAAAATCAATTTTGATTAAAACAACACAGCTGTACATTGGCCGATCTAACGGCAAGCTTTGGAAATCCAAAAGCTGATAAAGCCCAAGGTTTGTAAGTTTAATCTCTTTCTGGAAACTGATTTCAGGTGTTTGCAATGAATGAAATAATGTATTTGTAAGTAAATATTATATTACAATAATGTAGCAAAAAGAGAAATATACAGGGTAACTAGCATGAAAACAACTGGAAGCATATTTCAGTGATGAACTTACGCTTTTAAAAGCGTGTATACAGTGTGATATGTGCTGCCTCAGATGTCATTTTCATTCTTTGATGCTTTTTATATTAGATTAATAACACTGTGATTTGGGAGGCACAAAGGAATATACAGCTTCATTTCAGAACAGAATAACCCATGTAATCACTGCAGTGTTTTATCTCTAAAACCTCCGGAAAGTGAGTGAGTTGCCAGATCATAGAGACTGTGGCACTTTAGGATGCTGCTACCTTTTATCCCTTTGTTTTTGTTTGATTGCATCAGGTGTTTCCATGTTAAATCAGTCATCTGGGCTCAAAGCACCTTTACTGGTGGCTTAAATTAAGGCAAGTTTAAACGAGCCCTCAAGCATGGCTGGGCTGAGGCCAGACTGCCTTTGCCTTAGTTTTGTTGTGTGATTCTTTTGCAACAAAACTGGAACTGGGCTGGTTCAAGCAGCTAACCTTGGTGAAAATGATTTATTTAGGAGGGTGAAGCAGCTGGAGGAACTGAGTTGGACTTCTTATAACCCAGGGAAAAAAGTTATTTTTCATTCATAACAGTTCTGTAAACAACTGCCTGACTTCTCACTAAAAATGAAAATTCATGGAATTTTTTTTTTGGCCAGTCAAATACAGGAACAGTGATCTCTGGTAGAGAGGCAGAAAAATGGATATCATTGGGATCAACTTGCTAAACTGAACTCCAGTCTTGGCCTCAGATCTATTCTTGCAAAATACATTATTTTCACAAAAGTACATTCAAAACATTTGGTCACTAACAAGCAATCGTAGGGTTACAAGGTAGAAACAAATAATTTTTTTTTTCTTAATTTTTAAATCATAGTAAGCTACATATACATTTCCCCTCCAATTTATCAAGCACGTGGGTATGTAGACTTCCTGCTATGACCATGTCTATAGTTAGAGTTCTCCAGAGTTAATTAGGTTGTGAATGTCCACATCTCTAAGCAGCCTTGGCTTTATCCCCATGCAGTGTTACTTGAGTCCTTAGTACTTGGAAGAGCCCTATGCATGTGATTCCACAGTACTATATGCCATTTTCATAAATGGAGTTTGCTAAATAAGAATTACTATAATTAAAATGACATTTTCCTAGAATGATTGGTGTGTGTCACTTACTCGGATCCAGAGAAATCTGAGGCTAACCAGACTCGGCGTGCTGCTACCCTTCTGCTGCCGCACCAAACAGTCCCCTAGCGTTCTGTCCAAGACACTCCTGGTAAAGTCATCCAGAAACAGGAATCTCTAATCATGAGAAGCAGCTTAATCCAAGTTCATAAATGTCAGCTCTTACAAATTAATGTGCATGTTGTGGGTCGCACACGTTCCCATATGCTTAACTTGTGTGTGCCAGTACCAGCCAGAAGGGAATCCATCCTGCGTGTTCCCGTACCTCATGGGCGCCCTTTCCTGCAGACATGCACGCACTGACATGTGGCACAGAGGTACAGAATGACGTGTGGCATATTTAAATTAGCTTCCTGCATTTTCAAAAATGTGCTCAGAGCAGAGGCAGTATTAAGAAAACCATGAAAAGATCGTTCCTGTCCATAAATTGTGAGTTTTGAATTTAAAAAAGGACATACTGTAAAATCTTTTCGGGATGCAGTCTTACCACTGCTCGGCTGTGCCATCCAGCCTCCGTTAACCAGAGGGGAGTTCTGCTTGCAAACTGGCACAGTGAAGCTTATAATTATAAATACGTGACTAGAGGCTCTGAATTTACAAACAGCCTGATTGAAGTTGGACTCCTAACTCCGTAATCCTCAGTCTAAATAAGTATTCTGGTTTTAAAAGTGCAGTTTTGTTCAGCGAGGATTAATCAAGAGGGGAAGTGCTCCAAAAAGACATGTATTTATATGTGGAAGTATTGTGTTTGTACATAGAAAAATGACGTTTTATTGAATTTTTTCTTTTGTGGATTTTCTTGGAGGCTTTACTGAGGAAAAAAAAGGAAACAAAACTTCTGAAGGACAAAAGGTAGTGTTTGGTTGTTGAAATCCAGTTACCTTAGAAATAAAATGCTTCTGTTTGTCTAAGAAGTCTTTAACCCATTCTGTTCACCTCTTTCAATAATAAAATGATTTATTTAAAGGTTCAAGAATAAGTTTAGGGAACAAAATTGATACTTTAGCATGCCTCGAGATCCCATATAGCTTAGTAGCCAATACTGCTTACTGAGATAGTTACCCTCCACTCCAATGCTAATAGCAGCCACGCTGATTAAAGCCACTGTATTTATATAAAATAATTAAAATGTGCATCTTCACAGAGAACTGTTGCATGGTTTTAATAATAATTTGACAAATGTAATCCCTAAGAATGAGGCTTATCACTGAAATAGCAGAATTTTCGGGGTGTTGCTGTGCAGTGTTGCAGTTCCAGGGTTTGGGTATGGATTGTGTTTGCGTGTGGGAGGAGGTAGCGGCTGGTGACAATGCACTGACCTGTCACACCCGGGCGCCAGGCCATGTGTGCTCACCTCTCTGTAAAGTACCGACTTCTTCCTGCAGAGATTCGCCTCGGTTTCCACAGAAGGGGAAAAGATTGTAAAATCACCAAAATCGTGATGGTTGTAGCTAATCTATTTTAAAGAAGTGCTTGTGAGCAATGTGCATTATTAACACTATGGGATAGGTCTGTGCTTACGGGCTTTGCTGCCAGTCAGCGTCCCAGACACAAATATAACCACACAAACCCTCTGGTCTGCAAAGAGCCTGACAAGTGTTTACATGTTAACATTCATTAGAAGGCTCGGTCAAGCAATTAATGCTTGATTAATTGATTATCCCATGGTGACAGTTAATTTTTTGAAATAACTGCCAGTCTGAGCAGGAGCAGGACAGTCAGACCAATGACAGAAGACTTTGATGGACAAACACTGGATTTATTGAATAGCTGCTAGAGTGACAGAATGGCATCCACAGAGTTTAATCAATGCCTCAAAGACATGGCAGCACTATAAAGACTGTTTATTTCTTTTCTGTGCATTTATGAATTGTTAATGCAGTCAATACATATTAGCTTCATTTGTTGTTTGGTTAAAATGCAATTTGAATTTTCCAAGTTAAGGGTTGCCTTAATGTCAGGTTTTGTACAGTGAAATTTATGAGTCCTTACAGATTTATAAGGTTTTATTGATGGCTAGAAAGCCAAGCATAATTTCTGACTTTGTTTATTCCGGCATTACAGAATTAGTAAGAGTTGACATTGCAGGGTTTATTGAATAAATTCATTTCCTTGGCAGTGTGTGCATTTTGAATTTTCTTGAGTTAAGCCAGGAAAAGTGGATGCATCAGCACAAGCTAGTAAATAGCAACTGCACTGCAAGAGGATTTCAAGCTAGAGCGATGCAAGGAAGACACTCTATACCAGAGCAAATTATCCACAGACAGTAAATGTGTTGGAACAGATCGTCCCTTGCCTAATGGTACTGAAGTCCATTGAATTACCCAAGAGACAAGTTTGGCCCAATATTAATTTGCAGCAGATGTTTGACTGACTAATTATTTGAAAGAGCTTGAGTGTATTGCGATATAATTACCTGATATTGCAGTGTGCTGCTTTCAGAGCTTCTTTTTGTCTTATTCTTGTAGTAGAAACAATAACGCAAAAGTCACGGTGTAAGTTTTCTGAACGATCACTTGATTTTGTGAGTATAAAGAAACATGAATTCCTAATCATTAGATGATTGCAGCTTACAAATTAAGTCAGAAACTGACTGCTATGTGACCTAGCCCATGAGCAGACATTATTTTGGGCCTTGAGCTTGTTCTCCTAAAGTTTGTAAGAGTTGCCCCTGAATTCAGTTGCAATTTCCAGCACCATTGCTGTTGTCTTGTGAATTCCAAGAAGATTTCTTGAACTGATCCCAAAGCTTGATGATTTAAGCAACAGGCTGTAGGAAAAAGTCTTCTCTACTCATCTCACTTTTTTGCACCACCATGTCACACATTTCTCTTCTGTTTGAACCCATCCATTTCTGGTCTTTTTCCTCCCTCAAGTTCTAACCATGCAACCACCATGAGCTACTCTGGGAATGACCATGATGCCACAAACAAATTCAATTGAAGAACAAGGATGGCCATCGCTCTGTATGCCTTCTGAATTAAGAGATTGGTCAGGAGTTGCTGAAAGGGAATTTTATGAAGAGAAATTAAAAAGATTTGGCTTCTTTGCTAAAGTAAAAGGAGCTTTATAAGAAATATGAGTGCTCCTGGGATAGGGCATAACCTGTCTTTTACTAATGAGAATATTGAAGAGACTTTACCCAATATTAGTTTATTTCATAGCAAACTACTTTGCATTTTCCTCTAGGTCATATCATACTGTCCATTGCTAAAGACAGGATATTTTAATGGATAGATGGGCTGTTGGTCTGAGCCACCATGGCAATTCCTATCCTCCTATTAACAGAGGCTGCTGTCATTTCAGTGGCAATTAGCAGGCAAATCCTATTACAGGAATAAGATCACCTAATCCTCAACTCTGGTACATGCTATTCGCTATGATAGGTGTTTAATTATAAGGCTTCTGCAGGCCACAAGACTTTGTGCAAAAAATCCAGAAAATACAGAAATTGTGTTAGAAGACTTTATTTAAAAATGACAAGTTAGACATCTGCTACTTTAAAATTATTCATCTAACCCTTTTAATTGGCAGAAGTACTTTTGTGTGCTGTTCAGAGTGGCTTTTTACAACTTGTGGCCATGTAGGAAAGCCAGCAAGGTCTGAAGTGTCACTAGAAATTTTCTTATCTGCTGCATTTTTAACTTGTTTACAAAGGTTGAAAGCAAGAAAAAGATACTTGGAGAGAGCTCACCAGGTACATTAACTACTTGATGGTTTGATCCTTTTAAACTTCTTCAGTTGATGTAGCAAAGAAAGAGAAACGTGGCAGGAGAAATGCAAGAGCCTGGTTGCACACTGTAATGCATTCAGCCGTGACACAGCCCATCCCCAGGCTCCAAGAACCCTTCTCTGGGTATTGCAGCTTGGTGCACATATTGCTCAGCAATGGGGAAATCCAGGTTTTATTTAACAGTAGGTACCGTCTGGGGACTTCTTGTTTGGTTTTTGTCTTTCTAGTGGGAAAAGGGCTAACTCCAAGAAATAGAACCAAAATAAGGTGAGTTAAGGGCAGCCTGTACTTTCTGTTTTGTTGGAGCACAGAACAATTTCCATGAGGGTTGATGATACTTATTAGACGAATCCCTTCCACTCTTCTATAAGCTGGTTTTGGACACGTGTATTTTGCATAATAAATCTTGTACTTTGTCCCCTGTATATTATCGTAGCTCTTCTTTATATGACTTTCTACTCTTCAGCATTTTAAGTTTTGCTAAGTATTTAGCACTAGCATTAATCTACTACCTGGAGAATTGCCAGCTAAAGTTTAATGGTGGGAGACAGATCTTTTGTTCTTCCTGTTGTTGCTTTAGAAAATGCTACCTAACAGCCTACATACAAACCTTGGTCTGCAAGCAGAATGTGGCCTTGGAGGCTGCACCATAATGTTAAGTTAATGTAATGTTACTAAGGACTCTTAATATCAATGCTTTTTAAAATGTGTTCATTGTCATTTCTATTTCACAGAGCTAGGAAAACTGCTGTGAATCTCTCCCATGATATATGTGCTATTCCTGGTCTTTTATTATACTTAAGAGTTCCCTGGATTAATTTAACTGTGATTTGGGGCTCAGACTCCTGAAGGTGTGCTGTCTTGGGCTGATGCTCTTTCCAGTTACCTCAATTAAATCTCAGTTACATCAATGAAATGAAACAATGAACAAAAATTGTTGCTATCCTTTTTCACAATTTTTTTTTTGTCAGCCTGCATTACTCATTTCCTTTATTCTTCCCCAAAGCCCAGGATACACTTTCTCAGTAGCTCTTTCAATTACAAGTATCAGCATTATGATTCTTTGTCATGCTTTGTATTTTGTTATCCCCAGACTCTAAATCAGTTATTTTTCTCTTCCATGTTATCTTTAACATCTTTATAACAAAAGTGCTGCAAAAGCTATTGGAGAAAGATCAGTCTGTGACAACATCCTTCTTTGCAGCATGGTAGATTTTGAATAGAGACTACCAGCCCTGTTATAGGAAGTAGCATTCTCTTTAACAAAGGAGGATAAGCATCAGAAGCATCTGGGGGAAACCTCTGATTCAGAGTGCTGCACTGTGAATATGAATTTTAACCAGTAATAAGAAAGAAGCAGAGTATCATATTTAGTAAGCTGAGCTCAACTCTATTGAAGCACAGGGGCTGAAGGAACTGATAAATACTTGGGACACAATCCAAAGCAAGTCAATGGAAAAGGTCCTAGTGATTTCAGTGGTCTTTGAATCAGGTTTTCTAAAGCTGTTTTTAAAGCACTTTTGTACGTGAATCTCCACCTGCATTAGGAGCTAACATAATCGTTGAGCAAATTAGCTATTTACATGTATAAGTGGATAAAGCAATCCTAGAAAAATCCGTGTTCCCAGTGCACCGAAAGGTTGAAAGCAGAGGGGTGGCTGGAACCTGCCGAGACTGACCACCGAGGCTTTTGAGTCTTGTAGCGGGAAGGCTCTCACTTGCCTGTGGGATTGGTAGGCATTGTCCCTGTCCAGTCCCGCTCACTTCCATAAGGGCTTGCACTGTTGTCTGGGCAGAGGGACAGTGGCTGAACTGAGCTGCAGCTTAAAGGCTGAGGTTGCCATCAGCTGTAGCAGAGGATACGTGCATGGCTTCAGCATCCTTTGTCGGGGAAGTTGAGTTTTAAACCAAACTGTCGATTCTGAATCTTTGGTTATTTCCCCAGGTACATCTTTTCCTTTCTGTTGTTTCAGATATATAAATAAATGTTAGAAGAAGAGATCGGAGAGATTTACATTTGTAAGGAGGGTTAAATGTGGTTGCCACAAACATTGAGTGTATCTAATACGCTGCTGCTCTGTGTCTGGCCCCTGTGGAATTGTGCATAGCACTGCTCCTTCCTGGGGAGATGAGTACAGGTAACCACAGGGAGGGGAAGAGAAGAGCTACATGAAGAGTCATCCTCAAAAGTTCCCCAAATAAAGACAAAATAGATATTGTGTGGCTTCTGAAGAAATGTGATGCTGGGTTTTTTCCCCTTCAAGCTGAGTGAGGCTGCAAAAAGGGCCATTAACTGCCGGCACGTTTACTGCTGACCCTACTCCCGCTGGCCCTGGGAGATAATGCTCCATTTCAGCTGTGCAGTTGTTTGTATCTGGTGTGGAGCATTCCTAATATTACGCACGTAGGAAGGACTATGTTCTACTTCAGGCTCGTTTTGGAGAGATAATTTCTGGTTTTTAGTTCAAACCAAATGCTTTAGGTGCATTTCTGGTAACTATACCTTTAAAACACTACTTTCAACCTTCATTAAGTCTATGAGCCCCTAAAATTATTCTGTGGACACATGGACCTTTTTATATTGAGGTTTGCTAGGTGTAAGCTTACTTTTCTTACCTTTTTTTGGACCTTTTAGTTACCTTAAAAGCAATCTATGTACTTCCAGGAGTCCACAGACTGCACTGACTTATTGACAGCTACTGCACTGAAGTGATTGTGGAGAGGCAGAACCAGGGATGCCAGAGCTGTGCTGACAGATCAGCTCCACAGTGTTTCTGGGCATCTAACATCTGGGCTGTTTTTGCAAAAGTAAAGTTGAAAAATATGCCTGTGAGGGAGCTGTACAAGATCTCTTATGCATTGCCTGTAGAATAAAATTTTGCTGGGGAGAAACCTCTATATTGCATCTTCAGACTGTAGGTATACCATGTTATTAAGTAGAAGCTGTTGAATTTTAAGTGTAAGGTTTAATTCCCATGGTTTGTATCTATTGCATGGTAATTTTTTGTTGTGGGAAACCGTATCTACCCAACCTCTATGTAACATATATGTTGCATCATTTTGTTTGCCGTGTCCAGCAGAAAAGCAGCTGTCATAATTTTTAGTTTTACTGCCTTCAAATAACCTTTCCAAATGCTGATTTCTTTGCAATGCATTCTCCCATAGTTTTAAATAGGCCAACATAAACAACATGTAATTTGCAGTTTTGCTCTCTTTTTTGAACCACCTGAGCTAGACTTTTTTCATAATAAAATTGATATCTAATTTACCACCCATATTCTAATCACAGTAACAACTTTCAATTTGCATACTGTGTAATCATGCTTTCATATTATTTAAAACCAGTTTATATCTGGTGAACTTCTGATAATTTTTTCTTTAGTTTCCGACAGTTATTTAATTGTCTTGTTAACATGGATCATTTGATTTTTATATCAGATTAAACTGAGGCCTCAATGGTTCATTTTTGCAATATGCTGTGTTGACAGAAAGGTAAAGAGAATGCGAATGGATATATATCTTATAAATGCAGATTCCATCAGCATATCATGTTAATACTCTTTTCAGTTCAGTACATTTGTGTGGCACTTAAAAAACTATCAGCTTCTCTATAAAGCTTTGGATAAACCTTTTGAAGCTGTATGTTGGAGTTTGTTAGTTTTTGTAGACACATGTGCACAGGGATTTGCTTTCAGCTCTTGCCAATCAGCACCAAAGGGAAGGTGCTTCCTCAGCGGCGGTGCAGTAGCTTGTCCTGCAACACAGTTTATGGCTGTTGGGCTTGGGGGTGGATTTTTTGGTACACATGCTTTATAGAATTGGGATGAGTTTTAACCTTTACTCTTTTTTTATTTCCCCAATAAATAAAATTGTGCAAATTTCATTTTTCAAATCTATTCATTTAGAAAGATAACTTTTGGTTGAAACCACACTTTTCAAATTCCCCATGTGTGATATCCCTGTGTGATATTTGAAAGAAGAGAGCACATTCATGGGCTGTCTGGTGGGAACGGTGAGAAAGCTTCCCCTGGACTAGGAAGAGCATTATCAGATGGCACTGCCCTGGGCTATTGATTGAATATAAGCAGTAGTACTGGTAGATAAGCTTGAGTGGTATTTGTTTTAAACTCAGATTTATCAGGGACAGCCAGTGACATGAGCTACTTGGCATTTACACACAGCAGTCATGATACAGCCTCGCTGGGTAACACGCTGCGAAATGTTTCAATGGCTTTTGAGCATTTGTTTTTAAAAAACAAACTGCAATGTATTAAATCCAGGAAATTCAAAGAGTAAAACAAAAAAGTTTCTTTCTCCTTAATATAAATAACCTACAAGATAGATTTGATTTGAAGAAACGTCTTGTATTACCTTCCCCACCTCAGAATCCTGCTGGTTTCAGCTGTCTCGTCAAGTGATATTTGATATTGACACCATAGTGGCCCACTGTGAGGATGGAGAGACTTCCAGTCTGCTTTTATTACTACTTCCATGCTGAGGGATAAAACCCCTATCATCTTTAGGACCTGATCTTGCCTAGAAAATGGTGCAATTATTAAACCTGTTGCAAAGAAAAGGAAGCAGGTAAATCAGTCATCTTTAATGAGCCTATTAGGCACTACCTAGGTCTGCTGGTAAGGGAGAGGGGACATTTTAGCTCCATACATTAAAATAGCACAGAGAGATGACAGAGCTTGGAAATACAGTGTAGAATTGTTCCTGTATTTTTCACACACATGTTTTCTGCCTGACCTGCCACCAGCCCTTGGTGGCTCCGAGCCGTTAGGTCTGGCTTTGGCCGGACAGGCTTTCACTGGCCTTACATCGTGACGTAAGGACAGGAGATGGTAAATACTTTGCCACTATCAAGACCAGTGTTGCTGTGCTTGCTTCTGATTCCTGTAAATGACTACAAGAAGATGGTTTGTCTTGCTAATTAGAGCTGCTCTCTTAGCAGCTTCTCTTGGAATATTAACAATTTGCCCTTCACTTGAATCTTTTTAGAGCATCAGTGGTTGGTTGCTAAAAGGACAGAAACTCAGAAACATTTAATTAATGAATATGAAAATTTCAGAATTCTTGGAATGCTGCCTCAGCAGTTCTTAGTGAAACATCTTTCATTATAATCAAATTATTATCTGTTTGTGGTGGCGTGGAGGGCTGTGATCAAAGGGGCTGAATGCTGTAAAAGCCTATAAATACAGACACCCTTCTGAACTCAGTAGGAGCCAGCGTTTGACTCACACTCCCTAATGTGAAGAAATTGAAATCTAATTAACATTAAATTGCAACAAAAATATCTAAAGAACAAGGGACAGAAGGATGCCTTCACTGCTGAGGGTAAGGGCAGGGCTGGAAGCAGCACGCTTGGATGAGGGAGGTGAGGGATGACAGTGTGCTGTCTGCTGTGTCCCTGAGAGTGAGACTGCTGGCAGCTCAGTCCTGCTCCCCAGGCTGTGTCATGTGAGGTGCTTTAAGGCTGGAGTTTTTCCCCCTACCTAAAAATATAAGTAAATAACAAAAAAAACCCAGCAAGGCCAATGCTGCAGAAGTTTCTCCCCAAAGTCCAGAATTAGAGGGGGCAGGAGATGTCGAGCTGACAGCTGTGTGCGGTGAGAGTACCGCTGCGGATCCGCTCCAAATCCTTCAGCGCAAAAAGGAAAATCTTCTTCACACTTGGAAGGGCCTGTGGTGATGGCACATCCAAGACTAATGTGAAGGGTACATCAAATACAATTCAGCCTTTAAACTTGAAGGGGAAAAAGAGTAAAATTCACTTGTCTTTACTGGGTGTCTGATTTCTAATCTGTGATTTCATGGAGGAAAGGAATTGTGTCACTGAACTCCTTTCAGGAACTCTGTCCTTGGCTTATTAGCTCGCTCTATGTGTTGTCCAGCTTCAGAGGGTGAAAGGGCTGCATTTGTGTGTGAGTGGTATTATTTTAGGAGATGTTTTAGTTAATTATTATCCACTGAAACATCACCTAGGAGATACTCTTTCTCTGTCGTGCAGCTTGATACTTCATGCAGTAAAAGGTAACTCTTCCATAGTTCATTAAATTATGTTGTGGTGAACTTATCTCCACTGGGTCTCAATTAAGAAGTGAAGCCAGTGCCTTTGGAGGAAAAGGCAGAGAACAATCAGAATATACTGAATATATAATTTGATCTCTGGAAACAAGCAAGAGGAAAAATATGGTGTGCAAATGTGTAGACATTAAGAACATGTTATGTCTCAAAGATTTGTATATGAAAGTATAATATAATTAGATCATTATTGTTCATTAGGAATATTCAGGGCTTTTAAAAAAATAAGGTGTTCTTTCTAAGTTTGTTAACTACTGTAAATTTACTGTAGTAAATATAAATTTTCCTTAGTACTTCTCTTGTCTCCATATTAGCACCCCTGGGAACCTCAGTCATACTGATTCTGGGCCCACTGTCTATTAATATGAATTATAAAACTGCAGTAATTTTTCTGTTTTATTCTAATTTAATTAAACATTTTGGTTTTAATAATATTTTTTATTTTCCATTTAAAAAATGTGCAAAGTATCTAGCAGAACTAGTCTCTGGATGTTTTTCTACAAAAAAACCCAAACTATAAAGCTCCTTACGTTAAATAATTTCAAATGTGAAGAACAGAGAAGGAAGTTATCTCAACTTTTGTTTCTCAGACCTTCTTTCCTATCATTCTTTGTGTGCTGCACATATTTTTTTCTGTTTCTCTCCCATTTGCATGCTTTTCTTTCCTAACACTGTGTTGTTATCATGGTTTGCTAAGGTCTGTTCGTTTTGAGTTTCTCTTACAAAATATAAATCATCCCGAGAAGTATTCTGCAGGTGTTGGGGAAATACGCCCCTGGAACAGGCAGCAACAGGGCTGGTTTAACATGCAGCACTGAAAACAACATCGATACACAGGTATGAAACAATACCTGACTTTGTACATTCTTGAGTAACTTAATTCCCTTCAATAGCATGAGAATGAGCAGCTCATAAATGCAGAATAATTGGAATTTTAATTAGGTAGTGACTTAAGGATGCCTCCTGTTTACAAGGTAATAACATCTCTTGAGCTAAATGAATGGAGGGGCAGGATTCAATTTAACAGCTTATAAAAAACCAGTTGATTGGTTTCCACTATTAATCTTGATTATTCACAGCATCTAGGTGAACTTGGTGGCTGAGATGCTGATGTTTGTTTTGGGCACGTGAATGGTATCCCAGCCTTGCTTAAGTTCTCACCAGAGTCTTTAGGGTGAGTTTTAGACAATTACAGTAAATTACATTAAAGTCTCAATGAGTACAGAATTGCTTTGCACGGCATAAAATTCATGTTATCTGCCTGCGGGTGTATACATTTACTTTTGTGACTATTTGAATACACACCTTGTCATTTGTTTACAATGGAGCAGTGAGAGGAATTTGTTTTCTTGTATGAGAGCATCATCATGTTTTTCCTAGCAGCTGCATGCACAATTAGGAGGACCCAATTAAAGCTGCATTCAGTTCACACAGAGCGGCAGTGATTGCTGTCTGTAATTTCTCCTGTGGTTTGACTTATGGGCATTAAGCTGTGCAGAACTTTATTAACAAATGAAGTTGAGTCAAACAAGTCAAGAAAAAGAAATGCAACAAGCTGGAAATGGGTATGTAGGGTCTTGGCTGTTGTGCACTACCTACAGCCTGAGAAAAGGAGTCTCCCCTCCCACCCCTCTCATAGCCACTGGGCAAATGACCAGTTTCCTCTGTTTAGGCTTGTGCTTTCTGTCCTCCTGGCCACAAGAATAAGTCTCTGTGTGTCTGCTCTGCTTCTTTGTCAGCTACTCTGACTGCAGCAGGTGCAGGCCATCCAGAAACTCCTGTGAATTCAAGCCTAAAATAATTCTAAAGCCAAATATACCTTTGTTTGTCCTGAGCATTATCTGTGCCATCATTACAGAAAGCTCAGTACTGAGCCAAATGGAAGGAGAAAGGTAAATTAATTACAGCAGAGAAGGAACAGGGCACTGGAGCACAGCCACCTTCTTGAAGGATGAGGAATTTCATTCATAACCTGCTTTTTTCCCCCCCTTCTGAGGCTGTTCAGTTCCCACTGCTCCGTAAAGGGGACTTGATGTCCCCCGATTTCCTCCCAGCCCATGTAACTCTCCTTGTGTATGCACTTACATACCTGGTGGCACAGCATGTTTCCTTTCAGTGTTTAGGGATACCCGAGGTCTGTAAACACTGATCTCTTGGCTAATGTGCTTCAAATAGCAAAATGTCAGACATCCAGTCTTTGCAAAGAGTTATTTGAGAAAATGTGTGGTTTCCAACTGAAAAGCGGGAACAGAAGCCCCAAAAGACTAAGTTTCTGTAGGTATGAACAGCCAGTGGATAGTGATTCTGACAGAAAGAGGGAAAGAGCATGTCTGAATGGCGCTGATGTGCAGAAGCAGCAAGGGAGGAACAGCCTGGCTAGAGCGTTTTTCATTTTAATCACCACATAGGTCTCCTGAAGTGGCTGAGACCAAAAAGGGACAAAGCTGGGACTTCATTTTACAAGGTGCAGAATATTCTGACCCTCGGGCAGCAGAGCACTTGAGGCATCAGAGCAGAGCTAATGGTTGAGCCACTTAGCTGATGTTGAAGTGCTTTTCTGTGCTGATGCTATGAGCTAGTGTCTTGCAGGACACGGCCTGGACAGAACCAGATTAAAATCAGTCAATCACTTTGCCTATGTCAAGTGGTGACAGGTCCAAAACCAATCACTTACTTTCAAAAATAGATTGATTATTAATTTGGAGAAAACTATAAAGATGTCCTCAAGAAGTTGCTCTTGTGTAGGACCTATACAAGATCAATTATTTAGCTTTTTATGCTCCCTTAACTGGTGCTAAAGCTGTAGTTAACTGGCAGTTCTGATGCCGACACAGAAAGCAAGCCGTAATGGAGAAGAAAGCCACCTTTAATTTCAAGCTCCACTAGAATCATGAAAGGAAAATTAATGTTTACTAAATGAAAAAGGATGATACTGCTGGAGAGAGGAAGTTTTGGTTAAGCTTTTAGGGGAACATTAATAACTTTGACAAATGGAAATGTGTATTATAAAACCTGTTTAAAATGGCATAAACTTTAGAAAATCCAGAAAGTATTTTAAACTTACCTAAGGTCCTCAATGTGGTATTGAGTTTTAAAAATCAAGTAAACTGAATGATAGCTGACATATGGAAGGAGCCTTTCTCGTACTGACATATTTTCTATGAAAAATTAAATCTAGCCTTATATTTAGATTAAATGTTTTCAGGGGAAATGAGAGTTTGCTGATCAACCTCTGCACATTTCTGTAATGCCTCTGCACATTTCCAGGGGAATCTGAGAAGCATCCAGGCTTGTTCCCTAGGAATGTACTTTCATAAAGCTGCCACTCTGCAAGTCTTCTGACATATCACAGTGCAGCTGAGTTTTGCCTGTGATATGTTGCCAAGCACCATAAAGGAATGCAGCTCTGAGATGGCAGGTCACTTTTTATTTTGCCAGACACAACAAAGAAGTGTCAACCTCTGACAGTTTTTAAAAGTAGGCTTTAAAAGAAATATCAAACCTTTTTTTTTAACCAGTCAGTGTCTGAGAAGAAATGCTCATAGAAAAAGAGAGGATGGGGAAATTTGTGGAGGTGGAAGCTGGGCTATGTGAGTGATTTAGCACTACATCACTGGTTTTATGCTCATAAATACCTTTGGGATTAGGTGACATGGACTTTATGCCATCAAATAAATGGGCAGTGGATCTGGTTCAGTCATCTGATGTGTGTGTGCACCACTGCAGTGGGATTATAACTGCTGCTAATAATGCACTGGATTTTGTGATAATGTCACAGTTCATATGGCTTGGTCTTGCATTTTTGTTGTAGGATCTCACAGCCCTTGGGTACCTTGAATCCCCTGCAGAGAACCCCCTCTATCATAGGAAATGGAAACAGTAAGCAGGTGAATTTGTTGATTTAACACAATACAGCACAATCTATGAGCAGTAGGGCAGGACAAGAACAAACTGCAGCAGCTTTGGCCCCCAGTTCCAGTCTAACATTGAAGTGCTTTGACTCCTGTGAGGCGCTCGCTGATGGTGAACAGGCAGCACTGGTCCTACAAATGCTGGCCTGCGATGCTATAGCTTAAGGGTTCTGTTTGCTTTAATGGACTTGAGGCTAAAGCATGTTAACAGAAACTGGAAAAAAAAAAAGAGGCACTCTCTTGGTACCACATCATAAATAAATGCTTCATTTTTCATAAGACTGCCAAGGATATGGCATAGTCATGAGAGCAGGGAAAAAGTGTTGTAGGAGACAATATCTTTATATTGCTTGTGACAAAACAGTTTATACATGATTGCTTTCAGCACTAAACTGCATTTCTTTTGAACTGGTTTGCACTGGGAGTGTGCTGTAGGCTTTCCTTTGTGACCACCTGGACAGAGTTTGATCCCCCTATAGCAGTAGACTGATGAAGTAATGGCCAGCAGTTCTTTCCAAAGCAAAAAATAACCAGATTCACGTTCATGGTCAGTCTAAACCACAACCATTTCAAGCAACAGAAAAGGGAACATCATAAGATCACATTTCCCTTGTAAGTGCTTTGCCTTAGCAGATGAGGAAATAGGTCTTTTTCTTTTCATCACAATAACTGCAGACCATTGGGAACTAGTCTGCACACAGGGAAGTTCATTGTTGGGGGAAATTCAGCTAAAGATGACTTGGAGGATGCAACAGCAGAAGCTTCATCTGCTCTTCAGTTGGTGGAAGCCACCCTTCCACACCTAACAGTATGCTGCTTCTGCTTGGAAAGAGTATCAGTCCCCCACTCACCTCCACTACAATCACCAGATTCTTTTGTTCCTGATTTCTGCTGATGCTGTTAGTTGAAAAGCGGACTAAATGACCTCCAGTTTATAAACAGAAATAGCAAATTGTAGGAAAATAACTTCTGAAATTATATATCAATGCTAGTTCCTTTTCAATTGTATTTATAGAAAGTTTCCAGCGTGGCAAACATTGTGCACTAGGATAGTGTTACGGAAACGCGTGGTGAGCATGGAGATGTGTGTAGGACTGTGATTTGTGAGTAACAAGGTGTATGTGCTCTGAATAAGTAATTAAGAACATTTTAGTACAGCTGTAACACTGGTATTTGCTCTAAGGCTACTGCCGTACACAGTAGGATTTCTGCACCCTGTGCCATCAGATTTGCAACAGCATTTGCATGCCAGCCCTGCAGACTCTTTCTCCTTCCTCCTCTTCCCCTTTACTTCCCCTTAGTAAAGCAGAAAACAAAGAAGATGACAGTATTATGTTAGAAACCGAGAGATGAGGTAAGGACAGCAATCACTGCAGAATCTCAGTTGGATGAGTTTCAGGCTTGGCTATATTCATACTTGACTTTCAAATTCCGATATAGTCAGAGTGCAAAGCCATTTCCATCCTACTCCCTGTTTTCACCCTTTTAGAGCTTTCACAACATGCATCCTTTGAGATATATTTTCCACCTTTTACCAGCTCCCAGAGAATGTGTCTCCATGTATATTAATCTTCAAAGTTCCAACTGAAAACACTTACAATTTGTGGATTCAGTAACCATATGGTAAAAACTCAATAATTTTTTCCCACGGATCTATTCACCATATAGAGAGAAATTTGCCAAATTAAAATAGGTATAGAGGAATATTAATAGTTCCCCTAGTTTTTATTTGAAAAAATCTCCTATTAGAAAAGTAGATATTTCTAGAATATCCCTTCTCTTCTGACTCAAGTCCATAGATCACATGGTCTTAAGTACAGCTATAGGTACAGTAGTACTGTGTCCCTGGTGGAACTCAGAAGCAGTGGTCCTAGTACTCATGACCTCACCTGACTTCCTGCTATTCATGACCACACTCCTGTCTCCAGCCCATGGACTGGCTGATCTGCAGCTCAGAAGTTTGTGTAGGCATTTGAAACCCACCTGAGAGCTGTCAGGATGGGTTGAAGCCTCTAGACTCTTCTCTCACTTGCTGTTGATAATTGTCCAAGTTGCTCTCTCTTGTACCACCCAAATGCAGCTCTCACAAATCCAAGTTCTCTGTGCTGTCAGTGATCTCACAAACTGCAGTGGCCCTGGCCAAGGCTGTAAAGGTGCCCGTTAGTCCTGTCAACTCTTCTACTGCAAGCCTCGAGAGACAGGGTGCGTGTCGTGATGCTGAAGAAGCTTCCTGCTGACCACAGGGCTGGACAGGCCCCTCCCAGCTGGGGACAAACACAGCAGTGGCGTGGCTGCACGTTTAGTTACTGTAAAGTTTTGCATGGAACTGGGATTGTTTAGCCTGGAGAAAAGGAGGCTGAGGGGAGACCTGATCACTGCCTACAACTACCTGAAAGGAGGGTGTAGCAAGGTGGGTGTTTGTCTCTTCTCCCAAGTGACAAGTGATAGGACAAGGGGCAATGGCCTCAAGTTGCACCAAGGGAGGTACAGATTGGATATCAGGAAAAATTTCTTCACTGAAAGGGTTTTCAGGCACTGGAAGGGGCAGCCCAGGGAAGTGGTTGGGTCACCATCCCTGGAGGTGTCTAAAAGATGGGTAGGCAAGGTGCTCAGAGATGGTTTAGTAATGGACAGGTATGGTTGGACTCGATGATCTTTTCCAACCAAACAAGTCTATGATTCTATATCCTGCCACAGACAGGAGATTTATACATTCAAGAGTCACTAGCATTAAGATGCAGATCCATGTATTAAATTTTCCTTGTGCACCATGAGCAAGTGTGCTTGACTTATCCAAAACAAATCCTTTACTGTGTCTGTTTAAGAATAATGTCATGATTACTGCAGAAGCCAAGTTTTATATAATTACACAGGGAGCATTATTAGAAGAGCATTGCATTTCTGTACGGTGTGTGACTATCATTCACACCACTTCTCAACCCACACCCCTGCTTTATCCTGCATTCTCCATAGTAATAGCACTGTTTAGAGATGCCAAGAAAATGACTGTTGTAAGTGAAGTTATTGTCTCTTTAATGACCACTGAATTTAATATATTGGCCTGGGAAATCTGTTTTGCCCACACTAAGTGGCTGGCTGCTTTAAATATATCTGCTCTGAGTGATGTGCATTAAATAAATAAAACTACACGGACGGCATGTTTGTCAATCAGCAGAAAAGGCTCTACACCCGCTATCCCGGGCACACGGACTTTGTAAGCATTGGTTTCCAACAGATAAATGTAATCAAGGTTTATATGCTCACAGAAGCCAACAGGATGGGATTGTTTCACTCGAAAGATCAGAGGAAAATTGTAACTAATGTTGTGGAAAATTACTTTGATATTGCTTTCTCAGTACAGCATCACAATTAGGTAGCAATGTGAAGCACGGGGAAAGAATAAATGAATAGTAACAAATCAACACAAACAGCTACTGTCAGGAGTACTTTGCTCAGTGAAAGTAATGTAAGCATTACTTAAAGTTTTATGACTGTGGATTTTATACTGGTTTAAGTAGTACATCAAGGTCTCACCATCATGCTTGCTGGGACTAAAACAATCAAGAACAATTTCTGCAACAGACAGATAAAACTAAAGCACCAAAGTACTTTTATTAATCTTGTTTGATAAGTTGTATTATCTTAAATTAAAGTTGACTGAATGTACTAACAAGGAAAAATGTCCTTTTGGACAATGCAAAATTCTCCTGTTTTGCTTTTCAGTGGAAAATAACCATTACTCCAGCCGTCCTGATGAGATTCCAGTGTCTGGCAAATAGGTTTTACTACACAGTAACTACACGGGAAATACAGAAGCAAAGGCTACTCCAGTAAAACTTTGCCATGCAGAACATGTTGTGCTAAGTAGCATTTGTTCAGTTCTATTGAGGGAGCAATCACACAAGCAAATTGTAGCAATATCCGATCTTCATCAGAAACAGCCCCTTTTAAGGAGAAACACTCTGAGCCGGGGAAGGGACGGATCCTTCTCAGTGTGCCAAAAATGCCAGTTGTGATTGACAGATTTTCACAGGAGACCGTCTAGGGATGAAATACACCTACTTCTCTTTTTAATGAAATTAATGGGGTTTTTTTCCTGTGTCCTTTAAGCTGCCTAATGTGTTTTAGTGATAACTGGTATCATTTTCAGAAGCAGTGGATGTGAGGAGTTTCTGAGTCCACTGAGAGTTGAAAGCACTTAACACACATGAAAATCAGCCAAACAGAAATAAGAGTAATTATATTGAGCACCTTTTACTCAAGGGTACAGTCTGGTTCCTATTAACATAAATAGTAATTAAATGTGAGAATCGAGCAATTGATCACACACCTTTGGCAGTAACGGCATCCCTGGGATGTTCATGTTTTAGCTGCACAGAACCCTACCCACAGCAATCGAGTGCGTTATGGAGTGAGGTTCCCTGCGGGGGGCAGGAGCTCTGTTCAAACTCGCTCTTATTTAAATGTGCTTGGGCTTCCCCTTCGACAGTTATATCGCTCTCAAAAATCACTTCACAGCGTGTGACAATCAGCAGTTGGCATTCAAGAGGTTTGTGGCAGAGAGAACAGGGGTATGACAGGTCAAGATGAGGGACCAGTAATGAAAAAATGGAGAAGAAATTGCACTGGTTTTGAGACACTGCTAGAAATCCTTCTCTTTCAGGAGCAAAGAATTAACTTTTCAATGTAAAGTTACACATTCTAAGATGCATTGGAGTGCTGCCTGCGTTTGCTGTCCATATGGCTTTCCCTTCTCCCCCAGTCTACCAGCCAATTTCAGTCAAATGTGGCCAGTACCACCACTTTTAATCCATAAACTCTTTTGCATCTAAGTATACAAAAATAAATTGCAAAAGCACTGGAGGGACTGGTTAATTCTCTGCTTTGCACAACACTGGTGATTCATTGTTTCTATAGTTTCTGCCGAGTGGCTGCTTTCAAAATCGGTGTGCGGTTGGACTAAATAATAAACAAATTAAAGTATAGATTGTTTAGTGACATGGAAATAAGCACTTAATAAACCTGGACAAAGAAATTAACAATTAATGTAATTATTTAAGAGTTCTCTGTGTTAGGTTCAGTTCCTTTAAAAATGTTATTAGTACTTTAAAGGACACACAGTTACGTTCATTGTACAATGAAGATGTTAATCACATAGACTTTTTATAAAGCACATATTTAGTGAAATGAGAATTTTACTGTATATAAGGACAAACATAGTGACCAAACCTCAGTGCACAGGAGCATTATTATGAGCTGGAGTAACTGTGCTGGCATTTGTCAAGGCTTTAAACCAGCCTTCATTACAGCCTTAGTCAAAGAGAAAGCGACTGTGAGTAAATCACGAGATCTCATGGTTTTTTATACTTCTTGCATGCCCCTCCTTTAAAAGGAAAGCACTAGTTCAGCCCACAGTTTTCTAGTTGTCACCTTGATGTGGTCCTTGTGACTTTTAACAATTTAAAGTTAGCACAGAAAGATGACAGATGTGTGAATAAAAGTTATGAAAAGTTTAATGGAAGTTAAGCACATTAAAGGAATGCATCCCCAAGTATTTTGTGTTTCTTGCATGAAACATAAAATTTTCATTTATGCATCTCTTATTTTACATCTCCTGGACACATTCAATACCATATACAGGCAAAGGGGGATTCAGAGGCATGTATTTGCAGGAACTGAACTTTTGGTGAAATTTTTCATTTTCCTATATATAGCTGGAAGCAGAAGTTGGTCTCAACTTTAGCAGAAAATTAACTCCATCCAGCTGGACCCTGAGCACCTTGGCAAAGATCCCTGCATAATCAGTTAATTGGTTCTTGGGACTGTTTTTTAAGCAAGCTTCTCTTAAAAAAAAAGTTAATTAATTTAAAAATAGGCTTCATTTAAAAAAATTACATACCTTTGTTGAGGCAACCTCTGTGAAATATGTGAAACATGTTAAGGGTATAAGTACAAAATACTGAACATCAAAGAGTCAGTCAAATAGAAATAGGAATGCTAACCTGGTGTCTGCTGATGAACTATTTCTTCTGGGTCCTGCAGGTGAATGAAGACAACAAGCCCAGCTGCTCCAAACAGCAATATGAAGGAGAACATACATGTCAGCCTCATAATTATTGTTCTCAGATCAATCCAGTTCTGACCCAGGAAAAGAACTGCATGCAATCTCCAGGACGCTCTTCACTCATAGTCTCATCCTCTCATCTGGAAGTCTGGCTTAATACGTCTACAAGAGGTAAAAAAAAACCAAAACCAAAAACAAAACTAAAACTTAACATATAGAGCATTTATTTTTTTCAATGCAGATTAGTAGATTTAAGTCCTTGTTTAGACCAAATAAATTATTTCTCTAGTTTTCATTGTTACTGTTAACTGCAGGTATCCAGTCAATTTCTGCCCTGTCAGTTTATCTTTAATTATTTGTCACTGTTTTTAACATTTTGAAGAGACAGTGTAGAATATCATTAAAAAACACAGTTTGGGAAAAATGATCATGCCATGGCTGCAATTTGCACAGAAACCCTTCTTAATAGTTTGCTTCCTTCAAATGAAGCAAGTGTCACTTTTTATTTTTCACTGGTTAAACAATATAAAAATGATAAAGTGAGATATGGGGGAAACAATCACAAGAGCTGCTGCCCCTTGTCAGACATGGGGAGAAGGATGAACAACTGGCAGCTGCCTGCTTCACCTTTGATAAAAACAGTCAAACTACAACGGTGCCCCGCAGGTCCCCGTGCTGCCCATTGAAAAAGCTCTGCAGGCACATTGATTTCCAGGGGAAATACTGGCCATGGACCTGCTTTTACTGGCCTGCAGAGAGCAAGAGAAAAGGGAGCGCGGGGAGCAAGCGGGCTGTTTCTGCAGGAACGACGGGCAGGGGAACTCTCTCCTCCCCCGGGAACTCCCAGCGAGTTTCTGGGCTCGGTGCTGTGAGTTCTCACTGCTCACTCACACACTTGCTGTTACAGCAGTGCCAGTGAAGTGGCAGCAGCCCTAGTCCCAGATGGGTGCCGTGTGTGTCATTCTAAACCCCTTGCTGAGCACAGCCCTAAGGCAAGTGCTTCACTTTAAGTCCGTGAATAGTCCCACTGGAACCAATGTCTGTTCTGGTAAGATACTAAGAAGTGAAAAAATGAAAGAACAGGAAGCCGAGAGGGAAACCATTAATGGTGCTACATGGCTTTATTAATTAAAATAAGCGCTTTTGCCACACAATTGCTGGTCTTGCATTTTTCAGTAACACAAAGGAAGGTGTATCAGAGCACAGGCAGTGGAACTTGTTCCCAAATGTAACTGGATTTCTTATCAGCAAATTATTGACTACAAGGGCTCAGACTGGAGATCAGCAACAGGTCACAGTGGGGGCAATCACTTCACTTTTCTCATATTTCTAATTGTAAATGTCTTGTGGTCTGAAGGGAGGTTTTTGAAGGCACTCATTGTTTACAAAGGAGGTTTTAAGTACAGAAAGACTGTGTAATATTAGTTTGCAGGGGGGATGGGTTGTGGAAAGGTGATAATTCAAAGTAGTTATACCAAGAAAAGTCTTTAGAGTTTTCTTCTCTGTGTGCCTGGAATATTTGGTGTTGGGGCAACTTGTTTGCTTTCCATAGCTTCCGTAGCAGGTTTTAATTTTCTGTGTACTGTTACTCTAATTTCTAAAATGCACCGAAGAAGAACACTAGTTGTGCAGTCCTGATGAAGTAATTTCTGAGAGTCTGATAAGGTTATTTAATGGCAGCTATGGTTATTCAGTGTGTAAAGCAACCTGAGCTCCAGGCCAGGAACACTGGTGGATGTTTGTATCTGAAATGAATGCAGAGCATGAAGTTCTCTCTACACATAGGAAAATTCAGCTGTATTTTTTGTTAAAGTTATGGCAGACATTAACTGTGTGGTGGGCTTTTTATTTTGGTTTTGGGGTTTTTGCCTTAAACATTTCTTCGGTAAAAGTAGAACTGAAAGAAAATGTCACTACGTTTTTTAGCACTAGCAAGGCCAAATCCTTGCAGGTCCTTGTGCAGGTCCATCTGTGCCTGTTGTGTGCATGTGTATGTAGTCTGGACTTTTTGCACATATATTCATTATATGTATATATATATATATATTTAAGGGTCAAATACTAATTCTAAAGCCCTAGGGGAGTCAGATTAGGGAAGGAGGATTAGCCTTCAAAGCAACTCTGTTAACAATTCCAAACACTGCTGTTAGAAGCAAACAGTTAGAGAACATGAACCACCCTGTCTCTGGTTCACTACAGAAGGTGTTTGTGCTGCAGTCAGTGGCTTGGATAAATAATTTGCCAAATCCACCTGTGGCAAGGCTGGTACAACACCAAAATCACACCATCATTTTATAAAACTGTCCAGTCAGAGCTTTTGAAGATTGTATTTGATTACCTAACATAAACATTTCCCTTTTTGTAACCTATTCACATTCTCTGTGTGCTGATGGGGAGGAGGATGGTGCTACTCCAGTTTTAGGGGACAGGCAGTTGTCTTACCTAAGGTTATACAGAAAGCTGTGACACAGCAGAGAGCTGAAGGGTCTCCCAGCCCCTAGGCTGGCGTTGGCAGCGCTGCCCTTCTCTGCTGGGAATGCCCAGGCAGCTGGAGGGATAGAAAGCTGGCAAGAAACGCGTGATCATAATTTGAGAGAGAACAGCTTAAAAGTATCCACTCCCAAGTAACAAGGATTTTATATTTGCTAATGCTGAATTTTAAGGTCATTTTTTGTAAGAATTATACCCTTGGGCAAATACGGGTTTCTAAAAACAATTATTATTAGCTTAAAATGCTAAACCATTTTCCCTGCTTTTGATTTGTTGAAATGTTTTTGTTTGAAGTAGAGGCAGGATCAAGGAAGATCCCTAGCCAGTTTTTAATTAGTGTGAGAAATGCTACAGTAGCAGTTTTTAACAGCTACAGTGTTTGCATTATTCCACGTCCTATAGAACAACTGTGTTGAGGATTACATAACCTCTTAGGTGGGACATGATGGTGTCTTCAGGACAGCTCAAGATGCAAAAATAACGAAAGCTGGGTGAAAGCATATATTGAAGGGAGGTCACATGTACTTGCACAACGCTAAAGAAAGACTGCTGCTATTGCTGGTTGCCGTTGCATGTCTTGGCAAGCAGTGAATACAGAGGGAGTCCAAGAAGGAAAAAGAAAGAGAACCTCTTTCCTCTCAACAAAATTATTACCTCTCAACAAAACACAAACTTCAGAGATCTTTAAATTATGGGTCTAGGCTTTTCCCCTCCCTATTCTCCTGTAATTATTTTCTCAATCAGTTGACTTTAATTAACATGTCCTAGGAGAGCAAAGCTGGTGAATGGAGCGGCTGGTTTTTTTATGCATGCTGAGCATGTGCTTCCTGAGCCCTCCCAGGCTGGTCATTGAGTTACAGGAGCAGGGGAACTCTGAAAGTACTTAGCACTGACTGATAAATGTGAACAAAGTATCCTCATTAAGGAAACATTTGAAAATATCGTTTACACTCAAATCATGTCATTTTAAAGATGTATGAGATTAAAAACCCACAGAAAACCTTAGTGGAGCATCAGCTAACAGCTTCTTCAGGCAATACGTCCTCAGGCATGTGAGGGAGAGGGATGCTGCATGTGGGATCTTTGGACTGATCCATGCAGAGCCCTGGCACCTGGGAGGCAGAATTTGGATGAACCCATAACCTTCAACTTATGCTTTGTATTTGCAGTTGCATACTTTAACTGTGCTCCTCACCATGGGCAATAACGGATTTTTATAATTCTTACTATTACTGCGAGTGCAGGAAGATAAGATTGCAAGCAGTTTCCAATCTAAACTCCATTTTCAGCTGCCCTGAACTTGTTAAACAGATGGAGAGCAGTTCACTAGAACGTGCAATAATGAATTAATACATCTAACTTTTAATTTATTCTTCCTTTATACATTTCTGTGGTGGATAAAATTCCTAGGTATCAATATATGTTTTTCTAAGCTTTCCCATTGCCATGGTATGTGGCTGCTCTGCCCTTGAAAGCAGCAGCAGTATGCGTATGCGCAGATAACAATTAGCACTCAGATAGCACTTTCCAGTTCAAAGACATTCATTAATCACCATAGTACTACTATGGATTGTGAGGTGAGGAAGTGTTAGCATCCAGTAGGAGAATAGGAGTTGCATCATTAAAGTAAGCCTTTTAAGGAAGAAGGTGAACAGTTTTAGGTAAAAAACATTGAAATAAGTTTGAGGAAAATAGTTGAACGTTATAGCAAAATTTTCAGGCACCAAATCTTTTTATTTACAAACACGGAAGCAGGACTAATTCCCCACTGCTCCCAAGCAGTACTGAAAGACACTGCAAGCCAATATGATGGGGAAAATGTATTTAAATCTTTGGATAAGGGTAGCACTGGAAGTAAGGCTTTGTAGGTCTGCTTTTTTGCAGTCGCCTCCTGGAATGTTCACCTAATGGAGGAACATTTTTACTGCAAGCAATTTGGCCGTATGAAAATGAAAGTCCAAGGAAGACAAAGAGAAAGGTTTCTGCTAATGTGTCCATTGTTTGGTTCCTCATCTGAGGTGGGTCGGCCAGGCTGTGCTGGGGCTGTGTCTGGTAGCTCACGGCTGTTTGTTCATTCATGAGTTTTGCGGACGTGACGTTCTCTCCCTTGGCTGCTAACAAGTCTGTGTGAAGAATGGCATTGATAAGATAATAATCTAAGGGCATGATGTAGTTCTTAGGTGGAAACAGAGGAGATGCCTTTGGTCCATCTGGAACTGGATCTTTCCCTAATAGTAGCCACACTGATGCTTCAAAGTAACAACATTGCACAGCAAAGCGCCAGGATAAATTGCGTGCAGGTCTGTCAGTCTTTAGTTGAGGTCATCTTGTTCTTATGTGGGTAGCATATCTGAGACCGGCTGTCTTGGGAAAACATGATGTCTGCAGCTTTCACAGCACTATCAGTGATTGCTTTCCAAGAGCTTGGTCATTCACAGAGAACAGGAGGGACAAGGGGCACCAGATAGCTACAGCCTCTCATTTCTCTCTGTTGGCTGCTCGCAGACACCCTGTGGAGCCCAAGCTACCTGACCTTCTGTGCAACTGGGTGCCAGTGTGCTTTCATTCCCCCAGATAGTGGGTGACCAGTGCAGCTAAATTTGCCCAAAGATGAAAGGAACTGTGCCAAGGTGAGAACAGAAGAGGCTCTTTTGCTATGTGGAACCAGGGGAAGGGAAGGACCAAGGTGGGCCAGAGACCCCACAAGGCGCCTGCCCGCTGCAGGGCACCTTTATACTGTCCCTTCCTGGGGCTTCACTGCGAGGTGCCGAGGCAGCTCCCACTGAATCAAAGCACACAAACTAATGCTCACGTCAGGTTTACATTACCATATACATCAGCAAGTTAACAAAACACCCAAGTTCTTTGCAAACATCTACTGATTGCTAAATTGGACAATTACAAATCACCTACGAATGAATGTAAATGCCTAGTTCACATGTACACAGTAAACTTCATTTCTCATGCTGTGCAAGCTCTAGCTGATATTCCTTCAGTTGATAGCAGGCTGCTGGCTCAGAGCAGAGCCAAAGCCCACTGTTTATTCAAAGGAGGGCAGCAGTATGAAGGTGTCTTTGCCTTTTCAAAGCAGGGATTGATGAGTTTCCACCAGGCACTTTGTGTGCTGTTGAATAATCAGCTATTAAGCAGCGGAGATTAGCTTGGGGACAGGCTCCTGTTGCTGTGGTTCTTGGGAGGCAAACTGGGACATCCCCATGGTGCTCTGGAGCTCTGTGTGCAGGTACAGGTCTATGCAGCACCATCCAGGCTCTGTATGGAGAAACATGGCACTGCACAGGCATAGCCATAGTGTCTTTTGTCTTTGATAAGCTGTCCCTGGTTAACAGCATGCATTGGCTGGTAGTGTTGCCAGTTCAGAGACATGTTTATAAATGCAGAAATATTTTTATAAGCCAGTCTTTACCTGATAGAAATAAAAACTACCTGTTAAATTTCAGCACTCTGATCTGGAGAAGTTTAACTGGGAGCTGTTGGCAGCTGGGAGCTGTGATGGGTTTTTCTCGTCTACTGGGTTTTGTTTTTTACATTCTGAAAGGATGCCATAATGGAGCCTTTTATGCGTTATTAAGATAATTTTACTTAGATTGTGTAATATAGTTAGAGACTGGGATAGTAACAGTGGGCAATTAGCTGAACAGAAAAAAAAAAAGAGAATACTATTACTACAAGGCTACAAGAAAAAGATTTGCTATTATTACTGAAATGATCACTTCTAGACATGTTAGCTGTGTTTCTATGAGTTGTGTGAACAATGGATGCTTCTCCTCTCTGAAGCTGAGCCAAGCATGTGTTTCCTTGCTTCAAAGCACTTACTGAGACAAAAGCCCTTCGAAGACAGGGCACTAAGATTTCCCATCACTCAAGTGTCCACTCTCTGCTTTACCCCTGACTTCTAGATCACGCTTGTCATGACATTTACAAAAGAAAAAAAGGATTTATAAGCATTATTCGTATTCACCAGTAAAACTAACTTTTAATAGCAGATTTAGAAATGCAGACACTGTACTAGAGGTGGAGATATTAAAAGTTATATTATTCTGTAGCTGTCAGCACTTCTTCTTGGAAATAGGAAATGCAAATGAATCCCAGTATTATGCCCCAAATCCTCTAGCTTCTTTAGCAAGTAGGAAACTATTAATCCTGTGGCTGCTTCCATTCACCAAATGTTCATCTTTGGGTGCTGGAATTTCTGTTACTATATTCTTACTCAGCATCAATAGAACAAAAACTTTGATTTTCCCTGAGATTTGGAAAGGACAAATGTGTTTCTAGCTAATATTTCAAATAAAAATATTTTGTTTGATTTACTTCAACTTCATATGTAATTATGTTCTTCTTTATGTATGCCCTGCCCCTGAAATCTCCCCAAAATTCTTTCCTGAAAATATCTGGGTTTATAATTTTCCTTCATATGGAAAGGAATGAAACCTGCTTTGATTAAATCACCAGTGAAGTTAAAGGTTCCTCTGACTCTGACAAACCCTTGGGAATCAGAAGTGAAATACTTGAGTGGAGAGAGGTGGCTCAGCCTTCCCACCTCTGTCATACCAGCTGATGTTGAAGGATGCTGGTGAACCCTCGCCCTAGGTAGCTCCCATGAGTATGTCCTGAGCCACCCACCACCAGTGCCAGATGCACAGACCAGTTTAGCAGTTTGAATTCAAGAAGAGAAAGCATACCTGCCCTGTGTGATTTTATGCAGCACTCCCAGTTTTCCTAAGAACCACTTGCAGAGGCAGGAATTGGTGCTTGGGTAGATCGGACCTACTGACCTACCTGATGAACTGGCTGGCACCTTTTCTTCCCTGCAGCTTAATTGGTCTATTCTGTGTCCCAGCAATCCTGAATGAACATGCAGAGCTGACCACCTGTGTTACGTGCCACCCAGAGCACACCATCAATGTTGTAGGAAATTAGGCAGAACTTATTGCCTTTTAACAGCTCTATTCTCCAGTCACTGATGTCATTATGCATCTTGGCTTTCAGCATCTCCTCCAATTATGCAAAATGGGGATTTCTCGGCATGAAGAGAATCCTGAAGATTACAGGATCCTCTTTTGCTTACATATACATGAATCCATATACTGCAAAGAGTGGGGAAAAGGAAATTTAGAGGCTTGCTTTATTCTGGTGGAAACTTGTTTGTCAAATATCAGTGGGTCCAGTTCTATTCTGTTATGCATACCAGTTTTGTCCTTTGGACCTACATAGCACTAGAAGGTATATTAACCCATATAACATGCCAAAACCTGAATTTTGCCATAGCAGCAAAAAGCTATGATATTGTTTTATGTGGCTGAAGTCAGAGGGATAACATATGACCCCTTTTTTCCATTTCAAACCCCCCGGCAAAGCGGCTAAAGCTGCTCGTCTCATTTCCATCACATGTTGCAATAGGAAGCGGGCACTTCTGGTTTCCACTTTCATTCACAATTTAAGATCAAAAGGGACAGCACTCAGTAAACAACCAAAATAATCCTTTCAAAGTTGAGAAGATTTCTTTCCTATTTTTCTGGGTGCAAGAGTCCTACCTTCCCACTCCTGGGTAGCAGGAGTCGTTTATTACTATCTCCGCAGTACTGCAGCAGGTCCTTAGCAAGTTAATACACGCACCTTTCCAGGATCCTCGAGGGGTTATAATGCTATTCCTAAACCAAAATATCATCTCCAGAGCAGTTTGCATTTGAAATCAGAATAATTTTCTTTACTTTTTTCAAATTAACATCTCACAGGAGCTCTACAGTGACAGTGTAAATAGTGAGTGTCAGTAATGAACGTCTCCAGCTTTCTTCCACACCTGAGTGGAAGGCACACAATTTGCACAGCAGAAAACTGTGCTGAAAGCAATGAACTCTCTTGTAAAATACAGCAGAGGTTCCTTGTCTTTCAGCTGCCAAGTTGGTTCTAGTTAAAGCCCAGTTTGAAGTGCTTCCCTCTCCCTCCACGTGACTCAATCTTCTGTTTGAAGTAACTGATGCATTTTCAACGGGTTTTTTTAGAATATTGCACCATTGTATAACGTGGTGGTTGCAAATCCCTGAAATACTCTTCTTCAACTGCCCTGAAAGTGCTTAATTTGTCTTTTTCATAGGTTTCCTGGCTATTCCGAATAAAAATACCTTCTTTCAAAAGATACGAAGCACCTGGAGTAAGCTGGACTTTCTGAGGTACCAAACAACTAATTACCCCAAATGTACATTGGAGTTTGCTTTTAGAAATTAATTTTTCTGTGCAGTTTTCATGTGTTGTGGTAAGCAGAAAAAGATGACAGAACATAAAGATTTTATGAGCTGCATATATATATATATATACACACACACACACACGTATATATATATATAAACTTACTATGTTTTTAGCCATTCACGAAAAGTTTTATTCACATGCCAAACCTCTTGATATAATGAGATTTTAAATAGTTTTTATTACAACAATTTTGAGTAGCTTTATGTGTATAAATGTGTGGGGCCCTGTTCTCCAACATTATGGTTTAACTTTCTGCCATATGTAGCGTGGTTCACGTGATCCTGTGTGGAGATTCATGATTCCTTAATGTTATTTCCTTTTTCTGAAAGATAAAAGTATCTGAAGTGGAGATTCTTTGTCTGGGAGTTGTAAGCAAGCAAGAAAAACAGGAACATTGTTAAATGGTCCCTGTAAGCTAGGAATCAAAAACCTTTGTCACAAGCTAGGGTAGTTTTAATTCTGCGCTTGAGGAAACAAAACACAGCAAAATTTCTGCAAAAGCAGAAAGAAAACAACCTCCTGGCTCGCACTGTCTAGTTCATTGTGATGCTACTATGGTTACTTCAGGAAAAAGAAAATAGCCCTAGTAGCCTTGAAATGGAACATTCTCCTCTGGCAGTGGAGTGGGTTCCTTTATTGATTTGAGCAACTTTTGCAACTGTGTACATCTGACTGTTTTTGCCTAATGCTGGCTCTTAATCCTTCTAGCCATGATGACTAATTTGTTTCTTATTGAAATTTTACAAATGCTTTCTCCCTAATGGAAGATCACCATCTGTCTAGTCAAGGTGCTCTTTCACTTACACTATGCCCGTATGTCAGAGATAAGTTATTTCCTCTTGTTCGTGATTTGGGCAGTTGAAACCCAGCAGCTAATTGAAAGGAGATATTCAATAAGTAGATCTAGTTGGAAAACTACTTTTTTTCTTCTCTAAAATGCCTCTTACTTTTTCTTTCCAGCTGAAAATTTTCCCCCAGGATATATTGCAAAGCAAACTGAAACAAATATTTGCAACATTTTGAAGTGCAATTTCTAAACAAAATGAAACAGAATTTTTGTTTTGAATTCAGTTGTCATGTTACTGCAGCGTATAGAGGGAAGCTGCAGCGAGTGCTGAAGGATTAGCTGGCTGGGTGTGCAGAGCAGCTGTGACATGCTGCTGTCTGGATGGGCTGGCAGGTCTGAAGCAGGGACTGAGCCCCTCCAGCTCCCATGCCATGTGGGATCAAAGGGAAGAAGCCCTTCTGCAAGCTGAGAGATCTCCTAGGTGTGTATTAGGGAAGAGAAATACCTGGGGGCTTTGCTATCACTTAAAGAGGAGTGAAATGGTTCTGTGTAATGGTGAGTGAGGGAAAGTACACGTGGAAGCTGCTGGAGTTGCTAAGGGCCAGAGCTGTGACATGGTCAGGAGTTTCCTGGGGAAGCGAGCCAAGCATTTGGGGTCGATGGTGCCTGTTCAGAGCCAACATGGGGGTGTGTTTATGGCTATTACACTGGAGCATTGCTTACACAGCACGGTGAGCATTTGCCCTACCCTTGCACTCCTTGGCTTACTGAAGTTTTGCATTTTGGCAAGGACAGCTTTGGGGAATGGGTGCAATACCACCTGAAGCTTCAGCACAGTCGTACTTTGAAAGACAGGAGTGCAGAGCTGCCAGCAGAGCCATCAGAGAGACAGATGTGGTTATGTTCAGAAACACGTCTGGTTCATTAGGTGGTGGTTGCAGTAACTAAAACTGGGTGAGAAAGGAGCTGTGAGGTTGTCTAGCAAAGGACCGTAGATCCTTTAAAGGTCCCTTGAACCCAAACCATTCTATGATTTATGTAGGGGAGCAGAGACACCAGTATGATGGTCACTGTACAAGGAGCTGGGGCGCCTACGTGCAATGCACTTCTAGCCCTTCCTTATCTGTACCACTGTGCACCAGAATTTCAGATGCTCCAAACTGCAGAGCAGTCAGAGGAAAGGTGGATTTCAGAGCAACTGCTCAGCCTTTTAAAGAGAAGGGGATTTTCAATATTGAGCTGTAATGAGAATCGTGAATAGGCATGAACTCTCTTTAAAATCACTTTTGTAATGCTGATAGAGCGGGAGAATATTACCACTTGGTTTGCTGTTATTCAGTTATTTTTAAGCACCTTTTGTCAGATTTGTAATAAGAACAGATAAGGCAACTAGCTGCTAGGCTTACTTGTGTGCTGTAAATATCGGAGATCATTAAATGTCACTGGGAAAGTTCCTGTTATTACATTGATACTCTATAGGAACGGATATTCTCTATTGACTTGATGCATTTGACATCAGACCCAGTTTGTAACTCCATCCCTTCTCAGCCTCTGCTTTCAGTGAGGGGAACATAGACACAGCCTCAAACCTTCTGTCCTTTCCTCCCTCTTTTTGCTGTAATGTAAACAGGCCTAATGATGCCTGCTCCAAGAGATGGAACAATTGTCAAAGTATTTGTGACGCAGAAGAATCCTCCTGGGGAAGGAGGAGGATATTCTGGTGTTCCTCTCCCCAGCACCAGAGCTCTGGCTGTACTGTTGAGACACTTACCAGCATGTTGGTACTGGTGAATTAGACTCAGATGACTGAACAGCAAAGATACTATAAAATAGGGACTTTTTCCTGTTCCATGTGTTTAGCCCTGTACCACGCAGGGTTATTCAAATGCCGGGGGATGGCTCTGGGGGCTGGCGTTATCATCTCGTCACTGTGCCTGCGCTGTCTCTGCTGTGGGTTGACACTGATCCAAGTTGTGGCTGAGGGCTCGGGGGATGTTAACACAAACATGAATATTTGCATTCGTTAATGAAATTGAGGCATTCGCATTCAAAGAACCTGATTGAAGCTCAGAGAAATTAATGTTCATTTTCCAAAGTCACTCATGTTTAATGGTTCTGTAAAAGGTACCAAAAGAATTGGGTTTTGACTGCAGATATTGTGTTGTGTGTCACAAGCAGTAAAGGAAGGTTCAGACTTAATAGATGCAAAGATGACTTGCCTGAATAAGACTTGGTAAGACAAATTTCAAACACATTCTGCACACACAGAAGCATCAGTATTTGTCCTGACACCAATAACAAACACCAAAGTTTATCTTGGTTTTTTTGCTTGGTTGGTTTTATGGTTCACATCAATGTAATTATCTGTGCCTCACAATCATCAGTGTTTCTCCTTGCAACACTTGTCTGAAGGAAAGAAGTAATTGCATTGATTTTGTATTTTTTTGACATATAGATGCACTGTTGCACAGGGAGGTGGTATATGATTTGCATGAAGTTATTCAGGATATTTCTTATGAAACCAATAGCTGATGCTGATTTTCTCATGCCACAGATAAAGACTAACCATTAACTCATTAGTGATAGATGAAATTAAGCTACTATTTTTATATACTTTTTTTTTCAAAGGCTTGATCAAGTGCTTGTCTTAAATACAAAACACATGGAGTAAAATGTGTATCTGAGGGGGGTATTTCCTGCTAGTAATATTACTAGGGTAGCATCACTATTGATACACTCTTAATTCCACAAAGCTTAAAGAACCTTGGTTAAAGGAAGCAAACACTGTTGTAATGCAAAAAGTGACTGGCGACAAGTCAAGGCTGGAGTCAAGGTCTGGGGTACAGCCATATGCTGTAGGTCTTGTTCCACACCTGCAACCCGCTGAGCGCTGCAGCGCTCCTCGCAATTAAGGGACGTCTAATGCTCCTTTCTGCGCAGCGTTGGCAGAGATATGGTTCAAGTTTGTCTGACTGCTTACCTCTGGATTTTGTTGGCTACATCACTGTGATATCCCTTTTGGACTTTAATTTTCCAATGACAGCACATTGCTAAATGGTTTTCTTGCTCAGTCGTACCAGTTTGTACTCCCTGACTTCACTGGGGTTGCCTAGAGAAACCAAGCAAGGTGTGGTCCTGCAGCTCTGGTGCCAGAGCTCCTGGGGCTGGGCAAGTTATTATCCTACATGCAGAGTTTGATAGGAAAAAATTAAATGTCTGCACTTCCAGACCTAGAGTTACCTTAAGCTTTCATTAAACTTAGGTGGCAGCAGCTAACGGTTACAAACAGATAATGGAAAACAGTGCCAGAGGGGCTGAGCTTTTCTGGTTTGCTCACAGTGTAAGTTATCCCCAGGGTAAACTACATCAACTGTACTTAAACCAATGCTAAAAGATGCTTCGCTAACCTGCCCACAGAAATAGCCAGGCACAGAGATTTCGCAGCCTCCTAGGACTTTAGAAAGAAATGATCATTTTTTATAACGCTTTCTGCTTTTACCACTCTGAAATTATTTCCGCAATAAAGAAAGCAGGTGTGCCTGAGCCAGGACTCCTGAGGAGTACACAGAGCCGAGCAGGCCTCTAGCTTGCCATCAACACACCAATGACAATGGCTTCATTCAAACCAGGACACTCTAGACAAAGTTTTAACTCCTGGTTCCATCAAATTCAGTTTTTATATCAATGTCCACGCATCCCAAAAAACACCTGAAACCCAGTCTGGTGCTTGACAGCTTCTTAAATCTTTTTTTTTTACTAAAATTTCCTACAAAACCACAAGTCTGTCCATTTACAAACTGCTTATACTCCCTACCCCCTGGTGCTGGCAAAATATTATGAAGCTTAATTCTGATTATTTGCATTTCCTGCGTTATCCACTGGTGCTTCTTGGTTTCACTTCATACCCTTTCAAGAGGCATTTCACAGATGCATTTCACAGATACAGTATTCTCTAGTGGAGCAGATGGGAACGTTTACATCTGCAGCTCAGAGGTTCTCCTTTGTTCCAGTTCCTGAGAATTAACCTTGCCTAATCCCTCTATGCACTTTCCACTCTGAACTGTCCCACCCCTGAAAGGAAAAGCGAAGCCCATAGTGCATAAATATCTGTATTAAGATATCCAAATTTAAAATAAAGATCTTAAAAATAAAATAGTTACTGACCTTTTACCTCATTTATAATTAAAACCCGTTCTAATGTTGTGCATATAAATAATAGATAGCTGTTTTCACAGATCAATGCCTTCTCCTGCTTTATAGGAAACATTTTTAGGTAAAATTACTGTGCCTTTAAGTTTAATAGGAAAATTTGATGTGTTAGCAACTATGGGTTGATCTCTGTACATTTTTCAATTGTAAATTGCACTTTAAAAATGCAAACAATTATTAATATTGATTTGGACTAAAACAATATTGAATTTCAATATATTTCTGGCTTTTTTATGAATTACCCTGCACAGCCAGTGTGATGATGATGAAAGAGTATTTGCACGCTCAATTTCTTTTCTGCAAGAAACCTTGAAAAGTGCTAGTTGTGTTTAGGCTGATAATGATAAACCCATGCATTCAAGGAAAATAAGACTACCTTAAAAATCTCAACTGAAGCACAGTAAATGAATATTTCATCCTATATGTGGAGTTCTTATATCATGGTAGGTGAACTTCTGTTATTAACAAATATTGAGAATTTAGTTAGAATGCAGCTCACTGCCTGAGCCTTCTGTTTTGGTTGTGCATTGCACACAATTACAAAATGATGTCAATCCATCACTGCAATTTCCTGCAACTAAGCAAAGAGACGAATACATTCGTGTCCTAGAACGCTGTAAGATGCCAATTTATTTAAGTGCTATTAAAACCATGTTTCTGTGCTGCGGCTGGAACAAAGCTTTTCATAGCTCTGTTGGTAGAAGGTTTGGAGCTTTTCTTCTGATCTCAAGTAGAATCTCAAGGCCTGTTTGCCGATTGCTTACTTGGATACCCCAGCATCTCCCTAGAGGCCCCATCCCGGGGCCGGCCCTTCCCCACGCGATGCGGCCGCGGCCAGAAAGGTCACTCCAGCCGAGCGCCCTCATTACACCACACCGGGCTGACTGGCAAGGGCAGCTCCCCAGAGCCCTGCCAAACGTGGACAGAATTGTCTGGAAAACAGAAACCCCTTCCCCTGGGGACAAGAGGCGTATTGAATCAGGACAAAACACTCAAGTGAGATTTTTGTAGAAATGGATTTTCAGAAAAAAACTAATTTATTGGGCCCTTAAGTGGCGTTTTCATTGTGCCTGGCTGCTAACCGCTTGGACAGCTGTGCAGAAAACTTGTGAACTGCCAAGGGTTTTCTAGGCATGTGGAAGGCTCTAATTCTCCCCACGTCATCCTCTTCCTCTCCCTTCGCAGCCGTCCACGTGCCAGGAGGACAGAGAGCTGGGGACTGCTGACCTCCAGCAGCCTCCCTGGAAACCAGCTGCTGGACTCACTTTTTGCTGAAAGTGGAGCTGAGGAGCACGTAGCAGGCAGCAGCTGGGCGAGCCTTCATTTAGATTCTCCCAGGGAAAAATGTATTTTTCCAAACTTTCTTTTCCCACATAGAAAACTTCAGTTCTGTGAAAAGGGCATTTTCTTACTGAAAATCCTTCTGCTGGAGAATTCCCCAACCAGCTCTTTTTCTGGAACTTACTCCCACATAGACTGAAAATAACCCAAACTTGGTGTCTTTCCAGTCATGTTACAAAAGCTAATGTTTTGCTACAGTCCCTGGAGACGGCAGAGTTGTGCAACTTATATTAAGAAAGGGTTAGTAGCCAGCTAGCAAGTGTCTGCACGACTGGTTTGAATGCTGCTGGCCCTTAATTCAATCATATGTAATGAATGATTAATAATATTAAGGCACTTAACCTTGAATGGTGTTGTAATTATTTTGATTATGAAATAAAATCCAGAAAGCATTTATGACATCTACTATATTTAAACCTCATTATTTTGGAGAGCATCATTCAGGCATTTTGAACACTTGAAATCAGTAAAGCAGAAAAGTGAAATGACGTATGATTTTTCTTTACCTAATACAGCCGCTCTCTAGTGTGATTTCTCCCTTCTATGGGTAGAGTAGTAAGTAGGTAACAGCAAGTGCCCTTCTGTTCCTTCATTTCACAGGTAATCTTGTTTCACTGTTTTATGCTCAGATGCCCATAAAAGTATAGTCACCCCTCTCTCTCTTATTTCGCATTGTAATGGCATTGTGGATTTGATTAGAGCCAGTCAATTTTCTTTGCCAAAATGGCTTTTTAACAAAACGGACCTTTCAGAAAATGTGTTCTTTGGTCATAATTTTGTGATGTAAAAGGTGCTTTCCTTGACAAAGTTAAGTTCTGTGTCCTATATTGCCAAAACTAATACTGTGTATATTACTATAGTTTTATAATACATATATGTTGCATGATATATAGTATATCAATAGAAAATAGTCTTAAGGACTGCAGCATCCAGGAAAAACCTGGAGCTGTATCGGTTTGATGCAGTAAATGCAACCCATAATACCTCTGAGCAGAGAGAAGTCCAGTTTTTAAGAAGGAAGAATCATAGAATCATAGATATTCTTCCTGTTAACTTTTCCTTCCGTTGATCCAGATCCTCCCCAGTCACTACATACTCTTTAGCCAGATTAATTTTGGGTACACAACTGATTTTTTTGCCTTCCAATCTAAACAACTGTGGCCAACAGTTAATTCTGCATTGCCTGAGAACAGGCACAACATAATGGCTGCTGGGGATTCCCTGACGGGTGTCTGTTTAAAAAGGAGAGAGCATGTCAGGTGGTGGGGCTGCTCCACTTGAAGGATGTACCACCAGGAACAACAGATCCTAGCTTTGCTGTGCACTATTTCTCCTTTCATCGTCCTGGTTTTAGGTTATACATTTTAGCCCTCTCCATCGTCACTCTGCTTGATGTCTCCCAGGAGATGCTTCCTGGCACCCTAAGCTGGTATCAAAATTCTCACTCAAGTTCACTGAAAGCAACTTCTGGCTCCTTGGCACCTTTCTTTCCAGACCGATGCTTCTACTCGTTCTAGCAACAGGGAAATATCCAGATCCTGAAATCCACCTTTTAGTAATTACTGTATGTTCTGCTGCCTCACCAGATGACAGCTCATGGTTGTGTGACTCCAATAGAGGAAAAACAGCGTAGGACTTGAGGAAAATATATTTTTAAAGTCAAATCAGGCTGCACATTATTTCTATCCCACTTGTAATTAGCCGTGTGTGGGCTGATCAGTAGCAATAAGCTGTGGTTAGAACTGTAACTTAGTTGTGCCACTCTGGGTGTCACATGTTGCTGTAAAAGTTTAATCTAACAAACTAGAGGGGCCATTAGAGGAACTCCTGTGGTTTTAGATAGCAGTGTTTCAGCTCTGCAGCCCTCTTCAGGGCTAATAATGACTGGAGTTTATGTACATTCACCACGGTGAAAATTACAGCTTTGCCCATATACTAACTTGCTGTGTGTGCCTAAGAGTGGCTGGACCACAGTGTTAGATCCCCAAAATACCCAGGTATAACAGAGGGGTTAAGTGCACCATTTTAGACTTTATTCTGGACTTTCCCAGCTTCCAGCCAGCCCATTAAATTCCTTTTATTTAAATTGTTAATATTTTTAATTTGTTTTTACAGCTGGATTTCACATCCCTTTTCAGTAGCATCATGACTGTATTATTAGATGTTGCATTGCATCATGGGGTGGATCTGAGACCTCTTTAAACTATTAGCTCTGGTTTAAACATGTTTCCAGCACACACTATGGAAGAAAGCACTAAAGAGCTTCCTTCCCACCTAAGGATACTGGAACTGCAATATCGTAATTGTTGGCAGAATATTATTAGAGAGCGGTAAAACAGAATTAATTGAGAGCATCAAGACTAACATAAGTAAACTGTGCATCTGATGGCTAATGGCTGTGATATATTCGTGTTCTAGAGACCTACCGAAACATTAAAAAAGCTACTTTGGCTTGAACCATTAGTGGTAGCTTCTTTACCACCTCTGTTTATTTTTCTCCTTCTTGCCTCATCCTTTTTTTCCTATTCTGCCTATGTATAATGAGAAACTTCCTGTTAAAGTGTTTTAGCGTCAAAGATATGGAAGAGAGAACCCAGGGGACTTGGGAGACAACGCAGCCAAACAGCAACCGTAGGCAGCGAGCAGCGACAGTGTGGTGGGGGAATTTTCAAGCTGAGTGTATGTGGGCTATTTCTAAACTATTCTCAAAAGCATCTCAGAAAAGCAGCCTTATTGTCATAGACTTACTTGTCTGCAGAGGGATTCAGGCACTCTCAAGAAAAAAAATAGGAGTCTGTCAATCAGGAAAATGAACAAAACCCCTAAACTGAAGACCTATTTGAGGTGGTGAAGTGTTTGAACTCTGTCAGGAGCATCACCTGACCCTCACTCCCACAGCTCTTCCCAGTTTAGCTACAGGAAGGGTTGCAGTTGGGCATACAGATCCCTTACTGTTAAATGGGGCTTGTATGAGACACCTGACCGACTGCTTACCACTGACTGAAACAGTAAGTCCTAATGATCAACACCATCTCCTCCCGTCACACGTAAACCCGCTATAAAACTCAGTCTTATCAGAGAAGAAATACACAAGATGGCAAATGAGATTCTGAAGCATATGGCAGCACACAGTGTCAGTAAAGTGTGAGCCTCTCTGAACTGGCTTCTTGTTGCTTGGCTGAGATGCCGGAGAGTAACTAGAGACTGCATCTTGCAGAATGAGAGAGGAGAATTAGCAGCTGATTTTCTCCTACCTCCTGCTCTACTGTGGATTTGCTGCCCTTCAAAATGTTATGACTAATGCATAAAGCTTCTCTCCAGACACTCAACTTTTCACTAGCATGAGACTTTAAAAAAAAAAAAGCCATGACTGTGTCTTTGGCTGTAGGTCTCCAGGCACATAACCTTTACTGTGTATGCCACGCTGGCATTTGTTGTCGAGTCTGTGCTGTGTTTATCAGCCTCCCTTACTTGCTGTGTGTACTGCAGTCTCTTAGATCCTTCTGTATTTACTCTTTGCCACCCTCCCCCATAACTACAAAACTAAATGGGAACAGGATCTCTTGGAGAAACAGCCCAAAGGGCCTAGGCAATATTTTGTGCTGAATTTATCTCCTTGGGCCTTTACATGTCATTGGTGTATCTTTCAAGATACCTCTGGGGTTTTGAAACTAATTTTCCATCATAATTAATGAGAAACTTATCCTCGTGCTTCCTTTCATTAATGTCTAATACAGGAATGAGAAGAAGTGCTGTATATGCACACTCTTTTTAACTTGATGATGCCATATGCAAATAATTAAACAAGGCACAGAAGCAATGGTTAAAATTCAGCAAAATTTCCTCATTAAACTAAGCAATTATCTGCAAGAAGAGAGACATCTGAACCCTCTCCCCCCACACCCAGGATAAAATCTCCACGTCTTGCAGATGTTTAATTTTTACTTAGGAGGAGAAAATTCACATTTAATTGCCATCAAGGGTGAGGACAACATGGTGGGTGCATAGATGGTGACACTCTGTTTGTATCTGTCAGTGACTCTGACTTTGCATGTGATCTGTTTGGATACTGGATGCAAGGGCACAGTTCTATGCAAAATCAGTGGAAACATTAATTGAATTCCAGCTATGTCATGTGCTACTGTGCAAAAAAAATGAGTCACGAAACTTTAGGGCCATAACTTGCTGTTTGGTGGCAGTACAACTCAAGCAGCTAATACTTCTAGACGTCTTGTCCCGCCTGCTGCGTTACTTTGGCATAGTGTCTTTGAGATGGGTAGTGAGCTGAGGAAACTGATTAAGCTGAGAAACGGTCTATCAAAAAAGAACAGCACCAAAAGAAAGTCATATGTGTGGAGATAAATGTATTTTCAAAGCACTTAATCAGATTAAACCCCTCCATGTTCTGTTCTTGCACTACAGTTTATCTATTTAGTCACCTGGACTGTCCCTGTTGCTGTAATACTTGAGATTTTCACAATCTATACTTGTGAAAACAACATTGTTATTCTCATTTTACAAATGAGAATCTGAGGCAGAGAAATCTGAAGAACCTGCCTAGAGAACTGGGAAATCAGTGGACAAGAAGAGGCTGAGTTTGGCCTGTCCAAAGTTCAGGTTAATATTCCAGCTACAGGATCCTCTTCCTTTTCCTCAGTTACTGGAAAATAATGAAAAAGGTAAAATATTTATTTTTTATGTAAGTGCATATTGAATATGGAAATCTGAGGACAGGAATAGATTTTTTTAAACTTAGAACCAGAAGGTGTGTAAATCTGTCAAGAGCTTCAGTTAGGCAACTGTTTTGCAGTAGCTAGGATGTAGGTTAGCGGTTTCAGCAAATACACAAGTAATTCACTGAAACTCCTTTTGTTCTAGCTGACAACATAAAAGCAATGAGAGAAAGAAAAAATAAATCACTGGGGAGTAGTGTGGCATCTTTCAAGGTTTCCAGTGCAATATACACAGAATTACATTGATGAGCTTTTGTAGGGCTAATGAAGGGGTGTCAGACTGGCAACACCAAAACCTGGTGTATTTGCTGAAAGGAACAATATGAGAAGGAGTAGCCGAGATTCCCTTTTCCAGACACACAGTGAAAAGTCATGAAGGGAAAGCCATGTACATTTAGTCTCTTTTTCTTTCGGCAGTGGTACAGCCAGCAGCCCTGGGCAGTGCTGACGGGGAGGTGGGCAAGCGAGCGGGTCCTTAGGTGTTGCTAGGGCTGTGGGACAGAAAAGCCATTTGCCTGTGGGGAAGGGAATCTAAGCTGGGTAAGTGCAATCCATAGAGCTACATTATTATTACATATTATGTGCAATATATGGCACATAATTATCTATTATGTACAATATACATGAAGGATGTCACTGCTGTCCCTGTGGAAAGTCCCTGCAGGTCTAAATGTGTGCAGAGAGGGTCACTGTTCAGTGAGGTCTGAAAGGTGGAGGGAGTTACCAGTTGGCAAGCTCCTTTTCCTCACTCCTTCCAACAGTTGGTAACAGATTACTAAAGCACTGTATTAATTTATTGCAATAGTGAATCGTGGTTAGTGGGATGTGAATTAATGAGGAATCTCCCAGAGAGTAGGAGGTACCTTAACCTAGCTTCTCCCATGGTCACCTTGCATTGTATTTCATTATTAGTAAAGCTATTATTATTTTTCCGTGTTGTAATGGCCAAGCCAAAACTTTTATTTACTTAACAAGAAGTTTTAAAACAGAACAACCAGTGCTCAGCAACTTTTTTAGATGAGTTCCCGACAGGGGTTTTATGAGGAGCAAGGTTAGCACTTCAGGATAAACGCAGTTCTGAAGGTTCTGCAGCGGCCTGGCAGGTAGATGTAAAGTGTGTTTAACAAACAGCAGCAACAATCAGAAAACCACCACTGGCAAAAGACTTGCTGAGGTGTCTGTTGCTGCAGCCTTGTTTGCCAAAGAAGTTGTCTGTAAACCCTGCCATCATTAAAATTCTCCACAGTGATAACAGCACTTTCCCTGGAACATTTTGTTGAAGCTTGCAAATGGAATTATCTGCTATGACTGCTCTTTTGAGCAGTGTAAATCTTCAACAACAGTCCTAAATACACCTGTGATATACAGTGCGTGGAACACCTATTTTTATAAATATCTCTGCAGAGGAACGCTAGAGGTAGGAAGAATAAATTACAAGCAAGAAAATGTCATTTAAAAATGTGCTCTAACCCTGTTTACTCCTACTGTCTCTCTGCACTGTTCTACATTAATTTAGCTCCAGCACCTGCAAAGGCAAAGGTCACAGCTTTTATTTACATAACACAAAGTTTCTAAATAACAAGCATTAAAGAAGTGAAGCTTTGCAAGGGGGGAGAAAAAAAAAAAATATGAACAAGAAATGATAGTTTAGCCTCTGTGGTCAGAAAGATATCAGCATTGGGAATAATATGCCATTTTAACAGATACATAAACTCTATCACCTGAATATAGTACAAATACCAGACTCCCTGCTGAGGAAATCATATCTCATTTCAGTTGAGGGACACCAAATTACTCTCTGTTGCCTTGCAAGTGCTCGGCACCTCACCACGCACGGGACAACTGCGTTTCTGCTTTAGGCTATGACTGCTCCTCAGAGATCTGAAATGACTTCCCTGAATTTGGGTGTAATCTCAGGCATGAAGTACTTCTTAATCTAATCCTAAACTGCTATTGCATATAAATATTCAAAGCTGAATTTAGTGCCTGGAAAGTGAAGGAAATGTTCAGCAATGGCCCTTTGAGCACCCTCTGTCTTAGAGTTCACAGCCCTGCCTTATATTGGCAAAGTTTGGGCTGTTTAGAAAGGACCAGAAAGCTTTGCCACATCCCTCTGCTATAAATCAAAAAGGTCTGTTTCATCTTGCAGCGGGTACAGGAACAGGGAACTAGTGTTTCTCTCCTGTTTTACTCCACTCTAACGCTGCTCATTTTGGTGAGTTTTAGGATGAAAGAATCTGGTCAGGCAAAAGAACCTATAAAGCTGATGTAGGATAATGATGGTCCAGGTCTCTTATTATAGAGGAGGTAACAAATATGGTCTGGTCTTCTGGTCTTATCCAGAAGAAACAGTTGCATTGTACTGTCCAAAGGAGATTCATAACTATGACCCAGTAGAGAGGTTATGCTGCTGCTGTACTGAGTTAGCCAGTAAAACATGTTATGTTATGCTATTGTACCTTTAAATAATGCAGAGAGGGTATGGTAGATGCAGTCGTGTGCTATGGAGCTTGTATCATTTTCTACCTGTCTGGAAGATGACTTTTGTCACCTGTGCAATATAACTCCTATGCAGCTGCTATAACTGCTAGATGTGCTGCTGCCAGGGAAAAACGCACAGCTCTCAGGCATTGGCCATAGTGAAGGATGATTGGGAAGAAATATAGAATTCATTTTCAGGATCACCTTCTACTCACAGCAAATGAGAAGTACATATGGATGTTTTCATTTTTCATTTTGTCCCATGTGGCCCAGGCTTTGTAACTAGTGTCAACTCAACAGTCAGTTGGTATTCATTACACCAGAACCAGAGCAAGGAATTTCTAAAGACCTTAGGGAAAGCATTTTTGGTTTCTCATGCTCGAGAGAAACTTTGGAAAAATCCCAAGCGTGGAAAGAAAATGGGATAAGAATTTTTGACTTTCAATGAGCCATATCTGCACATACACATTTCCTGTGTTACCATATTTTAGAAGGACTTTTGAAACTGATGAGACGTGACCAACCCCCACCGTTTCCCAGAGATGTGGTGAGGCTCTGCTTCTCTTTTGTAATTCAGGGCTACGGTAATAATGCTTGCATTATACGCTCAGTTAAATTACCCTTCCCAGAGGCAGTGCTCCAGCCTGCTCCTATGGGTACCAGGAAAAATGCTGCCTGTGAGAGAACAGGTGAGAGAGACGCTGGTCCACTCTGTCCTGACAAGCCCCAGCTGGTAGGTATCGCTCTTATCAAGAGCATTCAAAGTCCTTGCAAGGAGCATGGTGAAGCTGCTTCCTTGTCTTTGCTGCAGCCCCTCTGTGGCTAGTCCCTCTTATTTACTTGCTGAGGCAGTAAGGTGGAGACAAAAGCAGAGAGAGCTGGAAGGGGACATGTCTGGTGCTGGTGAGTGGCACTGCTAAAGGGCCAGCCCATCCCTGAGGAGATGGGAAGGGCACGTAGGGGGCTGCTGTCTGGAGCATGCATGATGCAGGAGTGTTACGGAGAAGGGGCAGCTGGAGACCATGCTAACAGCAAAAGCATGGGAGTAGAAGGCCGAGATTGCAAAAGGGAAACTGAGCCCCAGGTGGGGGAATAGTGCCTGGGTAGCAAAGCTAGTGAGGGAAGAAACAAAGAGACAGTGGGAGTCCCAAAATTAGAAGAGATTTCAGTGCTATGAAGACAAAGGGAGAGAAAGCTGTGGATTTTGTATCCTGAATGTGTCCTACTCAGGTAAATCACTTTTTCCCTCTTTTTTGTTTCCCTGTTGTGTGTAGTGAGTGATATGGCAGCCTCTGCTCCCTGCCTGCACAGCTCCCGAGGGCTCTGCATTGCCAGGCCACTGCCATACAATGCCACAAAGGTGGTGCCTTCCTGGGATGGATGATGTGATCTCTGTTAGCAGGCACACCCTCTTTGGTTTGGAAAACATTTTGGAATCTTTTGGGTTGAAAGGTGCAACACTGATGCATAATTCTCTGCTAAAAGGGTATACCCAAGAAAGAATCAATAGCATAACCCCAACACATCGCTTCTCACACAGGAGGCTCTTGGATCCTGCCCAGTGTTTGTAAAGCAAGTGTAAATTAATGAACATATTCATTATTAATAATTACACAAACATATGAAAACCTTTTAAATAAATACTTGAAAGAGTACTAAGCCTACTACTAGAATGAAGTCTATGAGTTCTCAGCAGCAAAATGCAGAAAATTGTGGCTGAAAGGAACAGTTGTTTAAAATGAATGTTTTCAGTGTGCTGAACTAAAATATAATTCAAACACATATAGAAAACACACAGGCTGGCTTTCAATAGCACAACCCACTGAAATACCTATACAAGTAACCGTGTTTGGGATCAGCAAGGCTTATTCTATTTATTAAATCAATAAGTGTAAAGCCCGTAGACGATTTCAGTTATCAAACTCTTCCAAATGAATATCCCAAGCACTTCTAATCACAACCATCTCATTTCCATTATTTTGACCTCCCTCTTCTTTGGCTGGATCAATAATGTCTGATGTAATAATTTATCAACATATACGGGGAAAATTATTGATTCTACTTGTACATGTTAGCTGGGAGAAGACTATGTCATGCTCTCACTTTAGTCTAAATGCCTTCTAGATTTAAATTAAGCTGCATTCAGTATTTGTATGAAGGATATTAGCAGTGTATGTAAAACAAATCACTGTAGCTGAAATGGATGTTTTACTTGCCCCAGTTCCCCTGATAGTTTTATGGCACCCGTCACTGCAATATCTGTTTTTCATACTCTAATTGCTTTGTGAAATCTCTTGCTCCTCCTCCGCCTCCCACCCCTGTGCCTTGGCGCAGCGCACTGCAACGCAGTCTGACACTTTTCATCCTGCCTCTTGGGGAGGCTGAACTTAAGGCCAACTGGAGATTTTATTTAGTTGAGAGATGTACTATAAGGGTAGAAAGCTTTCATGTAAATCCTGGATGTTCACAGAAGGATCAAAAGCTTACATGTCTAATATGGTATGGAGTAGGATTAATATTTGGCCACAATACACTTTTAGGTGTGGGGTTTATTGGTGAAAGTAGTATTTGAAAGATGACAATGAAGAAATACACGTTATGTACATTATAATATGCTGTATTTTGTAACAGTACTGTGCCTGAGAACTATCAATTGCAACTCATCTACAAAAATCAAACACATGGAAATCTGGCTAATTTTTTTTCTTAACAGCTCCGTACTAATATACCTTGGGGAGACAAAGATCAAAATACTAAAACAATGTGCTGAGTCATTAAGGGGAATGAACCACTAGAACCATCCCTTCTTCCAGCAGCTATAATCTGTCATCAAATTACTTACCTAATGCATATGTTGTAATAGCCAACTGCAGTTTCTTTTTCATATCCTTTTGTTTCAGATGAAGCGACTTATAAATTGCAAATGTTTCTTCCCTTAGATGCAAGAGCATAAATCACAAGGAATACTGAGCTCTGCCTGATATTGATTCTTTCGTGAACTAAGCCAGATGGGTTCAGATATGAGCATGATCTAATATTCCCCTTAGCTTGATTTATAGATTTCTTTGTGCATTACCTGACCATAAATGAGTCTTGCATTATTTCTTGTGTGCCTGTCAAATTAAAGAAAAATATTCTCGTTGACCTTTAAACCTGGGAGAAAAAAATGAGTCAGAGACATTTTACTGCATGTATTACAGTGATCTTAGTGCTTACATGCCAATTAAGAGTGTGTGATTATGAAAGAGGTCTAGTAATTTGTGTTGTGTGTAATGATTTCATTTTCCTGTAAAGCACACAGTAGATATACAGACAGTAGCATAAGCTACATTGCAAATAACCCTGGAAGAGAGAAAAAGAGGAGAACAGTTTGGCACAATTCACTACCTAATTTACAAAAATGAGCACTGATTGCAAGAACTGAAATGTTTTTCTGGAAGAAAATAATGTTCTTTAAGCAAAAACACAGAAATGACTGCCACATAAGGTGTTAATGCCCTTAAAGGGAATGAGCATCATGAGGCATTTGCTGACCCCAGAGACCTCTTCTGTGAACAAAATGAGTTTAATACGTATGGAAAATAACAAGCAATGTATCATTAGGGCACAACCCTGGGCTCAGGACTTGCAGCCAAACTCTGGTGGGAGACACTAAGTTTTAACTGAGCAAAAAGCTAACGCATAAACTGAAGAGACTGACCTCAGTGATCCAGCACCTTCTCCCGCAGTTTTCAAGAGTGGTTTTATAGCCTAATGAGCCTATTACCTGCTCTGTGTTTATTTGTAATTAATGCTCAGAGCTATCAAATCTAGACATTAAAAAAGAAAGTATTTCCATCTTTGCCCTTCAGTTTTTTGACCGTGTGAAGGATGGTAAATATGCTCTGAAACTGCTCAGCAGACCAAATCCCTGTCACATATCTATTCAGGTTGTATCTCTATTCTGTATCTGTATCAGATGACGTTTTCAGGAAGAACAAGATTTTAGCTTCTGTCTTCTAAGAAAGCACTCTTTTAAGGAGTCTTTCCATGCTGTGTGGGCATGCCACAGAATCTGCCTGGTAGCCCTGGCCTGGGCTCATCTAGGAATAGGCAGACCTGTTGTTGTTCTTGGCTCTCTTTTTCAGATACCCTTCCATGTGTCTGTATCACCAGAAAAATCCCTTTTTAGATTCTTCTCCAGCTTGGGTATGCTTAGACTAGCCAACCTAATCCTACAATTGAAAACAGGGGTTTAGGAATATTAATGTTCTTCTCCAGTCTCTTGTCAAGGTCACTGACCTATTGAGTACCCTGTTTTCTAGCCTGCAGTCCTCATTATTTTATTCCTAAAAGGCTCTACTGTAGCAAGAAGGCTTTTCTTAAACCTTCCAAGTGGCCAAAGGCTGAAGTGTAGCCAGGGTTTTACATCTGCTCAGGGAGGCACCTGAACAGTATATCTATTTTGGGGGCTGGTGTGAGAGAGGGTCACAAGTATAGATTTGCTTTGTTTTGGATGCTTTATTTTAATTCCAGTGGCTGATCACATTTGTTTATTTTTATTACAGTAAGCTTCCAGTCCCTGAGAATAGGCTCTGTGGTGCTAAAGACACTTTTATTATATATGAGACTTCAAGTGATAGTCTTTGCCCTGAGGAGTTCACAATAAAAATAAGCAGACAGATAGAGAGATAAAAGACATGATTCAGCATCAGATGTAATTTGCTGTATGAAGCTGATCCAATTGTATTTGAAGGATTTATTTTACAGATGAAGAAACTTAGGTGCAATGAAATGAAATGACTTGCAGAAAATACTGCAGAAGTCTATGGAAAAATAGGAACTAAAACTTCGGTTGCCTGTAGCTCCCAGGACAGCCCTTCACTCTGAAGCAGAGGGAACTATTTATGCTCTACGTGAACACGACGACATCCCAATCTGTGGATATTACACAGCCTTTACACAGTTATGCCACACAGCAGACTTCTTAAAATCCCTCTACTGTGCATAAGCCTGGCACTATCTTTTCTTTCTTCTGTGAGTAGTTCTTACTCAGAGATACACTTTTGACTTCTGCCCCAAATGGTGCTTTGAAGAGATATGTTTACTGCATCAAGTCATAGAAAATACACCTAAATTCCCTGTTCCAGTCAGTATATTTATATGAAAAGTATTGTGGCAATAAATCAAAATGCAGTGATTGCCATTCCTCTTCCCATAGTGATTTGTAATTGTGGATTTACATCTGTCTAAAAGACACTGTTCAGACTGTCTAGCTTGCATGGTAATAACAGCAAGCTCTCCTCTATTTCCTTTTAGTATGGCAATGGAGACTGAGAGCCCCTTCACTCTGAACAATTCAATGAACACATAAAATGAGAGTTAAAACCTTCTGGAAAATACAAAAATAATAAAGCACGATCAGTGAAACCCTAAATCATAATGATAATGTGATCCAGTGTCAGCTGGAGACACTCACTGACTACAGTGGAGTTTAAGTGAAGCATTGCTCTATCTGGTAAATAAAAAAAAAAAAAGGAAAGAAGAGGGAAGAGGCCAGGAAATAATATTCAAGAATTTCTTAATAGAATTGAGAGGCTAACAGCAGAAGAAAACTATTCACCCTCTGGTACTCTGGAGTTTTACTTCATAGAAAAATAGGATGCTGTAGGATTGAGACATCTTGTTCCCTTTAACAACATTTCTCGGTATAAACATCCAGGGGTGACCTTCACATTTATAAACTATAAACTTAATTATCTTTAGCTCCCTTTGTTAAACCCACTCAGAAATGTTTTTTCTTTGGTTGCCTAGAAAAGCAAATACACAAGGACGAGGGCTGGTAGCTTGCTGTTGGATGGTATTCTTTGAAAAGTAAAACAATAGACTGACCTGTAAGACCTCTACCATACAATGAAGAGGATCTTAATAACATACTTTGGTAGAGGAATTTTCTGCTGGTACTAGGAGTTCAACTTTTCTTGTCCTGAGATCAGTAATGGACAGTGTGAACGTGCTTCAGGCTTCTGGGGAAGGGAAGGGAAATGATGTAATCCATGATTTTCCCCTAAACTCTTCTCTCCATATGTTAGCATTTCCAGAGCTGTATGGGACAGTACATGAGTGCTAAAAATTAATTCCAGACTGAAATATATCTCACAAAGACTCAAGATAAGGCAACAAAGCCCAAATTTCTCTCTTAAGTTCGTATATTCAACACCTGAACCATCCAAGCCAAGCATCTTTGCAATACGTGATATCCTTCAAGAGGAATATGCTGGGCTCTACAGATAATCTCTGCACAGAAGAGAAATACCACTGTCTTGCTGGACACATTCTGCCCCTTATAAGGCAGTGAGGAGATGACCTAAGTTGAGCTTTTTGGTAGTATCCATCACTGCAGTCAAAGCATTAAATCCTTCTCCTTGTCCAGCGGTTTATTTCATAATAGAAACATAGATAGTAGTGACAGGAAAAATCACTTGGGTCATCTAGTTTATCCTTTGCTGGGAAAAAGATTGTTTCTTGCATTTGTTGTCTTTGCAGACGATACCTCACCCAAAATTACCACCTGACCTGAAGTCTGACAGAAAAATGGAATATTACTAAGATAAACCATGCTCAGGTGCCTGGTTTATTGTTTGTGTAGCAGCAGAGAATGAGATCAGAGTACAGCTTACAAGATGAAAAGAGGAAGAAGAACTGTATACCTTCCTCCTGCCCAGGGATACCAGCTTCTGAGGGAAGGAACAGGAGAAATTGGAGCATTATGTGTCCGTGAACAATGCTGTCCTAAGAGGGTGGGGTGGTACTCTGTGAAGATTGCTGGGAATCACTGCAAAAGGACTAAAAAAGTGCAGTAGTGGTCTCTAGGGGGATCTTAAAATCCTCTCCTCCCTCTAATCCAGGGGATTCTCTGGGAAAGGATGGTGAGTCCTTTTCTTCCCCATCACTTTTCCCTATAGGACTAATGAAAGAAATCACACTACAGTGTTGATCTCTTTTCTTCCTGAAGTTGTAAAGAGGATTAGGCCCCACAAAGCTTCCAGCTGTTATATAGAGCCACAGCTGCTCCTTAGCACTAGACCCTCTAAGATATGAGTTTGTAATGTCAGCAGTGGTTTATCAGGGTTTCATACGTGCTTTTATACTACAAATTAGGATTTAACTTCCAGCAGGTGTTTGCTTTCATAACATTCAAGGTGACTCTAGTACAAGACCTAGGGCAGTGAGAGGGAGAAGTAAGGCTTTGCCTGATCCAAGATCCAGGCTGTGGGAGACTCATCAAATACCCTGTCACCCTCCCTGGGAATTGCTGCAAACTGTTCCCCTGTCCTCCTTGGACTCCTTGAAAGGAGACTTTCATGGCCAGGCAGCCTCCTGTTCTCCACTTCAGGAGTCCCTTGGGGCATGGATGGCAGGTCTCCTTTCAGCTTGTCCAGCTCTTTCTCACTCCTGCATTCAAGTCTCAGCTCTTGCTCTCAAATTTACACCTCCCTCTTGCATGCTTTCTTCCCTTTGCCTCATGCCTGTTGCCTCACCAGAGCCTCTGGACAGCCTAGGTTCCTCTCTTCTTGTCTTTAGCAGTTGCGTGTTGTGTCGCCTTTGCCCGATCTTATTTTGTGTATTTTGCAGTATCTGGGAGGGGATACAGGACTGACTGTGCTGAGAGCAACGTGCAGTGCCAGGAGGCCAAGAAAATCAAAACCAATTAATAGGTGGGTGTCCCACCACAGACCAAGCACTCCTCAGACTCTCCCTGCCCACCTTCACCCCCTGCCTTTCACGAGGCAGCCCCTCCTACTCAATAACCGAAGAGCACTGCCTGTTCCCCGGGTTTCGGACCAGGGCTCATGCTGGGGCCCCAGTCTGTGCTTCTGCTCTGGTTTGCCCAAGCTAAGCCATCCCTGTCATCTGCTGAAGGACAACAAAGACCTCTGCATTCCTATTGCATGAAGAACTGGGCTGGCCAATCATTTAAACAATAAATTGAGCAAACGATGATATTTTGGCCCAAACATGGTGAAGGTGGAGGTAAGAGATTCTTTTCTTAGGGACAGACTGGAAATACTGCTTTCCAAATTAATTTATTTTGCTTATGTTTCATCACAAGATTTTACCTTTCCTCTCTGAATGCTGTCAGCATACAGGGACAAAAGACATGGTATTTTGGTACACTGTTGTATTTAGAACAGCCACAAAAAATTAGGATCCGAATCATATCCAACCTATCAAGTGATTACACGGCAAACTTGCATAGCCAGAGATCCTCTGCACCATGCTCAGCGCTTGACAGAGCTCTCGGAATTAGTGTGAGGGATGAGCTCCTATTTAGGAACTGGTAAATTTGTGTGAATCAATGATTATTAAAAAGAAAATGTCATTAAAGAGGACAGTTTGATGCAGTATCATCCAGGAGCTGTCAATGTCTCTGCTGGGAAAATTAAAATAAAGTCATCTTACAGTGCATATTTCAAACATTTTGAATTCAGTAATTAACTAAAAGACAGCAGCAGCAGCCTATTTCCAGAGTGCATTTGGCATCCATTAAAAACGCTGATTCTCTGAAAGGCAGGAGACTGTAACTTCTTGTAATTCTCGCTAAAGCTTGCTGGGATCTTTCATTTACAAAGTGTTTGTAAATTGAACTGTGTGGGTTTTTTTTTTAAATGAGGGTGGCAACTGACTAAACATATTACAAATGTTTATGTTATCTTAAAATAAGCCCTAAATGTTTGCTCTGATACTTGTAAGAAAAAAAAATACCTTTGTATTGGAAATTATTTTTAATTTTGAAGATTTCTGTTTCAGTGATAAAAATGAAATGCTCACTTGTCTTTTGGACATACCTGAGCAATTCTTTCCCCCACTAGTTTTGCTTCAGCCACTGAACAGAAGAATTATTTGGAGGTCATTTCTTCTTGCAGGTACAAGCCCTGCAGATGTTAGTTGTCCACTTTGTATTGTTATATGAAGCCGGTCATGGCTTTGCTGAAAGTGAGGTGAAGTGCTAGTAAAGTTGGCAGTATTGCTGAGAATAAATATTTGTACAGTATGAAGACAGGAGATCTTTTAGAAATGTGGTCAGGTCCTGTATGGCAGCACTCCTGCCATACATAGCACACATTGCTATTATTACTTATTGGAGGAGTTTTTTCAATAAATCAATGTAGAACTAATAATTAGTTATTTTAAACACAGTATTATTATTACAGGTATTTTTTTTTCCTCATAATCTTCCAGAACTGAGACCCTAATTGCAAATCCAGTACAAGCCCAGAACAAAAAGAGACAGTTGTCTTGGACAATAAAGAACAAAGGATAAACAAAACAATGGTACAGAGTGATGGAGAAGTACCAGGAACAAGGTGGAGAAGTCCTGGTTAGTTTGATAGATTATTCTGTTTTACAAGGGACATAATTAGTGTTAGGTTCTACACAGGCATCAGAGTGAATGGGAGATGTTCAGAAATCTAATCCTGGGCATGCCCACAGAGCCATACATTGTAGCTAGTGTAGGAGGTTTTTTTCTGTCTTCCAGTACTTTGACATTGTTAGAAATCTTAATAGGACCTAATTTTACAAATTTAGGATCAAAGTTCTCCCTTGATCTCAACCTTCCTGTTGCTCTGGGAGTGCTGTAATTCTTTCCCCATACGAAGGTCTCGCTCCCAGGCACAGTCTCCTTTTCTATGATGTGATGCATCCTTTTCCTGAGGCTTTTTTCTTTTTACATTTGTCATTTGGAGATTTCTTATAAACTTTAGAAAAAGCAGCAGGCTGAAAAGAGGCAGTGCTGGTTGGTGGAGCCCAGTGCCCGGTGGAGCCCAGTGCCCAGTGGAGCCCCAGCGTTTGCTGGGACCAGCTTAGGGCAGGGTGGGCTGGGACCTGCAGCTCCTGTGGGGCACTGACCTGATGAGCTGAGCTGGGAGTTTACAAGGGAAGATATGTCAGTGCAGCCAAATCACAGTAACCAGGTTTTAGATCAAAAACATCTAGACGGGGCATTTCTACTTCACCAAAACTAAATTTTCTTCCCAAGAGTTTTGTATTTCTTGACAAGTTTTAAAACTAAAACTTTTGATCATAAAAGAAACCAAAATTAGAATTTTCCGTAGGACAGAAATTCAGATTTCAGTGATAACGCAGAGGAAACCACACTAAGTGGAGAAACTGAATGGCTGGGGGCTGGTAGCTGAAATTTACTTTCCAAAATGGCAGACAAACTGGTCCTTTCATGGGGCACAGGCATAATCCTGAGGACAAGCCTTCCTCCCACACGAGCAGCTGCCCTGTGCAGAAGCCTGCACCTAACTCAGGCAAGGATTTTGCAGGAAACAAAAATTGGCCTTAGGAGTCTTTACGGTCAGTTGCCTTCTTTAGCCTGACTCCCTTCTCTTGGTACCTTGGCAGCAAAATGCAGAGTTGTTCAGTATATTTTCATTTGCAAAATTAAATTTGGAAAGGAGAGAGATATTTCATAAAGTAAACCAATATAAACAAAAATAGCCCCTCTGGGTAAGAAAAGGCAGCTAAATGGGGGGGAGTGCATGTAAATCCATATAAATAACCGCCGTGTGAAACCACGATGCTGTGTATTTCTGGTAACCAGCCTTCAAAAGAAGATGAAAACAAAGGAGGGCAATGATACGTGGATTAGAGAACATAACATGTGACGAAGCTGAGAAAGCTAAATTCATAGAGTCCAGTGAAAGAGACGGCTCAGGGGGAACATGATCACAGTCTATAAATACCTTCAAGGTAACAATAGAAATGAAGAGAGGGAATTATTCACAGTCTCAGAAAATTGTAGGCCAGGGAGCAATGGCCTGAAGCTAAGAAAGAAAAAGTTTAGGTGAGATATTAGGGGGGGAAAAAAGCCCTGACAAAAGAAAGCGACAGGGCAGTTTAATAGCTGAAGAGGGAGAGTACCCAGTGTAGCGTAACTGCCAGGCTTATGCAACCACTGAGGTGGCATATCGCTGGAAAAATTAGGGAGAAGCATTAATCAAACAGATTGTATCAAAAAAGTACTTCTTGGTCTCACAGGCTATGGTCCAGGTAATGCCATATAGTGCTACATGGAATTACAAGGCAGAGCTGCTTCTCTGAACTAGCCTGGCTATCTCTCATATATTTCCCTTCTCCATCATGCAGCCCCCCATCCAAACATGGATGAATTCCATGGCTTTCCCTCTTACCGACTTTTGCTTTCCGTCCCACTGACAGACATGTCAGAACTGCAGGAAGAAGGAGCAGTAGTTACTAAGGCAAGTCCAGCCATGAGGGCTGCTGATAGGAAGGATTATAGAAGAAAATCTCCAAGTCGCTTAAGGATGAGGAGCTGGAGGTTTGCATGAATAATACCAATAACAAAACACTCTGCAACGCTGAAAAGTTGGAAGAAACTGCTGCCTCTGCTCAGAGCAGCTCGACAGCCACCTCTGGTTATGTGTCTCCATTGAAAGAATGAGGAGATTTTCAGGGCTGAGCAGGACTTTTTGAAGAGAAGGCCTTCCCTGGAGGAAATGAGTGAGTAGGACCTTAAGAGCTCTGCTGGTGGGACCCCACTGCACAAGCTCTCCCCACTGCTTCTCTTTGCCCTAGAAATGCAAGGGAATTGGGTTGGCAAGGTCTGAGTCAGGCTGATACTAATTCTCTAACATGCGAGAGAAAGGTGTTTCTAACACATGCCTATCACACTTCATAAGGTGTGCTAGTAATAAATGACAGTGAGTTCACAGTCCAGAAGATACCCTGGAGTGGGGTTTGGCTGCTGGGAGGAATGTGGGAGGAGGCAGAAAGGCTGCTGCTACCCACGGGCACGCAGCCCCTGCTGCCAAATGATACACGACTGTCACAGAGCTTGCCGTTGGCTGGCATCTAGTCAAGCTCCTGAGTACACAGCAACCAGTACCCAGGGTGGTTTACAGCACAATTACAGAGCTACTGCCAGAATAAATACTCAGTGTACAGCACAGAAACCTCTTATATAGAAACCTTCCATAAATACTGCCTGTCGCCCTTTCCCTTCTGGGAACCACAGCAAAGGTATCTGCACACCCAGCACTGCTGCCATCTAAGGACCTTTCCACAGAGCTCACTTGTGGGCATTGCCCCTCTCTTGCCAGAGAAAAGATGTCTTTTTGCATGACACCCCTCTCCCGGTGCTTTCTTTACAATGAAGAACCCAGGGAGCATCGCTGCACCACTGCTCGGAGGCTGCCACCAGTGCTTGTGGGACCGGGAGGGAAACAAGAGCTGCAGCACATTGTGCAACACTGATAGGAGATGCTAAATATGAGCCTGCTGCACCTTTAGTGCTAGTCCAGGAGCAGCATTGGAGTAGCAACGCCGTATCTGAAACAATTCAGTATTATTTTAATAGTTTAATTTTAGTTTTGTTATTAGTGAAACAGAAAAGCCTAATGAATGTATGCTGAAGTTCTCCAGTTGAGGGTCACCCCTTTTCAGACCAATCCGGATAGCTGATGATGTTTTGCCAGTGGTGTCTTAGTGGTGAGCTTCTTGCAGAGGGAATTTCTTGGTTCCATTGGTCTCTTGTTTACAAAGGACTACTTAACCTAATGATTCTCTGATGTCTTAACAACAGATAAATAGAAAAAGCATTTCAAGAGAGAACTATGCAAGTCGGGGTTATGACTGGGTTACAGAGAAGGTTCGCTTATGGTAAATGCTAGTCACTAAAAATATCAGATGCAATACTTTGAAAACCAAAAACAATGACAAGTTTTGCTCTTCTTTGGTTTTTAAAGCTAAATCTGTATCATTTGCTGTGCTGAAAATCCCTGACAATTACTGCTAAAATAAAAAATCTAAAAGACTTTAAAAATAATGAATTGAAAAATCACTCTCTCTTATTTGAAAAGTATTCCGTATCCTAAGGAATCCAGGTAGCTATGTACAAAAAAGTATCTCTAGAAGATATGTCCTTGAAAAATCTGGGAAGAATAAAGGAACAAAAAAGCTGCATGGTTCTGCTGCACCTTCCCCAAAGTTACTTTCATTCAATAACTGTTAAAACAATCCACAGTTACATACATAAGTTCAAATGATCATATTTCTGAATAGCTATTTAACTGAAGGGATCTACAGCCATTCTGAAGACATATCTCTGTTACAATCTATAATGAACGTAATCTTCAAGGGGCAATAACTTCTCTCAATTACACAATTTTGCTGTTAACAATGCCGTATGTTACAATCCAGGTTGTGAGCTCCTCTGGCCATGGAAGCACACACTTCTCAGTAAGGCATCTTAGGCACCCCTGCTATACTATCAATAAGATCAGTAATAATGGTAGAACTTTTCTTTTTTCTAATTGCATGTTACCATAATATTTCAAGTTATTTTTCCAATATAGATACATAGGGAGCAACAGCTGTTTGGACATCTCCAATTAGAGCTGTTTTGTGGCTATCTCTACAGAAAATGCCTTTGGCTAATATAATTTAAACCTCTTCTGTAAATGCACTTCATGCTTTGAAGTTAGCTAATAATTTATGTCATTTAAGAACAATGTTCTGTGATTTGCTCCTATTAGCAAAAGTGAGAAAATGAACGCTCCCCTTGGCTCCTGGCTCCCCACCTGCCTGAGTGCCGGGGATCTGCTGCCCGTCGCTCACTGAGAGCTGCCCGGGGGCTGGGCTGGGCTGGGCTGGGCTGGGCTGGGCTGGGCTGGGCTGGGCTGGGCTGGGGAGGACACCGGGACGGCATTTTTACAAAGAACACAGCAGCCAGGGGAACTTCAGAGTTAGGTCTCAAGGTCATAGCCAGAATCGGGAAGGAGAACTATAAATTACAAAGCACTGGACTGCAGCCAAGCCCATGGGAAGCTGCATTTAGCATATCATTCTCTAAGCAGCAGGATGAAACCTTAACTCCCCTTTCAGACAGAATCTGAATGGAATTTGTTATAAGAACACTCTGATTGAAATATCACCAACTGATTTTCCACGACAACTCGGAGACGGGCTGCCATCGCGGGGGGATCTTCTTCCAACCAGCCCAAAATCAGGATGAGGATGAGGATAGAGCCCTCTAAAACATTTATGAAAACCAGATGAATTTCTGTGCTAGTGACATGCTGATATTGTAACAGAGACCTCAGATAAACTTCTGACATTAACCTAAGCTCAGATTTCTCCCAGTGTAAACCAAAGGTTGAACAACAAGCTGATTATAGTGTTTTGAAGTAAAAATTATGCAATGGAGGTTAATAGCAACGTAGCTAGAACAATACAGTGCAGTAAGTGTGAAGATTTATTACTTGTAGATACTACTTACACACTACCATCAGTGCTTAAGGTGCAGAATTAGAACTTTAGTGAGCTATAGGCTCCTTGGGTAGTGGCTTCTGTGTCTAATGCTGTGGGGATATGCTGAGTCCTCCAGAAGTTGCAGCATACACAAACAATATGGGCACTATTATTCCAAAGCATTAAAAAATATACTTTTTTATGAGAAAAAGATGAATTAATTATTTTAAGGATGCAAAAGTTACTTTAGATTTTAAATGTAATGAAAAGATACAAAAAAGAAATGATCCATGTAAATTTTCTGTATCACAAACCTAAAACCTCTGCCTCTGCATTTTGCTGTCACACCATTAACTCTGAGACCTTTATTTAAAGATGAGAGATAATATTATTGTCAATCTCTGTGGGAAAAGGGGCAGCTTGAAAGCAAATCCCTTCCCCCCTGGCTGCAAAGGAAGAATACTGGCATTAAGTGCTGAGCCAGCTGCCATCCTTCCATCTTGGCACTAAGTTAGGTGATGGAAAGCAGCAAAGAGATGCTGGAGAGTTTGGGGAGGGCTGCGTAAAGGCAGGCGAGAGCAGTAATTTACTGAACAGCAGCTTCCTCAGAGGGATCCTACAGCGGAACTAATAAGTAGATGTGAACCATTTTGCTAGGAAGTTATAACTGATTCTTTAAAACAGTCGCAGGGTTTTGTGACCAGGGAAGGCACTGTTAGCAAGAAACACTGTGATCTGAATAGCTGGTGTCAAGAAAAGCCAGAAAAGTAATAAATTAGCTTCTGTAGTTGGAGAGTTGTATTTTGGGGGTTTTTTTGGATGCAAGTGTGATAAAGTGTACTTTTGGACTTTTGGGGAAAGCTAGAAAAGCATCTAAGTATTTCTAAAACATCATAGAGATGGCAGGGAATGAATTTTCCCTAGAACTGGTGGATGTGGAAATCTGTGTTGGATGGACAAAGTTCTGGAGTGGGAGATGCAAGGATAAAATACTGTTTGGTTGTGCTCCATCTTACACCCCAGTGCTGTGACAACCTCCAGACAGAGGTTTCGGTCACTGCAGATTAGGACAGGATTATCTCTTCTCTTACTTGAGAAACCAGGCAAATATATTTCTGCTGCAAGAAAGGGAGGGCTGCGCTCTGTAAGCACTCCTTTCTCTGAGCTTTGGCATCTGCTAAAATGAAAAAAATAACTGCTCTTCTGAACTGCAACACAAAGAAGAGATTCATGGCATCCTCCCATGCATGTGCCTGCAGATTTGTGGGTTTTATTGACCAGGATGCTACTTTTACAATTTCTTCCTTTATTTCATAGGTCTTTTCACAAATGGATTTTGTGATCCCTAAGAAATGAGATGTCCAAAGGTTCACGAAAAAACAATTTTTGTGGGTTTTTTGCCAAATGAAAGAGCAACATAGTTTTTATCCCTTCCTATGAACTAGTCCAACTTCTAATGCACTCTTTAGATTTCTGAATTTATTTTACTAATTCGGCTCATACTGATTTATATGCTTTAAGCAGATCAAGCAGCTCGTGCAAAAAAACCTGTTAAAGTATATTAAATAATAATTTATGTAACATCTTCCATTAAAGAAGTTAAAAGCAGCGGAAAAACTAATTGATCTTCTTTTAGCTAAGCAGTACCCCATTTCAGGATATAAAAATGAAGGCAATCAAATATTCAAACATAGGTGCCTCAAGTTAAGTCATCTCAATACACATGTCGCCAGCTAACTACTGCTTTGATTCTCCCAACTCGGAAGGGGATCATTTTTGCATTTGAGAGTCACACTGAATAGAATGAGAAGCAGCATTTCTCAAACTATTTCTGTGCAGGTATTAAAGGGGCACAAATTTAAAAACCAGGATCTCCTGTGGCTTTGGCTCAAATTAACAACTGTTAAAAAATAAAACAACTTTTATTTAGCTCCAAGCTATAAGTGGATGTCAGATTGCAGGTATTCAAGTTCAAAAACCACTCAGAAAGTTTATGTAACTGATCCTGCCACCTTTCCCAACATGAGTAATTACTGCTCTCTCCACGAGTGTCATTTACTTACATTAACTGACTTTGATGAGGTTGGTAACTGTGTGAATGAGGGTTGGAAGATCAGGCCGTAGGAGATTTTATCATGGTTGCGCTGCTCTTTGGCAGCACTGAAGACAGAAATCAGCCCCCCTGCCTGCCTTCTGTCTTCATCTCAGGTGCAACCTCCAGCCCCTTCTCCCGGAGCAAGGACTCGCACCTCCGAGTGGGTGAGGCTTCTTCCTGATGAGGAGTGAAGGACCGTTTATGGATGCTGTGATACACATTTCAAATTAAATATTTTAAGGGAGGTGCAATAGTTGTCAGGTCTGCATATTTAATGGACCTTGAGCTATAAACATGCTCAAAAAGTGCCTAGTTAATATCAGTGTGACAGTGAATTGGCACAGTGCTGAGCTCCGACGCATCAAATTAGCATCGATCCGCAAAATGTTACTGAAAGGTTTCTTAAATCTGCCAGGTTTTGCTATCAGTTTGGGAGAAGAGGCCTCTCCCCCCACCCCACCTTTTTTAAAGTCCTTTCTAGTTCCCTACCAGGAGTCCAAGGGCATTCCTTCAGAAATGCTTTAGAAATGTTAATTCTTCTCAAACTTTGTTCTCCCATCCTTGTTCAGGAGCGATCAGTTCCTCCTAGGGTGTTCCTTGGCGTACAATTTCACATCCTGTCCTGTTCGCTCTGGGTCGGGAGGAGCAGAGCTGGGACCGCGCGGTGTCTGTGCAGACGATGCGAGTTTGATGTTCTGGGTTGCAGGTGCTCCGCCGCCTCCAGCCGATGGCTAATAACGTCCAGGTGGGATTTGAAGGAACTGGCACTGCCCCATTGCATTCCCTTATGGCTTCAGTCCTGGCAACTTCAACAGCTTCCCCTCTCCCTGCGTGATGCTAGTACAGCTGCGCTCAGCGGACCCGACTGTGCTGGAACACCCTCGATAAACAGAGGAGAGCTGGCACGCTCTGCTCTCTGAAGAGTTCATGACTCCGCTGCAGTTTCAGCTCCGTCTGCCAGCGCCGGGGTTTGTTAACCTTCCTTGGCAGCCTGCAAAGCCACTCTGCTCTGGGGCGTGCTGCCGGGGGCCGGGCAGAGGCTGGCCAGCAGTCTGCCGTGAAGGGGAAGAGTTTGAAGGAGGTTTACGCTGCTGGAGGAGGAATTCTCTGGGGTGGCCTTGTCCTGGTTGGTATTAGCTCACTTGACTTTCATTTTGCTCTACAGATTTTCAATAACTATAGTAGAAGAGCCTACATTGAAACAAAAGAATTAAGATATAAAGGTGACATTTTTCTCCACAACTTTGATCTTTGTCTAAGCAGGGTTGCAAACAGTAGGGTAAGGTTCCAGTACCTGTTAACAGAGCTTTCCTTGAAAAAGCGCTGTAACAGCTATTGAAGTGTTTTGCCAGCAGAAGTCATGTAACAGCACCTGTGAGAGAAGCTTGTGACATTGGTTTTTGTCCCCTGAAATAATGGAAATTGTGTGGCCTTCAAAAGAAAGCCATTGAATGGGCTGTTTAATGGTTGCTTACTGTTGGGGAACACATACTGCGGCATGGTTATCATGAGGTAGCATGTGCCAGCACTAATAGCTCCAAAAGTGGCACTGCCAGACCTGGAGGGTTGTCCCCAGCAAAACAAGGAGTGTGCTGCCTCGTTCCAACCTCTCTCAGCTGTCCTCTCACTCTGCTATTCACCAGTGGTGATGGTCATGCCTTGAAGACTGGGCCCTGCTGTCCCCTGGCTTGCTCTTCTCACGCCACGTCCTCAACCGCTGAAGCCACGGCTCCAGGTTTCAGTGGTGGCACTGGGAGCGGAGACAGCGCCTGCAGAACGTCTCCCTGCGGAGTGGCAGCTCTGACTGTCATTGGACTGCCATGGTTGCACCTCCCAGAGATGGAAAACTCCTGGAGCCGTCCGTGGGACCTCATTTGTTTGTGACTGTCCCCACCAGCTCGTGCGCAGCATCAGAAACAGGAGGAGGCTGATGAAGGTGTTGCTGAAGCCAGAGAGAAATGTCGGCTGCTGTGCGATGACTAAGGCTCACATGCTTATTACTTCTATCAGTTAGAGCTCTTAATCACTTTGTGCTGTTTCATCCTATAACATGAATTCACTTCAAGCTGTGAAATTCACCATTTTTGCCATGACTAATTTGTGAAATCTGCCACCTTCCTTCGTGGTTCGCTTTGTGCCCCAGTTAAGCATCATCTGTCTGATTAGGGAAATCTGTGATTTGTTTCTTGCAGTTGAGCCAATACAATTTCATTCCCCTCCTTTCTCCTCTTTGCACTCAACTGTGATTTCATTGTCACTTGTGCCTTTGGATGCGACAGGGACGGAGCGGCGCGGAAGCCATCTTCTTTGCCGGGGTTTGCACACAGTGAGTCCTGGCTTTCCTTCTCTACAGAAAGCGTGGGTAGGGCTCAGTCTTGTATCAGTGGGAATCAACCTGAGGCTTTATCCTGGCTTTGGTTAAAGCACCTTAGGTCAATTATATTATGTTTACCATCTTGCTACATTCCTCCCAGCCTGGCTACTGCAATATTTTGGAAATCATTTCCCACCTGCCTTGCCAGTGCCTTGTTTCACAATACATTCATCTGTTACTCTTTATATTGAACATTGCTGGCATCACTAAATGCTATAAATGTACCCAGTATACCATAAAAATACACAAGCAGCTGACTGGTCTTGCCTACAAGAAATATTATTAATCTTTCAGTTTTCACATGCCGTGGGCAAGATCCAGAGAGCGCTCAAGGAAGATCTCATAATCAAATCGGGTCCTAAACTCCGATTTTCTCACTAATTAGTTAATGTCTAAAAATATTTTCTCACACTCTTAATGCCTTAATTGTTCTTTGAAGACATTGCCAGCTCATCCATCCTTTTAGCCATAATTTACACCCTCTTACAAACCCAGTGAAATATTATTTTAGTATTTCTGTCACTGAAATACAGTGATAAATGGTCTTCTTTTAAGATCAGTGGGAACAGTATAATGGATGTGCAGGAGAGCTCATTGACTTGCTCTTGCCAAAATGGAGTCCTGCCATGAAGTTCAGAGGGATCACAAGCTGCCCTGGATACTCCTCATGTTTCGAATAGTCCTTTTTAATCATAAAGCTTATGGGTTTGTGCTACAGAGTTTTATGAGATAATGATAGGAGAGCAAAGGAAAACTTCCCTCCTAGCTCTACTCATTTTCACCATAACTTTCCATCTCTCTTCCTGTATTCTGCCTTTTTTTATTTTTACCAGTTTCCCTCAGTCTAAGTTAATCACCTCCCTGTCTGAAACACAGTCATGTAAATAAGATCAGCAGCATCTGTTCTGTTAACAGATAAATAAATGGACAAATCTCTGAGAATCCCTGGCTGCAATTAACTCTTCATCAGAAACTTGGAGGAGGAGGTTCAGGAACGTCCCAAGCGCACGTTCATTACTTTGGCCAGCTCTTAGAAAACCTATGGGCCTGATCCTGCTTCTGCTCATAGGGTTGATAAAACTTCTTTGAATGACTTTGAGAGCAGGATTATGCCTGGTGCTCAGCACCCTGGGCTCTTCTCTGCATGCACTGCATTCAGCGCAGGAGTCTTGCAGCCGCACTAGCCCAGGCGATTTACTTACCACCACTGTGGACTAATCAGATGGCAGTAAAAGCTTTTACTGTGCCATCCTGTTTGTGATCAGCAGAAACATAAAAAGCATGTTAGCAAATTGATTTTTTGGCATTAATTGTGAGCATGGAGCATTATACTGAGTACAGATAGGTTTGTTTGGTGGTTTGTTGTTTGTTTTGGTTTTTTTTTTTTCCAGGCAGAAGATTTCTATTTTAGTATTTTAAAAGTGATTCTGGAAGATGCTGAGCTAAGCCCAACGGACATACTTTTCAAATACCATAAGGCAAAGAGTAGTTACTGAATCTCCTCAGTCTTATTAGCTTACATAAACATAAAAATTTGAATAATGTTTAAAAAGCTAAATTCTCCAGATAATCCATAATCAGTAAATGTTCATTACTGAGATGTAGCAAATATGCATGAGATTTCCCCAGTGGCACTTTGGTTACACGATTTAAAAGGCGTAGCAAAACCCTCCTCCGTGCGGGGCCGGGCAGAAACTTCCGCAGCCTCCAAAGGTCACTCGGCCGCAGCTCGGACCTTCCTGGTCCCCTTCAGGAACGAGCAGGAGAAAATCAGAATTCACTCTCTCATTTAAAGCTCTGGTGATTTATAAATAAATCATCCACACATGATGATTGATGTTTCCATATAAATAATTAAGTCTTGACCTTATGTTATGACACCTGCTAAATTTTTTGGCACTTGAAACCAGCACTCAGGAGAGATCCTTGACACTGGATAAATAAAGGTGGGACTAGATTCAAGGGGGAGGGGGAGCCAGTTTTTTGTTTACCCTCATTTTGTTCTGTTTGATTCCATCAGCTAATTGATGATGATGATTATTAATCTCCGTTGCCGTCTACTCTATGGATTTAATTCCTGCCTGTGATTGCTGCTGGAAAGTTTGCTCCGTTAGAAGCGGACTTTGATTAGATTTCCAGTAGCCACAGTATCCCAGAGCTCCCCCAAATCGCTGTGTGACCTGGGCGCTTTACACCTTTTCTTGTTTGTGGTTTACTTTGCTCAGTGGCAGAGCTCCAGTAGCCTGGGCGACACTGTCATTCTGTTCAACCAAGCTAGGTAGCAGGTGTCAGCAAAAGTTTAATTTGGAAGCTCATGAATTCAAAAGAAGAGCTTAACGGTTATCCCCAACTCTGAGAGCGGCTGTGGCCTGCTCCTGGAAAAGAGAAAATCCCAGGGACATGAAAGGAATTGATGAGACGCCAGGCATCTGACAAAATGAAATCTTCTCAGGATAAACTGGGGATAGCTTTCTCATCAAATGGTGAGCATCATTAATAAACAAAATGGATTTAGCAACTGCATTTCCAATTTTCACTTCTGAGACCGTTCGGGTTTACCATTCATCCTCCCTCACTGGTGCTGGATGTACAGCCTATTCTCTGAAGAGCTGCAACTTTTAAATCTCGCAATAAAACACAAACATTTCAGGGTAAACGTCTAACATAAAAAAATTAGCATCTCTGGGTTTTTTTAAGCATGTTAATCTGCACACAGCACAAGTCAGCTACAGACTGAAAGCGACATTATAATACAATTATAAGGGGCTTTTCTAACCCTTCAAAAAGCTAAACACCAAAAACCAAGCCATGCAGCTAGGACTGGGTATCGCATCGTTCCTGGCTACGGCCACAGCCGGCACCGGGGACTCCCACGTGTCAGCGAGGTGCCTGTGCTGTCCGGTTACCGGTCACTAGCTGCTGGTGCAAACACACGCGTACAGAATGATTCTTCGCTGTGTGTTCGCCCTGTTTGGAATATGCACCTTCTCGGGGTCGAGCGAGATGTGCGGTGGCGTGGCTGGGTCTGAGTTGCCAGTGTCACCGGGCAGAGGAACGCGGGACTCGCCGAGGGACACCGGCGGGAGAGCAGCACCCAAAGCAAACCCTGTTCCCCTTCGGATCAGCTCCAGAACCGAGGGGTGCCCGGACACCCGCTCCGGCTCGCGCACAGGCGGGACTCCGGGTGCACCGGGTCTCCAGTCTCGGGAGATGCCGCCGTTTGTCAACTCCTCTGCTTCTCATCCCGTCCTTTTCCCCACAGCAGCCCACGCCAGACCCGCGTCCCGCACACTCAGCCCGGCGCAGGCGCCGGCTCCGTCCCTCACCCGAAGTTGGGGTCCCGCGACCCCCGTGCTCCAGCGGGGCTGGACCAGCCCCGCCCGGCTGCGGCGGGAGCGGAGGGGCGGGAGGACGCGCCGCAGCCTCCGGGCATCCCGCACCGCGCCCGGCCCCCAGCGCGGCACCTGCCCCTCCACCCCAATCACCGGCATCGCTAAATTACGGCACCGCCGCGGGCCGGGGGCTGCCCGAGGTGAGGGGGTCGCGCCGCTGCGGCGGGGGGACACGGGATGAGGGGCCCCAGCGCGGCCCCGCCGCAAGTTTGGGCACTTTCCCGAAGTGGTGCGGGGAAAAGTTGGGGAGCCGCGGGGGGGGAGGTACGGGGTGAGGGGGGACTCAGCCCTGCCCGGGCCCGCGGGGCCGCTCGCCACTGACCTGCGCCGCGCCCGCGCCGCCTCCCGCGCTCAGCGCATCCTCCGCGCCCGCTCGCTGCCGCTCTGCGCGCTGCAGCCGCGGCTCCGCGCCCGCCACCTCGGCGGGGAGGAGAGAGCGGAGCGGGACAGCCCGCCCGGAGACGGGAGGCCGCCGCCCCCCTCCCCGCCCCCCGCCGCCGTGTCCCAGCCCCGGCCCCACTCGGCTCGGCGGCAGCGCGGCCCCCGCCCCGCGCCCCGCTGCCCACCTCCGGGAGCAGGTGCGGCGGCCTCGGCGGGGAGAGGAGCGGAGCCCGGCCCGGCCCTGCGGCGCCCTCGGCGCATCATCCCTCGCCGCGGCTCGGGGAGAGCGGGCGGTGCCGCTGCCGGTGCCGTTCCAGGGGTGCCGATCGCTTCTCAAGTTGGACACGTTTCCGCGGCGCCGTCCGCCCCCCCGGCCGCCTTCAAGGCTGCTGAATTATGCATTGGCTGAAGGGCAAAGTACCGCCCTGCGCAACGGGGGCTGCCGAAAGAACTGTCTGTCAGTCTGTCTGTGTCTGTCTCTGTCTGTCTATGTGTGTCTCTATGTGTCTGTGTGTCTCTGTGTGTGTGTGTGTCTCTCTGTGTGTCTGTGTAGGTAGGGGCGCGCCCACCGCTCCAGCTGGGAAGCGGCATCGTGAGCCTGTGCGGGGGCGTCTGTGACCGAAACATCGCAGCCCCCGAGTGGGAAGTCGAGGGAAGGTCCCGGGCAGGGCGCGGGGGAAGCCTCTGTGCCCCTGCTGCCCCGTGTCTCTCGGGAGGAGCGGGGCACGGAGGCTCTTCTCGTGTCTTAAGTGTGGATACAAGCATCTTGCCAGGCACGTCCTCCTCTGCTCTGCTATGTAAAATATTGAAAATACTGAAAATATACGTGTTCTGAGAGCAGTTGGGAAGATCAGTGGCCTATACTTACTCTGAAAAGAAGGTGGTTGTGAACACAAACCCCGAGGAGAGAGAGAGTAGAAGTAATGGGAAAAGAATTGATGTGATGGTGCTCTTGAACAATAAATCTGAGCAGATGTGCTGCAGCCAGGGCATGGTGGGGACCAAGGTGCCTTGTCTAGAGCCCGGAATGTGAAGTAACTTGCACAGAAGGTGCCTCTTGCACTCTCTGCTGGCTATTTTCCATCCTAAAATACCGAGAGGCTTTTCCTGCACAACTGTGCAGCAGAATAAATGATCTAATAACAGCAAAACCAGGGTATGGCTATAATTCCCAAGAACAGCCCCTGTGACATGCCTGGCTATTGCTGGGTGTAATGAAGTAGCCACTGGATGAAATCAAGGAACACCAGAGGTAGACGAAATAGTGCTCCCAGAGCCCGTGGGAGATACGCTGTGCCCTGGACCCACTCCTCAGCCTCAGGAGCGGCGGTCCCAGGAGCTGCCCTTTCTGCCAGGGAACCATGGAGCTGAGCTTTGGCAGCCGGGGGGAGTGGCAGCGGCGCAGGGCTTGCCGACAAACAAAGCCAGCCATGTTACGTTGACATACCTGCCACCCATCCTTAATAAGATATCGTGCGCAGATAGTGGTAGGCGCATGTCAAGATGGATCCTATTTACAACCCTCTGAATAGTTCCAGGTGTGTCTTGTAAATAAACGATGACATTTATCCTTTGTCTGGATTAACAGAAATACATTATACTTAGTCTGCTCCCTAGCAATCAATTGTTCCGACTAAGTAGGTGTTATTTGTTAAAGTATTGATTAGGGACCCAGTTCTGTAGTCTTTAAGCAAACCAGTTCTTTGCTGATGAATGGAATATTTGACTGAGAGTTTTGAGGTCAGGCTTTATATAATTCTATTGTCATGGAAGAAAATGTGCACATGGCACGGCTTTCCAGGGGGAGATGCATTCATGCCACTTGGAGTTCAGAGGAAGAATAACACAGGTTCCTTAGATAAGAACTGCAGTCATTGCTTTGCTTGGGCGCCTTCTGTCATGTTCTTTGTGACGCAGGGGCTTTAACAGCAAAAATAAATACATCTAACTGGAGAAAGTGCGGTGAGTTACGTACTGTAAACATAAACCCTTCCTCCATGTCTGTTGCTATGGCAGGTGACTGGGGAGGACGCTGTCACCCGAGGGCCAACTCCTTTTCGTGTGGCATAAGGAAACTTTCCTGCTACATCTGTGGTTGCCGCTTTTGCGAGCAGGGTGAGCGGAAAGTGGCTGTGTTTGTTCTTTATTCAGGTTGTGTGACGAAAAATGCTTTAAATGAATGACCTTGAAAACAAGGCGCAAATAAGAGTCCTGGCAGTAGGTCCAGTTACCGCCAGTTCTCTGCCCCACTCCCTGCAGGACTCACAGTTAAGTTTTTCTTCCATTTTGTCTCCATTACTTGCAAAATATTATTGGAAATTTTAAAAGTAAGGTACCTCAAAACAGTGATTTCTGGGGTGGGTTTTTTTTGTATTTGGGAGGATTGGTTTTTAATGTTTCCCCCTCTCTGTCTCCAGTGGAACAGAAGACAACATGAGTCCCTTTTGTTTATTTCTTTGTTTCTGTTACTGACTGCTTAATAATAGAAGCCGATATATGCGTATGGCTCTGGCTGTAGTCTGGTGCTAGTTAGTGGCTGTTACAAAGTTAGGAGGAAGAGCAACAATCAAAAAGCCTCGGTTTTGAGAGGGTAGAATGAAATAAGAGGACAGAAGGGAAAAAAATTAAATATTTATATAAGAAAAGAATATACTTGGTAAATGCACACGCTGTAACAAAAATATTTTCATTCAGATATTTATATGAAATGAGATTTCTAATTATTTTGAGATTAAAACACATTAAAGCAAATACAATATTTACAGAAGGGAATCTTTTGTATTATTAGTTGTGCAGACTCATACACTCAGGGTGTAAAGGAACACCCCAGCATATAATCTAGTATTGTTGCCATACTAGTGCTGTACTTACAGTCAGACTTGCTGGTTATCATGCATCACAAATGATCACTTACAATCCTATATATAATCCCACTTTTTAAAAAATTGGAAGGAATTGTTTACCTTTGTTTAGTCATAGGCTAATGCAACTTGTATTTTCAGAATGTTTGCTATAGAAGGCTGGAAAATGTTTGGGGGAGGGTGAAATTAATTGTAAAGTTGTTTTTGGTGCTTAGACACATGTAAAATATTTCTGGTGGAAAAGGCTGGAAATTATTTATCTCAGTGATTTGGAGCCTGATATTTATAGCAATACTATCTGAATGCTTAAAAAAAAAAAACTTGTTTCCCCCATCCTGCCAGTTATTTCAAGAAAAAAAAAGTAATTTTTTTTATTATATAGTATAGGAAAGTTCATCTTCTATTGAGTCTTTATTCATCTCTCAGAAAATAGCACAGAGAAAAAATGAAGAGAACATATGGTGTCTTCTATCAGTCAGTCATCATTACTGCTTCTTCACACTATGTCATCACCCCACAAATAGCAAATGAGTGTGAATTTCTCCCTGCTGAAAGAGAAAAGAGAAAACTGGTTAGTGCTGCCAAGTAAAAAAAAAAAAAAACAAAAAAATTACAATAGCATCAACTGGAAGATTATATAAAATATTAAAGGCAATGAGAATGCAGAGGGAAAAAGCCCTAAACTGTCAAACAATAGTATCAAACCTGCAAATGTTGAGCTGGAGCAGAACTCATGAATTTCTCTTGATTTGATAACAAAGCTTGAAATATTGATGGGACACAGTCTCTCTTGCCCGTTCTTTATGAATGATTCTGTGCTATTTGAGGTGCTCAAACAGATAGTACTCAAATAAGAACTGCGAGGAATGTAATGTAATAGTTTGTCTCTGGGGCATCCATAAAATCCTGAATTTCCTTTTTAAGCAGACATCTAGGAAAAATATAATTTTATTTAATTCCCCGATGTTCCTATTACCCTTCTAGTGTAAAGGTTGCAATACAAATCCTTATCTGCAAAGCCTCTCTGCCATTCTTAGTCTCTTACAAAGAAATGTATGACAAAGCAGCCTTGGAAATAGCTGCCATAGGAACTTAATAAACCCCAACACTGGAAACATCCATCCCAGCTTTGGTAAGGATATTTCAAAATCAACCTCCTATAGGCACAGCAAAAGCAATTGAGGTTTATGGGAGAAAAAATTATATATGTATGTGAATATGCATACACACACATATATATTTATCTGTAGATAATCTGGTAGATTTCCTGAGATCAGCCAAATCCTCAGGCTAGAAAAACCTAAATGCTCATTTTATGCTTCCATCTTCCTCCACCTCCCCCCACTGCTCTTGAAATACCTCAGAGACCCAAAGGTAGGCCCCGTGAATAAAGCTCCCTGAGTGTACATCCAGAATAGCGCAGCAAAGCAGAAAATGAGCCTTGCAGGAAAATCTAAAGCGAATCTAGGCCAGATTGTCTCCCAGATCTCTAATCCTCCATTCCCTTTGGATTCTTCCCTTGAAAAGCAGCTCATAAGGGGATGCTAGTGCACCTGGAATGGAGCCCCATGCGCAGACTAGCCGATTGCGAGCTCCTTTCGTTTCGCTGCCCAGCTGAAACAGGTGCGTACGGGTGGGTAACGCTGTGTTCAAACAGCTACCTGGAACCACGTAAACGCTTGGGCTAGGGTCAGGTTTCTTCGTGACCAGTCCTAAGGTCTGGTGTTATTTTATTGATGCTACTTTAGAGTAGCCATGTCTGACTGTAGAAACAGAGCTTTCCTCTAAAGATCATTTCTAAAAATTGCTTACACTGCGGACAGCCAGTGAGGGTGAGCTCAGCAGGTTGGGGAATGGGATGGGGTCAGCTAGGGCCACGGAAGAGTGAAAAGTGCAGTGGTAGGTAGTGCTAGGGATTGAAGAAAGCAGAATGAGAGTGAATTTTCTAGGAGTTAACCAAACCCAAGAAAATATGAAATAATTCTTTGTGCTCTGCCCCTGGCGAAATGCTTCTGCATGTGTAGTATCTGGAAGATAGGAGTGGCAAGGTTTGGATGGAGTGGCAGGATCTTTATCAGACCAAGGAAAATCGATGGGACAAACTGTTGGGTGCACAAACCATAATTTGGGAACAAAATAAAAATCTCTGGGAAAATTACAGAAACCTCAAAAGACAGAGTTGGAAGAGATGTATTAGATCATAGGGTTCATCCTTTGGTCGTAGCAACAAATTGTCTCCTAGAGACAGAGGACATCAGTTATTTCATAAAATATAGCCAAAAGGCCCAAAAGGAACAACATAGTTTAGACAGGGGAGCCTGAGAAGCCCTTGGTTTGGTCTAAGTGAGAACAGACAGACCTACCAGACTCCAAATCCAAAAATTGCACTCTAAGCTGCTCTTGGGAAACTCCATCAATAACCTGGAGTAACCAGGAGCTGGAGCTTTTGTCCTCATTACACTGGGTAGGTGCTGAAGGGTTTGTTTCAGCAGATGTACAAAGATGTGTGTTGTGATACTCCCCACAACAACATATAAGAGTGCAGGCATTTGAAGTATTTTACTGCTCCTGTTTTGTCCACCCCTGAAGAACAGTGGTTGAGATGGATAATTTCTAAAGGCCCTTTGAAGGACTAAACCTGAGGGGCTTGGTTCTGTTGGGCAATGTTGCTTTCTAAGGCGTAATTTGTTGTGAGTGGAATGCTGTGCTGTTCTAACTTTGGGTCTCCACTAAATTTATTCAAATCCTGTCCAGTTCTGGCATTTGAGGCTTGGGGCTCCTTAGGAATGACTTGGCTGTCCTGGGTGGATTTGCTTTGTCATTTCCAGAGACAGTAAAACTCAGAGACAGGATTTGTATGCACTTCATATGCAGCTCCTTATCGTCCATGTTTGGGCAAGAAATGGAACCCTGATCTATCAGTGTAGTGATGGGCTTTGCTGTGCAGCAGTTGGGATGACCCTGAATATGTTTTTCCAAGAGGATGAGCGGAATGAGTCATACTGGAGAGGTGAACTGGAGAAAAATATGCTTAATGCTGGCCAGCAAAAGTGATGCTAGTGGGATCACTCCATCACTGAAGAAATGTGTCACAGCTCTGTCCTAGGTGACATAAACAAGTTCGGTTTTAGGCTTCCAGGAGCAGGGGCAGATCTCCTGATGCTTGCAATCATTCTTCTTGATTTTCTGTGTTTTGTAAGTTGGTGGGATGACTCAGCAGAGAGGGAGCACAGTGCAGGAATGTAAGCCTGCTCTTGTAGAACCATTCTGAAGACCAAAATAAAATAACTATGATGAAGTGTAATAAACAATGTTTTTCCTAGCCTCAGGTTAGGCCTGGCTCCTGCTCCCTCATCATGGACCTTCTCTCTCTCTTCAGCCTCTCTTGCCTCCTTCTCCTTTACCCCAGGGAGCGTTCCTCTGCACCGTCCATCCCACACACCTACTGCAGAAACAAAACTGCCTTTGACCACATCTCCCTTCCACCTCTTCTCTTCTGCTTTGCTGCTGCTGTCTGTTCCCTTTCATGTTACTGTTACCAGTTCTAGTTGGTGGTTTTTTGTTTTGGTTTGGTTTTTGTAACATGTAACATGAAGAATTGATTTTGTGCCTGGTTCATGCAGAGGGGGACTGAGCTTGTGAGCAAAGCCAGTATTTCTTGTTCTCCCTTCTGCCATTCTTTTGCATGTCGTGCTGTTTTCAATAAACAATTAAAATAAGTACAAGTATTACAGTCAACTGGGATTTCACCTCGTCTGCTTGCTTGAGTATCCCTCCTGTTAAATGGGAATGCCTGACTCTGGCACCGTCATGTGATACATGGATTCATTATATGATACCATTCTTTGTTTCTCCTGTACTTTCACTGGCTGAAACACTGAGAGAAAAAAAACAGGGGGTAAAGAGGAAGCCGTAGATTTAATTCTGGCTTTGCGTAACCTCATTGGTTGGGTTTTGTTTGCAAACCCAAGGGTGCTTGAGATTCAGGTCACTTCTCTCAATCCCCCTGCAGTGGTAGGCGTGTGTGTGAATGCATCAGAGAGGAGAGATAAATGACTCACATTATGATCTATCTTTATTTCAAATAGTACTCAGCAAAAGCAAGAGGGTGGCTTTTGTGCTGCAAAACCCTGTTGATTTGATTTTTATTTCGCAGAGCCAGGCGTGGTTGAGGCAGAGGTACCATATATCTTAACTCAGAGAGGGTGAGGGCAGTACAGACCTGTGATTTTTAGTTTGACCAACTTCTGCGAGGAAAGCTAGCAGATCAATTTTTATTTTTTTTTTTTAAAGACAAGGAAACTATGTTTGGTCTGTAGCTTTTCCCCTAATTCTTCCGTCTCGGCTTTTGTTCGTGAACAGGCATTGTCATCTCGTCTCATTAGAGGTAATAGAATCTGAAGGGTAAGAAAGCAAAAATCCTGGCTATTGACATACGTAATACAAACTAGCTCTTATTTCCTCTGTAAGTCAGGGATTGTGGAATACTGTAGCAGATGTCTTGTCAACTAGGGAAAGCCTGCTGTTGTCCTTTAAAAATCAGCTGCTGCCTAGGTGCACTGGTTTTCTTTAGAGCTAAAGCAGTGATGCTTCCAGAATCAGGCTTCCAATCTTCCCTGAATTTTGAATCACAAAAAGCATCTCGAAGGTCACTGCCTGGAATACCTTTGGATTTTCATCACTTTTGGCCATCTGGACTAGATGAGCAAGGTGATATCAGTGAACTCCTTTGTGAACAACAATCCATATGACAAAGGGAAGAATGCCTTTAAATGTTGTGAAAAGGGGAGGAAAAAGCTCAGGGTGGAATCAGGATTTCAGTTTTATTTTGAACTGAGCAATATAACCTTTCAAATTCACAAAGCATTGTCAGTTCTTATAATCCTTTATTAGTCTGCTTGGTTTTGATTTCTGTTTGTATTTTTACCGTCTAGGGAAAAACAGATCTTGGCATGCTTTAGTCTGAACACTGTCAACTGTCATTGTAGGAATAAGGCGAGTAAGGATTACTCGTGTGAACAAGATTTAATTGACCAGGCACTTAGGGAGAAGAAAAAAGGAGGAAAAAGAAAAAGGAATATCTGTAGCTTGATTTAAGCAATTTGTCCATTCTGGAAATAAACGAAGAGAGAACACAAGCTGCTGCACTTGTGTGATTGCACTAAAATAGCAGCTTGTGTTTACATTTTAACTTTCCATTTATGAGGTTGCTGGCTGCATAGCTGGAAGCACAGATTTAGGGTGGGGCAAGTACCTGTTCTGTGGGCCCTGTTACGGTGCCCCAAACAACCAACACACAAACACTTGTCCTTTTGATGTGAGTGCCAGCTTCTGGGGCAAAGGCTTCTGGCACTGGGGATTTCATTTTGTCTTTGTAAATGCCAGAAAAGGAGAATATACAGAACTAAGAGAGACATAAGTAGTGTTTTCTCTGGCTCTCCCAGATTTTCCCTGTGCAGTGAAAGTGGTTGGCGACTTTTTGTGCTACTGTTAATTCAACACTGCATCGAAATTATCCTTTTTATTGTCTGGGGCCAGACTCTGCCCTCATGTTCATTTGGGATGATTTGTCAGTGTGTCAAGTGTCTCGTTAGGCTCCAACTGCAATATGATAAAGCACGAAGCAAAACTCTCTAGCCTGGCAGACCTGAAGCACCAGTTGCAATGTAAGTGCTCTCAGTCATGTACCTGATTCATTTACACTGGTCTCTAGTACAGGTGAGCCCCTGGGTGGCTTCCACAAACGCTGATGGCAAAGACACAGCCGTATGCTGTAGATACCAATGGCCTTTCTTTTTTAATAATTCCTCTTCTAGTTATGAAGCTGTTCTCAGGGTTGAAGGAACTCCCCTCCTTCCCTTTCCCTCTCCTCAGATTTTTGGAGAGACGAAATGAAGACCTGACTCTAGGTTGTCACTTTGCAAATCAAGCTGTTTTCTGATCAACACAACACTCAGTTATTTGCCCTTCTGTACCTTAGAAAGCAATGATACAGATCACTGGTAGGAGCTCAGTGAGAATGTGTCAGCCCTTTTTCATTAAGCATGCCAGCTTGCACTGGAACCTCCCTGCTGCTGCTGCTGTCAGAGTACAGTCAACTTTTTGTTTGATCCCACAGGATCCTGTACGTTTATTTCATTACGGAGTATAGTGTCTTCTAATGGAAACTAAGTACTAGACATACCAAGAATTAGCAAACAGGAGATTTTTGTGTCAAAAGAGAATTCAATTTTAATTAATCTTTTCAGAGTAATTCAATTGAGTCTTCAGGAGGAACCTGTTTCTGCTTTTCCCCACAGTTTCCTACACTGATTCTGCATATTTTAAATCTGTAATTCAGTAGTCCAAGAGTACATCTAAATAGAAAGCAAGAGACATGTGTTAGACCGCATCTTGGGAGATTTGCTTGTATACAAGGATTGGATCTTTTCATATTAGCAGGACTACTGCATTTTGGTGGCAGCAGGAAGATCTTAATGGTTTTTCCTCTCTCTCTTTCTCCCGCCTTCCCTCCTTCAGTGTGTGTACGGGTATATGTGTATCTATGTGCATGCATGTGTATGAACACATATAAATATTCTGTAGTTTATCACTGGAAAGAAGACTTTCCTTTTCTGACTTTTAATTGAAATGTGAGAAACCCGTTTTTTTGTTAGTTCCTCTGCATCCATTTAGCAGTGCAAGGAAGAGTTGGGCATCAGCATGTATGGGTGCGGTATGTGTGTGTTTAGTCTCTGTCTGTATCTACAACCTCCCGAGCCTGATGTCATAATTCATGCATGGGTGACAGCCAGTTTAGAAATGGTTCTCTATAAAATGGAAAGAAACTACACAGAATGTATAAATTTGTAGTATTATCTCCTTCTGGCTAGTTCTCCCCCACTCTCCGAACAGCTACTTTCTACATTTTTATTCTGATGTTCTTTAGGGCTGAAAAAATGTTGTCTTGGCATCACTCTGATTTTTCTGACATGGCTTTCAATTAAAGCACTTTTATTTCACAGATGATTTTGTATTGATTATGATGGGAATGCATGTCACCCTGATGTGCTTTGCCCCCCTGCTCCAGCTGGGGAGGGTCTGTCCTAAAAGGATTTGGGTAGAACGTAGGTTAGGATCCACTTGCTTTAGGTGTAAAAAGCACAAAATCATGTAATCTCAGAGTAGCAGTTATTTACTGACACCCACTTTATGCAGAAGTATCTAAGGGTTTACCATGAAAGTGAGAGACCAGCCAGCCAAGTGTGTGCAGGAAGGCAATCTGTCCGTGGGGCCACGCGTGGTTCTGAGCAGAAAGCTGAGAGCAGAACACGCTCCCTCTCCCTCTCGTTTGTGCTGCAGCCTGTAATAGAAAATAAATTAACATATTCATTTTAATCTTAGGCAAGGAAGAATGACATATATTGCTTATCTAGCAATACAGGGTGTCTGTATCATCTTTGGAAGAATGGGGAACACGCAGGCGGATAGAGACACGGCTGCTGAGCCGGAGCCTGATGAAAGGTGTGTGGTACGGCTATTGAAGTGAGGGGAGCCGAGTGCTCTGGAATCAGGCATTAAACACCCAATTTATTTTCCATTTAATTATCTCCTTAGCTTTATTTAAAATTGTTTTGATAACAGGAGGCTTCTGGTTTTGGGAATTTAGCATGGGGAGGGGAGAATGCTAAAATCATGTATTGCTGTTTCTGTAGGTGTATATACAGTACTGCTTTTATTGTATAGTGCAACTTGAATTCAGATGCACTGCTTCCCCTCGCCACAGCAGGTAATCTAGCTGGAAAGCTTCAGTGGGATGGGGCAGGGAGAAAAAGAAGAAGCAAAGAATTGAAGGGAAGAGGGAGAAGAGAAAAATAATCAATAGGAAAATGGGGAAAAAATAGTAAAAGGGCTAAGAGTGGTGCTCAGGAATGAAGGGAGAGGGCATATGTTAGAAAAAGGAAGCGAAAACATGAAGTGACTTGAGGATGCCAAGAAATCTCATTCTTCCAACAAATAAGACTCTCTGTGAACCAAAACAAGACATGGTGCTAGAGCATTGCCTCACGGGCTGAGCCACAGCAGGAGGTGAGAAGGAAAGCCTAAAAGGAAACTGAAGGGAAAGAAGAGAGAGTGCTTTTGAAAGTAGGTGCAGCTGGTAACACAGGGAGGTGGTGCTGCTTTCTACCAGGGTGCAAAGACGCTGGTCGTGCTTTTGCTGGAGATTGTGACAGTTGCAAATGTGAGGCTGGACATACCATGGGAACTCCCTGTTTTCGAAGAAATACATTAAAAGAAGTTGACTATATTGTACTTATGGGCTATTTATTTGACACACGGTGGAAACTCGCTTTTCATTAAGTGAAGAGAGAAAGTGAATGTGAGCTAATAGCCTAATTTATAAAAGAAAGAGGCTTTTCCTCAGCATGCTTAATGAAGGAGTCGAGCTAACGCAGAGAAGGCAGGAAAAGGCAGCTTGAGTGAGATCTGAGCGAGCCAGCCCCACGTGTCCAGCACGGGCTAGCAGTGGCCACTGGGCCAGCAAATAGATCTAGCAGCTATTAGCTTTTATCTTGGGGTACCTTTGAAATCTCTGTTTCAAGGCACATGCCTGCAGAAGCAAAGGCGGCTCGGGCTCCCAACGGCAGCTGGCACCAAGACACTGAAACACTGCTAGCCATTCTCCCAGAGGTGATGGGTTGAGGAAGACGCTCCCCAAGGCCCCTGCAGAGGCAAAATGATGTTATACCACCAGGTAACACAGCATAATACTAACCATGGGCCTTCTTGTGAGGGCCTTTTCACTAGCTGGTGTTAGTGGCTGTAATTTGGTTTATCAAGACCTCAGACTTCCTCACCTAAGGCTCCTCTTAGCTCAGGTGAATCAGGCTGTCCTGTCTACACTAACGATGTGTGCTATTGCATAAACACCTTCTGTCTTGGTATCTGCGCTGCCATGCGGCTGGTAAACTTACTCAGGGAGTAGATAACAGATGAGCAGAGCTAATGACTACACAGAGGAGTGAGAAGGATGAGTTGTGGTGTAGACCAAATATGTGGAGTTGTCTTCAAGACAGACGAATTGCTGTGTCTCTTGAAAACTAAAACATACCAGTGAGGGTGAGGATTGTGTGTTCAGTTGCTTTAACTCCTGTGGGAATATTGGGACTGAGAAAAACTGGAGAAAAATATAAAAGCTTAGAAAAGGCCATGGATGATTCTTGAGAAATGTGCTTAGAGAATTAGATAAATAATAAGGAACCCAAAGGAAAAACCCAGCAGTGTTCAGAGCTCCCCATGGCAGGCTGCAAATAGGAGCCCTCTTTTTCTTGAACGGAAGTGAGGGAGAAATATTAGGAAAATCTGTTTAGATTTTAAGCCATTGTGTGGTATGCCTGGCATCTCATCTGCTACCTGTTAAGGAGCAATGTTTAGTTACAGCATCCTGTTTACTGCCATCCTTTTTCATTTGAGCGTGTGTAATTTAAAGTCATTTGAAGAACTAGCAGTGCGAGACAAATCGTCTGTGGTGCGCAAGGTTATTTCCTTAAAATTTGGGCTTTAATGATGTGCAGAAAGGGGCTTGCTCTTTTTCCCCAGGCAGTCTTTGATTTTGTGCAGATCCTTGGAGCCCAACTTGGTATAAAATTGCCTTAGGAAGGCAATAGTCACCATGTTTCCTAAGGGGGAGAGGGGCCAAGCCCACTTCTACGTACCACAGGGACAGTGGGGTGGCACCAGCACTGTGTTTGGACCCATATATGAAGAAACCTATTTCTGAAGATGCTTTGTTTACCAAGCAAGGCTGAAACAAAGAACTGTGACAGACCTTTCATTTCTGCAGAATAAACTGTGAAGAGGTTTCCTCTCTTCCCCCCTCCATCTCACAAGACCTTGGCTTAAAATGAGCTCTGCCTCACTTGCCAGATTGCTGGTAGATAGTCCGGAGCTAACGTCTCTGCTGGGGCGAGGCCGGCCCTGTTTGAATACCCGCCTCTGAGTACGTGCAGCCTGGCACGGGGCTGGGACACAGGTGCTCTGGGATCTTCCCTCTCTGCCACAGACGCTGCCTGGGCTATCATGCCTATTTTAAAAACCTCTGGGCTGTTTTCTTATGTTCCTTGTCAGAGTGTGAACTACCAGCCTCATGCCTTGGGTTCCCTGCCCAAACTGAATTGTGACAATTAAACCAGATTCCTGATCTGTGTGAAATGCCCTGCTCTCTCCATCTGACATGGGCTTTGGTGACACGCGGCTGTCCCAGGTGGACTTTCCAAGGGGATGAGCAATCTCCTAATGCACTTTCAATCCAGCATCCTGCTCTGCAGCTGCGCTGGTCGTACGGCCGAGAGGCATCTGAATGTCACTGGTAGAGGAAACGTGTCAGGTGCAATCATCCGTACTGCCTTTAGCAAATGCAGTCGTAGGATCAAAGGTCTAAAGCTCCAGTAAACAGAACAAAACAACATATGAAAGATCTAAAATAAAATGTCCTAACTCAGAACTCATGGATGGGTTCATCCTCATCCCTACTTCAGGGTTAGCTTTTCACTTGCTCCTTTTATTTCCTTCTTTCTTCAGGTGGCTTTGCTATGGGTTTTCAGTAACATTCTTTATGTTTAGAGGGTATGGCATAAACAATTGAAATCCTTACCTCTGTAATTTGCCCTGTATCAACAAAGCCTGATAGCTTCCCTGCTGGAAGCACTGAAGGCTCTCCAGTGCAGACATGACAGAGATGAGGCTCTTGGCTGGGAACATAAAGCCACTCACTCTCGTCAACTTAAAACTTTGTATTAACTCTGATAAAAGTTGCTTTTATTTGGGCCTCTCTGAACCTAGACCTCCCTGAAGATGTTCCAGTGGCCCTAAGGCTGCCATTACACCATTGCACTCGAAGTTCTCCAGGGTCATCTCATCCCATGGAGCTGTGATGTGTCCTGCCCAATGGCCCCAACCCTTTGTGGAGCTCTAGGAGCAGTTGCAGCACGTGCACTACGTACCCGCAGTAAGTGACATGACAATGACATTCAGGCAATAGTATCGCCAAAAGCTATTCCCATGCCAGCAGCCTCAGCCATTTTGCTGTAAAGCTTTTCCAAAAATGACAAAGGGAAATAGGAAAAAGGGTTTTGTTTTTGTTGGTTTTTATTTTCTGTAGTCTTCAGAACAACAAGCTTTTTACTCAAGCTGTCAAGGAAAAAATACTGTGTTGAGGTAGAGGCCGAGCTTCAGACAACTTAAGTGGAGCAGGAGCAGAAAGAGTGGTTCCTCACATGCAAGCACCTGCTGGGGCTCTTGCCTCCACCGTCCCTCTGCTTCAGCCAGGAGCTGGGGGTGCCCGACCAGAAGAGGGGAGGGACACCTGGACATCAGGAGGCAGTGAGAAGAGACAAGATGAATCTGGACAAAGTGGTGCTCCATCACAGTCCAGTCTGTAGTACCTGGGGGCAGAAGGTGGGCATTTCTCCTTTCATGCCTCTGTACAAGGGAGAGCAGGGTGGCACCATCAAAAGCTGTGGCCTCACTAGTGAGCAGCATGTTCTGCTCTTGCTGCCCCAGCCAACAAATATTGAATAAGGTTCAGCTGAGGCTGAACCTCCAGGGATTAATTCTACTGTGGGAACAGGGAGAGCCAAAACTTCTGTCAGAAAAGCAAATGGAAAGAAAGTGAAGTGATGTGAGATCAGATACTTGCATGATTTTGTATTTTGGGAAGTCCAAAGGGCCTGTAAAGCTGCTGAGAAAAAAAGTTTGGTCTGGTTCTGCATCTTTCTTCTAGGCAAGCAGGCAGCGTGCATGGAAGCTTGCTTCATAGCACACTTCAAATGAAAATGCCATCACTAATAATTGGTAATTGCCGTATCTTGTCCCTGTAATATACTGTGTTCACAGCCAGGCAGTATTTTACTGAAAGCATAGCAAAGTGCAGTCTTGATTTAAGGCATCCTCACATGTGTTATGGATGGGAAAGGCAGGCGTGGAGAGCAGCAGTGCGGTGCCCTGTGAGCCAGCCAGAGCCAGGCCATGTCCCTGGGGCTCCCTGTGCCACCCTCTCGCCCTGCTCACAGGCTTGTGTGCTGTGTCTCCTGTTTGGAGTCGGGTGTTGTTGTCTGTCTGACATGTGAAGTAACTGAATCAAGTGCACCTGGCATGTTAACAACTCATTTTGAGTCTTGGAAGACAATAGAACCTTTTAAGCTAACACAGTGAGCCATGCGGGGAGGAGAGGGAGGGATGCGCTGGAAGATGGTTGTAGCTGTTGTTAACGATGCGGTTTGCCTGGAATCTGAGAGGGTTATTAAAAGCTGCCATGTTTTACATTTTGTCTGCTCATATCTATATTTTACTAAAAATGTCACCTGTGAAATGTAGCTTAGGATACATCAAAACCACCCAGTTCCAGGAGCATTGACTTAGATGTGTACGCTTGATTTCATCAGGCTTGAGGATACCTTCCTGCACAAAGACAGGCTGCCCAGCCACTGGAGAAAGTTAAACACAAAGGAGAAATCATTTCTTTGTTCAGCTGCTGCCAAACAATAGGTACTTAACAAAGCACACATCTAAATTGCTTCAATATTTTTCTAGCCATATTTTATAGCTATCACTTTCAAGACTGGTCATAGTCTGACGAACAGGCATGCCAAAATTCCTTGGTAAAAAGGAAAGAAAACTTTGGGATTTGAAATAATTGTGTGAATCTGTGTCCATGCCTCTCTCCATCTCCACCTTGCTACCCACCCTGCTCCATTCCCCCACCTGTACCCTTATCCTTCATTGCCTTGGCCAGCCAGAGGCAAACAACATCTCAGAGAGCAAAGAAAGACTCATCTTCCTTGATGCCTGCAGGCTGTGCATTAGTGCTCTGCGTAGGAACAGGTAAAGGAAGAGCCTGGCAGGAAGGGATGAATGCACGAGAACAGTCAGCAGAACCAAAGATACCCCATAACTGCGTGCCTTGGATCAGAGTAGCTGCGGCATGTCAGTAGAGATGCGAAGGCCGTGTCCTGCTCCAAGTGGGACTCACAAGCCAGGATTAGCTTCATGGAAGTTAGCAGATGCTCCATATTTGCATGAGCAAAATCACAGATGGAATTTGGTTTTCTAAACTGTTTGAAGGAGAATACGCATCTCCTGGCAGACCAAGCGTGGTCGGATCCAGCCCAGGAGCAGCGGGGCTGGGGCGCCATTTTACTCTTTTTTGGTTTTTAATAACTCTGGGTTTTAGCACATCCACTTATTATTGCAGCAGCTGACAGGGGACCTACAGGAAAATCCAGTTTTATTGAAACTGAAAAGGTCAGTTTTGTTGAGCGTTTCCATGGTGAAAATAATAAATTAAATATATTCAGACTTTTCAAGCTACTCAGATCCAGGGGTGGGGCTGACGAACTGGAAGATTTTCCCGCAAGCTCTTTTAATAGTACCTTGTTGCACAGCTTGTATGTGTGGGGTGGGCTTGAGGGTTTTTTTCAATGAAAAAAAAGAGATTTTTCTCTTTTATTAAGCCAGATTCTTCAGTCTTTGCAGTGCTGGTGATGGACAAACCAGTGTCAGGAAGCCTTGCGAAGGGGTCTGAAGCCCCCCGGGAAGGCAGCTTTTCAGTATCTCCGTTTCCGTCTCACTGCCAAGGCCCCGATTTGCTTCCTCTTCAGCGGTGTGTGCAGGCTCCTGTTGACTGTGCCACTAAGAGGTGCTTTGAGCAAATATTCCTTCATTTGCCTCTGGCAAATGCCACTTGGGACTCAGCTGTTTCCCACTGATGTCAGTGAGATCTTTGTTTTGTGTTCACTGCTGGTTGGGTTACTTCATAATGGGATGCATTTTATCTGGGCTCAGACTGATTTTGGTCGATTTGCCAGGTGAGTGTGATCTCTCTTTCATTGCCTGAGCATTGGATGGTATTTGCAGCTACTGTCAACCTGGCAAGAAGAGATACAGACACCCTTCTCTGGGGTGCTGCACCTTGAAACGGCCCCTCCTCATCTGTGCTGCAAACCTGTAGAAAATCCCTGCCCCAGCAAACGCATGCTGGAGCCCCAGAGGCTTCTCTCTGTGCAGTGTCTCCTAGGATGGAGCAGCCAGCACGTTTCTTGTTCAGTGGTTGTAACTAAATGCCTAGTTCTGCTCTATGAATTTTCAAATAATTTCTCATCAGTCTCACATACTTTCTATATTTCTTTTCCCTTCTGCTTGTTACTGAAGTGCCATAGGCATAAAAGGAAGGTCTTCCCTTGTGAAGAGTTCATCTACTCCTACCACTCACTGCTAATTATCTCTTTCTTCCCCTAATTTTGATAAAGCTGTCTCAGTAACCAGGTATGGTGGTATCTCCTACAGGGTTTCTTACCTTCTGCGGAGTATGGCACTGTCACTGTGGAAGTCTTTCATATGATTACACAGAAGGGGGTCCTGACACCTCCCCAGCTATTCTCTAGACGTCATCATATGTTTGAATTATTAAAGAGGTGTAGAGAAGTGACGGCGCTGGGAAGGGAGCGTTCTGCTTCACAGTGAGCCTATCATCCCATCCTCCTCACTGATGTCAGGGCAGTCAGGGCGGTGACTCCCGTGTCGTGCTACCGAAGTCTTGCATATCTCATGCTATCTTGCATATCTCATGCTAGATTCTAACCTAGAGACTGCCTGAGTGTGCACAGGACAAGCTGGCCATGGCCTGGCAGGCTGGTCTCACTGGTGACTCATTCCCACAGGGAGCCCTGGGCACCACCAAGGTGGTGTGAGATTGCGGCCACCCGTCCTGCTAGCCGGCTCCAGCGGATGTGGGGTGCAGAGAGGAGGGGAAAGCACATCAGTGGGAGATTCCCTACAAAGACCAGGACCAAAGTATTTTTGTTTTAAAGCTTATTTTGCATGGATGTTTGTACCTTGAGATAGTCCCTGAGTAGGTGAGCCAGTGCTGGGGAATCACTCTTAGGCTACTGGACCAGGCTCATCGCTTGTGTATTTTGGGTGCTGCCCACACTGCCCTGGAGGTGCAGGGAAGCTGTGAGCTACAGACCCCTCTTGTCCCAGCACCAAGTGGCACTGGGAACTGAGCCCAGCCACAGTTTGTACAGGCAGCAGGTCTTTGAGAAGGCAATTGTCATGTTAATGCAAGACCTGCCTGGGTTTTATCATCTTGGATCTGTGCCCTTCGCTCTCTCCTACCCTAGACTCTTCTTTTTATCATGGTGTCTCCTTCTGCTCTGGTTGCTGCTCACCCCTGCACAACCTTTTTACCACTCAAACAGCTTTTCTCTTGGAATCACAAGAAACTGGGAATGGCTGAATCTCCTATTTTACTTGCAAGACACAACTGTATGTAAATTGAGGGAATTAGCTTTAGTTTGGTTTGGTTTTTCTTTCTTTCTTTCTCTCTTTTTTCTTTTCTTCTTTTTGCCCACAGTAGACTGCAATATGTATAACATGGTATAATATCCTCACAGTTTTTATAGCTCCCATTTTTCCTGTATCCGCATACCTGCCAGTTTCTCTGTGCAGTGCTGTACACCATATGGCCATGTGTAGTTGGTGGGAGGTTGGGTAGTGCTCCTCATCTTACCTGCCTTTCCAGCCTCCACCACAGCTGCTGGTTCATGCAGAGTACTCTCTCTGGTGGGTTTTTCCCACATTGTACATGCATTGAAAATTCCCAACCTAATAGCTTTTGGCTACTATAGCTGACTTCAGAGGCGTTCTTCAGTCTGTAAAGGGAAGAGCTGTTTCATTTTGCATTCAATGTGACGTGCATTGAAGACCGAAGGCCTGGAAAACAAGTAGATTACAAACTTTGGTTACCCACTGCCACTGTGAGTTTGTATTCACACCGTGCTGCACATGCACATACGTGTATTTGCTCACTTACTGACTAGGGTTTGGCTGTTTCTCAGTGCAGACAGTTTAGCTATTAAAATCTGCAGAAGTTTTTGTTTTTAAAAAGAGATGAGCACCTGCAAGTTGATGTATGTGACTTTGTTCTCCTCTGTTTCCCAGTGACAGAAGTTTAAATGTGGCCAGCAAACTCAGACAAGACCAAACATCTTTGTGATCAAAATGAAGACCCAGCAAGTAGCTGGTTTAGTCTCAGTTTCTTAGGGAATATGGTGATCTCTGCAGGATTATTAATTTACTATACAAATGAAATAAAATGGGTCTTTGCCCCTTTCTCCCACTGCATAAATCCAGTCCTCTGTGATAGAATATTGCTGTGATGTATGGTATTGTGGAAAGCAATTACCAAGATGGAAAGAAAGAAGAAATATTCACAAATCATTACTACCAATCATTATTTACTTTACAGCTGAACTGGAGGGCTTACTTTTACTCCAGACCTGTACACAGCCATGGAAAGACAACGCAGCCCAATATGGAGAGGGAAGGAGAGGAATCATCTCCATTGCGAGGATAAAGATGTGAGGAACAGAGACCTTGAGGAAGTCATTCAAGATGAAGCAAGGAATCTGTGGCAGAGCTGGAGCTCACGGCAGAGTCCCAGTGCAGCAGTGCTTTATCTGAAAGATCATCTTTCCTCTTATTAATAATGTATATGATCTTTCAAATAAGATTTTATGTATGTTTAAATTTAATAGCTCATCCTTCAGGAAGGGCTCAATCCTGCTAGGTACTACATCCAATTTGGGCTGGTTTAGATCTGTTGGGAGCTGAGGATGCTCCTCTCTTCCTGAATCAAGCCCTTAGCAAAGCTGATGCTATTGTCAGATTACAGTTTATAGCTCTTTATTGCTTACTGTAGGTTTATTGCAAACTCCTTTCCTGCTTAGTTTGCCTTCCCTCTCTCAGAGCAAACATAATGTACAGCCCATGTAAATGTAAAACATTAAGCAATTACTGGGTTATTTCAGATGCAGCGCTAATAATACATCATTTCTGAAAACCACAGCTTCAGATGTAGGGCACGCTGTACCCGTCGTCTCATACGATACTCACTGGAAAGTGAGCTCAGCTATTACTGTTGTATCCCTGAGTTATTACTCACTCACCCCAGGAAACAAAGGGGAGTCCCAGAGGTTAATGTGGTTAGTAAAGCAATTTGAGGAAGCTGAGCTTCTATCTGCTTACACAGTGTACAGAAGATATTTAAACAGCAGACTTCCATCTCCTGCTCTTGTCTGCCGACTCCTACATCACTGTCTTGCTTTTGTAATAACTGCCAGTCTTCTGCCGAAATAAGAAACGGTGAATCTGAGAATTTGCTGTGTGCGAGGACCCTCAGGCAAATTGCCAGGTACCAGTTTTAAGAGGCTAGATGTGGGTTTCTTGCTGAAAATGAAGACTTTTGAATTTATATGGTTTTTGTGCCCTTCTGTCCTGCTCAGCCCTGGGATGTCCTGGAAGTGGCCTGAGCAGCACACTGTGGGACGGGGACAGAGGTCCCATCAGGGGAACAAGGGGCATGGCTGGGTATCCACTCCCCTGGTCCTGGGAGGCCACATCCCACCACTTCCCCTCTGCATCCATAGTGCTGTGTCTGGGCTAATGGGGAAGTAATGCTGTTGCCTCTCTGCAGGACAGGAATATTGCCCCAGCCTTGTCTGTGCAGAGGGGCTTGCAATGCTCTTAGTCTGATGCAAAGAACCGCTCCAAACCCCTCCACTGGGGCGTTAACACTGACCTTAACACACTGAGTTAACACTGAGTAGTAGCACCTCTGCACCTCTGCCCCTGCCCATGAGCTCACGTGAAGCGGTGGGGCGTTGAAGGCCCACGCGATGCCAGTCTGCGTGTGATGAGCGCTGCCCTAAAGTGGGTCACTGCTGCCAGCCGAAACGCTCACTGCTCTGACCTGCCTCCCTTTGCAAGGCACACAATGTATTTGAGGGTGTTAAATTTTTTAATAAGTGCCAAAGGCACATTGGTAGGGCAGGCTCAGCAAAGTTTGTGCTGCCTGCATTATGCCTGTTCAGTGGGTAAACAGCAGAATGAATCTCCAGAGCTGTCAATCCAGTGCCTCCACCAGCACTGAAGTCCCTGAAAAAGATGTTTTTAAAGAAAGGTACGGATGCACTGTGCTTCCTTGGAATACAGAGCTGAAAAAAAAGCTAGGATGTGCTCAAAAAACCTGCTTGCTACTGTTTGTAGCCTTCCTCCCTCCATCAAATAATGTCTTCTGAATTTCTGAAGTTCATTTGGTAAAATATTAAAATCAATGCATTGCCAGTCCTTGCTGCGTAGCAGGCTCAGAGTGACTCAGCGACAGCGCGCTAACCTCTGAGCTTTGCAGATTACTGTGCTCTGTGTTAATTATTTCTGCTTTAGTAGATTTTTGTTTTGAATGGAAACATGGCTGTTTCCAGTCAGGAGCAGCTCCGTGATGAGCCCCGAAGGCTCGCTCTTCGGCGCAGACCTGTGCTCCGAAGCCTGGCCTTTGAGGAGAAGGGCTGGCCGGCTCCGTGGATACCAGCCTCGGATGGCAGCGCTGGTTTTTCCTTTAACGGTGATAAATGAGTTTTTACTGATGGATTTTTGGCTGGCCTTTCCCAGGCATTTGGCTCACAGCTGAGCTAGTTGTCATAGCAGTAATGGGACTGCCTATGAGCCTGATAAGGGGTCAGTTTGCTGACGGATTATCTTGCCCTTTCCTTTCTTTCTTGGAACATGAAAAATGCACTTGTGTTTTCTTGAAAACACCTGATCCACAATTCCAGTTTGGGAGCCTTGGTGTATTTGTATGCTTAGGTGGGGAGGGTTGGTATGACAGAAAGAGATGCAAATCATAGGGGCAGGATGTGATGTTGATCTTTGAGCCTTGTAATTTGGAGTACTAAGAGGGCACATCTCTGGTTCAGTGTCCATATTTAATTTGTGTTTGTGTAGGAATATGCAGTGCTCTCTTATCTCTGCATCATTTACCAATTACATAAACAACATTTGTAATTATGATTCATTTATTTAGATTTTTCTCTTGTGGGATTTCCATGAGTACAGAGATTTAGAGAGAATTAAAAGAATATGGCTAAGTTACTAGCAAGGCATTATTTCAGGCTTTCTCTGACTGTGCATCATTCCCATTTGATTCAGCCCATGGATGCAGTAGCCACAATCTAATTCTTTATGGACAAGATAAAAATCTTACAACATTAATTGACAGCCTATTTGGATGGCCCTGACTATAACCTGCAACAGGATAAAGGCATGTTTGTTTGTGGGGAAAATAACTAAACTTGGGGCACCGTAAGCAAGTCTCCCCAAGCCGTGCTTATAACACACTTGTCTTGTGAACATACAGGAGTTTCCAGTGTCAAACCCGTGCTTTTGTTAAATCCAGAATTTCAGTGCATTTAAGCAGTGGTGATCAATAGTTCTTCACATCTTTCTCTCTTTCTGGTGTGCAGAATTTGCTGAGCGTGGCTGAGAGGCGCAGCTGTGAGTAACAGGCTTGCTATTCATTCCTTCAGGAGACACTGGCCTTTGGTAAAATGATTATTTTTTGGAAGAAAAATTTTGATTTCTCCTAGAAGCCTTAAGAAGCTGCAAAGATTTTTTTTTTTTTCAGTTCAGAGCTGGAGAAAATTAAAATGTTTTTAGCTTTCCTATGAAAAGTGGGCTTCTTCAGGAGACAAAAAACACATTTCTGCCACTTCTCATTCTGTAACCCTCTCCTCAGACATCTCCCACAAAAATTCCCCAGTGCATTCATGAAAGAAAATTAGAAGGAAAATTTTCAAGCAACCTTGGTATTTACAAAGGGAATTTTTATCAGCTCTCAGTTTGCAGAAGAAAATCTCACTCCTGCAGAAGAAGGAGCCAGACATATCTCTTTTAATGAATTTCAACCACGAGCATCAGTTTGTGATGTATTGGCCAAAGTCCAGTCAAGAGAGCAGGATATTGATAGCACTGCGAGCGGGTCAGAGATTGGCAGATAGCCTTTCTTACATTTGGCAGAAGAAATAACCAATCTGTATTATTTACTATCCTTAAATAACTTGCCATAGTCCAAAGCTACCTTCTGTACTTAGCCAAAGCTCACAGGGACTTACAGTAATGTCACTGAGCCATTTAAGGTGAGAACACTGGGACTGAGCCACATACCAGTACACCAGTAATAAGCACCCAGTCCTGATGGTTTATGATTAGGGCAAGAGAGGAGACAACTTTCTAATTTGCTGCTCCTTCAAGAGTGGCAGAACCACTGATCTGCCCCTGTGGGCTCCTGGGTCACTAAATGGTTAATTATTCAGTAAACAGCACACATGGGAAAATGGGAGGCTGGGAGGGATCCTGGCCAGGAGAGCTCCAGCCTGGTGCCCAGCACCTCCCAGTCCCATTTGTGCTGGGAGCCAGGTGGGAAAGGAGCCTGCTTTGTCCATGCTGGCACCCAGGCTCTTCTTAAAGAATGTTACAATGAAATAGAGAAATTCTTTTTTGAGGGGAGAAGAGGGGAATTTTATTAATTGACATTTTCTGACAAAACATGTTTTGCCAGAAAATCCCTACGCACTCCTAATTAGAGGGCTGTATCTGGCCTCTGTGGTTTAGACTTATAATTCTGTTTGGAGATCAGATGGTGAATTTTTACCACTGAGAGCAATTTCCTAAAAATCTGTTTAGTATTCTGGCAGTTTGCAGGATAGGAGGAAAAAAAAAAAAAGCAAAAAAAAAAAGCCCAAAATGCTTAGGGGCAAATTTTCTGCTTGGTGCACAGGGAGTTTTAACACATAATAACTGCAGCTGGGTGGGTAACTCACTGCAATGGAAATTTACTTCTTCATATCTTGAGACTATAAGGCAAGGTGGTTTTCTACATAAACTTTGGGTTCTTTGCCTCTGTAGATCTCAACGTTGTAACTAAGAGGAAGCAAAGTTTGTAATGCATGGAGAAGGGAAATGCGCACTATTGCTTTAATCAAAAGCAGCTGAAATAGCCCAGGTTGACTGCTGCTAGCTGGCAGTGTTACTGTTTCTTAAAAATCATATGGTAATTGAATCCAGTGTTTGTGCTGGAAGCTGAATGCATTTCAAATGTGAATTAGACCTATGTAATGCAGAGCAGTGGTGCATAATTAAGGCGCTTCATAACTGACATTGTTAGATTTGCATGATACCCTGATTTTCAAGTCATCTGCAACATTCCTTCCAAAATGAACCCAATTACGTTAAGAAACTTCCCAAGGATTTGGGACAGAGGAGAAGTGAGGAAGATGGGACTTTAACACGGTGGTGTAGGTAGGGGCAGCAGCGTGATTTGAGGTGAGCCATCTGATGGTCTCTAGAGTTCAGCGGCACACTGGGATCTGAACTGTGCCATGGACCGTAAGATTATTTTAGAGCATACCTAATTCTTTTTCTCTTCAGAAAGCTTTGATTCCCTGAGTAAGGGGAAGATTTTTTCCAGGTGATCAAGCTAAATCTAATCCAAAGTAAACCCACAATCCCACACATGCTGGAGATGTGAGGAGTCTCGGCACCTGCTGCTTTGGGCTCCTGAACCCATGCAGCTGAACTGAATTCCTTGCTAACGGCAACACTGCTGAAACCATCTACAGGGCTGCCCCATTTCCTGCTTCTTTGGCACTGGGTAGGTCTTGTAAGAACAGTCTGAAGCTGCTCTGAATGTCTCTGGTGAATGCCAGCCTCCAGAAGAGTAACATGAAGGAAAGCAGGACCTGGGGCCACAAAGCTGGTAGGTGAAACTGTGAAGCTTGATGCATAAAGAAAAGTTAAGAGTAAATGCAGATCTCTGCTACGAAGATTAGGAGGGATTAAATTCTGTCTACAAAATACCCTTAATTAGAGCTGACTGGAAGTTCTGATACACTTCAGAGGTTCTGACAGTGACAGAAGCATGGATAACTTGGGGTGAAAGTTTTTGTTAACTTTGATTTCCAGGTTGCTCTTGGCAATGGTAGCAAGCATGTTTGATGAGTTATTAATTTTAATAGTTCTCAGATTTCCACAGGCTTTTACCACATTTTAAATTTTCTTCCTGTTCATTGTATGTTACTAAGAATATAGAAGCTGCAATAACTTTACAATCTCCTTAGCTTTTATGATATTTCTGAAACCACTTTAATCTGACAACATGAATAGTTCCCTACCATTGCATTCAAAATGTAAGAAAAATCTGAAGAACCCTATTAGCCTTTCCCAATCACTGCTAAGTTGACATGGGAGGGATGAAGTTCATTCTAAAAAAAAAAAAATTGAAAAAAAAAATTGAAAAAAGCTTGTGTAAGTTGGAGAAGTTGTTCCCAGCCAGCACTCAGAATGTGATGGCCGTGTCGAAATCCTCTCCTTGCACAGAGAATTGTTAAAGAACAGAGAAGCAGAACAAAATGTTACTGAGAGCTCTGCAAAATGTGTATTTCATTTCATAAGGGCTGCTGCAATAATTTTCTTCTGATTTTGACCTTTGTGGGTTTAACATTACAATGATGTGGCTGGAGCTTTGATTCAGGTAGAGACAAAAAGTTAAAAATAAACCTATTTGTTCTAAGACAGAAAACTGAGGTCTCTGTAACTTTAACATGCAATTATGGGTGTGCTCAGGTTCATTCAGCTAGTTCCTGTGGAGAATCAGTTGATAACACTTGCAGCATTAATTTAGAGCTAGTAGCTAGACCTGCTGAAAGACAAGTCAGGCAGCTGTAGTGCAGCTTTGTATTTCTCCAGAAGCCTTCTTCCAAATGAGTAGTTTTCTGCTACTGCTAATTCATTAATGTTACAGTACTGAGTGTTACTGTCAGAATAAGATGTGGGAGTTTCTCAGGGTGAATATTATCAGTACAACTATAAGCAACAAAAAGCAAGGTGGCTGTGAATCGGGCTTTGTGGGTTTTTTGCTAGAAATGAGTCTGACTTGTCATGGTTGTGTCTAGATGGTTCGATGCAGCTCCAGACTGGCGATGCCTGTGCTGGACGTGAGCAGGCTGCTATGGCCAAGGACGCTCGCTTTGCTGGATCTACAGGTACGTCCCAGTGGCTGCAATAGCGTGTTGGAGTGCTTCAGCTAAAGAGCCACAGCTCTCAAAGTGCTTGACTGCTTGACCTTTTTGATGGTTTGCAGGAGTGTGAGAGGTTTGGGATGGTGATGAAGGGCTCCCCGCCACTGCCTGTGTTTTAAGAAGCTGTCTTCTGTAGACTTTGGAGCAGGTTTTCTGCAGCTAATGAAGAAGCAATCCCCAAGAAACAAGGCTAGACAAAAAGATGTGAGGTTGAATGGGATAGATGTCCAGCAAGGGAGCATTTTAAGTGCAATTACATAAGCTTGTCTGATCCTAAAATTTGATTAAGAACAAATAAAATTATATTGCTGGGCAGGCAGAGACTTCTCTGATGACTTTAAGCCCTTGCCTAGGGCAATCTATGCAAATTCAATCTGATGACCTCTCTGATAATATTGCAATCACCTGAATATACAAATCATGGCTTTTTTGATCCTTGAGGAAGGATATGTTTTTCATTATTTTTTCTGCTTGATTAACTGGCACACCTTGAACTCAACTCCTCAGTGGTTAACACTCCCTGATCATTGTATGCTGATTTTGGCCAAGCCTTTCTCATCATAGGATTGATTATTTGAAGTCTGAAGTAGTTGTGTCAGCACCTGCTAAACTAGTTTCAGATTATCTGAGTGTTTTGTGGGGTTCTTGTTTTTGTTTTTTCTTCTTCTAAGAAGTGTGTCTGTATTAACCAGCTCTGCTGCCTCTCTCCTCCTGTGAGGCCGGGGATGCTGGGTTCCCACTGCTGCCTATTCTGTCAGCTGGGGACAAAGAAATCATTTGATTCCTTGTGTCTTTGCACCAGAACATTAGGATGAACAAAAATACTCATTCACAGTTTCCATGTAGGCCTGTTTCCTAGACTTTGACCTTTCCCACTGCTCTCCTTCAGACTCTTATCAAGTGGTCCAGGTCTTTCCTGAGGGCAATGCCCCACACTGGCTAAACTTTTCCAACAAAAACCTTGTTGGTCTGCACAACTTACAGGCTACCCCTTTATTTATGCATGCATGTTTGTCTCTTTCAAAATTGTGGCATTCTTGATTCCCACTCAGTGTAATTTACTGTAATTGCTAGATCCTTTTCTAAAGAACTTCCAACTAATCAATTTTCTTCCATCCTGTATTTCTGCAGTGGAGTATTTTTGCACTCTAATTGAAATGCACCCTATTGTTTGTGCTAGTTCCCCAGCTTGTCAGGACCATTTGCAATTCTGATCCTCTCCTCCCACACATTTGCAGTCCCTTCTGGCTGGGAGTTATTTGCAAATGTACTGAGAATACTCTATATCCTACCTTCCAGGTCACTATAATATGGCATTGAACAGAGCTGGCTCAGGACAATTCCCCAAGGAATACCTTTGTTTGTGCATCCTTCCATTCTGACAGTAAACAATCAATAACTCCTCCCCAGCTTGAGTCACCCTGTCTTTCTTGCATCCACCTACAGTAGTTTCATCTACACTGTGTATCCATAGCTTATATAAAAATATCATGGGAAACAGTGTCAGAGGCTTACTAGGTGAAGTATGACATTTACCCTTCTCCCTTCACCACAAGGTCTGCTACCTTATTGCAGAATTAAATGATACTGTTTTGACATTATTTTTAGGTGACAGATTCATGTGCAGTGCTGTTCATCTCCTTCATGTCCTCCATGGCCTTACAAATCACTCGTTTATTTGTTCCAGCATTCTTGACTGCCCTTTCATTCCTCAAGCTGCCTGTGTTCAGCATGGACACTGTCATTTCCCAGTTATCCTGTGCCTCCTCCATGACTTCTTGAAGGTGAACTCCTAGTGATGTCCCTGTTTGCTTCAGCATAATGACCTGCAAGTTATTTACCTTAGGAACTAATTGGCTGGAGCAATCGGAAAGATCTAACTTACTCGAGTGCCCTTGAGTCTGGATTTTGTTTCTTTCCCTTAACATAGATGGTGATAGATACTTCTGTCATAGGTCTTAATTATTAACCATCTACGTGGTACTGACCTTTTGATGGAAATGATTGCTCAAAGGAAAGCCTTAAAATCATCAGTGTTCACCTCTGCTGAGCAGCAGTATGGCACTCCTGGTTTTCCTCCGATTATTCAATTACTTTCTGAATTTCTCAGTTATACCATGTTTTGTGATTTCCCTGACCTTGTTCCAGCCTACTTTGCAGTTTGTTATTGCCTGCCCTGGTAGGGTCAGGCAATTAGTAAAGCCATGTCCTGCAGACCAACCGGCAGCACCAAGGGAGGACCCTGTGTTGGGGCACACCAGGGCTTTGGTGTCAGCTTCCCTTCTGCTCCTCCAGAGCTGCTCAGTGATCACACAGAAATAACCTTGTCTTGAAGTCACTTCCATCCCTTGTTCTAGGTCTGTGCTAAGTCAGTGTAGACTAATGAGATGATCTGGCCCTCATTTTACCATTTAGGAGGCAAAAGGCAACTGGTAAATATCACAGACAGCCCTTGTCTTCATGCTGAGCTGCTCTATTGCGTTTCTGTCGCACGCGGCTGTGTACGGCGGAGCCAAAGGACCACAGCTGGGAGGAAATTGCAGACAATGAAAGTCCTCTGGCCTAACGGGTCATTGTGATATATGGACGAATTGTGTTAATTTATATAAAGTGGCTTTTGCTAAGGCTGCTTCTACTTGAATTTGATTTTGAAAAGAAGAAATTATTTTCCCTCCTCACTGCAGACTTCAAAATGCTTATTGTGTTCTCTGGTCAGGTCACTTGGTACCTGAAGCATCCCACTGCTTTTCTGCTGCAGATAAAATAGTGCCTTTTGTTTCCCCTTGTTCCGGCCTGACCTCTCCTCTTACTGTGCCAGCCACATCTCTCCGACGTCTCAATCTTTGTGGGCTCAGCCGGTGCGTGAGGAAGCCTCTGTGGAGGATTTAAAGGAGACGATCTCTCAGGTCCTGACATCCCTCTTCTAGTTTCAGCCCTTGGCTTCTCTAGGCTGCAGCAGGGTCCTTCCTCCTCGTTCAGTCTGATTCATCTTCCTTCCAGAAAACCTGCAGTGAGAGCCTCTCGCTCTCTGTGTGGGGAAATTGCACTCCCCAGAGGGCACGTGTGCTAATGATGGCCCAGTCCCCAGCTTCCCTGGCTGGCTGGTGATGCTGACCTTGGCACTGCAGCAAATTCCCACAGGAGTCGGGCCTTCTGTATCCCAAAATTGCAATGATCCTTTGGTCCTTGAGGAGTTAGAAGTATGGAGTAGGAAGTAATGGGGGGATTTACGGATTTTTATTTGTACTACTTGTCTTACACGTATCAGAAAGTCCCCAGGCCTCGGCAGATGCTCTGGAATTGCTCTGCCTGCGTTTGCTGCCTGCATTAGGCCATTTAGTCAGTATGTGTTCACCACACAAGTCCAGTGATATTCATCCTATAGGAGCCCTTCTCTTTATGGAATAACCCAGGGCGCAGCATTAGGCCACAGGTGACTCTTGATGTATGAGCTGAAGAAAGAGGAGCTGGTTTGACATTGCCCTTGCCAAGGGCAGCCTCCTCAGAGAGCGCCCTGCCTGGAGCGGCTGTGTCCTTGCACCTGGACAGGGGTCTTCCCTGGGGTACAATATAATCTTTCTTTAGGAAATACTGTTTTCATCCTCCTCTGGGCTACCTAGCTCCTTCAGCCAGGATCCATTCTCAAATCTTGTTGGTTTGGTTTTGTTGTTTTTTTTTTTAAATTTTACTTTCACTGCCTCCTTTCTGCTACTTAGTACCGGAGCTGGAAAAAAACAATAAACCCTTTACAATTAACAAAGCACTGATACTCTCACCCTGTACTTCTCTCTCTGCCTCTCTTGTGTCTTTCTTTACTTATAACCACTCCACTTCATTTTCTTTCTTATTACTCTTCTCATGCTTGTCACTTGCCCATTTTAAGATTTTTCTGCACCTGATGATAGATCTGGTAAATGAGAATTGGATTGCTAATAATTGGATATATTTCTGTGTGAAGACAGGAGTAGAAGGTCAAGACTAGCTAGTTCTGAAGAAAACTAGTAGGAGTTAGTATATAAATTGGAATTTGAAGTCAAATTTCTTCATATTTGCTGTTTTAAAAAATAAAAGGACATGGAAATGTTAAATTGCATTGAAAGACAACAATGTAAAAACTGTAAACGTTTTAAAAATGATACATCATAAGTGCATTGAACTCGCTACTTTTGGGTATCAGCATATAGTGATCTTCATGGGAAAAGGAGTGAGGCATTTATTTATATGGCTAAAGAGAATTCCTACCACTAGTAAAGATTTAATTAATAGAAGAAATCTGTAAGATGTATGCTTAAGGTATACTTGTAAATGTGAATTTAGAGATAAACCCTCTGGCTTCGGACCATGGAGCAGCCACTGCCAGGAGGGAGTTTTGTTATAAAATACAGAGGTGGGTAGTGTGTGGGAGCAGGTGCTGCCCGCAGGGCTGTGGCTCTGCCGGCAGCAGTTCCTGGCACCCCATGCAGCATCTCCAGGCTGCTGAAGGTGTGGGGCGTTTCAGGCAGCCTGGTTGCACGTGTGTGTTGGGTTTTTTCAGGATGGTAAAACTGGCATCTCTGTATTTCAGAAGTTTCAAGAGATCTCTTGGTGAGAACACACAGCTAGATGGATTTGTTTTATACAACTTTCAGTATTAAACACACACAGTGCGCACCCCAAAGCCCTTCTGTCTGGGGGAGCTAATGCCTGGAAGATGCTTTACTGACCACACACCTTGAAACATCTCTCTGCCTCTAGGTGTGTGCATATGTATATAAATATAGATGCACCCTGAGAAGCATTTTCTCCCATTACCTTTTTTGAATATTGAACATCAATATTTTTGTCACTATTTTGCTTTTCATTGCCTCTTTAAAGCTGATGTTAACTAGCAAATTAGAACCAAAACCAACCACAAAAAGCTGTCGTTGAGTGATGCAGAACAGCATGGTATTTGATTGGAAATAACCACAACTATTGCAGCAATAGCATTGCCAATAGAGTAATAAAACTGAGCACATCTCTAGAGGGCTCTATGTACTGAATGATCTGAGCCTTGTAAATCTTCTGTCATGCAGCAAAATACCAGTATAACTCATTTACAATAGATAAGCTAGGGGAGGAAGTGTGAGAAAGTCTCCAAAAGTCAAAGTGAACTCTCATCAGCATGCCTGATGGTGGGTATAAGCTTGTTGCCTTGCTGATCTCTGGGTGCACAGGCATGGCAGAGCATCTCCCCATGCTCGGTGTCGTACAGAGCAAAGCGGAGACGTTTCACCCGAGGCACGTGCGTACAAGTTGATAAAGTGGAGATGGGAGGTGTCTGAAGTCACCTCATGGGATTGTTGGTCAGGGGTGCTGCTGCTCCACAGCCTGTGCTTCATCAGCATCACGACAGCATGGCCAGCCCATGACGAAGCCGAGGTTTTGACTGTGGAGGCATCCACATCAATAGTGCTATAGGAATAGGTATTATTGTAAGTCTTTGATAAATAGCTACAGTGAATAAGGGGCAGATAAGATGCTATGATAAAAAGACAAATAGGTTACATGAGATACACTAGGAAGAAAACAAGTTAGATAGCTTTATAAATCACACCAAGGAGTTACGTGACACAAAAGTCAGCTCTTTGCTAGAGGCTAATGGGGAAGTATGGGCAGTGCCTACAACTGAGAGAGCCGGACAATGGTAAATGAGAGACGTTGGATGTAAGGAGAGCATCCGGGGTTACAGGGAATTATTATTGTTTTATCAATACACCATTTAGACCTGGCAGCTTAGGCACACTTAGGCTCACATCTGTCTTTCCACTTTTATCAATAACTTCAGCTTAAAGAACAGCAAAAATGTTCACAAAGGACTCGAGGTCCTACAGAAACTCCAGGTGATGTTAGCGGTCCATGGAGCAGACCCCATATTTTGCTTCCCTTTGCTGCTGAAGTGCCGTGTGCTTCTTGATTTATCTTGGTCTGGGATCAACATTTCACACCCTCAGGGGAAGCAGGATCAGGGATTTCATCCAATGCCAAGCAAAAGGGTGGGTCACACAGCCCTCTCCGTATAGCAGCAGAGTAGAAATGTTGGTAGGATCTATTTTTTGCAGGGATGTGGGGGCAGGCAAGCCAGGAGCCAAGCGGGGGTGTTGTCAGGATTTCTGAAAGTCCCTCTGGAGCTGGTGTGTTTCATCCTTTTTTATAATCTTCTTGAGCTAAATGACACATTGATAAACTGTCTAGGATAAATAGTGTTTTCCAGACATTACCAGACAGTGGGGACTTTTTCAATGATCCTTTGTCACTGTTTAAGATCAAAAAGGTTTGTTACTAGTGAAAAGGGAAGAAGAAAAAGCTTCTTGATATTGCAGTGAGTGTTTAAGTATCCCATTGTTTAGTTAACATGTTTTGACAGATGTGGTTTCAAGATGCAAAAAAAAAAAAAAAAAAAAAAAAAAAAAAAAGCTAAACCCAACCAACCTATATAAACCTCATCAGCCAAGGAGTGGAATTTAGATTTACTTCTTACTGAATACGGCTATTGTGTTGTACCATGAAGCGAGTGAAAATGCATAGCCATAACAGTGCTTGGATTTAAAACACTCTATACCAGGTGGGCTTGCATGGAGTGATCAGAATACTAAGTGTCACTGTTGGTTTACAATGAGGCCAAGAGATTATTTGTTTTAGGAAGAAAGATGAGTAGGCCTGCAGAAGAAGTGTGAAGAATCTCTGGCTGGGGAGGACACGGGGTAGACAGGCCAAACATCTTTCACTATGATAAAGCAATATCAAAGACTAAAGTTGGATTGCTTGTTCTGGTGATGCTGTCGCTCCCTGCGTGTCATGGCAAGTTAATCTGTGCCTCTGGCTCAGCAGAGGCAGGGGCCATGAATTTTGGCATTTGGAGTATGTTTTATCACTTGTTCCCCTTCTCCGATTTCTCTGTTTGAAGTAGGGTGTATGTGTGAGGACAGTCAGTCTGAGCTTTGATCTGCTTCAGGATTTGACCCAATGTCACTGTAATCTCTGCCATGCAGAACAGAAGGCTTTAAAAAAGAGCATGGCACAATCTTCACCAATTTTGAGCTGGACTTTGATAAGGTTTGTAGTGCTGTTTGATTTTCTGCATCCTGCAAGCTTCCACTTGAGGCACCTGCTGTGCTAGGGCTTCAGAGGGGAATCTCGGGGGACCTTGCCTGTTACTGAAGTTCCAGCTTCTGATCTTGTCCTCACCTCACTCCCTGCAGAATAAAGGTGACATGCAAGCATGTCATGCAAACATGTCACTTGTGTAGGAATTTGTCATTTTGAGCCTTTCCAAGCAGCACAGACCTCCTAGCCCACAATGAACAGACGCAATAACCGTACTGCGAAACAATAATGTTTGTAAAATGGCAGTTGTTGGCTAACCAAGCTTGCCAGAGCAGTCCCTCCTTGTTGGCCAGCAGGGCCTTCTGGAAGGCTGGCCAGCCTTGGCTGCGAGGGCGTGCTGCTGGTACACGCTTTTGGCAGGAACCCGTACTGAGGAAAGCAGGCACAGCTACTGATTTGGATGTAGTTACAGTCGCTTACACTTAGGAACCGAGTTTGATCCTCAACTCTGCAGTAGTATGTAGGTTTCCAAGTGCTTTGCTGTGTCTGCCATGTGCTCAGGCCACCTACACACACAGGCAATGCTGCAGCTCCTTGGGGCTTACAACAGTCCTGTTAGTTAGGGTTTTGTAGGGGGATTGCTTTTTTTTTCCCAAAAATATATATAAACATTGTACTCCGCTTTGCTGAGCCAGTAGCGAAAGAACTGAATGCAACAAGAACAGTGGGAAAAATACAGCAAAGATGTGGGAGATTAAACAACAGGCATCTTCTCATCTTACCAGCGAAGCTTTCACTGAAATATCTTTACAGAAAGAATGTTAATGGTTCTGATTTTACACAGAGTAACATTAAAATAAATCCAAAGAATACTTCAGGCTCTGGCAGTATGTAAATATACTTTTGTTTGCAAGACTTGCAGTAGTTTGGGTATTAGTGGGGTAAAAGGGGAATGGCCCTGATGGATGAAGTCAGGGTTGCCACTGGTGTGTTATAAGTCTTCTCCCAGCTGCTAAGCTGGTGATGTTTGTAACCAAGAAGGCTGAGGTCTCCCCAAGGTTCTGATTTCTGTGCTCCTGGCCATCTGTAACTCTCAGTATAGCTGCATGACATGAGCAAGAAAATGAAAAGGAAAAAAACATTGGATGTCTATAAGCATTTATGAAAAATTGATCCAATAAAATGTTCAATGAATATATTCACTAGTCTTTTATGCAGCTCTGTAAACTGAAAAAAAAGGTGAGAAGGAGGAAGGTGAATCATTATACACCTTATTCCAAATAAATAAACTTGTCATATCAATTATTGTCAAATATGAATCAAGCAATTTTTTGGTGCTCTGTAGTAGTATGTCAGAGAACTACACTTAATTAGTGTTAGCTTGGCTCACCAGTGCATGTTGTCTTGGCCTTGTAATTCTGTAGGCCAAATTAGTAAGCTGCTTAGATTCTTTATGAATTTGTTTCTTCATTTTGGCTATGGATTGCTAGACAACCAAATAAACGTACATCGCTGTTGGGTTTGCTCCTGAAGCGTTCCGTTTTACCTTATGTCCTTGGCAGATCCTTCACAGCAAACTGCTGGAAAATAATTTCTGTGAATATCTTCCCATTTGCTTCCATTTACTGTAGCTGATGCCTTGAAGATTTCTGTTCCTTCATCTCCTTGTTACCCAATTTGATTTAGTTATTAGCCTGTAAATGTCTCTGGGAACTTAGAAATCTTGTCCAGGTGGACTGATGGCTCATTATTAATAGAAATAGCTTTTCAGAACTCATTTGTGTGTTTTGCTGGTAGCTTCTGCCTTATTCTTAAGAGTTTGTCTGCTCTCATTTGAGAAAATACTTTGATTCATAATTTTGTACCCAAATACTGGGATGCATCTCCTGGCTTTCATTTCCATTCTAATATACACAGCATTTAAGGCCAAATCGGGCAAAATCACTCATTGCCTTTTTAACCATTAACTTCAGTGGAAGCTTTGCCAAACGAGGATGGAAGGTTTTGGGTGGTTACTGGTGTTGATGCTGCGGAAATATTGGAAGGCTGCATACCATATCTCCCATGCCTTAGACAAGCATGGTGGAGGACACAGGATCACCAAAAGGAGGAGATGGCAGAGAGTCTCGGGGAGCAGAGGTGGCAAAGAGGCTGCAGGATGTGGAAAGGGAGGATATATGGATTTGGGAAGGAAGATCTGTGTACAGAGTAGAAAAGAGACTTTGAACAAATGGAAAATCTTTCTAATACCCAGCACCCACAATATCATCTTCAGAGGCAGTTTCTTACTTCATTTGGATTTCTCCTTGTCCAACTTTGGACTCATGTACATGTAATATTTGATGACTTAAGCAGAAATAAGTCTATTTTCAAAGCTAATCTTTGCATTACATATTGAATCCATTATAGATTCTCTTCTACTTTAATGAAAAGCCTGCATGAATAGCTTAAAAAAAGAAAGAACTTGCATCATAAATTGGGCTGAGGCAAGTGCCTGAAAATTAGCATATGTTGCAGTAAATACCGCCTCAATCAAATAAATGATAGTAGTAGAACTATTCAATATCTCAATATGAGTAAGAGATGTATGTGTATTCTGCTTTCTGTGGTGTTCTGACCACCTGTGTAAGGGGCAGTATTTCCACAGCATTTAAAGGACACATTCTGTCTTTCTGTTGCGATGCACTCTCCGACATGAGAGCAAGCCCCGCTTAAGCATAGGACTTGGATCAAGAATTTACAGCTTGTGTTTAAAAAAAAGAACCACTCCAAAACAAACAAAAAACTAAGATACAAAAGAAATCCTCTGTGACTCATAAAAACGCATGGAAGTATATGCCTCATGTACGGCATCCTCACAAGGACCTGGCCAGAGGATGTATCACAACAATTCTTCTGGTGGTTGCATGTATAGGAAAAGGGGGGAGAGGGGGAAAGGCACAATCCTGTCCTCATGCAGTTTTTTTCACTCCAGACTACTGTTCTACATTGCAGTCCCCACCTGTGGAAGGGAATAATTGTCAAGCAAAGTGAAATAATTGGGTCAGGACTGTGATTACAGTGTAGTTTTGCTTTGCTAGTTAAGCCAGTATTTCTCGCCTAAAGATTCAAGAATTTTGCCTGGGTAACAGAAATGAAAAGACAGAATAAGAACAGCAAACAAAGTAAATTGCAGCTGTTCTGTGTATCATTTTTCTATTTTCTTTCCCAGGCTTTGCTGGGCTGCACAAATGTTGCCTTGTTGACATTCCTATAGCCAATACATTTTTCCTGCTTGGTAAGGGAACAAGCCTTTTCCACTTACCTGCAAGAACAGCGTTCTCCAAGGAAAACTATTATTTATTTATAGGACAAATGGGAAGGTACTTAGAGGAGATCAAGTATGTAGAATGAAATGGCAAGGATTTCTTTTACATCATAGATGGAAGTGATTCACTGTCATCCCTCATTTGGAAGATCCTCTTCATTGTGGATGCCCCAACCCATCCATCCCCACGCAGAACATCCAGGCCTTTGTGCACCACGTTGTCATGGGTACCTGTGCTTATCCATGAACTCCGTTCAGATGGAGCCTAAACAATCGCACACCTACCCAGCGAAAAACTCTTTTCATCAGAAGAGCTGAATTTGTGCTCACGCTCCTCCCCATCTCTATGCAGAAGCTTGTTTACTCAAACGCACTAACATGGAGCCAAATATCAGTGTCGCTGCAGCTTTAGAGAGGAACGGTGAAAGAATTCTTCTTCCACAGAGGAGAGGTCTCCTGCAGTATTCTGACTGTGTTGGGCTCATGACCGTGGAGAAATGAAGGACCCTGAGGAAATTCTGGGGTTCAATCCTGCCTCCTCACTACTGTGGCGTTCCAAAACCACAGTGGCCAAAGGACTGAATGACTGCCTACCTGCTGGCTGCCAGCTCCTCTCCCTCTCCTAGGAGAAGTGGAAGCAGCAGATTGGAAGTAAATCAACACAAAATAAAGTATCAAGTACGGATATAAGCCTCCTGCCCCCCCATTCCACCTACTCTACAGATATTTTGCAGCCTGTGGCCTATGGGTTCACAGTTTTTGATGGAAAACACAGGCTGATCTTGAAATGTGACAGCGATTCAGAGGGAGGAAGGAGAGACTGCCAGATGGCTCTGCTTTGCACCTTCTTCAGTTTGCAGGATAATGCTTTGTGATTTGCTATAAATTTATCATTTTCCCCCATCTCTGTGCTGTGGGTTGAAGCTAAACTTTTGGCCTCTTGGCTCCAACTTTCCACATAAGATGTGGTATCATGGAGGGAAGGTGGAGAAAGTTTGTCGTCTTGTATGCGTAAGTGCAAAGAAGGAGAGAAGATGGGGGTGGGGAGTGCTGTGGAAGGAAGGAGAAACAGCTCATGAAGAATATAACTAGCAGAGCTGAAAACACCCCCTCACTGCCCACGGTGAGCATCTCATTCCTATGAGAGTCTGGCTGGAGGTATCTTAAATCCATGAGAGACCAGAAGGAACTATTTATTTACAAGATCATAATCTAAGGTGGAATTATAGCCTGAATTCATGAACTTTTGGAAGTATATTATTTGCTACTGTACAAATCCAGATGGCACTTTCTTTCCTAATTTTCTTTGCTCCCTACCTGCTAGTGCAGAGTGAAACTGTGAAGCAATTCCACTGGGGCATGGTGGGCCACTAATCTTTGCGCAGGGAGACAGCGGGATGTGCTGTGCTTTCAGATCTGTGTTTCATCGTCCTCCTCCACCCTTCTTCTGGCCTCTCTTCAGAGCTTCCATGGAGAAAATTTTAACCATGTTATTATTCATTTTCCACACTGTAACTAGTAGGAGTGTGATAATGTCACATTGTGTGATTATTTTTGGTGGTTGTTATACCATAGTTATTTACCAGGGACTAAAGAGTAATAAGACTATAAGTACCCATTGCATGACCTTAATGTAATCTTTCTGGTTTATGGAAATGTTAATTTTCTTTTCTGATAATCTGCACAAATATAGTACGTATAGCAGAATGGAATTCAGAAACTTGTAGTTGGGAGCTCTAATTTTTCAAGTTCAAGAGAAAATTCATCACAGAAAACATGTCAATAGGAGGCTTTTGGAGCATGTGTCACTTTTGCAGAGAAAGTAAGTTTATGCATGTAATTTCCATATTCTGATAGAATTCTCAGCTAGGCTTTTAAAATCATAGTCCTAAAATCTGAAGTGATGTTTTGGCACTTCCCAGTTCAAATCAAGTTTTGTGCATGTTCTAAGCTATTTAGCAGGAGGGGGTGGCTGTGTCATCCTCACACAAAGGCCTCCTTCAGCCTTGCTCCCCAGCATTTTGTGCATGTTTTGAACAGAAGTCTTCTTGTGTCACTGGTGGAGGGAGATCAGCTCAGGAGATGCTCCAGGTTGGTCATCAGCTCCAACGCTGTCCTGCTGCATCTGAGGAAGGATTCGTGGCCGTATGCATCCCCATGCAGCTGCCCCAGTTTCACTTCAAAGTCATCCCCGAACCCCGCAGGTCCTTTTCTCTCCCTTCTTTGTGCCTTTCCCATTGTTTCGGTACCTGTGCAGCAGTACAACGCAGAACATGTTCTGTCCCCACGGATGATGAATTTTTTGCAGAGCCTTGGTTTTTGTCTACCTCCCAAAATAAACTGTGACCTGATCTCTGGGTGGTTCTCCTTCAGCTGTCCCGTTCAGGCAAGTTGCACAGTTGTGGCAGGAGACCAGAGGCTTGATATGGGAAATTGTATGAGCAGCTAGCTACACTTAATGTTTTGGATATGATATAGATGTATTTTATAAATAAGTGAAAATGTAAATATCTGGTGGCTTTATGCTCTGAAATCTACGCAGCTTTTTGGTACAATGTTATCTTAAATGGCTTCCTGCTGAGCAGGCTGCCATAACAACTTGCTGTCTGATATGGCATAAGTGCACATAACCCAATATTTGCTGTCATTTCAGATACACATATCTCAAATATGCTGCTTTGTTCAGAGACATCCAAACTTATGTTTGCTATAAATTTATTGTAAATGTGCAAGCAAATTAACTTCTACTCAGAAATGTATCTAAAGCATTAGTTTGCAAACAACTGTATGTGCAGAATTTTTGTTTTCTCAAGAGGGAAACGTACAAACATGCAGCTGAGGTAAGAATAATTAAATCCTTTATGTCTGCTTCTGTTTTAAAAGTTCTTCAGTGCTGCTGCAGTGGCTAGAAGGACAAAGCTGCTTTAGCTACAGAAGGTATCTAAATGGAAATAAAGACAGAAACAAGTGTATGTACTGTGCCACACATGCAAGCTCTGGTCAGAATAATAGCTTTAATATAAGAATGCATGCTTTCTCAACAGCTCCTGCTATAGTTTTGGTACCTCGACAGGGATTCGAAACACTGAGAACAAATCCCTTTTTCTATCCAAAAATACTTTTCAAATGAAAATTGTAATTTAGACACAAAGGCATGATTTAAAATAATCTGTGCAGGTTGTAACAAGAGTCTGTCCTTAATAAAACATTGATCTCTGTCTTATTTGCCACCATTTACATGATTTTTTTTGCAAAGTAAGAACTGTCTCCAGAAGGTCTGGCTTAAGCGATAAAGCAGGATGAGGAGGTTCCCTGTTTTCCAGACTGTGAGTTTTTTTTATGGGGGAAAATTGTATTAAGCCTACATTTAAATGGAAACTCGGCAGGAAAACAGCACTGAAAATAAGCATCAATTTCAATCATCTAAGATTGTTTGTTTTTTGTTATGAGACTTGGTGGCAAATCTGCTAGGACTAAAAATTTGCAGTTTTTGTGAAAACAAGCTCTATTTTTTCAACTCCATCTCCAAAGTGTTTTCAGGCCCTGGAGTGAGTTGAGATGGTTCATATGAAGCAGGAGATCTTTTGATTGCTCTTGTCATAGTTCTGAGTGCTATGTCATGGCAATTGCCAGGACAGGCAGGCTCAGCACTGGGCGGACTGGGAGCTCCCCGGGAGGCTGCTGCTGTGCCCGCTGTGTGTACCCAGTGGCTGACAACTCTCCGACCCTTGCAAGGATGATCTGGGGCTTTCTCTTCTGCTGAGTACCCCACAGAGCTACAACTACTGGACCTTAGAAGTAAATAAAGCGATGCGGTGTGTATGCACCCCTCCATCAGCTAGTGTAACAAAATCCATGGTGTTAGGGTGTGATCTGGCGGTCTTGGCGCGATTACATTGTCGAGAGGTATTCCTGGTTAACATCCAGAGCCAGAGTCCTCAACACAGGTGTGTCATCTTGGTGCTTACTACACAAGAAATAACTTCCAACTGAGATACAGTTAAAACATTTTTAGCAGATTGGAGATTTCAGGAAAGATGGACATTTAGGCAGGATTTTCAGGCAGATTGTCTCAATGTGGGCCCTGGTTTCTTACTGCAGGGATAGGCAAAGCACAGAGCAGGAGGCAAAGTGTGCATGGGTTGTCCCCAGAAAAACACCATCCACTTCAATTTTCTTCTTATGGAGTGGTGTTGGCCAGGAGGCAAGTGATTTCTTCACCCCAAAAAGGGTTTGAACTTGCACCTCCCACATTCAAGAGGTTCATCTGAGGCATGTAAGATTAGGATCTCATTTTAAGCTGGTATTTTCCAGTTAGCTTTCTCTCAGCAGGTTCCATGTTTGTCCACATGTGAACAAATAAATGCCGTGCTAGCATTTAAATTCCCAAGGCTTGCACATGGGAGAGAAGCTGCTCTTCCCTTGGTGTGTGCTCCTGCACCACTGTGCCACCGGTTTGTCAGGAGGATCCCCAGTTTAAGTGGAAGCTGTTGAATAGCAGGAAACTTTCATTTTTTTGCAAATGCAAGGGCTAGGGAGGGTTTTGGAAATCACATAGCATTTTTGTGACAAACAGATCAAGATTTAATAGTGCTTAATCATTGCTGTCTGTGAACAAAAGGGCACTATTTTGTAGATTAAAAAAACCCAGCGAGTGGCCCTGGCTCTGAGAACTGATCCAACATTGCTTTCCTATAACCTTCCACAGCGAAATCTGTCACAGTAATGCTGGCTCATACTATGATCAATATTGACTGTTCCAGGACTACACAAGGTAGTAGCTGTTGCAAATACTTTGATCGTTTCACTTCTCCACAGCATATACACTGCTTTTATGAAGACTTTAGAAAATCCCAAATAAATAGCTTTAATCAAAGGAACACGGGTGAGGCGAGAACAGAAGTCTTGCACCGGGTATGGGGAGGCTTGTGCATTCCTATCACCCAGACCATCTGTTTATCAATATTATGATCACTCAAGAAAAACATTGCATTTTGAAACCCCTAGTTTTGATTTTCATAGTTTTGTCAGCAATTTATAGATGATTGGCAGAACTTTGGATATAAAAGCCTACTTCAAGCACAGAAACATTGGATCAATCATGAGATTTTATAGCTACTACATTTGGATCCTCTTCACTTGCCACCTAATGCTGAAACACTGGGGATTCCCATTTGCACTTGCCTGAAAAAGCTTACCAAAAGAGTTACACAGCATTTGTATGCTTTGCTATACACTTGGTACTAACCTGACACCACGTACTGTTTTTGTGAAGAGCACAAATCCTGTGTTTGCAAGATGGGTGCAAGCACCCGAGTTACCACTTCTGGGTGTGTGAGCTGTGCTGGCTGGTTGTGTGGGCTCTTTGAACTGCCTGTACATGGGGAGTCGTACCCTTTAGCCTCAGCTCCCTGTGTGGAATAGCCTGATTTAGTGTTGGCTTTTCCAAGTGATAGCAGAGGTTTGACACTGCGTGTCTGAGTACACCTGTAATTACATTACTCTTTCTCTGCTTGCAACTGTTAGAGTGAAAATATTTTTTCATTTTAGTGATTGAAGTCTCTGTGACATCTAACCAGTGCCTCACACAATAAAACTGTCGTCCCTTTTATCTCTCCATTATTCCTTAAGCAATCTGATTCTCTATTTTTCATTTCATATGTACATACATTGGCTGAAAGCCTTAACAGTATTGCACTGTGAGTTTTATCTATTTTATGAGGTAGATTGCTCCAGTGCCTTTCCAAATAATAGCTATTTCTTCTGCAGGTTCTTTGCTTGAAGACTTAAAAGTCTTCATGTATCTGCAATTACCATCTGTTAATCCAAGAGTATAATCAATCTAACACCTCCATTGTGTTAGAAATGGTTTGGATCTTTTCTCTAATTTAATCTCATCTGCAAAATTTGAACTGTAGCTTTCAAGTCCCATCAGTCATGTCATTTCTATATTTGATAGCACAGTGGAAAGATTGAGTTCAAAAGTTCAGGTGCCTAACTGTTTCTAAGCTCTTTTTGGGTTACATGTTATTTATGCTTTCTGCTTAGTCCTTTTCTTTAAAACCCTGTTAGTTACAGGCAGCACTCTCACTCCAGGTACCTGCCTGTGGACACTGACACATTGCTTGCTACTTCTTCCCTGGCTTTTTAAGGAAAGACCTATTGGTCAGGTGGAAGCTTGGCTGAGATCACAGAGCTTCAGCCAGAAAAGCGATGATATTCATGTTCTGTTCCCTGGGAGCAGCTGGGAATGCCTGTTTGAACAGAGAATACTGTCTGTACAAAAGCTGTCTCCTGCGTGGGGTTGGCTGGGAACTATTGCTGCTATCAAACGCTCACAAGGAGAGGGCAGGGTGGGAGGGAGAGAGGCACGTTGCTTGCTGGTGGGTGACCCACAGGGTGACTGTGCTGCTTGTTCTGAGGGAGAGGTCTGGGTAAAAGGAAGAGGGGAAAGGGGACATCTAAGCTGCTGAGGAGTTGAGCCTGCCTTTGATAGTATAGAGATTAAAGGTTATGTCTCTCTACATTCCCACTGGTTTTGCTGAAGTCACTGGAACCTCTCAAGGTTGTGGCTGCCCAGCCACAACTAATTGCAGGATTGAACCCAGCAGATTATACTTGAAATTGACTTTAAAATGGTTAATCTATTTTCTGAAGGTCCATCATGTTAGTAGAAATCTAGTATCTTTACTGAATGTTTTTTGTGTGATCCTGGGTTCAGAAGGGAGCTTGTTAAACTTCTGTTTGTACTGTTCATCCCATCAAGGTTGCTTATCATTGTTGCACAAGAAAAGGAAACATATCAAATGAAAAAAATCCATTTTATAGCTGGCAAATGCCTGCATTTTGTCTTTGTATGATGTGTTGTCATTCATCACCTAACCTTGGGGAAATCATGGGCACTCTAACAATGTAAGAGGCCAATAAAAAAGAAAATGATTTCAGTGAAATTGTAGCTAGGGATATGTAAAAGAGAAATGCCCCTGGGTAATAAAAATTACCCATGCATAATGGTTGTGAATGTATCAAGCAGGCGCACTGCATGCAGTGTGCCGTACAGCTCAGCTATGGGATGTTCCTGCTCACCGGGCTCAGGCTTGTGGAGACAGTGGGAGGGAGAACATGAGGTCAAGCCCAAAGCAAAGGACTGAGAAGCCAAGTACTTGGTAAATGCTCACCTGTCTTTACCTGTCTCTTTCGCCTCTTTGTTAGAGCTGTCTCCTTTGATCTTGCCTTTCGCATTATTACTCTCCACTACAGAACTTGGGCTCAGTTCCAAGGTCGAGGCCTGCTCCTGCTGAACATCTCCCATATCCTTCCCCCCTTAGTCTGCCTGTCTCATTAGAGTCTGGCAGGCTTGCACTGTGCTGGAGCAATGACATTCCTCACTCTTTCTTCAGTGCACTGTAGGGACTGTGCTTCTCTCCAGTTAATAGTTGGATACATGTTCTACTGTCATCCCCTTTGGGCTCAGCTGGCATAGCTTTAGGAAGCTACTTAATGTATAGCTCTTTAGTCTTCACTTGAGTGTTCCGAGGACCTAGCCCCAGTCCATGCCTTAGCCATGGCCCTGAATATTCTGAACAAGAAGGCTGTCTTTTGCAAGAAACTGCTTTTCTCAGCAAGTCCTGTTCTGACAGATTGCGATCTCAGCAAGCAGTGCGGCTTGTGGTGGAAGTTTGAACTTTGCTGAATGTTTTCATTTTATATTTTGCATTTTTGTTTATTGCACTTTTTAATCTTACTGTTCTCAAGCTAGCAAGAAGAATAAATCTAAGATTAGGGATAGGTCAATAAGTTATTAGGTAAATGGGACTATGTCCTTCCTCTTAGCTAGAAGTTATCAGGCAGTGAGCATTTGACTGCCTTGGGCAATTGCCTGACCTGCTTGTCTGACCAGCAAGAGTGACTATGCATAAAACAAGTCACTGTTGATAAGAAATTATTACAGACAAAGGGGTGATTCTGCCAGCTAGTGCTGGGGATGTGGGAAAGGTCCCTGAACTTTGACACTGAAGTTAGAAAAGTCTTCCAGAAGCAGTAAGTCAGAGCTCTCACAGCACATAAAGCTCTTTGCAGATAAACAAGTCCAGACACAATCCCTCTTCCTCTTCTATTGAGGAAGTGACTACCCCAGTGACTCTTTATTAATAGGAGCCTCCCTCTTTTCCATGTGACATTTTCCATTTGCAATGACATAAAGGATTCACAGTGAAGGCCACACCCTTCCCCACAGCAGCCCCTGCATTTAGTGTCTCCCTGCCTCCCTGTCATCCACTACAGCAAATTTAAGCTTCTTGTCTTCATCTGTGTAAGACTATCACAGCTCCTAGTGTGAGCAGCTCTGAGTTTTCTCTTTGAATCAGACTGTTGCTGAATCAAGTCCTTTGTATCTCCTTTTTCTGATTTTAAAAGGCTTTAGCTAATCCTGTTGGCACTCATATTTGAGCCAAAAAGCTGGGTAAATGAATCCATGAGGAGCTCAGTGCTGCTGTAGCTGGCTTCTTCCAGTACCAAGCTAGGTGGTTTAAAAATAGCTGGGGTACCAGTACGCTCCAGCACAGTCATTTCTGTGCCTGGAACAGAGACATGCCCAAAGCATCTAAATTAGCAACAACTTTGCTGATTTTATTCCAGCTGTGCCAGCTGTTTGTTTATATAGATAGCCAAACAGCAAACACCCACAGAGTTGTTAACTCTGCAAATCTTCAGTAAGTATTTCCTAAACTACTGCTGACAAATTTCTTACGAGACCTTAATCTCTGTGCAATCTATTGGCTGTTGTCAAAGCACCATTAGTCAGCCTGTCATCGGCCGCTTTGCGGTGTGACTCAGAGATTTGCTTTCCCATACTTACTGCAGAAAAGTGGAACTGGGAAAACCTCACACAGCGAGGGAGCTGCACGCAGCCCCACGCCACTGATGAGCTGGTGGATGGTACCAAAACACCCTATGATGTTATTTCAGACAGGAGCCTGAGCAGGTTTCTCCTTCTCTGTTGTTTGTATCTTTGGAAACCAGTGAAAATTACCTCTTTTCAGTCTTTGGAAAGCAGCAATTGTTGCTTTTCTGCCCCGACTCCATACAATGCAAAAGGGGAAGGGTGGTATCATGAAAGGGGAGCTGCACAGTTAAAACATGCAATTAGTAGGAAGTAACACACAATGTCAGGTCCTGAATGAGCACTTCCATGTCACCTTTAGTACTGGAACTGTTCTGGTTTATACCTGGATGATACTTCCTGATATACAGTATTAACCTCAAAATATTTTCATTGAGAAGGAAGCTGGGGCTGGAGGAAGCAGGCTGCCTGCTACAACTGGACAGCATCCTAGGGGGAAGCCTGCACTTGGCTGCTGCTTGGCATCTCCCCAGTTCTGCAACTCAGTAAGAACACACTTTACTTTCTGAAGCTGAATTCTTTATCTCTGGCCATCATATGGTGCCAGCCTGGACTAGAAGAGTTTTTGCTGTCAACAGTAATAGCAGCAAAAAAAGTTACAGTATCTTCTGAAAATGAAAACAAAACAAACAAACAAAAAATCACCTCTCCTGCCAGCATACAAAGCAAGGACACCAGGCAGCAGTTCAAACAGAGCCCCTGCATACAAACAAAGACGCCTGTCAGGGCTTAAGGGGGAAAAAATGGCACAGCTGTAGCACCACATTAGTGAAATTGTGTGAGCCTTTTTATTTTCAAGGATGCAGACAGATGCCACCTGAAACAGAGGATGCTTGGAAATACCACACACGCACTCACAATTAAACCACACAGGTTATTTGAGCTTTCTTTCTGAATCTCCTTATCACAAATTACATTAACACCACTAATGCTGATGGAAATGAAGTAAAGCTGTCTTCACAATACTTTAGACTTGTACAGAACTAAAGGATAGTTTAGCAAAACAGAGTTTTTGAGATGGCAAATAACCATTTCTTAGAAATCATGTCTACATTTGTGACTGTGAAGTTTAAATCAGACAATTATTTTTTTAATTTAGAGGCTAAGCAGCAGAGGATGGTGATTGTGGTTATTATTTTTGTTGCACAAGCCAAATCTTATTGAGCCCAATTTTCATGCATGCACACAAGTAATTTTGTAGATACCTGTGCCCAGTGTAACTTCTGCAGGGAGGCTTCCAGCACGAGGCAGCTGTGCAGAGGGCAGACAGGTACACGCTCTGGAAACAAGGGCTGAGTGTCTCTGCAATAAACAGTCTCACTCTTATCAAACTGGTAGTCTTTGAAAAATGCCTGTCACTGTGACCCATTTTTAAAACAAATGTTAGTCAGCAGATTCATTAAAAGGCAAAGAGGCTTGTAACATCCTTAGTGCACTTTGTACTTTTTGGCACAGTTTCCACTAGCTGGGAGAAAGGCTTTATTTTGTCTTTTGGGGAATGTAAAATACCCATTTTTCACAGTTCAAGAGATAATTGAATTCCCTGATTCACAAGCTCTTGGTTTTTATCTTTTCTGTCCTCTAGCATGTTACTGCACAACCCCTTCCATTCCTTCCCAAGATCCCTCCAAGGTGAGGGCTTGCTCATGAGAGTGTGCTTTGGGCCTGGGGAGTGTAAGTGATCTGACCAAACTGAGACACAGGGCATAAGCTGTGATCAGATAATCTCATCGCCAGTTGCTTATCACTTGGGTTTTAAATTGAAGCCAGGTGCCAGCTGGGTTAAATTTCCAGTTGGATGCAAAGGAGATTAGATGAGAGGTTTGTACAAATAGGAAGTTGTGCATCTCATCTTCTGCAGTCGGCGCTGAGGGCTAATGCTGGGAGTCACTCTGTGGCAGGAACACTGGTGACTTTTGGCCAGGAACGGCCACACCACCACGTTCACAGGGCTGGCAGACATGGCTCCATGGCAACCTCGCTGTCACTCGGCCCTCTTGGACTGACTGTTGCCACACAATGGAACAGCGTAAGAAAGGGAAAGCTGCAGAAGCAGTGGTTTCTATCATTAGAGGGTGGCATCATAAGAAACAAGTCTTTCTTTCCTGGTAAGGAGGGTAGGACTGTTTAAAGGAGAAAAAGGAAATATCACCAGTGCAAAGCCTGAAAGAACTCATTTCAGATAACTCTGATATGTCTGTATAAGAGAAAGCAATTTCTTCATCACCAATAATATGAAAATCTTGATAAACCAGTGGCTTAAAATTTTGTTGCAAGATCTCAGAGTGGAGAATACTTTCTATATAAACAGTAAATAATTAAAGAGGATTTTCTTATGAAAAAAGTGGGAAATCTGACTTAAATCAGTGTGAAGATATGAATCATAATCTGCAAAAACCTGAAGGCATTAATCTTTTGAGAAAATATTTACATAAGCATATTATAAGCTTGTTTGGGGATTGCTTATGCTCTGGGTGGAGAGTATATTATGTAGGCAGCAATGAAAGAAAAATTAAGATTTGTAAACATGTTCTGTATTACAACTGTAAATTATATTGCAAGGGTTCAGATAATTTTGTGTTACCACAGGTAAATTTGTGGTACTACAGAGAACTTGCATGAGAAGTGATGCTTTCCTATTGTACAATTGGTCATATGTTCATACATGCAGGCTCATCAAAATTTTCTGTCACACAGTAGAGGAACTTCATCAGCTTCTCCCCATGCTTCTGCTCTAGAAGATGGTATAAAGCATCTTTGGTTTTGCTCTTCAAAATATAGCCTGTGTGCCATTCCTCTGTGTAGAAAAAGGCTGTGCATTTGAAGATGAGAAATGCTGAGGAAATAAATGATGAGTAATGTGAAGGAATTTTGTTCTCAGATGTGTCCACAGTAACATTGGTAATGCTTTTGGGGTAACAGCTGCAGTGGTACTTAGTACATTCACGTTCTAAACCCAGAGTTGAAAAATTTAACTCCAGCACTTTCTGTAAAACTTACTTAGAATAAACAAAAATGTCCATCTGTCATACTAACTAGTAACAGTTATAACAAAGAAAAGACAGGATAGTGGCTTATCTCTTACACCTGGCAATTAGCCGTGACTGGACTACAGCACATTTTTTATGTAGTACAAGGGCACACAACTCTTTAAAAACAAAACAAAACGCCAAAACTGGAGTCATGGTGCTGGGCACTATGCAAAGGACACACAGACAGGTGTAAATTGTGCCTTCATGGCTGTGAGTTAGCAAAAAAGCCCCCCAAACAACCCAATATATGAGCAAATGGTCTGAAAATCATTGAGAAATCTCCTTTTATTGAAGCAAAACAATATGTTGCAATATACAAAAATTGATTCTTTCAAACTGCCAGAGATATTAGAGAAACATTATAGAGTTCATCACATTGGCCACTAATTCTTAAAAAAACGTAACAAACCAAAACCTCCACTAAAAAGAAGTCTTCCGAGCAGTTTAGAGAGTGCTCTATTAATACATTTTAATGAGATAATAGTTCCCATGGCAACAACTTATAAATACAGATGGGCAGGTTGATTTAAATGAACCATTAACAGTCTATACTAAGGAACTGAAAAAAGCCACCCCAAAAAATAAAGTTATAAAATTTTGTAAGGATCAGTCAATAGCCAGAGAAGCTACCTTAGACTGCCTGATCCTTGGTGGGCACATTTGGACTATAGTAGATTTTCTTACTCTGAAGTTAAAGTCAATGGGGAGAGTAATGAGGCAATGTAATGCTTTACCTTTCTTGTCTTTTATAATAATTTAGTTCAAGCAGGCTTTGGGAAAATCACACTCTTATTTCAAGATCCAAAAGATCAATACAGCAGTATACATTTAGTGCTTGAGGGAAAATTTACTCAAAATTGTTTCATGATGAAAATGCCAAAGGCAGGTGCTTTTGTTCAATCTGTTACTTTGAAGGGACTTTGTAATCTTAATTCCAAATTAAAGACTTGTGGCCATTGGATCAAACAAAGGCAGCACACGAATCTTTCAGTGATTAAATGCTAGGGATCTGTGTATAGTAATTCAATGAAAAAACCCCCAGTGTTAACACATTTTAACATAGGAAACTGTATAATTACTTTGGACTAACCACTGATTCTACAATATATGAAATACTTTTACTCATATACCTACAAACTCTATCTGTTGTTCTTTGACTAGCCAGTGCTCTCTCATCCAAGTGAAGGTCACCAGGAGCATCTCAGCCAGCAATGTTCTAGCTTCCAAAAATCTGCAGGAATTATCAGCAGAAAAACAGATCAAGGTGATCTTAAAAAAATTTCTGTGCTGATAAATCAGCATTTCTTGTTATTTCTGTTTTTGTGGTGGTATGTATAATATGGAAGCCTTCTAGATATTTAGGAAATCAGCTGAAACTTGTAGGGAAATCCTATATCCAAATAACAATTTACTAAGGAGGGCCTATGGTGACCTTAGTCACTCAGCACTAGACTCTGTTTCCCACTTCATGTCGTGATGCTGGCAGCTCCAGATTTCTTACTGTGGTACCATGTTCTCAGTGTGGCTCTGTGGTCCTTCCTGGCAGCCCTGGATGATCAGATCTCTTACCGAATTCTCCCAAAGCAGGAGAGAAGCTCCAGCACTGTGCAGCAGTCAGAGGGTATTTAGCTCTTCTTTTGACGCCCAACCTGGGCTGGAGGGCAGAAGGGAGGGGTTATGCTCCCCTAGCACGTGCTGTCATCACAGCTGCAGTGTCCTTCCTTGGACAAAGAGACACAGAAAACCCATTTTAAAAAGCAGATATTACAATGCAGGAGACCTTTTCTCTAAGGAGGGCAAGTGTATGGGTAGGCAAAAAGGAGCTGGTAAGGATGAATGCCCAAACCCACTAATGACAGTATTTGGAAGAGTGACTTGAAGGCTTTTTTTGTTTTCCCTCTACTCCTGACAGGAGAAGCAGAGGCAAAGTGAGCTTCCCTGCCTCCTTCCACTAATTCTGCTGGAGTCTAAGCAGAAGGGAGCATCACTAGGGACTGAAAGTGTTAAAATATTTTGCTCCAGTTTACTTTAAAGCACTTTTTCAGCCTGCATAAACTGAAGGAAGTTCCTTGAAATTCAACAGCTTATCACCGATAATGTCTAAAATGGGGTTTTTTCCATTGATCTGGAGCCAAAAATAAGTATTATTTCTTGTCAAATGGGCAATCCATGAAAGAAGCTTCCAATTCTTTCATTATATATTTTGTAGTAAAGGTCTGTGACCCTTGGACACAAATACATAGAGAGCTAGAGGATGACTATTTGACTTTTCTAGTTTTACATGCTCTTCTCCAGACTTTGAGATCAGTCTTGCCCTGTGATTGCCCTGCAGCTTTCACACATCACTTCAGAGCCAGCTGTGCATGAGCAGCTGCAGTTTTCTCCCAGTTTCTAGGGGACAATTTGCCCAACTGAAAAAGGATTTTAGTCATGCACGTTTCTTAATAACAGTGCACTGATTTGTTATAACAAACATCCACTTCAAGCTCCATGTATTTTATCATCCTCCTCCTGCCTCCTCTTCTCACTGCCCTGCATTCCTCTCTCTTTCCCAAGCACTTGTGGAAGCAGACCCAAATATTTTGCAGTATCACAGTACTTTCTGAGATCAGTGCCAGAACAGCAGAGAAGTGGCATTGCTCAGCAGCAGCAGAGCGAGGACTCGCGCTTCCCTTCCAGGAAGGGAGGGCAGGGGTACCTGCGACACGCTGCCAGCTCAGAGCAGTGCTCGCCTCAGTTTTATTGAGGCACAGAGGAGAGAAACAATCTATTCGGGTCACAGGGCAGAGCTCCTCTCTCTCATTCGTTATCTGGTGTTTGGGGGTATTTCCTTTTGCTGCTGTATGGCCGTTACTGGCTAGGTGAGCCCTGCCTGGCCTGTGAATTGTTGGTTTCTTCAGGCAGCTTATATAATTTTGAGGCAAGAACAAGTCAGCTCAAGTTCCGAAGAAATCTGTGTCAATAGGAGCAAAATTCAGCAGAGTGGGGCTTATCCAAGGGCTGGTGTTGGCTACAGATGGCCACTCCTGAGGGCTGTTGTTAAACATCATCTCCATTTCAAAGTGGGGGTTGTAGCAGCACGGCACGCTCAATGGATTTTTTGAGGAACCATTTATTTAGGGGAGCTCTGTTGTAAAAGACAGTAACCCTGGTAAAATGTTCTATTTCCATTATACAGAAGTTAGCTTCGAGGGCTCTCATTGTTTCTTGTAGGAGAAGCCGGCACATGACGGTGACGGTTACAAAACCACCTCCCAGTTTCGGGCGCAGCTGTAGAGCGTTCCCGCCCACAAGGTGACGAGCAGCCCAGGGCCCGGCACTCGCCGGGGCCGTTCCCTGCCAGATGTGGAAAGCCCCAGGAGCGGAGCGGCGCTGCCCGGCCCGGCCCGGCCCCGCCCCGCCCCGCCCCGCCCCGCCCGTCCCGTCCCGTCAGAGCGGCCCCGCGCCCTCACAGGGGCGGCCGCGGAGACGCCCTCGCCCCGCCGTCACGTGACGGGTGAAGTCCGCCAGGGAAGATGGCCGCAGCGGCGGGGTAAGCATCGCTCCTCGGCCGCGGTGCCGCCGCTCCTCACGGGCCCGCCGGGCCCTGCGCCCCGGCCCGTGTGCGAGGCTGTGCGGCCTCCCGGCTCCCCTGAGCTCCCCGCCGTGCTACGCGGCGGCGGCCCGGCGCTGTGAGGCCGGCGGGTCTCGCTGAGGGGCCCGGGTGGGTCAGGGGTGCCGGAGAGCGGCGGCTGCCCCGCGCCGGCTGGGGAGGGCCGGGCCGGGCCGGGCGGGCTGTGGCCGTGCAGCTTGCAGGGCAGGCCGGGCCGCCTGCGCTGGAGCAGGGGCTCCCCGAAATGAAAGCGGGTTTTGCGTGGGGCGGCGGGAGAGCTGCGGAGGGTCCCGCCGGCACCCAGCCCGCAGGGTCGGCTCGGCAGGGCCTCCCCGAGCCGGGGTTATCCTGTACGTGGCGTTAGGTTTGGGAGACCCTGCTTAAGAGTGGCTGTGGATTACTTAGTGCAAGGTCTCTCCCACATTTTACAGCTAAATTGAGCCATTTCTTCCAGTGCTTTAAGAAGGTGCTATTAAAAATGTATCAGAATGAGGGGGGAACTTTTCATAGTTACCAAAAAGAGGTCAAGCGGGGTCTGGGCTCTGGCTCTTTAATCTTCAGGTGGAGGTTGCTCCCCTGGGAGGTCCCCTCCTGCCCCTAGTTCCCCCCAGCACTGACTCAGCCTTCCCTGTGCAGGAATCTGCTGCCCACCCTGCCATGAGCCAGATTGGGCTGGGGTAGGTCAGTGGGATGTCAAATGAGTCTGGGATTTCATGTTGACTTACAAAGAGCCCCGAATTCAGTGTGAAGGAGACGTCCACTTTACGCCTTGGACAGCGGTAGCTGCTTTCACTGTTTCCCTTGTATCGCTTGCTTGTGCTGCTGTTAGCGTAGGCCTCTTGCACTTCACGTATTTGATGTGGAAACAGCATTAAAAATAGTCTATGCTCAAGCTGATGTTGATGATTCTGTTGCTCAAAACAAACAAATAAGGCCCAGTCAACAAACAAATATTAACTTCTTGAAAAGTAGTTTCAGTGGTTTCTCATCTTCATTGAAATCTGGATCCTCTCTGCGTGACCTCAGTAAACCAGAAGTGCCAGTCCATGAATATTCTTTTGGGGGAAAAAAAAAAAAAGGTTAACTGAAAAATGGTGAGAAAGCCAGAAATAAAATAGGATGTTTGGTTACCAGTGTGTTCTGGTGGTTGTATCAAAACAAATCTAAAATGTTAGATGGATCATACAGTAACAAAATGTAAGCTCTCTGAAAATATACTACTTCTGAAATAAGGGTTGAAAATCAACAGTTCCAGACAAAAAGAAAAATATCCTTTAAAGAAACAGTTGTAGTTTAATGTTCCTAGCTACATTTTGTTTCCAGTATAATAAAATAAAAGAACTCTTGTGTGGGCTTGGGTAAAAGTGATCATAAAAATTGTATGTGACAGCCAGCAGGAAAACTGTCAGCTACTGTGGGAGGCCTTTACCAGACTGAGCATGGCAGAATTCTGGTACCAGACTAGAGAACATGAGGAAGCTGAGCTTCATTTGTCCCGTCTTGGTCTTGCAAGTAGCCATTTCTGACACTGACTAATGCTTATTTGCAGGAGCTTGCATAGCTTCAGAGGGGTGTGCGCCGCAAAGCAGTGCTTGCGTTAAATGTGCTTCATTATCAAATGTATAACTCCACATGAGTTTGTGGCTGGAGTTGCCAGAGTTCTCACACTGACAAGAGGAACCGACGTTGAAGGACCAGCCAGTGTATTGTACTAATTAAATTCTGGTATTTGTGTGTCTTGTGTGATATAAACTGAATGATTAGAGATCATGGGTCAAAACTGAAAGCTGGTTATTCTCTCTCTAGAAAGAACTTTGTGGTAGTGTTGTTAGGTGGCAAGTGACAGGGTTGTGTATTTGCAGGGTTGACACACATGGGGCAATTACATGCATGTACCCACTCAACTTGCACCAAGTGCCATAGCGATGGCTTCTTATATTTGAAAGTGAAAAAATGCTAAATAATAGTCATGGCACAGAGAGTACTGCATCTTCACAGGGGTGTGTAACCGTTGGGAAAAAAGACCAGGCCAGTCATAAGCTACTTACCTGCCATGTATTTCTTAGTAAGAGAGCAGTGGTCACAACAGTGATGGTTACACAGCCAGTAGTCCTGTGTGTGGAGACTTTTCTTGTGCTCTTGAGTACTGTGGGAGTTCTCTTCCCAGTTCATTATTTAAAGTAGAAAGCCAGGTGTACAGCCATACTCTTTTCTTTTAAGACTTAAATTCCTCTGTCAGTCCTGGTCTCTGAAAAAAGGTCTCTGCAGAAGCTGTGGAAAGCTTGTGCTGGATTCGTGCATGCAGAGTGACCCAACGTCTGCAGGCAAAGCAGCACCTGTGGGTCTCTTGCAGGGTTGTTAGTCCTTCCATGAGGGTGCTGTTGGTTTGGTATCTGAGTGCTTGCAGGAGGGAAGAATGAACAAAAGCTGTGGAGGAAGCAGACTTACTCTAAGTTGAGTCCTTGCTGGAACCTCGCTTGTGTTCTCCATGGAATTTCAGTTGTGACAGTAGGTCTGTTGCCTGGCAAGCTCCTACTCCAAGGCATGAATTAACGTACGAGTGCTAAGCAGAGACCCTGAGGAACAGAGCAATATTTGCTGCAACGCTCAGCCCAGCCCCGCTGTGTCCTGCAGCCCTTGCTGCGGGGTCCAGCACACTCCGCTGCTGTGGCTGTTACAGCAGCCTTAAAACAGAGACTAAGGCCATGCCTGTGAAAAAACTGTGCAAGTCTAAAACAACAGTACAGGGCCAGATTCTGCTGTTGATGAATATTGTGGCATCAAATTCAAGCAGAGAAAGTGGGATCTGTTATATGTAAGGAAGGATACAGTTTTGCTGTGGGCTTAGATAAAATGTGCAGAAGAACCATCATTTTGCATCAGAATGTATTTCAGCTCGAGAGTGAAGATCCCAATAAAAGACACTCCTGGGGCCTACAAGAAAGCTGGGGAGGGACTTTTTATAAGGGCAGTTAATGGCAGAACAAGGGGAAATGGCTTTAAGATGAAAGAGGGCAGGTTTAGATTAGATATTAGGAAGAAATTCTTCACTGTGAGGGTGGTGAGACACTGGCCCAGGTTGCCCAGAGAAGCTGTGGCTGCTCCTCTCTGGAAGTGTCCAAGGCCAGGTTGGATGAGGCTTTGAGCAACCTGGTCTAGTGGAAAGTGTCCCTGCTGACTGGTCCCTTCCAACCCAAACCATTCTGTGAGCCTATGGTTCTAAAGTGGCTTAGTGAGACTACCAGTAGGAATTGTTGCCTGACATCATTATTTCTCCTTGAGTCTCATTTTGGTTGTCAAAGGTTATAAGTGCAATAAAAGCATTAATAATAAACTTCATGGAGATGAAAATGTGCCTTTGTAGCAGCTTTCTGTGAGCTCCAGGATGTAGGAATAGGTTTGGAGAAGGAGGGAGGTCAGAGTCTTTTAGTCTCTTTTCTTTCTTTTTTTTTTTTTTTTTTTTTTTTTTTAAATCACAGCAAAAAAACCCCAAAACCAAAAACCCAAACCCCCACAAACTTGTGAAGAGGGTAAAATTATAACAAAGGTGACTTTTTTCCTTCCTTTGAAGCAAAACATAAGACAGATTGTGCTACAACCTCTGCCTTTGGGGTTTTTTCGGGGGTTTTTTTTGTTTTTTTATCAGCAGATACAAAGATTTGAGAGCAACCTGTGGCATAAGGGTATCTGATGATGGTTCTCTCTTCCCTTTTATACTTGCAGTAAGGTGAGCATATGATTTCCAGGCCCCTGCATGGAGTTACTCCAGGGGATGATCATGCTTGGATAACAGTGTTTTCAACCTCTTGTGCATTGCTGAGTTGCTGAGCTACAGCTCTGCACCCAAAAAGTCTTGCCCATATTTAGTTTAAGGTTCACAGTCTGATGTAAAACTTCCAGTAGCTTTTGCTAGGACTGTATGAGCTTGCTTCACTCTCCCCACAGGCATGGGTACCCAAAAATTAAAGCTTATGCTGTGCTTCCACACTGTGCTGCTGTGCAGTAGGTAGTCAGCCACTCTTGTAATGATCCCTGCCATGGTGCTGGGTTATTGAGTGTGTGAGGGAAGTAAAAAAAATAAACACATCTGGGATTTGTGCTGAACCATCAACTGAACTCCTAGGCAGATAGTTTGAAAATTGGATTAGCAAGAGCAGTCTTTCACTTTCTGAAGTTACTTACGCTGTTATATCAAGTAGTTATAAACAAATAAAATAAAATATTTTATTAACTTTTTAATGCTGTATCTGCAATAAGAAATTATAGGGTTTACATTTCTGATGCTGATAAAGTCTTTCAGGAGATTACTTTATGCAGCGATAAATCAAAGGTTACCTTTCAGATTGCCTATGAAAACTATATAATAATTAAGATGTGGAGCTCTGCTTCTCTAAGGCTAAGTCCCTTGGTGGTTCATTTCTTGTCATCTTAATGTAGTAACAATTTAACTGCACCTTTCTGTCATCTCTAGAAGCATATCTGATAGAAAATGACTGTCCAGACAGTCAGTCTTCAGCAAGCTGAGGTGGAGGGACAAACTGGACTGGAATTGTAGGATTTTATTGCTAAAACAGTATTAATCTGTAATACCGAAGCTCCAAAGCACAGCTTTGCTATATTAAACATAAAAAAAAATAGGGAATGCTCTTAGATTATTCTCTCCTCATCCGATTTAGAGAAGAAAATCCTCCAAAAAGCTATTGTACTTATACTGGTGAAGCTCCAAAAAGTGCAGGTGTGGACCTATAACAAATATGAGTGAATCAGCAATATATTCTTGTAGTACTTTAATCACCTGAAATTACTTCATTACAAGTTTATTTAAAGAGGGCTCTCTGCTCTTAAGCTGCATTCTCTCATTGCGGCTCTGTGAGTGTGGTATTTCAGGAGCTTTCCGGGCGGTCTCGGGGCGTTTGTGCTGCCTCGGGGGCAGGTGGTGGTGTATGGCAGGAGGTCACTGGTACCTGGGACAAGCTCCTCCAGCTGTGTGTGAGAGTTCAGTCACTTGCTGAAGCTGCTTGTGTGCGTGCAAGAATAAACATACATACACAGAAATCTGCAGATACTCTGTGAGTACGGGAAATGCTGTTGTCCTGCGTCTGCTATCTGTCATCTTTTCTCTCCAGTCCCTGTTTCAGCTACTGAATGTTTGCCAGAAGGACTTAGTGAAGTTTGCCAGACTTAATGTGACGTTCCACTTCTGTTTTCAGTGACTTGGATCTCGTTTTCTTCTCTCCTGTTTTGCCTTTACTCAGCTGACCTAGGCTGTTGTCACTTTCTGCATCTACTTTTTGTGTTGCTTTAGCTAAATGAATGTAACAAGTGACATGCCGTGGGCCATAGCTGCAGCCAACCCTGTCTCCTGTTGCCATCTTTTTTCCTTTGGCTGGCACTTGTATGAGCAATGTTTCATTGTCACTTAAGAGTGATGCTTGTTTACAGCATCTCTTTACCTTGAGTGATTAGCATCTTGTTTGTAGAGTTGAACTAAACTTCCTTTTCTGTTCTAGACTAAAATAACAAACACTGTGCATCTGAATTATGTTTACCACTGTCTTTCTCTTCCATTAATTGTCAATTTAAAAAAATATTTTCTAGACCCTCCTTTTGGCTGGGGAATGAGACCCTGAAAGTGCCTGTAGAGCTCTTTGCCTTGAATAGAAGACGCCTGTGTGATCGCCTGAGACGGAATAAAGATGTCCAGAAGAATTCAGTTGTTCTGCTGCAGGGTGGAGAGGAAACCCAGAGATACTGTACTGATACTGGTATCGTGTTTCGCCAGGTAAGAGCTGATTCAAAACTTCAAATGAAATTAAGAAACTCTCTTCCACTGCATGAATTTTTAAACTATTTTTAATTAATTTTCTCTTTATCACTCACGTAAGCTCGGTCTTGCTTCACCAAAATGGTGAAACTGCCACGCTTAAATAAATTGGCTTCTTTGTAACACTGCCTCTTCAGCTTCGAGTTACTCTCTCTTTCAGGGCTTTGGTATGCAGGCTCATTATCTGGTTTAGAAGGCCTAAACCTGTTCAAGGCCCTACTGCCTATCAGTGTTTAATGTAATGTTAAAAGACAGCAATGGAATATTTTTTTTTTTCTTGTCTGTGACCCAAAAAATAACCTTCTTTCTGTAGTGAAACATGTTACAGGAGATCTAAGCTGAATTGATTTGTGGAAGAGCGTATTTCAATCTTTTGTAAATAGTATATTCCAAAAAGCAGGATGCATCTTAGAATTTACATGTGTCTTCTCAAATTAGACTCTTCCTTAAATACCCATGTGTTCTTCTGTCACAAATAGGACTTAGTAACTTGTTAATGTCATGCCGAGCGTATTCTTAGTCTTTAGGGAAGTTGGTGTAACAGAACTCTAATTATGCACACACCATGGCTGTTATGCATATGTGCATGGCTGCTACAGTACTTTGTTTTGTGAATTTAATTGGGTTCTTGTATGTGATGAAGAAACAAACCCAATAATTTCTAATCTAGATAGGACGTATCCTAATGTAGTTATTGGCCTGTTATTAGAGGAGATGTGCCTTTCAGGGTGTCAGGGCATACGTCTGTCCTTACAAAATTCATTTCTGTATTGTTAGGTGCTTTGTTGTTTGGTTACTTTTTCTTAAAATAACTCTTGGCTAAAGGCTGTTCCTAGTGCAGCTTCCTCTCCTCTGTAGGAAGATGGGTGTTTGCTTCAGCGCTCTGCCACTACAGCTTGATGAATCTGCACTCTGCTTTCGCCTTGTCTCACGTAACACAACTGTTTCTTCCTGATACTACATTCTCCAATTCTAGATTCAAAGAGTGTGTTTTATTGTGTGGTGTGTTTATTGTGCAAATTTGACCAGTTTATTTCTTATAGTAGTTTATTAATCTCTGATCCTTTCCAGTTGCCAACAGAGGGATTTGTGCTACTGTAATCTAAAACTGTCTGGAAAGGTTTAGACCTAAACCACTTCCCCTGTTCAAAAGCAAGAGATCTCTCTTTCAGATATGTGGAAGTAGGATTAGTATGTACTGCAGTGTGTTTTTAGAGCTGGTAGAAGTGAGGTTTTTCTTTTAAGAATGTATTTTGTCTTAACCTAGGAATCTTACTTTCACTGGACTTTTGGAGTAACTGAAGCAGGCTGCTTTGGAGCAGTAGATGTTGATACTGGAAGATCCATGCTTTTTGTCCCACAACTCCCTGAAAGCTATGCGGTTTGGATGGGAAAGTAAGACATGTCTTTTAACTGTGTTCCAATGTATGAGTACTTCATGTGACATAATTGTCTGTAGAGCTGGAATGCTGTCTTGTTTTAATCAGTTTCCAGCAAATCATTAGGTGTGAATTGGAGTGATGTGTACACACAATGACAATGACATAAAATGTGATCAATTGGTATTGATCATATGATATCAAATGATCCACCACCATTTGGTAGAGAATACCTTTAGAACTGGAACCCATGGATCTCATGGTATCCATGAAAGAAAGCTGAACCACAAAGAAAAGTAGCAGTCTTGTGTTAAGACTGAACAAGTTAAATAGTAGAGCAGGCTTTTTCAAGTTACTTTACCAGTTTGCAGCTGCCTTAGCTAATGAAGTTTTTTGAATGGCAGAAGGTAGTTTAGCCTCTTTGATACTTTTTTTTATATGAGTTGACAGACTGGGGAATGTGATTTTAATTCTTTTCTATGAATATGCCATAAACATCTCTCTCTCTCTATCCACATGGGTAGTAAATATTGCTCAGTGCCATACTAGTGGAGGAATTGATTTATTTATGTGTTCATTTCTTGTCACAGTCTTAATTGTATTTACACCCTCTAACAAATTGTAAATTTTTTTTGTTGTCTACGTTGTCTCAGAACATTGGATTACTTCTAATTTAATATTTTGAGCTCAGGTTGCTTTGATTCTAATTGAAGCTATCACTTATATTTTAATGCTAATTTTGGGAAAAGGAAAACAATTGCAACCAATCCCATATGCTGAACTGTGCCAGACCATATGGTAGGGCATGGCTGCTGTCTTCTCAGAGAGTTTATATGGATATCACTGTCTTAGACCTGCCTGGGAAATGAAATTGTTTGTGATAGCATAAAAATGTGAATACTGCTGTCTGAAATACTTCAGCTGAAAGCTGCACCTGTCTGGGAGGTTAGGTTCTGTTTAACCCCCACGTGCACTCTCTCAAGTCTGTTCCCATTGTGGTGCTTGTTCCCATTTATAGACAAAGCTTTTTCCTCCCCCTCTGCTAGTTCAAATCAGCTGCTTCATACCCACGCTGATTGTGCCTAATCTGAAAAGGCTTAAAAATATTACTGAAATTCTACTGTCTCGTTTTGCATATTCAAACAAAATATTTAGGTGTTTATAAATGATGTTCTTTTTGGTTTGTTTGTGCAGTGCTTGTTGTTGGTTCATTTACAGAATTACAAGTCTGGTTAAAAATGGTTTATTGTCGTTGTGTCTTCTTGCAGAGTATAACAAATTGTCTATATCACAGCATCCTTGTTTTCTAAATTCTCCTCCTTACTCTTCCTGTATCCCTCTGTTTAAATCTTTGTTTTCTCCTCTGTCAGCGTGGTCGTGTACTTTTCTGCTTGTCAGAAGGAGGATGGATGAATAGCTCATTTGTGAGTCGGTAGCAGTTCTTCATAAGGTGGTTGGCAGAGGGTACTGCACACAGCTAGGGATTGTGTTCCTTCCCCAAAGACTCAATTTTAAGTCAAAATCAGCACTGAAAGAAAAACACAGATAAGTTTGCCTTCCATCCGCTGCTGTTTATCTACTGTAGTTTGCACTGGAAGTGCTTGTTTCTGTGTATGTGGAAGTCACTACCTACCCAGTGATGAAACATTTGTTTAACATCAGTGAGGCACAAATCAATTAATGCCTTGTATGATTTCTGTGGGGTTGGTGTTTTACAGAGGTCTGCAGGTGGTCTTCTAGTTCGTAGCAGTGGGTGCAGTTGCTTTGCCTGGTGTTTTTTCTGTTTAAAGGGATGTGGGAATCTGCTATGTGAGTTTAGGCAGAAATGCATAGGTTCTCTTAATGCAGAAGGGTCTTGACTACTGCTTTACTACTATTGTGTTACTAAATGTATTGTTTGATGTACTGTTGTGCTTTCACTTCAGAAGGCTACGTATTTGAGTTGTTTTTGAAACGTAGTTTAGGTAATGTGGCAGTCAGAAGGGTGAACCCTTTTGCCTCGAAGTAATGCGAAAGCACGGCTTCTTGCCTTCTTTCAAATTGCAGTCTGAGTTTGGCCAAAACCAGTGAAGTGTCTGAGAGCGTTTGCTTGGAGATGAGCAGACTGTTGGTTTACAAATGAGAGCATGAACACTGTAATTATTTTAGTCTCACCAACTGCACTGGTTTTTATGAACAGTTTTGCATGCTGAGGTGGTGCCTGGGGACTCTGCAGAACAGGTGAACATGGAGATGATGAGTGCACCACCCTGGCTGTGGTCTGCCAAGGGCTCAGCGCTATGTAGTACTGGTGTTGAGGGTGGCTACCACTTCTTTGGAGGTGTTATTCATCTTGTGGGACTTGTTGCTGAATGTGTATGCTCTAAAGATTTGTAGGTAGCCATAAGGTTACCTTTTAGAAGTCCTTCGAGCCAAAGTAACCTCTGCCATTTTATAAGGGAGGAGAGATTTAATTTAACTCACAGCCTATGGATGTTCTCCAGAAAACCCACAACCTCTTAAGGTGGCAATCACAGAATTGTTATGAGGATAATTATAGGACTGGTGGTCCTACTTTCATGTTGGGAAGGCATTGCAACAACAGTTGCTCTGTTTTTAAATGTGGGTGGGCATTTCTCCAAATACTGGGCTAGTCCATTTCTTACTTGTTGGCTGGGAAACTCTTTTCAACTAAGAGAACCTATTTGCTTATCTCTTGATCTGTTCCTCCCCTCCCTGCACCTCCCTTTGTTTCTAAGGCAGAAACAAAGACTCACAGGATGGCTTAGTGCACATGTTTTTGTACTCCTGATGTATTTTTCTATTCTTACTTTTGGAGGAAGAGTTTAAGAAATTAATCTGGTAATATAAGATTGTAAAGGCTTCAGAAGTGTAACTGTGTTGTAAATGCCATTTTTCTCAGCATGGCCTTACCTAGTCAAGTTTGTGGTGCAAAGCTGTTAGCAATCATTTCTATTCCTAGGAAGCATTAAGTTGGTATGACTGCATGTCTTGCACAGAGACTTCAATTTCACTAATTAATGCTGCACCTGCCATTTACCTCCTTAATTATAAATGACAGAACTAGTCAGTGTGCTGATTAAAGATATTTTATAAAGTAAAACATACTGTACAGCAGCTGCTTTATGTGGAGTGGATGCCAAAATAACTTAATTGCTTTGCCACATAAAGAATGTTTTTAACGGAAAACAAAAATATTTAACGCTTTCATGCTCTAACATTAGAAATACATATTAAATGGGACAGAGCAATATTTATGTGCAATTTCCTGTGTTTTCATTGAAGCCCTGCTGGCTGAGTGGTAAGTGTAACACATTAATTTGGCATTGCATCCACTGTAAGTAAAGTTTTTCCATGAATTTGATGGAAGCTATCTGTATTTGCAAAGTTGAACCTTGGTGTGGCACTTTGGAGCTGTAATAAAGCACAATGAAATGCTTTGCAAACGTTAATAATTTCTCAGTGAAGTAATAAGGAAGCTTTTTAAACATTGTAATCATTTTCTAAGTAGGTTACAACTGAAATCAACCTTTGATTTTGGTGATTAAACTTGACTGACTTCAGCAAAGCTGAGAAGTTTTACTGCCTTTGGAAAAAAGTACCAAAGTATGTGGTTGGTTTTTTTGTTCATTTGCTTTTTTTCCCCACAAGTGCCTTTGTTTAAAAAAAAAAAAAAAAAAAAAAGAGCTTTTCAGGCTATTTAACCTTTTACTTTTTTTTTTTTGCCCCCTATAGACTGTATGCAACCATGAAAATTAGAAGCTAAGAAATCCCTTTCTTGATCTCTTTTTCTTAATGAGGATGGGTGAAATTTTGTGGCATTTATATTTAGAATAATTGTGAGTATTAAATTATGTACAGCATGGTATGTTTATTGACTATACCTGGTGGCTGAGACTGGTGCATTAATTAGCCCTAGGCTTGGCTACAAGAAGGCAAGGTCTGTATTCAGTCCATTCTATGCAAGCCAAAATTGAAGGCAACTTTTTGGAAAGGTAGTGGGATGCACGTGGCTGCTGTAGGGAATAAACTAAATTGTCTTAATTGCTCTTCTTGTTGTAGATTTTGCAGGAATTAAGGACATTTTCTCAGTGAGTTTTACTGATGTGTTGTGTAGAGGTCCTCTTCTCCATAGCATGTTCTGGAACTGTGTGTTCAGATAGTGTACTCTAGAAAGGACTTTGGTTTTACCTTCTGGACTGCTCTGCTGTATCATCCCCCAGGATTTTTTCTGTAATTTTTTATCTAAAATTAAATATGTTTAGTGTTTTCTTTTTCCATGTCCATCAGTTTGATCTCAGTCATTTGTCCCTTCCCCCTACCTACTGAATCTTTATTTTGCTGTTTTTTAAAAAAAAATCAGTTTTTAACCACTTTAGGTCATCTTATTAGTTTTGTACCAACTGGCAAGTACAATTAATCTGCAAAGTTTGTTACCACCTGCAACTGCCATCTGTGGATCTCATGAACGTATTCAGTCTAGCATCAGTTTTGCTTGGTTTTTTTTTCAGTATTCCACTGATCATGACTTGCAGTTCATTGCTGTTTATCACTTTAACTCCTGAGCACATCAGTCTAAGTTGATACAGCACTTTTCAGTGTGGTGGTTGGAGGGTTTTGTAGCCCTTGAAAAGCTCATCTTTTTGCTTACTTATTTTTATTTTCTGCTTTAGGCTTTTCACTTTTTTGCTATGACTGGTCCCTGGGTTTCAGGTCACATTGTAGTGTTCCTGTCCAAGCCAATTTGAGTTGATTTTGGAGAGTAACAGTCTTGAGAGAGATTTTTATCAAATGTTTTACTATTATTCAGATAGTACATCTGTTGCTTTACCCTTCATCTGATCCTTTCAAAACTGTACAATAAAGCTGTTTGCTTTTGATTGACGAAACTTACTTGTGCAATTCCCCATGCTGCTTATTTTCCATGATTCCAATTCTCTCCATAGTACAGTGATTCCCATTTCTTGTCTCCCATTCATTTATTAAAGTATTTCTCTCTGGATAAAAATTACTTTTACAGAATAATTAGTGTCTGGATTACTCTTGCCACTTTACTGATGATTTTTTTTCTCTTAACAGTGCTGCTTGAATGCTCTGAATTCTCAAACGATCTGTTTAGTCACTGTCCCAGTATTCTAAATGTCCATGAGCCTTGCTGGTACAGGATGAATCTGTACTGTTTCTATCACTCTTACTTCAGTAACTATCTTTAGAAATCTTTGCTTTCTAGGTGCTTCAGTTTCCTTCTATTCCTTGTTGAGAATGCTTTAAACAGTAATAATAACTTATAGTATTTATAGTATTATACTATTTATAGTGCTATTTATAGCATTAGTAATTGATGTCAGTTCTTTGATTTGCAGTTTCTGTCAGCATACTGGATGCACATTTTGGCAGTTTAGTAAGTGTTTGAGTGCTTCTTTTTTCTCTCTTTTTTTCATTCAGGTGTATTTATACAAAGAACAAGGACTAAGTAAATCTGCTTGACGATGCTGCACCAGCGTTTTTTGATATCCCAATGTGTATTCAAACCACAACATGAGAAAGCTACATCTTGCCTGGGCGTGTCTCATGCCTGTGGTGTGAGGGGGAATGTTGATAACCCTCACCAGGCATTTCTTAATTATTCTGTATTTAATGTGCTAGTAGGAGTATCGAGTTCAGTGATATAAACTCCTGATAAAGTTTTGAAATATCAGAGAGTCCAAGTTGTCTTTTGATCAGGTGTGCCATGTGTTTTTCCCCCAAGGACTGAGCTGCTGCTGGTAGGAAGGTAAGCTGTAGCAAAAGAAATGCCCATGGGGATTTTCCAGCAGTGTTCTGACAAGGCTCTGCACCTCCACGCTGCCTGGTTTGAGGGCAGAGCTCTCTGCTTCTTGTCGGCCTGCATTTAAGAAGCCTCTTCAGTGAAAAAGCTCTCAAGTAAAATACCTACAGTGGTGCCTCTGCCCCTGCACTTCTAAAATTCCATGTTTTCAGCTCTTAATATTAACTGTTTTCTTTAGGTTTTTTATTCTGGGCAAGCTGTGCTGTGTCTGTCTGTACGCTTAGGAAGCACTCTCTGAAAGAGTGTTGCTTCTGTTGAGAAACATAAAAAGAGGGAAAAACAACCCCAACTACTTTATTAAAATGGGATAGGGAAAAGTATAATCAATATAAATGCTTCTTAAAAGCTAAATGTGAGTGAAAAGCAGGCAGATTGTGTTTTACTTTCTGTGTACCCCTTTGCCTGTGTCGTGCTGGAGCTCTGGGTGTTGGAGTGTGTGGCCTCAACCCTGGTCCGATGCCAGATACCTCTGTCTTACAGGGCCAGCGTGGCGTAGTGGATCAGGCACTGTTTGCAGGGGTAGGCTCTGCGCCTTCTTTGTGCCCAAAGAGTTGTTGTGGCAAGTTCCTTTAGTTTCTTTGTGGCTTAGTTTTCTTTACAAGTTTTAAGATGGGAATATTATCTTCCTCTTCTGAAAGCTGTTCAGGTCATCATAGTGCTGCTGTAAACATCAGCACTGCTTTCTTTCATGGTATTAGCGATTAATATGAGAGCTGCGGGACGTGCTGCACACATTCCAGAGCTTGCTATAGTGCTTTTATGTGTGGCACATAAAATATTGCTCGTTTTCTCCCCAATATAGGCATTTTTCCAAAGTAAAAGCAGAACATCTGCTATTGACAGATTCAGTATTTAACTTTCTCAGTTAGGTAAGCATGAATTGAGACCAGTGTTTGAGTGGAACACTGGTATTATGTAGTGACCTAGAAATTACACTTAGTTTCTTAACCATTGCAATGCTTTTTGTGCTCTTTTTTTTGGGTAGAGAGCTTTCTAATGAGTATCTGTCAGCAGTCATATGCTACAAGAAGTCTTTCAGGGATTTCAGTGTATAAACATTTCCTTTGTTACAGTTTTTTTATGTACTAGTATAGAGCCCTTCTCTCCAAGGAATAATTTTATTTGCAGAGACAAATAAAACAAAGGTTACCAATTGCAAGTTTTCTGTGGTTTTGTTTTTTTGGTAGCTCTTGATTGTCTCTTAAATGTCTAATTGAGACATTACCTCTTGAGGTAGAATTTATAGAAAGCCTAAAGAAATTTTCATCTTTTGGGAGTGCCTCTGGTGGGAATTGCTGAGCAGGATCAGTGAGGTTGTGTATTTGAAGTAGATGAAATAGGTAGTTCAGAGCTTGGCTTTTATTAGGAAGAATGATGAGAGTCTCCTCAATACTTTTATTTCCAGTTTAAGTCCAACAGTCTGTATGTGTTTGTAGTTATTCTGCTTCTGCTCAATCTGTGTGTAGCACTAGGAAGTCCAGTGTCATATCCAGCATCCTGTGTCCAGCATTGTGCATGCAGACTGTACTGTTCTGTCCCTCTGCTAGATGTGGCTTCAGTTACAGCCCTGGTTACCTTTACCTGTTAAATCAGCTTGAGTTTTCATCTTTGGTTCAATTTCTTTTAAATCCTGTTATTTTCTCAAAATCCCCCTTGTTCTGGACTGTATCAAAAGGAGCAAGGAGTCTGAGTTTACATGTGTGCAGGTATTTCTGTCTTTCAAAGGATAAAACAGGAATCTAGAGAAATGTGGAAACAGGTAAGGTTAAGGTAGTCAGAACATTGCTGGAGGCTGCCTCTGATACCAGCGAGCCCATTAGTATGGTGTTGTTTTAAATCTAGCTTCATGCCTTTTAATCTGCTTGTTTGAGATAGTGAAATTCCTTTTGGATATATAGGTGATTGCATTTTTTTGGACAAAATCGGGAACATCTGCTGGTATCTTGTAAAACCTCCTGTGTTGTTCTTTCTAGCAGTTTTCAGCACCCTCTTGTTTGGTTAATGCTTTGCCATCTGTTAACTTGATGATATTGTAATGAGGAGGGAGTTTATTGGTGCATCTCTGACAGCGTTAAAACACTGCTTTTGTGTCCCTTTTCCACCTTCAGCTCTGCGTGCTTTGCTGATGTGTTTCTATTCATCTCGTTTAATTTTTGCCAAGGTTCTTATTCTTTGTGTGCAGTCTCACTGAAACTTTTATTCTTCTTTAAGCTCATTCTAGCAAGGCTTGAGAAATTAGTTGTTGACTGTGTGGAACTTCGATTGCTGAAGACTACACTTGTCCAATTTACTCCTTGTGCGTGTGTTTCCTCTCATGTAAGTGAGGAAAAACGTGATGTAACTCGTGCAATGACTTGCTGGCAGTAAATGTGTGTGTGTGCCACAGTGCCATGAACAGGCACTGTGTGCAGGCTAACATAGGCATTTACTTTGCTTAGTAGAGACTATTTGCTCAAGACAAAATGCATTTGCTATGAAGTGGTTTTGTATCTGTTACCCTGAATGTGAAAGTTAGGGTGGAATGGAGGAAGCAATCCTGTTGCGTCCTTGTAAAGCAGAAAGCTTTAGCGTGTAATTTTAGCTTTTCTGTCTCACTGCATCAAGAATCTTCCTCTTCTGATTTTGTGATATGAGCTTGGACAGTTTTTCATGCATTTTAGGCAATAATACTTGTAGGACATTTTAAAGAGAGCGCTGTACCCTGGACGTTATTGTGTATAGAAATCCTTTTGCTTTAGACTTTCTCATGAATAGTGTCTTTGATATTTGCCTATTTGGTTATTGTTGCAACTGAGTTAATTCTTACTTCTAATTACTGCTTGTAAGAGTGTCACTTCCTGAGAACTGCCAGGAGCTATGGATATGAAAGACAATAAGTAGTGGACAAGATTTGAGGATCTGTATTTTAATTGCAGGAGGTGATCTTTAGTATGGCATGTTTTGCTTTGTGTCAGTACTTGGTGTCTTCCTCCCTGACATACTAAGAGATCCTGAAAATGGTTGTTGACTTTCATTTAGAGATACCTACTGATCCTTTTTAAAAAATACATTAAATTAATGCAAATGGTTGGGTTTTTTGGCTAAAGCCAGATTGAAGATTTGTTATAAATCTGAGATTTGTTACAAACCGTGTAGGTGTAAAGCAACAGAAATGAGGAACTGTTTTTTGTAATGTGTAAGTGAACATGGAGCCTGTAACACTTACATGCATGCTGAGGTTCTCATGTGCCTGCCTATTCTGACAAGCTGATCACAAGAGAACTTAGCTGATGGGGAGCTCTGAACAATCCTGGGTGGATGACAGGACAAGCTTAAGGCAAAGAATTAGGACAACATGAAAGAGGAAGCAAAACTGGCAGTTTCAGTTCAAACAGCTTCTGCTACTAGATGGAAATGGTGCAGCTGCCGTTTCTGCAATGTTATTGAAGTCAATAGTCAATAAAGTATTTTAATTCTGTGTTTGAGAGAAACAAAAAATATGTGAAGTATCATAAAGTGATGGTGATGAGCTAGTTTCTATTCTAGCAGTAAACCTAGAGAAAGCTGGCTAGCTCCTAAATGTCACGTTTTTATACAAATATTTTAAAAGAGCTGACCAAGGGTTTCTCCAGGCTGCTGTGAGAATTTTGAGTAGGGAAGGGAGAGGGACATATAACAATATCAGATGTCTGGAAATGAAAGCATCTAGAAATCAAACTAAAAATGAGATACAAGTGCTTATTCTGATCTCCCATGGCTTTTATAATCCGTGAGTCGCTTGCAGATACGTTAGGAAATGTAGGGAACGTAAAAGTAGCGCTGAAATTAAGACAGCCCTCTGGAGGGACCTTGAAATTCAGTGGACTTTTTTGTAGACTGAATGTCTGTTAGGGGACTGGTGCAGAACTGGTTGATGCAGTGAATGGCATGGCTTCTTGGTGTTAACAGGGCGCAGAGGCTCTAAAGCTTTGTGATTAATCCATATTGTGGGGAGGGAGGAATCCTGTGCAACTTCTAGAGGAGATGATGCAGTCAGCTTGCCACACTAGAGGAAGCTTGGGACCTCCTGCTGTTGGCTTGCTCTTCTTAAGTTGCTCAGGTCATTTCTGAGGTCTATACATACGTATCTATTTGAGTGTGTATCTGTAATAATTTAGTAACAAAATGTAGAATGTGTCAAAAATGTTTTGAAATTAGTCTCAACTAGAATTTCTCAAATTTTTGTAATGAACATGCCATTAAGAATATTTTTTTCCAATAGGAATAGTTCTACATTCTGGGCTATGCAGTAAGATAAGTAATCAATCTTGAGTTAGGAAGTCCAACTGAAATGCTGAAGAAAAGCTAAACTGACCTACTTCAGGAAAAGCTGAATTTCATTTTAGAGTTGATCCACTGTGAATACTGAAAACTTAAAATCTGTCCTAGAAGCATTAAAAAATGGAAATACAAGGCGACCAATAGGAAGAAGTTGTTATATATGTTGAAGATTGTCTGGAAGAACATTTAGATGCAAATGAAGATGTACACATATGAATGCGTATCAGCAATTAGGTTGCAAATGTATTAGCAGTTGGCTCAGATGCGTTTCTTTCAGGAATAGCTATCAGCTGTTATAAATTCTGTTCACAGTTTTTCTTTGACATTTGTGATTTAGATCCGTCTCATTTGTACCTCTCTTCTGAATGCAGTTCTGAAAACTAGAACACTCTTTTATCGTGTTGGTATTATGAGGCTCTTGCTCCAGAGTCCTTTAGAATACAAAGAAATGTTGCTTAATGGAATTCTTACGGTAATGTCAAATTTGTACAAATCTCTTAAGATTTGCTGTTATGAATTCTTGTGCAGTGTAATGAACAACAGCTTCAAAATGGTTTTAGACAATAAGATCAAGTTTTTATTGGGTTTAAAGTGGAAACACAACATGCTTAATAAAATATTGCAAAAAAAAAAAAGAGGTTTGAATTTTGTCCATCTATATAAAAGCTTCAAAATGTAATTTTTTACTGTATTATTCTTGTAAATAAATAGAAGTGCTGGACTCTTTTCTTTCTAATGGCCATAAACTATGAGGTGCCAGATTTTTGCCTAGCTACTTGGGCATGATGCAGTTCCAGGAGTCTGGAGTTGCTAATTTGCTTTATAAGATAATGAAGATGATGACTCCTACTATTCTGGAAGCTAACTGTTGACGTTTCTAATATTTGCTTGGCTGGAGCTGTAAAACCGTAGGAAAAGGGTACTGAGCCTTTTTGGGGCTAAAGTGCATTTTTCTCTGGAGGCTTTTGCTAATTTATGTTGCTAGTGAATCTAAAAATTTTTGCACATTCTTTTTCCCCTCAAAAAAAAAAAAGCCTGTAAAGTTAGGCCATTGCTTCTGTTCACATCTGTTTACAAAAGTTTGAATTTTTTTGATAGGTAAGGAGAGAGACATGATTCAATAAGATCTGGAATCATATCTTCCACTTGGGTAATCCTTCTAATTAATTTATGACTTGCTGTGGGATTTTCTGCATGTAGTCTCTGCAGTGATTAATCAGAATTTTGAAACTGGCAACCCATGGCAGCGCTACAAAAGACAAAGCCAAACCTGAAAATTATAACCAATTAACTTATTCTACTTGCCCAAGAGTCATTTGCAGGGAGAAGTACTCCTCATCACTGTGAAGTATCAGATGTACTTGAAATTATCATAACTGAAAGTAACTTCTGATTTTCATGATGCCAGTGAGCATTCTGTGGATGGTACTGTTCCCTGTAACAGTGATGGGTAGACTTTAGCCTATTTTGCATTTAAATTGGATAAAAATGAATACTAAGCCCTGTATCTGCTAAGGAGCTCTACAGAGCTCTGGTACTTTTTTACAGTAACTATGATGTTGATGCATAATAATCTTTCCTAGATATCCACTAAACTGGGAAAAAGATTGAAGAGACTGGAGGGAATATAGAAAGGTCTCAATGAGGATCAGCTTTGCTCCTCATCATCTTTGCTCCTCATCATCTTTGCTCCTCTTTCTCCCTGAGCTTTTGTTTTGCCTTCTGTACTGCTTCTCTATATGTGACAGCACAGCATTTTTCTGCTCTAGTGTAGACTTCCATGTGTACTTTATCCTTTCATCCCTATGGCTCTGCAAAAGGGTGGATCTTTGCAGATATCTCCCCAATGGGAGGGGTGACTTCGTCACTGAAGCATTGTGGCTCCCATGGCATGGGTTGGGGGTGATAGTTTGTGGGAAGTAGATGTGAATTTATTTTACCATCTAGTCAGAGGTGCTAAATAGCTGAAGAAAAGAAATGAGGCAGAATCTTGAGTGCCTTAGAGAGGAGCTGAGAAGTCTGGCTCTCTACTTCATACTAAAAGTCTTGGTGACTTCTGAGCAAGGTAGCAAGAACAAGACCAGCAAGGAGGTGCGCATCTGGAAATGTGGCAGCTTGTCATTAGGTGTGAGGGAGTTGAAAGTGTCTGGAGATGACCTAGTTTAATAACTGAGAGAGAGGATGAAGGTTTATGGATCTCTCACGGAGCAGAGAAAAAATGCTTAGCCTTGAAAGAATGGTGAGCTACTTCTGTTGCTCGGAAGGATAGTCTACAAAAGAAGAGATGTTAGAGGGATTACAGCTGGAATGGAACCAATAATGGCTTAATGTTTACCATAATCAAAGAATTAAATCAGTGTGCTGTAGAACACACAATTACAGGAGACAACTAACAAAAAACAAAACAAAAAAGTTGAAAAACAGCTTGTGAAAAGACAGAATGTTTCTTACTGATGTGTTGGAAAATGGGACCTACTCTTACTTAAACTGCATTAAGTGAAGTGAATAAAATCCAACACATTTGTGGTCATACTTTTAAGAAATATTTACTTTACAAGAAACAGTTATTTGATTCAAACAATGCAGCTAATTGTAAATGGTGCTCTGGAGGTATTGCTCTAAAGAGCCTATATTATCACAAATTACTATTGTCCATAAATTAGCTGGTTTTACGGTTCAGATTCTTCTAATACCAGATGAATTGGTTAAGACTGTAAAAGAGAACAGAAGTGGAAAGTGCTAAATCTGTTTGTGGCGTTTCTGGAATATTGAAGTACTTAAATGTGTGAGGAAGGAAGTGGGGAAAAAGGAGATGCCTGTAGGAGAAATAGAGTATGCAAAAGTTAGAGGTAAGGGAACTATAAAATACAGGGCATAGAAACATAAGATGATGTAGTGGTTTTTTGTTTTTTTTTAATTATAAGTGAAATTAGCCAGGGAGAGAAGATAAATTATAATTACTTTGAAATCTCCAGCAGTGATGGGAAGAGTCCACAAAAGTATCATTGCAAAAGGCAACGTACAATGAGGTATTTTTGTGTTACTTTTGAGTAGTACTTTCACAAATAAATAATTTTTTTTAAAATCTGTGATTTACTGTTTGAGAACACTGTAACAGCAGAAATTACTTATTTTTGGAGATGGACATGTGAAGTTGCACACCCCGATGGGTTAGAGGAGTGGATCTCTGGTGTTGTGAGGAATAGAGATGGCAGAATCCATTTCTTCATAGCTCTCAGTCTCCTTTGTGCTCACATCAGAGGGGTTCCTGGGTATAAAATTAATGTTTTGTTCATTCTTTGAATAAAACACAGGGCAAACCAATCTTTTGCTATTTCCACATCCTTCCAGTGTCTGGTGAGTTGGAAAGTTGTATACAAATGGCATAGTAAAAATCTTTACCAAAACTGTCTTGTGTAGAGTGAATGGGGAAAAAAACCCCTTTAATTTGTGAGGAGACCACGAAATATAAGTATCAAGCATGGACTGGATTAAAGCACGCTCATTTTTGTAGCCGTGGCAACTTTCTGTGTAATCTCCTATTTTGAGAAACAGAGTCAAGGATGAGTTTATTAAAGCATTCTTCATATCTGATTCTATTGTTGTGATAATAAAAGACATTATTTCTTTGTCTGTGGCCTGATTAAATATAACAGTGAAGCTAAACTAGAATGTTTCTTCTGTTGTTTTCCAAAGGATTCATCCCCCTGAATTCTTCAAGAAAAAATACGCTGTGGATGAAGTCCACTATGTGCATGAGGTGAGTTGTCTGTGTCTCTGAATATTTTTCTGTGAATACAAAACAATCAGTATGTGGCAGTGATTTTGCTTAATTTTATTTCTCTGGTTACTGAATATCTCCTGACTTTTTTCCTCACCTAGTTACTGGAAAGCATCCTTTGTTCTTAAAAAGCACTTGCTGGATTTTTGGTTTTGTTGTTTGGGGTTTTTGTTGTTGTTGTTTGTTTTTAAGGCTGCCATTTTGAGCTGAACACTAGATTTTAATCCAAAGACAGTCTCATAAATATATTCTGTGCATCTTGAGGCCTGTCAGTCTGTGTCTTTATCCAACAGAAACATGTTGCTAAATACATTTTTTGCAGTGCCTTGGAGATTTGAGGAGATTGCTGTCGGGGAGGTTACATGTCCTAGCTCTGACTTGGGAGCCTACGTTTATTTGATGCCTCCAAAGAGTTGTGAGGAAAGGCTGCCTGCCTTACTCTCAGTTTATGTGGAATAATTCAATATTTGAATAAGCAAATATATTAATATTTTTAAATGCAAGTGTGACTTGCTTAGTTAGGTTTGTCATTTAATTTCTGAGCAGATGTTTGTGTACTTATGCACCTGGACAGTTATCTTTGGTAGGAAGGCTCGACAGGGCAGTATTTCTGCCAGTGTCTGTGGGTGATTTTCATGGAGAGCAACTTGAAAAGGAAGGCTCTGATACATCTGTCCCTGCAGAGCACTAATTCCAACTCAGTAGACCAAAGATTTTGCTCTCATCAGCTATGAGGATGTTTCATTTCATTTTCATAATGAGTCCAGCAGTGAAGTGAGGTTTGATCCTGTATTTCAGTAGCTGGGAGTGGAGGAAGCTATGGAGAGGTTACTTTTTGATGTGTGTGAGCTGGAGTCATGTAGAGCGCAGGCACTCCAGTGATCATGTGTCAGACAGTGAAAATTGCAAGTGGAAAATACATGTTGTTTTTTTTTTTCTCTAAATCACATTTATTTTGTGTCACCTTAATTGTTTTGGGTCACTTTCCATCAACAAATGCCTTCATTGCAGTTCTATTTTCTGCTTCCTTACTGCTTAAAAATCTCATTGATGGGAAAAAGAGCTCTTTATGTGGACCAGTAAATTGTCCCAACATAAAGGCTATTTTCTACCTCGACTACATGGATTGAAGGTAGAAGCTGTTGAAGCTTGCAAGAAAGCTGTTGAGCTTTCAAAGGTTCTGTCTATAACTTTTGCCTGATTTGCCAAGAAATTGGTTTTCCATCATCAGGACACTAGGGGCCTTATTTACAGAATAGATTTATGTCAACAAGTGACCAACCTGTGTGAGTGTGTAATCCTGGTACTTCATGGGGAGGAAAAAAAAAAGTAATGTGGAATTGGTATTTTTATACCTCCCTCACATATGTCGTCTTTTGTTAATATTAGTGTGCTTAGGCTGGTTTAAAGTTGGTAGAACTGTGCTCTGTGAAATTACATCGTCTGTTCGTTGCCCCAAGGAATGTGTAGTTCAGTGCCCACCTTTCTGCAGCTGCTCTGAAAGCCCAGTTCTCTACAAGCCCAATGATTTTGTTCTCAGTTTCTAAAAGTTTAACAGATACTAATAGAAGTATTGGTCAGTAAAAGATGACCCAGTGAAAATAAAAGTAAACATTCATTCCTAAGAATTTGTCACATTGCAACATAATAATATGAATGCATGTGTGGCTTATATGCAGTAGTGTGTTGAGGATACAGAGTACCTTGTTATTCCTTATTTCTGTGTGACATTACAGCTTTTTGGCTTATATTTCTTCTGTTTTCCAAATTATTACAATAGACTGAAGTTATAGTTAATATTTATGAAATTAAAGGACACCACCAACTTAAGCACTGCATTTCTGTCTAAATATTTTGTGATCTACTGACTCTTGTTGCAGGTGTCAAGTATGTCTGAAAATAGCAGGGGAGCATTTTTTATCTTTTCAGCTTGTCAAAATTGATATCAATGTGATTATAAGGAAGAAAAAAATAATAGCAATCTAAAACTTCTTTTTAGATTTCCAGTGTCTTGGCTTCGAAGAAACCTGCTGTGCTGCTCACTTTGGTGAGTCATATTATTCTGAAGAATAACTGCCCGTTTTCTTCAATACGGAGATCAATTTATTCAGTATTTCTTTGCACTGTCATTCCCTCTTTTCCCCAATATTACCAAATTTGAAGTTACCTGTGTACAGACATTTCATTTTTCTTCTCCATGATCTCAAAATATGTAACCTTTGGCCTTCCAGTCTATATTCCCTCTGCCAAAAGGTTTCTGTTTTCTATTAAAACATGACAAGCCCATCTGACACCAGCCGTGCTATCCTCCAGCCTAGGTACACCGACTCCAAACTCCGTTTTTCTTGTACTGTTGTGTCATGAGCATGTTAGGGCCTTTCTGTGGGAACCCCACAAGGATTCAGGGGATATTTTCTGCATTGAGGGGGTTGGTAAGAACAACTTCTGGGAGGAGGGAGTGATCATATGCCTGACAAGTATTTTGGATAGTGCTTTCTTATTTCTCTGGAAGAAAGATGAATGAATGGATGCAAAGCCTGCAAGTTTTTTCTTTCCCAGCACCTCTCCCGCAGCTTCTTCCCTTGACAGATGTTTTCTAAACCTCTCACTATTAAGAGTATCTGATTTCTTATTTCCAATCTATATAAGAAATGATTTGCTGACTCTGAGCTTTCCCTTACAGCAAATGCAGTGGCAGCTCCTGGATTTCTTGTTTCCCGTGATAGTTGTCAGATAACAGTTTTAGGAAGGTATCCCTCCGTAAGCAGTCACATGGCATGAGATCTGATTTCTTTATCCATTAAGAACAGACGCTCTAAGTAGTTTTCAGTCTTTCTTCCACTTCTGTTTGTATGTACACACACATACACATATAAAAGATGACCCTATAGGGTTTTTTTATGTTCTTTAAGAGAAATAAGTGGGAAAGGGAATATTTGACCATCTTGTGCTTCTTACTGTTCATTTCTGCACATCAAGTTGTCGATTAGTTGTCACTGTATGAACTTCCTGTTCTAATCAGGAATTTTCACCTAATTCCTGGCTGAGAGGATGGAGCTGTGGTGCTTTCACATTTCTCCCACTGCTGTGAAGAACTCGTATGGAGTAGGGAAGAGCACTTACCTTTCTGCTGGCTGAATGGAAACTTGGTCCTTCCCTCCTAAGGTCTCATTCCAGATACAGAACTGTAACGCTGCTCCACAGGGTCTTCCAGAAACATGTCATAAGTGTTCTTCTGCTGTGTAGCAGCCAGAATGCTCTTGCTGATGCTACTTGCTTGAATGGAAAGCTGTAGGGGAGCAGCATGCAAATTTAAATAGTAAACATTGCCAAGGCAGTGTGCAATAATTTATTTTTAAATTAAATTACTTTAGAAGAAACCTTACCTGTTTTTTATTCCCTGGTCCTTTATTATTATATAGATCTCCTAGCTCCTTCTCAAGACATAAGGGAATTGGAAATCAAAGCTTACCGTTTTCCTAAGCAAGCACATCCTAACCCGAGTTCTATGCTGGTCTCTTTGTGAAACAAGGAATTTGTTATATTGGTCTACATTTGAACAAACAGTCTTGAGGGGGTTTTTTTATTTATAGTGGTTCAAGTAAACTTATATTTTCCTAAAGACTTACTGCAATCAAGTTCTCCCTGTGATTTAAATTTGAAATACTTGTGTTTGGCTCAGAATCGTGGTCCTTCATGGTCCTTTTAATCTTTTTCCTCCTAGCGCGGTGTTAATACTGACAGCGGAAGTGTCTCCAAAGAAGCTTCGTTTGAGGGAATCAGCCAGTAAGTGACAAGGCCCTTTTGTACAGTAATTGTTGCATGATTATGTTGAATTAATTTTATGTTTCACATACTCCACTTTTGGGATTGGAATACTTAGTTTTCAGATTTCAGAAAAATAATCTTTAAGACTAGCTTCTTTCTCTGAGTGCCTTTGTTGTACAGTATTAAGGATTCTGGTAGGCACAATCTTCTGAAAAGATGTCACATTACAGGTGTAAAATAAAAGATCACCTTTCTGCGTGTATGTGATCTTTTAGTGTCCCTTGATGTTGTCTTTTTATGAAGTTTGGCTACTAGTGAGGTGAAAATGACCTTTTGCATGCAGTGTTTTGAAAAGGCAGTAAATAAAAATACATCACAGCCTGCTCTGGGATGTGAGGATGATGGTCTCAATTTGAATGAAATACAACTGTCTATTCTGTTACAATGTCCTAAAATGAGATCACTTTCCATTTTAGCTCAAGTGAATGGCAAAAAAGAAACAAAACTTCCCATTAAAAAACCTGTTAAAATAAACACTCATGCTGAGATGTTGAGTAGATGACCTTTTTTTTATGATACTTGACTCCCAGTCACCCCACTGTTATTTTTCTCCATCTGCCTCTGTTGACAGCATATTACTTATGCAGTGATGATCACAATGCACAGAATTTGGAGCAAGTCTGGGCACTCATTTGTGTAGTCCAAGAGCATGCTTTCTGCTGGGATCACCTTTTCTCTGTGTCGTGGGTACTGAAATCTGAAATTTGATTCCATAATTACGCTGTTCTCCCCTCTACAACCTGAATGGAAACTTAATGGTTCTGTCAGGGATATTGAGGACCAAGGTGGCAGACATTTAGACACCTTTTGCTGCCCAGTGAGTTAAATATAAACTATTCCAAAATATAAGCAAGCTGTTTTTAATGAATATTTGGTATTCTCTCTGCTGTTACAGCAGTATGATGTTCTGTTGCTTTGACCAAGTAGATATTCAGTTATCTTATGCTCTTCAGGTGTGGGTGGACTCCAAAATCTGTGTGGAGCGATACCTCCAGTTTCATCTGAGACACCTCCACATGAAATATAAACATTAATTAATTTCAGCAGTAATTAATTATGGGAACGATGCACAAAGGTCTGTTTGAAGTACCAAAAAGCCCTTTTTTCCCCCTGAATTTCACAAAGCACTAGAGTTTAATTAGTAATGCATTCTGTTACTAGTCAACATTAAGGTAGGAAGCCACTTTATTTAGCACTTGATTTGAGATTTTTAATAGCATGTCTCCTGCAACACTTAAAGGGTTTAATGACATTTTGTCACTGGCTTCCCAGTTTGCAGTAAGCACACTGTTGGTGTGCTCTGGGAGGAGTGCTTCTCCATTGTTTAGGGGCGATTTCCAGCTGTTTAGCAGGTGCCTCTCTTTTGAGACCTGGGATATGCTCATCCCCCTCCACCCTTAGGCACCAAGTTGTTAATTTTGCTGCCTTTGACAGATCTGGTTGGTGTCTTCCCCTCCCACGCTCCTGGTACGGAAGAGCACTCATTGATTTTGTTGTTGGATGTGCTGAAGATCCGCTCCCCTCTTCTGACAGATACCATGCCCTCAAACCACTCATCACTCCAGCCGTCCCTTGATCTCCCAGTGTCCTGCTTCCGTCTTCTCCAGGGCTGTCACATCTTGTTTGACAGCGGGCATGTGGAGAGTGATCACTGCTAATTGAGGGTGCAGAGGAGGGCGGGGGAGCTTCCTTTTAAACTCTGCTCTCTTCAGATTTTTGTAACTGCATATAAATCAGCCCATTTTAGATATATTTCCCACACAGACTCAAACCAATTTCACCATTCCTGCTTTTCCACCTCAAATGTTTCAAATGTTTCCTTGATAGAAATGCATATATTTCATACGTATTTATTTCTTCTGAGAGGACTAAAACCAGGGAGTTTGTACCAAGCGCTGTGTTACCTCACACTGCCCTCCCTCCTGTCTGCCCGTGACTGTACCTTGTTGTCATCTCCTCTGTCCTTTCCTTGGCTGGGCTCTGCCTTACCTATGATGCCGTATTTTATTCCTGAGTTCCTGTTTGTTTCCAATTTCTGGCTACCTGGCTAAGATGTATTTGCTTGCTAGGGCCCGTTTGTGTTCCTCCTGCTCCCATTTGTCTTTTTTCTTGTAGGCTCACTGTAACCTGGTGCAGTGGTTGGTTTGTTGGGTTTTGTTTGTTTGGGGTTTTTTTACTTTTTTTAGTGGATAATAGTAGAAATACTATATCATTTCCTGGAAAAACTGAATTTTGCTGTCTTTGCAGGCTGTTTGTCTGCTCCTCTCAGAAGCTGCCTTTTTCTTGCCCTAATGATATTGCTTCCTGCCTTACTTTTTAAACCTTTTGAACTTCTTCTGGAACATAATTACCTTAACTATTTGATTAATTTTTCCATTGTAATAAATAGTGATTTGAGCCAAAATTACTACTGTAGTCTTGTGTTATTTCTCTACTCACCCTGGAGATGTCCCCTAAGTTATCTTTGTTGTGCTTGCAGTGAACAAACTTGATTTTATGCTGGTAATAGAGCCCATAATAGTGAATCATATCATAGTTTCCATTAGTTTATGTGTAGCTCTCTCATTTGGCAAAGTGTGTAGTACTAAAAAACCTTGTGTGTTGCTACAGTCTGTGAAAATGGAGAATGGCTGTACTTGGGAAGTTGACTTGCTCAGTGGTGGGCAGTACCGTGGTTCAGTGGAGGGAGCAGTCTGGGACAGGGATTTGGGAGACCTGGATTATTTACTGATGTTCCTGGTAGCTCCTCTCAGGACAGCTTTGTTTACAGCTGGCAGGGATCCTATAGAAATGACTTGGTCTCACTTGCTTCAGATGGCTTAAATATAGAAGGCAGATTTCTAAAGCAGTTCTAATGCACTGCTCTCCAGAAATACATATTTCTGTTTGCTAATTGATGCTAGTTCTGGGTTGTTTTTTTTTTCCTAATTCATGGACCCATTTTTTTAGACTGGAAAATGTACATGGATTTTTTAAATCTAATAATGGGGCAGCTATATAGCACTTGTAAAAATGCTTTGAGATTCTGTGCCTCACCATACAGAAAATGGATTTTGAACCTATATGGATAAATTGTAATGTGCCATATACTCTAAGACACTGTTGAATAAATCTTTGCTGACTGTTGGGTTTTGTTTGTGGGGTTTTTTTTCATTCTCAGAATCGATTGATGTAAATGATGGACAGTTTAAGCAATTGTACATAATGTTTAAAGTTTTTAAGTGAATTACTTTCCCTCAGAAGTGCACTTGTTGGGTATGACAGTGCAGACCATCTGAATGGCCTCTTCCCTGTTGCATAGCGAAGTCAGTCATTAGGAGAAAGACTCTCCATGTTGAAGAAGAGTAGAAAATTCTAATATTGTGTATGAATATGTTTTAAACACCATATACACACAAAGTGTGTTTGTTAAACTGACAAAAAAGGGTCTTGTTATACAGTATTATTATACAGGAGGTGTAGATTTCTAGCTTAAAAAAAATAATTAAATTGTCTCGCATGTTAAGGAACAACTGAGTATGAAATCAATTTGGACATGCCTTTCAGTGTAGTGATCTTAGTTCTGTTGATTAAATGAGAGCATTAATATGTTACAGATTGCAACTGTAGCAAAATGTCAATTTGTTTTCTTCCTCAAGACCACATATCTCATCATCTAAGTATTATCAATTTGCAAATTGCAGGAGAAAGTAGAATTGGATTGCTCTAAATGATCCTCTTAACATTAGGGATCTGTGGTTTTTAAGAGTAAGTTGTTTATTGTCTAGCAGGATCAAAACTTTGCTGGGGGGAGAAGGTAGAGTGATTTTTATGTAGGACTTTGTGCACAAATTATGTGAGGTAAACACCGTTTTTGTACTCCTGTTGGTGATGACAGGCTCTTACCCTTGAGCTTGTTATTAACCAGTAACTTTTAGGATGTGGTTTGTTTAGCTGCCTTGGTGGTAACTAAAGCAAACCATATTTTGAGTCATTAGCTTTAGGAGCCTGCAGTCGTAAACAGGTGGCCCTGTGGCAGCTTGCACAGGACCCACAGCTATCATGAGCTGAGCGGAGTTGAGACAGTTCAGTCCTTAATTGTTGGCTTCTTCAAACGAACTACATACCAGAGATCAGATTTTCTTCCAAATCCGAATTGATGCTGTGTCCCAGAGGCCCAAGGTCCTGTTTTATACTTGACATTGTATCAGAAAGTCTGTCTTTCAGGTGAGAGGTAAAACTGCCATTCAGCTGATGACCTCCTGCCTCTTCTCCGCCCCCTCAGCATCCTCCTGTTTCAGTCCTGTTTTAGTTTGGCTCATTTGATTTGCTTTTGGTTTCATCCGTTTGTGCTTGTGGTTAAAGTGAGTGTGTCAGGTTCTTGCAAGAAGAGATGTGGATTTTGAGAGTCTTAAGTCAGCTGCCTTCTGTACCTGCCCTTCACTGCCCTTTATTTTCTTCTGTTACTTCATAGTAACCAGGGTTTGTACTTGTCTTGTTTGCATAGAGCTGGTGTTGGAGCTTTCCGAGTGCTGCAGTGTCTCCTTACACCTGCCTTCATTGATCTGTTTTCTGTGTGGCACACTAATGACAATTACTGAAACTCCTCATGTCTGTTGTCGCAGCTGCAGCTTATTTCTTCTGTGTCTTGGTTTTCTGTGGTGGTGCCAGTTGGTGTGCTTTCCAGCCAGACAGGGAGCTTGTGCTTTTGGGTTCAGTGGTTTGTTTTTTGTTTTTTATTTTTATGGATTGATTTTCCTATATCATTCATGTGTTTTGTTCTGGCTTTTCCATTCCAGAATTATTTCTGCACTGATGTACATAGATAATAGTTGTTCGGATAGTGGTGATTAAATTGAAAAAGTTCCCTTTTCCTCTGTTTTTATGAGACTTTCTTGTTTCCAAGTGACCAACTTTATTCTATAATGATACATTGTTCTGTGACTTGTGGCTTTTTGTATTGTGTTGCTTTTCCAGTGGTTTCTAGTTAATACCCATAATACTGAATACCATACAGCTTGTCCTTGTTGAACGTTGTGATAAGTTGTTGTTTCCTGCCTTGGAGTAGGAACTCACAGCTATTAACCTTCACCTTGTTAGGATTTTATAAGTTTATGAGCATATGTTTTTGAAAAAGAGAAACATAGGGTTTTTTTGTGCTATCTGAAGATGCAGGAAGACCCTGGTACAATTAGAAGTGACTTCTAAATAATTTTTTTAATTGGATTTGTGCTTTAGCTGGTCCCTTCTGAGGTATAAAGAATGGTTAATAACCTGGAATAGATTTAATTTTTCCTACAAAAATGTGGGAAAACAAATTGTTGCCTTACAACATTCTTCTGAAGATCCTTTGGGAGCCTTGTAGCATTTTAATTCTCTTAAATACCTTAACTGAAGAGCCAACAGTCTTAAGTCAGACAAAAATATCTTCGATGCAGAACACTCCTTAGACATTTAAATTGTAAGCAACAGGACCCTTGAACAATGCTTGAAAATCCATTTGTCTTCCACTTAATTACTCAGCTTCTTACTCTATTGGCCACTGTAACGTTATTGTTTAGACAGCCTCAAAATAGTTCCAAGAATACATGAATTGCTAATGTAGAAAATAAACAGAAAAATAGTTAGGTGTCTGAGGCCAAGGTGAGATGGAAGCTCTTGCTTTGCCTCTCTGTAGATTGGAAAAGACAAGGAGAGGTTGTTTTCCTTTTCACAGTCCTCTAAGCAAGCTTGTTTATCACATGCCATGTTCTGTGCACACAAGAAGGCATAAAACAAAGGATGAAATTGGCAATTCGCAGTGTTTGATTTCATTGAGGGATATTTAAGGAGGAAAGTTAAAATCAAAGAACAATTTGGAATGGACCCTGGAGGTCGATTGGGTCCAACCCACACTCCTAGCAATGAGCTGATAACATTTTATCTTTGTCAGAAGAAGTTTAATAAACATGACTTGAACATACTGTTTGTTACTCTGGTTTCTGCATGTTCTTAAAATTATGTATCTGGTTTAGTCTCATGTGTTTCAAAATTAAATACTTGCACAGTGAAATGAGTGTGTGCATTCTCCTCACTGGGATCTGTACTGATCTATCCTGAATTCCAATACAGTATTTGCTTTCACAGTTTTTACATCCTCAGAGAAGACACATTTAAAAAAAAAAGAAAAGTAAATATCTAGTCTCTGCTGTTTCATGTCTATTTTAAAATTTTTTTTATTATTATTTTTTTGTAGATTTAATGTGAACAACAAAATCCTTCATCCTGAAATTGCAGAATGGTAAGTAGCATAAAATCTTTCACTTTGAGTACTGTTGATTGTATTTATATTCTGTACTATTGCTTCCAAGAGATTCCCTCAGCAGAAGCTTTCTACTTTACTATATGAATTTTAATTTTAAGCTGATGTCATGTTATGGGGGAGAAATAATGTACACAAGTGAAAACAGGGTTAGGTAACAGCATTGAAAAGAGAAGGTTTTTTGTAACATTTCTTAAGCATTGTGTCTGGATTTTTTAGAATTGTGTCTGAATTTTTTAGAACATTTTTATAGAATGTGTTGAGAGTTAAGTCACATTTGTGTAATTGTGAATTTGTATGAATAGGGAAAGAACTAAAGATAATTCGTATTCTAGCAATGAAAATCAGAAGTAGATGAAAACTGTGTCAGAACAGGTAATATTTAATAAGGTGTTATTACTTCCCTACAATTTATTTTAACAGCATTAATTTTGTTGAATTATTATTCATGTAATTCTGCTTTGTACTTCTAGGGGATTTCTGCCATAACCTCTCTAGAATAGGCAAAATCAGAGAGCGTGACTAAGTGCATTAGTAGCTTGCAAAACTACTGCATTTTACCAGTTCTCCTCTTTTGGTCACATTGCTGACTTTGTCCTCAGGATTGCTCCATAAGTAGGGCTTTCTAGTTTTCCATTTAGAAAATTAACTGAAGAAACAACATAGGGGATTTTTGTTAATGAATTAGGTTTTTATCTAAGCTTTTTGAGTGCATTAATGTAGAAATGAGAAAACAAATCCTTAGTTAAGACAGATAAGCTCAAAATCTTAAAATACAAACAGAAAAGTGTATGTTCTGAATACCACTGTTGTAGATTATTGTGTTATGTGCTGCTACCTATTATTCTTTTTAATGTTGATTATTAGCACATAGGCTGAAAACAATCTTTTACTGTCTTGATCTACATCTAATTGCCAGCTTGAAAACTGGAGATGTTTCTCGAACATTTATACAATTTCAGAACAAGTAGAATTTTTAATAGGTCACATTTCTGTTGTTACATCCATTTTTCATTGCTTGGCATGACATAAAAAAAGCTGCAAAAGGGCAGTGGGAAGCAGGGAAACTTTGCTTGGATGTTGTTGCATCGCTGAGTCATGGATGGACCTGGAGATGTATAGTAGTGGGACTCAGTGCTTACAGATCCTGCTGATGAGTGCTAAGGGGGATGTGAGTGCTTTGTAACACAGAAAGCTCATGGTACCAGTTTTTAAACCTTGCCTATTCTATCCTTTTCCAAAACAAAGAATTTATCTTATAGAATTGATTTCTGAATTTAAGAGTTGGTGCAGCCTTTGAGGTGCAAAGTCCTGAGTAATGTACGCAGAAGACAAGCTTGGAAATTGATGTGTAGGGATGTGCTTTTCAGATGCACAAATTAAACACAGTTAGGTAAAGGAGCTTAGCAAAACCTGGGGTTTTTTGAATTATCATTAGCATTTAATTAGTCAAGCTCCTGTCATTATAGATATTGATAGGGAAGATCTAGAAATGTTCACATGTGATGCCATGCTGCATTGCTCACAAGAATAATAGAAAGGGTAACTCAAGTTAGAAGTTCTTCATAAAGTCTTATTTTCCTGCAGAGGTGGCTCCTCCTGAGTTCTAGTTGGCTGGTTTCGTGTAGGGCTTTTTTCGGTGTTTAAGACATTGGGAACTTTCAGCCTCTGACACTTCATTGTCATGTGTTCAGCAGCCAGAGGAGGATTCTCTGGGTGACCTGACAAGCTGCTTGAGGAGCAGAGGAGGGAGCTACACCTGTGAGCGGACAGGGCCATTTCTGTGCTTTTCTTGTTTGCTTGTCTTTTTGTATTCTGTAGCAGAGGAAGGCAAGCTGCAAGAAATGGGACCTGAGCAGGGCCCAGTCTCACGTCCAAGCTTTGATCTGTAGGCACAGCAGCACTACAGGGAGAGAGATGATAATTTTAGCTGTGGAAGGCTTTGGATTAAGGCTACAAGCTTGTTGCCAAGTTAGCTTTCATTCTGGTTCCATCCACCTTACCGAGGTGTCACTTGATAACCTCTCTGGTTTGTATTAATGGGGAGTTAAATCTTGTTCAGGAAGCTGAGGGATGGACAAACATGAGATCCATGCCCTGAGGTTGTGCTGAGATAGGTGGAGCATTGAGGCAGTAGAAGGGCAGCGCTTGGAGCTGTTCATTTTAGTGTAGAGAGACTCTCTCCTGTGAATTGGGACTGCCAGCCTGGAATTCTGATTTTGTCCTCCCTGTGATCTCACAAAGGACAAAAAATATGGACCTTTCCTCCACCTGGCTTTCAAGGAAAGGGAATTCTAAGTGAAACCAAAGTTCAGATTTGCATTCAGAAGTGTTTTGAAAGATTTTATCAAGTTCAGTGGCTTTCATTTTAAGTCAGCAGTATGTTAAAGACTGCTGTTAGGATGTAAGTGTCTGGTGAAATCAATATGTGAATTACAGGCTATGTGTGTAAAACTTCCTAAAGTAGGAATTTCCTTGGAATGTCAAGTTATTGCCCAGTAAACTTTATTTGGAAAGCAGAAATATTTTTAGAATTAAGAGTATTTTTCTTTTAGGAAGATGAATTTTTTAAAGGTTATATCCTAGGGTAGGAAATTGCTTCATTTGAATCGTATGCTTGCATGGTGCATGTAATTTCAAATTCAGCAAGCTCTGAACTACTCTGTTTTACACGATACTTGTCAGAAAAGTTCCAATCTATACCATGCTGTCAAAACCGTTAGCAAGAGGTGAAATAGCTGAGCTTTCTGAACCAGCTGGGAGAACTTTGAGCTACAAAAGGCAACTCTGGTATTATACAGTCTTCTAATAAAATGCAGAGAAAATGGTTCAATATTGACAAGGGGCAAAGAGTTTGTGATTAAGGATCTGTTGCCTCCCTTGCTTACTTATCCTTTTTCAAGGTATCACCATTTTCTGACTTGCTATGAAACTTAAGGATAAAACATAAAAGAATTTTACCTTGGACTGCATTTCAGCAGTTTGCAGACAGTTGTTTCTTGTTGGTTTTTTTTGCTTTTTAATTTTTTTTTAATTGAGCGGTTGTGTTTTCAAACACATTTAAATACTTTCATTTAAAATTTCAGGGCTCTCATTTAAAATTTGATACTGAATGTATATGCTAAATATTGATTCACTGTTTTGAAAAGAAAATGTCATCTAACAGAAGACAAACTCCAAACTTGTCCAAATTATCTCCCTAGTAATCAGGAGGACATTTTTCTACACTACTGCTTAATACAATAGCCTTTTGTTACTTTAGTATGTCTGTCTACCACAGTCATGGTGGTGCTAGAAGGTAGACAGTTAGCAATGTACAGCTCATTTCGTGCCTGTATATGCTGTATTTTCCTGTAACCTCAGTGAAAATGGGATTCAATAGTTGTAGGTGGAAGATGTCAGATAATTCTGTATTTTTCATTACTTTGATGGAAAGCTATAATTGTTTCTTTGGGGAAGGTGATCTGTATGTTAATGTCTGAAGGCTGGGCAGACTCTTTTTGCGTTTTCAGAGGGGTTTTTTTAATATTGTAAACCTTTTAGCATCTCTTTGAACTGTTTCAAGATGAGCTTTTGTGTTTGGTGTCCATGCAGCTGTCTTTCATAGTTGTACTGTAATGCTTCTCCTTTGCTTACATGCATCACTGTGTTTACTGGCTTTGATGCTAATTCAGTTAGCAAGTTTTTATGTGAAAGCTTGCAGAAGAGCATCAATATATCAACTATGGTAGAGAAATTTCTATAAATAAAATGTGGAAAGGTAACAGCAGAGGTGAAAAAGAGTGAAGACAAGGCAGGACTGCAGAGTATGTCTACGTGGACAGCATCTGTGCTTTCAGGTGGTCTGCAAATGTCACGCTTCCAGAAGGAGGAGGAGTGGATGAACCCAGATGTTTTTCCTGAAGCTGACCGAAGTGCTTGACTGGCAATGCTTTCAGCCTGGCGTGGGAGTGCTGCTTCTGTAGGGAGAAGGTGCTGAAATACATGCCCTTCTGCTACCCAGATATGTTGGTGGGAACTCCATCAGGAGTACCATTGCAGATGGCATTTGGAGCCCAGTGACTTTCTCATTTTGGTACCTGATGGAGGGTAAAGTTGATCATGTTCACTGCACAATTGTACCTCTTCCCTCTCTTCTCTACTAACAGTTGGGTGGTCTCAGAATGTTGGGTGGTCTCAGTTTTTGTTGGGTCTCAGAATGACTAAACGTTTTCTGTAAAACGTTTCAGTGCTTGACCTTGTGTAAATGAAGGTGATGCATTGCATTCAAAGTCTGTCTGAGACTGAGCATGGATTTGTATATGCAAAAAGATACTCGAGAAGTTCTGATCTAAAACAAATACTTTGACCCTGAACCCTTATGACCTAATCAGGTAACATAGATTCTAATACTGTTTGTACTTGCCATTGAGCAGTTACTAACTTGTATTACTAGCAGATCCCAATAAAGAGATTAGACAACTGAATTATGAAACAACCTATTTTTCAGGGACTTGCTGATCAGGGATATGTACTGTATATTGAAAGCAATATAAAGGCACATCAAACAAGTATTAAATTATCCTGCTAGCACATGCAGTCTTCCGAAGAACAGGATTAAAAAAACCTCCAAACTGTTATAAGCCTTTGCTATCTCATTGTAACATGAATATATTTGAGCTACTGTTCTTTATGGCTTGGCTGAAAGACAGAAGCAGAAGTTTGTTTCCTCAGCCATGGTGAGCAGATTATACCATCCCAGTGTAATTTTTTCACTTCAGTGTGCATTTTAAAAGCCTGTACTTCTCATTCTCATTGTGCATACTGATTATTTGGTGTCATATTCCAGTTGACTAAGAATGTCACTCCATTCCCCTCTACTGTGTTTCTGGTTGTTAAGAGCATTTTGATTGATACCAGCATTTTTACAAAGGTACCTTTAGTCTTGCCAGAAAAGTTGTGTTTGAAGGGGAGAGGCTGTGCCACATAGCGATGCAATCACTGTCTGGGAAATGCTCTTATCACATATCAGAGGCACTCATGGCCAAGAAACTTGTTTCTGGACTCATTAAAACAAACTGCAGGAGCAGAAACACAGTAAATAGTTTTCTACGGGAGTGTAACTAGGAGCATGTTAAAATAAAAAAGCGGTGTCTTGGTGGCAGTTTCAAAATAGAACAGTTATGGTACTTTGTAAGTACTGCAAGCTCTGGAGCGAAGCTGGAAAATACAGTTTAAATCTTTTCATGCAATTCAGTAAATGTAGTTTTGTTCTCTGGAAACAGTAAGTGTGTACTTCACAGCTGCCCTTGAGATGGGCATGAGAAATATGAGGAAATCAGTGTGTGTAGCAGTGGAAACAGTAGGTGATTTTTAAGAGAAGGTATGGAACTATCTCTGCTTCCCTGTTCATGTCACACTAAATAGCTGCTTTTATTGAAATACATCCTAGAAAGCAGTGCAAGTAGATAAGAGTTTAATGGTAAATTTTTGAGATGAGTTCAGAACAGAGTATCAAGGCTTGTAAATAGACACAAATTGAGTATCTCATAAGGCATGAAGAACAGGATGGGGTTTTGGGGGGTTTTGTTTGGTTTGATATTTTTTCCTCCAGAAGCATGTGAAAGAGAAGGGACATCGCGGCTGTAATTACTGCTGCTGTGGTTTCTGAATTTCATGTTTTGGGTTTTTTAATACCAAACAGAAATAGCATTTCTTGACACCTCCTCCCCCTCACCTTTTGAGGTATTGCAAAAAGGTGTCAGCTGGGATTGTGCTGAATAGAAATTCTGGAGCTCTGGGAATTTCATTATGTAAACTAGTTTCAAATTCTATTTAAAAGTAAATCAAGTATGTTTGTAGAAATATTCCTTTTGAAGTAGTGTTTGAGCCATGACAAATGCAGAAATACATTGCCTTTATTTCTAATGTGTTGTAGAATGAGTTGAAAAAATGTTGGTTGGACCACTTGTTTATTAGTATTAAAATAATGCAGGCTGATGTTTGAAATGCTTGTGACTTCCCTTTGTAAGGCTGTTTTGGTAATGGTGAATCAATGCCAAAAAAACTTTGCTGTCGTGAATACTGTAATAGCTCTGTGCTCTTGAGGTGTACTTGATCTAATTTTACCATAGGTGATGCATATTATTTTCAGGGGTTTTTTATTTCATATTCTTAGCTATGAAGTTGCAACCTAACCTGATATCTGTTCTACTTTTCTTTAAGTCGTGTGATTAAGACAGACATGGAGTTGGAAGTTCTGCGCTACACCAATAAAATCTCCAGTGAAGCTCATAAAGAGGTAATGGATCCTTTACTGTTAATAATTTTTGCTCTTAGTGTAGCAGTGGTACTCAGAAAATGTTCCCAGCAACCCTGAATTGCTCAGTAATAAAATAGTGGAAAGGCTGGATAGAAATAAGAGGATAATACCCCTCCTATTACAGCCCAGTAATATACCTTGCATTGTCCTTGAACTTCCTGGTGCATTTGTGATGTGTGAGAAATGAAGTGTGGTTTTGGATAAGAGCTGGAACCTCAGCAGAAGGTGACCTGCTTGGGGTCTATCTGTCCTGTATGCTGAAATACCTGCACAGTGATGGAGAAAGAAGAGATCAAGATTATTCTTCTGGCCCGTGTCAGCATGCACAGCTCTGGAAAGTTTAACTAGCAGGTTACTCTCTCCAAATCCTTGGAAACTGAAGGAGTGTTCCCATGCACAGTGGAGGATAGTGCAAAGATTCCTTGGGTTGCTCCTCAGAGATGAGTATGTCCCCCACTCCAGTGCTTCATGATGCTATTCTGTTGACATAGCAGTGTGGCAAAGACAAATCCAGGCTTCCAGCAAGGCTGCTCAGGTTGAACTTAGCACTGTACCAGTGGAGTTATATTGCTCTATTGGTACTGATGACAAAACTAATTTGGGTGTCAATCCTGTACTCCACATGGTGATGCAGAGATGCCATGAGTTCTGAGCGATGACCAGAGGGAGCTTAGGTAAAAGCAGCTGATGAGGTTACTGATTCAACTGTTGTCTTTGTTCCTGCTCCTCAGGTTTCTGAACTGTGAACTGTGAAAGTATTTCAGAGTGAATATTATAAAATTGCAGAGTCTAGGGATAGTAATTTGCATTCATTCTCCTTGGTCCTTCATCATCCTTGAATAATCTTATCACATCTGAGAGAATTTCTTATGGGTTGTAAAACAGTGTTAACGCTGGTAGTTTTCTGTTGATTCAGATTGCAAAAAGATAAAAGAGAATCTCCCAGTTTTGTTTTGCTGCTGTTTCATAAAAGTAAAACAAAAGGATTTGCTGCCAAGTTCACTAGAGTTTTCAAAATTAAGCACTGATATTTTGATGAGCTACATTTCATTGGAAGATAGTAGTTTGGCAATTAAACTTGCTTTATTTCTGGAGACTGCAGGCATTTATAAAGATTAAAATGAGTTTGATATCTAATGTAGTTTTAAAATGGATCTAGTGATGTAACTTTAAATGAAGTACAGATATTTTTGTAATATAAGTTCCTCTGGAGATGCTCAGTCACAAGTCATAAATTTATAAATATGAGATTCCCTCCTGCTATGAATATCCCATGTTAATATGTATCTTACAGGTAATGAAGGCAGTAAAAGCAGGTATGAAGGAATACGAGATGGAGAGGTAAGAGTCCTTTCAATAATTGTAATAAAAAGGAGAAAGTCTGTCTGTAGCAGGGGTAGAAGCAATAGTAGCTGAGCAAAGCAGTAGCATTGATTCAGTTGAGACTGAGAGCTCATTGCTGTTTGAAGACTGTTGTAAGCATTATGTTGTTATTTTGAGGTGGTACTTCATCAATTTCAAACGTATTTTATGATGGTTGATTATTTTTTGGTGATGTTTTAGTGTAGCATAATTCTCTTCCTGGACTTTTAGTAATTTACGGAAGCTTTACAAAATAGCTGTTATTATTTTTTTGAAGCGTCCAATAAAATAGTGTTTATGGATAAACATTGACCTTATGCTTGTTATGCTTAGAAGGCTGCATGTATGAAGGTTTAAGAACCCTATAAAAGACTGTGTTCAATTACATTTTTGCCTGCAATTACAAGCTGGCAGTACCTGTACTTAGCCTGTACAAGGAGCTCATCTCATGAATGTAATGGATGTTGCTACAGCTGTTAAGAAGTCAATAAGAATACAGCATATGTCTCTTATGTTGACAAAGACATGCTGTACATCTAGGAAGGATTGGCTGCTCCTAACTGATGCAGTAGTGATGTAGAAAACATTACCTACCTCCTCTTTTGAATCAATATTTACATTAGATCATCAGCAGCCTATCTTATAAAGCACAGTTTTGATCACCAGCTCCATTTATTATTAACTCACATACAGTATTTTCAGTTTTCAACATATTTGAAATAATGAAGAAATAGAAAATAGCAGTTGTATCTCAGTTACTGGTGTTTCTTGACAGTAATTTTTCAAACATTAGTAAGCAGGCTAATTCAGCAATCAGTGAGGGGAAAATAAAGTGACCTCAGTATTTGTCATCAGGATTTCAAGAAACAAATAATCCCCTTAGAACATACACAAAATGGTAAAACTAATGTTATTTTTGAGCATTTGAAACTTCTACAGACTCTGTAGACTCATGCTGATAATTTGACTCTGCTTCAAGTTACAGTTACATATACCACCAGGTAACAAGGAAAAACAAGTTGTATACTTTCCTCCATTAACTTTATTTATGAACCTTGTATTTGTGGCAACCCACTGCCTATGCTATACCTGCTGATTAGTGAAATCTTGGCTCTGGAAGTCAATAGGAATAAAAAATTTCCATAGAGCAGAATTTGTTCTCAAGTGCTTATAAATGTCACAGTCCTGGCAGTTTGGTTTAAAAATCCATATGTGTAAACTCTCCTGTAAGTCTGTGACGTGCATTGCATTTTCACTCCTGAACTTTGATTCTTCTCTGGCTAGCTTCTTCCATACACATGAACCTTTTGAAAAGATTATTTTTGTCTTTCAATTAAAAAAAAATAAATAAATTAGGCAACTGTCTATTAAACCTATTTAAAATTGCCTTCTGTTCTTCCGTATGTCTTGATAGATTACACTTCTTGAAAGAGTTTCAGGTTATTTCACTAATGAAAGAGGTCTTGGCAGACTACCTCTGTAGCGTCTGCCTTGGAGACTATAATTAGAACTTCAGTTGCTGTTGCTGGTGGAATTCATCCCTACTCTGGTTTCTGTTCCCTTATTGCTTAGGGAAAAAGGGTCTTAAAAATGTAAACCCGTAATTTCCACACCCTTCTGGCAAGAAATATGTAGTTGAAATGTTTATGGATAAAGTTAGAAAACAGTCTACGAAATGTCTGTCTGTATGCAGATAAACCCAGTCATGTAGTCTAAGAGAGGAACTTGCAAACACCTAAAAATAGATAACATCTGAAAATAGACAATTTTAATTGAAATAGTAGAGTTTTTTAATTTTTAAATTCTTTTTTCAACAGGCCAGATAGTATACATTCTGCAGCTTTGGTACATCTGAAATCTAAGGGTGCAGAGAATGAAAATTTTTAGTCTGTATAGATTTATCAAAAATGTTCACACTTGTATTTAAGAGATCAGTTAAAAGTTAATAAAGTTTTTAATTTTTGGATATTTCTAGGGCTTCCACTCCTTTTGTGAAAACTTTCTGAATTGTGTGACCTTCTTCCCCAGGTTTAGTTGCAGTTCCCAATGATAGCTGTGAAATTGTGATTTATTTTTTTTTTTTTTAATTAATCTTCTGAAATGTGGCCAATAAACCTCCCTTTATATTGCTTTACTTCATTCTTTGACATTATGGAGTATAGCATGTATGTTTTTGGGTACAAAGGTGGTCTGACCCTGTCTGCTTGGAAGAATAATGCCAGAGATTCCAAAAGCAATTAAAATTTTCCATTACTACATGTAAGACGTAAATGTTGCCTTTTCTTTGTTCAATTAGTTAAGCAGCCTTCTCACAAAAATGAGTCCTTTTACTTCTACTGTACCATACAGCAAGAACATTTTAAATGCTCTAGGAAATGTGTCTAGGAGTCAACAATATACAACACTGGTTGTATTTCTAGGATTGGGATTACTGTCTGAGAAGTAGTTTGAAGGAAATTAAATAAATTATGGAGAAATCATTAGATAAGATAGTATCTTTTATTGTGAGGGTTGAAAGTTAGTTTCAGAAATATGCTGGCACTACTCTATGATTAAGGTCCACTGGTAAATTATTTTGAACCTGTACTGTGTTAATGCTGAGATATATAAAACATGAACACATTCAACTGCAAATCCAATCAGCCCTGGCTTCTTTTTTTGGTTTGATGTTATTTAATTTTAATATGTGGTTGGTTGACTTTAAGGAGACAGCCAAGGCAATTATCTACAAACAGTAATTCACAGCATGTGTAATTGCATGTAAAGTCATTTTGGTAGGTCAGATTCTGTTTTTTCTCTGAAGTAGTTTGTTTAGTATTTGTGCTTATCTCATGTTTAATTAATCTTCTTTAATTAAAGACTTTTAATTATGAAACTATTCTGTAGTGAATATATTGTTAAAATACAGTAAAATGATGAAAGAAATCTCTTCAGTTGGAAAAGTATGTGAAAAAAATCTATGACTTCAGCTTAGTTGTTTTAAGAGTGTATATATAAGCAAAAATATTTTGTCTTGTATACATATGTATATGTGTGTGTATATATATATATACACACACACACATACACTCTGCAAGTACTAATTAGGACTTACAATCGTATGTTTAGGGTGCTCTAAAGCACCAGAGATACCTTCTCCAAATCAGTGTTTATCTATTTGTAGAATGGTGCCTGTTCATCTGCTTGGTGTGTACCAAATGAAGTTTAGAATCTTGTGTGCATTCTCATCTGTTCCCTTTTTCGTTGAGGAGACCAGTTTTAAGATCAGGATGGCTACTTGGAATTGCTGATTTCATTGGGGAGTGACATGAAAGCGTATGCTGTATAAGCACAACGTGCTACATACACAGTGTTGAGCACACAGCTATTGTATGCATTGCCTGTTTGTGTGGGGTTTGTCCTGTTCTCAGTAGCACTGAAGGCCCTGTGGTAGGAGTGTGTGCACAGGCCTGGATTAATTAAATTATAATATAGTCATCATTGCCTTGATGATGCTGGGCAGCACTGAGCCTAAATGCCCATTCCCTTGTCCAGGATCACCTTTGATTATTTGACTGTCTCTGAACACTCTGCAGTTGCTGAACACAGGAGCACCTTAGTGTTACCATGTGAGTAATGATGGTTTTAGTGCCTAGGTTCCAAACACTTGGGTCCTGATGCTGCAGAGCAGGGGCTTGGATAACAAAGGAGCAACTAGCTAGTGTGAAGGGCAGATAGCGTGGTGTGCAGCGTCGGGGTGGGCAACAGCACTGCACGTGTTGTTTCCCTCAGTCGAAGCAGCAAACCATACCTGTTCAGAGGACGCGTGACCCTGTAGCTCTTGGGCATGGCTCAGGCGCTGTTGGTTCTGTTATCAGCTTGCTAGGGGAAGCTACTGCATCTCCACACATCTGCTTTCTTCTCTGTAAGGTTTGCCTGCGTTTACTTCTTATGACTTTAACTGCTTCAGTGCTAAAGTTGGTGCATGTGATGGGGGGCTACAATGGTCCATATGACCTCGCAGCAGCCTGTTCCTACCAGCAGGCTGGGGAGGTTCCTGGGTGTGACATGTGCTTCTCCAGATGTGCTTGTACAGGAGGAAGTTGGAGTTTATTCAGAGCATGTGCCAGCCAGGTCAAGAGTTTGTTGCCCAGCTGTACAGATGCCCCCCTTGTATGTAGTGCAATGGATCTTTTAGGTTTGTACAATCATACAAATAATTGTGGTGATTTTATAGTAGTTAATACTAAACTTAAAATCCACTCTGCTGTAACAGCAACAGTTTAAAGAATAAATGGCAAGAAGGCAGCTACAGAGGTTTTTCTTTCTTGGTTTACAATGCTTACAGACTATTTTTACACCTTACCTCTCTTACCAGCCAAGGCTGATAGGAGTTCTTTATCCTTATTCTTTTTAGTGCTGTCCCTGATTCCAAAGCAGAGCTTAGACTCTGAGATGAGTTGCTGTCATATCTGTCAATGTTAAATTTCACTATCTGTGGATGTCTGAGAGTACTCTCATGGATTATGGTTCTCATCTTTCATTTATCTCTCTTTCTCCTCTGCTCCAGTGGAACAAACTGAAAATAAAACATACGTGTTATTTCACTAGAAAAGAGAAAATGGCCAGAATAACTTTATTTTTCTTTGGGTGTTTCCTTTTAGTGAATTGCTGATTATTTTAGCTAATCAGGATTTGCTGCTTACCATCTCCTGACAGATTTTGCTCTTTTGAATGTTATTGAGAAAGTCACTGATGATCCATTTTTTGTATTTAGAATTTCAGCTCAAGCATAGCCTTTGTAAGTCCTTCACATAAGTTGTGTGTGGATAGTAAACAAGAATGCCCATTGCGGCTGACAAAAATAGATGGATGAATTCTTTTTGACATGGGAATGGTGTTGAATTGTGCCATGACCCTCACTGGTGTTTGCATACAGGATTTATTTTTATTAAACAAGAGATGAGCACTTCATTAATCTCAAGCAGCATATCAGTCTGCTCAGTTACTGAAATGTGTTTTTTTTTTTTCCTTTAATTTTATTTATAAGCAGTTGGTAGCATTGTATAGCCTGAAAATGGCTTCACTGCCTTGTTTCCTGAAACTGCCTCACAATTAGAGGTGATGATTTTTAAATGTAGGTTACTGCTATCAAAAGGCTGGATTTAAAACTTTAAAATACATGGAAAACATCTGAAAGAGGGGAGGGAGGTGACCTTTCCCCCTTTTTTTTTTTTTTTTTTTAAATACTCCACTTGTTTTTCCTTTGTTTCTGCACGACTTTGTGGTAGGACTGGTGTATGCGTCCGTGTGTCCGCCTGCTCTCTGGGCAGCGTTTTGGTACTAAAATAATCCTGTACCCAATATTATTTATTTGTCTTTATATCTAGTTCTAGTAGAAGGGTCAAGGGAAGAAATGGATCAGCAGCAATGTCTGGTTTTAGCAAAATGTCTGCACTGTGCAGCAGCCCAGGAGCTTCTGTTCAGCAGGGATCGCGCTGGGGCCAGCGGGAAAGCGACTGGCTGAGCTGGTGGTTTCGTACCCGTGCCAGGGGAGCACCTGGTGGGACACAGCAGCTCAGGGTCACCCAGAACTCCCAAAAACAGTGGTACAAAATGACCTACAGTGGTCCAGGGCCAGGTAAGCAGCTTAGTGCAGCTCTGACAACACGTCAGGTAGCTGCTAATTGCTTAGGTTAAGCGAGCCACTGAATCTCAGGCGTCCAGTGCCCAGAGGGAAGTCAGGTATAATATCTTTGCTGGGAAGAGCAACTAAATTCAGAGAGACAATTCCTGCAGCCTTCCCCTCCTGCCTACCTTCCCTCAGGTACAGTTGATCCTTTCATGTTTTAAATTAGGCTGTCTCCACTGATTTCCTAATCCAGTTGAATTAAGGTTGTAAATAGTCTTAAAATAAACCTGAATTTAAAAATTACTTTAGAAAACCCCTGAGCATTGTTCCTTTTCTGTGCCACACAGAGGCACAAATGCATATCTACATGCACTTGACTCAGCAGAAGTAAGGGTGAGAGTTACCTACAGAACATGGAGACCTCCTGTCTCAGCACCTAATCTGCTTTAGGAGAAGTGCTTCTCTGGTAAATCCACTTTGAGAGGTTCTGGTTGCCCCAGCCCTGGCAAACAGGTACCTATTTCCTGTCACCCTGTTCTCCCCCTCTCCCTACCTGAGAGGAGAAATGTTGGGGGCAGAAACCTCCTCAGAAGGGAAGTGTGAGGGCCTCCGAGACCAAATTTGGCTGAACTGCTGGTCTGTGTGGTCATGGTGGTTGGTGGTGGACTCCATTAACTGCTGGGAGGGAGCAGAGCAGTTCCAGTGTATTCCCTGTAACCTCTCAGCATTTTCCCTTTGCAGGAGGTCCTTTGGCAAGCTCGTATGTTCTCTCTTTCAGTAGAGGACAGTTTGGTTCACCTCCTGGATGTCACTTTAATTAGCTCTTTGTGTAGAAGAGTGGTGTTTAATTGCATAGGTCTCTTTTGTGACTTGTGATTGAAGTTCCACATAATTGGGTTTTATCTTCTACAAAAAAATTGTGGAATTGTACTGTGTGAGAGCTTTAAAATAAAACCCTCTATCAGCCCACAGATACCAAAGAACAATTACCGTGCTGGTATTAGAAAATGATTCCCTTCAGAAAGAGAGCTATGGAAGGACGTATGCAATGTGTGTGCGTACAGAACTGGGCTTGCTTGCCTAGCAAGATATAACCTAGCTTTAAATGCTGTGTCATTGCATGTCCTTACAGGGTTGTTAGTCTAGTCAGTGCTGTGATAATTTGTAATTACCCTCTTATTAAATTACCCTTTTATTATCTTTTTGGAAATCAAAAGGTAGTTGCAATTTTTATTTAAATTTTGAATCTGATTGAAAATTATAAGCAATATTAATTTCTGTGGGTGTTTTTTAGAGTGACTGTTACTATTATTTATATTAAGGAAAGAACAAGCTTTCTTCTCAAATTAGCAATGATCTCAGCTTTTACTGAATCGAGCGTGGCATTGAGATAGTGAACTAATTAGCATTGCTAATGACAAGCTAAGATTGGAGATATGGGAAATGGAACTCATTGTAAGAGACAGCAGGCTGAACTGATTATTATTTGCTGTGGATTTTGTTCATGCTTGTTCAGACAAGTCAAAAGTAAAGATTCTACCATATGTGAGGCTTTATCTGCATTGTGAGCTTTAGTTCAATAATTTTTGCTAATTACTGTCAAAGCAGGGAGATCAGAAATTTGTGTTTGCTGGCCCTCATCTTTTGATAACCAGAATTGCTACGTGATCACGCTCAGAGGCTGGAAGCCAACTTGAAAGAAGTGGGTAGAATACCAAGACTGTCCATTAATAACATGATGCTGCACACTGACCTTCTGAAAATCAAAACCACTTTACATAGATGAAAAGAAAATGAGCAGATTCTGTTCCTTGCTGCTGGCATGCCCCCTGCAAAAATTCTATTCCAAATTGGTTCTTAGAGCATCCTCATCACCATAGTGTGCAAATGCCACCTTCCAGCTTATTAAGCAGCATTTCTAACTTCTATCCTGATAGTTGTTTTGTTTGCTTGTTTTATTTTTGTTTGGTTTTCTGTTGTTGCGTTATCTCTTTAGGGGAAGAATTGTGCAGAACTGTGTATTATTTGGGCAGGTGGTAGTTTTTTTAGTGTAGCCATTATCTGCAGTATTGAAAAACACAAGGTCAGGATTATAATTACAGGATGATATGTGATAGTCCTTTTTAGTTTGGTTCTCCATGCAGATGAGCTTGGTCTCATTTGCAGAATGTTGTGTTGCTCTCAAGTGTTGTAATTTTTTTGACCTAGGCCTTGGTCATGGGGGTTTCAGTGTTGTTCGGAGATGGTGGACTTGGGTCACTTGGTGATTGTTAAGGTCTGAGGTCACAAACCATAACTGAAAAAATAAATGTGTGGGAAGTCAATGAAGGCAGCAAAGGACAAAGCTGCAGGTGGTTGCCTGTAGTGAGAAATGCAACAGCACTGGAGTTTGCTTAGCACAGAAAGCTTTATGTCAAACTGCGCTGCATTTCTGCTGTCTGAGCTGCACCAAAGACTGCATGTGTAACGGAGGCTGAGTCATATAGCAGGGTGCAATAGGGTTGACTTGCCAGGCAGAAGTGATGGAAGATGAATTCTAAGTGAAACTTAGGACTGTGAAGGAATCTGAATAATATCAGACAGTAGAGGTGATGTTTCTGCTGTTGAGAACTCCTCAAAGCCCAGCATTATTTTTGGGTTACTTGGATTTTGCTTTCAACAGCTCTTCCTGACTAGATCAAGTTGAGCCTTGAGGCAGTCTTAGGAAGTGAGGGATGCTAAGAGCTTTGCTGACAACTGACTCCGTGTCTTCCAATTCATCTACCAAAACCTGTATATTTAAAAGAACCAATGAGACACGTGATATTTGAAGGCTCCACAATTTATTCCATTAGTGTAAGGTACAGTTGCCATCACTTCTCAATTGGTACAATCCTTTTGTAAAATGTCATGTCTTTCAGGAGTATTAGACTGGATTTCTGCTCTTATTTCAGAATGAACCTTGGTCAGCACTGAATGGCAGAGGTGGGCAGGCATTCTTATGTCTCTGGTTAGCAGATAATTTGTAAAACTTGTGTGAAGTTGTTTAGGTGCAAGTTGTACCTATAAGATGTAAATATTAGGATTGTGAGAAGTTTAGGATGTTAGATGTGATTTCTTAATAGCCTTTTGCTTATGTACTCTAGATTTTCTCTGTAATGGAAGGTTTGACACTGGGTATAATATGTTAGGTTGGGTCAACTATTGAGGATTTGTTTTTCTTTATGGTAAGTTTGAAGGAGGAGAATGTGTCTGTGACTGCTGTATTGTTTGGGTTGGAAATCGCTACAGGATTAATGAGTTGTCTTCTCAATTCTGCAGGAGTTGGGGAGATTTTGGAGGTGTTTGTGTCAAGGAAGAGGTCAGCTGGTTTTCATTAGAGATTCTGTATTTGTGAGAAGGAAGGCAGTCTCTTATGACAAGAAACCATTTAACTGAGGAGGGTCCTGGCCAACACTGTTTCTCTTGCTGTTGCAGATCAGAGACTTGTGTCCATCAAACTTCCTTAAGGGGTCTAGAGTTTGTTTGGGTCAGATGAGCTTGTTGGTTATTTGTGGCCAGTGAGGCAAGGAGGTCTCTGTTATTTGACAGAGTAGGAACTCTGCCAGGAGAATGAGTGTTTTAACTTCTTTCTGGTAGTTTTCTGTGTTACTTGGTGCTTCATTTTCATACTGGCTCTGCCACTTGGGATCATTGTAGTGATTTAACCACCTACACCAGGCCCTTGGAGCTAGATTTGGCATCTTTAGGAAGAGTGCTAAGCCAGTGCTCTCCGCATCCCTCGTGCGGTTTAGAATAAGCATTGAGCATAAACCCATTCTTGTATTTCAGCCCACCAGTCTGCATTAAGCTCTGATTTCCACTGTTGGTGTTTGGTCTTTCTGCTCTTCTCTTCAGCCAGCTCAGGTGCTGGAAAACAGCCTGAGCTCTGGGAAAAAGGAGCAGCACTAGCAGAGATGGCGTGTGGCTTGAGGCAGTGAACGGAGCAGCAGGACCCTGTGAACAGGGTGCGGCTTGTTTGCAAATGAGCTTGGGGACGTGCAGATTTTGTGACCTGCCTACAGAGCACCCGTGTAGTCATTTTTTTGGTCCCTATATTAAGAGAGGAGTGTTGAAATGTTCCCAGGAATTGGAGAAGGTGTCATGGGTAGACTTAGTTGCAAATTGTGCCTGCATCTTCCTGAACCAGATGGAGTCCTGTTTCCTCAGCTTCCCTTCACAGAAAAATTCTGACTTCTACAGCTAACTAAATCTGTCATCATAAATCGAGTGTTATAATCTTTTATTGTCCTTAAGGTAGTAGGTTTACATAGGCCATATGACAAATTACTGCATTGTTCTCTAAGAATTCCAAAGTATTCTCAAGTATTCCAAAAAGTATTGAGGGCAAATTAAGCTCTGGTTTGGGACCCCAACCTCTGTCTCACCTAAGCCCTTACTGTGCTTCTGCTTACTCACTGGTGATGAACAGAAGTTCAAACTTCAGATATTCAGTTTGAAACGGAAAGGAAGATTATGAAGCGTTGGTGATGATGTTGGCATTCTGTGTCACTGAATAGCATTTGTGTGTTATGTGCTATGTGGGTGGCTGTGTATTTGCTAAGAAGCATAACTGAAGATGAAAGTTTAATTATTTCTTCAAGGCACATCCTCTCTCCCATGGACTTAAACTTGCATAAGAAAAATGAAAATTCATAAGGAGTGTAAAAATTGGCTAAAATTAAAAACCATTTATTTTTACCCTATTTATTCTTCTGAATAATAAAATTTCCCCATGGGTTTTTGGAACATATGTGGAATAATTACACAGTAGAAGTGGTGCTTTAGTTCAGATTCTAGAGCTAGGGCAAACACTGTGATTATGCTGCAAGCTTAAGTCTAGGTTTTATAGAAAATCTCATTCAAGGCTCTATTGCTGTCAAGTGCAAAAAACTGTGACCCATGGATTGGTCCCTGTGGGAGCAATTATTCTTTGCAGAGATTTTTTTTCCAGCACTGAATATTATAAATGTCAGAAAAAAGTTTAACCCTCTACCTCTAAAAGAATGTTTCCATACCTGCTGGCAAGAATATAAATTTTTAGCTTGTATTTGTGAGCATTTTATGTTTAAGCCAGGATTATTTTTTTTTAAATTGTCTTTATAAACAACTCAAAGGTAACAATACTGTCTTTTAGTTATAGTCTACATGCCTTGCTGAAGACAGAACAGGGGCTGAAGCTGCCTGGTGCTGCTTAATGCAGTGCTGTGCCCAAGCCTCTCGTGATGGGATTCTTGCACTTTGGGTGCAGTGTGAATTGGTGATTAAAACCTCTTGTCCACTGGTGGCAGAGGGGGGAGAATGTGGAGTGTGTGGGGTTGCTTAGGAACGTGGGTTAGCATCTGATATTCAGTATGTATGAGTGAAATGTTTTGGTGAGCAAGAGCAGTATGTTCATCTTCCAGCCACTGGTCTGTGGAAGGCAGTGGGTAGCAGAAGCTGACACTTGCCTTCAGGGCAATCTGCTTGCTTTTGAAGAGATGCAGCGTGGACATTTTCACTTCTTTAATTCTGGTGTTTGTTTGTGTAAGTCTTATTAATCAAAGCATGTGCATTATTCCTAGCAGAAGTTAAAATAATATTTTTCTGTTGATTAAAATAGCAGATTGAAACCCAGCAGATTTCAATCTGCCACCATCCCTTTCTGTTTTCTGATGTATCTTCCTTGGTGCTAAGTGCAGTTTGGTCATTAACTGTGATAAAACTGTGATGAAATGGATAGAACTTGCATTATGGGTTCAAAGGTTTTTGCAAAGTCAGAGTAGTTGCGAGATGCTAAGAGGGATGTTACGCTACCTGTCTCTGAAATTCAAGTCTGAGATGGGCAGAAACACCTTCACTCACCATAAAATACTGCAGTGAGGCATAAAGACAAATCAGACCCAAATATACCAACCCTAGGACAGGAAGGGTCACCTTCGTTTGGACTGTTTTTTATCCTCAGTTAGTGATTTGTATTTATCACATTGTTTGTTACTTTTCTAAATTTAAAATATTGATTATACTCAAAATAGTCTCAGGCATCATTAAATGAAGAGCTTCTGGTTTTGAGAAATGAAGAGAGGACCTTGCAAGTAAAAATGGGTAAGTTTTTTTTGTCAGGCTCACGCTAAGGGATGCAGATTCATTTGTATGGGCAGACACAAGTGGTGTCTTTTAGCTATTGTGTAGAACTTAGAGAGAAATTTGACTTTTTTTTCTTTAGGAAAGTTATGTTAGGTTTTGGTTCACTTATGCTTGGTGTACGTAGTTGTATGAAGAAGTAATCTTAAAAGGTTTTGTGAGGCCTTTCAGCAGTTCAAAGCTTTATTCCAAAATATTGTGACAAACATTGAAAACTTTATTCCAGAACATTACGGGAAGTGCACTACCCTGAGATTATGTGCCATGATATGGAGCTCAGGTGAGACGGCCAGATCTTCCGTGGAGCTCTGTAACCTCCTGCGCCGTACCCCACTCGCTCTGCACAAAATGTACTGCTGCTCTGCAGGCACTCTGACTGTACTTGCATCTGTGGGCATGATCCCTGTGTTTTATTTTTAGCTAAATTACTTTGCTGTTTGCCAGGTGTATTCATTCCTTCAAGGTTCAGTCTGTACATTTTTATCTTGCTCCACTTTCCCCACCTGCTTGGTGAGGCAGTGCAGAGAGGAAGGGTATGGTTATGCTCTTTGCCACTGCTTTGATTCTTTAAAGACAACTTGGAAAAATCAGTGGGTGTAAGCGTGCGCAGGTAGAGACTGTTAAAGTGTTTCCCATTTGAGTGTGCGAGGCAAGGGTTGCGTGTTACAGGCTTGTACTGTGCCAGGTCGCTTGGCCGCGGTCGGTGGGGCTGAGTGGGGAGCACAGGGTGCTGGTGGGCCCAGTTCAAGCATGGGTTCCTGCTCCTACATGCCATCCAGTTCTCTGCACCAGCTTCATCTTGACAGTGTGCTGGTGGCCTCACATTGATCCTCAACACATGAATGGGATGTGGGGCTCCAGGCTTCCAACTTACAGCTACAGATCATGGCAGATCACAGCTGTCACCGTTGTCACTCCCCATAAATGCCAGATCATTACCAGGTGCCATTCATCTTCCTTCACTGCTTCCACACCTACTAGTTAGCTCTCTGCTAGCATCCAGTGCTCCTTACAGAACAAGCCCCCAGGCCCAAGAGACATCCTCAAACTCCTACAGGTACCTTCTCTTGCATCCACTGCTTGTGCAGCAGTGGGCTGGGCCGCTGGCAGGAACCTGCCCTTCGTAGCTGTGTGCGCTGTTTGTGCTCAGCGAGAGGCACACGACTTCTCAAAGCTGGCAGCAATGAAAACTTGGCTTAAAGTATTTGCTTTTGTCTAGAAAGAACCGGAGTGAAGGACAGTGCTGTTGTCTGCTGAAGGACTGGGAAAGAGGAGTGGATTGTTTGAGCAATGCTCTTGGAAATACAAGGCTTGATCTTTCCAGGTATTCCAGAAAATAAAACTTTCCGTGCCATCTTCCACATATCAGGAAGGAATTGAGAGGCTGATAGGGATGAGCAGGTAGTATGTGACTTTTTATGTACAGCAGCAACAGTACTTTCAAATCTTCAATTCCTGGGAGGGTGGGGGGGCAGGAGCATTACTTTCTTTACTTTTCAGATGGAGCATAGGTAATCACAGCTGAGCACGTTGGTCTACACCAGTAGACCATGCACTCCATTGCCTTTAACTCTGAGTCACTCCTAGCTGATTTTACATATATTTTTTTTTTTTCAACCTGAACAAGTATTTGAATCCGTGAATCATTTATCTTGGTGGTTCTCTTTAGAACTGTAAGCAGGTAGAAATTCATCAAGCTGCTGAAAAGGGATCTGGGGAAAAAAGCATATCAGCTGCCATGATAAGGTAGTGTGCTTGTAGACATTGCCGGTGGCCTTGAGATCAAACAGCAGAGAAATGGCTTCACAGTAAGAGCTCAGGAAATTCTAACTAGGTAATGAGTAGTGGCTTTCTTTTGATTTACAGCATGGCTTTACAATCAATCTATAATGCTTTGAAGAGAAAAAAAAAATAAACCTCTAAGGGAAAGGGAAGGGCCATACAATTAGTTGTTACTGTTGGCTTACTTGTCTTCTCTAATTCCAGGAGTGCGTGCTGAAAATGGATGATAGTGTGCAAAAATCTCAACTATTGGCCAGTTCCTTTGTAGATTCAAGCTGAGATATGCTTCACATCATGCTGGTTCTTGGAGAGTATTCAGTTTCATCTTAGCTATAGATTAAGTGTAGATGGATGTAGTTGGAGGAATTCGACAAGGGTTGCATGTGTGATGTAACTTTCAGCTCTTGTACATCAAATTCCTCCTCTGATCTCCTTTTCTTTCATGTCCAGTATGTGTCTTTCATTAAAGAATTGGATGGTGAAGTGGATATGATAGCTTGCAGGATATTTCAGAACCACATATGACAGTATTTTTTTACTCAAGTAAATCACTACAGTTCAGAAAACTTACTCAAGAATATTGAGCTGGAGTCTGGGTTTAGAAATGCAGTTTGTAATTGTCAAGGCACCATTTGATTGAGACTGCTCGGTCGTTAATTTGTTTGAAGTTGACACTTGAGTTGAAAGACTAATAGCTGCCTTGGTGCATTGCTCAATTTTAAATCTAATCTGTTGCAGAGTTTGGGTGCACTCCAGCTGTGGATGTGGTTTGTCATTTTTATAGCCAGGGGGGCAGTACTGTTGTTCGGGGCCCTGGGGGTTTATGTTGGCATGCACAAGCTTTTTTTGGTACATTAGTAAAACTTGGACGTAATGAAGAGCTGATCTTTCTGACCTTACAATTTTAATATGTGTATTATAGCAGTTGTTTCCACTACACAGAACAATTTATTTACTATCAAAATACAGAAAACTTATGTTTTCATCATGTGAAAAATGGAAAGAATTGTTCAAAAGAAAAGGTTAAGTCTCGTGTGCACAGAGTGATGTCAATGCCATTGTTCCTATATTAACGTGCACGTATTGTCAGGGGTTTTTAATGCACGTGACAGACTCTTCTGATGGGACTTTTAACAAGGATTTGGGGGAATTTTTTTGAAAAGTGGCTACTAACTTGCTCATATGGTCTTCATTTACAAAATTAGTAATTTGCGAACCAAGTTTTTCAATTCTAGTAACAATCTACTGTTATTTACTCTTCATATTGCAAATTAATCAATTACGTTTTCTTATTATTAAAATATTTTTTCTCAGTAAACATAGGAATATTAATTTCAATATAAATGATGTTATAGACATGAAAGAAAATGTTTCCCCACCCCAAAACTAGAAAGCTACTACTTCATTAGGAAGCTAATTTTTTTTGGTCTCTCACCTCTTAATGTTTCCCCAGTCTGGCTCCTGCTTTACTCTGTAATGATTTAGGCTCACAATAGTAACCGGCAATTCTTTTTTGTTGAAGGGTTTTTGTTCTTTTTTTCCCCCCAGTGCTTTTCTTGCCCGCACCCATTCATTATTTTAGTATCAGGAGTAGCTGAAACTTGGAGCATAAACTGTGAAATATTTGGTGTGCTGTCTTTTACATAGTTAATAGATATACTGGTTCCCCAAAGTATAAATCAAATTATGTAGCCTATTACACTTTACACAGGAGAAACAAAATATGAAATATTTTACAAGGCAGAAAGTGCACGTGAATCAAACTTTTGTTGTTCCTAAGGGATACAATTTTGACAATTTTATGAGGTTGCAATTTATTTGTAGGATGAGTTGGCACATGGTTTTGATAAAAGTAATGTTCACACAGCATACTGCTAACAAGAATACTTTTTTAAAGCCAGTAGTCTTGCTTATTTGTATTGTTATATCAAAGTATCTGTTAACCTTCCTAGAAGTGTGTCTCTCTGAGATACACTTATAAACCCTGCATGGTAATGCTGGTCTGAGTGTGAACAACATAAGCTTTCAGTCTGTGCTGAGGAACATTGTTAAGGAATAATAAAAGAAGAAAGCTATTAAGAATTGGGGGGGTGGGAAGCTGTATTTTTTTCCAGTATAGACTTGATCTTATGCAAAAGACTCAGCAAAAAAAATACTTCAAAATGTTGTCTTGCAAGATATTCCTCTAAAAATACATGTTAAATCGTATTGCATGCAGGGCTGAACGTACGTTGCTCAAAATTCAAAATACAGCTTATTACATGCATGCTATATGCTGCTTTTTTTCTGAACAGAATGTATAGAAAGGTAACATGGAAATTCGGTGCCCACTGCAGTTGTGTTTTCACTGCTGACGTGGGGTTTGAAGCAGAGAGCAGAGCTCTGGTGAGGCTCCCGTACACATGTATCAGCAAAGAATTATGGCTGGAACTAAAGCTTCTCTTGCTTTCCAGACTTATAATGGCATTAGACATCAGTTCAAATTTCCAGCTTCATTTTTAACAGCTCTATTTTCATATCTTTTTTCTTTGAAATTGCTTAGAAATACTTGGCTGGCAGCCATTTCTGAAATGTCTATGGAGACATGCTATTTCAGAAGAACCAATAATAACTAATTACTAATAACTGGTATTTATTCCTTTTAATTTTATTTTTTACTCTTCTTTCCCCTTTTGCCATTTAAATTGCACCAGAGAGCAAGTCTTCAAGCATCTTTATTTCTTCCTCCTTTCCTCCCTCTTCACTTGTATCTTTTCAATCTTTTTTAGTCCCCTTCAGCCACATGCGATGTACTCAAACAAGGAAGGGTGTCTCACAGTATGTCTCCCACTATTTGGGATATATATTGGGGTATATATTTTATACAGATGTTGTGGGCAGATTATAATAGGCAGTAATAAACCTGAGAGAGGACGGTTCAGAAAATAATAGTGAAACAAGTTTGATTAAAAAACTTATTAAGTAGAAAAGCTTAAAATTTGAGATTAGAGTAGAAATTAAAAATACCCAAGCTCAGAATTTTGCTTGTTATTGGCCTAATCTTTTGTTTGTTCCTATTCAACATTTTGTCTTTCTAAAACTGTTAAGTAATGACAGTCTGTTATTGCAAGGAGAATTTAAGACCTCTTAGGAGCTGGAAACCAGTCACTTAAATTATGAAAGAAGTTAAGTTATCAGGAATGGTTTCAAGATCTGGGTACTTGGCACAAAACATGCTCTGTTCAATATTCAGAAGGGCTTTCCTCAGATACACAGGCTGTCAAAACCTTTGTTAATGAGGGTTTATACCAGTTGAGTGCAAAGAGACCAAAAGGAATACTGTTATTTTTTAAATAGCACTAGTTAGCCTCCAAAACACATTTCATTGCTGGTGAAGTTATTAGAAATACTGATCATGGAAAGCCTGAAAGGTGTGATATAAACAGGCTGTGTGGGGGAAAGAAGAATTAAGTTCAAGTATTCTAGCCAGGTTCTGTGTATGTTTAAAATATTATTTGTATGTATTTTAGTTTATATGGGATATACACACATGCACATGCGTGTGAGAGTGTGTGTGTGTATATATATATATATATATATATATATATATAAAAAATACTTTAAATTGCTTTAAATAAGCCCTAATGGAGCACAATGTCTCACAATGTCTTAGAGGCTTTAGCAGCTTCAGGACTTGTCATTACAGGTATGAAACACATCTGTCTCAAAAGGCGTTGGAGCAGCAGTGCCCCGGGGGGGTTATTAGCAGCTTCTGAAGATTCTTGCAGTCTCAATCCTACAGTCACAGTTTTGGGGAGAGAAGACATGTGAACTCTGACAATTTTTTCTTGGCAAGGCCTGTTATTCCCCATTTATCCCTCCTGGTCTACATGCAAGAGGCTGGCAGAACCACTTCAAGAAACTCTTAAACATCTGTATCTGCAGAAGCGAGAAGGAAAACACCAGTGAGTCTGGCCACTGCCACAGTAATTCACTCCTACCCAAGGGTTTGTTACACGTGTCCATAGTCTGCAAAAAATGTTTGTGTGTCATATACAGCCTGGGAACACTGGGTTATTTCTTGCAGCACAGTGGTGAGGACCACTGAAATGAGAAGAAGCAAGCAGCACGCCTCACATTTCAGTATAAGTAAATACAAGTGGGAACAGTATATTGCGGGAAGATGCCTCAGCAGCACACAAAGATTTAGTGGGGATTTGCTGTGTAGTTCTGAGCTCTTGTCATAGAAGTCAAGGGAATATAAAAACCAGTATCTATAATCGCATTCGAAGGTCTTGATTTTCAGAGTGATTAGAGAAAGCAAATGCTGCTCTAAGTTGAAGTGCGGGATTACGAAGAGACTTTGTTGAAAGATACAGAAGTCCAAAGGGATTAGGGAAGAGGAATGCTTATAGGGCTGGTAAACCTAATAGCAAGTACAAGAAAATATAGACATGATCTTTAGCCAACAAAGAATCTAGACAGGCATATTTTACATGAACTTGCTGCTTTTGGAAAAGGTAAATGTAGACTAAATCAAGAAGTTGCAAAAATGAAACTGCATTCCTCATGTTAACAGGGTTTTTGGGAGAGTGGGCAATGGGAAGCAAAAGGATAGCATTTTACTTTTGAGAGTGTGAGAAGCCACTAGGATTTAATCAGGTTGGTAAGATTTTATTTGTTTGCTTTTTTTTGTTTGTTTGCTTTTTTTTGTTTGTTTATTCCTCCTTTTTATTCAAAAAAGATTCAAAGAGAGGTAGTAGTTTGGTAGTTGTGGGTAGCAAACTCAGAAACTGTATATGTCTTATATAATTATCTTTATTCTGAATAAAAATACATAGTTTGTAGAATATTGTATACTTTATCTTTTTCCAACTAAGAGACTGTATCATATTAATTTTCTGTGAAGTCTAGTGGTATTCCCTACTTAAGGATTCATGGCACGTGAGAATCCTTAGTAAATGAATTACACACTGGCCTAAAAAAATTATTTTCTCTGAGGCTAAAGATTGCTGTTGTTTAGGTGCAAGTGCCTCAAACCCTCACTAAGTGCCAGTGTGACAGTGCATAACCTTATGAAGGCTTTTCTCCTTATACATCCCATGGTATGAAAATAATACAGTCAATACAGGAAATTCATTAATGGGTGTAGATGAACTTGCCTTGCACAACAGTTGTCATACGAGAACAGAACAGAAAACTAGAATTATAACAAATGCTCATCTAATAACAGAAGTCAAGAAAGCTGCCAGTTGAGGCACTGCCAGCTTGACCAGCTGGGACAAGGGTCAGCATATCCAGGGGCTGGGGCTTGGACCAGAAGTTAAAAATGTGTTTCCATAGTGAACTAGCATCCAGGAGATGCAGAACAAGTCTCTTTGGCCACCTTATGTTTTTCCTTTCATTATCTCTCTTCTCTGTGGAGGCAGAGCAGAAGCTCCAATTCTCCATACAGTACCTATAACAACAAATGGCCAGCCTTAGCTGGATCTCCTGCTCCTCTGCAGTAATACTCAAATGTGCCCCAAAAGCCACTCGTTAGGCCCTTTTCCCTTTCAGGTGCAATATACAGCTTCCCCAGCTATGCTCATTCGGTATATTAAGGTTGAATTCCAGTTTTCTGTTAAGCTAATCAGATTTGCTTTTATTACAGGTGGTTTTTTGTTGTTGTTAGTCATTAAGAGGTGAAATAAAAGCAGAATACAACTCAGGAAATTACTAATTAAAGGAGTGGTAGACTTGTTTTTAAAGATTCTTAACGTGGTTAGTGAATATAAGGAGAACAAAATTAAACTGCTGGTAAATGATGGAGTAGGAACATGAGTCTGGGTAGTCTCTAACTTGCAGTTCACCCTAGTGCTGTAATTGCTGCAAGTAATGAAAGCAACTGGAATAAATAGGTGAAACTTTTTTTATTCTTCTCCAAAAGCTTGGAGCATTTGTAAAGGGGTTTTGCAAGACTATGTAGAAAACTCACTCGAGAAAAACATGATAAAATTTATTATAAAAATAGTAGTACACAGAAAAAATACTGCCTTATTTTTAGCTGCAGGTGAGCTTTGTACATCTTGGTCTTGTTTTGACTAGCTGTGATCAAGAAGATTAATATCTGACTAACTGTGCACTTGGAGAATATGACTTGTAGCAATTTAAAGAGCTTTTATTGCATTTATTATTTTGTAGGAAAGCAAACAGAATCGTTTGGAGAACTGCAGTTTATTTCCATATTGTGTGCATTTTAACAAATGTCCTTTTCCAGTTGCAATTATAAAAAATTCAAAAAGATAAATTAAAAATCTTTGTTCTTTTCACAGAATTACTGCAATTGTTAAATGTGATCCTTAATCCTCTCCTGTCCCATTTTTTTTAATGAAGACTGGTAGAAATAATTCCTCCCACTTGCCTGAAGAAGCCTGGAGGAGCTGTGCTTTCCCAAAGGCAGGCTTGGGCAGTGTTGGGGGCTGGTGAGCTCACCTGGTGCACAAGAAGCTGTAAGTGAAATGGATTCATCTGTTTTCGTTATCCAAGCTAAGAGGGAATTAAAAGTAAGAGTAGAGAGGGAAAAATATATTGGATTCCTTTCATCTTAGATCATCACAGGAGCTGCTGCTAATGTAAGGAAAGACCTTGGTTTCAATTTTGAAAAGTGCTGTAGTCCCACTTCTGTAGTGCCTTCTCAGTAGGATTTAAGTTTTTAAAGGCTGGACTTTTAAAGGCAACTGTTATCTTTTTGGATAGAGTATGAATCAGAGCTTTAGTATTTGGGGGATGTGGGCTTAAATTTCCAAGATACTTGGATGCTTTCTGAAATGACCTTGTATCTTCTCAGCTAGTCTTGATTTAAAAGCCTTCCTAATAATCCAGGAAGTGCATAAAGAGATGCTTCTGTTGATAAGGAATGGCAGAAGTTTGTGCAATTTGCTTGTACCACATTAAAGAAACTGGTGAGCAGCAGCGTAGGTCCACCATGCAGGTCACCGATTCGGTGGAGGGAGCATGGGGCAGCTCAGAAGCAAAGGCAGGCACTCAGGAAGAACTGCTTCAGCCTCTTGTCCCAAGCAGGATTCTGGCACTAGGAGAATGCTGCATAAAGTGGTCTCTCTTTAAGTTTATAGAGGTAATTAGAATAAAAATATGAAATATACTTGAGTAGAAGTAATTTTCCCATTGTTTGTTCTATTATGAATGCTGCAGTGCTATATAATCATAGAATAGAATCATGATGGTTTGGGTTGGAAGGGACTTTTCAAGACCATCTAGTCCAAGCCCCCTGCAGTGAGCAGGGACATCTTCAAGTGGATCAGGTTGCACAGAGCCCTGTCGGACCTGGCCTTGTATGTTTCCAGGCATGGGGCTTCTACCACCTCTCTGGGCAACCTGTGCCAGTGTTTCACCAAATGCAGAGTACAAATCTGGATCAGAGAGCAGTAAGGGGAACTTTGAACATATCAATAATAAAGAAGAAATGGCAGTATTTCTGTGATCACTTGAGCCCTACTCCAGTAGCTGTTTGGGTTAAGTTTTTTGGGGTTTGGAGTCCTTTTCAGTTTTATATTATTCTCTATTTTATGCAGTTTTGTTTTGGGGTTGTTTGGGGTTTTTTTGAGATAGGTGGTGGCAAATGTGTCAGAAACAAGAAGAAACAAGTATGAAAGGAAAAGGAATGTTAATGCTAGCATGATCAGTATGCATTTTGTTAAACAAAATTGGGGACTACTGTGCAACATCTTGGTTGCAAAGGTTTGCTTTGATTCCTTTCTTAATATGAATAATACTGATGTCCTGTCTTTGGCTCCTGAAAACTGAGTATTTACCCATGATGCTTTATCTGTCATGGAACTTGGGCATTTGCCCAATTAGAAATTATTTCTGTTTGACTAGTCCATTTTAAGTACAGATGGCGTAAAACCAAAGCATGATTTGATAGCACAGGAGAGAAGCAGAAAGTGTTATTTAAAAGGCAGTGATATTTCTAGCAAAGCTACTGTATTTTCTTCTTTCCCTATAGTGATTTTCTGGTTAGTTCTATGTCAGACCATCTCCTTTACCTCACTCACTCTTGTAGGCCTTTGCTCAAGTACCTGTATTAAGTAATTTTAATTTATTATGATAAGTCATACACAGTTTGCTGTTTAGCAAAGTGCTTGTCACTTTGCTGTGAACTGTCTCATGTGACCTAACCAATTCTGACAGCAGAGAGAGTTCAACCACAATGTAGAGTTTTAGAGTTATTTACAGTGCTTGAAGGTCTGTCTGTGTACAGTATCCACTTAATCCAGCCTAAATCTAGGGAGCTGTCTTCTGGTCCTGCCACTCTGTCTAATGGCTGTTAATAATAGCTGTTCTAGCCACCTTGTCTTCTGACTGAAAATCTATCTGGAGCTGTTGCATCTCATGAAGCAGATCAAAATTGACATTTTTTTATTGATGTAACTGGTTTCTGCTGAATACTTGGGGAGAAATAAAAGTAACTGAACTCAAAAAGGAAGGGGAAAAGTCATTTGTTTGGTGGAATACCAGCCTACTGACAGCTGTAGTTAAATAAGTACTCCTTCAAAAAAATACAGTTTAAAATATACTTGAAAAGGGACTAATTAAAATTGATAGCTTTTTAGCTATCAATTGCTTTAATATATCACAAATATCTTCTTGAATATAAAAATCCTTTCATGATTGACATGATCTCATTTAGCGCTTCCATTTCTTCTCCAGTGAATGTAGTATTAAAAGTGGAAAACCGCACATTAGTTTAATAAGAAAATAAATGATCTTTGTTTGCTGTTACTGTGTCCTAACTATTTTAATACCAGTATATATATGCAATGTAGAATATCTAAAAAGTGGTTTAGATTTTAGCAGATCATCTAGTTCTGATTTACACTTGGGGCTGGGGGAAAGCGAACAACCAGTATGTGCAGACTGGGGTATGGGAGACGCCAGGCTCGGTTCCTGATGAGGGAAGCTTATTTGGCAACTATGACAGTGCTGATATGAGGTTCCAGTAATGGAGGACAAGTATTTAATTAGCTTGAGTTAATTTGGTGTTATGAAGGACATCTTATTAAAGAAACTTGGATTTAATTTTTTTAATTAGATTACATTTTGTTGATAAAGTTAACTCCATGGCTGTAATATACTTAGCCTTTAATAATGTGTTTGACTTATTATCACACAATATTCTGATTAGTCGTATACAATATTAGTAAGATACACAGTAAATGGATTAAAACCCATCTAACTGATAGAAGTAGTTGTCAGGTAAAAGTCATCTTCTAACACTTGTTCTTTTTTCGTAGGTGGGGTTACAAAGGAGTTGATATTAAATCTGGTAGTATTGGACTTCTCAGAAGTAATTTCTAGATCCCAATAAATCATATAGATGTAGATCTTTGAGAGTTAGTAAGTCATCAAAATGATGGTTCTGTGGGAAAGTTGAGCAGTAAGATGTGGATCACTTGATCAGTTGAGCATATTAATACAATTTTTTTTAATATAGATAAGAGAGGTCATAAGTTTACGAAGACAGAATTTAGATGAAAGCTAGAGAATACTGCACTTGTGATCTGGAAATATTTTTGACATGAGAGTTTTCAAACAACTGAACGTGCCCTCTATGTAGTGAATCTCTCTGAAACAACTAATGAGGTTTTTTTTATATAGATCAGAACAAAAGCTTAATTACCTCAGGGGGGATGAATCTAGTCCAAAGTAATGTTTTTTAAATCTCTATAGTACTTCTGTGTTTGATGTCTCTGTAGAAAGTTGCATCTAATGTCATCTCCATTTTGAAAGTGATAGCAAAGAACACTTTTTCTTGAGAAATAAGAGTGCCTACACACTGAATTATCCAAGAACAGTAATTTTGGTAAATACAGTCAGTCCTTTAAAGAGTGCACAGGTACTTTTGGGGGCTACTTGGGCGCTTAAACAAAAAGCCCCCATGTCTTTAGTAGCTGTATGGTGAAGCCAGACAACTTGGAAACTGAGGTGCGGAGGTAAGGTATAAACCATAAACAAGGGAAATAGTGAATTCTACCCATTTATATAATCAGCAATTTTAAATGGAAAACCAGCTTATTTTGGCAAAGACTTCTTAGTAAAGACTTAGTGAAGTGTAAAAATGTGCATATCTGAGCAAACTAGTGGTCAGTGCTACCTCAACTTTACCCTGAATTCAGAGAATTCAGCAGCCCGCACGCTCCCTGATGTGCCATGGTCTTCAACAACGTGTCCTGGTCTTCAGCAACGTGTCCTGGTCTTCTGACATCCCCCCTCATCTTGAGCCTGTGTCCAGCGCTCAGAGCATGAAATAGATCTTTTTGCCTTGTGGAGACCTGTCAAATCTGATGGTAAAAGCGGCTGCCCCAATAGCCTGCTTGTGGGTTTTCAGCACTGATCTCGTCTGATACTTGCTTTGTCAGTGAGGAATGGCAAATGAAGCCCGTATTTCTGTTCATATCTCATAGGTTTACTGAATCCAGTGAAAGAGGTTTACCTCTTCTGTGTGTAGGCACCTCCAGAGGGAGACGACAGGTGTAATATACTAGTGAAAAGATAATTACCAGCTGAATCAATAAGCATTTAAAACACTTTTTGTATTCCTGACAGAGTTAGGGCCTATGGCTTGTAGACATCCCGTACTGTCGGTTGGAGCCACTCATGTCCCCGCTGCAGAGATTTGCAAGACAAGAAATAAGTGCTGAGAATGTTATAGATCAACCCACTGTTGCTTGGATGTGGCATTAGACCCTGGGGCACGCTTTAAGGCAGTGTGACTGTGTAGATCTTTTCCCACTGTCATTGGGGATGTGATTGCTTGTTCATCTACATCAGCAGGAAGCACCGCAGACCTTGTGGGGTTAAGCTGGGAGCTGTTGTCCTGCAATTACTGCCTCTGCGTGTTGTCCTGTTTTCCTGTGTGCCTTCACCTTCCTTTAGGGAGAAGGAGCCGTGGTTGGTGGGTAACAAATCCTCTATACAGAGTACAGATGATGCCATTTTGGTGCAAGAGCGTGACTCGGCCTCTTGGCAGATGTGGCTTTGTTATGTGGTTTCACATTTGGCAGGAGCAGTTTCAAGCCCTAAGTGTACGTGCAGCACCAGGACAAAACAAAATTTTTTTTGACAAAATTTTTTTTTGACAAATCAAAAAAATTCTGCTGTTGGCCAACCACCAGAGTTCTTGTTTTATTTGCTGCTAGTGAAGGCTCTGCAATGCCAGGAGTGGAGAGATGGAAACATCTTCAGAGTTTTAGGCATGCAGTGAAATGTTAGGCTCATTTATAGTTGGTTGATGTAATCTTTCTAATCCTTACGGTTTTAATTCTTTCTAACAAAAGCAGTTAGATCTGCAGAAACTGATGAGCACTGAGCTGGGCAATTTTCTGTGTGTCACTTATGAGCAGGCAAGTGGATTTGTCAAGCCTTGCGTGACAGGCTAAATTGCCGAAAGTTCTGTTGAGGGTGCACTTTCCCTTCACTTTCACCTGAATGATGAGTCGTACTCTGCAGTGTGGGCTAGGGGAGCCACAATCAGTGCCATGGATTTCTTCTTGAGACTGCAAGAGCTTGGGAGCTGTTGGAATAATCTCTGCTGAACTCAGCTCATTTTGTTCCCCATGTCTTGTAATGGAGTTTGTTTTGAAGGTTGCATATTGTCTTCTTAGGAGTTGGAATTAGTTAATATGTTTTTAAAGCTTTATTCTCATGAGTTCAGCTTTGCAAAATTCTACCTGCATGAGCAGAAAAACACACATATTGGAGTTTCCAGGACAGCATGCAGGGAAATGTAGCCTCTTCTCTCTCTTGAAAACGCTTTCTGGTTCTTGACTTGAATTTAGCTTCCTGGTCTGTTGGGACAGAAGATTGTTGGAGACTCAACAGATTAATCTGGACACTTTTAGCTATATAATGTTAAAGTGTTGATACATGTTTTCTTTACTTGGAGTCTTTTCAAAGACTTATAAGTCCTCCCTATATTTTTATAACAGATAGTTCATAGCCCCAAGAGTAGATCCTTGGAGTTATGTATCTCAGGCTTGGCTCTCAGAAGAGTAATTCCACTGAATTGAAGAGGCAAGTGTTTGAAATTCAGGAGACTATAAAATTGATTCTTCCATAAAGAAGTAATTTGTGGTAAATGGTGTAGTCCTCTGGGCAGCTATTCACTCATTTTATATGACCAGGACCCTTGAAACATGGTCAGAAAGATTAAAGAAGGACATTTCTGATCTGTCATTTATCTGCACAGGCCAGGAGAACTTTTCTTTTCTTTTGATGATACAGTATCTTGGAGCAGACCCAGCCAAACACACCACCTTACTCTAGGCTTCTGAGGGCAGGGAAAATGCAATTTTAAGAAAAGTTTGAGTAGTGTTCTGGAGTTAGCTAGAGGATTCTGAAATACTTACTCAGTTGCATGTTCTCTGCTAGGGAAGCAGCAGTGCGCTGCATTACTCCAGAAAGCGAATGGGAGATCCAGGCAGGGCTGCAGAGTTCCACCTTCGGGGAAGTTAAGTCCTCTGGCCTGAGCTCCTCCAAAAACGTATCCCCCTGGGAAAACGTTAGTCACTCTTCCCTTCCTGCATTACTCCAGTGTGTTAGACTCGCTCAGGCTTACTTTGTTGTGAAAGCAGGTTGGCAGCTGGCATTTTTGTGCTGTATCCTTCCTGCAGTAGAAAGGCTCTTCGTAGCACTTATTGACCAAAGCGTCATCTTAAAGCAAAAGCAGTTACTATAGTTAGTATTTAAATACATCGGGAAATTAAACTGAAAGTAAGAGAAGCTGTTCCTTTCTTCCATATGTATCTGATTAACGTCTATCATAATGTTATTTCTGGTATTGGCCTTATTACTGTCCTCCCCCAGCGCTTCTAACAGCTAAACTATCTCCTCTTCTTGAATATTTCTTTGTATTTAATATTACTATACATGCAGTCTTTAAACATATTTGTCCTTGGCCTCATACTGGGAGGCACCGTAAGAGACAGTAAAAGCAGTAAGCTGGTTGGGAGGACAGATGATGTGAGGAGGTACAGGCTCATTCACCTGCTTGTCCCTCGTGTTGGTACTACACGAGTCCTGACATGGTGGAACAGCCATTGGATGCCATATATAATAAATTGGAGGGTGTTGTTTGTTTTTTTTTTCTTTTTTCAAGGTAGATCTACTGTAATCTTTTAAAAAGTAAGGATTGTTCTTGATAGACCTTGAATAAGCAAGCTGCCACATCAGCATTTATTCTTGACATCTGCTAAGTATGAATACTTAAATATTCTAAACGACCTTTCCAGATATGCTCTCTCTCGAGGAGATACAGTTCATATATACTCTTCATAATAAGCTGTTGTTCTTGTTATTTAATCATTTAATGATTAATAAGTTTACTGCCCATTTAATTAATAAATGGGTAGTACACTTCATAAGGTAGCAAAATATATTCCCTGTCCCCAAGAGTTTGCTCCATGAGCAGGAATAGACAAGAAGGGAAATGAGGAGAGGATTTATATAAATCAAACTATGCAACAGCTTAAGGCTTGTTGCGTGGATATTTCAATATCTGTATGTTCAGTGACTTCATCATTGGTGCCTGTGATGTGAAAGCATCTTACTGTCAGAGTTTAAATGCTCAGTATTTTTATAGAAAACTTGAAATAAACTGAAATATCAGCAATTTCATTAATCTATCCAAACAGTAGAAATCAGCTTATGAAAATTAAATTTAACATATCTGAGTCAGTAGAAGTAACATAATACAACTTTGTGAATATTTGTAAAGTATAATTTAATGGGTAAATTAAGCAGGCTTCTGCCATAAGCTTATTAGTTTCCTCATGCCAGATTAAGACCACTGAAAGCAGGGAAACCCTAAGACAGAATTTTCTGTGTTATACAACTTGTTGGAACATGCAGAGTTTAGAAACATATTTAGTAACTGTAGTTGATTGAATTTTAGGTTGTCTCAGCAAAAAATACCTATTGTAATAACATGCAATTTTAAAGGTTGGATTGCTACAGCATATTGAATGTTTCTGACCAGTTATCTGTAGTCTCTGTGATTCAGAAAGAAAGAATTTGTTCATATTTGCATTAGATATGGACTTAGCCATCGTAAAGAACAGTTAAACTTCCATCACTTTCTTATTTACAAGTCTCAGCCTTCCATTAATGCAGGTTAGGGGAGTTGGCTGCAGTCATCACATTGTGTTCACCTACCACCCTCCCCTCCTAGACAAAGGGACACCCTAAATAAATGAAAATTGATGGCTCCTGCAGTAACTAAAGCATCTCTTGGCTTGTGTTATTTCCTAAAATTATAAAGGAAAGAAGTAAGAAAACTGGTACAGATGTCACCTTGTATTTTTCCTTACCTAGCAGGTTTTTTAGTAGCCTTGTGTTTTGAGTTGAAGAAACTTGAAGACATTCAAGTGTAATAATAAGGATAAAGCATTTCTCTTTATTATGGTCAGTTACTGCTAATCTCCTTTTAGAGTTTTAACAGGGATTTATAGGGATTCATTTGTGTTTTAGGTTTGGAAATAATTAAGTACCTTTCTGCTGCAAAGAAGTAATGGAGAGAGAATTGGCTCAAAGCTAAAACAAGATTCCTGTAGTAGCGCATATATTAAACTTCCTTTTATTTGGTTGTCACCCCAATAGGAATGATTAGTGGGTTGTAAAGAAAGAAAATGTATTGCATTACATCTATTAAAGCATGTTTTATATGTAACAGTAATTAAAATATAATTGAAATCATGAGTTCTTCTAATTATTGGCTTTACATAATGCATAGTTAAAGAGTGAGCATCTATAAATGTGTCCTTTTTACACATCCAGAAATGGTTTGCTGGCAGCATTTTAATTAAAGATGGATTAGTTAAAACGCAGTTTAATCATTCTGTCATCAAAGGATTTAGACCTCATTAATTAGCTGTTGATAAATAGGTTTAAACTACAAAAAATTTAATTTAAAATATGCCAGTTGAGATCTAGAATTATTAGAGCTGGAAATGGAGCAATGAGTCTAAGAAAAATTCATGCCATCTCTTTCTGTAATATTAGATTAAGTATGAAATTTAGAGCAGTGCAGTCCTTGTTACTAATGGACGTGACTCCAAGTGGACTTTAGAAGTGGTGAAGAAGTAAAATGCAGACCCTTCTCAATGATCGTTGCTTTGTAGTGCAGCAGTGGGATCTGTTTTCCACTTATGTGCTTGGTGTAGATGGAAAAACTAATTTTAAAATCCTTCTGCTGTAGAAAATGGATGAAAATAAATCCCGAATTCAAGGTTTTATAGCTTCCACAATGCTGTACCCAAGGAGATGCTGCCTCTGGGTTACCTACCTAGATAGCACGGGTGGAGAGTTCCAGACTGACGGGCAGGCAGGGGCATGAAGTGACGTACAGAAGGTGATGTTATCACTGTGTGGAAGAAGGACAAGTTCCCACCATAAAACACATGCTCTGTGGCTGTGTTCTCCCTGGTGCCAGCACTGAACCACGCGGCTGGAGACTGACTGTACTTGCTGTTGTGATCGACTCCAGAATGGCACCCAGGGTCTGTTACCTCTGTTACCAGCTGCAGGTACGGTTATTCAGATAGTTCAATAGCATCACTGGCATCATACCTCAGCCAATCTCGACTTGTCCTAGTTATGCTTTTTCTGTCAGTTATTTAATGGTGGTTCCTTCACTCACTGGAGCAATCCTTTGGGTGAACCTTGTTTGTTGTATCCTCTGTAACCGCCCCTTGGCAGACGCAGCAGCTCTGGACGAGGCACATTGTTCTGCTGACAGAGCACACGCTTACTGACAGTTGAACTTCTGCAGACAAAAAAACCAGAAAGTGAGGCAGACCTTGACTTGCAAGTTTTGCAGCTTCTTACTATGAATATCTTGATCAGCTTAATTGCTATGAAATAGTAACTGTAATGATTTCAGTAGTTCGATAGTCATAATATTTGAATCCATAAGTCAGCTGGTTTTCGTGCAGATGAATCAAACAGTTCTGACGAACGATGGGTGAATTTTCTGAGTAGAGTTAAAAGAGTTTCAGGAAAATAACGATACGACTTTCTTAAAAGGCTTCTTGAGCGTTAATTTAGAGATTGAAAGATTGACTTATTTCAAAGGTGTATTTACAAGCACTGTGGCAACTGTCCTATCTCTAGGGTATCTGTTTAGTTGTCTCACCGAGCTTCTGGAAAAGCAGCAGCTGAGTGTGAGGTTATAGACTTACATAGTCATTGCTTGCATTTGAATATTGGTAGTGAAATTGGTTATCTGAACTTCCATGGAAATGAATTTTCAGAGTGAGGTAGAGATGTTGCATGAATGTGGAATTAGATGAAAGATAAATCAAGTGAGAGTGGGTATACGCACTTCTTTAAAACTATCTGTTAAAACTCTTGCCCTTCCCTCACACTGAAAGGAAAAAATGATTTAAACAGAGCTATTAGAAGAAACTTATATCAGGCTTTCTGGGGGGGAGAAGGGCTGATAATTAATTCTACAGGCATTCTTAAACTGCTGCAGCATCAGAGTCATGTTGTTTCTTTGTTCTCCATCCCAAAAATTATTAAAAAACTTTAGGTTTGCAAAATGATTGGGGAAGCCTTGCTTCATGTGGAATAGTTAACTGTGATAATAAAAGGGCAGCCATAAAATTAAAAACCAAAAAGAAAAGGGGTGTGTGTGTGCATGTGTGTGAGGAAAATGCAATTCCAGATTCTCTAAATTCACCAACCTGTGTAGTTTAGCCAAAAAAGTTGAAATATCAGCTAATGTCACATAATCTCTTCAGTTATTCTTTACATAAGACAGGTAATTTGTAATTCCCAATTATGCAATTAAAATGCTAATTACCCCTCACCTAAACACTCTGTTCTTGAACTGAGATTATCAATTACCTTCAATCATTGCAAATCATATATGACATATGTGACAGTGCTGAGTTTTTTATTATTTATGGACTTTCTGTTTAATGTGTCTCTGGTTTCCAGGTGGCATTAATGGCTGGTGAGATGGCTTTGCCTTGGTGGACTTTGTTTCCTGAAGGAATGGCACTCCTTCTGAACTGTGTTGTTTTCTATTCTTAAAATATATATGTATTTTGGGTAATCTTACCCTGTGTTCCTCTCCTGAGCTCAGGATTGTCATCCATTTTAGTACAGAGAAGTAGAACATTTAGAAATATCAACATTAATTATTGATCACAAAGGTGAGACCACTCACTCCTGTGCTGCTTCTACACAGCTTTCCTTATTTCATAATAGATGTTCTGCACTGTAGCTACATTCATATGCTGCCAGTTTCATGTGTGATACCTGCTTGCTGAAGTTATAGTTCTTCTATCCCTGCTGAACTCAAATATTTTTCTCCTCTAAGAACCTATTATTATCTAGAGTTTGCTGCATATAAATAGAAATAACTTAGTTAAAACACACCAATAATGAGAACAGAATCTCGATGTTGGAATTCAGAAGCATCAACTTTTTTTTTTTTTTAAATAACACATTATTTCTACTTGTGCATGATACAAATTAGGACAATTTTAAATAGAGATGCTTCAAAGTACAGCTACTTCCAGTATTTCTAGTTGATAGTAGGCTTCAGCAGCTCTGCTCCATGAGCGGGGAAAATAACCCAGCCAGTGCTTTGAACCTCTAAAATTTTCATTACAAGTACCGTAAGCAGTTAGGTTTGAGAAGTAAATGCATAGAAGTGGTTTTGTTTCCTGTTGGTCACGAAGCATTAAGTTGTGTTCTGAACAGTTTCCAGTCTTGTAGATGACTTAAATAATAACATTACTTTCATAAATCTTTAATGATACTGGCTTCGAGGCGTAGGAGAAACCTTTGCTTTATCTGCTCATAGTGCTCATTTTCTTGTTCTGGTGCACGTTTGTAATCCACTGTTTGTTCCTTCATATTAAACTGGATTATTTCTCCTTCTCCACTCCTCCTTTTTACAGTGAAGTACTGACTTTTTTTTTTTTTTGTATTAAAACCACCTCAGACATGTTTTGCAATACTGCAGTGTTGTGTTGTGTACTAAATGAAAATTGATTTAGATAAACTAAACTTCAATGTATCTAGTTGCCCATGGAAAATAAATGACATTACCAAAGTAAATTGGTTAACAAGGAAACATCCTCTGTATTTAAGAACCTCACTGTGTCTAGGGTGGGAAGCATTGCTCGCCTTGCTCATACATGTACTGATGGGTTGTTCCTGACACCTCCTCTTCTTTCCTGTGCACACAGTTCTTCCAGCCTGGTCTGATGCTCAGCATAAATACTTTAGATATCATCAACAAATTATATTTACTGTGGCTTAAACAATTTTGTGTTATTTGAGTTTTATAGCTTTCTTATGTGGAGATACTGATGTTTCTAAGTGATCAAAACAGTGGCTTTCAGTCCTGATAGAGAGAGATCAGCTTTGGAAAATTTGGCCTTTTGTGAATTATTTAAAAAATCTTTGTGCTTTAGCCTGTCTCATGGCTACATGTGATATTTACACCATACAAAAGCGTAAGAGCACATTCTAGTTGTAATTCAACAGTAATTCAGTGCACAGATAACTAATAGATATTCACCTGCCTCTTCCAACTGTACTCATTAATAAAAAACACCACCACCACCAACAAAAAAAAACCAAAAACAAACTACACAAAATCCTCCAAGTTCTGTACAGAACTCCCTTAAGCTGCTGTGGTTTCCAATTTACAGTTCAAAACCACCTGCTTGCATTTCAAGGCAAGTCTCAAGGGCTGTGTTCAAAGAATACTATTTTTGAAATGTGTAAAGGTTTATTTTTATTAGGAGGTGAATTTCTCACAGGTGCACTGAGGACATTATTGTGGATCTGAAACATCCTCAAACCAGAGGATGATCCAGTGTGAAATTTTTTTTAATGTAAATATATTTTCAGTATAAACACCTTAATGAGATATTGATCCACGGGTGTCCTTGACTCTCCCGTACATTGTATGTTTCACAAGGCAAGTTGCTTTTCTGACAGCAGAACTCTCCAGTACACAATCTAATAGTCTGGTTCCTGACCTACTGGTATCCAGCAGGTGTTCTTCATGTGGCTTCAGTATCTGGGAATAATGAACGGGGTTATTCAGTGGTTTTGGTCCTCCTTCATGAGAAGCCTTTGAATGAGTAATTGTTCCTCCACCCCAAGGTGATGTGCACGTCTCGCTCTGCAGCACTTTGCTGCAGTTACTAAGGATATGGGACTGGGGTAGACAGACCACAAAAGATGTGTGGAGGAATGTACTGGGCAGTGTTCTAGAAGTTGGCTTAAGTTTTTAATAGGGCTTTTTGTCAGATTTTCTTGCCACTTTTTGTTCCTTCTCTGTCTTTCTTTTCTCCATACTTTCTGCGTTTTCTGTAATTACAGTTTTTACCTGTTTTGTAAGATATAGGGCAAGTGTCTTGGTTTGAGGAGTGAATAGCTGAGAAATACAAAATGTGGTTTTCTTATAAATGTTTGTTATAACTCAAGAATTTGAATTAAAGATTACTTGTTTGCTTCTTATGGGAAATCAAAATCACCCTCTGGTGAGTGTGTACAGATATGTTGTATTCTAGTGATGTGGAAGATCTGAAAATAAGCAAAAAGTGTGAGTGGATTCTTACAGATAGTTTCTATTTCTTTTGCTTTAAGTGCCTCTATTCCATAAATCCACTTAAGTTAGGAAAACTATTGACATTAAACTACTTTATTTGATTCAATTTACATTCATAGCACAGATTTGATTGTAGCTGTCAGTGTGCATTAGATAGCAGTAGAAACTGGACTGAAGATGACCATTAGATACAGGCATTGTTGTCAGAATGGTTCCTATAATTTTTCAGAAAGACTGTCCATAGCAAGTTTTACTTTATTGGCTTTTTAGGCTGTTTTGAAGTTGGGACTTTTTAAGGATTCTGGAGTTTTGCTTGGATGTATGCAGTACTCCATAAGATCTCAAAAGTAGCAAGTGTATACCTTTTCTGTTATTTCTAATGATGAAGAACCCATTATTTCTGAAAGCATTGTGTTTTCTTCTCTCTCAAGTGAGTGCAGTCAATAAGTTAGTCAAGACTCAGTGGAGCAGTGGGATAATACTATCTTATGCCTCAGCAAATTTGCAAGGGTGGGAGCAAGTGCACTCATGTCAGATTTACTGAGTTGATGGCAGCTAATACTTGCTCTTTTTTAAGTTAATGGAAAAAACAATGAGGTTTTTAAAACTACCTTCTATATATTTTGTCAGTCAGTTAAAGAAGCTGATGTTTTTGGCAAAAAGAAGCAGCATGAAACCCAGGATGTACCTCTATATTAAAAAAAAAAAGTTGTCTCAAAAGCAATGCAAACCCCATGCCAGCTCAAAGAGAGTTGTATGTGTTTAAAAGTTAACATCTGACAATGCAGAAGCACCAATAGCTGATCTATACACACCACCAAGGTAGTATGTGTGTGATAAGTAATACATACACCCTCCAGGGACATCCTGCATAAAACATGACAAGAGGCTTTGAAACCCGTGAAAGGAGGAGAAGAGAAAGAGGTGCTAAACTTTTGTATCTGTGTTGGCTGCGTTAAAAGCTCACGGCAAAGCATCCGGCACCAGTGTGAAACTGCCTAAACACACACATCCTCCGATCAAAAAGACCAGGCAAAGCTCAAGATGAGATGTTTGCAATAAATGTGCAGTGCTAGATCAAACAATGCTCCATCCAACTGTGTTCCTGTATCGCACTTTTGGGTGAAGATCCTTGCAGTGTGTAGACAGTGAAATCCTGGTGTGAAGAAGTCTAGTGGCAGAATCTGCATTGACTTCAGGGGAACAGGATTTTAACCACAAAGCACTGGCAGCTTCTCTAACTCTATATGTGCGCTTTTCAGCTTTGAAAAGCCAGCATCTGCCGTTAAAGGGATGTGCAACCCTTCACTTATCTGTGACGTGTTATACGAGAATGTTGACTATCTCTGATGGAAATGTTGTATTTTTTTTTCCAACTGCATGAACATGTTTCTAATCAGTCATACCTGAAAAAGTCAATTCAAAAAAGTGATGTGAGAGGTTTTATTAGCGGAAAACTCATTACCTGGCAAAGTTGTACTGTCTTCAGCTCAGTCACATAAACAACCAGTTCTTAAAATAAAGTCCATAATGTTTGATGAATCAGTCAGGTTCCATTTTTAGAAAACAGAAACAAAGTTCAAGCAGCAGCTGGATTATGTGAAACATATGTCTTAGTGTATTTACTGCTGTTTACTGCTAATTGGGGAGTACTGCAGAAGGTGAATACTGTTACTCAGCTGCGCACTTTCATATAAATTGCAAGCATGAATATGTGATCAGCTGTCATATGGAAAAATAAACCCTGCTATCCCTGCATCCCTGGTGATGGAAAGATGTTTACAACCATCATTATTTCATTTTTAAAGCTCTTTAGAAGGTTACTAAAAGTTACTGTCTAGAGGAGATAGTTTAGTCAATTATTTAAGGTGAACAGTCTATAAAATACACTAAAAGTTGCTTCCTAAATTGTAACTATACATATATAACAGTATAATATGTTACAGTGCAAAATGTTTGTGCATAGTGTCGTGTCTCAGTACACCTTGCCTGCAAGCATGCTAGGGAAGAGCAGATCTGTAACTTCATTTCCATATGAAATGTCCATTTGGTGAAAAAATGTCTGTGTCAGAGCAAGTGGCAGTTTAGGTGATAAATTTTATTAGCTCAGTTTAGTGATATCTCTGCTGTGATCTCACCATGTCAGAGTTTCTCCTTAGCTTCTCTGTCATTTGACCTACCATTTGCCGTTACTGGTTTCTGGGGCAATACAAAATTAGTATTTCTACCTTGTAAAACCACAGCATTTTGAGTAGAAAAGAAATCTTGTAAAGTGGGTCTCCCTACTAAGTCTCTAAATGTAGATTTTTCTTATTCCTTGTGTGGTTAATTTGTATGTTTTGTTTTGTTTATCTTTAAATACTGTCATTTTGTGTAATTTTAAAATTTAGTTTGGATTTACAAGCATGTAATGTCTTTAATATCCTTCAAAGAATTTGAATTGTGTTCTGTGGATTGATACTGCAGAAGGACAAAAATCACAACTCTATTCTTTGAATAGCACCATTATCACTCTGTGTTAATGAAATGATTTCAGTATTACAAGAAATGAGGTTTTGAAATTCATTCAGTATTAAAGGGAATTGGATTGTAATTAGAGCATATTTCAAAAAGAATAAAAGGATCCATGATGTGCTTAGCTCTTAAATCACCTAATCCTATATTAATTGTGTTTTGGGCACATCTGCCCTCATATGAAGGGGACTTTGACAGTGAAGATGAAAATGTTTTAATGCTTTTAAGGCCAAACAGCTCCTCCAGCAGGACGGCAGCGTAAGAGGAGTGCTGTTGGGAGAGCACAGGGCTGCTCACCCTTCCCTTCCCTGTCCCTCACACACACAAGAGCAAACAGTGTTGTGTTGTACTGTTCTTTATAAGTTGCTGAGGACTCAGCCCAATGTCATCACATTATCTTCTTGCTGTTGAGATTGAGTCTCTGTTAATTTTTTTCCATGTTTGGGCAGGGAAAAATCATAGAGGTATTTAGATACCACAATCTGAAATTGAATAGTCTTATGTTTTTCTGTGTCTGTTTTGCTACAGACCAGAAAACATGAGATCATCCATTCCAGCACGGACCATGACAGTAGCCCAAAGTGCCTGGCTTGATGTGATGGAAAAGCTGTACTGGCTTGTCTGGAGAGGAGGGTGTACAGCATGGTTAGGTGTGATTTGGGCTTCACACATAGGTAGAGATACTTAATTCAGCTTTCAGCAGAGGGTATCAGTGAGGTGGTAAAAATGAAAGAGCTTCCACTGAAATTATTTTGAAGAGCTTTGCCCTGACAGGTGAGCTCCTTCCCTGTGAAGGGCTGGTTGGACTTCACTTTTACTGAATCTACACACCACAGACTGAATGCAGTGGGGGTGAATAAGGATCATGGATGTGGTTGTGTACCTGAAATACAGCAGGAAGTGGTTTTCTCAACTCCACTTCAGAGAGTCTGGCTAGCTTCAGCGTTTAACTGTTGTCATTCCATTCATTTTATGGTGAGATGAACTACCTTGTGCCAACAAGAATTTGCCTGTGTTGAGTTGTTAAGGAAAGCAGTTTGCCGTTTGAAGTTACTGAGCTGCACTCAAGCCCCTCTTCTCTGCTGCAGTTGCTTAATGGGCTTTGTGGAAGTGGCGTGATGCTCCACAGGACTGCTGAGCTGTGGCTGCGGGTGAACTTGAGTGTTCAGCTGAGCAGAAATGGGCAGAGAGCCTCGTCAGGGAGCCAGGGATTTGTACCAACACAGCTGTACTCAAGCAAGACTTGCTTTTTTCCCTGTCTTGTGGTGGTTTTGAATATATTATTAATTACCACCTTTCTTTCTTTGCAGCCTGTTCCAACATTACTGCTATGCTCGAGGTGGCATGCGCCATACTTCCTACACTTGCATCTGCGGCAGGTAAGTCGATGGTTTATACTGAGCTGTTGTAGTCTTCACGGTCAGTTTCCCACTGGGTATTTGTAAAACTGTTCCTTTTAGGCACATGATGTGTTCACAAGTGCCACCAGAGTCCGTTTTGACCTGTTTTTCTCTGGAAAAGCCAAAGAAAGGTGGCTGGTGCTGTGTCTTAAAGAAATAACTCGGTTACAGATTCTGCTACACTCAAGAGATTCCCCAGTGACTGCTGCTACTGCCAAGATCATGTTTATGCTCACATCTGTGCTTCAATTGGCTTTTTTATTAAATAGCTTTATGGAGAAGGGCTTTAGAGCTGTTCTCTATTGCTCAAAAATACTCTCTTTGAAATACACCTTAAGTATTTCATATCATTCTCAAAATGCTTTGCCTTAAAGTTTAGGATGCGATTAAACTAATCTTTTTAGAACTTGGAAATTTTTTGCTCTCTCTCTTTCTTCCAGAACAGCTAACGTTGAAGGTGGTGTATTTAGGAGAGTATTATAAAAGTTATTCCAGCAGTTACAGAAATGCACAATTTAGTTCACACAATTTCAAGAGAATAGTGTAGGATATGTGTTGAAGGACAGCTGTGTGCTTTATGTGGAGATTAATCTTATTTAGTCAGTGGAATTAGTTTAATCAAAGATATATTACAGTTAGATGAGGCATATATGTTGGTATATATGTTTCACTTGCAGATTTGCTGCTGCTCACAAACATTTGCCCGATACTGAAGTCACATACACTTAGAAAAAATAATTTTTATGTTAATGACAGAAATGTTGTATTGCTTTGGAGGTAATAAGGACAATTAGCATCTTTGCTTCTTTCTGCTGTTTACTCAATTGCTTATTTGTAAATGCAATTTTCCAATTTATATGCAAAATTGCAGTAGGAGCATGAGCAGTTTTATGGCAAGTTGTGCATCTAAATTGTCTGCAAAGTTTCCTGTTTTAAGTACTGTCGTATAACTTGAGAATTAACATCCCATTGAAATGAGACTCCATTTCTGTGTATCATCACAGGCGCTGATGGTAAAATCAAGTTGTCTCTGTGTATGTGTTTTCACAGCCATACAGACTTCACTTACAGTAAATCAGAGCCCCTGCTGCAGGGTCTGGTTTGGTGCTAGAGAACATCAGTGCCTTTACTAAATCTATAGAAACGTCTACCACACACTTGTGTAGTGGGTCCTTCTGTCCTGTGGGGCAAACCAAACTCTCCACAGGACTTGGCTTTAGGTGACTCTGGGAACCCAGGAGGAGCAAGCCACCAACAGTAGTTCAGAAGTGAGTGATGACAGGAGCTTTCTGGGTGTCCCTTCCCACCACGCTGAAGGGGCTTAGCAGGGCATGGGAGTGGTGTTTGAGCTGCCTCTGAACCGTTGCAAGATTTGATATACAGAGAAAGGCTGCCTTTGAAATGCAAGATCCTAACGATATCATGACTCACTGTTGTAGTTGGGAGCTGGCATGGTATCCTACCACTACAATTAAAAGTGCAGACAAACTTGATGTAAAAAAAAAAAAATTCATAAGACAGAATACAAAAGCCTTTGTCTGTAAATTGCTATATTCTGACTATGAGTGATGCAAATAAGAATAAACAATAATAACAGTTTTAAGCTAGGTCCTAATAAAATGAATGCGAGTAGATTTGTTTGATGAATTCAATTAACATAATAATGGCAAAAATAACAAGCATTACTATGAAAATGTCATGCATTGTACATAATACACTTCACTACATTTATGATTAAAAATAGCTTTTACAATTAGAATTTTTTAATAGTTATGTTTTATTCTATTCATGCTGTGTTTTGTTGTTTTCCTGGCACTTAAAACTGTGATATTTTGACAGGATCTTTCCTTTTTCGATTACAGGCCTGATAATAATTTCCATAGAAGAGAATCATGCTTTTAAATAAAAACCAAGTTTGTTACTTAGATTTTCGAAAAGATGCTCACTAGAAGTCAAGAGTAATCAATCAATATTTCAGTGCATAAATAAATCACTTGGCACACGTTGAGGGCATGTTTTAGTTGCTGTCCCTGTCCAGTGTTACACCCTTCAGGAGACAGTAAATGAATACTTGGTGTGACCAAATATTCTTTATGTATTCACTTGCATGTATTCACTCTCCAATCAGCTGATGATAATAACACACATATATTAGTATTACAGGTTGTCACATAGCAAGGTTATTCCTGTAGTTAGTGATGCTTTCAAACACTGTCAACTTGTAAGTGGTTTGAAGCGCAAAAATTGTAAGTGCGATTAAATGAGAATGGTAGTGTTTGATAAATGTACTTGGATGTATTTAGCACTGATCTACAAAGTGTTGACTTCTGAGTAGTGTTCAAATGCTAATGAATTATTCATTGCAGTATCTTAGTGTACCAAGTAACCATTTTCATAAAGGAGAAAACAAAGGTTAAGTTACATGCACAGTGCATCCTGGTGTCCCTGCAGTGGATGGCGTCCACTGGTGACCACACACAGTTTCCAACTGGAGTTCAGTGGAGGCAGAGGCATCGGTACCTCTGCAACCACTGCAGAAGCCATGGTCAGCGGCTGCTTGATACTGCAGCATCTTAGACTTGGGTTCAAATCTTCTCGGCACATGTTTGTAGGCAGATGACAGCTCTCAGCAGATGATGCCAGTGATTAAGAATAGCATAGTGCAGTAAAAGGCCGTCCTGTCTGAGGATCACCATAAGCAGGGTTTTTGGATACGATTAGGATACTTGTTGAGTCTTGTTTTCTTTATTTTCAGTACAACTTCTTAAGATTTCATCTCTTGGATGAAAAAGTGGAGAGAAGTCTGATAGTGCTTCCTTCTGGATTGATTTATTATTTAAATCATTATGGAAATAGTTTGCTGTTTTAGCTAATGGTCTGTTGGTTTTTCTTTACATGTTCATAATGTAGAGCTAATTGCTGCACTTTTTGTAATACTTGATGCTCAGCTTAGCCTTGTTCTTAAAATAATACTGATGTTCCTCCTCTTTCTCTTTCTTTTAATCATTTGTTTTCAGAATGTTTTGTGATCTAAAATGCATTTTGGGGATTTTTTTTTTTCCTTTCCTAGTAATCTGAATCTTTTTCTACTGTTTGCATTCTCAGTGGTGTTAATTTGCAGCTTTTCTGCCACTTCACGCAATTCTTTCTGTAACAAACATGTCTTTGGCACTAGTTAGAGGCAAATTATTAAAGGAATAAAAATAGATACACAGAAATCTCTTGGAGAGTTTTTCAGGTTGGTTTCCTGAAGGCAGACATCGACATCCCCACGTGTGATGGTTTTCAGAGGTGCTGACCTCCAGGAAGACAGCAGAGCTGCCAGTGATCCACACCTTTTAAACTCTGACTTTAGTGCCCTAATGCCAGACCTTTAAACTGTTGCTCCTTGGGAAGACAGGAAGAAGGCTTATTTGCTTTACCAGTGGCTTAGGGTTTTGTTTAAATTGTCTTGAAGCCACCTTGAAAGTCTTAACTGAATCATTATGAACAATTTCTGGCTAGGTATAGGTAGCATTTACTTGTGGGTACACATCACTTCTGTAGCATTGCTCCTAATGCATCTCTCCTGCCTTCTATCTGAGGACAGTGATAAAGACACTTCCTGTGAGGAAGATTGGACTTGCAACTCTTGGCAGGAACGGGCTGGAGGTGTGTCCACGTGGGTGTTTTAATTTGGGTTGGTAATGCATTTCTGAAGCAAGATCTCCCACGTGTCCCCAGCTGTGGGGCTTTCCTCAGAGCCAAGGACCAGTCCTGGAGGGCATGTACTGGATTTCTTTTGGGTGAAAAACAAGCTGGGAGAGCTTCCAGGGGCAGGTCTGCTTGTGCCTCGGTTGCTAATGGGTGTTCAGCCCAGAGGACCTGCCCAAAGCCAGGCCCAGGTGAGCAAACCTGCTCACCCCAGTCTCTTCAAACAGACAAATAACCTGAAATGCACATGGTGTGTGTATCTGGTCTTCAGCATCAACTATGCTCTCTGTGGCATGATCCTGAGTACACTGCAGAGCCAAGATGTGTGTGACAGATGAGGAGTCTCAAATGCCAAGAAAGATTGTGTGCTGCTTAACGCTTCACTAACGGTGCTGAAAAGCAGATTTTTTCATGCATCTTCTGTAACAGTTGGTGCCAAACCTTACAGAAATATTATGTAAACTAAAACCTTTATATTAAAATGTGCAAAAGTCATCCCCCACTTTGTATTTGCAGTGTCTGTTGTTGAAAGCATTTGTGCTGTGCTCATATTTTAATATATGACTTGTTTATGCAGCTGGTATGGTGTATGACACCGAGGGTGCCAGCATATGATGATAAGTAAACAAGCTATCTGCAAATACATTAACACCAAGTCATGCCCTTAAGCTTCATGATAATTTGTCTTTAAAAATTGATCATAAATATATGTATGTGCTATTTGCTTCTCCTGCTTTATCCCCATTTTTAGAGGGAGATAAGGAATAGTATCTGCAGCTAAAATCCTGACAAACTGCTGTGGAGTGTGTGTGTGTGCATGTCAGATGTTGGGCTTTTTAAATTATTTTGTGTTTTCCTTCAACACCAAGCACGTGGGTTCACAAACAGTGTCGTGCATAGCACCAAGGTCATTCCAGTTGCTCCCAAGTGCCACTCCCCTAAAATCATAGCCCTCCACCTGGTTCTTCAAGCAGGAAACGATCGCTGCCTCCTCTCGTCAGGCTGATAGTCCATTGCAGAGGTAGGAGCTGTCTCTGCTACCGTCACCTGCACGTGAAAGGAAATGGCTAAGGCTGGAAACACAGTTCCCACCATACACACAGAGGGCCCTTTTGATTGCAGTCCATTGCCCTGCTGTAGGTCTTTTCTTCAGACAGAGCAAACAAAGTTTGAAAGTGTCCTGGCGTGGAAAACTGGAATTTTGGCCAGAAGGAACTACCCCAGGAGACAGGACACCTCAGAAGGAAGCTCATGTCTGTCTTCATCTTGTGTGCAAGCTTTATGGTGCTATTTTCAGTTATCCACACAACAACGTGGGTTCCCGAGTCAGGCGTCCAGGAAGTAAAAAGCAGCCAACTAGGAGCTGGTTGTAAAACTGTGCTTAAGCTGTTGGACCAGCATCACAAGACAAATTTGTTGCAGCCTTAATTCTGTGGGGTTTTTAAATTACTGATTTAACAACTTCCATTCTTCCCTTTGGAGTGTGTATAATTTTAAGAAATACACTTTGTATCAGGAAATCATTCCCATGATTCTGAAACATTGTTCTTGACTGCCTTATTACATAGTGATTCAGATATGCTAAAAAATACTTAACAATAAAAACTGACTGTTTTCCAGGTATTGTCATGATCCAGCCCTTCAGAGTGAGAGCTTTCAGAAACTTAGGGCGGCATCTACTTTCTCCTCCATAGTCATTGCTTATGGAGTTACTATATGCAAATGACCAATGGTCTATTAAATACCTAATTGATCACAAGTACTTAATGTATCTTGAAGATGCTGTCATTTTGTATTCAGTGCATGTTTACTGGTTTTGCAATTGCACATATTGGAAGTCTGATATGAAAAGTATGTCAGATGGCACATTTACTCCAAATACAACAAAAGATTCATTGAAATTGAGCCTCAGATTCCTTTCACCCAAGGTATGAAGCTATTCCACCATCACCACTTGAAAGAATCAAATTTGAGCAGGGTGACCAACACAGTTTTGATGAAAGGTGAGGGACAGACTGGCAAGTCAGCTGGAGACGTCAGAGAGATGCCACAGTAACCGTATCCCAACACGTGTATTTTTGGGTATGATATAATTCTTCTGGCTCTTTGAAGAGGAAGAGAGAAAGAGCATCTATCTGAGGAAAATAGTAAAAGAAAAATAGTTAAAGCCTGAGATCTTCACCAGTCTTTTAACTGATATTTGATAGACCTGGGGGAATATCAGTAGACAGAAGAGGACACAAGGATAAGTATAGGTCATCAAATGGATTGTGGAGCTTCACAAGTGTAGAACAAGGATCCATCACTTTCTGGAAATTTTTTTATTCCTGTGAATCAGCAGTTTAGCCTGAAAGGTTTCCAGGAATAAAAATCTTTGTAATGTGATTTTTAATAAAAGTTAAGAAAAGAGTGACAGTTCTTGTGCCTGTTATTGCTGCTGACATTGTATGCTGCCAGTGCTCCCCAAACAGTGTGCAGTGTATCTGCTCCTGCAGAGATCACACATAGCCGTGCCAGAGGTGAACTGGAACTGCTTCCTTGGACAGCTGTATTTTTCCAGTCCCAGTGACTCCTAGAGTGCTTCAAACATGTCAGATGCGACTCCAGTGGAAGTTTGGGGTTTATGCCTCAGAATACTTAACCTCACATAGGGAAGCATATAACTTAGTAATTTAAAAAAAAACAAAACAGAAGGAAATAAATGGGTATAGGTTGAAAAATTACTCTTGCATAATTGCTTTCTTAACACTGTCGTGGACGTGGGAAGCATTTATGTGAACTGTGCCAAGTTCCTTCTGCAGAAAGGTCCTATCTTGCAGCCAGAGTAGCAAAATGCCCATTCCGTACCTGTTTCTGCTGAGCGAGGTGCAGGGTGTGCAATTACAGCCCACGCCGGGGCAGGGCCGGTGGCAGTTCCCACAGACTGTACAATTCCGTGTTTAATGTATGAATGCACTGATGTTACAGTGTCACGTGTTTACAATGTTCCTTCTCATGTTGTGGGTGTTAATGTTTCTTCTTCATTAATCGTGCTGGTTTTTGTTTTCACCTGTCAGTGGGGAGAACTCGTCTGTTTTGCACTACGGCCATGCTGGAGCCCCAAATGATAAGACTATTGAAGACGGAGACTTGTGGTAAGTGAAGAATTAGAGTTAATTTGATATTTTTGTTACAGTACTGCTGTTTCCATACGTGCATTGTATGTACTCTTGGACTTAATTAGTAAAGTGATGGCTGCATAATGATGAAAGTCCATATCTTTAAAATAGAATGTAATGTTGCATACCAGACTAGTCAGGTTGCTTCCAGAAGTCCTGTATACCTGCATCTCCAGCTGAAAGGGAAAAGAGAGATTCTTTTCAAACACTTCTGTGCCAAAGGCACTTATAATTAGTTTAAGAAATTACTGTATTCTCATTACACGGGCAGTTGCAAAAATTGTTATCTCAGTTTGCTTTTGAACCTCAGATTCAAACCTCAGCTGTCATGATGGGTTGGAGGGTTGAGAGTGTTGGCTACTTCTAAGTAATTGCACCAAATTGCAATATGGCTTAGATCTTCCAGGTGCTGATGTGCACCCAGGCACCTTGGCCTGAGAGTAGACTTTTGAATGGATGAGGAAAGGGAACTCATTTCAGGTTAGGGCAGGGTGCTTCTGGTTCTATATTGTGCCAAAAATTTCTAAAAATATTTTGCTTAGAGTTTAGCATTGACATAATACAGTTGCAAATGCCATAAATTTTTCTCTACTTTTATTACATGTCCACGTGCTTTGCAGATAAAAGCAGGGCAAATGAAAGCACCAAGTACGTTGCTATAAATTGAAAGACAAACCTAATTGTGTGGTGTGTAACATAGCAGAATATCACCTTTTCACTTCACCTCCTAAGACTTTGGACAAAAAGCCTGCGTTTATAAAAATGCAGAATTACTTTTGGAGGAGTTAATCACAGACATTCAGAGGAGGATATCTATTAGATTACTTCTGTAGCACATGCAGAAGGGTATAGGTATGTATTTTCATAGCTGAATGTAAAAATGTGGAGGAAAGCAAATTAGTATTATCATAGATAAGCTCAAAAGCTATTATGGCAAACAAATTGAATCTCAGAAGTAAAAAAATATGTATTGTTGGCTAATGTTCTGGACACATCTGCAGGTGCTGCAGAATGAACTTAGTGAATTACAGATAGGTAATTTATTTTTAGGACTTCAAAAACTTTTCTAAAAGCTTCTTGTATAATAGTTTATGTGTTATCTTCGTCTGTGGTGAATAGCTTATTAAACCTATCAAATACTAATGTTAATTTATTGCAGGACAGTAACTGTGACGTGATCACATTGTGTTTGAGTTAGATAATGTGCCGTGAGATTTTTTTGATCAGGCAGGACACAGCAACATGATACTGTATTGGCTGTGGCACTTGATTAAAGTTTTTTTAAAAGTGTGTGGCCTACAGGAAATCTCAGCATATGTTACTGAGAGAAGATATGCCACAATGCATTATGATGTCCTGTATTTAAAACAGAGGGCTTTAAGTGGTGAGAGGAATAGCATTACTGGGAGACCTCAGAGTGAAGGGTATATATGAGACCCTTTTGCTTATGGTCTCTGAGGACAATTTAGTGGATGGCTGGAGTCCTTCCTAAACCATGAGAGCACATCCCAAGACTCTTCAAAAATTCAGATTTCCTGTTGTATTGGCAAAATCTTAAAAAAAAAAAGAAAGTTTGGGTTTTATTAGCTTCAGATGTCTGAATGTGAGAAAAGCATAATCTACCAAGTGCATTGATTACTTAAGCATTTCAGAACTACTGGTCTGCAACCCCACTTTGTAACCATCTCAACAAAGAGAACAAGATTTAACCTAGTTTGAAATATCCTCTTACTGAAACAGTCCAGTTGCATCTTTGTCTTGGTGAGATGAAGTTTGTTGGCTTTGGCAAGTTGGAGCTCTGTGTGTGTGAGCACCCACCCCGGCTTCCGTCTCTGCCCGTCCCCCTCGTGCTGGCTGATAACTCATACAGCAGTACAGCTTTGCTCCACATGATCCTCTTAACATTTTTCTCGAGTAGAAGTAATGAAATTACAAGAAAACATAATTTCATTTGTGTAAAGATGATTTAAAAATGCACTCATTTTCTACATTTCTACTATTCTAATAATAGTGGTTTGGAAACCTTGAGCTAGCGTACTTCAGCAGCGTACAAATCGTGACAAGGCACTGCCTGGGTAGTTTCACTGTGTGCTTTTACAGATCTCCAAATTGGGTGTAGGTGCACATGTATGTGCATACAGAACAGGTTATTAAAATGACAGTATGCTGATTTGTGTGTGTATGTTAGTGTTCTACATTTGGCTCTCAATTAAGCTTTTTAATAGCTCCTGGGAGCCCTCTGTTGGATAGTCTTAGGAAGCCCTGAGCATAGGGAAAAAATGACTTTACTTTTGGTGAAAAAGAGGTAGAAGTGTTTTTAGAGTTATTTCTGCTTCTGCTAGTATTTTGGTATAAATCTAATTTAATGATTCCTATACTTGTATGTAATGGAATCAAAAGATTGGATACTTGGTATGATTTTTTATTAAATTATTCAGTAGAATTTAATGTCTTTTTCTTAACATTATTTAGTGGATGTGAATAGCATTCATGAGTTTTGCAGAAATGTGCTGCTCGGGTTTTTATGTACGAAGCAGTGCTGTGCAGTAAGTGTCAGTAAGCACAAATAAGTCAACAAAGCACCTGAAATATTAGAAAAAATACATTTGGAAGACTAATGCTTTGCTTCTTTGAAACACTCAAGGGCATACATTGTTTGCTCTTTTAAAAATGTTAAGTTACAAGGATTTAGTGTTATCAACAGGAGATCACAGGCAAAAATACTAGTGCTATTGCATTTTTAGGAGGTTTTTTTAAAGACTATTATTCTGACTTCTTCAAAAACTGTGGCAGGTGTGGAACAGCCTGGTTTTATGATGTTCATTTTTGAAAATTAATCTACATCAAATAGGTTTATTGCTTTCATAAGAAACTGGTGTGGTATTACATCTCTGATACTGCATTGTAATCCACATTTTTACAGGTACAGCTTTTGCACTAAAACATCTCAGTGTAAGACAAGGACTATAGAGAGAATTTCTGACACTTCCTGTTGTTATGGACTGTCTTGCTAAGCAGGGCTGTCATTTTCAGTCTATTAAATATTAAAACCAAAATAGCTAGCTAACACAAAGCATTGTGATTGACATAGAAAGAAATCAGTATTTTAGGGAAGCTTATAGGTATTCAGTAGATAAATGCACTTAACTGATATTGATATTAAAAGTAAATATTACAGTAACAGCAAGTCAGTGTTTTATATAAATAATTAATGTACTATAACATCGGTGTGGTGTGCATTTCAGTTGTATGATCAAGATGGTCTAAACCAAACACTTTTCCCTAAGCATGTGTCTGTTGTCTCCATGGTCAAAAGGCCATGCAGATAGATGGGGAGGCTGACCACCCCTGTGAATAACGATTCTAGGCACCTTCACTCAGTATTACCTTTAGATATTCTACTCAAAATGTTACAAATCACAGCCTGCAGTGATGACGTGTGGCTAGGCTTAATGTACAAACACTGGTTCTCTTCTGTCATCTAAACCCCAGACTGAGGTTTACTGCATCCTCTCAAGGTATTGCGTTGCTTGTTGTGTGCCAAGACACCTGCTGTTTCTGTAGGGAGGCTGTAACTACGTTTTGCAATATGGAAAGTGGAGTCATAAACAAAAGTGTTTGTTGTAGTTTGCAGTCTCCTGCCTGTACATGAGGAGGTCTTCCTCAAGGCCAGAGACAGAAAGTAACCAAACCAAATTTTCCAGGGGGTTTTGAGCCACTTTCTCAACTCCCCCAGTCCAGTTTGAATAACCAAAGGTCTTTCAGAGTTTGGTGGTGAGTAGAACAAAATTAAAAGTTGATACTCAAGAAGAAAAAAACACAAATAAATTCTAGGAGCAGAGGTCCAACTCCTCTGCTATGCATAAATCAAAAGCAAATGAGCACCTAGGGTTCCAGTCCATCAAATGGCATCCTCTGCATTACTCATTCTTCCTGGGCAAGTGTCTCATGATCTCTCCTTTTGTGTCTGTTTTGCTTTTGTTTGTGCTGGGGAAAGTGTTTGGTTTAGTTGTTAAAGAGCCCCTGTGGGAGACGGAAACCTCTGGTTTCAGCTCTTCTCAAACTGATCTCTGACTTTGTCTGTGAGTTATGACTTGACCCTGCAAAACAACATCCGTGAAAAGTTCAATCAAAGCCAGTGTGTTGCCATGAAAAGAGTTGGTCTCAACAAATCAGCATCCACTTTCTGGAAAATGAAAGTGTATGCTTTCCTAAAAATGGAGGAATCAAATCCCCTTGGATCTTCCCTTCTCTCTAATGCCCCTTCCCTACTGGTGCAGCAGAGTGGAGGCACACCATGGCTGTGGGGGAAGGAGAAAACTGGCCATCAAAACAGATAGTGTGCAGCAGAGGAACCAGTGCAAGGCAAATGTCTTTTCTCACCTTTGTGCTTTGGTGATTTGTTGCAAGAACCATCTGAGGTGCTGAACCTGAAGTGTATACTTTACATTTTGATTTTGAGAAGGTATTCAGCAAAATGGTAGTTTATTGCATTCAATTTGCTACCTAGTGGTTCGTGCAGCCGGCCTCCGTGGGTTCCTGGCACTGCCGTGCACTGAAGGCACGTCGGGAGGCGATTGTTTTATTGCAATTGATCAGCAGGGCTCCTGCAGCGCTTGACAGATAGAAAATGCTTCTGTGATCTTAAAATAAAGATTGATTCTTCATGATGAGGCTCACGCTTAAATAATAGAAATGTGATAAAATAAGCCTGACCCCAGATGTCACTGAAATAGATATGGCTATTACCTGAGACAGTGTTTTGCAGGTGTCACAAGTTGCAGGTGTCTTTTTATGGCGTCTGACAAATGTGTCTCAGTGAAAGTTCAGCACTTAGCAAGCAACTTTCACTGGCAGGTTCACTGACCTTCAAGCACTTGATGACATTTTGGGGGGTTAGTTAGTCCATTCTGGCTTTGCAAAATACTGAAAATAATTGTCTATTCTGCTGAAGCACTCAGCATTTTTCCCATTTTGAAATATCCTCCTGAGTCACAAAGTTAACAAAGGTCAGTGGGACGCGTGGCACCATCTGCAGGTCCCAGCTCAGAGCACCCTCGCCAGGAGCCCCGAGGCTGTGCCGTGGCTGCTCTGCGCACCCTGGGGCAGGCGGGCGCTCCGGTGCCTCCACCTGCGGGCCCAGGGCTTGATGCAGCACAGGCAATTAACGGGGGTTACTGGTCCTCCCTGGAACGAGGGCCAAAGTGTATGCTTGGGTGAAAGCATAAATAATGGGAATACAGCATCAACTGCTTGTGCCAGGCAGCAGACCTCAGAGAGAGAGACCATTAACCTTGTATTCACAGTAGGCCTATCTGTTATTTATAAAACAAAAGTAGCTTTAGAAGTTCAAGTTGGAAGTGGGTTGGATCATCAGGTGGTGTCTTTCATTTTATTTGACTGTTTCATTTAACACTCTCAGATGTAAGGTTACAGATTTCAGTGAAAGCTTTGGGAAGAGTACAGTACCCTTGGTGAAGCGGGACACTACCTGCTGCAAAAGCTCGCTGCTGTTTTTACAACCTGCAGGTGATGGCAGTAAAATCAGTTTTACCTGCAAGTATTTTTATTGCATTCAGGTACCAGAATTTAAGCACTAGGGAAGTTTTGTTAGTGTCACAAAGTGAAACACATCCTGTCATAAAAGTATAATGCATCTGTGTTTAATGTTTTAGATACGTCTTGGCTATATTAACAGGTATTGTTATTTGCTTAGCCAAATAATAAGAGGTAGGGGTATGGAAAGCAATCTAATGTTGCAAAAAGACAGAATAATTTAACTCTTGAGGAATGTTTTTGTTCCTATTTCTTTCCTTAATATTCTAATGCAAATTTAAGGCATCACAATTATATTGACACCAGGGGGCACTAAAATAAGTGCTCTCTGGAAGATGATGATGATTGTCCCATGCTTTGATATTGGTAACATATTGTACTTGCCAGAGCAAAGGCACAGCATCCTTCCAGGAGCACTGCCTTTATGTGTCTAATGTGCATGCCACTCAAGTTGTCTTAAAACTTTGGTTTCTTTCCTTCTGTTTGGCACTTGTATATACCTTTTAATAACTTTTTTATTATTATAACTCCTGTTGCTGTCAAAAGATCCTATTTAATTTCTAGTGCTTCTCTTCTTGTCATTTCAGAAGCTTTTTTCATCATAGGGAATTTTTCTTGACTGCATGTACAGGTAGTTGCAAAAGGTTGTTCTGGATGAAACAGAAGGGAACATGCTAAGTTTTCAGGGCTTTTTATTTTTTAATTACTCAAAAGAGACACAGGACAGTTTTCAGACTCCCTGGAGTTGTTGGTCACTCCAAGCTATGTGAAGAATATTGCAAAAGAAAGTTGCTTGTTGCAAGAACTAGTCAGATTAATTTGTTCATAGTTATTCATGAAGGCTAAGCCTTCTATTAGGTAAAATAGAAGTTACTGTGCTAATTTTAATTCTTTGATCTAAAAGTATAATATATTGTTTTCTACAGTCAAAAGATTTGTTATTTTCTGTACAAGCTATGTGCATTTCTTTTGTATATACATGCAATATGCATATGCAGTATACGTATTGCATTGAAACTATATCAGCATATTTATCTTAATATTATATAGTATTATTTGTAGAAAATGCATTATTCCCTTTTTTGCAGTCAGTATATCATATAAAAGGACTTTTTATGAGTATGGAACAGCTATTACTTATTTCAGGAAAATACAGAGAAGACTTTCAAATAAGTCAACTAAAAGATTTAGATAAGCTTGAAAAAAGTATGCTACAAAAGGTGATAGAAGTTTGCTGTAACTCATTTCCAGACTCTTTTTTTGGAATTTACACTGTGTTTTATCAAGTTTTACAATACTAATGCCAACCTGTAAACCAAAATTAATTTGCCCAGGTGGGGGCAATGTTGCATTAAAAAGCAGGAACTGACCAGTCTTTTTGCATCAGATAATAGAAGTCCTCCCTTTTCCACCCCAAGTACTTCATTGTCTGCTATTAAAACAATTTATCCTACGGAACAAAATATTGTATTTATTACTTCTTGAAAGCACTGCTTTTAAGATCCCAGGATATTAATGTGTCAGATGTAAATGCTCAACTATTTTATGTGGGGAGACTAGTATTTTCATTTGGCCTCATGCATTTTTTATGCATTTTGAAGTTTGGTGCTGTAATAATATGCAAAAATTATGGTTAGCTTTAACCTTTCAGTCTGCAGTTTTGAAACAACTTGTTGTTAGTTATGGTTTTGTTTCTAATAATAATATGAAATACATTGCTGCTACTTACTGGTTGATTGCAAAATCAACTGGCTATCCATTTCTGAAATAATTCCTTTGGCTCGATTCCTCTGGTCTGAATAATATTTGCTATTTTCATCAAGTGTAGGTATTTTTTTCCTTTTGTTGTACCTATAGACAATATTAATTATATGCTAATCTACAAAAATTGAATTTGATTAAAAATAGCAAAATATTTTTGCTAGAATTAACAATAATTTTGCTCTAATTGAATATGTCTTTTCATAGCACTGGTTAAGTCAGGCTATGAGATTGCCTGCTGTTAGAAATGTACAAGCCTTTTAGCCAAAGCAGAGGTCGCTAAGTATTAATAGCATGTTTGCTGTAACAAATTTTAGCTTTCCTTTAAGTGCTGTCTTATGGTCTGCCTTTTAATTTTATGTTCTCCATACATTATAGTGTAAATGAAATGTCTTTTTAATTCTCACCTGTAAATGAGTTTTATCTGTCATAGTTTTAGATTAGCATTCCCAGTGTAGTCTGAAAAAACCTGAGAGCATGAAGTTGCTTTGGCTGCTGTTGGACTGATTTGGCTAGTGTGTTCATCTCTATAACTAGAACTAGTATTTTTTAATACCTGTTGATTTAATATTGATCATTTATAAATACTGTTTGGTGTAATCCACTTCTTATGGTGGTCTTTGATAATACAGATACATGTTAGTACTCCTCTTGACAGATATTGCCTATCTTGGATGGATTTCAGTAGCAAACACTTTTCTCTTTGCTCTTGGTGTGGGGAATTCAATTGTATAGGACAAAATACAGTTTTAAACTGCTGTATGGCTCAGAGGGAAGGTACAGTTAAGTCTCCAACACACCCTCTGTGTGTGTCCCCCCTGTGAACCTCATGTAATTCCCAGTCCCTGTGTTTGGTGCAGTGTTGGGTCTTCTCTTGTGTCTCTTCAGAGAACCACTTGTTACTCCATGGTGGAGGGACAGTCCTGCAGAGCCAGGGCCTCAGCAGGACTCCTCCTAGTGTAATTCAGCTCCACGTCCAGGCTGAGACAATTTAGGTCTTTAAAGCAAGGATATTTCTGTTTTCAGGTGTGCATTGCAATTCTATATTTCCGGCTTGAGATGCTGCCATGAAGAGTAGGTATTTCTTCCAAATAGGAAAAAAATGTTGTTACTGGCCAAATAGCGTGCTTGGCTAGGGCATGGGCAGCCTCCTTTCCTGAAACACCAGCTGATGCCTTCGGGACTGTGCACTTGGCTTGAACATTTGGACCTGTCCATGGAAAGGCTAGCAGCTGTCTTGTCTGTTTTTTTGCATTTAGTTGTCATCTTCTGTAGAGTACTCTGAAACCCCTGGCTAGTGGGTTCCATTTGAGAACTGATAATTTGGGGATTGCTTGAACAACCCCAAGAACAACTAAATGTCTAAAAAACTAAATGAACCTGTAGCCTTGGACACTGGCCCAGTTTTCATAATGGGAAAAAAAATTGGAAGTGTTAGCCTTTTACTTGCATGGACTGAGTGCACACATACACACATAAGAAAACAGTAGGTACAGTAAAAATCAATAACTAAAGGTCTGACACTTCACTTACTTCTGTGATCACTGGTGGTTGTTCATCCAGGCGGGGGAACACAGGTCAGGGTGTCCAAAAACAGCTGCTGAAACCTAAGGCTCTGAAGTCCAATTGTTAGCACCTAAGAGTGGTGGCCTGCATTAGAAGTATCAAGCTTCTACAATTCACCTTTAGTAGATACCTTCCACTTCTCAGCAGACATCTAGAAATGGACTGGTTTAGGTAACTGCAGAATTTTAGAAACTTGACAATGTAGTTGTGGTGGTGTTACCATGTGCTGGTGTCTCACATTCTGGTGAGAAGCTGATGAGGTTTGTGCTCCTCTGTTTGACTGGGAAGTACTTGGCTACCAATACAGGTTTCTCCTTGTGCACTCCCTTCTCTTTGCTGCAGCTCTGACATCCTTGCTCCTTGTTTGAGCAAGTCAGCCGGAGCCGTGAATGCCCCAGATCCCCCTTTCCAATGGGGATGCTCCTAACGGATGGAAACTGGCCAAGACTTTGGGTTTGCCACCATCTCTGTTAGGTTGACTTCTCAGCAAAGAACTGTCTCTGCTGAAGTGAGTACTGTTGCTTATTAAATATGCCAATTAAAAATGGATAATAATTAGGATAATAAAGCCAGAAAAAAAAATCCTATTCAGCAAAAAGACAAGACAAACAGGTAGCCCTTTTGTCAGAGCTTCACCTGAGACTTTTCCTGATCTCTGGCATGTTGCCTGCGTGGGTCTAGCAGAGGTGTTAGGGAGGCAGTACTGACACTTCACCTTCTCCATCTTGTGCAGCCTCCATTGCCTCTGCCTCCTTCTCCAAACCCAGCAATACTAGCTTGGTGTTCCCAGTTCTTCTTTTGTGTGCAGCACTTCTGTATGAGAGACATCCCTCTGCTTAGAAGAAACACTGGCAGCGGACAGAATTTAGCTGTGAACAAGCTAATCAAAAGGTTTTTGGCTCTTTGCTCTGGCAAACTTAAACATTTTTAATAAGGCATTAATGCAAACTGCATGGGGGAAGAAGAGGAGTGATGACTTGATTGTAGAAATTGGTTTATTTAATGCAGAAGCTTAAGGCTGTTGTCTTAGATTTCTTGAAGAGATAAATACTGTAAGCAAGAGACTCGTACTTAACCTGTGTGTGAAAATAGCACATAAAATCTTAACCAGAATGGGCAGGTGTTTACTGAACCAATTCCTACGTCCAGCTTATTCAGTGAATTCGGGGAGACTGAGATTTCATATCCTGTGAGATAAATGGATCTCAAGTTCTGCCTGGCTCAGTTTATTGTGGGACATGACACTGCCACACACTTTTTGGTTGGGGAAGCTTTTTTTGTCAGCTGTGGGGATGGAGCAGCAAGCAGAGGCACCCCTGCCCTGTGACAGCGGGACAGGGCAAGGCCCACCCACCGCTGCTAAGCGCTGCCTCGCGCTGCTGCCCTGCTGCAGGGAGCCAGCATCTCTGGGTCTGTGGCAGCAGGGAGAGGAAGCCCTGGGCAGTGCAGGACACAACTGCTCGGAGAAGGTTTTTTTGTTTGGCTGCTCTTTTTTTCTTTTTTCTTTTTTTTCTTTTTTTTTTTTAATCCAGCAAGCTCAAACTTTTGTATATTCTTGCTACAGCCACTGAAGTCTCTGTAGCTGGCATTGTAGAGGTACAGGCATGCAATCCTCTCTCTTTCAAAATTCAGTGTAGACAGATTATTTTTTTTCCACCCTCTTCCTATCTGAGCAAAGCTTAGTGGCTGGCATATCTTGTCATCTTCTGTGAGAGAAGGTTGAGACAAGCCTCCTATTATCTATAATAGTCTGGGAAAGCCTTAAATGAGACAGTGCTACAAGAGGAGCAAAGATGGGAAAGTCATGGAGAAGGTAGACAAAATGAAAAGACACGATTGAGGACAAACACAAAAAATATGGGGCCACATAATGAAGAACAGTCATGTAGTTGTTTTGTATCTCTGTAATTGCATTACCTGTTTGGGCTACAGGATCTTCTTTTGAACAGGAGGCTTAAACAAAAACTTGATAGTTTCTTGTGAATACCCAGAACTTCATTCCCTGCACAAAAAATATTCTCTAGCATTTTTTTAAGGTTACTTGTGACTCCAGGGGTGCTGACAACAAAAAGCTGGCCTTAAATCAGCAAGCCAAGCCTTGCTTCCAGACAGAGCCAGTACAAGCTCTCTATGTACCATGTCACAGCAGAGGACCTCTTTAAAAAAAACCCAAAAAAACCCCAAAAAACAAACACTTTCCCGAGCATGGTAGAACTTTACACTGTACTGTTCCAGTTCTCTGCTGGGGTTTGCAATGTTATCCGACTTGATGTTGGTTTTAAAATTGATAACTCTTGGCTAGGCAGGAGGTAAGTGGATGAAAAAGTGTGTGTCACTTAACTCTCCATTTTCTTACTTGTACTATCATTTACTATAATTCATTCTTGTGGTCTGCTATTAAACCACCCTATTTCCAAATCACTTGGCATGTTTCCAAAGGTGTATCTCATAAAAATGCTGATACATAGTTCCCTTAAGCTTGAAATTGCCTTAGAAGTGTTTAACCAAACAAATGGTTGGATTTTGTTAGTGTGTGAATACTTAGAGATTTAATTGCTGCAAGAAGTGTAAAGCACAGAGTGCTCTCTGTGAACTCAGAGCAGAGTATGGCAAGATCACACAGAATAAAATCTCCAGCTGAGGATGACTTGTTCTTACTGCAATAAGAGGGGGAAAAGAATTATGTGCACCTTTATTCCTACTGTCCTAGGACTGGGCTGGCACCAGTTCATCTGTGTGGCTGCTCATAGCTATGTTGGTTAATAATGGCCCAAAACCCTAAAACCTCAGTAAACGTCACTGAGTAAAGAGCATCAGTATTCATACCTGTTTACCTTTAACCTGAGGTATGAGGAGAGGGCACAGTAAGGTACAGCAGGATCAGTTTTCTAATTGCTAGTCTTGCAAACCCACTCAGGGGAAGGGAAAAATTTGTCCTGAGAAGAGGAGCTGGGGAGGACGTGGGTTGCAGGTGGGTGACACTCAGTACAACCCTGTGCTGGAGTGCATTGCACCAGGAGGAAATCCACCTGGGTTTTGTCACAGCCATTGCTCTGTGGCATTCATAACTACAAAAGAATAATTTGGTTTTATAACTATCGTGAGGAGATTCAGTTCTGAGTGTACAGACCAAGCAGATCTGTAGAGCAGGAGGGTGGCAGCTTTCCGTGTTAGCTCGTGGGAGTAGCTGAAGGCTTCCCGAGAAATGCCTGCGAGAGCTTGTCTTTGGGTTGGGTTAGTGGTTGTATCATAACGATTCATACACATGGCTCAGATATCCCAAATAAACTATTGCTTCCCATTGTGATATTGACCATAATTTGCTTCATTGCCTGGCAGTTTCAAATTATTTGACAATAAAAGTGTCATCAAGCCTATAAAAGTAAAACGCATGCTTAGAGGAAGATGATGCTTTATTTTTTAAAAAGTGGTATACAGTGACTTTATGAAGAAAAGAAACGTGTCTGTTTATAGTCCAGAGTTCTCAAATCTGGAGTCCTATGCAAAGTGTTTTGTGATGCTTCACAGTCAGAGGTTAAGAAAGCTAAAATCATTATCAGATATTATTTCTCTGGGCTTGAAAGCCAAAAAAATAAGTTTGCATTTTGTGGTGCCAACATTCTGTGAAAGTAATACAGCCACGTCTTACTCATCTGTACTGTTTCAGAGGAACAGGAGGGGAAAAGAGCTTTTGCACGTTGTGTTGTGTAGTGTTTCAGTTACAATACTGACTTGCAAGCCTATATGCACTTTAAAATCAGCAGAACTTGAAATACCCAAACTCCCATACTGGCTTCCTGCTTGGGGAGCAGGAGCCCGATTCGGTGGGACGCGGAAGGGCCACTGGCACCAGGGACCTGCCAGGGAAGGGCTGAGAAGCTCCTGTAAGGAGAGGCACGTCCAGCCGATCCTTCCTGTGAGGCTGTGGTGTGTGACATGTGTTTCTGCTTCTTTTCAGCCTGATAGCGTTTTATGTACAAAATGATTTCACGTTGTGGTGTCAGACCTTTTCCCTGTGAAAGGAGTGAAATAGTCATTTTTGAAGGTGACTTCTAAAACAGATGCAGTAGACAACTTTTTTCTTTATGCTGTTGGCTAATGTATTAACGATACATAAGCAAATTATTCTGTCAGTAGAGCAACTGACAGGTTATCTGATTTTTCTCATACTTTGCATTGTTCAATTTTAGTTAATAACGTTTATTAATTAAATACTAATTGCAGTATTTTGCAATATGTTTGGGAGGAAAGATTTTATATATATACATATATATATATATACACACAGAACTGAAGCCTCCCTTAGGAGATTTATGCCCATGCTTCCAAGAAGGAATTTGAAATATTTTTGCTGTGCATCTTTTACTTGTGGTATTCTTCTTACTAATTCTGGAAAACAAATTGAAACAATAACATGCAATTTTTAGACAGTGTTCAGGTCTTCTGACTGTTAAATCTGCTTTATATACCATGCACTTCTCACTCTGAAATGAAGCCAGGTCGGTTTTCATTGCTTTTGCTCCCAACAAAGTGATGCAAAGCAAGATTACTTTCTCTCTCAGAAGGTTTTGAAAGAGATTGAGCTGTGCAGTAAAAGACTTCATCAGCTTCAAGCTAAGTCAGTGAGAACTTTGACATTCAACCATGCGCACCTCTCTGATCAGCGACACTCCTTTTCTGGCCCCCTTTCCCTTCAAGACACCTCAGAAACCTGACAGCCTCAGGCAGATCATTGAAATCAGCAATTAACAATGGCATCCTTGCTGAAAAAGGAGTAGGGAAAGGGTTGTTCTGGAATTAATTTTTTCTTCATTCAACAGAAAACTGAATTCACAATTCGGTACTGTGATAGACAATATATACAGCCCACTAGATGTGCAGCACTTCATTACATTTCCCTTTTACATAAATTGAGTTTGGAGATACTTTGTTAAAGTATTGCATATGTTATTCTCCATTAAACAGTTCTTAAAAGAGAAGCCAGAGATCAAGATGTCTATAAGGCCTATTTTCATTTGTGCATTTAATTTGTTTAGATTGCTGCTACATTTAATAACAGTCCAAGTAACATCAAGTAGTTTCTGTACATGGCCCTTGTAAGACTGCGTTATCAGGCAGGTATTTTTGTACATGCAATTGAGAGCATACTAAAATACATTAATATTTCTTTTACTAGCAATTTACTAGCAGTTGCCATCTAATTTCAGAGTAAAATACATGTATATTTTCTAAGGGGCCAGGATTTAAGGAACCTGCTTTTAGAAACTTTTTCCAGTTAGTCAACAGGAGAAGATTGTAGCTCACATGCATTTTATTCTACTTAAATGTGCTTCACCACTTATTTTGCCTGGCAAGCAAAAATATGAAACTGAGATCTTCTCGGGCTCTCATTATTTCCTCAGGATAAGTACAATATTTGGGCTATTTCCATGTCTTGGGCAACAGTGTAACTAATGGATATGTTCCCAACTGAAGTTAAATAGAAGAGAATTCCCAGTAAGAGCCAAAATATCTCCCAAACGTACAGTTTGGTTTGGATGCTTTTTCACTGAAGCATACAGACTGGATGGTGTGTTGTGCTCTGAGGTAGAATTGGAAAGATCATCTTCCCTCATGTCTTCTCTTGTCTGGAAGCCAAGAAACCTGAACAAATGGTGCTTCCTAGCTTGTGAGCTTTGTTTTGGTGTACCATCAGCTTTGAGGGTTTCTTTTTTTTCTTTTTTTTCCATTACTCGGTGCTCCAGTAACTCAAAAAACTATTTAACAACCACCAAGTGATGAATGGGTTTGAGAAAATGCTGATAATGGTAAGGTTAAAGTCATAGCTAAAATTTTGCCTGTGGAAAGTTCAGAGTAATATTCTCCAGGTAAAATATAGAAAGCCTAACAACTTCCAGTAGACATGGACAGGGAGTTTGGAAGCTGTTGGTCGCAGCTTTACTGTCACCATGCTGAATGGACACTTACATTTGTAAATGCAACAGAATTGTGCCACAAAAAGTGCTCAAGATCCCACAAAGCACCATGAAACTTGATTTGTGATTTTTGAAAGGGTTCAGTTTGAGATGGTTGAAAGATTTATGACTGAACTGAAATCTGTATCTTGGCACATTGGAGAACATAGCAGCTTCTTACATGATTCTTAGTTGCTGCAACTAATTTTTTGTACTCTTAGATTTTCTGTGTGTATCATTAGTTATTTTTAGAAGCAAATCTAACCATAGAATCAAAACTTAGTCAGTGTTGATGGGACTTCTGATTTTGAGGTTTGGCTAGGCTGGTTTGCAGTTGGTGTCAAATCATGGGTGTTTTACTCTGTGGGTCTATTGCTGATCTATTGTGTGTCTTTTTTCAGTTAACAACTTTCTGTTTTAACATACCGTATTTCATATTTAGGTGAATGAATAAAGTGTTTGTATTAGCTCTCATGTACATACAGAACTTGGCCCCTTTCTCTATAGCCTTCTTCTAAGGAGTTTGCTCCTATAGCTTTAAGCCTTGTGCAGCTCCGCATCTGTAAAGGTTCCTGAAGTTCCAGTCCTGCGAGTCTCTCTGCAGGTGAACCGTGCCTGGTTTGGGGATGCTGGTGGTGACTTCAGCAGGGTTTGTGCTTAGTGCAAAGATTTGTTTGCAGAGGAAATTTTAGAGTGGGTTTTAAAATTTATTGGAGAAAATCTTTATGAGTACGTGTCTGTGTATGCAACGCAGCAGGAAGAGTCCCAGCCCTGCTGGAATATTATTTAGCTTTTTCATGATTGCCTTTGTTTACTTACTGTCCATTGCTTTCAGTGGCAGTTATGTTGGAAATGGTGAACATTTACAGCTGAGTGCTGTAGAATTTTTTGTGGTAGCTTATACTTATGTTTACCTAGTCATGTATGCTGGTTGGGGAGAGAGCTACGCTGCACACTTTTCCTAATTACTGCTGTAATTAGAACTTGATGGCAGAGAGGGTGCCCCAGTGGAGTGTCTTTCCTTCTGCTTGTCTGACTGACCCTGCTGTGAAGCAGAAGCAAAAGGAAAAAATCTCCCAGGTTTTCAAACACAGTGAATTTCTTTTATATTTCAAACACAGTGAAAATTGTATTTCTTATGATGATAAGGGTCCCACAGAGTTGTTTGTGGTGGCTGGAAGAAGAGTTGAATTAGCAGACTTCAACTCTGATTCATTACTTACAAGAAATCAGGAGCTCACACAAATGCTACGTGTCAAGACCAAAGTCTTATATGAAAATGTGCCTTCTTGTTATCAATATATGATGAGCTAGGGGGGTTATTTGCACAAGTATTGTTTGGTCCAAGTGGTTATTTGGTTATTTGCTGATTTTTGAGCCTGCTGAAACCAGTGCGGTGCCTTATCAGGTACTTGACACAAGCCAAAGCACAGCGCAGGTTAGCACAGTATTGCAAATGTCTAACGTGGTTCTCACAAGGGTGTAGAGACCCACTTGCATCTCTTGTAGAATGATTTCTGGCAGCTGAGCAATCATTGGTGGGTCATTGGTTCATGTGTAGAATTAATACTCATCTCAAGGGGTAAACAAGGCTTTTTGTCCCCATAAAAGAAAGGACTTTTTTTTTTTTTTTTCTTTTACCTCTGATGCAGAAAATTGTACTAAATGTTCTTTTCTGATTGTGTCTTCCCATAATCCTTGTTTCTTTAATCCCTGTTAGGCAAGTTTGTCTTAGAGGAAAGTTTATAGTGTGAGCAGTGGCAGTCAACCTTTATCAGGGACATTTTATTTAAAGCATCAGATGCGTTTTGACACTTAGATACAAGAGGCCATAATTTAATTAACGTTTCTCTGGTAAATTTTGATGTTAGACCCTTTATGTGGTGCTAGCATTTCTCAGGAAAGGAAAAAAGGACATGTTTGTTCTTCTGAGAAGAGATCCTAGAAATTGAGACTGAAGAGCTTGAAGTGGATTCCTTCTGTACTTTTAATTTTCCTTCTTGTGTTCTCTCAGTGTTTCCATTCAGGACCAGCATGGCCCGTAAGGGTGCCCATTTAAGCCATATGTAATGCAGATACCCTTCTGCTAGGAGAGTCCAAGGGAATGTCATCTCATTTTACTTAGGAACATCATTCAAGTGGTGATTTTATGGCCAAACACCAAAATGCAGAAGACTTTTAAGTGTAGAGCAAGAGAAATTTGTAATTAAATTTTATTTTTTTCCCCCTCTGTTTCCTTTTCAGCCTGTTTGATATGGGAGGAGAGTATTACTGCTACGGCTCTGACATCACCTGCACCTTCCCTGCGAATGGAAAGTTCACTCCTGACCAGAGGGCCATCTATGAAGCGGTGCTGAAGTCGTCGCGGGCAGTAATGAAAGCAGTCAAGCCAGGTAAAAGATCGGTACATGTCAGCAGGAATTGGCAAGCTTGGTGGCAGCATTCAGGCTGTCAAGACAATTATGCTTGGGTTTTAGAAAATGCTGGAAAGGAACAAGGTGACAAAATTAATTCCCATGTTTAAACAGCTCCTAGTGGAGGATAGAGGTGGGACACACATTTTCCATACAATGCTTTGAAAGAAATAATACAGAAAAAATTATTAAGATTAAAAAGAAATTTTAATCTTCCACTTTTTTTTTTTAATTCCTTTAATCTAGTGGTGACAGTTGTGTTACTCTGCTGTGTGTTTATACTGACAACCATCTTTTTCAGGATGCTTATGCCAAAGTCTGAAGTCAGAATTTGAGTAAACATATGTCGTACTTTGGTTTATTTCAAGCATTTTCTGTATTTTACCTGTAAGTTCAATAGAAATCTTCTGTTGAAAAAGAGGATGGAGCGTGCATCTTTGGGAAGGATACTCAATTAGCCTTTAAAAGCTTTAGAAAGCACTGGCTGTTGGGTACTTCACTGTATGGCTTTAAATTGCAGCCAAGCTAATTCATCAAGTATACATTTTCATACTTGAAACAACTGCTTGGCTTGATGAAAATCTTATTTTTCTCCAATTCTGCTTTCAGGACAGCAAATAAATGCTTTTAGAGCTAACTGCTGCTGTGATTTTGAGTATTTCACTGGTGAAGGTGCTTGAGCATTTCTCGGTGTTACTAATAGAACAGCTTTGAGAAAAATGTACTTAATGCACAGAGCACACTTATCCTTTAAATTTACCATATTAGCTTTCAGTCATCAGGCCTTGAGTGCATGGTTGTCTGGATTGCCAGTCAGAGCATACGTAATTTTCCTGTTATACAACCTGGCAGCAGTAGCACTCTGCTCGTTTGAGCAGCTTGGAAGGGAGCAATAACACTTGAAGCTTATCTGCAAAATGGGACTAGATATTTTGCTATTTTAATAACAATGTGCATTCTCCATCATCTGCTGTTTCTCCCCTGAAGAATCTTGTTCCTGTCCCTCTCTGTAGTTTGCGTTGCATTTCAGTGCCACCTTTAATTTCATGTCATATTTTTGTCAATATTTCATGCTAATAAATTATGGACTATCTTCAGAACTTTAGAACTGATATGATGCTGTACTCAGGATGTTTAGAAAATTCCTCAGTTTACAGTGTCAGAAAATAAGGATATACCAAGTTAAGCATTTCTGAGAAGTAGTTGCAAGGATCCTTTACTGGCCTTGGGAGTTTGAGATTCATAGAGAAATCATTCTTAATGTCATGCAAAAGATGGGACTAAACATTCTGTTCTCACTGTGCTTTAATTGTCTTGCCTGTTTAGAAGAATGGTGCAAATGCATTTATGCTGTTTATGAGACCTTTAATGAATTTTCTGGCTGCAGAAAGCAGGTTCAACACATGTTCTGTGGACTGGTTCGTTGGTTTGGTTCATTTGTTACCTCTGTGTAGTAAAATGCAACCTGGACCTTTCCCACTCTGTTGAATTGCAGATCTGGGTAGAGTCCTGCAACGTGCAAAAATTTTCACTATTTGGAAAAGTCTGATATTTAGGTCCGTACGGCTTGCACCCTCATTCTTTTGCAGCTTTTAACCAGTCTGCTCACTCATGCAAAAAATCTGACAATATTATTATATCTTCAAAGCTATGATGAGCTCTCAAAAACATGCTGAAGGGCAAAGTGTCTTTTATACTGAAATTGGTATGAAACACTTAAAATAGGTAGTTAGCAGAAAAGTATTTACAATGTCTGAAATGAATTTAAAGTGTTCGAAAGACAGTTCAAACTGAAATGATAAACTGAATTAGAGAGAGATCCTCTTGTGTATAAAACTTTAAATAATTTTTAAAATCAGATATTATTCAAATAGTTACTTATCCAGTTATCCTTTTCTCACGAAAGAGGACATAGGAGATAAGGCATTTCTGAAAAAGGCTTTCTTACAGCCTTTTAAAGAAATGTATCTGCTTTGTACCTTTCACCAAATTCCTTGCAAATGTTTTGGCTAGCTGTTTTAATTAAACACTGAGATAGACAGAAAAACTGCTATGTCATGCAGTGTTGAACTGCTAGTTGAAAGTGGCATTGGATCTCCTGGAAGGCTAATATTCTGCTCTAGAAAAAAGAAGTAGAAACAGTGGCCTTCGTAGCATGGTTAGTGTCACATACTTCTCAGGCTGCTGAGAAACCCCAGAGCCCCTCGAAGGGGTGGATGCAAACTGAATGTATTGTTACTGCTGCCCAGAGAAAGCTATTTCTCTGGGAGAGGCTGCAGCCTCCTTCATCTCGTTGAACAAACCAAATTAGTTAGCACATTGACTAAAGGACCAAGATCAACTCCTGGGGGAGCTGGGTACTGTCACAGAGGGGAGCAGGAAGGGCTGATGTGAATTCAGCTCTCAAGTGTCTGTTCTCCATGTCTGATGGAAAGTTAGTATTTTAGGTCTCCAAAAAAGGAGGCAGAAGAGCTTGCAGATTGAGAGGCACTAAATGTAAAACCCAGCCCCATCATGTTTTAGTCAGATTTTCTGAATTATGGAGCCCTTGTTCATTTTGCTGTTATTTTTTTTGTCTTCATTTCCCAGTGTTCCTAAGATCAAAGACAGCGAAGTGACTTGGCTCAGGCGGCAGTAACCATTCATGGGGCAGGCTGCACAGAAAGAGCGTACACAGCAGAGTCAGCAACTGTAGAAAATGGTATTTCTCTCCAGCTGCAGAATTGGGGCCTTAATTATGCCTTGTGGCAAAGGGTCACAGGGGACATCTAGTTGTTGTCTTCAGAAGGTTAATGATTCCCAGAGTCTTTCTCATTTCAAGATAGGGAGCGAGTACTTTAGAGGGAGCCACTAACCAAATACTGGGTTACATAACTGTGTTTATGGAAGGACACACATTTGCTAGCAACCTTAAATATTTTATATAGAAGTGTGTAGTTCAGAGATTTGCATGTCTTTTTTTTTCAATTTGGCTCTCATATGAACCTAATTGACTCTTGAGTGAAGTTACTTTCTGAGATACTAGACCTCCTAATACACTTTGTTTATACTTCTATATACAGTTGTCCTCCTTTTAAAAGTACTCCAAAACATTGTTTTTTATTGTAGAAAAGCATTCATCTGCCTACATCCTGTGCATGGTCCAAACATGCAAACAGCTCAAATCACGTATGTGGGTCTCCCTACCTTCCAACTGAAACAACAGAATTCCTTCTGCAAGCCAGATAATATATTCTGAAAGTTAAGAAATGCTCTCTGTGGGATTATAGCCAAAGTTCAGTGCAGTCGTCACAACTCCTGCCATAGTCCAAATCTGTTTAAAATAAAAGAGGAGAAAGGCATATTCAATCTTGCATAAGCAGCAGTTTTGAAACTACTGAACATGGATCCCGTATGAGGACAGCGATGCTTGTCGCTGAAGCGAGAGAGTCAAAAAGGCGTGCTTGTGTGGCAGTGGGATAATTGTCTCTTTCCTACAAAGTCAGGCTTGTGATCCAAAATGTCAGAGAGGAATGTTGCATTTCTACTTAGGGGATATTCTTAATGCATCAAGTCCATCTGTGTTAAATTTACTCTTCCACAGAACTAAAATACAGGGGCAGATGTGCAGAATATTGACATTTCCATTCACTTTGGTGGCTGAGGCATCATCTACTTCTTACTCGGAACAGTGATTTGAGAAACAATTTGTCTTTACATAGATATACTGCATAAAAAAAATTGTTAAAAAAGAGTGAAATTGCAAAGCCAAGTATCCCAGATTTAGAGAATTCTAGAAGTGAGACAAATTAGCATGCTAATTTTTCTCACTTCTGCATTGTTTTTTTAATCTCATTAGATTTGCTGAATGGTTGAGGCACATTAGGTCCACTTCTGGAACACATTTCCCAGTTTACTTTCATCTGAAATGAATTCAGCTCATACACTTCAAAACTCCACTGTATAAACCAAAACACAGTAAGTGGGGACAACCAAGAAATTTCACTTCCAAGGATGACTGGAATTAAAATCTTGTAGATACATCCATTGTTTCTCCCTCTGCTATCTTCATGCAATGCATAAATCAGAAAGAGCTAAAGAGCTACTATTCAGGAACTTATTTTATACTTTTGTTCTAAGTACTTTTGTTGTCTTTGTGCATGACACAAAGCTGTTTATTGCCTACTCTTTAAAACGTGCTCTGAATCCAGAATTATTGACATCCTCACCAGTTTTTCTCAGAGGTCTCATCAAAACAGCATGCAGGTGCTTGGCAGGCAGTAAGTTCACTTGCACTTCATCTTAGTGATGTGGAAGCGTGCAGCAGTTCTCCTGCAGGCAGTGGCAGACAGGCTGGAGAAGCTAGTGGGAAAAACTATTGACTTGTTTGGGATTCCAAGATTGAAATTCATCAGACTCAAGATTTTTTTCTAAGGTAGCTGAACATTGCTCTTGCTCAAACCCCAGCTGTTTTGACCTCTCTTACAGCTGTGAGTGTCCAGCCTTTCTGCGAATCAGACGCCAGATTGTCAAGCTAGACAATGGTAAAAAGGCCATAAAATTATTAATGAACACATGTAAAATAAATAAATAATAAGTTGTGTTTGAAGCAGGTTGCATAGCATCCTGCTGGGAGTCTGAGTCTGGATGCTTGCTAATTCCCAGTGGCAACATTCAGGTGTATTTGCCATGCTTGCTTTTTTGTGAACTCTCGTTTCTTTTCCTGCACACTTTCAGCTTTTGCAACAGATGGAAGAGGAGTTATATGAGGAACAGATATCTTCAGTGGTTTAGCAGGAACTGTGCTTGCCTTGGAGCTAGAGTCTTCTGGAAATAAGGTAGCCCTAGAACAAAATGACCTTGGGGCTTCCTGTGTGGTTCATAGAAAGCTTTGTTTGGTCTGATGGAAGCTTTTCCACAGGGCTGAGGTACTTCTGAGCCTCGCCTACAAGTGAATTCTCCTGCCTGTAGTAACACATGAATGGATGTTGCAGTTTTGCTTGCATCAGGTCTTTTGTCTTTTAGCCAGCTGCCTACATTACAAAACATAGCATTGGGTCTGTTCCTCTGGTGAGCGTCATTGAAAATCTCCAAAAGGTTTTCAGAGTTTTATTGTAGGACAGAAAAAGACAGCATCATCAAAAAGGCCTTGCCACTACTGAAATCCCATCTGAAGGAGCAGATGGTCGTGTTAACGAAAGGACTGGACCATGACGTGTTAGCACCAAGAGTCCAAGCAAAGTTTGCACAGACAGCATCACTTGATATTGCCTAACTCTGGAGTCCTTGATGCTGCAACCGTAAAAATACTGCTTTTAGTGTAGCTTTCCCCAACCCCTGTAATTGCCCAGGCTTAAAAAAGCAAACTGTGGTGGAAGAAAAAGTATTGTGTAGCACAGCATCAGTAGACGTGAGGCTGTGTAGTGCAGTGGTTAATGGCAGGGTGTGAGGTCGCGGCTCTAATGTCTGTAGTACCTGTGGTGGACAACTGTCATGGTAGCAGTTGAAAGCCTGAACTGCAGGGGTAAATTGGACCCTTTTGTGAGCAAGCGTGACATGTCTGTTGATAGTGGAAAGATCTAAAGAACAGTCACATAAGTTAGATCCAATGTCAACCATAATTTGTCATAAGCTACATTTAGGAGACCGGTATTGTTGCTCTTTGTTGTTAATATAAATTTATTGGAAGGAACCTGTAAAATAATTGGTTTTGCTGAAAGTCCTTCTCTGAAACTTCCAGAAAATAACTTGTTGAAGAAATGATCTAGCTTTGAAGTTAGACCTACTCTGAGCCAGGGTTTGGACCAAATACCCTCCTGGTGTTCCTCCTAACCTAAATCACTCCATGACTCTAAATATGCTCTGAAACATGCAAATGAAAATGTCAGTAGTGTAAGAAATGGAGATGTTGATGAGAGTCAATGCCTCTGTCCTTAACTCTAGCTTATAACAGAGGAGGTAGTACTTTGCAAGCCAGCAGATAGTGATGTTCTTCAGTTTCTGTGTATAAAGCACACTCATACTTAACCCAGTTTTGAGTATCACTTTGTTCTCATATGGCTGTTTTACTGTCAGTGATGCATACAAGTCCAACAGTGTTTGCAGAGTTACTGTGGAGTTGCTTCTTTTTTATTCTTTAGTAAATGACTGTGCATTTATACCATGTTCATCCTCTCAAGTGGTTTCTGCTATTTATTATTTGGATTATTATCTTGATCATTTAGAGAATATTAATAACTAGAGTTCTATAATTTTAATTCCTTGTTCATGCGGACAGGATGGTTTCTACATATAGAAAGTTTCTATATGCAGTTTCTATTTACAGAAACATTGAAGTTTCTCAAATATATTAAAACTGCTACTGTTTAAGAAAAAATAAGAAGGAAGTATGCTTATCTTTAAGCTTTGCAACTAAAGCTGTTTCAGATTAATGCACTAGATCATAAACAGAGTCTTTAAGATTAATGAGGTAAATATTGGAGCAATCCCCTACTTTCCATTTTCATGTCTGCAACTGCACACTGGGACTTCTGAACATTCCTCCCTGTCCTCTCTGTAGAGCAATGGAAAGTCACAGGAGAAGGGGAAGAAAGGAGAGGAGCTGCTTGTGCTTAGCATTCCTGGTACTACTGCAGAACTTGTGCATGTTTAAAAAAAAAACGACCAGAAAAAACTTTTTTCAGTCTCTAAGTTATACACGTTAGTGTTTGAGGGAAGAGGGAGAAAGAATTAAAACACCTCGATCAGCAAGGTCAATTGTGCTAAATTCCAGTTTAAAAAAAATATTTCTTCGTCTAGCAAACTGCTCCCAGGGAGCAGTTGAGTAAGGCCAGGTTGGCAGCCACTCAATTCCCTATCTCTACATTTATGATTTTAAAGCTTGTATATCCAAAGTCCCCATTGAACTGAAATTGCATTCAGACATTAGCTGCGCAGCTGGGAATATTTTCTGATTGATGTTTGTTTGTTTCAATAAAATGAAAAATAACAAATAGTTCCAAATATGCACAGAAGTTGTTGTTCACCAAGTCAGTTTATGTACAGTGTGAAAGCTTTCCTCCTCAGGACACTGACATTACTTCAGGGTCTTCCTGTAGGATTTGTGTCTCTGCATTTTTTCAAGTTGGAGCTCATTCTTAGGGGTATGTGCATATCCCCGAGTCCTGCATTTTACTATCCAGAGAGTGAGTATCATGTTGCCCCTGGCTTTCAGGCTTTGCTTTTCTGATAAATGCTGTTGACTAACATCTTGAAAGACATCTCTGTCCCAGGACTAACATCTCTGATAACGGAAGATGGAGATTTCTTCATGTTAGGGCTGGAAAGTAGGCTTTCTTGCCTACTTTCCCAGAACTCAAGTTTCACATAAGACATGAGGTCTTTAAGCTCTTAAATCCTTCATTCCATGATCAAAGATCAGCCATTGCAGATTTCACTGATGCCAGGATTGCCATATGATCTTTGAGCAAGAAAGTCCAGTTAAGTACACTTCAAAACCAAGTATAGTCAAAGACAGTTCAGGCAAAGAAGGAAACCAATTTATCAGGCAAATAAAACATCCTTTTATTAATCGTGTAGATATCAGCTGATCCTTAGAGCCTACCAGGAGTGGGTCCTTTTTTGCTGTAGGCACTGAATAAATGCAGAGAAGGAAGTAGTTCCTGAAAGACTAAAGTCTTTCGAGGTAAGGAGGCTGAGGGGAGAGGGTTGGAGCAAGCAGCCAGTGCGCTGTCTGGCTTGGACTATGTAAAGTTCTCTGTAGCTGATGGTCCCTTCTCTGTCCCTGCTTCTACCTCACCAGGTCAAGTCTTGCATTTTGCAGCTGAGAATAGGTGTCTGAAGGTGTTTCTCTCAAGTTAGCAGTAAACTTTCCACTCCATAATTTATTTCAGTAGATTTAGGGACAAACTGTGTGAGGTGCAGAACAACTCAGAGAAAGGCATTAGACCCTTCTATAGGTCTAACTCTGAGGCCTTCCTTTGAAGACCAAGAGTAAAGGTGCTTGGGAGTTCGCTAGGATGAACCTTACGTTCCCCCACGTACATCCTTCCAAGGAATGTTGACACTTAGAAGGACAAACCAAAGCAGCCACTTTATTTTCCAGTGTTTTGTTTCCTCCCTGTTCACCTGCTGCTAAAGGATTCAAGTAGTAAAGCTTATGGAGGTGGATACAAGCCCAGGGACGTTAGAGGATGAATGGTCTGTACTTTTGTACAGCAGAATGTAAACTTTGGATGGTGCATCCTCCTGAAGACATTTTGGTAAATGTTGAGGCACAGTTCTTTCAGTGAGACTGTCAGGAGGAGGTAGGTTCAGTGAACAAGCACTGGCTTCATTAATAACCTATTTTATACAACAGAAGATGCTGTGATTTGAATTCAAAATAGCAGTATGATTCCCTGTTCTATGGTCTAATTACATGACTCTAACAAAAAAAGAATAGTGGAGAATTTAGCTCAGGTAGGATAGTACTAAGAGCAGGGATTAGAATAACCCAAATAATTAAAGAACTGTTTAATATGAAACTAATAGCTAGGGTATTTGGCATAGCAGATCATATTACTGGCAGTTGTTTCTGTTATTAAGTGGAGCAGAGTCGTGCTTAGGAACATATGCAAATTAAAAATTTGCAGCTTCACGGGTTGCTACTTCTTTTTGTCCATGGCAGTTCTGTAACTTCTTTAGAATTCAGATTTATTTTTGTTTACTACTATTTTGAATACTGCTTTAGAGTAATTGTCACTGTATTCAAGTAGGATTAAAATTTATTATACTTAAAGAAAATAATTGTAACTGTTATTAATATTTATTCCTTCCAAGTTAAGTACAGGGTTCATATTCACATGCAGTGGGTATTTTTGCATGCAAGTCATTTGAGTTTTATTTTATGTAGTCCAGAGTTCTACTTAGTCAAACACCATGTGGGCATGCTTGTCTGTTGTGCTATATAAAAACAGTAGCTAATTTTGATGAATTTTTAGAAAGAAATGGGACTGTAAACTGGACCTTTTGACAATAGCACAACAGGGAAGGGTGTGGGAACACAATCTATTTTATGGTTTGTATAATTTCAAAATGCCCATATGAATTATTCCCATTCAGATGGTCATATTTTAGGCAAAGTGCTGCTGATCATTATTAGTCTCCTGTAATATCTGAAGTAAAACAATTACTCTCAGAAATAAAATATTTATGTCAGAAGTTGAAGATTTTATACCAATTTCTCTGAAGAAAATGCTTTCAGGGCATGTTGTAACCAGTACTTGATATTCACAAATCCTGCTGAATGACACTGCAGTATTATTTCCCCTCCACCCCTTGCAGCTAAGAATGTGTTATTGTGTTAAAGACAGATTGGAAAGTAAATCTTGTCAATATATGCTTTTAAAAGCTGTTTGTAGTCTGCTCTCTCTGTTGAATGAAGTTAGCTATTTTTTTCTTGCTAGCATTGCTGTTCATAAATAAGTCTCCCTTTGAATACTAACTCTCTGAGACTGACCCAGAAAAGGTAGAACAGCTTTCTGTGGTAAGTTAATTCTGGTTTTGTCAGTGTAAATTGTTAAAGCATCAGCCACCACTTAGGAAATAAAAGCTGAAGGAATTAGAGGATACAGACAATACTGACAATCAGGTTGCAATCCTTGAGTCTTGCAAGATGTTATTGATAGAAACATTGATTACTGGAGCTCTTATTGTTGGGCAAGTGAGCTAGCCTTGCCCAGAATAGCAGTAACCTATGGCAGAGGTGAAAGAAAAAGGCAGTATTTTTTGTCAAATTCAACAGATCCTCCAGTCCCTCTGTGCAGGCAGCAATCTGTTGGAATGCAGGATTTCAGATGGTGAGTCTGACTGCAAACCTTCTGGGAGCTGCTCTTCCCTGCCTGTGCCTGACGCACAGGAGCTGACCTATGCATACAGTGACCACTGCACCGTTAGCAAGACTAAAATAACGCTGAGTTACGTCCAAGTGTGTAAAACCAGGCACTTTAAAACAGTTGGGCCTTTCTGCCCAGAAGTCCCTCTCGTGTGGAAGTCTCTGAGCAGCCCTTCTGGGGACAGTGTCTGCAGGAGCTGCCGTGGCTCGGGAGCAAACCTGCAGCTTTCCAGCCCAACGGCACACATTGGTTTTTCCACTACTTCCATTTCAGGGTGCTTCTTGTACAAAGCAAATACATGTAGAAGTCTTTACAGACTTAGAGCCTAAATTGGCTGCAAGTTTTTTAGCCTTTCTCCAGTGAATGGGGTTTGGTTTAAGGCTGTTGTTTAAAAAAATCCTTTTTTCCTAATTGTAACAAATTGTAATATTGCAACATTGTACAATTCTGATTTTAACAGTGACTTTGGGAAAATAAGCTGCTTTTACATGGTCTGATGTACACTGATTTTTCTCCCATTTCAGTATTCAGGAAATGCAGTCGTTATACATTGTAATTTGAGTTGTAGTACAAAGTTCGTGAGTCCTTCGATCTTGACACTGCATCAGCTGTAGCTGTCAGAGTGCAAACCTGCTAGATATAGATTATGCTGTTTGCCCTGAATCTTATCTAAACAGAGTCTTTTCTAAGCTTCAAAGATTGATAAGTTTCCACACCACAATCACTCCCTCCAAGCACTTCCCTCCTTCCCCCAATCTTTTTCCTCTTCTTCTCAAAGCACACCTATTGGGAAGGAACATGCAGTAAAATGCATAGTGTCTGCCAGCGCTGCTTGATCCCAGTGCTGCATCTTTCCAGACATGGAAAAAATCCCTCCTCTTGTTCCATGTCTGCATCTATCTGAATTGGGTTCTTTTAAAGTTTCAGCATGGCAGACTGATATCTTGATATTGCCTCTGATGTGTTACAGATCATCTTGTGCAGGGTTTCTAGTGGGGAGGATGAGTATACCACTTAAAACTTCCATCATACTGATGCAAAATAATTATCATGGTACAACCAATAGCACAATGCTATTCAGCCTTTTGAAGAAGAGGTCTGAATTTCGGAGGTGATGGGGAGTCATCTCTGTTTCTGTTCAGTAACTCCCGCTACTGTCAGGAAGGTGCGTCTCACTGGGGAACTGAGGGCTGGTTTTTGAAGGAGTCCAGCCTGTTTTGGAGCTGTGGCACTGGGACTCATGGCACAGAGCAGGCTGAAGTCTAGTAATCTCTGCAGCCAGTACTGCAGGTATCTGCACGTGTGACACAGCAGCAAATTCAATATAGTTCCCATCACCTTTTTAGGCTGGGAAAATTAACAAGCTCTTCTCATCATATGGCAGCCAGTTGCAGCCAGGACACCACTGTAAAATACAGCCTAAAACTCCAACTTTGAATTAGGCATCCATACAGCCATCTAATGCCGACTCTGTGAGGCTTACAGGTAGTTATCTACACAGTATATGAAACTTTTAACAGCTTCACTGTTGCCCAAACATTGTCAGTGTTTGAGTACAGTGTTTTGGTTTCTTGCTCTCTGATTCCTCACCCCGTTGCAGAGTTGCCTTACCTGGTGCTGCAAGAAACCAAGCACGAGAACTGAGCAGCCACTGAGTATTTCATCTATTGGGCCAAAAGGAAAGCATGAAAATCAGAAATACAGCAAATTCTTCTCCGACACCCAAGTGAAGAGGAAAGAAGTAATTTGGCTTAGTCTTTAAATGATGTTTTGGTTTGTTTTTTAAACTGGGTTTGATTGGAATTTTTAAGGACCTATTGTTTTATGTCTGATATGGTCACTGTGTTTTGGCAGATTTTAATCTGTTCCAGTGGGTTGCTGCTGGATGGGGATTGCATGTTATGTCTGCATTTCAGTGGCACTGCCAGGGGACATTGGGCCTTTTGCCCTTTTCTGTGGACACTCAGAAACTAAATGTAACTTAACCTTAGCACAACTTGGGGAGAAGTTACTACAACCTCGCCGTACTTATTTTTTTAGTAAGATTGTGACATCTGTGCTGGCAAAAAAACCCCACCCTACAACAACAAAAAAACCCCTGCTAAATCATTTGTGGTTTAATCATTGTCACATTACAACCACAAAGTACCCTAAGTAGCGGCCAAAAAAATCCTGTTAGGCCTTTTCAGGGCACTTTCCGACCAAAGTGGCTAAATACCATGCAGTAATTCTAAATTACTTTTGTATGCTGTTTCTACTTTATGTTCTTGAATAGCTTCTAATAAAACATCAGAAAATAATCACTGGAATGAAAATACCAATGAGTTAACAGCAGCTGAGGAACAGTTTATAGTGGGATATGTTATAACGACTCATCTTTTTAATTCTGCTGTTTAAAAAGTTATGGAATGTTCATTAAAAGATAGGGTTGCTTTTGATTTCTGGTTTCACTAGAAGCATTTTTTTTTCTTTTTTCTTTTTTTTTTTTTAACAAAAATCTTCCATATCAATAGTGTGATCAAAGAGGTCACAGATTATTGCAGAGATCCTTATGAAGTTTCTGAGTCCCTAAAACATGGTGTTTTATCTAAAATTTGGTGGGTTTGGCAAGCAGATAATTAGAGAGGAAATATTTTCAAGGAGGTAAAACAATACTAATTTTATCTTTTTCTCTTCTGTCACAGTAGTATCTGAAAATATCAGGTAACATTTAGATTGATGGGGATGAATTTTTAAAAACTCTTTCAGTAAACTTAATATATTAAGTCTGCCATTTTTAACACAGTACCTCACACACCTGCAAACCTCTGCCATACTGTTGGCATGGCATCCAACAACTGATAGTCTCAGTAGTTATATGTTGTTTAATTAATCCATGATCTGTCACATTCTTTATCAGACATATCCACTGTCTGGTTGCTGTGTAGTTCCTTCACTCTGTATCTCAAGGGATGTCAGATGCTTTGGTTGCTGTAAAAGGTGCTTTTTGTCCTGGCCTCTCACCCAGGCACATGCTGCATGGCAGGTAACGAATCACAACCTAATGAGCCTTGGTAACTGAGCTTTGCTGAGGAGCCAGTCACTGGTTCAGTGACCTGTATTACCCAGTATCTCGTTTGGCAGAAAATTAAGAATGGAGCAGACGCATCATCAGCAGATTTCCTGAGTGCAGACTCATTTTGGTACAAGCTGCCAAAGTCCAAGGACCCTCCAATCTAGCTTTCTAAACCTCATCTGTCAGTGGACCATAATTGGTTTATAAATTGGCTTAAAGATAATAACGGAACTAACCTTTTTACACAAAAAGCCTGTCTGCAACTATGATAAACTTCACCAAAGCTTAAAAATAATAGTCCTGAATAATACATGAGTACAACATCATCATGGGTGATTGGTGGTGGGAGGTTAGTGCAGGCTGGTGTTGCAAAACAGTCATCCGTTGCAGTAACTCGCATAACTGATGTTAGAGCCACTTGTGTGGAAGTTGCTTTGTTGTGGTTCTTCGTTGTTTTTTAGCTGCTTTTTCTCACTACAAGAATGCTAATATGGTGTTTTACTTGTGTTGCCTCAGCTTGCAGCGGGTGGCAGAGCTCTCCACTGGACGACCACCATTAATCCAAAAAACTAAAGTGACTGAACACCAAGTAACCTCCATGAATTAAGGATTCTTTGTACGAAGTATTGTTCATTCAGCACTGTGTAGTTAGTGTTTTTTTTCTTTGCATTTGCAAATGCTGTCCTGTTGGGCAGCTTGTGCCCTGGCTGCCTGCACAGAAGCTTCTTTCTTATTGTTTTCTTTGTTTTAATATGCTAAAGTGATCCACACAGAGATGTGCCCACAGACAGCTGAACAGAATATGGATATCTCTGTGCTTAAGACTGGGATTCACATATCCTCACTGCAAGTTCAGATTGTTGAATTGCACATCATGTGAGAGTACGAGAAAATTCTGTCCATGACTTTCCTAGTCAAGTTAGCTGTGATATTTAGTTTTTCAGTATGTATATGGGAAGATTAGATTAGCAGAATTTGAGGACTTTTGCTCTTCAAATATACTTACTAGTTAATTTAAATGACATTTGAGTGCAGATGTGCTAGCCAGTCCCAGAGACAGCTGGGTTTGCACAGGCCACTGTATTATGAAGATTCCAGTTGCCAGATAAACCTAATACAACTTTTGGTTTAAAATAAATTTGAAGAGTTATAGATTGATTTACTGTATGTTGTGTATACAATGTATGAATATACTTTATTTATAAAATGGACTAAGAGGTCTTTCTTGAATTAATATGGCTTCCTTTCTTCAGTAGATTTTGTACTTTTAAGTAATTGCCTTATTACTGTAAAGTAGTTTTTTTTCTTAATGAAGTTAATATTTTTAAGATTATAAGGGTACTAGGAAATATTTGAAAATTTGCATTGAGATCCTCTTTCTTTGTCAAATTGCCTGTTTAAAAAAAAGGAGGAAAAACCTTTTGTACCTTATTATTAAGTTTCTTCCTAGCTTGATGGGAATCAGCTTGTATCAAACAAGACAAGGATATCACCTTTTTTTTTAAGTGAAGACCAGTAAGTTCACTCCACTTAGTTCACTGTCTCTGGTCAGCTCGAAAATAGCCTCCTATTTTGTCTTAGCTTAGCTTTCTATGCTAGTAATAGTCTGTGTCTGAATGACTGTATTATACAATGCCAGTGGTTTGGAAGGGGGTGGCCTAATAGTGCAAAATACCACCACACTGTAGTCATAGTGGAATAAAATGTGAAGCCAGACCATAGAATAGAAATTTTTTTATTATTATTATTTTTTTTAAATTAAGACTCTTTGAACACCTGTTTACTTGTAAAACAAGATCTGTACTATTTAGCGGGGTGCCTCTGGCAGTAGCTTAATTTCCCTCCAGCCAGAGCTGTCCCAGTGTGACCTGCAGCTTCTGCAGCACACAGGAGAGAGCTGGAGCTGAAGCACCTCCCACCTCTAGCAAAACTGATGGCACCAGCTAGATGACAAAGAGTGGTCCAGGGTCCTTTTGCTGGGCTCAGTCCAAAGCGCTGCCCTCGTCCAAGAGAGAGCCCAAAGTGCAGATTTTCTGTCCAGCTTTTTGTTGTCTTCATGTTGTTTCTAATGAAATAGGTAAGATGAATAAAAACCAAAACAGATGGAGAAGGCAGAGCTCTGGGCAGGAGGAGGAGGAGGAAGGAAATAGTCATGGTGTTTCTTAGTGAGAGAAAAAGGAAAAAGTAGAGGCAAAGGAAGGAGGGGTTCTAACAGGTTTGCTCAGTGCCTGGAAATACTCAAGATTTACAACCACAGCAACCTTTTCAGCAGGGCAGTAGAGTAATTCATTTGCTCTGTTAAACTTCTTTAGACAAATGAGTACGTGTTTTTATTTCTAGTCAGTTTAATCTTTGCATCTCTTGTTAGTTGTATCTCTCTCTTAGTTTGATAAAGGTCGCTGTATCTCTTTAAGTGAAGTCTGGGGGGTTGGATTGAGACAGATAGTACCAGCGCAGCTGTAGGGGGAAGCTGTAGTGCAAACAACAGGCACCTCATCTCCAATTCTCTCAGACACCTCATCTTAAGTTGATTCAGAGCACCCGGGATATGGTTGCATTTTGTCTTACAGCCATGGAGTTTTGACCTTCGTTTATATCAAGAGAGGATGAGGCTTCAAATAGTTGACCAGGGTCAGATGTTACATGTGGCTTTGCAGTCATGGGGATGAAAATAGAAGACTCATAGTAATACTCACCTAAGAAATCATGGGAGAAATCTCAAAAGAACATCTAGTGTCACCAGGAAGAATATTAAAGACTTTCAGAGCAGTTAGAGTTGAATGCAAAGTGCAGAAGCTGAACTGGGAGTTACACACAGAAATTCTGCAGTCCCACAACTACAAAATAAACAGGATAGCAAATGTGATTCAGTAATACTTGCAGTTTGATACATGTAATATCAACACAGTAGACTGTAATGATTTCAATTCATCATGCAGTATTTAGGAGTGTGTTGTGAGATAGCTGTGAAGCATTGACGAATCTAAAGAAGTGACAATTACAAGGCAATCAATGTTCAAAAAGATTAATTATTTACAAATATAATTATGTTGAACACAGTTGTCAAACTGGCTGTAGTTGTATTAATTCTTCCTGAAGGAAAAATCTAAATTCCTTTTCAAAGGAGGGAAAACACAAAAATAGCACATTTTGAACAGGAAGACTGCACCCATTTTGTGGGTGAGCATCACTCATTTGGGCACTGTTGGGCTTTGTAACGAAACAGCAACCGAGAGTGTCCAGCGTATTATGCTGCATACCTCTGTGTTATGGTGTTGCTTGGGCAAGGAAGGTGCTTCTTCAGCTGCATGCATGCAACAGGCTAAAAAGTTTGATCTCCGAGTCATCTGATGGGGGAAGGGAGGCTGCCTCTTAACCAACTTACACGCTGGGCTGATTCCCAGTCAGTGCTAATGGCAGCATAGAGGGGCATCGGTTTCTGTGTGGACAGTGTGCAAGATGGAGCAGCTACTTGCTCTTCAGTTTGTTTCTGACCTTTATATCAGAGCTGTATAAGACAACTGAATTTTATTTAAGCACTCCCACAGGATGATTTTATTTCAGCCTTTGAAGCCTCAGTACTTTCAGCAAAAAGTGCTAATGTAATTATGATATGACATTCATTTTCACAAGACCCTAGAGCTGCGTGTTTAACTGGATTAAAGCAAATGGAACTTGATGGGGTTTTGGCCTTAAAAATTGCTTGTTTTTTATTTGTTTAATCATGCCAAAATTGAACAAGGAAAATATTCTTCTACCGTACCTTAGCCCTAGTTGTCTTGACTCTGCAACCGCTCTGTTGATGATGACTCAAAGCCATGGTGAACTAATTAAGACAGTACTGTGTTACTAACAAAAGAGCTGCTTTCTTCCTCCCTCCTCCCCCCAGCAGTTTGTCAAACAAAATTGTATCCTATACCAAAATAATAGAAATCTAATGTATCCTGGCACTCTGTCTCTAGTCAACCAACAGTATTTTGTAATGCTGTTTTAGTACGTGTATTAGAGGACTTGTGTTTTACACAGCCCATTAACACAAGGGAATCATTAATTTCTGGAGAGTGTCTTTGCCAGAAAGATGTGGGCTTTAAATCTGCGTACGTAGAAAAGTACTGTCCATCGCAAATGTTCTAAATGGGTATGATCATCAGTGAAAACAATAGAGTAGTAATACTTAGTGCTCTGCATTTGAAATAACTGCATTTTACAGTTCACATTCCTTTAGAAAACTCACAGATACATTTGCATCTGCCTAGACCCGCTTAGGTACAGTGTCTTAACATTTTTTTCACGTGGATCTGGATTATAAGGTGCTACTGTTTCTCTTGTTTGTAGTTTTCTGTGCTTCTATGCATGTTAAGGTAATTTTGTCTTGTTTAAAGTATTTTTGTGCTAATGTAGTTGCTCTTTCCACCTTTGTTTTTTTTATATAAACAAAGGGCACGTGTTACATCTGCTTTTTGAAAATAATCTTTAAAAACTTTTAGCAATAGTTAACTCAGCTGCTTGTTTCTGCTCTCTAAGGGGTCGCCTGGCCTGATATGCACCGTCTGGCTGACAGAGTCCATCTGGAGGAGTTGACTAAAATTGGCATTCTGAAAGGCGATGTAGATGACATGGTGAAGGTTCATCTGGGTGCAATATTTATGCCACACGGACTTGGACATCTACTTGGAATCGATGTGCATGACGTTGGAGGCTACCCAGAGGTTAGTGTCAGTCCATTCTCAACTGCCTTGCAGATTAACCCCTCTCAATTCGATCAGCATTTCTGTTAGTGTAGGCATGATTAGCCAGTTGCATATCCTCAGAGGTGGAGCAGATGTGCATTTACGTGTGTCTTTTTCTGGATGTGATATTTTATGCAGTTTACTTTAAGGGAATCTATTAGTTAATGAAAACAGAAATTGCCTATGGGGAGAAGTCAATAGCTGCCACCCTTCAGACTTTCTTAATCTGTTCAATTTCTACATACATTGTGTTGTTCCTCCATGAGTCACTGCTGTAACATATATCGCTCAAACATGCCATATGCTGTGGCAGAGAGCATCTCAGTCTACCTGAGACCTGTAGTGGGAAGACTCACTTGCTCCATTCCAGATGTGAGACAGCTGTGGGAGCCCACTGCTGCACCTGGGCCTGGTAGATCTCGATGGCTGTGGCATGTGGAAACAAGCTGGCTCATATTCATGTCTTGAACTTTGATCTCCAGTGTCAGCATGGACACCATTGTAGGATGTGTTGTCCTGGAATGAGAATAGGAAGAAAAAAATCCACAAGTCTTCCACTCTTTGCAAATGTGAAAGCATGACCTCTTGTATTCTGAGCTTCTGCAGAAAACACAGAATGATTTACCTTTTTCTTTGACTTAGCATGATGGTTCATGACTGTGATCTGAAAGCAGAATGGGTCAAATTCTGTAACCAATGAATGGTAAGAAGTTTGCAATGATACTAAAAAAAAAAATCTCTAAAGGGAATTGAAGTTAAGGTTTGAATAAAGAAAAGTTTACAGCAGCTTCAGAAAGATTTCAGAAGGATTTTATGTGTTATGTTTTGGTTATTTGAGGCTAAGTGTTTAAGGATTTTCAGTAATACAGTATGAAAATGGATCATTTGCCTTTTCCCTTTATGTAAGATGTTCTTTTACAAGAACCTGAAAAAGAAACTAATAACTTTTTAGGTAAGGTTTAAGCACATTTTGGAGCTTATTCATGTTGGTTAAACAGGCTGTGTAACAGCTGCTACTGCAAGGTTCACTTTTGCAGGCAGGGAAGAAATGGTATATAATATTTGAGGGTACTTGCTATGTTCACAATATAATTATTGTTGAGACAATGCTGTGATGACAGCATATTGACATCAGCTAATAAACTTATATGTAATAAAAATGAAACAAAAATCAAAAGCAACACTATTCTGGTTTTAAGGTTTCTTCACTAGCTAATACAGAAGGGATGGGCGTTTGGCTCGTTCTCTCCCAAGTGCATTATCTCTGTACACAAATAGAGGGATTCGGCAAGGCACAAGGGATGTGATTACTGGGAGAGTTCATGGAATTAAAAATCCAGGACCCCGATGTTGCATGCCTTTGCTTAGATAGTTTTCACTTGTGTTGTAAATAACCTTTCTGAATTTGGTGGACTTAAGTAACCTGGAGCCCATATTCAAAACTTGGTAGGGTAAGAGAGAGAACTAAATTTTAGGAACAAGTGAGAAGAATTGTGAGAATGAAAAGTACTATGCTTGGTTTTTACTTTGAAACTGTATGCTTTGAAGTTTAGAGCAAGTTCCTTAATTTCAAGGGAGATTTCTGGAACTGATTTTGGGGGAGTACAGAGCGACGGAGCCTGTATGCCTTCCATCTCTCAGCAGGTTTCACTAGTGTGGCATAGGAGCTATAGAATCAGTTTTTGAAAATAATTCTTATTTACATATGGCCAAATTTATAGCTGTTAATTATCCAGCATATTATATCATTTAAGGGTTATTTTTCTTTTTAAGGGTCATATAAATGTGCATCTAGCTGGATGTGTGGCATCAGCTTAGTTTGAAACAAATGAATTTGGGGTTCTGCAGAAGAGCAGCCCTTTAAACTCTCTCTGCAGCATTAATTCCACCACTGTTAGACCTGTCACTTCTCTCTGGCCCAAAGCACGAGGTTCTTTATAGGTCATTTGACTAAGGTGAGGTACCTGAGCGTCGGAGCACCTGATGGTGGAAAACCCACATCAAAAGCCTGCTGATGGGGTGAACTTCATTAGGCTTCTCTAGGCTTGAAGCTCTAATGGGAGGCACGGTCCCTGCCCGCGGCAGGAGGGAGCTGTAGGGCTGTGCGGCCGGGGCGGTACTGGAAGGCTTCAAGGGACGTGGTTTTCCCCAGGTAAATCTAAATATGAGCAATTGGGCTCCTCTTATGTGAGTGTGATATGTGTCTGTGTTAAGTGGGAGAAGGCTTTTTATCTCTGCCATTGTTATGTGAAAGGAGACTGTGGAGTGATTTTTGTGCATTTTAAACATTTACCAGCTAGCGAGATTTTCACAAGGAATTTCATACAGCCATTTTTGTGTTTATTGTACACTGAGCCCATGCCTGTAGTATCATGCTCTTTTTTCTAGCTGGTTAAGAAGCAAGTTATTTGCTTTTGGCCGAGGGAATTTCTGGGAGTATTACAAAGGATTTTTTAAAAATAAAAACTTTCCAAGTGGATATTATTCCATTATTTTTCCTCAAGTGTAAACAGTTACATTTGGAATAATACAATAAGCTTTAATTTCCTAATTTTTATCCGTCACAAACTTTTGTGTGTTCCAAAAAAACTATTTCCAGACATTGTTAGCTTAGATTAGTTATTCATTAGTAGCCAAAGATTTCTTTTTTCAAAATTGGCAATAATAAGTTTTCATCTTTTCCAGTAAGCTGCTTTCACATGCAGCATTGAACAAGCACTTTCTTCCTCTTTGACAAACACTATAAAAAACTTGCACATTTTCTGCAAAGGATACTCTGGGATATTAGAAAAATATAACATTTCCCTTCTTCTTTTTTTTTTTGGCATGATAAAGAATAATTGGTTTTGGCCAGCAATAAATGCGGCTTAGCAGCTATGTTTAGGGCAGAATTTTTGAAAGACCATAACCACCAGTATTTGCCATTGAAGCACATAAGTGAGTGTCCTGATTTTCAGAAATACTCGGCAGTCAAGAGCTCCTCCGGGAATTGGGTCTCCTGCAGTGTGCCATGGTATTCCTCGTGGGGACACTGAGCGTCGAACTCTTCTTTGAAACTGTCTGCTTCTTCTGAGGGTCTAACTACAACTTGAGCAGTTCTGAAAATTCAGCCCCAGTGGTACTAATCACTTCAGAAAATCTGGCCCTTAGTCAGACAGAGCTAGCTTCAAAGGGTGAAAACTCCACTGGGCTTAGCTTCAGCTGTAAAATTTAATCATGGAGATGGTTTTCCCACACTCTTTCATTTGTTTCTGGGTAAGTTCGATATGGGATATAAATGAGGGTTTGTGCCTGTTGCAATGGAGAAAATGTGGTAGGTGATCCCAAATGTTCAGACCCTGAGGTAGACGGGGCTGAAGTTTTCATTTAAATCTAGGTTCTGCGTCTCTAGATGCTTGAGTTGATTCAATTTCATGTTATATTAATTGACTGTAAGGCTCTAAAGAATGCTAAGTACATTTGATGACTTTCTATAATATATAATAAGCTGGTTAATTTAAGTTAGGTTAATAACTACTGTGATTTTAGCATCTTGTGAATTAAGAGCTTCATTTTATTTTGTCTTTTAAAATTATAAAGATTTACCTTAAAGTTTTAATTCATTTCTCTATTCTCATGAAAAGCTGATCCTTTCATTGCTATTGTGCATCAGCAAATTAAGGTTAGAGGTTTGTTTTAATCCTGGAGTTATCCATGTCCTTCTCTTACTGTGCACGCTTGGGGAACATCTCCACTGCTCAGAGAGGTGTACAAGCTGCGTCTGGCTCTGACAGAAAGCTTGCTCCCAGATCCCAGATGACTGTCTGGGGATTTAGGTCACCAAACCTACTAGAGAATACAGGAATAATCTTGTTCCCTTTCTTGTTCTGGCAAAAATTATTTTCCTTATGTATCCTACTTTATGCTGAAGCAGAAGATTTCATTTTTTTTGTGGTTAGCATTGCAAATGATGCATTAATGTTTTTTCCTTGAAGAAGCAGAAGATGAGGTGAATTTACCAAGAAGCCTAAAGCTGTTATGTAGAGCCCCAGTGATGCAAATTGCTTCACTTGGTCATAACCCTGCAAAGCCTTGCTCGAGCATGTATGGTAGGCGCTCGTGAGCAAAGAGTAAAAGGGCCTTTCACCAGTTTTACCTCTAGTTTTTGTTCTTGGAAGCAGTTGTACACCTTCAGAAAAGATTAGGAGAAAAAACCTGCTGCTTCTACTTCACGGGGTCTCCTTGAATCACTTACTTTTGGATTCTTTGAACCCCTGCAGAGCAGAGCTGCATGGTTGTGTGGGCTGTTGAACAGGCAGGGTGTAAGCAGGAAACACAGTGGTGAAGACTCATTTCTACAGCATTTCCATGCAGAGTGGCACTGAAATCCATAGTGCTTATTGTTATCTGTCAGGTCAAACACCAACCAGGAGTTTCCTGCAAGCGTAAGATTCTCCTGTGGGATTTTAAACCCCTCCTAGAGTTAGGTTAATCAATCTTCCTGCCCTGCTCTGTGCTCAAGAAAATTGTATCGGTTCCCAGCAGCTTTTCCCTGTGAGGACAGATGCCGGAGTTGGGGGTGTTTATTTGAGCTTAGGACTTGAGCAGAGGCAGAAGAGACGGGAAGGCTGACGTGGTGCCAGTGCAGTGCTGTGGTGCAGACCATGCCCTGTCGTACCACAGGGTTTCCCTCCTCCTCTGAGAAAGAAAGTGTCATGTATTTGGGTTTTTTCTGTTGCTTGGTTTGGGTTTCATTAGCTCTGGTTAATTTTTTTGAAGGAGAAACTTGCTTATGATTATTTTACTTGTTGAAGTTTGGTGCAAAAGACTTTGTGTGCTCAGAGAGTTTTTATCTGAATATTTATTGTCCAAATCTGCCTGAAATTTTAGCAGAGACTAACAGAGCTTGTGTGGTTTTTAACAATTCATTCTAGGTGCAGGAGGAGAGAAAAACCAAAATAGTACAGTTCTGCTTTCAATTACATGTAAAAGTGAGGAATAAAAAGTATCATAGGTATGCTTTGGGGCTTTTACTATGCTATCTCCACTAATATTAATATCAAAAGATCACAAAAGAAAAAGCCCTTTCATTTAAGGCCATTGCCTATGTGTGCTTTGTGTGTCACAAGACAACCTGTCCATTAGATTTTAAACGGTGCTTGTTATTGGTCTCATTTTAAAAGTGTTGCTGGTAGCTTTTGCAGTTCTTTATCTCATATCTTACAAATTCTCTATCTTAATATTCTCATTTTCCAGATTTATGCTGTAGTTGTCAACATTTTGATTTCTACTATGTGCTATTTTTTTTTCCTCACAGTTAAGTTTTAAGGAAAAAAAACCCCATATAATCTGTATGTTTTATTATTTCTGTTATGATAACAATGGAGCTTGGTGACATCTAAGGATCAGAAAGCAAAAATGACGTGGGGAGTTATGCTCAGACCATGCTGTAGCAATGGATTGAAATTCAGCTCGCTCTGACTCGGAGCAGGCAGCGGTGCCTCGAACAAGTGGCAGGTGATTCTTCTTAATTCCCTGCAAGAACAGAAAAGTTATTAGGCAGCTTAAACCTGATACCACAGTTAATACCTAGGAAAAGACAAAAATGTTTCAAATAAAAATATCTAGTTAAACATCATGTGCCCTCCATTCCCCCAATATTAACTTTGAGCTGTGTCCCAAAAGCTCCAGCTAGTAATTAGATTCTCCTGCAGAAGTGGAAGCTTCGACTTGCAAATGCCACAAGTGGTATGTGATGCTTGGGGCGTGTTCTCCTGTTACCTGCTGCTGATTTCAAAGGCAAGACTGAGGAGCAGTTCCTTCAGGTGACTATAGGCAGCTCAGGCTGCTGGGAAAAAGTGGGATAGATTGAATAAACTAATCTTCATTAGTAGCACTCAGCAAGAGAAACAAGGGCTTGGAGAGAAGGGACCAGGAGACAAGTGAGATGAAATTCAAGACTTTTATTTTATTAGCTGCACAGGGCTCTGTTCTTTTTACACTAAATGAGCTGGTTAGAAGTTGGGTATCCGCAGTGGGAGAATAGGGAAGAGTGAAAGAGCTGAGAATTTACTTCAGTGTTGATTTCATATAATCTAAATATAATGTTAGTATTCTGAGTAATTTAAATACTTGATTGCACTTAGCTTGGTAAAATGGTTAGCACTTTGCTGTATTGGATGTGGTCCAACTGGGACAATCTGTTTGTCAGGCTCAAAAAAGTTCTGTGATGATTTAGCTGAAAAAAAGTACCAGTAACTAGTTTGTGTCGCTCCATGAGTCTGTGACAGTGGTTCAGTATTTGCAGTGATGAGTAGCTTTGGTGATCTCTACTGCAGACATGTTTTGCTGCCATTGCTGGCTTGAGGAAGCTTCTGGGTGATGCCAGCTAAGTGTTGCAGCCCCTGGTTTCAGGAGGGAGGATGTCCTGGCATCTCTGTGCTTGTGCATCCCTAGCTAGTGCAATGGCCCTGTGAACAATGACCAGCCAGCACAGAGACATCACCTGTGGTTTTCTTCAGTCCTGATCCTTAAGATGGACCCAAGATCAGGCTCACCTGAGTGGGCCTGGAGCTATTTCTGCTTCTGATCGCTTTGCCTGGTAGCCAGTGTCTGTGGGACATGATACACATTGCAGTTCTTCCATGGAAAAAAGCAACATATACCCCATTGTGTGGCTTGGGAGCAGGCAGCAAGTCATCCTTACCCTGAGGTATTCTGGGGATAATGCTACTTGTAGTCTTCCACAGCCACTTTTCTGGGAGATAGGCATATTTGCATACTCCCTAATTCCCTGCTTATTCCAAAAATAGATCTATATTTTATATTACTGCACATTTAACTTAATTTGAACTTTTATTTTGCTTACATAGTAATGAAATCAGTTTACATAATAATTCTCTTGTTCCCTTGACAGTCCTTATTGCCTAGACATGCTGTTTTTTGTTACCTTACATGAACCATTAATTGGAATCTGATGTTCTTGGCAGGAGTACAGTCATAAATGACAGTGTCATACATCTGTGCTTACTGTGGGGGGAGTGTCTCAATTTTAAAATGTGAGCAGAACCTCCAAATAAAATCCATCTTAGAAAACAATTTTGGATATAGTCTGTTGTTGCAGTATACAGGAAAATAAACAGTTCTTTGAAAAGTAATTTTCCCAGAATATCACTGGGAGTCTTTTTAGATGCCTAGGTGTTAATATTTTCTAGATTGTTCTCTACACTTTTTTGAGGTAAATTACCAGTTTATGCCTTACAGTTGTCCTGCTCCATGGCCAAACCTCCAGGATATAACAGCAATAGAAACAGATATCCACGCAGCTGCTGCGCCAGCGTTCACATTTTTTACTCTTCATTTCATCTAACTGGAAAACAACATCGTGGTTATTGTTGAAAACAAGGCACTAGTTGTTTAGCTGCAAAATATAGGGAAGTTTCCTCCTCACAAAGAAGAAAATGAAGTAATGGCAAAAGATTCATACTGACGGATGCCAGTGTGAGGCTTTGTGCCCAGCAGGGTTTGACCTGATGGAAAATGCCAGTGTCCTTGTTTCAGACCTGTCACATTCTGTTTGGGGAGTGGTGGTGGTTCAGTTATTAAAAAAATTCTCAGTTTGTTCTAGTTTACATGAACAACTGAAACAGACTGAGAGCTGAGAACTATCAGCTCCCAAACCTGATGGCCATGGTGGTAGCTCCTGAACCTGATGGCCATGGTGGCTCCTGAGGTGATCATGAGTGCCCAGAGATCAGATGTCATTTGGGATGCTGAAGCCATTGTTTGATGTGTGTTTTAATCCAGTACTGTTCTCAAAAGAAGGAATTTTGTCATCTCCCCCACTTGGTCACCTTCCCTCTTCCCCACTGTGCTCATTTTCTTTCCCAGCTCATGCTGTCCTTCAGCCTTGCAGGAAGTTGGACTGGGGCTGTCCTCTGCTCAGGGTACGTGTGGCCACGTACACCTGATAGCCAGAACCTGTCTCTCTCTGTGTCCATTTTACACATCTCTTGGTGAAGACTTTTCTAGCCTCCGTTAAAAGGGAGCATAGGGCTTTCTCACCACAAGTGCACCCACTGGTGTCCTGCTTGCTGTCCTTGGAAAGCTGAGCCCTATGACCCTTTCTCCAAAGGTCCAGTAGAGATGCTTTCATGGAAGAGATGTAGCTGCTGCCATTTACACCGCCTTCAGTGCCTGCAAAATCCACAGATCTGGAGATGAAACCAAGAACTGACACAACCTAGAGTTGAGACAGGATGGGAGAAATGTCAAAAAAAATTGTGAATTCCTTCTAGAGAAGTTACAATTTTACTTTTGGAGGAGCAGGAGTATTTGGGTGCCTCAGGGTCGTGCCCTGCATTGCTGACAGCCCAGCGAGCCTGCGCTGCTGAAGGAAGTTTCCAAATGTGAATGCCCAGGTCTTGCTCCAGGGTTGTAATTGTGTTATTAGCTTCTTGGAGGAAATACTAAGAGCAGAATCGGACTGCAAGCAGTCCAGGCAAAATGTCTACACATTGCTTTAACAACTGTACAGAGGTATCTGAGGTGGGCATCGAGGCCTGATCGTCACACCTGGTGGCAAACCTCATTTGTTTTAAGAAGAGGCATAAAAATGCGGACGCCATGCCAGGGCTGCCTTCAGAGGATGTTTGCCATTGTTTTCCTCGCTGCACATTCATCTTTCTAGCATCTGTCTTGGATTGACTGCCTCAGAAAAGGCATTTACAAGTAGAATTGAAGTGTACTTAAAAGCCAAGTATGGGTTGTTTGTTGTAAAGCAGCCGATAGATAGTTGGCAAGACACCAAAAGGTCCAGACACTAATCTAATTGTTTACAGCTCATGGAGAGATTAATCCACAAGATTGGATGCCCTCATTTCCTTTACGCATTACAATGAATGTGTGAGATGCCAAACCCCATGGGGCAGCAGCAGAAAGAAAAATGCCTCCATTTCAGTGCAGTTATTGTTTCAAGTTCAGAAATATATTGATTCTCTTTGGGTTTTGATAAGAATATAAATGCAATATCAGAGTGCTTAATATCAGAGTTTCCTAGCCTCAGTAAAACAAAATCATGTTTTCTTATTTTAGTGTAATATAATGCTCTGCAAAATTCAGATCAAACATATGAAGTAAAACTTACTGAATACACAGTTAAAATGGTCAGGATACACTTGCTGGCTTGCAAGGGCAAACAAATGCTCCACGTCTCTGAAAAATGGGCAAACCTACCCATGGATGCCCAGGCAGGTGACCTCTCTGTAAGATGCCGTGCATTGGAACAGAACCTCTGCAAAGGGGAAAAAGCAGCCCCAGCATTGCTTGGGTGGCTGGTGAGAATGAAACAAACACTGCTGAGTGGCGATTGCAAGCAGGAGTTCTGCAAAATAGGCTTTCTCTGAACGGAAAGAGGAGCCCAGGACCAAACAGTACTGTGGGGCTGTGTGCACTTGGAACAGCAAATGATCCAGTGAGACAAAAACATAGCTGATCTGCAGGGCATGCTCCTGCCTCCCTCCGCCCCCTGCACTGGTGTGGCAGACACGGGAGCACAGCCGTGCTGGGCACTGTGCTTTGTCCTGGAGAAAGGGGATGTTTCATCCTCGTGATACCAGTCACACTGCTAGTGATCCTGAAGGGAGTCACCCCTTCTGCTGGCAAGGAAAACTACTGTGACTTTGGCCAGAAGCAGGGTTTGGGAATGCTACCTGGAGACCAGGTGAATAGCGCCTTAGTCTTGCAGGCCTGTTAACCTCTGGCTTAGTGGCTGAGGGGGAAAAGTTTTCATGAGTAAAGTGTGTGTGCATGTTCACAAGCTAGTGAGCCTGTGAGCTGTGTGCTGGTCGTCACGATATTTTGTTGATGAAATTTTGCTACAGTTGCAAAGAATTTTCAAAAAGCTAATGGGATTGAGATATATTTATTCCAGTGTTGCAATACCTGGCACATTTGGGGGAAGAAAATTAATGTCCCGAACTAGTCTTTGCAGTGTTTCTAATTCCTTGACTAAGCACGTCCTCATATATCATTTTACTTTACCAGCTTTTGGGAAGAAGAGAATGTTTTGCTAGTCAGGACTTGTTTTGACTTAGTTTTTAATAATATCAGTCAGCACCATGTTGCCTGAAAGTCTGAATCTTACAAAAGTTTAGTTTTAAATGGGCTGCTTTTATGAGGTCATGTATAGACTCATTGCTTCTGAATCAAGATCATAAATGTGTAATTTTAATAACATTCAGTCAGAATAAGCATTTGCATATCTCTGGAAAAATTGTTCTCTGCTGCATAGTTCAGCTATTTCAGCCATGACATGGAGGGGGCATTTCCAGATTTGTACGTTGTTTAAGATACTGTACTTTGTAAGAGAGGGTATAGAAGGAAATAGTGCAAGTAGTTATTTTTTTCTCCATAGTGGGGTACTTCTTCCAAGGTAGAGAGTGACAGTACCAAGCAGATCCAAAGCCAGGATTTCTGTGGTGCAAAAAACAGTTTGGGTGTTGAGTTGGAAGCTGGTCATCGCTGTACGTGAAAGCTAAATAAGGGGCTGATGAGAGAGAGGTAACTGTGCAGCATGGTTTCAGTCCTCTACTTCCTGATTATTTTTTGTATTGGGTGACTTTTATGGAGCAGTCAGCATAGGATGGTCTTGCTAAAAGGTCACCACGGATTCCCTTTCTCTCTGTCAGAGCCAGTGTTTCTTCTGCAGGGAGTGGAGCGCATTGACCTGCCGGGGCTCCGGAGCCTCCGCACTGCCCGCAGCCTGGAGCCGGGCATGGTGCTGACCATTGAGCCGGGCATCTACTTCATCAACCACCTCTTGGACCAAGCCCTCCGTGATCCTGCACAGTCGTGTTTCATCAACAACGATGTCCTGCAGCGCTTTAGAGGATTTGGTGGGGTGAGTAGTTCTTAACCAGGTGATTTTCTGAAATTGGCTTTCTGTTTGCTTTCCTTTACTGTGTGCTTGAGAAGAAATCTTTTGGAAGTTGTAATGAATTGCACATAGGGCTGTTTCTGAAGCAGCACCTTGGGCCATTTGACCCTGCAGACAAACGGTTTCAGGGTTTTTTTGGGTTTTTTGTTATTTTTAAATGTGGTTTTATACTTGTGATACCTGATTAACAATAGACTCGTATTTTTCCATTGATTGAAATACCTTCTGTCAGCACCATACAGTGACTTGCCAGGTAGGTGTTTTGTCTGATGTGTGAAACGTGTATGTTATGAAATACAAGACTGAGATCCCTATTCCAGAGTTAGCTTCCTTGACAGCAGCATAGCCCTGTGCTCCCTCCCAGGGCAGAAGAGCCTGATGCTGTTTAAGTCAGGGAGGTACTACAGAAAAACAGCAGTAATTGCTCTTACTGGACTGTTGCCAGAACAGCACGAAACTTGTGAACGTGAAGCCTCCCCTGTTTTCCAGGAGAGTGGCCGATGGTCTTCAAAAGCACCTGTGCTCGAGGTACCGCGTTGCGGGCTGGGCAGCAGAGTGTGCGCGGGAGGGTGGGAGCCACGATCCAGGTGACCGTGCCCAGGCGGGCAGCTGCGGTGCAAGCAGAGGGGCCTTGTTTCTCCGTGCTCTTCAGGGCACAGTTCCCATTCAAAGCCACCGCCCTCGCAGGGTGTTTAGCAGTTGCAGTGGCTTCCAGTGGGTTTTCATTTCAGCAGGGCGAGCATTGAAGGGTGCCGCATTGTTCTCTGAGCTTCCGTATTCATGCACAGAGAAGATAGAGCAGGCAGCTGCAGTGCCCCATCCTCCTCATGGCTTTTCTGCTAAGTCTCAACAAAGCTAACAATCACTGGCAGCAGCGGTGATTTTCTGGTATGAAAAGTCACTCATTAGGAATTGTCTGCTGCTGCCATCGACTAATTTATCACTGAACGCCAGCCATGAGAGGGTAATTACTGTAACACTTTTGGTCTGAGCTGGCTTTGAACCACCAGCTCTGACAGAAAAGTTGTGTGTGCCATCGCCGGTCGTGTGAGCCAGCCGGGCTCCTGGGCAGCCGCCTGCGGAGGGAGGCTCCCTGTGCGATGTGTGTGCAGCCTTATCGAGAGACTCGCTGGTTTTTCATTCACTGCGGAGGTTTAAGGTGTTACCTGTCCCTGTGCTGTTTGTTTATCAAGACTGGCCAGCCAGCCAGCTGAGATACCGGTGCAGGAAAGGCAGCTAACTGCGTTGTCTGACCGCGAGCACGTTACGTACGGCACCGCACGCTGAAGCGTATTTTAAAGGAACGCTGTAATGCACTTGTGTAGCTTGACACCACAACGCAGACAGGTTTAACTGTCTTCACTTTCCTTGTAAATGCTCCATGGGAGTTGTTCAGCAGTTGAATTGATTCCTGGTGAGCTTTCCCAGGAAATGCTCAGTAAAGCCCGCGTTTTACCATGACTTGCTGTGAATGCCCACGCCAGCTCTGCAGCTTGAGGCATGCACATGGCTCACCTGCTGCCTGTGTTTGTGTGGAACAGGAGTGGCAGCACAGGCTCTCTACCTTGGTAGTAAGTTGCTGGATCAGGCACTTTTGTTGCAGAGATTTCAAGCAAAGTCTAACTTTCTCCCCTGTTTTTTGTTTAGCTTCCTGTAATGATGACTTGTAAGGACAGCTAGCCAACAAACTTTGCTAAAAGGGGGAACTGCCCAAAAACGATTGAGCAAAAATCTAAATCTCTGATCCCCCTGTGAACAATACATTTTACTTTGAGAGAAAAAAATAATAGTGCACACATAACGCTGAGCCAGATGTTGTCACTTGATTTTGTCCAGGAGAAGAATGGAAATAAAATCTGAGACTGAAGTACATCCGAATATTTCTGAATTCTACACAAAAGCTGAATTATAATTAAATCAAAATTAATTTTTCCATCTTTACAATTCTGACTTGTTTCTGCATAAATAGAAGATGCAATTTGTGCTCTGTAGTGTGCTTAGTTATCTGCATGCTGGTTCATTCTAGTTTATCCAGAATGAGTAAGTATTTCTGTTGAAAGCATCTCAGAAAACTTTCTCCCTACGTGATTAAAAAAGATGTTGTGAAGCCCAGTGTTTTTACTGACAAATGTTAATAGTACAGGGGTTAGTATTGGTGTCAGTTCTAGCTAAAGAGCTCACTACAGCCAGTCCAATCTTCCTTTAAGTTTAGAAGAAAAATACATTCTACAAAAGGAAATAAGTAGTCCATTTCCCTCTGCAGAGCTCAGCACTAATTAAAACGTTCTTAATTTGGTTTAGTTTAATTCACTTCAAAAATGAACTTACTTTAACCAAAGTAACACCACTGTAATTCTGAGTAAGACTGTCCACACAGGGGATTTGTGGATTTTAATGAATTCACCTTGAATTCATGGCTTTTTTGGGCTTTGGATAATTTTATTGACTGTGACAAGTCTCTGCATTGAGAAGTGAAGCTCTTTTGCTGTGCCAAAAAGGGCAAGACTGTAGCCATTTATTGTAATTCATGCTGCCTGGATTAGCCATAAAGAGATTGTAAAAGCAACAAGAGCAGGAAAGGATGAGAGACACGGCGAGGTTTTCCCACAGCCGCTCTGCATTGCTGCCGGCGGCACCGGTGCGGCCCCTGCACACACTCAGAACAAGTCCCTCGGCAGCCCGGCCTTCCTGCGTCCCTGTCACACAGACACTCCGGCTTCGTGGCTGTAACTGCTACTCAGGAACCTCATCATTTGAGTTCTCACCAGACAAGAGCTGGTCTGGGTCAAATACAGACCCCTTTGGAGGGAGGCAAGTTTTGCTAGGAGATCTGCTTCCGAGAGCAGGGCTGCCCTGTCTGAAGCCCTGACCTCTTTACTTGACAGCCGTTGAGTTCAGTCCTTCACAAGCTTCCTTGGCCCAGTGTTTTCGGGAAGCCACTCAGTCACATGCACTTCAGTTCTCCATCTGCAAAACTAAGGCCCAATTTACCGAGGTCATAAATTCTGTGGGGCAAGGGCTGCTGTCGGGTGCTGGCGCAGTGCCCGTCCCAGGGCACCTTTGCTCTGCCTGGACTCTGCCCACGCCGCTCTCATAAATAAACATGGCTGTGCAACTAGAGGCATGTGTATATGGTTGTATATATTGCTCAGGAAAAGCAGCTGATTCCTCAGGGAAGGGGAAATACCAGCTCCAAAAGCTGCCCTTTAGGGTTTGACATTTCCATTCTTCGTAAGCTGATTACTGATTCCTGCAGTTCATATGATGTTTTCTCAAAGAACCAATAAAACCATTCAGTCTTTTTTTGGCCTTAAATATTTAGTCTTTGTTCAGGCTTTATTTTTCCCTAGGATTTGTAGAACTAGCACCAGACTTAATGTGTGAAAACTCTATGCAACTTAAGAGAAAATGCTGAAAGCAAGCTAAATGTTAAATGCATTGCTTTCTTTCATTTGCAGATTTTTCTCATTTAAAAGTTAGATTTACAAAGCCCAGGACCTTTAAGATCTGCTAATTTTACAATATTTTTCAAAACAATAGTACTTCCCTTATTCGGGAACAAATGTTAAACCAAATAAAAAGCAGGATATTTAATGGCTTCTACGTTTGTTTCACAGATCCATGCAGTTGTCTCTGTCCTGATTTTTATCTTTCAGAAGGTTGAGCTGTGTTTCTGGGTTTATGGTGAATGTGTGTTGTGGAATGATGTAGTTTACTAGGTAATAAAAATTATGCTCATCTTCTTTTTAACATTTCGGATTATGCAGCAGTAATAATGCTACACAGCATTTTTTTAAAAAGTTTTCATACAAAAGCAATTGTCCTAATGAAATATATTGTTCTCTTTAAAGTTCTTGTGAGAGAAGTGATAGTTGTAGGCAACCCAAATACAGCGACTAGATGCTTACAAACCTTCTTTAACTCTTTTCTGTTAAGTTGTCTAATTAGCGTAATTAGGTTAAAGTCAGAGCAGTTGTTTCTAACCTGTATTTAGCTTACATTTTATTGCCTCTTTTTGAGCCTGGATGAAGAGACTGTGTGCCTGAAGCTGCTTCTTCCAGCCATATCAGTCAATCTCATAAAATACATGGCCTCACCCTACTGATCTTGATCCTTTTTTATTAAAAAAATGTATATGTAGACCTTTAAAATTAAGTGTGCCTGACATGAGGACTTGCTTGTGAAGAAGAAGGAAGACTGGCAGCATGGGATAAGAATTTTGTGTAGCACAAAGCCTATTAGCCTCCATAGAAAACCTCTTGGTGTTGCCACTTTGTGTAACGTGGTAAGAGGAAAGTGCCTTCCCCATAAGGGCAGCTCTATCTCCTGACCAGTCCCCATGAAATACTGAAGTCGAACCCTGCTCGCAGTAAGTTTGCTCTTTTAAAACTTGTTGGTGTGTTGATGGCTGAGTTGAAATAAGTCCCCTTGGCTACATGCATCTGCCTCTATAGGATACCAGCTGTAACAACAGGCATGTGGGTCCTTCAGCCGGACGGAATCACGTCTGCCGATTTACTTTGTGGGGTAGCATGTGTGGCCCTCGTATCCCAGGGGAGTCTCCCACTCTTAAGAACTTGCAGTGATAGTACTGCTGCTTTCCACAGCCATAATCAGATAAATGCTCAGTAGATTTTAAAAGAAGGAGACATGTCACCAGTGGTCTTTTTTAATCACATCTGGGATCTGTCATTGTGCAAATCTGGACTATTTAATTGGACAAAATTGTTTCTTGGTTCTCAAAAGCCTTTTATATATATCATCATCCAAAAGAAATGAATGAGTGCTACAACCCCCTTCCCTTGGAAGATAACACAGGAGGCTCTGGGGAGCATGACTGTATTAGTAAGTCAGGACAAAGTGCGAGGCTGTATATATATAGCTGACAGCAGCCCTGGTATTTAACTCCTGTGCTGTCCTTGGCTGTGCCCGTACAACCCTGCTTTGGGACAGAGCTGGGTCCATTGAGTCGAGCCACATGATGGTCTGTTGCTGTCATTAGGCAGTTGTGTAATCAGGTCTATCTAGACAGATCATGCCACTACCCTTGATAAGAAAAAGGCATTTTAGGGACAGTCCTGGCATTCCTGGCCACTTCACTTTTGCAGGAGTGCTTTTGGAAGCACGCCATTTCGCACTGAAGAAGCAAAGCCTCCCCAGGGGTGCTTGCAGAGCACCCTGATTGCTGCTGGTGCAGTGAACCTCACACCTCGGTTTGCTGTTCCTTTAAGCCGTGTCCGATTCCAAACCACTCTGTAGCCCTGAAACAAGCAGCACAGTTGAACAAAGAGCCTGCAAACAGGGACAGCGCTGAGAGCAAGTTTCATAACCGCTGTCCCCCACTGGGAAAGGCAGTCCCAAGCCAGTGAGCCTTGCCAGGCAGATCCAACATCTTTTGTCCATTTGGACGGAAGACAAGACCAAATGCCGGGCTCTCCTGTAGGGAAGGTTTTGCAGGTCCTCTGAAGCTGCTTCTTGCTGCTGCTCAGTTTAAGCTCAGGGCGAAGCATGGAGGATGTGAAGGAAAAGAGCAAATGCAAAAATTTCCCCCCCCCTTTGAGAACCTGTGTTGCTTTTAAGCAAAGGAAAAATGTGCACTGAGAGTGAGAAGTCTGTCTTCTCTGCTATAGCAAGCAACCCACTTCAGATGAGATTCATCTAAGCAGAGAAATTGTTAGAGCTGGAGCTTTCCTAGGAGTGATGGGTGAGGTCCTATGGGAGCAGTGAGTTTGTGCACCTCCAGCTACATCCCAGACACCATTTGGAGTTGCTGATGGTGAGCAGGCTGGTGCAATGGTACTGGCTCTCACACTTTTCCCAGCAGTCTGTGGCTCTGGGTTGATTATATGATCTCCTAACAATGTTTCTCCTATACGATGAGTTCTGTGTGTGGTGCTCCAAACTGATGGGTTTCCCCATTCTCCCCCGTTTGGTAACTCCCAGTTCCCCAGCTTAGGTGGCTCCAGCACCCCTCTGCATTCTCCCCATTCAGGGCGTCTTACCTCCACCAGGATCTCCCTTCCTGGACTCCTTAGCCAGCCCCATCTCTCTTTGTACATTATTCATCAATCCTGTCTCACCTCACTCTATCTTCCTTCCCCCGACTCCTTTTATCACTCTAGCTCCATTTTTCCAGCTCCTTCCCCATCCTGATTTTCTCTTGTGGCCTGGATGGGGCACAGCATTGACAGACACCTTGTCCCACTTGTTCTCCCCCTCTCTCTTAGTCTCGTTTTCATCTGCTCTGCTTTTCAAGTCTGTCTATCCTCTCAAAAGGTGCTGAGGTATTGGTGAAGGCATGAAACACTGACCTGGAAAACACCAACATTTTTTTTGTTTCTTTTTTGCTGATCTTACTGGTTAAGCATTTGAATTGTGGCTGGTATTTCTCTGTAGCAGATGCACTGGGGAATTTCAGCTCAAGCAGGTGAAGGTTTGTGAAGCTGGCGGTGCTCAGGAGGAGGCTTTCTCCACAGGCAGTCAGCTCTAGCTGTGGCTGGCCTCACCTCTGCTCTCAGCCTTTTTTTTGCACTAGCCTTTTACTTTCCACATCCACACTGTGCCTAGCTCCATTTACATGGGCATGCTTGACAACGTGATGCTGTGGCTTTTACCACGTCACCAGATCTGTCCCCTGGATGCTGGGCCTTTTGCAGCGCTCTCCTGGTACCAGCAGGTTTTTGGCAGGGGCTGGTCTAGCTGGGCAGGCTGTGCCTGGGCCTGAGACCCAGCAGGACAGATGCTGAGCTGAGGGCTGCTGTGAGGCAGAGGGCATGATTCACCTTTAGATGAATACTTGAGTATTCAGCTGGCTGAATTTAAAGCACTGAATCAAAAAACCCACACTGGTAAAATCTGTTCAAGTGCCTGGAGTTGTTCAGTGTGTTGCTGCTTTCCTCTTCTGCAGCAAGGCACTGGCCTTTCAGGCACACTGAGTGTAAAGAGCCTCACAGCTTTCAAATTTACAGCTGTCCAAATCAAATGTGTGAACTCAATGGAGTTTGTTTATTTAATTCTGCTTTATAATACACTTAACTTGATACCAAGTAAAAGAAATAATCTGGCAAAGACATCATTTAAACAGTTTAATAAGGTCTGGATGACTCATTTTGTTTGAACAAATGGATTATTTTGCAATCAGGCGTATAAATGTTAACCAGCTTTATTTTTAGTTGAAAATGTCAAGAGGTCAGAAACAATTAAAGCAACTGTAAGGTGGGAGTCCCCAGAGTTTGTGTTCTCTTGGATTTACACCTTACTAAAATTGCTTTTATTGCAGCTTAGCGACTTACTAACATTTTCCTGATAAGATAACGGGAAATGACTGTGTAGGCATATTTACTGGTAAGAAGAGATTAGCCTCAAACAGAAATGTAGCATACTTTTCATTTTAACAGAACAAGAGCTGGAAAACTGAGATGATCTGCTTTTTCCTTGCATGATTTGAAATGTAGTGATTGTATTTTAGGAGGAATGTCTGACCTGTCTTTCTCATCAGCTCGAAATTCAATGTTTTGAATATCAGCTACAAGCTATTTCATGCTGCAGTTCCCCCTTTGAAAGTTTATTGTGTTTAGAGAAAAGAGAATGTGATGTTTAAATGCAAAGAGCTGCTAACTGCAGCTCAGCAACAGGACAGCTTCAGGAACAGGAATTGGGGTGTCAGCAGGCACTGCTGTTGAACCTGTCCCTAGCAAGCTGTGTGCTAGTGAGGCTGGAGGCAAATTCAGAGGAAAATGTGCCTTCTGCTGGTTCTGATACCAGGGGGTTGAGATTTATTGGCCCTGTGTAATTATGCAGCATGAGCTCATTGATGCAGCATCCTGCTCAGCCTGTCCCTGGTGTACCTGATGCAGCAGAGGTACCACCGGAGTCACCTGCGGGGCCACCACCACTTGTGGGGCTGCTCTGCTGGGGTCACCATGGAGCTTGTGTGATCCCAGGAGGACGGCAGGGGCCAGTGGCCCAAGGGGGGATTGGACCCTGCAGAGCTCTGCGCCACGGTGCTGGTGGTGATGGGCAGTTCCAGCGGGTGCAGTATGTGGCTCTGCCTGGTGTGGCATCAGTGCCACAGACTGAACCACACCTCGTGCTCTCGCTGCTGTCGCTGCCTGATGTGCTGCTCGTTCCCAGCCGGAATACCTGGGTAACCGCGTGTTCTCTGTAACAGGTCCGGATCGAGGATGACATCGCAGTGACAGCCAGTGGAATGGAGCTGCTAACGTGCGTCCCACGTACTGTGGAAGAAATAGAGGCTTTCATGGCAGAAGGCCAGAGCGGTGCCAAGTCATTTGACTGCCTCTCCAGCCAAAAGCAGTAAACTTCAGGATGGTACTTACTGTCTCACACTAATCAGCCATCGTTCTGATTTAATGCTGCAGCATATAAAATAAAATGCATCCAATTCTTAATAGCAAGAGAGGCAGGCAGGCTATTAACTGGAATGATTCCTTCATTAAAAATGAAGGTAGAAGGCTTCAGCACTTGATATCCAGGTAACTCAAGCACTGCTGCTCACAATCAGCATTTTACATTGCCAGGTGCCACCTGTATAACCCTGCTGCATTATCAGTGGAGCTTATACTTCTGTCAGATCTCAGCTCAGACATGTCTTGCAATTAAATCTGAATTTTGATGATTGGGACTCTTTAAAATACCAAATGGATTATCTGAATGCTGTCAGTAGTTGTAACAATCTAAGTCCTTTTTTAAACTTCATCTCAGGTACTGTGAAAAACATAGAAGAAAAATCAGCTGTTCTTGGACAGCTATGTTCAGTGGACATAATGACACTTATATTTTTCTTACGGATCTCGATTCAGTGTCAATGGAGTAAGCAGAATCAAATTTTGATTAAAATTCATCCTTGGCATCATTTATGCTCATGACTTCGTGATCATTATGCTCTTCTGTTCCCATTCCTGCTTCTTTATCTGACCTTTCTACCAATTTGTGCCCTGGAAACTTTGACCCTTCATTAGCCAGATTTTTCTGCTCTGGGTGGTGGTTATACTGATCCTTCACACACAGCCCGATGCTTGTTAGGTTTGTCCATCTGTTTGTTCCTTAAAAGTGTAGATTGCTGTGGTGTTCACAAGCCTTAGAAATTGGAAGAAGGGAGTGTCTTTGCTGCAGGGCTCAGGGTCATTCAGCAGCATATGCTGTGCAGAATGATAGAGTTATTTTTAACTGTCCAGTGTTAGCCAGTTCAGAATGAAATAATGTAAATTTTATTTGGATACACCACAAACATATTAATAATGATCATAAAATGATCTTCCATTCATGCAAGATTTAAATTACCTAGAGAAGCCTTTCTTTACTGTAAGTGTTCATCAGCCTGCAGGAGAATAAATACATTTCTTGCATCATAAAATAGTACTAGTTGCTGTAAGTACATTAAAATAATCTTGCTCACTTCATGAACACACCAAAACTCCTGTTTGGTCTTCAGGCTCTGTTGCACAGTGTGAGTGCAAAGCCACTTCAGAAATCCCGCTGCTGTGTCAGGGGGGGACTAAGTCACAGCAGGATGTTGGGACCATTCTGGGTCTTACCACTTGCCAGAGGAGGATTTTCCCATTGTGAAGGGATTGGCTGACTTGATCATCTCAGCATCTCGGTTCTGTTGCTCACATCCTGGAGCTGGCACGCAGGCGATGGGACCGACTGAGCTTCTGGGTGCCTGCGTGCGCCTGTCTTACACGGGGTGTACAACACAACATGGGCTTGGAGAGTGTCAAAAACTGCTGTGTTGCTGTCTTTGTGCCCCCCACCTGGGACTGGATTTAGGTCTGAAATAATTTCCTTAAAAATTGTCAAGTGTTGCTCTACAGAGAGCTCTTCTTGCCGTGTGGGTTGATCTGTGTGACGAGAACCTGCTCTTTATTCTTATCAGCTTGGTGACCCATTGCTAAATAGGAAACTGCGTGTTGGACTGAAGAAACACATTGTGAAATAATTCAGGGGACTTCACTCCTTATGTCTAATGTCACTTTATTAACAAATGAGTCTATTTACTTCTTTTAAAAGGTTGCTCGGCATTGGTTTGTGAGAGGTCAATGCAGGAGGTCTCAGCTGGGAAGGGACGAGGAGGGGAGGGTACGAGATCAGCAGCCTGTACGTGCAGCTTGCAGTGCTTCCTTCTGGCTGACTGCAGGTCCCACACCTCTGAAACATAGTGCTTGTGCAGGGGACATCAGGCTTTGCTTTGGTAGCTTTGCTGGTATGAGAACACAGAAACTACACTGGCATTGCTCCAGACTTGTCTCTCCCTAAAACTCAGGAGCATTTTTCAGTGCAAGATGGTGCTCGTGGCCTCAGCCTCATTCCCTCCATGTCCAAGTGCTTTCCTGTGTGTTCCTCTGAACACACCCATGAGATTGCTTACTGCTTTGGGCACTCTGAAACCTGCTGTTGCTGAGGTTCAATAGCAGTTACTATTTCAAAGTAACACTTCACAATTTAAAAAAAAGAGGAGTTTTGGAATTGTTTCAACTAAGCTGTAACCCCAGTGTAGTTAATAGGCCTTTCCCTGCCTGTGATTAATCTTGGCACATACTGGGCTCTCTGCTGCAGAACAGGTCGAGCAATCTGGCACGCTGCAGGAGGCAGAACTGGTTCTGCTTCGACATGTACCAGCAAACAAACCCTACCACGAGTTCTAGGGGAAAACACTCCCTCACGTAACCGGCTTCTCTGTTGTTTTGCTTGCCCGAGATGTGGATGTGTTTCGGTCCGGGATGGTGCACTATCTCCCATTTCCCTTTATAAACAGGAACTTCTGACTATAAATTTTGTCCTTCCATCCAGAAGTCTGTAGTGTAATTATGGCATTCTTTTATCCACTAAAGCAAAAAGTGAATTAGAACTTTTTTTCTAAATTAACAAGGCGAGGGTCAGGGAAGTAAGCCTTTAAAAAAAAGTCAAAGTGTTATTTAATATACTTAAAATGTATTAGTGGGGGGAAATACAGGTTATGGCAAACTTTCTTTTTTACTACATTAGCATATTTTAGGCTGTTAGCTATCATGTTTTCCCAAATGCCTTTTCTCCTTGGTGCAAACAGGTTCAAATAGAGTGGCACCAAAATAACAGAAAGAGTGTTATGTGGAGCAAATTGGTGTGTTTAGAAAGGTCTGAGCCCTTCTGAACTGATACATTCTGATGGAGAAGACCTGTTCTCTTAGTGGAACAGGGAGAAAATGGAAATAAGGTTTCCTGGTGAAACATACAGTGCTGTAACGCTCCTTCTTGTAGTAACAGGCACTGTGTTCTGTCACAGACTATAGCTGTTGTTAAAAAAAAAAGTGTCAAAAGGAAAACCTAAACTTTTCCAGGCCTACACTGAAATTTTCCTGCGTAGATGTGTATTTCTTCCAGCCTTTCTTTAGGAAGAAGAGAGTTGTCCAAGTCACCTAGGTATGGGTGTTCTCCTGTGCCTTGCAGTGGAGGGGTAGGATCCAGGCGTTTTGCTGTCACACAGCCTGGGCTGCTCCACCTGGGGGCAGAGAAGGAATGCCTCGCCTCTGCCTCCTCAGCTCTCAGACTGCTGTTCTGGTAGGAAGGGGCTTAGAATGTGGACCAAGACCTTCACTGCAACCAAACTCTCACTGAGGGTAGATTTAAAATAATAATTCATTACAATCTCGGGTCCATGGCTTCACATGTTAAAGTGATGTGCTGCACACAGCGTATGTGCTTCCCTAGGCAAACACAGCACGTGCAGAGACTGCCAGGCCAGAAGTGTCACTGTGCAAACACATGACTTCTCATAACTCAATGGTTTTGTTTTAAACAAGAGGGAAGTGGAATCAGAGCTACTGTCAGGAGTAACAGGTGAAGTCACCCTCCAGAGCACCAGAAGGAGTTATTACTCCTACTTAAAGAGAATTAAGAAATCATTTTCACCAAAACCAGAAACAAATGCCAGAGATTTGGAGCCCCTGTTCTGGTTATTAGGGGAGGACCCCACATCAGCCTGTCAGACCAACTGCAGGACAACAGGGCCACATAGTCCCAATTCACAGAGCAACCAGGAAGGAGACTACATCCTGCCTTTTGCACCAGAGTAGCTGCACGGTTAACAAATAAGATGCTTTCAGGTCTTTTTCCTTGTAGTTTTTGGTGTTCTGTTCCTCCTCCTTTAACTGCAGTACATTTGTAGTCTTAAATTTCTTTTTTTTTTTTTTTTGTTAAATCAGGAACTCAGACAAAACTGTAATAAGTGTCTCATTCTTTCCACTGAGTAAAATCCTGAGTGTAAGACAGGAATTAAGACTATTGCACTGGTTTCTCAAAGATAGCTGCTTGAGGTGGGCACCTCTGCATTTGAGGGAAATAAAAAAGGGACAGGAAAAATGAAGCCAGCACTAGAAGCAAAAGGTTTTTATTAGCTTCTGATATTTTGACCCTACCTACTTAAGCTGCAGCTAGAACCAAAAAATGTATCTTTGTAAAAAGACTAACATAATCCAAAACAGTCCATAAAAGTTTTCCTCATGTATTAGATGTTTAAATTCAAAAAGAACTTTTCAAGGTTTCACTTTCTAACAGCATCTTCATAGAGATAATATCCAAGTTCTCTTCCTAAGTACAGATACAAGGCAAACAAGCATCCTACAAATAATCTATGGAAAAAGGTAGTGTAGAAGGGAAATTAAGACAGTGTAATAATCCACTAGCCAGACACACAGGTTAAATGTAACACAACCATACAATCAATGAAATATTTAAAAATGAAAATAAATTAAGGTTACATCAAAGTTCCTGCTTTACTCTTATTGTTTAAATCCTCACTATAGTACATACCACTGCATTATGGATAATGGCAAAGACTTAGCACTAACATTAAAAAAGTTGCTATAGAAAAACTTTTATGAAAATAAAACAAAACTGAAAATACTCCTTCACACAACTGTATGATGGCTATAGAAATTCCACTGAATCAGTTATTCAGACTAGGGCCATTTATTTTTGAAATCACTGTGAATTTCTGAAAGATTTTGGTTGCAAATCTGAACAGCCATGAAAATGGAGATGAATATCATCAAGCAGTGATCCACACATCTGGCTGGACAAATGCTCTTACCCCTTTCATTGCTTAGCCAAGCTGCAGTTCGTTCTCTCTGATACCCGCACCCCAGCAAGAATGCAGTTTTGCAGAACACAGATTCTGATTGTATTTTCACATTTTCTGAAAAACAAAATCTTGTTCTAAGGCCCCAGTCACAGTGTGAGCAATGTGAACACAGGCTTAAAAGGCTTTGTCAGCGTGCTGCTTTACCTCTTGTACGTGATGCTTCAGAGTCATTTGCCGTTTGGAAGCCTCCTGCCTCTATGTATCCTCACAGCATATTGCTACTTTTGTAGAAGACATCAGTAAGCATCCCAGGTCACTGCTACTACTCCCTCCTCATTAACTGGAACTGGGCATGAAGCACCTAAGTGGTGCTTTATAGGACTCGCTCTACAGACTTAAAGTAGTGCACCAAACAGGAAAGCAAACACCTGCCACGGCCTTTGCAGGTTTGTAATATGTAATGGAGAAAACAAAGGGCTTAAATACACTACAAGGTACTTAAAAGACATTTTACCAAATAAGAGTTTCTGTGCTACAGTGAACCATCCTGCTGGATTCCTCCCATCATGCAAACTATAAGAAGGTAAGTGAACATTTCTGTGAAAATGCTATTTCCCCAATTCTAAGCTCCTTGTTGACTATGAATTTAGATCTGCATTTATTAGATAAATCTTTTAGAGGAGAAAAATATTAAAAACAAATACCCTAAGCAGTTTCTGGTTTAATTGTATCAAATCTTCAGTGTTAAACCTAAAAAGAAAATCTCCATAAAATAATGGTTAAAAGAACAGAGTTTTTGCTTGGTTACTGCGTGGGCGTTGCAGACAGGCTGCACCTCGAGAGTTCATTTCGTAAGGCTGCACCAGTGTCTACTGTCCACTGTTTTCTGGGTTTGCTGTGGTGGTTTCAGTGCCAACAGGTTGCACATTGTCTGCGAGATTGTGCGCGTGCTCGAGGAACAAGTCTTTCAGTACACTCAGCTCCTTGGTCAGGAGCTTAATTTTTGCCTCTAAACGTTCATTTTCTTCTTTGAGCTGGTTGACCCTTTGCAGCGTGTCTTGTGCTTTCTGCTTGCTTTTTAACCGGCTCTTTTTCACTGCCATGTTGTTCCGCTCTCTGCGCTTACGATACTCATCACTGTTTCTATCCACAAAGGTATTTTTCTTCCCCTGTTTGCTCGGAGGCACAGCTTTGCCTCCGCCACCAGGACTAACGGGCACCAGCTGGGGAACCTGCTGCAAACCACTGGTGTGTGCTTGGGTGTGAATCACGCTTACTCCGTTGGCATCTGTAGCGGTGTTCTGTTGGGATGTCTTGCTCATTTGGACAGGCTCTTCTTGGACACAACAGAATTTATCAGGAGACTGAAAACTTGTTAAGGTGTTTCCAACAGGTCTTTACATGGATTGAGGGCAAGGTGAACCTAGTAGGAAAGAAAAAAAAGTGCTATTAAAGGTACTGGCTTCAGCTACAATCTTACACATTGGTGGCTTCAGCATAAGGTACTGATGGTACATCTGGCAATAACACATCACAACTGTGCTCGAAGTGGACAAGCTGCCAACTGCATTTCAGAAGCCTCTCGAACGTATTTGGATTGGAAGGGACTGTTACTGGGTCATCTAGTCAAGCTGTTTGCATTGTTCACTGGCTTTACTCAGTTATTCCAAAGCCATCCCTGATGGATGGGTGTCTAGCCTAGCCTTGAATATCTCCAGTTTCACAACCTCTGTCTTGGCAACAGGTTCCTCTGTCTAACTTTTCCTCCAGTTATATAATTTTCTTAATTTTCAGACTGGAGTTTTCCTTCTGCAGCTTAAACCTATTAACAGCCTGACTCTTGACCAACAGGGGTACTTGATCCTTGTCCTCTTCAGACCATCCCTCTGGGTGCACACACAAACTCCTCCCTGGTCTCTCTTCTCTGGAGTGAGGGTGCTCGGACTGTCCACCTTTCCTCAATCATCTTGCAGCACTTGCTTTGGAAGATGATGTCCAAACTGATGACTCTTTTTTCCACTAGTACTGAGTGGAAAAAATAATCTATGGAAAAAGGTAGTGTGCTGCAAAGGTTGTGACTAAATGACATTAAAGGAACCCCTTCAACCATAAGCAAGGTAAGACAAGGTAAGCCTGTAATGAGCAGGTGGGACTGGAATGCAGGGTCACTTAAGAATCACTACATGGCAAAGACCAGGGACTGCTGCCACCCATAAAAGACAGCAGCCATAGCTGACTCGGCCACAAAGTATGTTCCCCTGCTGTAGCTCCTGTGCCAGTCACTGTCCACTCTCCTTTCAAGCAGACAAACAGACCTGATGACCTGATGAGCAGGACACCCTCTCACCTGACTCATGCTCTCCCGCTGCCAAGGTCAGCCTGCTCCTCGCCCTACTGGTGACACAAGGAGGACTCCACCACAGCTGCTGCAGGGACATGGCCCTGGCAAGGCTAACAGCTGCTCCCCTTCTCTTCCCATCTCACAGGATGACCTCCTAAATGTCTAGGAGAGAAGTCTGGGAGAGAAGAGGGAAAGGGCAACAGGGTTGTTCTAAGGTCTTGAAACACCTGCCTGTGGCTCCAATGAAAAGTACTCAGTGATCAGTCAAGCAAGAGTTGTTTTCTTGTCATGTTAAAGAAAAGTCTCTGGCATAAAACAATCATACCCCAGATGAGACTGCAGTGCAGCAGTGCAGTGCTGTGCTCTGTCACACACATACATGCAGTAGCATACAACTCATGTTCACCGTCCTCGAGAGGAGCCGCTGGGAAAGCCGGCAGCTGAAGGCAGGGGTGGGCAGTGCGAACCACCCAGTACGGGCCGTGTCCAGCCCGGGGACTGAGGCTGGCATCAGGAGCAGCGCAAGAGGTGGATGACTGCACTCCTGTGTCAAGCTGATGAATGGATGTGGTGAGATGTAAACGAGCTGCTGTGTGTCACTGGTCATTCTAAACTCACGGGTTCATCAGCTGTTTACTGTTCTTGTTTGTTTTCCCCAGCAGCCTGAGTTGCTGTTTTACCTTCTGTTAGGCCATCGTTAACAAGGTGACAATTCTGCTGTCCAGATCAAGTGCAAATTTACTTCCATGAGGGAACCAGCACAAGATGCAGCTGCAGAGTGTGGCTCAGCAGAATTCACAGAAAAGCCTAGTAAGTTTGGCTTTAATGTTATTCAAAATTAAAATGCTCTGTCACCAAGAAGTCTTCTCACTTGAAACAAGTGAAGAAGATGTGCAAGTACACCCATAGCTCTCCTGTTAAGAAATTTTCATCTTTCAGGACAGAAGGAGACCATCAGCTCTCTGATATCTGTACAGCTAAATCTATATACATATACATGCCTGATCTTTGTATTTAGTATTTTCCTAATTTCAGCTCTTAAAGCAACTTTTGCACACCACATTGAAGTTTCAGATTCTGACTGAATAAGCAATTTGGTTCAGCAGTTGAACTGAATATGCAGCTAACGAGGTGTCACTGTGCACAAATACCACAGGGGCAGAGCCAGCTGCAGCAGCAGTGCATGTGTGACTGCACAGACGTTTTTACTCAGGATGCAAGTGTACACTCCTCTTGGAGCACACACACTGGCTTTGTCTCAGCTTTATTTTTAAATGCAGGATCTCTGTAGCCTTCAAAGAGTATGTAGCTCAGCTGTTAGGTTGCTTCCGACAACTGAATTTTCCCACTAATTTCTGGCCATCTTTTCGAAGTCAGACAGAACGCTCTCCTGTCCCCTCTATTTCAACACGTTACAGGGCTGGCTCTCTTCGTGCAGACAGCCTGGTGAAGTAACCCACACCACTCACACGATCTGCTTATTGGGCTTCATGAGATGCCACAGAGGAAGGGGTGGCTCCTGCCCCCGAAGGCACCCCACCCAATGTGTAATAAGTTTCTTCATATCACCAGGTTCCATGTGCTATTTCTCTCTATACTATTGAAACTATTTAATATTGCTTTAACGTTTCCTTCAGATCTCTATCAAATTCCTCTGAAGTTCAAAGGAAAAAATTATTTGTTTCATTGAATTGAATTTTAATAGAATATATTAATTAGGCAGTACACTGATATGAGCAGAAAAGGCCTCTCAAGTGTCACACCTCTCAAGCAAGTGTTCCAGCCCTGCTAGAACAGATCCCCTTCAATTCCTTCCCACTGGAACTCATTCATTTTGTATCAAATAACTGTTTCTTGAGTGAGACAGGCTCTTATCTGGCCAGGTGATCCGAGCTCTTACCTGGGAGAGATGAAACCTAGATTCCTGTCCTACTCCAACTAATATTTATGCAAAGCAAGTAGCACTAACTGTACTGTATCACAGATAACCCAGGAGTGGTAGGTTACTAGTTGAGGCTTAAAACTAGTTTTTCCCCCTGGGTATCTGGAGGCTGAACCTCTATTACCAATTGTCAGTTCTTCAGCAGAAGGATGAGAAGGAAGGATACCCTGGATAGCGACAGGTGCTGTGGAGCATCCTTCAGGAAATACTGCAAGGAGACTGAAAGGCAGCAGGTATGAGACATAAGGCAGAGGCTTTCAGGAAGGGTGAGGAAAAGGACACAATAACTGGGAGAGGCCACAAGTGTGGTGAGGCAGATGGGTCTCAGAGTTCATGTCTGACACTGTGCCACACAATCACAGCTTCTCCTCTCCTCTCTGCAAACAGGTTGGTTTCCTGTGAAGGGGTGATAGCCCCAGCATGGCAGGAGGCAACTCCTTGGAGAGCCATCCAAGTTCCCGAGCATCTTGTTCCCATAAAGCTGTTCACTGGCTTGAGCTCAGCAACAGCCCTAGGCTGGTTCCACCCAGCACATGGTAATGTTTCCAGTGGCCAGTTAGAACTGCCTTGTTCTCTCCTTGGGCCACCAACTGGCCACCCAGGACACCAACTGGCCACCCACTACAGCAATAACAGCTGGTAACTCAGAGGTGTCTTCTCGGGCAGAGATGTTTCTTACTGTTTGACAGCACTCCTCGGGGACCACAGAGACTCCCAAGCAAATCAAGGCCTTTATTATCTTTCCTTTCACACACACACAAAAAAATTAAACTTCCAAATGTTTGCTTTGGCAAAAAAAACAAAAGATGTGGTTTAATTTGTTAATTAAATCAGTATTTTTTTAGCAGCAAAAAATACAAAGCGCTTCTCTCCGCTCCTTTTCTGAGATGTGACTGTTAATTCTGACCATTAGTCAGGATGAATTTATTGCACACATCCACTCAGCTGTCTTGTCTAAGGCAAGATCAGTCCCAATCTGAACAGCAAGAGGTGGCCTCCCTTCCCTTTGACTTCAGTAGGAATACCCCAGTAGGATCTGACTCCAAATCCAGATGACCCTTGCTGAGCGCCGGGAGGGCCCAGTCCTGCGTGGTCTGCTGCACGCTCCCAGGCACGTTAGCAGAGTTGATGGCAACTCACACGCTGAAGGCTAGGCAGCAAGTTTCTACAGACTATCAGCTGTTGTCAGAGCTGACAATAGCACTTTCCCATATTTTTTTTCACAGAATCTCCTTTTTTTTTTTTCTATACACCTTAAAAGAGAAATGCACTCCAACGTCCTTAAAAAAAATGTGCTTGGCACATCTATCGCAGGTATGTTAATTGCCAGGTAGCAGCACTGACGCCAGGAGGTCCGAGGCATGGCTTTGTTTCCCTCTTTTCAGTACAACAAAGGTGGCTCTTTCTAAAGAGGAACTAATTCCTTAAATCCCAAAGTTTTTCCAAGTACGATTTCTGTCTCTCTGCGGAAGCACTGCCGCCGGCACGGCTGTTACCGAGGGGAGCACCGAGCTCTCTCGGTGGCTGCTATTTCCCACCGGACGTCAGAGCTGAAGCCAGCTCAGGCCTCGGGGACCGACCAGTTTGGGAGGCGGCATCGGGCGCGACACAGCCTGTCGGGAACCTGCCAGGTCTGTCAAGCCACGGACCGCTCCGCTGGGGCGCCCGGTGAGCCGGGCACCCCTCGTCACAGCACGGCGCTTCAGGGCAGCTCCTGGAGCGCGGTGACCGGCACCGGCGGGTGACAGCCCCGGCTCCAGGCCTCTCCCCAGGCCGGGCACACTCGGTAACGGCCGCGGCTTGCGTAAGGACCGCCTACCCCGCTGTCAAGAGAGCCTGGAGGCGCCTGGGCCCGGCCCCGCTCCCCCAGCCGCGGGGCGGAGAGGCCCGGCGACGCCGGAGCTACCGCGGGGACCGGGCCCGCCCCGCCCCTCCCTTTCCCCGCGGGCCTGTGGCGCCGCCGCCACCGCCCCCCGCGGCGGCCCGTGGCCCGGGGGCCGCCCGTCCGCGGCCGCGCTGCTCCTCCTCCCCGGCCCGTGCGGGGCGCGGGGGTGCCCGGCGCTGCCAAGCCGTGACTTCACCGGGGGAGGGGAGGGGAGGGGAGGGCAGCTCGGGCTGCCCGCCGATTGCATCATGCGCTCCCCTGCGCGGCGCCCGCCGCGGCACCCGCTGCGACACGGCGGGAGGGTGGGAGGGAGGGAGGCGGGCGAGGGCCGGCCCGGCACCGGCGCGTGTGTCCCCCCCCCGCGCGCCCCGGCCCCCCGCACGGCCGCGCTTACCTGTGGCGGCGCGAGCGGGCGGTGGCGGCGGCGGGAGGGGCCGGGCCGGGCCCGAGCCTCTTTCCTTAACGTGCGGCGCGCGCGAGCGGCGATTGCGACACCCGCCCGCCCCGTCGCCAATCGCCACCCCGCCCGCCGCCGGGATGATGCAATAGCCGCTCTGATTGGCAGCCGGCGCGGCCAGTCAGGCCGCCGGCACTCGAAGGGCGAGGCCGCGCGGGGGGGCGCTGTTTGCTCCCGTGGGGCTGCTCCTCGCCTCGCGCGCGAGGGGCGGTGCTGGCTCCGCCCGCCGCATCGGGAGCGCGGGGCGCCGCGGGGTGTCGCGGCCTGACCCCGGCCTGGTGCTTTGGTGCCGTGCAGCCGGGGTGGGGGGGACCCGCCGCACGGCCACGCGTGTCCGCGGCGCGGCTGGCTGCGCCCCGGCCCAGCCCGCGGGCGCCATCTTCCCGCTCCAAGAAGGAGAGGGCTGGAGGAGGCGGTGTCGGGAGAGTTCTTCCCCCCGCGGCGGTCGTGTGCCCCGCGGGCTGCGGGGAGCCGGTGGCACCTCGGGACGGGCCCCGCACCCCGCTCTGCCCTCAGCCTGAGGGGAAGAACCGAACCCATGTTTCCCGGGGACCTTCCCCTCACAGGCACCGCGGCGATCTCATCCCGGCCGCCCCTGAGCGAGAGGGCAGCCGCGGCTCCCCCGAGACCGCCGCCGGCTGGGCAAGGCTGGGTGGATCCCTGGGAGCCCCTGGCACGGAATCGGCCCGCGCCCCACGGGCTTCAGAGTAGATGGTGCTGTGTTTCTGCACTGATTGGCATCTCTTAGTTGCTCCTGGGCTGTTAATTAACGCCTGGCAGAGTATTTCCGTCTCCATCTAGCTGCTGTGCGGTTTGCCTCTGCGGGATGTTGTGGAGATAGGGGGAAGGAAGGAGGGAATACCGAAGACATCAAATAGAACTGTAACTGTTCTCTTGACAGCAGAAATTATGGCAAATTCCTAAGTTTCGTAGATTGTTAGTTAATTTTCCTTTTAAAACGTCTTAAAATAAAAAAGCTAAACGCAGGCAGATTAAGAACTACCTAGATCAGTGAATTAAATGTGATAGGAAGGTTATGCACCATTTCATGGGTATGTGTTTGTTATTATAAAATACTTCACTTTTTGCAGAAAAGAATTTTTGACCCTTAATATTTTCCAGACACTTTGGTTCACATCTCCTAAACTTTGCCTAAACAAGCACAGTATAAAAATATGCTTGCATTTCTTAAGTTGTATGTGTGCAGGATGTGTTTGTAGCTCTTTGAATGGGAATACACACTTCAGTGCACAGATGTACATATTTGCAGTGGGCAGTTCTGAAAATCATCAGTTTATAGGGTAAGCAAGGTTTGGACAAGTTTAGTTGGGCAGACAGTGAAAACTGTAGTGTGGAAAAAGTCATCTCTGTTTAAATGCAGAAAGAAAAAGTGCCACTTCGTGTGCTACTCCAGTTTAGCACATAGACCTGCTTGGGAAATGTTTTATGTCTGCAAAAGAAATGAGAAGAAACAGATTTGTAAGCATAGTTGCAGAGCCCTGGAATGTAGATATAATTATTTGTATTTGCCATTTTTATGACTGTCTGATGTTGTGTAGGGGTTTTGTTGTTTTTGCAAAGCCCTGTGGAAAATAAACCACATTTGCAGAAGAATTCTGAAGATTAGTCTGGGCAAACAGTTTTACTCAGTCATTACCATGAAGATACTGTTTCCTTGTCAGTCATCAAGCATTTGTTTTAACATGGCTAATGTTTTTCTGTTTCGCAGTTGAAACTGTTACATTTTCTGAGACAATGACTCATCCATCTATAGCTACAGCAAAATTCCAGGTGAGCATTAAACACATTATCCTCTGCTCACAATCCTTAAGTAAGTGTGTGCTCTTAGGGTGCTTTCCTAGGATTTTAGAGCATTTTATGACCATTCATTCATTAATCCCCATCAAAGAAAGCTGAAGAAAATTAAATGTAGAGCAGCTTATTCTCATAGAGTCTGATTATTTCAAACATGAAAGCCCATGCATAGTTCCATGCACACAGGGCGCTCCAGCGCTTGGTTAGCATTGTATCCTGTTACAGGAAAACCATCACACAGTGTACTTCAGTGTTTGCAGGATTTTTTTTTTTTTCCCCACAGCATTACAGTAAAAGTAGAACATGATGGAAGCGGTCTGAAAAATAATCATAGAAATATATGGGCAACTGTTCTTGAGATGGGAGACTGAAGTACACACCTTGAGTGCTTATTTCCAAGTGACATGAGCTGTGCAGTAGCTCTGGAGTCAGTGTTGCAAGCAGACTGGTCACTGCTGGGATGGAGTCCTTTTCACTCTGATTCTGGATGTGTTCCTATAGCAACAGTCTACCTATAGGACTATAGAGAATATTGTAATAATATCTCATTTTCTCATGCATAATTCAGTCTCACAATTCTTTAAAAACTTTAGTTCTTAAAAAAATTACACAGGTATTCAGCATCTTCAAGTAATCTACAGCAAATCACAATTAGAGGCAGAAAGGCTGTTGAGGAAATAGAAACTATCTGTAGGAATCGGAGGCAGAAAGTGTAAAGGGAAGAGGAGCCTCTTGAGGTAAATGTCCCTGTTTGTTACCCACTCCCTATGTTCCCTTAACACTTAAAACATTTACGTTCTCTGCAGCCTTCTGCTTGCAGTGTGAAAACTATTTTGTCACTGTTTGAATCATTTCTATTGTGTCTGATCCCTGTGTTTATGCTTGTTACCTCTGTCTTCCTGAGCAATTATTTCTTTGTCCTAAAATAAAAACCATATAAACACACTGGACTAAGACCTGAGCTTTAAAGAAGTAAGTAAGTATTCAACTCTCTGCCTCCATTTCCCTCATGGATAAGCCCTCACTGGATTTTTTACTTCAGACTTGCCCACTTCAGTTAAAGGTTTAGTTTTCATACATTATGCTACTGCATAGTTTTTTCCCTCTGGTCTAACTCTGTGCCTTTAAATTCTTCTAGATGAGAAGTCAGTCATTTCCTTTCCAGTGATTTAGGAGGGAGGAAAATAAATGTATTTGTATATATATTTCACAAGTGGAAATAAATAGGCCCCTTAGATAAAAACACACTGTTCCAGGCTGTGATGTAAAGTGTGTTAATGTATTTGAGGGCAAATGCACTGAATTATAACAAAATAAAAGTTTTTTCTTGGTAAATGCTATCCCTATTCTTTCAACCTAGATTTGTTCAAAACTGAACAGAAAGACTTTTTTGAATATGATTGCATTCCTTATAGTCACCAAGCAGATGACACTCATTCAGGAATATCCCAGAAATACAAAGTCTGTTATAGAGTTTTTCCCTGATCTTCTTATTGCAAACCTCCCTTCTCTTCAGAGCCCTTGCATTTTGGTATTGCAAGAATTACTTTTTGCATTCAGGACTGACCTGCACCAAGACCAAAATCCTATTGTTAGAAATCTAAATTTTGCAGAGCTGAGGTTATAAAAGCTTCAGTAAGCAGAAGAGTTCCTGAGTTTCATGTATTGGGGATCTGGCTATATTTCAAAAAGCTATAGTTAAAAAAAAAATTAAAGTCAGGAAGCAAAAGTATTATCAATACCTCTGTCTATCTGAAAAAGCTTACACTCGTTAAACACAGAATTTGAGTGGTTTTTTTCAATCCAATTTGATAATTTAAATGATAGAACTCTTGGCTATTAATAGACAGTTTGTCAGAGGTAGCCTTTTGACTAAGTGAAGAGAAAGGAGAGGAAACATTGCCTAGTAGTGACCACTATTTCAGGATTGTACTTCTAATTCTAGCACTGACTCACTATAGCTTTGGAAAGTTACAGAGCTTTTGTTCTAGAAAATGCTAAGTAAAGAAAGGAGCCATTCTGTTCTAATAGCAAACATCCATTTTATTATAACACTGCCTGGAGTTCATTTACAGGAAAAATTCACTGCCTTTGTTCTTTCTCTCCATGCAGCTAGTAAGTCTTGCAACTAAGTACTTCCAGTTTCTAGTTCTGCATCTTCCAGTACTACTTCCCTTACTTGCAGTTATCAAAATATTAAAGTTACCCAGATATCTAGAGCTCCTCATACTTGTTTCTGAAAATAAATTAACTCAGTTACATGGGCAGAATAAAGGGAATGTTCCTCAAATGGAGGAGACAAAAAAGAAACAACAGACAGCTGTTCCCTCCCCCACATCTTCAGCAAAATTGGGTAATAGCAAAATTAATCCTGCTAACACAGAAATCTTACAGTCTGGGAAAACTAATATATTGATGATCGCTTTTACTAGAAACCCAAGCTGTCACTTGCACAGGTGTGACACGTCACGCTCTCTCCAGCTACACCTGTTCCCATTTCCCTTACAGTTTTAGGTGGGGGTCTTGCACTTCATGTCTGTTGGACTGGTTTCATCTAGGTAGAATCTGCTTTACTTTGGCCCTGAGATTTAATTCCTAAATTGCTGTATTTTTGTTTCATGCCATTATCAGGAAGTTAAACATTGTTCCACTTTGGTGGATGAGAAGCTCAGCATGAGCCAGCAATGTGCGCTTGCAGCCCAGAAGGCCAATAACCGTATCCTGGGCTGCATCAAGAGAAGCGTGGCCAGCAGGTCGAGGGAGGGGATTCTCCCCTGTACTCCACTCTCGTAAGGCCCTACCTGGAGTGCTGTGTCCAGTTCTGGAGCCCCCAGCACAAGAAAGACATGGACCTGTTAGAACGAGTCCAGAGGAGGCCACGAGCATGATCTGAGGGCTGGAGCACCTCTCCTGTGAGGACAGGCTGAGAGAGTTGGGGCTGTTCAGCCTGGAGAAGAGAAGGCTCTGGGGAGACCTTCTAGTGGCCTTCCAGTACCTGAAGGGGCTACAAGAAAGCTGGGGAGGGACTTTTTATAAGGGCAGTTAGTGACAGAACAAGGGGCAATGGCTTCAAACTGGAAGAGGGCAGGTTTAGATTAGGTATTAGGAAGAAATTCTTCACTGTGAGGGTGGTCAGACACTGGAACAGGTTGCCCAGAGAAGCTGTGGCTGCTCCTCCCTGGAAGTGTCCAAGGCCAGGTCGGATGAGGCTTTGAGCAACCTGGTCTAGTGGAAAGTGTCCCTGCTGATGGCAGGGGGGTTGGAACTGGATGATCTTTAAGGTCCCTTCCAACCCAAACCATTCCATGATTCTATGATCAGAAACTTTTAGCTAGCACTTTAGGCAAAGGTGTGTCCATTTTTGCAAGTTTCACTTTTTTGTATGTTATTCTGGTTGGTAGGCTGGGTTCTTTAGCAGTCACGTATCAGAGGCTTCTCTTTCCTAGCTACAAAGTACTTGTTGATGATAAATTTATTTTTTAGTGAAACTCTTACCCAGCCTATCTTATCCCTCACGCTGTCAGGAATTTATGCTTCAAGCCAAACCAGCTCATGTTCTCCAGTACCAATATTTCATTTCACAAGATGGTACTTTGATCTGAGAAGCCTGCCACTACAGCAGTGGCTTCTTGAGGGTTCTGGAAGTAGAAGGCCGTCTCATTACCCTGAGTAATCCTTTGTCGTCTTGTGACAATTCACTACACATAAAAATAGTCACACAAACGTGTGCTTTTTCAAAATTTAAATTATAACTGTACCATTCCCACTCTTCACAGTATTCCAGAGGACTGCTGAGAAGATGACCAAAGTATTTTAAGTAAATAAAAATGACCAGATATTCATTAATGTTCAGTAGCCACAAGTCCCTTTGAAGTGAGCAAAGGAGTTGGGGTTGTGATCTTTTACTATCTCTACCTAATATAGAAATATCAGAATATGGAATTAGAAGCTTTCTTGTAGGTATTTGAGTTTGAAAATATCAAGTGTGTCCCTCAAGAATGTCTGGGAGGAGGCTCTAGGTGTATCACAGTACCCCAGTGTTCAGATTTCTGGAAGAGTACCTAATAAAAAGAAGGAGTGTTACGTTTCTTTACAGTTTTTTACAGGATTTTACAGTTTTTATCAACCTATGTTTGTGTTTGAGTGTTCTCTGGCTTTGCTTTGGTGTCTAGTGACCCAATTAAAATTGGTATAGCCATCATTGTAAATTTAACTGAAACTCAGCTTGAGTTTTACCTGAACTTCTTCAGTAATTGTACTAAATAGTCTGAACTGTGACTCTTCTGATATCTACAGAACGTGACAGGGATTTATAGGCTACCACTGATCAATATTGGGATTTGCTGCCATGTGTATGTAAAATGATAGGTAAGGTGAGGCTGCATAGCTAAAGGTGAGTAAAAACAAAGCAGATAAATGGATTGAAAGGAAAATTCTATGTGTTGTGTGTGTATATGTGCACATATAAAATCTGTTCCAAAAGAGACTTGTTAGCACTGAACAAGTCTGAGCGAGAATTAATGGCCCACACCTGGGAATAAAAGGTGAATTCTCAAGTATCCAGGTTTAGTAACTGCCACACCTGTCCTATATTCCCAAAAGCATAAATGAGGTCTGCAAGGAATTAGATAGCTTTGCTTCTGAATGCACAGTGCCATGGCTCTTTTCCAAGGCATCATCAGTCACCGCATGAAAATCCCCACCCATAATTACTAGGGCATTATTTGTCACGGGCTATACGCTAGTGAAGAACTTCACCTTATTCATATGATATCAAGAAGAATAAATAGTTTTAGGGATGAATTTTATCTTAAAATCGTTCTTCAGAACAGAAGCCTGAAATAAATATCCTTCCAGAAAAGCAATGACATTGGAGAGGGATAGCTCTGTATCTTCTTCAGTCTCTTGGTGTTGGGAGAATGAAGACACAAACTTCTTTCTTATCAATGGCTTTATTGGACATCCCTGCAACCTATATGACCTCTGAAATACCATAAAAAGCTCAATGAACAGCCACTTGAAAATAAAATGAGAATCTGTCACCTGGCAGGGGACAGTCCATCTGATTGTTTAGTCTGCCTCGCTTCTGTTCGTAGAAGTGAATGGAAAATGAGTTATTTTTGCTTGGATCATACAAAATATGTGGGAGGACAATTTGAGAAAGTGTATTGGAAATTACAGCATGTCTGTCATTGACCTCCTGCTACCAACACCTGGGAAGATTTTGTGCTAGATGATCAGTGACAGTGATAACTTTCATTAAGCAAGTAGAGTCTACCTCTTGTCCCCAACAGAAAAGAAGTACTTATCTCAACAGTGCCATGCTCCTTCCAGAAAATTGATTCTCTGCATTTGGTGAGTTAAATCGTTTTTCTGCCTTCTGAAATGGAAGCAAATTCCAAAGAAACAATGAGGCACAGCGCTCTGCTCTTTGGCTCCACATGCCTTCTCGTGTACTATAAACTCCCAGAAGAACAAAGCAATTACTTGCAGGCACCTGAAGATCTCTGTCGTAGTGAATTTACCAGACACAATCTAGTGTTAGGTTTCTATTAAATATAAACACTGCAGCCCAATTTGTAGAAAAAGCCACGTTGGTAGCATGTCCCAGGGACATCATCACTGGAGAAGGGCTCATCTGATTTTCCCTCCCCTCGGCAGTAACTAGATCAGATGTCCCTCTGATAGTCAGGAGAAGGTTTATGCTCCCTCCATTGCTAGCATGTTCTTTGAGGTCATGTTTCTGCACCTCACTGGCTTTAAAAACCAACCCAGCAAATCTCTGTGCTGAGGAAACTCTCCTTGTTCTGAGTTTTTTAGCCATCATGTGGGGTTTTCCTACATCGTGCATCATTTATTTGGTCAGAAGTTCTTACACAATTGAGACACCAACAGAGATTATCAGGAATTTTGCCCAAGGAAAGAATTCAGAATCAGAAATATTAATTACAACAAAATTGATGTTGGTGACTTAGAGGGGAACAGCCTGTCTGCGAAAATATGGGACAAAAAAAAGTAACGTGCAAAGGAAAGTTGATGGGAACACAGAACACTTCAAAACACATTGGGCCTGTTCTTGTAGACTCCCAGGCCTGCATGTGCACTGGCAATTGATGTAATGCCAGCAGCCACTTGGCAGAGACTGAAACTTACTCTACGATGTGGTGACTTCCCTGAAGACTGTTCCTCTGCATACCCAATATTTGCTGATCATACACATTCCAAAGAGGACTTTACCAGGGTGTACACAGTCATAGAAACCTTCAAAGCATGCAATCAATGTGGTAAAAGTCACAATCGCTTGTCCAGGTTTTTGAGGCCCTCCTCCAGGGAGTGCAGGCGTTGCTTTGAAGTCACCCACAGTGTTGGTGGAAATGTGGTTTGGCAGTTGGAGAGAAGGACTTTGCTTAACTGGAAATTAAATTCTTTAAGGTACGTTGTCTATGTTTACCTTCACCTCCTGTCCTCTTTATCCTCTTGTGTAAAGCCCTTTGACATCAAGGGACTCTGCAGGTAGGATGAAACTGAGGAGTGCAGCACACGTGCTGGTCTCTTCCTTCCTATGAGCAAAGTGAAGACCAGGTGAGCTCACACAGGTGTATGTGTCCTCCTAGCAGGAATGTGCACATAGGCAGCCAGTCCCAGAGAACTCCAGCTATGAGAGATGGCTTTACTGCTAACAGGCTAATGTGGGATGTTGTGCTATGCAGGTGCCATAAATAACTGGAAAACCTTGGGCACAAATGCCAATGCCTTCAGCACAAAAAAGTTCATAATAGAATATTTCATTTGCGTGAACACTGTCTTAACGTAGGCACATTTATTCAGCAGTACTGTGGCATCAGGAGATAATACTGCAGGTATTAGGAAACATCTATGTGTCTTTGGCTTTCATCGTGTGAAGGCTCACTACCTGTGGCTGTAGGTTTAGTGAGAGTTCACAGATGCCTCTCGGATACTTCATGCCGTAGTAGCATTGCCAGCTGAGCTATGGGAAAACTGAAGAGTGTGCATCCCTTTGCTTTCTGAGTGTTTTAAAATAGATTTCTGGAAAGATTTTCAGTAGGCTTAAAATTTGATATGTCACATGTTCTGATACTCTATGATCACATGGATTATTTTAGCCCTGACTAAAATATGTAGATCCAAGGACTTAGAAGTATTTCAGTGCTGCAAGGGAGATTTGACTGAATAGCTCTGGGCCTACTGCAACAAACAGGCAAGGAGCACTGGGGCAGTCTGGCTTCCTGAAGACTGAGTTTGCAGTAGATGTGTCAGAAGATCTGAGCTCTACCTGCAGCATTTCTCACAGTTTGAACATTTAGCTTTTTCTCAAATAGGGACACAGATATTTAGGGTTTGATTGTCTTCCATAAAAAACAGGCACCAATTTTTGCATATCTGGTGCAATTAGCAGCTGAACTTGCACAGAAATGTACAAGGGGCAACTACAGTTAGGAGACCCACAGTGTCTTGCACTTCCATAAAAAAGAAAGAAACAGGAGCCTCAGATACATACTGAGCTGGGTAAGTGATGTTTATTTCAGTTTATTAATAAAGGAGAAAAGCAATTTCCATGTGGTCTAGACCCTACCATAGACGCAAATGATCTCTTGGTGACTTAAGTTAAATGTAAATGATCCATAAGCCCTGCACTTAGTTACATAAACACTTCCATCTACTAAGCCTTTCTAAAAAGCCCCAGAACATTCATGCTGGTGTGGAATTGCCCCTTTTTTACTGGCAAATACTGACCAATTGCCAGCTGTTCTGTCTTACCCAACCTAAACACCAGCTGAGCTGGCTGTGGTAACTGTTGGTAGTTGTTCCTCTGATAGGGAGCAAACAGAGTTCTGTGCAGAGTTACACTTTTCTGTCCTTCTCTTCTGGCAGATGACCGTCAGATTGCAGACAACCAGTACAGATTCATCCTCACCATGCTATGGGTTCTGTGGCAGGCAGGCAGTCATCATCTTCCTTTCAAAGTAATATATTTTAGTAAAATAAAATCCAGTATTGCAGCATCCAACACTAAAGCATGTTGCATGGATTCTTTTCTAATCGTGCATGTAATTAAAAATCTGGAAATTCTGTCTGCTTTTAAAGAATATAGGAGTTATTTTTCTAAATTAAATTTTACTTTCCCATATTAATTTTCACTTTGTATTATATTTACCACATTCATGTCATAAATGTGAGCAGTTTGTACTGCTCATATTTTTCATTAGTACAATGTTGGGGTTTGTTAAGAATTTATACTCATAATAATATTTTACATGTAATTTGCATAAAATTAGCATCTAGATTAATTGTTTAGGCCTGAAATAATTATTTGGAATGAATAATTTAGACTCCAAAAACTTATTCCCATTTCCTATCTTTAATTACAGCAGTAGAAGAAAAAAAAATAGATATTTTTGCAGTATGGGAACCCAATTCATAGCCGGTTCATTTTTTACTTAGAAACACAAGTAGTTTGCAAGGACTTTTTATTTGCAATTAGAAACCTCTAAGCCCTGGGCTCCTGCTGAATGATTAGCTTGGATTATACTTAGCTCCACTATTAAATATATGGCCATGTAAGTCAGATGACATTGTTGCTACCTCCTAGTTGAAGGGCAGTGCCTTCTCAGCGTTACTTTATGAGGATTTGAATACCAAAACATCTTGCAAACAGCCTGGCACTGTCACTGGCTTTTTACTTTCTGAAATATTATTGCAAATAAAATATAATTTTTATGCTTCCATAAAATGAATGAAAAAGATGATGGCTTCCTTCAGAAGAAGTCTTCTGATTTTACTCATATGAATTCCGATAATATTTATTTAAAGCACTCTCTTCCTCAGCTGTCAGCTGCCTTTAAGAACTAAGCAGAAGGAATGGTTCATTCCAAGCATCATAACTTGAGGCAGCCAGTTCTGTTTCCTCTAAAACTTTGAAATGTCCTTGTAACCTCCCAGCTTTAGCTTCTGGATTGTTATGGGATTGTGATCCTTTCAGGAAAAACCTACTGATTGTTAGACTCCTGTGGTTTGTGATTAACTCTAATTGCACTTAAGATAAATATTTGTTTTACCTAAAGCATAAGATTCCAGTTTGAACAGAAAAGTGTAAATGCAAAAGTCCTGTGGAACTTATGCAGTGGTGAGTAACGTCTCCTTTTTTTATGAACAGAACTGGCACGCTGAATATTACTGTGCACAACTTCTCTTTCTTTGAAGGCTTGGAAGGCAGAATAGGTGTCACCTCAGCGGGCAGGAGTGCCATGTCCTTTCGCTGGATGCCTTCCAGTGACCTTTGGAATCCCTGCAGGGAATGAAGGGCCATTTCTCACCTTACCCAACAGTGGTTGCAGGAGAGCCGGTGCTGCCCCATGAGCCTGCTGCAGGGTCAGTCTTGAGGTGAAATCACTCTATGGCAGGGTCACCGTGCTGCAGGTGGGAACTTCAGCACCCTATGCCAGCTCATAAGTGTAAGCTGCCTCTTAAGTCTCATCTTGATGCAGTAGTTAATCTTAGGAAAGGCGGGGAAATTCTGATGCCAGAAGCATTGCTATTATTAGCTTGAAACTGATAACAAAACTGTGGTCATTTTCAAGCTGAGATTGCCTCTGACTTGCTTCCTTCCTCTGTGCGTCCGTTGTTCCTCAATGCTGGTGGTTGCTTTGATCACGGTTTGTATTCATTGGTGATGTCACCGAGTGACTCTAAGAACTTTGCAGAGCTTCCTTGTGACTCCCTTCCCTCTCACTGCCTTTGACATTTTTCATTTAGTAGGCCAGCTCCTGCTTAGGTAACTCATGCCTGTAATACCTGGGCTGGCAGTGGGATAATTAGAGAAGGCTGAGTTTAGCTCCATAGGGAGGTCAGAATTCCAGATACAGGATGGCATCCACACTGAGCAGTAGAAGTGCTATTAGTTTAGAGTCAATACTTATAAAATCTGACAGTTAAAAACATGAGCCAAGGGTGGCCAATTACTCTGTTTTTATAAGCTGGTCTTCCTTTCCAGTCCCATCACTTTAACTTTTCATATCTTGTTCTTCTGATTGTAAATTCTTTGTGTAGCAAAGAATATTTCTGGAAAGTGCCTACCATAGCTTAGTATTTCCATAATGTAAATATTTTTATTTTATTTTTGCAGATACTCCCAAATAATGTCCACAGTGCAAACAAGAACTATTTAGAAGGAGTGATGAAGCCTGAGCCATGCTGTACCATCTTTTTTTTGAAAGTCTTTTGAGGTCAGCAAAAAGTAACTTCTAAGTCAATGGCAAAGTTCCTCATTACTTAAGTAGCCTTCTCAAGATGTATTAGCCCATCTTTGTAAATGGACCTTCTGAAAACTGGATGATTTATACATGCATAGTCTCTCCTTAAACATTGCCAAAGTTATGCTTACCCCAATAAACTTCCCTTTGCGTTAAAAGAACAGGTGTGAAAAATGTTACAGAAAAAAAGGAGTATTTTCAAAGGATTAATGCAAAGTCAGAACACTTATCTAATACACAAATAAGGATATTTTCTTCTTGTGTGATCTAGTGTTACATTGCAGTGCTCACATAAGTGTGCTCTGGAACAGTTACCAATATACATGCTCAGCTTCAGCTGCTACTTTAGTTAGTATTGCAAATGAGTATTTTTAGGAGCAGCTGATAATCATAGGACGCTTGGGCTCTCAGAGTGAATTACTGATACAAGTAAGGAGACGCTATTGCTCTAACTAGCAGGATTTTGTTAAATATTGATGCTAACCCAGGTGTGCAGTCTAGCTGACTTTGTGCATGACAAAACTATCAAGACCCTATTATTTTAGTATCTAGTTTTAGCTGCAGTTCAGGACACAGATTTGTGAGCCTAAGTTCCCTGCATAGCTCATGTAAGCATCTAAATTAAATGCCTGAAGTTGGTGTCACCTGTGTGCAAACAAAGGTACGAGCTATGTTTTTGTTTTCTGGATTTACAAGGAGGTTAAATCTCCATTTTTGGATTACATCCTGGATCATGTCATGAGAAGTATCCAGCCATATTCTAAGAGTTATAATATTCAGAGAGTATTTGAGAACACTCTGCTCCTAAAAGAAGAGGTGGAAACTGAGTTTGGAGTATCATAAATACCCTGTTACTGTTCTGCTGCATAACTTGTATGCCAGCTAAGGGAATGCACCAGTTCCTGCTCAGATCAATGAGAGTCTTCAATTCAATAGACTGGGGCTAGGGTCTAGGAAAAAAAAAAAAGCTGTATTTCCTATATGCTCCCTTAAGGATACAATGGCAAAAATCAAAAAGAAAAGAGTGACATTTTCTTGGCAGTTCACTTCAGAAATAAATTTATTTCAATATAAAAGTTAATTTAACTTTTCCATTAAAAAACATAGCAAAAAAGTGTAAGAAGAATAAAGTGTTTCATTTGTAAGGAAACAGTAGTCAAACTTTTCCATGCTCATCGGTTGTGATATTAGCTCGGGACATACAAGAGATGAAATTCTCAGCTTTGCTACTTATTTCTTGTGTGGCCTTGGCAAGTCATTCCGTCTCCTGGCTCTCTAGCTGTGAAATAGAGAGTAACAACACTGCTCCACCTCCCAGGGAGATGTAAGCACGAATGAATTAAAGAACGTGAACTATTCATTATGACAGAAACCACTGAAGTTTGTAAGGTAGACAGAAGATTGTAAATTCCGGTGTGAAAGAAGGGAGATTATTGTTTAGTCTGAGGTAAAAGGCTATGAGAGAGAATGGATGATTTGTGGATAAGCCAAACAGTGAGCAAAGGAATAACTGATGCATACTAGTAGGAGAACTGTAAACATGATTTGGGGAAGTTTTGAGGCAAAGGTGATGCCCTAATAGTGCAGAAGAAAATAATACAGTGAGAGGTGAGGAGCAATACTATCACATCCTCTTATTCTTGGTATCTTCGGAACAGAACTTAATCCTGTATCTGAAAAGCATTCAGAATATTCTGGGCACCATGAATATGGTCAGTGAAATATGGTCCCAACTATAAAAGAGAAACTATGTACATAATGGCTCATTAACCATGCAACAATTTTCAATGGATAAACCACTTACAACTTCACAGACTGATTATTGTACAAGATTACAGGTGAGAAGTTGGAAGCAGATTGGGTTATGAGCACAGTTTGAATGGAAGTGAGCAGTAATCAGGCGAATGGAAGTGAAAAGATGCTCCCAGTCAGTTGTCTTGATAATTGCAAAGGACTGAGCTCTCAGGAGAGGAGCCAGAAGTCAGTAGAGCACAAGGACAGCAAGGGTTGAGGACATGGTCATAGAGACCCTGACAACAAGGGGAATGACATGAAAAGGGAAGGTAGCATGGATTTGAGTTAATTCACCTTGGAGTTGTAAACAGTACTTCTCCAAAGGAGAAATGCTGTAATAGGTAATTAAATCATCTGTCATTGGACCAAACTGCACATCAAAAATGGTAATCAGTCACCAGCTGCCTTGCCCAGCTGAAGGGAAGGTCCTGGTTGACTTGTCATACCATGCTGCATACTGATCTACCGGCTGCCAAGGCTTTGGCACATAAACCTGTTTCCTTTGAAAATTGTCATGCGTGGCAGCTTTTATGTGCAGTATCATGTTTCCCCTCCCTGGGGCAAAAAACACAGGAGAGGGGAGAAGTTTGTGTTTCATTACACCACAAGAAGTAAGATGGTAGACTGCCAGCTCTTTATTCACATAGGAAACTGCTGCTCCATCCCTGCCTAGTCCCCTGGTGCACTTGGGGCACAGCACAGCATTGCACCCAGCTGAGGAGAACATCCCCTTGTCACTTCCAGGACAGCCATACTGTCCTTCCTGCTCCACAGTGCCCATCCCTGCCCTGGCCAAACCTGTCTCCTTTCCCCTCACCCCATCTGCAGGTGGGAGAGAGGAGAGGTTGGGCTGTGCTGGCATTCACCCCAAGAAGTTTTGCGTGCAGACAGGAGCGTTGTCAGTAGCAATGAAATATTCTGGTCTAACAAGGTAGTAAAATAAATGTGTAATAGTACTCTGATTCTTAACAGGGCTGCCACATGCCATGTTCTGCACAAAATTCCAAGCTGTTGGATCAGAAAGCAGAGTGCTACACTGCCCACGCAGCCTTTAAAGCCAGCCTGGATCCTGTAGCCAGGTAATCCATTTTGCAGCCCATGGCAGTCAAATGCCTGAGAACTCAAGTTCTCAGGTGAAATAAGCTGAGTTCAGATGAAATGAAGAGACTTCAGTGTTCCAGTGCAATTAAAAACTCTTTAACAATCACAAAACTCACTTATACAAAGCAGATATTTACATTCCTCAATGATGACGTTTTTCTATTCAGTTTCCTTCCCTAGTAGCAGGAATCAGCACAGCTGACTTTGTATAAATGACTTTTGGTGCTGTTTTGAGTTGTGGAGCACTTCTCCCATCCTCCCCTAGCTTCTAGACAGCAAGATCTGCTTTGAGATGGAAGAATAGCACCCTCAAGAGTTGACAGCGCTGCTTCGGGGATCCATAGTATGCAACACACATCCTTCCTCTTTTAGTTAAATTAACTCCCTGACACATGCAACTGAAGCAACGAGAACGAAAGTTTTCTCTTGACATGAGATTTGAAATATTTGGTATTGGTCACTCTTGATATGAATGTGGAAATATGCATTTGTGCTTGTCTAAGGGATGATCAGCTTCTAAACATTTTATTTGCCTTCAAAGAAGGAGGAACAATAAAAAGACAAAGAATTGTCTTTTTTGGCTTAGCCTGGGAACCTCATTTTATACCATATTAAAACAACTTGAACAGGAATTTATGTTTTTGTGTAAAGAGAGGTTATTTTAAAGTTCTTAACTTAGATAAAAGGGGTCTATGTAAAAAAAAAAGAAAATACTGAGCTAACCAGTCCTTAAATTGTGGGGACTTGTTCGTTAATTACAGTAATTAGGAATGGAATCTGATCCTAAACTTTCTGATTTACTTTGAATTTCTTTTAATATGTGGTTAGGCCTTAATTTCAGAATTATTATAAAATGTGAGAGCGATTTAATACTACAGAGGCCCAGGTATTGTTATTAAATGACAAACTTAGTTATACGCTTCTGCTGCTTCATGCAGCACTGACTTTTTAAAATGCCCATGGCCTATTCCTGTTTCTGCTGACTTCAGAGTTGGATAACGCCTTTCGAAAGCTCCAAGTACAAGCTGCTTGCCAGCTACTACTCCAGATGATATTTCTCCTAGCAGGCAAAAAGTCCAGCTCTGGTTTTGTCCCGTTTCTGGGAATGGGTTCACTTGAGTAGAACAAGCAGAATTTGGACAGTCACATGCAGTCAGAGGCATTTTACTCTCCACTCTGAAGCATCCAAAACTCGCTTCTGTCACAAACTTGAGGCTTTTCCTCTGTTCAGAGTTCTTACTGTTTTTTCGCTTGTTTGGACAGTGCTACAGTTCCCTCTGGACCATCAAAACACTCCTGCAAGGCACTGCTTCTGCACTGAATACAACACATATAATCTTTTAAAACACTGACTGTATATAAAAAGAAGTTAGGATTGATTTTTTTTTTTCTGTTGATAGTGAAAAGTATATTCTGTAGTCTATAAATTAATATGTTTCCCTAGTGTAATTACAGAATCCCTTCTCCTGAAAGGATATTGGAGTGCAAAAGCCAACTGGCTCTGCTGGCCCTGCTTTTGCTCATGAAACAGAGGCTGACCTGTGCATTTTGTGATACAAAATCATGGGTTCCTGGTACATTGTAATTTTGTTTCTTATTTAAGACTTTGTAAATTATTTTTTATTGCAAGGAATCTGTCAAACCCTTCCTAAGCAAGGAATTTACTGTCACAAGTTTATCATTTACTAGAGCATCCAGGACTAAGAATGATGGCATTTTTTTTTCCTCTGGCTATCGCTATGTTTGAATCAATTTCTCTGTAAATCCTTCTGTAGCAATTTTAGGCCTGCACCTGCTCCAACGGCCTTGACATCTTTCTCTCGGCCAGTTCCAAAAGGACCTTCTGGACCAGCGGAGCTAAATGCCCAAGGGGCTTCCTAATGAGCACCGGGGAGATAGGCACGGGAGGACTGATGCTCCTGCTCTGCATCCTGCGAGGGATCACAGCGGGAGGACATTGTGCGCATCCTCACCACTCCCGAGCTGAAGCTTGAATCGGGGGCTCCTAGAAGGCTGTGGTGATACAGGGGAGCTGCAGCAGAACATCGGCCCACCCATCCATCCATCTGTCCATCCATCCATCTGACCATCCGTCCATTCCTGCTGTCCCGGGAGCGCAGTCGCGGTGGCAGAGACATGCCGCTCCTCTCGCCATCCCCGCGCTGCGGAACATCGATCTCCTCGAAGCCGTCAGGAGCCGCGGGCTGGGAAGCGAACGGCGACTCCGCGGAACTGCGGCCGCCGCGGGGCCGGGCACTCGCCCGGGTTTATCTCGGGTAAACGCCGGGAGTCGGTCCGCGCCCGACACCGGTCGAGATCGTTGTGTGTGCGTTTTGGGAAATCTGTAATTAAATCTGCCTGCTTGATTCGTGCGGAGGGCGAGAGCCGGGCGTTTACCAACCCTTCCTGCGGGGCTGCCGGCGCCGGGAGCACTGCGCACCGGGCTCCCGCCGCACCGGGGCCGCGGGCGCGCCGGTGGCCCGGCTCGGGCTGTCCCATCCCGGGACGGCAGCTCCTCCAGGCTTGCCGGGCCGACAGCGAGCGCAGGAGAGGGCAGGACGGCCGTCGGCCCGTCAGCACCGAGCGGAGCGGAGCCGGGAGACCCCGCTGCCCGGCGAGGTCTCCGCCCCTGCCCGCCAGGCGCCATCCGGACGGGTCCTAGCGCCGCTCGGGGCCGGGCTCCGCGGGTCCCGCTGTGCCCAGGCGAGCCCCGCGGCTCCCGCCAGTAAAGCTGGGCCGCAGCGGGATGCGGCTCAGCCCGCCCCGCTAGCCCGCTGCAAGCCCGCCGGGCGACGGAGCGCTGCCGGCAGGCAACCGCCGCCGGGGAGGCAGCGCCCGGGGCTCCCCGGGCAAACGCGGCGGGGAGAATACTCCCGACTGGCCCAAGATTTGCAGGTACGCGCGGGCGATGGTGAACTTTGAGACCTTCTCCCCAGCGCGGCCGGTGAACTGCCGGGTCGGAGCGCTCGGCGCAAGGGTGGGAGCGGGCGGTGGAAATGTACCGGCCGCCTTGGGCCGCTCTACCCCGCCGAGCGGCCCCTGGCAGGGAAGGCGCCAAGTCCCCGCGCCGGTGTCCCGGGCCTCTTACCAGCGCGGAGCCTCCTCGCTGGGCCCTGTGCCCGCCGAGCTGGGGGCGGCGGCGGGGGCCGGGGCGCGCAGGCCGCAGTCCCCGCGGCGGCTCCCGGGGGAGGGCGGGCGGGCGGGCGGCTCTGCCCTGGCGGGGCGCTAAGACCCGGCTGCGCGGCGGTCAAAGGTTGGACACTAGAGGGCGATCCCCGGCCCCGCGGCGGGGTGTATATATACGGCACGCAGGACCGCGGCACCCCACTAGCAACGGGGCAGGCAGGCAGCGCGAGGGGCTCGGGCGGGCTGGGGCGGGGGACGGGCGCTGAGCGCACCGAGCCGCGCTGAGCCGAGCCAAGCTGTGCTGTGCTGTGCCGTGCCGTGCCGCGCCGCCGCTTGCCGCCGGAGTGCCGCGGGCTTGGTAGAGCCGCTGCCGCCGCCCCGTCCGAAACCTGGATTGCAGGAGCCCTTCACCATGCCCGGCAGACTGTAGGTGCTTCATGGAGCAAGCCAACTTCTACGAGGTCGATTCCCGGCCCCCGATGAGCAGCGGCCAGCACCACCAGCTCCAGACTCCTCTGCCCGGCAGCGCCTACAGCTACAGAGAGGCTCCCTCGGCGGCGGCACCTGCTGCAGGCGGCGCGGAGCTCGGCGACATCTGCGAGAACGAGAACTCCATCGACATCAGCGCCTACATCGACCCCGCCGCCTTCAACGACGAGTTCCTGGCCGACCTCTTCCAGCACAGCAAGCAGCAGGAGAAAGCTAAGGCCATCCTGGCCGGGGATTTCGACTTCCACAGCATGCATGGGGCCGGCGCCGCCGCCTCGGCGCCGGGGCACCAGCAGCAGCACCACCAGCAGCCGCTCTTCGGCTGCGTGGCCGGCTACATGGACGGCAAGCTCGACCCCCTCTACGAGCGCATCGCCGCGCCCGGCTTGCGGCCGCTGGTGATTAAGCAGGAGCCCCGCGAGGAGGAGGAGGTCAAGTCGGCGGCTCTCTCGGCCCTCTACCCCCACCACGCTCCGCAGCAGCACCCGTCCCACCTGCAGTACCAGATCGCCCACTGCGCCCAGACCACCATGCACCTCCAGCCCGGGCACCCCACGCCGCCCCCCACGCCCGTGCCCAGCCCGCACCATCCGCACCACCCGCACCCCCCCGGCGGCCTGCCCGCCCCCGGCGCCCTCAAGATGATGCCCGCGGACCACCGGAGCAAATCGAAAAAGACAGTGGACAAGAACAGCAACGAGTACCGGGTGCGCCGGGAGCGCAACAACATCGCGGTGCGCAAGAGCCGGGACAAGGCCAAGCAGCGCAACGTGGAGACGCAGCAGAAGGTGCTTGAGCTCACCACCGACAACGAGCGGCTGCGCAAGCGGGTGGAGCAGCTCACCCGGGAGCTGGAGACTCTGCGGGGCATCTTCAGGCAGCTGCCCGAGAGCTCGCTGGTGAAGGCCATGGGCAGCTGCGCCTAACGCCGGGACTGGCGGGGCCGCCGCGCCCGCCGCCGGGCCGCCCTCGCCCGCCTCTCCGTACCGGACGAACCGGAGCGCAGCCATCTGAGACCGTTTCGGAAGGGGGGTGCGTGGGATTTGTATTTTGTTTCTGTTTTGTTTTGTTTGTTTGTTTTTTAACGAGTAAGGACCAATACGAGAAGCCAGGCAGCTGTAGTATTAAGAGGTTTGTGCCTTAGGGGTGACACACAAATAAGCTGAAAACATGGTGGGTTTTATAAGGAGAAAGGCGAGGGGGAGGAAGAAATTTAAAAGCCCACGTGTCTACACAGGGTAAATAACAATAATAATAATAATAGTAATAAAGCACGCATAGCAATCCAGATGTGCCTTAAAAGCTGGCTGCAGGAGCTCTGGGGCTTTCTGTGCCACCCAGCCTGGCAGGGTGTGAGGAAAAAGGGTGAGGGACGTGCAGGCTTGAGGGACAGGGTGTCTGGGGGTGCCAGTCAGGCCCCCCCGGCTGGCCTGCACGGCAGCAGGCAGGGGCAGCTGCGGGGAGACTGGCGAGGAGAAGAGGGCTGAGGCCGAGACGTGCAGCGCCGGATGCCTGTTCGGGGCACTGAGGTGTGGGGCAGCTGCCGGACTGCTGCCAGGACTGTCCCAGCCTGGCTGGGCTGCCTCTGCCGAGCCCTGTCCCCTGCCTTGGCTGGGAGCGGGGCAGGGGCTGTCACTGCTGCGGGACTGATGGATGGCCTGGGACTGACTGAGCAGCAGCTTGTGAGGGAGCATGGTGAGCTCCCTCCATCAAAAGGAAGAGCAGTAGTGTCTTGTACTGTATGTCACAACGTGGCGAAGCACAAATGAATAAATACCTATCGATGCGGGTATTTACTATGAACTTTCAGTGTATTTTGCTTTATTCCAGGACATTTAGCTCCTCTCCGAGTCTCTGTCTGCTCATTTAATGTGAAAGCCTTTCCGTGTATACTAGCTACACTTTATTTTTATTGCATTACTTAGATCTTTGCCATCACACAACTTTCTTATCTGGTGACAGAGACTATGCCCTTGTGCTGCAACATTATTTTATTATTTGGGTGGGTGGGTGAGTGTGAGTGTGTGTTGCCTTCTCCATGTTGTCCTGGGCTGGCCACTGCCTCCTGACCCCTAGGCAGGGGTGGCTGGGGGACCGTGGGGCCTTGGGGCTGCAGGATGCCTGCGGCGGGTCCAGGAGGCTCTTCCCTGGTGCTGCAGCACCTTTGGACTCTGGAGCTTCTCCCAGGGTGAGAGAAAATTAAACAAACAGGTCCCCTTCCAGGGAGCGCTGGTCGCCACGCAGAGCATTTCTTCCTCATGTCATAGCTGCACAAGAATTTGTCCAGTTGAAATAGTCATGACGGGAGAGGAGAAGGTGGAGATGTGAAGCTGAGTGTGACAGCGGGAGCGCAGTGCTGGGGGTGTGAGTATGCATGTGCTGTGTGTGTGCGGTGTGTGTTTGGGTATGTATACATCTATGTATATGCACACACATTGGTGGGGTTTTTTGAATTGGGGGGGGAGGACTGCATATAAAGTTTGTTGGAAGTCCTGGTTATGTTTATAAATAAACAGCATATATTCTACCGTAACGATCTGCCTCTCTGTGTGTTTCCAGTTCTTTTCCTGTAGCAGGAGCGCAAAAGCCTTCCTCTTCCCCCAGACCACACGTCCCGTTCTGCGCCGGCACCCACTTCCCCTGCCAGGACTGGTGACCGAAATGCCTTTGTGCAGCGTAACTCCCTCGCTTTCGCCCCAGAGAAATAAATACACGGTTGCCTTTGAGAGAACAGCAATTTCCTAAATACTTGTGGTGCCAGATGTGTGCCTGTGAGTCACCCTTCGCTTCACCCTTCCACCCGCGCCCCGCCTGGGCCGGGGGCTCGTCCAGCCTGTGATGGGCCGCTGCCTCTCCCCGACAGCCCTCAGGTCGCGGTCAAAGGCGGCCGGGAGGGAGGAGCAGGCGTCAGGGCGACGAGGACACGCAGCGCACTCGCACGCGGGCCCGGGGCCTGCCGCCCCCGCCACGGCCCCCGCCGGCCTGGTGGCCCCTGCCCCTCCTCGGGGACGCCCTGGGCCTCCGGCGGGGCGCAGGGGACGAGCTGTCACCCGGAGCATGGCGGGGGCTTGCGAAAGGAGGCCGCAGGCAGGGCCGGGCACCGTTCGCCCGTCAGCGCTGCCGCTGCCCGTCCCTTCCCGGCGAGACGCGGCCCGGGCCCCTCCCCTCCCCCGGGGAGTTTCGCCCCGGCCAAGCCGGGCCCCAGAGACACCGCCCCGGGGCTCTTCGGTGTCGGCGGGACGTGGGGCACGGCGCGGGCCCTGGGGGGCACCGGCGGCGGGTACGGCCGGACCCTCCGCGGGGACAGCGGCTGTTCCAGCCGCGCCTTGGCTGCGCGGATCAAGCCGCCGCCGAAGCTCGCGGGCGATGGGCCCCGCCGCGGGCTCCCGCCCCGCCCTCTCCGCGTCCCCGAGGCCGGCGGTGCGCTGAGGGGAGGCGGCGCGAGGCCCGGCGGCGATAGGGCCCAGCGCCGTGAGGCGGGAAGGGGCGGCCGTGAGGAGAGGGGGTGGGCCCGGCGGCCCCGCCCCGCCCAGGAGCTGCCCCGTGGCGGCGGCCGGCGCTGAGGTGGGGTAGAGCCCGGCTCGGCTCAGCTCGGCTCGGCCTGCGGCGCAGTGATGGGGCGTTGTGTGGGGAAGTTAGCGGGGTTCCCCCCGGTCGCCGCCCGTCCCCCTCGCCAAAGCCGGCCACAGCCTCCCCTCCGCCGGGGCTTCGGGCCTGGGCGCCGCCTGCCCGTCAGGTGGGCGGCTGGGCTGGGGCTGCGCCTCGGGCGTGTGGGGAAAAGCCGCCCCGGCTCCCGTCTCCTTCGTGAGTGCCCGTGTGCGCCGTATCTTGGGGAGGGGGATGCCCCCAGGAGACCCGAGCTCCCCATCGCTCGTTGCCCCCGTGGTGTATCCAGCGTGGCCCGCGCACAGACACCCCAAGGACAGAGGTTGTGTGACGCCGTGGTGCCCGGCCATGAGCCAGCACAGGCCCTCACAGGGAACCCAAAGCCCCTTGGCCCGGTGCGGGTGCAGCCGTGCCAGTGCTGCTCGGTGCCCTGGGCTGGCAGCCGCCCCGCCACACGGTCGATGGGGACAGCTCTGGGGGTGCCAAGGGGCTTCTCCTCCTCCCGGCCGGGTTCACGCAGCTCTGTGGAGTGGAGGAAAGGTAAAGCCGCTCCCCTGAAACCCCCTGTGAGCCGGGCTGCAAGTGCTGACTGCTTGGGATGGTAAAAGGTGACTGCAGATCAGGATTAAGGCTTTTACTTCTCAGGTGTAAATCAGGGGATTCAGAGCTGGTAATTTTCCAAGGGGAGAGTTAAATTCTAGTGGTGTCAGGTGAAAATAATGACTTTTACTTGTGCTTCCTCCCTCCCCCAGCCCTGCAGAGCTGTACTCCCATCGGGTATGATATGCCTTACTGAGTAATGCCGTCCAACGTGTAAAGTGGGGAAACGCTGTTATCATTTGAGCAAAGATTATTGCAGGGTATATGTGGGAGGGACTGTAATCTAGTGGTTAGAGCATGGGAATACAGTCCTGGTCGTTTGAGTTACGTTCTGAACTGTGACTCACTCTGTGTGTGTGTGTGTGTGGTTTCAGCAAATCATTTATGGCCTCAGACAAAGCAGATTTTTCCATTAATTTAAATGAACTGTAGATTAAACAGGTCTTCAGTGGCAGAAGAATCAACCATTCCATGATTCAAAATTAAGATCCCCTATCTACCACATAGGTGTTTCAATAGTTATATAAACACACCATGCCCTGGAATATTACGAAGGGTAAATTATTGATAGCAGGAAAGTGTTTAGAGACACTTGCCTTAAACACAGTGCCAAAGCGAGCAGCGTTCCCTAATCCTAACCCTAACTGTGGGCTGAACCTTCGACAAGGGCCCCCAGCCGTGGCCCAGACAAAAAAGTTCTCGCAGCACGGCATGCGCCTTGCACCATCTTTGTGCTCTCTGCAGCCTGCTTTTTGCTTTGGCAGCCCTCCCCAGCTGCAGCTCTACATTTTCTCTTCCTCTCAACCTGAACCCTTACCCTGGCACATGGCTGAGCCTTTGACAAGTCCCCAAGTCACTGCCCAGCTGCAGAAGTTCTCACAGCAGTGTGTTCAGGGATGATTGCTTTAACACTGGGGGCAAAGCGAGCAGTACTGCCACGCTCGGGTCTCATGTGTGACCCCATCCCTTGCCTGTTTCAGCAGTATTTAGGCAGACATTATGAATGCTGGTTGGTGGAAAGGATTTTTATGCACTGTCTACAAATATCACAGGGCAGCTGGAGCTGGAAGGACCTTTGGGGATCGTCTAGTCCAGCACACTCTGGACGAAACAGCTGCCAGTCCATGGTGCTGCAGAAGAGGATGGCAGGCGGAAGCTGTGCCGCTGCAGTGTGCTGTGGACACAGCAGGTAAGTGTGGCAGGGCTGTGGGCAGGGGCTGGCCTGGCATGTGGCATTCCCACTGACCTCCCTGCACACACGGACCTCGCACCAAGACCTTGTATCCTGGCTGGGGCAAGGGTTTGAGCAGCTCCAGCGCTGGGCAGGCTGCTCTGGGTGTATCTATACTCAGTGGCATTTGTCTTCGCGACCGCGGGGTGGCTTTTTGACAGTTTCCCACCGAGCCTGTTCCTTTAATACGCAGCACTGCTGCGATGCTGCCAGCTTCTGCCCATCCTGCCCCACAAGTGTGGCTGTGCAGTCCTTCCTTCTCCACCCTTCACCCTCATCAGTCCCAGACATGGGGTTGGGGACACAGAGGGGGTGAGACGTGGGGGTGGGCAGTGACTGAGAGGCTGAGCGAGTAATCACATGTTGGGGAGGAAGGGAGAGGTTGTCTGCTAGCACTGTGTACAGAGTTGAGAGATTGCTCATGACCATAGCGAAGTCCTGCAGCCGGCTGGGGGTGGCAAAGGAATGTCAAGATTTCTCAGTGATTTATTTTTTTTCTGCTGTGACGGGTGAGTTGCCCCTGAGGAGCTTGCCTCATCCACCTGCTTCAGGGGGTTGGAGGATGAGAACAATTTTTGGAGTGCTCCTCATGAGTTTCTGCACTGAAGTGTGGTGGTGGAAGATAATATGCTGTTAGGAGAAAGCAGATGCTTCTCAGTGCTTTGTACTTACTGGTTTGAATGTACTGGTTGAATTGGGTTTGACCTAATTCAGGGGTGAAAAGAATGGCAAATGTCTAACTGAGTGAAGGGTGGAGAAACAGGCCCACAGCCCTCTCTTGATATAATAGATTAAGTTAAAAATAATGTTTTATATACTGACATCTCTGGTTCCAGGCATCTTTCTCTTCCCGGGTAATGGAATCCGTGTTTATACGAGTGCAATCGCATACAAACACACACCTTGCACAGAGATATCTGTGTTTCAGTGCAATTTGGTGTATCATATCTGAGGTAACTGCATTTTAAAGCTGAGACAACACTAGGTAATAATCATATCACAAGAAACTTCAGAAGAATCAAAAAGTCTGTTCAAATAATTCCTTCCAACTTTTTTTTTTTTTGTGATGCTACTTAGTATTTAAAACTTGGGCTATGAAAGTCAGCCATTATCCTCAAGTTTACAGCTTTTATGGAGAATCAGTGTGTGCTCATAGTTTATTGAGCACCTGTATGTCCAGAGTAACCCAGTTCTGGAACACAGATTTTTTTAATGTCATTTCCACTTTCAGGTTTCTCCTCAAGCCATCCTGGCAGGGTGAAGGCAATGTGTGTATGCTACCTTGCCTGTCAGGTACTTTGAGACTTCCAAAAACTCCCTCTCTATGCGGGAGCGATGGGCTCATGTCTTAAGGACTATGTAGGTATACCTCTTTAATGGGAAGGGAATCCTCACAAAAGGGAATCCAATTAATTTACTCTAAATATTTAAGTGCCATTTTCTTAGTTTAACACCATCCTATTTTACTGCAGTATTGCATCTTGCCTCTGAAATTAATAGTTAACTATGGAGAAAGACAGGTCTGGCAGAATGGAAATCAGGCATTATATTATCCCATGAGTCACATACATGCAGAGAACCAAACAAGTGTCAGCCAATGGCTCTGAGCCCAAAATATGTCAAAGAGGAGATGCGTATCTTCATTTATATTAAGTAGATAGAAAGCTTGTTGCTGTTCCCATTAAACAGGTTGGAGTTCTGCCACTGACTTCAGTGGGAACAGGATTGGGCCCAAGCTGGCTCTGATTACCTGCACTGACTGTATTTTCTGTGCAACTGGGTAACTTATCTTTTAACAGCAGTTCCTAGTCAACAGAGAGATTCAAGACCTCCCCTAGTTTTAAGCACTACTCCTTCCTTTTATTAGTTTGATGACTTGACTTCTCCTTTGAAATGTGAGGATGTTCAGCAGTAGGCAGCAATGGATGCTTTTCTGAGTGCAGCGTCACTGGGAGTAGCAAGTGACTGTAGAGAGGGGTTAGCACAGCACCTTTGCTGAGCAGGGTTTTGTGATTTCTAATTATTTACATTTAAAATAAATAACCATGTCATACCACTTCCTCTGGCAAAATCCCACTGCAGTCAGGGAGAGTCTTGGCTGAACAAGTGCCTCAAAATGTTTCAGAACTTTCTTGAATACCGGGGAACTTTTGCATCTTGTGTTTCTCACTCTCACTATTCCCTCCACAGCTTCTACTGCATCTGCCTATAGACCTGCCTCAAGAGCCAAATAAATCCTGGGCTGCTGATACATATTGGATCCACCATGTGATTTGGAACGAAGTCCCTCAGGGAGAGGAGACGATGCAAACAAATACCAGTAAGTACACCCGAACCAGCAACTGTGAGATCAGGGCTGCATGCCAAACCTGCTGTCGGTCACTCTGTTACATGTGCATTTTCCTTTCATTATATTGTCACTTATACCTTAGAGTTTAATTTGCTTTGGTGGAACCAAGTTCAGTTTGGTGGACTGGGAATGTGTATATATCACTAACTTTTAAAAGTTATTTTCACATTTTTATTGACATGCCAGTTCAGTTAAAACCCTGATGACAGAGTCAGGCTGAAATGAGTGTCTGTTGTTGATTCATAATTGTGCAAATTAGCATTTAGACTTCTCATAAAATAATATAAAATTTGGAGGGCTATGTGCCAGTGCTGCTTGCTTCATTCCAGTCAGCAACCCTCCTGTGTTTACTGGAACTCATGTTAAATATCAAAAGAATGGGATTGCCAGAGTTTTCATACCAAAATTTTCTTGACCTATCTTATTATTGGTTACAGAATTGGCTTATTCCAATTGTTTCTGGAGGCGAGGGGGGTTGCTTTTGATTGCAATAAAACTAGGATTTGTTTCCCTAGACTGCAATTTTAAGAATAGCACTGTATTATTTGGCTTGCTAAGTGAGGAATGTGTATAATAACTCCATTGGCAACATTTATTTGAAAAAGTCAATATATGATGACCACATGAAAGCATCAAGTTCTGATTTTAAGTGAACATGTAGGTAATGTAAATAAATAAAGCTCTGGGTATACTGCTTTATGTTTGCATTGTGAGCCATGATATTTGCAAATATCACATCAAGAATTCTGAGCTGATAAAACCAATTTAAAGGCGGCCTTTGCTAAGGCAAATTCCCAGTGGATATTTAATGAGAACCATAAACAATATATAGGTCATTATATAAGAGTGGAAGAATGTAATTCACATTTTTAATTTAGCTCATGTAATTTATTTTGTAGTTTGATTACCAAGTGGTGTAGGAAATCTGATTTTTTAGGTATCAGTAATATAACCATAACTTTTATTAGCTAATTTGTATATGGATTATTTCCTTAGGATTTTGAGCAGTGACAGATGTTTCTTGACATGACTGGTGTTCGTCATGACTTTTGTTCAGTAGCTGGATTTATTCCTAGTGTTGCGTCAGTGACCTGGATTATGCCTGCAAAAGCTCATGAGCAACTGGCTGAGAGAGAGAGTTTTCATGTATTCATTTAACTGAGTGAAATTTGCTCTTCCCTTTCAGTAGCCAATAGGAGAAGATTTCAAGTAATGAAATATTTTAGGGCTCAGCTGAACAGTATGTATGTTGGTATTTGTATTTCGTGCTTATAACTGAGCAGTGTATTTTAAAGGCTTACATTCCTCTGCGTGAGGTGCCTGCTCCGTGCCTGGTGTGGCTTGCAGGTGTCTTTTCACTGGTTTTGCTGGGCATGACTTGGAGGGAGCTTCCTGGGACACCGAGTTGTGTCTGCCTTTTGTTTCTTGGGTACGCTGCTATTAGAGAGAAAGGTTATGTATGGATGTGGCTGCTGCTCCCTTTGCAAGCCAGGCAGTTGGAGGTGATAGAAGTTGAGCTGCATGTAAGACATACATGAATGAGAGAGCAGGCTTCCCTTTGTCCCCATGGTGCTACAGCACAGGTCATTGCAGGCAGCTACAGGCAGCCACCAGTGAGCAGAAGCATCAATAGGGCCATTGGAGACAAGGAGGGACATGGGGATGTGTTTGAAAGAAAATGTGATACCGAGGGAAAGTTAGAGAAGAAAAAAGGCTGCAGTTAGGAGGCAGAAGTGAGGACATTTAGAGTTTGATTCTGCCAGCAGCAAGATTTGCATTTGGTTTTGTTGGATTGGGAGCAAATTTTCAAGGAGAGGAATCCAGGAAAAGGAGAGAGCAGGCCAGAGAGAGAACAAACTGTCTGACATCTGCTCTTGGAGGGCCTGGCGCTTGAAATGGTGTCCAGCCAAAGCCTGGGCATGTGTGTGTGCTTGGTGGTGGCAGGCAGGGTGTAGGCGTGCTGAGGCTACTTTATTTTTTTAGCTTTCATGCTATATAACATAACCTGTTTGTTTACAAAAGCAGATTTTTGCCCCAGTCAGAGTAGTTTCCCGTGAAAAGCAAAGTGCTCTTGCTGGAGGACTGCTGGGTTTCGTGAAATATGAGAACAACCAGAAAAGTTTCAGAAAATTTTGAAACATCGGGGAATCCCTCCCTGCGTGTCTGCCATCGCAGTGTACTGCCATCGCAGTGTACTGCCATCACAGTGTACTGCCATCGCAGTGTACTGCCATCGCAGGGGTACTGCCATCACAGTGTACTGCCATCGCAGGTGTACTGCCATCGCAGTGCACTGCCATCGCAGGGGTACTGCCATCGCAGGGGTACTGCCATCGCAGTGTACTGCCATCACAGTGTACTGCCATCGCAGTGTACTGCCATCGCAGGGGTACTGCCATCGCAGGGGTACTGCCATCGCAGTGTACTGCCATCGCAGGTGTACTGCCATCGCAGGGGTACTGCCATCGCAGGGGTACTGCCATCGCAGTGTACTGCCATCGCAGGTGTACTGCCATCGCAGGTGTACTGCCATCGCAGTGTACTGCCATCGCAGGGGTACTGCCATCGCAGGTGTACTGCCATCGCAGTGTACTGCCATCGCAGGGGTACTGCCATCGCAGGGGTACTGCCATCGCAGTGCACTGCCATCGCAGGGGTACTGCCATCGCAGTGTACTGCCATCGCAGGTGTACTGCCATCGCAGTGCACTGCCATCGCAGTGTACTGCCATCGCAGGTGTACTGCCATCGCAGTGCACTGCCATCGCAGTGTACTGCCATCACAGTGTACTGCCATCGCAGTGTACTGCCATCGCAGGGGTACTGCCATCACAGTGTACTGCCATCGCAGTGTACTGCCATCGCAGGTGTACTGCCATCGCAGTGTACTGCCATCGCAGTGCACTGCCATCGCAGGGGTACTGCCATCGCAGGTGTACTGCCATCACAGTGTACTGCCATCGCAGTGTACTGCCATCGCAGGGGTACTGCCATCGCAGGGGTACTGCCATCGCAGGGGTACTGCCATCGCAGTGTACTGCCATCGCAGGGGCACTGCCATCGCAGGGGTACTGCCATCGCAGTGTACTGCCATCGCAGTGTACTGCCATCGCAGGGGTACTGCCATCGCAGGGGTACTGCCATCTCAGTGTACTGCCATCGCAGTGTACTGCCATCGCAGTGTACTGCCATCGCAGGGGTACTGCCATCGCAGGGGTACTGCCATCGCAGTGTACTGCCATCGCAGGGGCACTGCCATCGCAGGGGTACTGCCATCGCAGTGTACTGCCATCGCAGTGTACTGCCATCGCAGGGGTACTGCCATCGCAGGGGTACTGCCATCTCAGTGTACTGCCATCGCAGTGTACTGCCATCGCAGTGTACTGCCATCGCAGGGGTACTGCCATCGCAGGGGTACTGCCATCACAGTGTACTGCCATCGCAGTGTACTGCCATCGGAGATGTACTGCCATCGCAGTGTACTGCCATCGCAGGGGTACTGCCATCGCAGGGGTACTGCCATCGCAGTGTATTGCCATCGCAGGGTACTGCCATCGCAGGGGTACTGCCATCGCAGGGGTACTGCCATCGCAGGGGTACTGCCATCGCAGTGTACTGCCATCGCAGGTGTACTGCCATCGCAGGGGTACTGCCATCGCAGGTGTACTGCCATCACAGTGTACTGCCATCGCAGGGGTACTGCCATCGCAGTGTACTGCCATCGCAGTGTACTGCCATCGCAGGTGTACTGCCATCGCAGTGTACTGCCATCGCAGTGTACTGCCATCGCAGGGGTACTGCCATCGCAGGTGTACTGCCATCGCAGTGTACTGCCATCGCAGTGCACTGCCATCGCAGGGGTACTGCCATCGCAGTGTACTGCCATCGCAGGGGTACTGCCATCGCAGGGGTACTGCCATCGCAGGGGTACTGCCATCGCAGTGTACTGCCATCGCAGGGGTACTGCCATCGCAGGGGTACTGCCATCGCAGTGTACTGCCATCGCAGTGTACTGCCATCGCAGGGGTACTGCCATCGCAGGTGTACTGCCATCGCAGGGGTACTGCCATCGCAGTGTACTGCCATCGCAGTGTACTGCCATCGCAGGGGTACTGCCATCACAGTGTACTGCCATCGGAGATGTACTGCCATCGGAGATGTACTGCCATCGCAGTGTACTGCCATCGCAGTGTACTGCCATCGGAGATGTACTGCCATCGCAGGGGTACTGCCATCGCAGGGGTACTGCCATCGCAGGGGTACTGCCATCGCAGTGTATTGCCATCGCAGGGGTACTGCCATCGCAGGGGTACTGCCATCGCAGTGTACTGCCATCGCAGTGTACTGCCATCGCAGGGGTACTGCCATCGCAGTGCACTGCCATCGCAGGGGTACTGCCATCGCAGTGTACTGCCATCGCAGGGGTACTGCCATCGCAGGGGTACTGCCATCGTAGTGTACTGCCATCGCAGTGTACTGCCATCGCAGGTGTACTGCCATCGCAGGTGTACTGCCATCGCAGTGTACTGCCATCGCAGGGGTACTGCCATCGCAGTGTACTGCCATCGCAGGGGTACTGCCATCGCAGTGTACTGCCATCGCAGTGTACTGCCATCGCAGTGTACTGCCATCGCAGGGGTACTGCCATCGTAGTGTACTGCCATCGCAGTGTACTGCCATCGCAGTGTACTGCCGTCGCAGGGGTACTGCCATCGCAGTGTACTGCCATCGCAGGGGTACTGCCATCGCAGTGTACTGCCATCGCAGGGGTACTGCCATCGCAGGGGTACTGCCATCGCAGTGTACTGCCATCGCAGGTGTACTGCCATCGCAGTGTACTGCCATCGCAGGGGTACTGCCATCGCAGGGGTACTGCCATCGCAGTGTACTGCCATCGCAGGTGTACTGCCATCGCAGTGTACTGCCATCGCAGGTGTACTGCCATCGCAGTGTACTGCCGTCGCAGGGGTACTGCCGTCGCAGGGGTACTGCCGTCGCAGGGGTACTGCCCATAATCCCAGTGCCAGGGCAGAGCAGGGAAGGGAACGGCTCAGGCTGGGGTATGTGTACATCCTGTGCACCCTGTTGTAGTGTACAATAGGGAATATGTCCTCCCACTGGAGGAGGAAACACACGGATGCGAGTTAAAGTGACTAGCAGGTCTCATATTAGCATGGAACACAAAACTGGGAAGCAAGCTTTTATGGAAGGTTTCTCAGTTAGAGTATGATTGTTGTTGTAGGGCTTGAAATGGAAAAGTTACCTTCTGATACTGCCAGTTTGGTGTCACAAACTTGCCCCATAAGCAACCGTGAATCCTGGTGATAGCAGTGTGTGTACAGTGCAGCTAGTTAGTATATATTGTTGCTGCAGTTCATATGAAAATGATTCTTACATGCTGAAAATCTGGCACATTGTTGCACATGCAAATTAAGCTGTTGTTTATATGTATGCAGACTTTCTAATTTGGACACACAAAGACAAGTTTTCCGGAAAATCTTGCATTCTGATTAAAATACAGGTCAGGAGATCAAAAGATTTTCAAGCCAAATTATGTTTTCTGGAGATCAGAATGTATAGGCTGTACTAGAGTTCCTTTTAAAATGGGCTTTATAGGTTTCATATGTGACTGCATTAGTAGAGTCTATAATCTGTTGGCAGTTATGACTTCTGGACCTTTGCAATTTCAGTAATTTTATGTGCTAATAAATGGCTCATAGGCAGCTCCCTCTTCCTAGCCAAAACAATAATGCTGGCTGAAGAATCAGGAGACTGAGAAAGAAAAGGAAAAAAGAAAAAAAAGGAGGAAAAGGAAAAAAAGAGAATGGTAAATGAGGAGGTGTTTTTTCAGTTTTTTTGTCTCACTCCTTTAGCTTAGCACACTTGAGCCAGGTTTTCAAACTTTTGCTTTGTTAACGCTTTTTAATAAAAAAGTGTTAATCTCAGGAGGTCAGGAGAACATTGTTTGCCTTGAGAACTGTGATCAAATCATTAGCTGGCAATATTGCTGAGTATTGTCTTGCATACCAGAGTAGAGTTGATGTATGTGAATTGTCCAGCGCAATCTGCCTGGACTCTATATGCACCCAAGGGCTTCCAGTCCCCAGGACAGTCAGCATTCATTCAGCTCATGTGTGTGGATGACAAGGTAGGTTTGTGTGAGGAAAGCCAGCCTGGTATTTCCAAGGCAGCTGTTGTTTAGAGGTATACTGGAGTCACTGGCAGGTCAGAGGATGGGTACATGTGCCAGACACCATCCAGAGGCATAGAAGAGGGTAACAAGCCCAGACTACCTTAACTGAGAAAAAGTGACTCAGCTGTTTCTGCAAAGTTTTGAGTTTCAGCAGAATATTTTTTCCGCTATGCTGACAGCTTTTCCACCCACGTATTGCATATGTGGCTTTGTGCCACGGAGGTATTTTAGGATTATAAAGCCTAGTGTAAATTTTTAAAGCAACATATGAAGAAAGGTGCGTTCTAGATCTTAAAATGCATAGATTGTGTGTAGAGTGTAGGAAGTAGGGGACATCTTTGAAAAACCCAGGTCTTGGAGGAGACATATCCCCATCTATCATTTACCTGTTGTTATTTATTCCACCAGAACCTCGTCAGTGATGTTTTCAGACAACCTGTATCTACAGAAATAGAATTACTCTGAAATCTCCTCCAAGTTTTGGCAATGCTCTTTCTTATGGGGCAGAGTTAGTCATTCACATACCTGGTATATACTCTTCTTCTCTTGATACATTTACTGTAATGCATTCCCAAACAGTCCTGCAGGGAAATAAAGAGAGATATGCAGGGACTTAAACCTAATAAAATAAAAGGGTTTCTTAATCTGTCAAGTGTATTGCAGTATTCAGCAAGTTACTATACTCAGCTGAAGATTAAATTGGACAGAGTGTGTTTGTAGTGTTATTCCAGCACATTGAGCCATTACATGCAAATACATCCAGTCTGCTTTGAGCAAGTCATTTGTCAGTTCTTTATGCAAGACTGTAACCCCTGCTGTCACTCTGACTGCTGCGTGAATCAGGCATAGGAGGACGGATTGAGGAGGAGGAGGACAGTTAGGCACTGGGTTGTGCTTGGTCATTTAAGTATTTAAGCAATCCAGCTGTGGAATCCAAAGATTTGCTCTATTGTCACAAAATTTTTTATGCCACAAATGCTGATACAGCAGCAAAAGCCTCTATCAAGGGCTTCACCACATCATGGGACTGGAGAAGAAAAAGAGCAGAAATCCAGGGAAGTAATGTTAGTGACCAGTAACCGCCGCTCCATGGCAGATTACTCTTGTCAGGCAGGCGGGGCTATGGACTCTTTTGACTCTGTGTCAGCTGAAGGAGCAGTAATTCATTTGTGATGTCTGCAGCACCCCTCAGCTTTCTTTGGTATTTGGATTTTGGGGTTTGGGATTGTGTTTTGTTTTGGTCGTTTATGAAGTTCCTTCCAAAGAAAAGATATAATACAGAATGACAGCATATATTAAGCATAAAAGCATCAGTGTCCTCTGGGAGCTGTCGGAGAAGAAAATGCATAGCCACTGAAATGTAACCCCGTCAGTTGTGAGAAGTGCCCACCAGCAGGTCAGCAAATCTCTGTGGTCACTGCTGGGCAGATCTAAGAGAACCAAAGGGACAAGTGACTTTTGTCCCTGGCTAGCTGGAAGATGCCAGCCAGGGGAACAAGCTCACCCTTTGTTTCACCCTCAGGCTGCAAACGGACCAGGAAATAAGTCCTCCCAACACCTTGCACTGGATGCTGATCATATTTTCCCTGTGTCACAGTAGGGCAACTTGGGTCCTCCATTGTTTCATACAGTAGTGTTAGAAGAAAGGGGAATAGTCCTGCTCGATAGCTGGAGCCTGAGCTTGGCACAGTTTATCACTCTAGGCAGCGTTTGGAGATTTGTGAGGCTGAAATTCAAAGTGAAACTCGGTGGATTTGAGTGCCATGGGAACCACAGCAAGCAGGAGGTTTGCATGGATCCCCTTAGGGTTGGAGCTGCTGAGTTTCATATGGTGCTTAAAAAAAAATACAGTGTCTCTGGAAAAAAAATCTGTCTGTGTCTGGAGGCAACTGTGGGCACCTTCAGCCAGCACCTGATTCACTGGTGAACAGTTACCTACAAGGCATTTCAGCTGGCAGACACTTGTCCTAGGCGCCGTAGGCCGTAAGGGCTGTTTTCAGTTTAATCTATTTTTAATGTGGCGCCTTATTCCAAACTGCTGAGTTCTCACATTCCCGAGCTGTCATGGTAATAGGATTGTGCAGTCTTACTGGCTAAAGTTTTCCACCTCAAGTGCCAAAAGTTAGGCTCCTAAATCCTGGTTCAGATTCCTTGATGTGACTGACGAATCCCGCAGGAGTCAATAAGAACTGGACGTGGTCTGCACCTTGGAAAACAAGCCAGGCCATTAGGTGCATCAACAAAGCCTGGCTGCAGGCACCCAGATCTTCAGATGTGGGCCACCATGTGAATGGATTGAGCTCAGGCTCCAAACATGTATCCCCAAAGGTCAGAAAGGTTCAAGTGCAGGGTTCTTTGTTCAGCCCCACTGTACTTGTTGCGAGATGAAACTTTATAGTGTGGTGACCGTGTGAACTATTATGCAATGCACAGGGTGGCTTTGAAAGGGCAGGTTTAAAAGCAGCCATTCTCCTTCCTGCTGTGGCTGCCTTTTTATCCTGAATGGCTACCAGTGTTAATATGAAGAAGGGAAAGTGGGAATTTTGTCAGGGATTTGGAAATGGATTGCATTCAAAATCATAGCAAGGGGCAGAGACCAACAGCATGCCTATCCCTTTCATTGACTTCCTGCCTGCGCTACTTCTCTACCCATGATCTAACACTGCATATTTTTACTCTACTACCTTCTTCTGCTATTTCTATTTGTAGCATCCTGCTAGATTTGTATCCAAGCCAATCCAAAATTCTTCTGAAACTCCCTGTGCTAGCAGCAACATGAAAGCAGAACTCTGCAGTGGCTGCAGCAGCTATGGTAGGGTTTAGCTAAAGCCAAGAGTAATGTCGGTCACTTCAGCCTTTTGAGTTACACTGAAAATGGAAATGCCATCTGCCAAGGGAAACAGCTTGCAAAAATTGTGTTATGTTGCCTTTTTTCATGACAGGCCTGACAATACTCTACATGGAATTAGGAGCCAACTAGAAACTGATGCACTTTTATTGCTTTGTTTTATATGGAAGGTTTGTTTTCTTGTTGTTATTATTGTTGCAAGATAACACATAAGACCATGAAAGTACAACACAGTTTCACCCAGATGAGGCAGAACTTATTTAGTACACTTTAAAGAGTGTTTCACTGCAGTGTGAAAGTGTTAAATTTTTTTTCCTCATATTTTCTACAAAGGGGAGAAAAGCAATTTTCTGAGTGTCCTGTCCCACCAGAAGACAAAAGCATAGAAGAGCCAAAACAAATTCCTGTGGAACATGTCAATTCATCAGCCAAAAGACCTATAGAGCTTCTGTGAACCACACACTTTCATCCAGAGAGCACAAATGAAATGAAAGACCCTTGTGCTGATAGTGCTCCCTGGCACCCCAGTCCCCTGAACTGTAAGAGAAGTGCTGACTGACTGTGGGTTGGTGTGTGAGGCTCAGTGCAGAGCACAGGTATCCAAACTGCAGGTCCTGCCATCTCTAGCCTCAAGAGCCAGACCCTGGAGCCAAAAGCAGCGCTGTGTGCCAAGGCTGCTTAGCCTGTGGATGGGGAGGAGTTGGCAGGCCAGGCTGCTGGGATGGGCTGAGGAGGTGTGTGTTCCCAGGGACTGGAGCTGAAGTGCTGTACTCTGGCGTGGCACTTCCTTCCCCCTCATTCTCCCTGTTCAAATCAGGGCTACATCCAGACCTGGCCTAGACATTTGCGACATCTCTCTCCCAAACAGAGAGCATGTTTGATGTCTAGAGGGCAGACTGAAAATACAGGTGTTTCTGAAATCTTTGTCCACTCTCTTATCCGTGCCATGCCTTCAGAGCACAGACACCTCACTCAGAGACTTCGTGCTGCAGTCCTATAGGGACTCTGATGGCATACTACTCCCCAAAGACAGTGCCAACAATACCTTGGAAGTAAGACAGTAGCGCTCCTTCCTTCTTGCTGGTGTCTAAGTCACTGTCTTTTATTTTAGAGCATTCACTGAGGAAGTGGGAGATCTGGGTTCAATGTGTTCCTCAATCTGAGAGTGGTCACCTCTCACTTCCCATGAGGCTGTCTTAGCTGCTGGCTGATTAGCTATTCCGGGTGAAGCTCTTCAGAGTGAAACCATGCCTTCCACTAATGGGGTGTTTGCTCTCCCTGTCCTGCTGTTGGTGGGCAGCTTCTGTTTTAGAGTGAAGTGACTAGAGCAGAAGCAGAAAACTTGAACGTGAACCAAGGAGAGACCACCGAGCGCAGGTGGCTAAGAGGTAGTGACCTCTGTGACTCGGGACTTCAGTGCCTGAGTTCAGTTAAAGTCTGGTTTTGTGCACTCAGGTCCTTTATTGGCAGTAGCTCCTTAAAACCCAGAACTGCACATGGACAGATCCTAGCAGATCAGCCAGGATCTTCACCGCTGCTTTGATAAACATTTCCAAGGTTTATTAAATGTGCTCTGTGACGTTCTTTTTTGGAGACAGTAATTTGACAGTCATCACGTGAGAAACTAAGAGTTTGCCATCTGGCCTGGCAAGACTTTTTTCTCCTGACTATTAATTAAACTGAGGTTATTGCAAAATTTTATTCTAGTGGTTATGATTTGTCCTGTGATAACGCTGGGGCTAATACTGAGGCACGCAAAGCACCTTCCACACTGGTGACGTTAGTGGGAGGTGCAGCTGAGCAGCACCTCTTTGGACTCTGGTGTCAGCTCTAATAACAAAGTTTCAGGGCCAATTCCTGCTAGCCCTATTCAGGCACCTTACCCTGGAGCAGGTTCTTCTGGTTCTGAGGGGATGGTTTCACAAGTAGGAAGACTGTAGCTGGGGGGGAGGAAGGGGGCAGCTGCTTGGCCACAATAGTGTCATATAACATGCCCTGGCAGGAGATCTTACTGACCACAGCTTTGCCCTGCTTGGTGAGACTGTGACCATTCATGGGAAAGTAGATCAGAAACAACAGATTGTTAGAGCACAGTGAGAAAAGAAAGGAGGGAAAGGCAGTGGGGCTAAAGCTGAAATCATCTGCAGAAAACAGGTACTGATGATGGCTGGGATGAGGAAGAAGGAAATGAAGCTCTTCTGGTGATGGGACAGGAGGTGGCTGTAGCCTGTCTGGGATGGATGTGTGCAGTATTTGGCAGCTTAACCTCTGTTTCTATTCCACACTAGGGCCCAGATCAGGGCCCATGAAGGTCAGAGACTCTTGCTCATTCTTCACTGGTCTCCAAACTGTGATGCTGCAAATATGCTGTGACTGGTAGGTTTGAAGATGGCTGGGTATGAAGTTGGTAAGAAGTCATCCCCTGGTACTAATTTTTGACATCTTTCTCTTCTCTGTCAGAGACTTGCATGCTTCACTGCTCAAGAGTTAACTCAACAGCTTTACAGGAGATTCAATAATATTTATTTTTACCTAAATCCCTCGAAGTCTGAAGGACTGGAGGCAGCATCAGTTTGAAATGAACAGCCAAGAAAAGTAAATCATCCTTGGGTCAGGGTGAACTCTCATTTGAAGAGGCCACAGATGGCAAAGATGTTCATGAATCAGCAGTTTCACAGACCTCTGCCCATTCAGAGAGTAATGTATGTAAACAGACATGAAAACAGCACAGAGTCACAGAGTTTTCCAGATCCTTCCTGTTCCCTTTGCACTGTTGAGAGGGACCACAGAGAAGGAGAGGGCTGAGGTGCTGGGCAGTGAGCTCGTCCCAGGAATAGTCATCCTACACCCTCTGCTCCAGCTGTGAAGAGCCAGAGAACAGGATGAAAGTGAGACACTGCTCCCTGTGTCCCTGTTGACCCGACAGCACACCCAGCTGTGCTCTTCAGTAAAGGAGACAGCTGCCTACAAGCCTGGTGTCTGAGACAAAGGTAAGGAAGGAAGGGTTAGGCAAAGACATGAGCTGTTACAGTACTGGACCTCTGCAGATGCAGAACAGCTCCTGTACATTTGGGTTCTGCAGAGTGGGCCTGTCCCACCAGGCAGCTGCTCTCGGCAGCTGATGGGTGTGTGGAGGTGAGGAAGAGGGATGCAGCAAGCTGTGGTGATGTGATCCTGCTCTTTGATACCTGCATTAGATCCATCTGCCCTTGGCTCTGGGACCTCAGCAACCCATCAGGGTACTGATTTCCTTACTGCATTCCCCCACCGTGGTCCTGTCCCCTGGTTGTAGGATTGTCTGTCCTTCCCTATTGTGTGAGGGAGACAGGATGGGCAGTGGAGGCCACAGTATTTCTAGAGCACATAGCTCACAGCTTGATGAAACAGAGCTAGGAGAAAGGGGACTCTGCACAAATCCAGAGTAGCTGTGCCTGTTGCAAGTGGAGGTGACACACAGCTGTCCCCAGCCTGGGGATGGGTAGTTCTCCTATGCAAAGCTGTCCTCTCAGGCTCTCAGCAGACTCAAGCAGCCTTCCCTTCATCCTGCTCTTGATTTGTTTTTTCTGCCACAGTCACAAAAGCTCTTCAGAAAGCACTGTATAGTTCTGTGGCTCTGTGAACTGCTGCTGGCCAAGGGTGTATGCCTGGATGGAGTGTGCCTCACCCTGCAGAAACCCCCCAAAACTCCTGAGAAGCTGGTGTGGGGGGATTTTTCCTGCCTTTCTTTAATGGTTGTCAAATGTTATACCCAGAGAGTGCAACACCAGAGGGCCTTGCAGAGGACCCCTGCCTTGTTTTGCATTCTAGGATCTGCTGGCTAGGAGGGCTCCCAAAGAGATGGAGAGTCCCTTCCATTTGTGCCCGAGTGTAAGCCCAGGGGCTGTTTCTGCTGTAGGATGAAGTCAGTGGTGAGAGCTGGCCAAGCCAGAGACTGTGCCTGAATTGTTTGTGAGACTTTTATAGACTGTCTATCTGGGATGAAACACAGAGCCCAGAACTTCAAAGCACCATGTGGGATGGCAGCTATGGGACTCCCATGGAAGTTACTAGGCATCACACGACTGAAAGCTTCTGTGACACCAGAGTGCTTCTACAGAGGAGTAGCTGGTGCTGGGGCTGCCAAGACAAAGGGAAGTGGAGGAAAATGAACTGTGCCATGCCCCCAAGAGCAGCACTTCATAAAATTTCAGCCATAGGGCTTGTGTCTTTTCTGTAAGGAGCAATTATAGTATCAGGGGAGGTAAAGGAACATGCGAGACTTGGGGACTTAGTGTCAGCAAATGAGATGCTTCGAATTCATTGTGACTTTGGAGAGCATCTAACCTAACTCTGTAAAGAACTTGAGGGAGTTAAGTGGAGTAAATTGGATTAATATGACTGTGAAGTTAGAGTATCTGGTTGCCATCCACCTTTCCAGAGAAGAGAAAAGATTCTCAGAGGATGTCTTCACAAGGCATAGAGCATAGGGAGTGAGTACAGCCATGGAGTAACAAGTTGCCCACCAGGCAAAGACCAGTGATTGTATCATAGACAGGGAAATCGAGTCAGTCTGGTCACAGTGCTTTCTGTAACTCTTAGAAGACACTGATGGATGAAGACTCAGTGAAGACAGACTCCCTTTTTCGTACTGTTTTGACATCTTTCAGGCTTTAACGTGATCTAACTACTATTACCCTAATTCTACAGATGGGGACAGACAGGTTACGTGACATGCTCAAGATCACATGAGCAGTCTGTGTCAGAGTGAGAAACTGCACCTGGATCTCTCAGTTGTGATTTGCTCTTGACACTGCATCCTCCTGACTGCAAACAACACATCCAGTTTGACTTTGCCTGTGTCCCTTCTGTGCCTACAAATGGTAAAGTTTTTCAACAAATCAAAGAAATAAAGTCACTCCTCCAATTTGTGCGTCCAATCCTCTGTACGCTGTGGCATGATGTATCTTAGAGGAGTCTGTAATTAATACAAGTAATTACCCCTTGCTGCAAAGACTCTTAGGCATCACTGGTTAAGAATCTAGATGAAACTTTCACCTTGTTTGCTGAGTGCCCAATGTTGTCCAGCTCAGAATGGATTTGGGTGATATCTGCAGGATAAATTAACTTAAAACCAAGATGAATACTGCAAACTCATTGGTGCCATTGTCATGATTTGGCCACCACTGGAGCTTTAATGCCAGCAGAGAGAAGTCAGGGAAATAATTGGGTAGGAAAAGTAACCATCAGCTATTGCAGAGGGGTTCCTTGTGTTTGTCAGAGTTTGCCTCCTCCACTCAAAAAGGTTTAATATCAAGGCTGACAGCAGAGTGAGTATCCATAGTTTGTTGGGACAAGAACATGTGCAGGTTCTAGGATTGTTCTTGGTCTTCAACTTCATTGAACATCAGCAGGAGTGGGGTTTTTCCAAAGTGCCTAAGGGACCACTGGTCATGGAACCCAAGGCACAAGATCTGCCAGTCCCATTCTAAGCAGCACAGCTACTGAAAGCCTGGGTTTTGGTGGAAGAAGCTATCCTTGTGATTGCAGTTCCCAAAGCTACTACTGACTACTGCTGCTCCTGGTATGTGGGCTGCTGCCTTTAACCTGGCAGTGTTGCCAGAAGCACTGGGCACCTGGCATTTCATGACACCAAAGGAACAGCCATTAATTGAAGCTCATCAAGCAAACAGCCACTTACTTCTGCTTGCTGTGGCTCTGTTTTCAGCTCTTCAGCTCTGAAGCAAGGCTAATAATTTTTGCTGGTTTCTCAGACCTCCTGTTGAGTTTTGTTAATTAATATTTGTGAAGTACTTAGATGTTTTCAGGTTTATGGTGATCCAGAGTATTATTATTACTGCTGGTACTATTAAGAGTAATAATACTGCTAATAACCTTAGTGAGCCTGGCAAAATTCAATTTGACTAAAATCCTTGCCACAGATGAAAAAAAACTAACTGCAGTGATGTGAGGGGGTACGTGACTCAGTTACCAGTAACTGCTGTTTACAAGGGGCAGGAAGAGTATATTTGCTCAAATGAAAAAGGTCAAGGCAGAGGCCCATTTGCTGTTTGTTAATAAGTAATCTAAAGTACAACACAGCTTCACTGTAACAGATCAGTATGGCTTAGCTTTTGTTCCATCACCAGTGTTTCCAATCCAATTCTGCTCTAAAATGCCAATTCAAAAATAATCCACACTGGAGATATTTTCAACATCTCCAAACCTATAGAGAGGATTTGTAACTGGGAACAAAGAGCAACAACAAAATAAAATCCCTTTCCATATTTTTGCCAGTGTTTGTCTCAGGACACTGTAAGCAGCCGAGGTTGAAACATCAGATAGGGCATTATTTATCTCCTGGGAAATTCTCCTTTAGGCTCAGACCTGTGCATCTTCCCTGTGGAAGCGTGCCAGTCAAGAGCTGTGGTGAAGCTGGCCCGCTTACAGCCACCCCACTAAGCTACTGATGTAACCTACAAAACCACCTACGTCATCTCTGCACTGGCTCACAGTCAACAGTTAACATTCAAACATGGGTGCTACAGAACATCCTTCTTCCAAGTGACTGAGCCTGTGTGCACTTCATGCATTGCCACCCCTGCCCTGTCATTGTCTTTTGCCAAAAAGAAAAAAAGTTGTTTTCTGGACACCACTTGTCTTTAGCCACCAGACAGTATTCTGCAAAAGGGCTGGAGTTTGTCCTTTGTGGTTCATCTACTGGCTGCAGGTAGAATTCGCTAGAAAAGGGTTTGTCATTAATGAGCCACTTAAAGGGCTTATCAAAAAAGCAATACTTGTGCTAGATGCCAGCTAACCATAGCTTCTCATCTGTAACCCTTGGTGTTCATGTCCTTCAGCTATACTGACTGGCCCGAGGCACACATCTAGTCCTCAGAATAGGGAATGTGATGCACACAGTGCTGGAGCAGACCTGGCAGTGCCAAGCTGTCTGCACTTGGGCTGTGAATGCAGCTGCAGTGCGGGTTTGTGAGAGTGTTGTGCCTTATGCATAGTTATTTCTTGAAGGAAGGCAGCAGGGGCACAAACACACAGACACACACACACACACACACACGCACAGACACACACACACACAGAGACACAGACACAGACACACACACACACACACAGAGACACAGACACACACACACACACAGACACACACACACACACACAGACACGCACGAGGTCACCTTTGGAAACAGAAACCATGCAGATTGCAAACTCCAATTCCTAGCTTCCTGAAATGCAGTTTTGAGAGGCAATGATCCTTTAACAAATCAACAACCCCTGCTCCAGCAGTCCCAGCTGCCTGTTACCTCAGGGGGAAGGAAAGAGGTTGATGAAGAAAGATTGTCCCTGCAGAGCAGGCCATGTTTGTCTGTAAGCTCAGATCATCTTTCCAGTGCCAGAGCAACAGAGTCTTCTTGAGCTCTGTAGTCCTAGAGGGTGTGAGGGCCTGCCTCCATCCAAGACAGGGCAATGTGAAAGATGGCTTTCTACAGAGCTCTGCTCTGGCACCAAGCAGAAGACAGTGAGGATGGGCAGCAGATGCTGCTGTGAGGAAGCAGTACAGCAGAATGCATGTGAGAGCTATTGTAGGGTCTTTGTAGTGGGATGGAAAGAGAATTCATGCAACTGAGTGCTCACACACAGCAGAAGGCAGCACCAGTGGGTCCTAGCTGCCAGGAAAGGGGTGTTTTGGATGTCCCAGAGCCCTCATGTTTGCCTTACTGTTCAGTGTTATTGACACAAGGGAAGGGGAAGAGGGGTGGGGAGGACACACAGTGTCCTGGGGAAGTAGGCATGGCTGGTGCTGCCCTGGGTGTCTGTACACTCATGCTGGGCTGCATCTGGGTGGCTGGTAAGCAGTACAGTTCAGAGGTCCTTGAAGTGATCTGGTGTGTGCCAGGTACTCATCCCAGGACACCTGGTGTGGGCAGCAGGGACTACAGTGGAATTGATGCTCACTTTTCTGAAATCTGGCTGGACTGGGGATCTGGGCAGGTATCTTGTAGCTTAAGCAAGGTTAAGAGAATGGTCACAGCAAGTCCTACATCCTGTGCCTCCATGCTGCTCTGATGGAGCACATGGCCGTGCCATACATCACACCTTGTGGCAGGGAGAGCAATTAAGTGTTACTAGCTGGCAGCCTTTGCAGAATGGGGATGCCACATGGAAATGCATGTGTTTGTTACTCATGAGAGACACATTTACTGCCCATCCCTGCCTTTGTACAGGAGTATACACCTAGGGTGGTGGAGCTTTCTGCTCCTATCCCCGGATGTTGTACCATTTCCTCTTGTTGAGCTTTGTTCTGGGTAACATCTATTGTTTCTGAGTTGCCTGGTGAGTTGCAGGAGTCGTTAACAACACTGATACACTGCACTCTTCCTCTAAAGACTAGTGAGGATTTACTTCTTCCCCTTAGAGCAATGGGAAAACTGGGGTACCAGGATGTCAGGTGACTCTCCTGAAGCAGTGGGATTATCTGGGGAATGTCAAGTATTCCCTGAACCTAATCCTGAGCATGTCATCATCACTATGCCACCCCTCAGTGGCATCATAGCAGTGAACTTCTGTACTGTACAGTCTTTTGCAGACAGGTGAGAAGCATTTAATGAAAAGCAAGCCCAGTGCTGCAGACACCACTGTAGAGACATACACTGTTCGAAATGGTAGCCAGGATGCCTGGGAAAATATTCAGGTGGTTTCAGAAAATCATAAGTAGCCTATTATCACAGAGGAGGGGGAAAAAAACCCTCGGGAGGTTTCCTCTGTGACCATCTGTTAATTTTCCCCCGAAGCCATTATTGATTTGCACAGGGTGGCATACTAATGCCCTGCAAACAGTGCTGTGAATCAGAGCTCTGCGCTGGTGTTGCTGGGCCAAGCAAGCTTCACTGATAGGAAACAGGGTGGTGACATGCTTACCTCAGAACTTCATGCATCTGGCGACCATCAGCCTCAGAGAAGGCTCTGTTTTCCCATGAACACTGCGCTTTGCTGCGCCTCAGCCCGTGCAGAGGTGAGCCCCTCTTGTTTACCCACCGTCCGCCTTCTGTACAGTTTGTATAGCCCATAGCCCCCCTAATAAGGAGAGGTCTTGCTCGTAAAATGCCATATTTGCATACATTTAGAGGTACTCAGATATCTAACTATGCTTCAGGAGTAGCCCAAGATCACCACACAAAGGCTATGCTATTTTGGGGGTCAAGTGCTAAGGCTGCTCCTTGTCTGCTGTCCCCTTTGGCCCTTACAGTTTGGCCAATGTGTACACATGTGCAGCACGATAAAACACCGGCCAACCTTCATGGCAAAGAGTGTCAGCCTTTTGTATGTGCCACGTGGTGTCTGTAGCCTTCTGTAGCTAGTGATGGCCTTGGGCTTGGACCCACCAGTGACTGTTTCTGCCTCTGCTTTGTGCTGAGCTGTGGAGGAGACAAGTCTCTTGGAGCAGCAGCTGTGAAGCCTTACATCTCAGTTGGCAGCTGCCCCTCCTTTTAGCTGGAGCGTCCCCGATGTTGCCTGCCATGGCAAATGCAATGGAAATCCAAAGATCAGCTGTGGCATTGGTGGTAAAAACCCAGTGGGGCTCATTTTGGCTGAAGGACACAACTCAGAAGCATTATCCCAGCTTTCTCTTTCCTTTTTCATTCTTCTGAGATATCAGAAGGAGGTATTGCCCCCAGATCGTGGCATGGAGGCAACGTGAACAGCTTTGCTCTTTGTCCTGGCACCTCAGACAGAAGGGAGTCTGAGAGGGTTTATTGTAAGTGACTTGGCCTGTGGCTCTCATGTTTTCTGTGTGGACTGGGTGTGCTGAGTGGTTTCCAAAGAAACTTTCTGAGCACTGCAGCAAATGGGGAAATTCAGTGTGGAACAGTGGCTGCAGTAAGTGAAACTTAGAAACAACTTTTGCTTTGCATTAGTGAGCAAAATATGGCATTTTCCAAAGCATTTCTGTGTATCTGGGCCAGGGCAGAATTATCAATTTCTACCATTGCAAACACAGTTTGTGTAGTAAAAAAGAAAAACAACCAGACCAAGCTGCACTCTATCATGAATTTGGTCCTGATGGAAGCTTGTCCAGTTGGATGCTTCCTTAAAGAAATTTCATCATTTGTACATTTCTATGGTAAAATAATTATTCTGTGTCAAATATCTATGAACAATACAAACAGATACAGAAAGCATTTTGCTATTTAATGTCCTAAATGCAATTTTCCCCCTTTTTTAAAGAAGCAAAGCTGTTTCCCTTCTCCCCCAAAATGGTCCTGGATGAGCCAGGCACTGATGCATGTTAGGGAGAGAGCCTCAGCCGGGTTGGTGTGGTGCTGTGGCAGGGGAAGGCTTTGTTTCTCTTCAGCGAGAGCAGCAGTACAGATTTTCCTGATGGCTTTCTCCCTTTAGCACATGCCAGTTCCTGAAATTCCTCATGAAATGCACCAAGCCCCGAGTGCCCAGGCTGAGTGACTGTGTGGTGTAGCCATTGCAGATGCAATTACACATTTTTGAAGTTACACCCAAGAGTACTTTGATGTCTCAGTTTTAAGCTCCGTGTTTCTTGATTTCTAGTGCCCGGCTTCTGACTTTAGAGCCCGCAGTCCCTGCAGTGTGCCCAAGGCAAGTCTGGCACTTCCACACAAGGGTCCAAAACATTCAGCATGGTGGCAAGCGAGACTAACAGAGAAATTTTAAGTCTTAAATGCTGCTGCTGCAGTGAGCCAGCCCAGCAGCTCCTCTGGAAGGTGAGTACAGCCATCGTTTCTGCCACAGCAAAGATGTCTAATCTGAAACACGATTACCAGCAGCCAGGAAGTGACAAACGGGGTCACTGTTCTCCTCAGGCCGTTTGTTCCCATCTGCTACCTCTAGCAGAGCACTCAAACCACAAGGCAGGGAGCTGGACACTCCTAGCCCACTCTCTGCTGGGGATCTGCTGCTCTACAGCAATGCGCTGTTGAATCATTCAGCCGGAAAACAAGTGCACGTGGGGGAGCATGGCTGGCTTCCCTACTGGTTCAAGCATTCACATGGGAGCTGAGATTCTGGACTCTGCTCCCAGGACTGTTTATGCATTTTACATGAAACAGTCACCAGGTAACATATAATCCCTGATCAAAGCCCTCAGGGCATTTAAGCAAAGCAACGCCCGGTTTCTGGCTCCTGATCAGACCTAGGTGTGAATTGGGCTGAGCTGCTTGTCCCTGTCAGGATTGGGGCAGTTCTGGGCATGCACAAAGGTGGAACTCTAGATAGCTGATGAGCTTGAAAGTATTAAAAAGGTTGGAGATTGAAGGGGCCAGATAGTGGGAAGGACCTGGGAGCTGCAGTGGGATGGATATGCCAGCATTTCAATGTAAGATGCAGATTTAGGGTAAAACGTCAGGTGTGCCAGTAACAAAGCCCACTTAGAGGGAAACAATTGTTCTCACAGATTCCTGAAGTGGTAATTGTATAACCATTTTATGTGCTTTTTATAAAAAGAAGTCCCATCCTAGCCACTGCATTTGCTTGGATTTGTTTCCACCAGGCTGCATGTGCTGAGCTGCACAATGGTGGCCGCCGTATGAATAGTTGTTATTCTTACCAAGCGTGACAACTGCTGTAGCGAAATCAAGAGCAACCTGCTCTAATGTAAACTGATTTCAGATCGCCCCCGGCAGTCCCAGCTACCTCATCTAACCTCCTTTTTTTTTTGCCAGTCTTTCCCCCTCTCCCCCCCCTTTTTTTTTCCTTTTTTCCACTGAAGGCACACCCTATGCTTTCTTATAAGGTGTTGTATCATGCTGGCTGTTGCATTGGTGTCTCTGCAATGTCTGCAGAGGAGCTTCTTGGGTGTTATTGTTGGTGCATTCAAAAGCCACTTGGACCCTTGGACTCTCCAGCAAATGCAGACTCCAGCTGCCTGTCCACTCCAGGGATGAGCTCTGTAGTGGCTGATGATTGTACCCAAGAATACTTAGCTACTAAGTACCACAGACGTGAGTCTGGCTCTTGATGGGGCTGTTGCATCTTTGATACCCCACCTGCATGTTTGGAGAGTGCTGCAGGGCTGGATAAATGCAGACAAAGAGAGGCTTATTGAGCGCAGCACTGCTGTCACGCTGAACGTGTGCCAGATACCAAGTGGGAAGCAGTTGTGTTGGTAAGGGAGTGGGGGCATCAGGGAGTGGATTTGGGGCAGGGAGTGCTGTGGGAGAAGCAGTCCAATTTGCCGATGGTAGCTGCCAGATCGGTGTGTATGATGGGTGTGATATAAATTACTATCTATAAATAAATACCACAACAGCATTTTAATGAGGTGTTTTCTAGTAGCACTTGTCCAGGCTGGTAGTGTTATGTTAAGGCTGGAGAAGTATCTCCAAGCAAGCTTCTTGGCTAAACCTTCATAAACACTATCTCGCCCAAGATCTAACTATGATTTGTTTGGATAAGAGGTTTTGCTTGTTTGTTTCTGAACATACTTTCAAATACATCTGGGTTTTAACTTTTATTTATTTATGTTTTCCTTCTTGGCCCAGGTTTTGTGTCGGTGTCACACAACCTAACTGATGCAGAGATAGGGGACAAATCTGGTGCCTTTTTGGAGCATTTGGTGGTGTTCTGACAACAAAAGGCTTGCAGAAGAGCTGGGTCATCTGGGGCTTTGGGAATGGGGGACATTTGGAGCTGTGACTCACGGGACTGACCTGTGTCTCTTCAGAAACTGGCAGGTAGAAATACTCTGGCTCATCCTTTTCCTCTCCTGCTGTGCTGACACACCTGGCATTGCAGCCACTGCTGTTTGAAGGCATGGTCTCATGGACCCACACCCCACATTTGCAGTGTGGTTCTGCTGAGACTCAGCAGCCAACTTTGATATTTTTTTTCATGGCAGCTGGCTATTTTTCTGAACTTTTGGCAGCCCAGACAAATGGCTGCACATGAACAGCGTGCAGCGCCTCGTCTGGGGTGGGACTCAGCCACACGCACTGCAGCCACTCGTGTGTGCTGTGGGGTTGCACTGCACACACACACACACACACACACACACACACACTCTGTATCTCTCCTGGTCTGTGGAGTCCCCCCACAGCGCTGTGTCACATCCTGTAAGGTTGTCCCCTGCGTACTCGAGTACATGGGGTGCTTCGTACCTCTATGCCAAGGTAGATCCAGGACTAGAGACACGCTGTGGTTTTCTATCTGACCCAAACAGATCATGGTAGGAGGCAAATACTGAGGCAGAGGTTGGGTTTGGAGGCCAGATCTCAGGCATTGCTTTCACAACATTTCAGGCCAAAACAATGGTTTCATCAGAAAGCCTCTCAACATGTTAAGTTGCCACCACAAGAATGTGTGAGGGCTGCATATATCCAAAACAAAGCCCAGAAATAGTCTTCCTCATGCTAGCTCTGAACTGAGTAGTTTTTTGCAGATTTGACTCCTGTGTGCTAATGGCAAGACCTCTTTTCTGCTCGATTTGGAGCAGAAAAAATCAAAGTTCAGTTCTTTGATCCTTAAGCATAAAATCTCTGAAGTGCAGTCTTTTGACTGACTGGACTTGTGATACATACTCAGAATTCATTCATATTACAAATAAATAATTGGCAGGTGATGGTATAGATTTAACAGCTTCTATTCTTTGTGAGGAATCTTTAAGTCCGGCCAGGTCTCCCTGATCAACAGCTATTAAAAAAAAACAAAACCAAAACCAAACAAAAAACCCCAACAAAACAACCCACAGAATAATGTCAGTTGGAAGGGACATCTGGAGGGCTGCACTGCAACCTGCTGTCATCGCTGCAAAGGCAGGCTGCTGGCTCCCCTTCAGCTTTCTATCCACCAGAACCCCAGGAACGTTTTTAAGCAAAGCTGATTTCTTGCTGCTTGGTTCCCAGCCTGTGGTGTTGCACAGGTTTATTCTGTGTCAGGTGCAGACTTTACATTTGTCCTTGCTGAATTTCAGAAGATTTCTTTCAGGCTTGTCTTCTGGGTTGCTGAAGACCACATGAATGGCTGCCTTTTCCTCCAGCATAATGACCTGCAGCCTCGGTTCACTGTCATGCACTAACTTGCTGAGGAACCGTTCTGCTCTGTCATCCAGGTTGCTGGTGAAGACTAGCCCTAGCATTGTCACTTGAGGAATGCCATCTGTAAATACCAATTAAATGTCTAGTTGTTGACCATTACTGTCCTTGGAGCTTCATGGCCTAGCCATGAGCTTTTTTCAACCAGGTTGTGGTCCATCCATTCAGGCAACACCACCCCAGGTTGGCCCATATGGGAGACAATGCCAAAGGCCCTGCTAAAACAAAAGTCAGTGACATCCACTGCAGTGACATCCACAGTGACATCCCCCATCTTCTCCATCCAGCCCCTTGTTCCAGCACAGAGGACAACCACATTGGCTGAGTACTCTTTGTCTATAGTAGATCCATGCTGGCTCTTCCTAGCTACACACTTGTATCTAAATGTGGCTTGTGTGTGGACATGCTCTGTAATATTCCCAGGAAAAATGTACTGGTATCTTATGTAAGACATCTTCATCTTTACTAATACTTTGGTTAATCTCTTTCAGAAGAAGCCTGTTGATTATGTGTTGAGTTTGTGAGACTTTCAGCATGAGCCTGCAGTGTTGGTTGAAGGAATTTTTGGTCAAACTTGGAAGCAGCCTAACCAGGGCACACCTGTTTCTCTTCTGTTGGGACTCCCTTTCTTCCCAGCCTCACCACCAAGGACAATCTTCCTACTGTTGTTGCTGTGGCCTTTGTGTTACCTCAGGGCAGGAGCCCTAAGGGGAGGAAATTGGAAAAGAGGAGGAATGAGGCTGCCAGGCCAACACACAGTAGAGCATGGTAGTGCCAGACCCTGGCACCTGGCAAGGATTCAACTAGTGTGAGTAAAAGGAAAAAGTAAGGAAGAAGAAAGGGTAAGGTCATCTGCATGGAGTGCTGAGGACAGGCATGGCCGTTTCTAGAGAGCGTGAGTAGTTCACGTAGCAGGAAGGGCCGGGCGCTTGCCAAGATACACATTTGCACAATGGCCTACAGGAGTTTGGATTCACAGACGGCAGTTGAGTTTCACTAGGCATAACTTTGGTTCACTGGGGTCTGAAGTACAATACTGAGGTAGGTACTGCTATAGAAAGTAAGAAACAAAGTGGTTGGAAAGCCACCAGGTCTGACTGTGGAGCCAGAGCAGGACAAATGCTGCTTTGCCAGGCTGGCAATGCCCTTGGGTGGCTTGAGGCTCACTCCTGCCACAGGGGCCTGGCTGCAGCCATGGCGCCTGCTCCCAGCCAGGGAGACATCTTTGACATCACCTGAATCCTTCTGTTTCTGTGGAAAACAAAACTGGAAATACTGTTCATTTCCAGGTCAGCAGTGGGCCAGCCTCACATAAGCCTTGTGGGACTCACCGGGGCCTTCACGGCTGGGAGGGCTTGGCAGCGCAGACACATCCCCCGTGACTGGAACTGGACCGTGTAATTGTGACTGAGGCAAGAGGCAGGCACAGTGCTGGGGGCTAATGGCTCTGTAGGAATGCTCAGGCATGCAGCATGGGGCATGTCTTGCTAATTAAAAGAAACAGACATAATCCTGACATCTTTTGTTGTACCCACACCAATGTTGCTGCATTTCTGCGCTGAACTCACATTTGTGATCTCCTGACTAGCACATTAGAAGGCTTTCAACAGTGATGCACAGAAAAGCAAATAGGACGTTCGTGTAGTGACAACGCTGCTGTGGAGCCATGTGCAACCCTGAGGCAGGAGACAGTCTCTGTGACGAGACCCCTCTGCACGGCAGGCCGAGGTTTCCAGGGTCCCACGGTCAGTGTGAGTACCTGGGCGCTGCAGTCCCTCATGCCTTAATGAAGCCTGACTTGCTGGGTCACCCTCCTGCAGTGACACAATATCATTTAAAGTTGTTTGCTTATTACAGAGATACTATCACAAGGTGTGGTGCCCTGATTGGAGTCTAGCAAGAAAGTAACACTCTTATTCACCCACCCACCACCTTTGGCAGATGGTCTGAGGGTCTCTCCTTGGCTTCCTGACGGAAAGTGGTTGATTCGCCTCCACCCAGCGGTAATTATGTGTTGCTGCCTATTGGAAGTTCCCATGTTGGCATCAGAGTGGTAAGCCCTGAACTCGCTGCTCAGATTAATTGCAAAGTAAAAGCATGATTTCTTGATGTCTCTTTTGTATTCAGCCTAGTAAAAGTTACTTAATACATGGTATCATTTACTTTTTTTTTTTTTAATGATCATTAAAATGCTCCTAATTGCTGTTACACTGCCATGCTCCTATTTCTCAGCAGCTATTTGCATGCAGCTTTCCTATCAAACTAGAAAGCGGTTCTGGTAGCAAAAATTCTATGGCATTTTTGTTTTTTCCTTTCCTTTTGGAAGAGTCTCCTTTTTAATTCTTTTATTCTAGCTTGTCCCGTGTAAAACACAGCTCCTTCTGGAGGGGCTTTGCCCTCCTGAGAGCTTATCGTTTTATCCCCTCAGCTTTAGGACAAAATTATTCCCTTGTCAGTGCAGTTCTTATTGAACCAGGCTGGCTTGGCAGGTCTCTACTCCTTCTTTGTTTAAGTTTATTTATTTTTATATCAGAAAGGTAATAAAGTTGTCAGAAGAGGTTTATTCAGACTAACTGTACAGTCTACCACACAAGCAAAATAAAATGTCCAACACACTTCATTTTATTTATGGCACCAGCACTGAGCCATTACAGTACCAGCACCAGGTAACTTCTCCTCCCTTCACCTTTTGAAATCTCTTTGGCACCAGTGTCCCCCTCTGAGCTTTCTGCTTGCTGAGCATCCTCCATCTTTGCAGGAGGTTGTTGGTACAAAGTGGAAAACTTTTAACAGAAGTGAGTCCAAGCCTGAAGGGCCCCAGCCCAGGGTGTGCAGGGCTTTCCCTGGGAGGGAGGGCAGAGGGAGCGAGGTGAGGGGCTCTAGTTGCACCTTCAGCCGCTCAGCTGGGTGCTCCAACCACGGCATAGTCTGCAAGAAGGCCCACGGGAGCCCTTCTGGGTGGAATCAGGGGCCCCCTGAACAGTTCAGCTGTCTCCTCATTCAGATGGGGTGGAGCCCATCCTCATGGGGGGGTTGTTCCCAAACACCTTGTCAGGACCAGCTGTAGCCCCACTTGGCTCAGTCCTGAGGTCCTGGAGCACCTCAGAGCTGTGGTGCTGAGTGCTGTGATGAGTAGGAACCTGTTCCATGGAGCGTGTGCTGAACCCCAGAGTCCTTACCCAACCAGGAGGCTCTCCTTTATGGATCAGATGTAGTATCCAAATGATCCTGTACACACAGCGATGGAACAGGAGCTGCAATCTATTTAGCAAGGTCTGTTTTAATTTGTGTTCATCAGTGGGTTGGGATCAGAGTGGGTGTAGGTCCTGGGGATGGTTGACTGGAGTTAGCAAAGGAGAAAAAGGTGTGGGAGGATGGAGTTACATTTCACAAGAGAAGGTGCGTTCCCATCCTCACTGTTTCTAGCTGGTGGACAAGAATTCTCCTGATACAGTGATACATGGGGTCTGGGCAAGGAAATGAATTGTCTTTTAATGCCTAGATAATGGAGGGAATAGAGCAGAGACAGCAATGCAGGAAGGGGAAAGCAATTCACTCTGTGATATTTGTTAATGTACCAGCTTCACCACCTTTATAAGCACTTTCTGTCAGTGTCATCTGATACGGGCATGCGACATGCCAGCTCATGGGTGGGTTGCTGACGAGGATGCTCGTGGATAAGCCTAGCAGCAGCCATGCCATGCACTGGAATGTTTCCTGCAGTAGCAGTTTCATTTCTGGCCCTGGCACTGGGACTACCCAGCCTCCAGTCCCATGTGTGTGTTTTGGGGCCAACCTTCCTCTTCTGAGGCGCTGCTCCTCACTCAGACTATACACAGGCCAGTGCATGGGTCTGCAGAAGGGAATTGGGAAGTTCCCCTGCTCCGCTGACCGGAACGACTGCGTAACAGCTGCTCCAAGTGCAGTGCAGGTTACATACACAGTGACAGCATTTCGGCTTCGGGAGGCTATAGCCTGTGTTGGATGGTGGGCTGGGTTTCACAGGATTCTCCAAGAGCTTGTCATGGTCAGCACTACTGAAAGCCAGTGGGATGGGGAACCCAAATCCCTTTGGTCCTGTCAGCATCCCTGTCTTACTTACTTCAAGCATGTCTGGAAGGTGTTGAGCACCAGCATTTCTGGTTGTCGATGCCCACGTGCTCTAAAGTGCCTGCCTTCAGACACAGCAGGAGGGCATTGCCTCTTGCCCTTGCAAGGATGCAGAGAGTCCGTGTGCTTAAACTTGCCACTGGCTGCAGCCAGAAACCCGGCTGTGTCTGACATCGTCCGGCTGCCTGGGCCTTGCCTTGAGAGCCCAGCGCTGCAGCGGGGGTGAGGTGACCCTGGTTTGGCGGGTCAGACACCCACGCTGCCGAGCCCTCCCAGGCATAAGCGGTGCCTCACCTTTGTGCTACTTCCAGCTGAACAGAGGACTTTACCTCCCCTTCCTCTTTCAGGAAGGTCAATCTCCACATGGACTGCCTTTTATTTTAAATCTATACATTAAAAAGCATCATAAAATGCTGTAATAGGGGTGCAATTGATGACTCTTCGGAAGCACTACGAGATTACCAGCTCTCGGTGCAGTAAATAGAAAGCAGTGAGGTTCTGGTGTTCATTTCCAAACAGGTGAGTGGGAGCTCTCAAACCAGAAGGCGATTAGTGTGTTTGCAGGTCTGGTTTCTCCTTACCCTGAAGTGAAGGTGGGCGTTAGGTTGGGGTGTGCAACATCCACATCATGCCTCAGCTCAGATTTGCCAATATTCATTTGTTGCTTTCTACTCTTTAGCAATCAAACAGAAACTTTTCAGCTGGTACATTCTGGGTGACAAGGTTTGAGAAACAACCTTTCAGTCACTATTGCAGCATTGTGAAAATGTTCATAGGTGATATAACAGCTGCTTTACATGAGCAGAGCACATTATCTCAGGGCTACCTGTATTCTCCAGGTTCAGAGAATTTGTTACCAAAAACGTGGATTAGTTCTCTGAGTGATACTGTACATGCTGCAAGGGAAATGCTGCAGCTGGAGCTGCTCACGTTTGCCTCTCACAGGAAACTTTAAATTTACTGCTCCATAAACACCATCAGGGGCAAAAGCTACAGTGGCTGCCGAGGGAGTGGGACTGGGTCAGTAATGCCGTGTTGTGATAAACAGACCGGGCTGTATCACCAATATTGTGGTTGCTCAGGAGGCAGGTGGCCCTCTAGTTAGTTTTGGGAAATGTATTTAAATTTCAAAATTTTTTATTGTCATACAAATCCCTTTAAAAATGTAGGTAATGAGATGTTACAGACAAAGGTATCTCTTCCCTGTGAAGCTGTGTTGAGTCATTTTATATTACCTCCAAAGGAACAAACCAAGTCTTTACAATAGCTGGCAGTATTTCTATTAAATGGCATTAGCCAATAATTTCTAAAACTGCCTGTTAATTATGGCATTCAACCCTTGCAGGCAGTTCTATTTTACATAAGTGCAATCCAGTTTCCAGCCATCAACTGAAGACCGTAGCCTTTTGTCGTAGGCAAACAAGACCATGAGTTACTAAATTCCTTTCCAGGGTAAATCTATTGTAATTGGTTTTGGTTTTTTTGTTTGTTTGTTTGTTTGTTTGTTTTTAATCCTGCCACTGCCAGGTAACATTCAAAACAGGCAGTTTACACACCACTACCTCTGGGCAGCTCGTTGGGCTGGTGCACAAAGACCTGCCAGCTCAGGTCCAGGGCAGCTGCCTAGCTCAAACACGGCACGCTGCGGATGTGGCTGGGCTGTTGTGGCAGCCAGCCTGGCTCCAGAGCCCAGGCAGCCTGTTGTCCACACCATGGCTCTGACACCAGCAGCAAACTGGTCGTCACGAGGAGAAGCTCTTGTGCAGTGACACGTCTGCGCTGCAGCCGCCGGCCCGGGTTGGGGACCGCTGGCAGGCATGGTGCAGAAAGCGCTGAACCGGCTGTGGGGGAGCCCGGGCGGGCTGAAGAGCAGGAGGCTGCTGCTCTTTGGGGTGCCCAGCTCTGCCAGCGTGGGCAGCAGAGCTGTACGGGGCACCCCTTGAACACAGAAACCCCCAGCACGTTCGGTAAGAGGGCTGGCACGGCACGTGCTGCTGCCTTGCTCTGCCGCTGGTCCTCAGCTGCTCTCTGGAGGTGTCTGCTGGGTTCACAGCAGGTCCGGAGGACGTCACATCATGCTGCGAAGCTTTATCTTCTTACTGCACAAACATCCTAGAACACAGAGAGCAGGAGCAGATAAGGATAAATCTCTTGCAGGTAACTGTAACAGTGGCAGGGAAAAAGTGACATTTGTTTTGTACTTATCACTTTGAGTAGCTATAATTATTAGTGCTGTTGTTAGGGCTACTATTGCAATATTACTTGAGGCTGCCCAGTTAGCACTGAGCTCCATTGTATTCAGCACAAATGCACCCCAACCCCTCAAAAAAACTTAGAGTTCAGAATGCAAGTGACTTACAATGGTGAAGAGGAGGGCTAAAACCAAATGGATACAATTAGCTTAGGCACAACTTAGTCATCCTCTTCTTGGTATAATTATAAAATGGACAAAGGTAGCGCCAACTAACCTCAAATGCCCTTCTAGCCATAATTAATTATATTGCATAATAATGGTGTCAGTTTAAACATTGTTTAAAACCGATGCTTTGCTCGAAATTACTGTACAGCCACACTTGCATCTTGCACAACAGACTAACCCATAGCAGTGTCTTGACTTCCATTTTCTATTTCGTTGTGTCATCTGTGCGTAGGAAAAGCTCTTGACCAAAGAGGAGTCAGTGGTACAGTGGTAAATAAAAGCGGGTAGATTCATCTGTCTGTGGTGTATGAGGAGCAGGTAAATACTAGAAGTGCCTGGAGTAGAAGTGGGTACAAAGGGAGTGCCCTTTGCCTGCCTTTACCCTTGACTACACCACTTAGGAGAGTTGCATAATTGATACAATTGAACCACATCAGTCCTTTATTTATAGAACATAATGAAATGGTGTTCAACATCCTGGATCACGCTGCATGGGTGATTGCCATACGTGCACCCAAGGAGAATAAATAAAAACATTTCCCTAAGGTATTATGTCTCTTCACCTTCTCTAGTTGCATCCAGGCCTTTTGAGAGCAGCTCTGTAAGGAGTGCAGCACGTACTCCTGCTCTGCTGTTGCACACGTTGCTTTCAGAGCAGAGCTCAGTGATGCTGCTCCGTGACGTTGGAGTGTCACCTTTCCTGTGTAGCACAGAAGTGTTGCCATAGTTTGGCGGAGCTTCGGGAGCGCAGGTACCTGAGCACACCACAGCCTCCTGAGCGCAGTCCCCTGCTTGTGCTAAAGTCGGTCCTTGTTGAAGCTCCATAGCCTGCATTTGACATAAAGCTGGCTCACCTAGAAAGCACATGGGCTCAAGCTCAAAAATCCCCTGTGGCTGGTTTGATAGCGCTTTCGGTGATGGAAATGGAAGTGAGTCATGAAGCGGTCCCCTGATAAATGACATGGATGGTCTGAGCCCCTGTTTGAGCCACAGGCTCCCACATCAGCTCGTGCTTGTGACGTGCTCTCATTACCGAGTCTGACACCGTGACTGAACATCAGCCAGGGAGGACTCTGGTCTACAACAGAAGCACACGCATCAGGTGGCACTGAGACAGGGTTACTGTGAATGCTACATAAAATAAAACAAAGCAATGCAATTATTTTATCTCTATTTGTTGCTATTATTGGAAAAATGTGGATAATTTAGAAGTATTTCTCTTGCTGGATTGTTTGTCCAGCTTTATATGATGTTCTGCTGCTCCTATTGCATCATTTGAATTTGGCCTTTATTTATGAAGCTACATTGTTTTATGTGCACACTTTATAATTAGAACTACTAATTGCAAGCTTGCTTACTGCCTTTAGTTGGCTTTTCCAGAACATTACTTGCAAAAAGATCACAATTACTCAGTTCTTTTCAATTGCTCAGTGCATATTTTCATAAATTGAAAAGAAACCAGGACTAGGTTTTTAACTTACCCTATTTCTAAGTGGTGCCCATCTGGTGCATGGAAATTAACTGCATCAAAATTGCATCTTTCAGAAGCTGTTTAAGCTCTTTCCTAATAAATAAATAAATAAATCATCTTTTTCTGAAGTGAAAAAAATTAATCACCACATTGACATTGTGAGGGAGTCCCAGGTTAGCTGTTATGTTAATTTTAATATATTTTTTTTGACATGTAAAACTTTAGCTGAGACACATTGCCATATTCTTGATACATTTTGAACTGAAAAGTCCATATAGGTTAATGGTTCTTCAAGAAGGAGATAGTTATTTCCATACTCATGCTGCAAACTTAGACACAATGCTCCCATATTATCATTTGTTATTTCAACTTTGCTGATGATTCAGTGATGTTATTCCACTGCAAAACTGCAGTAACACAGCAGTGAATCAGGCTCACTGGCTCTGCATCTCACTATCTAAAACGAGGATCCACCTACAGGTAAAACACTATCGTGCTGCCAGTATCTCACAGACTGCAATCTGTTCTGGCTTGCCAGATCTGCATCGGAAAAGGATTGCACAGGGTCAGAACTAAAGCGCATGCTGACTGCATTTTGGTCAATGGGAAAACTCATGTGAACAAGGTGAGCTGGTTTAGGCTTTTCTAATTACAAATTGCTCAAATCACAAATTGCAGAGCATGGGGTTATTTTTTGTTGTTGTTGTTGCTGATGTTTTCATTACCTGGTTGCCACGGATGGAGAAAGCAGCACCTCTGCCACTTGCCCCAGAGGGCTGTGAGGTGCGGGGCCAGCACCCAACTCAGCGCCGTGCGGAGGGATCGCTGGGTGCTCAGTGAGTTCAGGTCACTATCTCCTGTCACCGTGTACTGAGGTTGGTGACAGCTCCAAGAAGACACCTCCAAGAGTGTGTGTTCTTGCAGCAATGGGAGTTACATCAGCCACTACAGCTATTTTATTGGCATCCATGAGCTCAGCTTCACTGTGTTACACTTGGGTAAACAATGGCAAATAATGCTAGAAAGTGTATGCAAGTATAATCACGTTATTGGGTTTTTTTCTTCCTTCAGTGTGATCATCTCATGAGTCTCTATTCAAACTGACAAGTAACTTCCCCTTTCCCTTATATGTCTTTCTTGTTTCCTTCCCAAAATCAGTCTTAAAGGGCATCTCATAGAAGTGCTCATCATCCCGCGCCTGCAGCCGTAGCCCTCTCCCCCATGCACAAATGCTGTGCTTTAACCTCTCATGCACCCTGTGCTTAAACTGACTAAAAAAAATAGACCCCTGATATGTGATGGTCCAGACAGTCTCAGCAGGAAGCCAAATGTCTGTTGATTTGATGAACCACCATCACAGAGGACCTGAGCAATTAACTGAGTGCACAGTTTTATTTGGGGGGTGGAAGGGATGATTAAGGTGAGCTGCCTCTAGCACATTAACAGTCTGGGAGAGGGGCTCCAGCTTCTGCCTAGCAATTGCGCGGGGAACACAACTAGAAAAACTCTTTTGTCTCCAGCACTTGGTAAGAACATCACCTCGGGTAGCATCTCTGCTGCTGTAAGCACTGAGTGAGGCCTCGGGCGTGCTGCTCTGCCTGGCGTGCTCAGCCCTCCGCTCCGGAGCTGCAGATGCGGTGCTCAGGCACTGCTTGCCCAGGTACCGGGCACTGAGCACGCCGGGCGTGAGCGGTGTCACACAGGCCGTGGTCTTCAGGCTGACATCAGCGCTGAGACTTGGCTCCTGGGTTTCACTGGGTTAGCACAAGCTTTCTCACCCCATTAAAGGGTGAAATCAACCCAGGTGTTAGCAGGTGAAGGTTGGTACTGTCTGCTGGTGTTCAGCAGCAGGGATCTGATGGCATCAGCCTGTGGTGACAACAAGGTGACACCACGGAAAGTGCCAATTTGCTGGTGATCCCTGCAGAAGGGGAAGGGGGCCGTGACCTGCCACTCCCCTGCCAAAGGCACAGTCTCTGTGGTAAGGTTTGGCTGCAGCAGATGGGAGATTAAGTACCAGGTCTAATTGCACTGCACAGCTTTCAGGAGCAGAGTGATGGCTTCATTCTGCAGTGAACACCCAGCCTTGACCAGCACTATGCAATTGTCACTGTTAAAGGGACACCAGATGAACCCAGGAAAAGTGACATGTCATGTGATAAAATAATAAATGAGCCAAAAAGGCATAATCTTACAATAACACTAATGTAAACGTGGGTCTGTTAAGAAATGTCAGCCTAGTTTTTATCTTGTAGCAGAGAGATTGTTTTTGAGAACCTATGCAGAGTCAAATTAATTCATAAACCTCCGTACCAGGTGCAATCATTAGTCAGTAAATGAATTACACATAATTATCTGCTTTGTATTTAATTCACTTGGCTTCCAGTTTCTTACTCTTCATGCAGTGAAACTCTCTATCTCTCTCACACAAACACACTCTCCATGGGCAAGGAGGTTTTGGAGAGCTGCCATCGTCCTGACTCATGAATCAGACTCCATGATTTGAATGATATTTATCTAAGCCTGCAAACAAAGAAGATGGCTATGTGTCCAATGAGAGAATAATTATTGTTATTATGTTTATAGAGCAACAAAGTCGGGAGTTAGGACCCCGGGGGAAAGGCGGCAGGAAGGGCGAGCTGGGCAGAGGCAGGAGGCTGGAGGCTGCAGGCTGTAGGCAGTGTTTCAGTGCAGGCATGTGCCAGGGCCCTCGCAGGTTCCCTGCCTGTGAGTCACCTCTGCCAGGAATCCTCCAGCGGCCAAGGCCAGGTGATGCCAAGGACGCTTACCCGGAGCTGTGAGACCACCTCTCCCAGGGCTCCCACCATGACACAGGCACCACTGGGCCTCAAGGGTTTTGGCAGCAGCTGAGGGCAGTTGGGGTTGGCCCGAAGCGTCCCAGACAGCTCTGCTGCTGCGAGGCTGAGGATGGGGACGTGAGGATGGGGAGAAAGGAAACAAAATCCGTAACAGAAAAAGCTTGCTTTGCAAGTAACAGCCGCTGCCACAGCAGGTTGCTTAGAAATAGAAATGTCCCTTGAAACGACATTTCCACTCACCCTGGTCCACAACTTCTGTGCAAGCTCAGGCAGAGGAGACCTGCTCCATCACCTGGGAGAGCTTTGGAGGCACTGCCATGTGTGACCCAGACTTGCTCCTGCCAGGTTAATGCTCTGTGTACTCAGAGAGGGCAGTGACAGAAGAGGCTCTCTCTGTCCTTCAGGACTGTCCATAGTAGGCAATAAGTTTGGGACAACCAATAATTTGAAACCCATATTTCTAAAATACATCTGCCATGCTAAAGCCTCATCCTGGCTGGGATTGCAAGGGCCTCCTGGATTTAGAGGGCACCCCATGCCCTGCTAGGAAGAGGGCTGCAGACCTCTGAAGTGTGGCTGTTGCTGAGGCACACACCTGCACAAAACTCACGTTTCTCGTTGGGCTCACAGGTACAGTCACTTGTGTTCATGGCCAACTTCTAGTGCGTCTGTACAGCAGGATAACGACTGGTGGCTTTTCATCAGCTTGGTGCCAGCAAGCAACAGCCCTGGCCATCACAGCCGTGGCTCTGGAGACCTTGGAGAGATGGCAGAGCCTGTAAATGTTTTGGTTTGCAGTTTAAGGACACAGCCATTGGTGGTGCAGTTTAAGGACACAGCCATCGGTGGTAACAGCAAGTGGCACTCCTGTTGAGACAGCTGGAAAAAGTGTTATTTGCTTACATTAACTCAGCTTTAGGATGGCAAAGTTTGAGCCACCTTACAACTATCTCTAATAATCTATAGGTTAACAACATACAGCCAGGGAGACAGCAGGACAAACAGCCAAATGAAGAGGTTACCTGGGAATAACAATGGATTTAGAATGAGTCCTATGCAGGGAACAAGGCATCCTGTTCTTGTTCTCCCAAGACCAGTGTGAAACACTTACAAATTTTATCCTTGTTATTGGAGAGGGGGCAAAATAACCTGCATAATTATCAATGCTCCAAAAAATACCAATAAATGCAAGATAAATAACATGATGTCCCTTCCACTCAACCTATTTTTAGAAGCAAGTTTTATCTCGCTAGATGTTTTAACTGATTATTAAATCCATGTTGACATCCTGGGCTGAAACATGGAAAGGCTTTGACTACAGAAGAATTGCCAATGCAACGATACTTGGGCTTACAAAGCATTTCTTTGGAGATGTGCATTGAAGTCCTGGCTTTTTTAAACTGCAGTAAATCTTCTCACTTAATTTTCTTTTCAGAACAACTTAAATTTTCTGGAGAAGGTTGATAGAAAACATCTATATACCAACATAAACATGCCAGGAAACAAAAGGGCTTTATATGAGAGCAATCTGAAGCATTGCTGGGAAAATACTGGCCACAAGAGGAGAAAATGTGTTTTTTATGGACTTACTAAAGACTGAGAGTCCTGGATCAGGACTTTCTCAATCTCTCCAAACTGGCACAAAGCCTTGAGAAAGGCAGCCCACCTCTCGGTGCGTGACACTGCCTCGCTGTAGCAGCAATGCGACGCTGGCTGCCGCCCTGGTAGCCTGGGAGGACCAAAGGATGTTGCACTGCTTAGCAGAACTCACACCACCTCTTAGCCCGTACTTGCTGTTGAAAATTGCTGCTTCTGTTGAAGATTACTTTAGAATGGAAACAGACCTTTGTGCCCCAAAACATGTTTGTTTATTTTTATATCCATTTGTTTATCAGTTGATCTAATAAAAGTATTACTGCTCCCCACCAGTTTGGTCTGCAAGGCATTTTAAGATCCTTGAATGGAGGAAGTGAACAAAACCATACAGCGTATTACCAGGCAGGTAGAGCAATAGCTAAGCACAAGGCTTTGGAAATATTATTGTGCATACAGCAGTTTCTGCATCGCCCTCTCTCCCTCCCTGATACACAGAGATTTTATGTTACTACAGGGAAGAAAATGAGGTCGTAGTCAGACTCACCTGAAAAGCACTCCCCTGTTTACAGTCCCGAGAAATAATGCCATGAACTATGGGCCCAACGAGAATGCCACAGATACTTCTCTGAGCTAGCTGACAGAAAACAGTTAAAAGAACAGGGCTGTAAATTGCTGCTTCATTATAAATCACTGCATCTGGCCCAGCTGTTGCAGCACACCTTGGGGCCTTTCATTTTTAAATTTTTTTAATATTGCAACCCTGATGGCAGCTGGCTTTGCACATGTGAGCACGGACACATTGTCACATGTACCACAAGGCCACAGAGTGGTCGTGCTCTCCACTGTCAGACCCCAGGAGGTCTCTGAAAAGTGTTCTGCAGTTGCTGGTCTCACTGGGAGCACGTGGCCAGGCTCAGGCGCTGTGCTGTGTAACACGGCTGCAGAGCCGGCACGCATCCAAACATCGCAGAGCGTGAGCAAAGCAAGTTCAGGGCTGTCTGCACCTGTCTGGAGAGATGTATTTTTTCAGCACAGCACAAAAACTCCGAATCAGGTCCTTTTCCAGTGTGAATACTGCTTATTTTGGTGAAGGATCAGTATGGGAAAATATATTTCAAATTTGGAGAATTTTTCCCAGTTTATAAACTGTTCAATGTTTACAAAGTTTTAAGTTGGAGTCAGTAACAAAAGAGCACAGATTCAGCAGCAGAGGTTTGAATAAGCCTTATAGTTGCTGGACTTCTAGAGTTATACCAGTGAAGCTAGCCTAGCATTTTGCAGAATGATTAATAGCCTGTGCTTGTGGGGATTTTACTATTTTTTGGTAAAGTTACTCAAGTGATTTAGAATAGGAATATTGTTTACCAGCTCTGGGAAGATTATATCACTGGGCCATGTTCACATGTGCTTTGGAAGGCTTAGAAGGGGACAGGGAGAAGGAATGGAAAGAACCACATACTCCTCTGGATCGCAAATCATGCCTGTTTGTACCTGAAAGACCATAAAATTATCTGTTTGCAGAGTACTGGCATGTTGCCTGGGAACTGCCATTAAAAGATGTAGTTGTACCACACTGCACCTCTCAGTGTCAAAGGTGGCATCTTCAGCATGCAAAGGAAAGCTTTAAGGTCATGTCTGTGGTAAAAAGAAAAATCTCTGATTAATCTGACAGCAGATTCAGCGTCGCCTTCCTGTGGGGCTGCTGGGGTGTTTTCTCCAGTGACGCTGCAGCACGCTCTGGCTCCCAGCTTTTATGTTATTCCACTTGGTCTCGTTGCACAAGCCTTGCTCTAGGATGAATGCATGAATTCCTGTTCTGGTGATGTGAAGCAATCTAGCCCTGACCTCGCTGCAGTTCCTTACACACACATAAAGCATCCTCTGAAGCCAGAGAGAGTTTGGCTCTAAAAGCTAATGGCAGGACAGGTCATGTCCTCCATGTCCCAGGCAGGCAAGATCCACCTGTGTGCCCAAGACTCCCAGACCTTCCTAGCATCTTCCTGGCTGACAGGGAGGAGACTCATAACCTGGGCTCTGACATACAGCTCTGTGGTGTGACAGGGCCCCAAATTCATGAAAATTAGTCCCCCCAGCACAACTAATGGGCCCAGCTGTGAAATACAACCTTTTCTGAAGAACCCGTTCCCGGCCCTGCCTCCTGCCGCCCCATGCCAAAGTAATGAACTAACCCTATTTACAATTGTCTTGCTCAACATATGGGTCCCAGATAGGGAGAAATAGCCAAAAGAAGGCAAATTTAACTCGATGTGCGAAAGTGCCTGCTGCAGTGGGCGTGGGTATGTACTGGTGAGCTTGTTTCTACAACAGGGAAAGGACAAAAAGCTGAAGAGAGGAGAAAAGCTGAGCTGGGAGGGAGCGGCAGAGGAAGATTTTGTGTGTGCCTGGGAAGGAAACAATGGGACAAGGGGAAGGAATTAAAAGAACCACATCCTTCTCTGCATCATAGCCCTGCAGTTTAAGTTACTCCCTCACGCTGGACCAACCCATAGTGCCCTACTTCCAACATTGCTCCCCTGTGACTGCTGTGGTGAGGCTCCATCCCATTGGATGTGTCTTGACCAGGGACCGTTGAGGCAGCAATGCTCTTAGTGTGTTAGATCAAGCCTCCCTCCTTCTTTCCGATGACATTTTGATGTGTCCCCCACCCTTGCGGGCCTATCCCAAGTCCCTACAATTAAGCTCCAGCCCCACAGATGCTGCTGAACATAAGGCAAAATATGTTCCTCCCTTCCCTCCGACTCTGACCCCACAGCCAAGCCAGGCAGGCTAGCTCTCTCCAGAGCTCCCTGCAAACCTTCCGTAGGGAAGTCCTTCCCACCCAAGTTTTTCAAGTTATCGTCTTGTTTGTGAACTCTGCATGTCTCATTAATGACAATATTGGTGCTTTTCCATTATTGATATATTCCATAATATTTGTGCTATTCATACTGTTCACCCTTGTACACTCTTTGTATGTTCAAAGCATTTGCAACTATCTACTGCTTGTTTCTCCCAAAAGCACTGCAAGGGAGGTAGGGATGTCAGCAGTAGCAGCCCCACTTGGCAGATGGACCAGTCAATGTGGAGGGGATAAAAGCAGCAGCAGTGTCAGCATTTGAGTGTCCAGCAAGAAGTCTTTTGATCTGAACAACCCAGAAAGAGGTCTCCTAGTTGGACTAGTCCAACTCCCTCTTGCAATGAGCAGGGACATCTTCAACTATATCAGTTTGCTCAGAGCCCTGTCCAGCCTGACCTTGAATATTTCCAGGGATGGGGCTTCTATCACCTTTGGGCAACCTGTACCAAGGTTTCACCACCCTCATTGTAAAAAATTTCTTCCTTATATCTAGTCTAAGTCTACCCTCTTTTAGTTTAAAACCATCACCCCTTGTCCTCTTGCTACACACCCTGCTAAAAAGTTTGTTCCCATCTTTCTTACAGGCCCCCTTTAAGTATTGAAAGGCTGCAGTAAGGTCTCCCCAGAGCCTTCTCTTCTGTAGGCTGAAAAACTCCAACTGTCAGCCTAGGTGAGGTGTTCCATCTCTCTGATAATTTTTGTGGCCCTAATAACATAATGTATATTATATCACAGATATTATACATATATATCATCTATGCCATGTATTATAACATATGTAAATCCCTATGAAGTATAATCAGGTTTCATTCTGGTTCAAGCCTTTGACTACGGTCAAGGTATCTATCTGAACATTTGAAGTTCCCTGTTTGGAAGATGAACTATAAATGTCCAACTCTCCTGTCTCCAGAAAGCAGACAAGCTTTATCCCTTCTTCATAGCACCTGTGAGAGTGTTGGGTTGATGTTCAGCAGAAGTCTAAAGCAACCTGAACACCACAATCCTCTCAGCTCTCCAAGTCCTGACTCTGAGGTCACACCATAATAAACAGCACTACTACCTGGAGAGCTTCTGTTGCTGAGAACAAGGCAAGCACGAGAGAACAGGTTACACACTTGGAAGTGTACAGAGTCCTTCAGGATTTATTTGTTCACTCCAGAGAGAAAGTGAGTCATAAGAAACCTTAAGGTGGAGCACTCAAAACAAGGAGTGTATAAATGATTAGCAAGGGAAGGTCAGCACTAGTCCTTCAAGTCTGAGCATGTCCCATTGTCGATGGTACATAAATAACACTAGTTGGATGCCTGTGGTTGCAGGAGAACAGCTATCACACTTCTAGTCTCTGACACGTCTCTGACTCATATAATATCATCAATAAGGCTGATCTCAGTTTTCTTCAAAAAAAGGTAGCTGAGGTTACAGGAGTAAAGGGGTGAAAACCAGAACTCGATCAACAGGACACAGTTTCAAGTCAAAGCTGCACGCTTGACAAAGCCAAGCTCTTTTCTAAAAAAGAAACCAAAACCCCTTTACTACCTGGAGAGCCAAATGCAGGGATGGGAGATGGGCCTGAATTCCACTCACACTCGTGCAGCAATGCTATTAATCATCTTGTCAGATAAAATCCGATTGCAGAGTCTTTATTAGCACACTGATGCAATTGAAAGAAAGTACACTGCCTGTTTTCTTCAGATCACAGGTTGAGTTTAGAGCATTTGCAGATAGGAAAATAATCAACTGACTTCTTCAGTAAGCAGGGATGACTGATTCACTTGGAGGTATCTGACAAGAACATCGAGATTTTTTTTTTCTACAATAAACTCTTCTACACTATTGATTTTAAAGAAAATATTCTGTGGATAGCACTCCTAAGTACACTAAATATGTTATCCTTAAATCCACTGATAACTGTGGCATTGCATGATGTAGCATCTCACTACTGAGAACAGCTGTCCAAAGGTTGTAGGTTCTGGTATTTTCAACAATATCAGCTGTATTGACTATGGGTAATCCAAGCCATGGTTGTAGTTTATTATCCAGCTGTGACTTCTCTTAGCTATCTCTGACACCACATCTCTTGTAGAGCTACTGAGTACCTTTTGCACTGGTACTGTTTTTCTTCAGATATTGCCCAGTAAATTTCTTATCATGGATCGAAGTTGGACAGGTGAGCTGCGTCATAGAGATGGGGTGAATCCTGAATGGTGCAGAGCAACAGAAGCTTCTGTGCAGTGTGAAAGTATACAATCATATACCTTCATCTGGTCTTACACTAAAACATACATGAGTCATTTCACAGACATCTGCATCAGAAAGGACAGGCTGCACAGCACTGGGTGAAAAAGCAATTTTTTCAGCATATTTCTATTTAGAAATTCAAGAGCACAATCCTACCACAAGCCAGCAGTTAGAAGGAATGCCAGGAAAAGATATATATATACATATATACACATACAACAGACAACATAGTCATCAGTCTGCCTTTTCTCAGGGAGCTTCTCTTGTGCATTTTTCTTTCACCTACAGTCAGTGTAAGACACTTTGATCCCTACATCCAAGCAGACATTTGGCTGAAAGGAAATGAGCCAAGAGACCAGAGACACAAAGCCAAGGCCAAGGTATTCTCAGTGAGCTGTGGGGATGAGGCAGATGGGGCACCCCAGAAAGGTGGATGGAGGGGACCAGCTAGAACAGGGGTATGTTGAGCATGAAAATGCTTGTGGTTAAATGGCTCCTGTCCCTGCTGAAACAGGACAGGTGACAACTGGGTGATGCCACTACAAAACCTGAATGTTGACCAGTGCCGTCCCTGCCCCTCCTTGCTCTCAGGCAGTGGGTGGCAAGAATGGTGATGCTCCTGCCCTCTGACTATTGAGGCAGGAAGCAAGAAGGATGTAGTTTCCATGTGTTTGGGTGAGGATCCTATTTGGAACCGTTTTCATATGTACACACTTTGACTTACCAGCACTTCCTTTGCAGCCACCCAGCTCTCTGGGATAGTTCTCAGCATCTTCTGTGACACGACAGTGCTGTCAGAGTGTGTCTTGCTGGTGATTTACTGAACTGTAGAATTAAAATGCAATTTTGAATTTTAATGAGGCTTAACACTGTGCAGAGCTGTACAAAGTACAATGGAATAATTTAGCATTTTTTTTCCTGTCTACATACATCTATAGCTGTGTGTCTTGCCTTAATGTAATATATTTGTGCATGTGGTCCTTACATCCCTTTGATTTGAGAACTTAAAACATTTTACAAACAAACATTATCTGTGGAATAGAGAATCCTTACTTTGGACCATTCTCACCCCTCAGGATAACTGACAGGCAGGGGAGACATTTCTGCACAGCAGTTATACTTTTCAGGACTCAAAAAAATCTGACACTGAACTGGCCAAGAAAAGAAACGAGTCTCTTGCTTTGGTAACTGGATGTCAACTTCCTGCCTGTCAGACAACTTTAATCCTTGACCTTATCTAGTTTGCAGATTTATTTATCTTTTTGCTTTCTGATCAATAAAAATAATATAAAAGGTCTTTGAAAAATAATAGAAAAGATATCTGAAAAGTGCCAATCATTGCACAAACAACAATGGGTGAAATCAGGAGATAGAATTTGCTTTGTTTGCACATGTGGGGAGTGGCAGGAGGAAGCAGCACCACTGAATAGCTGCGATATCACCTTCAAGTTACAAGATCCTTTTCTAAGCCATTTCAACAAACGTTAGATGCTGAGTTTGCCCCATCCTCTCTACCTTCTGCAATCGCATGGGTACTCACTTGTGAAGCCATAGTTAGGGGAAGGAGTCAAACCATAAATGCCTTGTTTAGATGGTTGAACTTTTGAAAAGCATAAAACTTAACCTGATTTGTAAGTGCTGCTTGTGGACTAGGCCCACGTGTGTACATTTTGCCTAGAATAATATTTCTCTTGTGCACTTCTACAGGCACAGTGAAGGCTGGGATCATGGGCGTGCAGTTTACTCATGCAGAAATAAAGTAATGAAATGCAGTCTCTTGCCTGTTTTCTTCTCTGGGAGGTGCTACAGAGGGCTGCCATTTTCAAAGCAATTGTCAGTGAAATTGTGTCTGCATCCTTTTGTGTGAAACAAAAGGATGAAACAAGACACAATAAGAGTTCCAAACTAATCAGAGGTTTGGCAGCTTTAGATCACAGAAAACTGTCTTGCTCCACATACATTTAAATGAATAAATAACCAACTTAACTACTTAAGCAGTGCTATCATTCTTTGTTAGTGTGATCCTCATGCTCATGCAAAGTGTATGAATGCTTTTATGCAGAGTAGGCCATCATGTTAGAGAGAAGACTGGTGACTCACAGTTCCTTGCAACGAACTGTACTGAAGAAGGATGTTTAAACCTGTAAGCTCAGAATTGCTCTGCCTTTATCACACAGGTACATTGCTATGACAGCTGACTGGGAGCACAAACAACTTATCCCTTAAAAGACAAGAGGAATAACCGCCAAAGCTGACCAAGCTATTTGCTTCTGTCCCCTTTGTTATTTTCTGGTATCTCTGGGCCTGAGTCAAAACCACAGCTGTCCATCCCAAGCCTTCCCACTGACATCTGTGGGGCTTGGATGGGGCTTGCTTGTTATCAAGCTTTGTTGCTGACCCTTAGTCTGCCATCTCATCTCCCAGGCTCCCAGGCAGAGAGAATAGCAGACCCCAAACAATGTGAGGAGAGAATTCAGGTTAAAGCTGCCTAGGACAGGTTTCAATATGTGTTTGAAGATAAGTGGGTAGTGAGGCATGGCTTCAAAATCCAAATAAGGCAGTGATGTCTTGGCATGGTATCCGAGCACGTCTGAAGGGCACCCAACACCATAAAACTGGAGGCTTTGGGCAGTGCCACTGATTTAATAATAATAATAAAAAAAATAGAACTGTGACTGAATTTGAAATTTGACCATATTTCTTGTTCTCTCAACTTTGTTGATATACATTACTGCTCCTTTTTTTTTTTTTTTTCTAGGAAAATAGGAGATAAGGACAAACCTTGAAGTTGTAGCTTTCTGCCTGGACCTGCAGCACTTTATGCAGTGGTTTGCAAGTGGCCCAGGCATAAATCTTCTGTCATCCAGAACAGCACAGAGGGCATCACGGTCATTCTCAGGCTTGCTAGCAGAGCCTCAGCAAACTATTGCCATGCATTTGGGTCCTGGCCCAGGACACATCCTCTAAACATTGCTCCTTGCAGACCAGCAGCCTTCTGTTCTTCCATCGTCTGTGTTCCCTCCTATTCTGTACAAAAAATGTGAAGTGCAAGGAAGAAAAGGTCAATGAGTGTTTGATTTATCCAGTAAGACCTTACATACAAGATGGAATAGCACATGGCACTCAGGACAATGTGAAAACACAGCTCTGCTTAAACATGGTGGGTTTTGACTAAAGAAGTAAAACTAGGAACTAGTAAAAATTAGAGGAATAAGGTACAATTTAATAACCACAATAAACAGTTACAAACCATGTGGTAGTGCAGAGGTTTCCATAAGCCCATGAACTTTGTGAGGCTGCTGGGAACATCTAGTGCTATCTTCTGAGGTGAGAGAGCAAGAGGAAAGAAGGCATACTCCTCAATTGATCCCTTTATTCACATCTAGGGAGGAAATGTCTTCTGCTGAGGAGAAACCACAGCAAACACAAGAAGCCACTCCTCTGTCACAATGTGCAAAACTGCATTCATGAAGTATGGTGCACCCAGCACAGAGCACCCATAAACTGCTGGATTTTAGGAGGATCAATCACCCACTTTGTGGACATGCTCTGCCTTTGTGAATTTTCTGCTGTTCCTGAAGGGCTGTGGCTGCTTCAGGGAAAGAGGACAATTTAAAAATATCACACTTTTAGGCTAATGCAATTGTTATGGGTGGCAATTTTCATCACCTGTTTAAAGGGGTGGTTCAGTGGCCCGTTGAGGATTTGAGTATATTTTATTTTTGCTGTTTGGACAAGACAGACTACAACCATGGATTTGAAAAATAAAGTTTGTTAATACCCCACTATCTTTAAAAGAGAAGGTTTGGCATACACATCTTCCCTTTGGGATTTTGATTTCTCAGATCTGAACCCCATGCAGCTTGGGAGCCATCACTTGGCAGCAATGCAAAATGTGGCACGGTAACATTTTTGTTCATACAAATCCTTGCACACACAGAATTTTGATGAAATGCTGGAAAATGTTTAATGAAATTGTAGCTGGATAAACTAAGACTCTGAGAAATAAAGTCACTTGAAAGCATGGCTCCATGAGTGAAAAACTGGTATCAACACCCTATTGCTGTAAGTGGACCCGAGTATCACTGCGGGCCAGGAGTACCAACTCTGGGGGCTCAGCTCCCTGTTGTAACAGTGGTGTGAATGTACTGGATGAGTTTTTAGTTTAAAGAGCAATAAACCTTTTGCCAATGAACCCCCAAATACACCTAACCACTGATTCCTCACCCCTGCACATTGGTGAGTAACCTACTGTGTCTCTTATCCTCATCACATTCCTGTTTTGGCTGGTTTCAGTCTTGTTTAGTAAACTCATATATGCTAAACAGTGCTATAGGACTTCTCTCCAATCGCAGTATCATTTTGTACTGCAACACTTCAGTGCCACTTAATACTGTGACAAGAAATAATGCATTGACTGCAATGTATATTGCTTGTGTTCTTCTTCACTGCAACAATGAGTCATTATTCAGAGTATGTTTATGTAATATCATAAATACCAATCTCTGGTATTTATGCAGCATAGTATTTACTTGGGCAAGTTGCCACATGCACTGAAGAAGTAAACAAAGAGCCATTCTTTGGAGAGTTAAAAAAGTCTTAAAATGAATCCAATTTTCCTTCATAAGGCACTCCTTGTTATTTTACCTAAAGTGGCTCTTTAAGATATACAGTATGATAAAACACACAATTCCTGGGAGACGTAATTATGGTTCCTAAGAGACTGGTGAATAAACAATCAGGAATAGAGTGTTTGTTTTCCCTAGGTTTTTCTTAACTATTAATGGAAGGCATTAAAAAAAATGGGGAGGAATGTGTTGGGTTGACAAATGGTAAGAAAACTTGAGTGCACTTCACTGAACGCACAGGGTTTTTGCCTAAAAGCAGCACTATTTTATTGGATTGCAAATAATCCTATTTTGCAAATGCATTTGTGGTGAGTGTAAATACCACAGTGGACTCTTTGTTTGTTATATTTACTGTTCTGTGTGCATCAATGGCACAACGTATGTTCTAAAGTAAAGAGCTTGCAGTGGCTCACGTTACCTTTAAGCATTAGCACAAACAACTTCCTTCGAATCAAAGTGGCAAAATCTTCTGCATTGTACAAAACGTTCTGTCTGACACAGATTCTCAAGGAATGATGGGGGAGACTGTCCTGTGCAGCACTGAACCATTGCAAGTACTTTTCAAGCAAATCAGAGACACTGCAGTCAACCCTACACACGTGTGGCCACTGGAACCTACAAGATAGCTGATGCTAAGCGGAATCAACAGCTGAAGAAAACCTTTTTGCAACCTGTGTGTATCAGAATGCAATTGAATCGGGGGCAGCGTTTAATAACATTGGTCCTCATAAAGTCACTCAGGTATCCATCACCTAAAACCAGATGCTCACAAAGCCACTGGTCACCTCTCTACACTGGTTATTGTGATAGTGTCACTGGGCCAGCCCTTGGGTAGCAGGCAACACCGCCATTCACCCACTTCCCACCACCCCCAGGGGATAGCGGAGAGGATTTGGGGGGCAAGGGTAAGGAGGCTTGTAGGTCGAGATAAGAACAGCTTAATAATAGAGAGAAAATGTAAAATAATACTAATATTAAAATAGTAGTGATAATGATAACAGCAACAAAATATGCAAGTGAATGACACCCAATGTTATAGCTCACATCCCTCCTGACTGAGCCCAGCCTGTTCCCAGATAACGATCCCGGAGGAGCGACAATCCCAACACGAAACCGCAATCCCGGGAGAGCGAGAGCCTGAGCAACAGCCAGAGAGAGCAAGAGAGGGAGAAACCCTCACTAATGTACTGGACATGACGTGATATGATATGGAATACCACATTGGCATATCTAACTGCCAATTAAGTTTATTAATTTAAACATTTTTTACCTCCCTTAAATCTTTTACTTGTGGACTAACAGAACACGAAGTCCTTCATTTCCAGTGACAAAAATGTAAATATTGGTATGTTATCAGTGTCTCTCTCACAGCGAGTCCCAGGCTGAAAGCAAAACACAGCACAATTCTAGCTACTGAAAAACCCAGCTCTATTTCAGCTAAAAACCAGGACAGTTACCTCTTCTGTAAATCAGATTGATGAAACCAAGTGATTAATTCTATTCGATGTGTGAATCTTTAATTGCCATCATTAGTAATATTTAAGCAAATGATGGACTTCGTAGGACCCTCGCAGATTCACTCCACAGGGCCTGGACACGCACCAGCACTTGTCACTGCAGGTTTTAACCTCAGGAATATAATGATCAGGTCTCGTTAGTTTAGCAGAAACAAACGCAGACCTCACATTCCTCCTGTGGCAAGTAGGTGTCAGAGCAATAGATCAGACCGCTGCAGTTCATATGCATTTATGAGCTATTAATTTCCTTGAAAAAAAAAGACAAGACAGCAAAAGTAATGATAAAGTTTGTTTTGTACCAGATCTAAAGCAAATGCTGGTGCCATTACAGGCAGAAAAGCACACAGCTCATGAGTTATTGCCTAAGTGATAGGAGATGTTTTGTCTCTTTCTAACCTACACATACAGATTTGCAAAAATGGCTACAAGAAAAATATATGCACAGGATGGATCTGGTCAAGCTAGTACTTGTTCCTGTCTTAAGGATTTATTAGAGAATTGAATAAACATGCTTGTTTTGGTAATTAACCCCATGTAAATCACAAATCCTGCCTTTATAGGGTTTTGTTTGTGCTGCTGTCATTAAGGGCCACTCAGTGTTTCCAAACTGGAGGCAGGTCTGAGGTTAAACCTCAGCAAATGAAGGGGAAAGACACAAAGAATGGGGGACAAGGGTGCCCTGGAAGGGGAACCCCATCAACAAGCCAGCCCTGTTGGCACTTGTTCATTTCCTTGAGACTCCAGAGAAAGGAAAGACAGGAGCAATAAAAGCAATCAAATCCTGCAGTCTTTGGGCAGCCTGAGCTTAGTAATGACATTTCTGTAATGTAAAAAAAGAGATTTACTCCCAACCTCTCCACTACCGGGCTCTATTTGTGTGATGCCCGTTCCCCTTGCTCAGGTGAACAAGGGTTAGGCCAGCCCTGCGCTGCCCTGGCCTGTGTGGCATGTGTGTGGCATGCAGGGTATGGCCATCACCCCACACTGCAGGGCGACGGGGACCTAACTGTTCATGCAATGCTGGGTTAGCTGCTCCTCAGCCTCTGGGTGGTCCCTTCCACAGTCTACCAAAATCTGCAGGAATTTTTTCACTGATTTGGGCATTGGATCAGATTTAATGTTCCCAAACCAGATATTGGAACAGATATATGGTGGCAGTGCTAGTTCAGCCTTAGGAACAGCCTCTTATCTTCTCCTTTGGTTTGTAGGATCCATCCTGCCCTGTTTTTTCTAGCAGGTAACATCATTAGTATGGCAGTCTATGCCTAACAGGAAGTGCCTTCTCTCCTGTAACAAAGCCCTCAAATTAACTAGCAGCAGTGTGATGCCTTTGAAGAAAAACTGCATTGCCGCTGCCTGAGCGGATACCTTGGTAACTTGTTAGACCTCTTGCTGACATCTGGTATATACAGCATGAAAACAATTAATAGCAACAAGGAACGAGATAGTTTCTACGTGCACATTTCTCATCACTTTGGTAAGGAATGGTCCATCAAAGATGCCCTCCATTTCGGGGCACTTCTTACTAGAGGAAGCTTGGTCATAGTGAATAATTGCAGCCACCCAGTTAGGAGCATGCTGCAAAATCAAAAATATAAGCTCTTCATAGGTCAGTACTGCTTGTGAGACAACTACACTTTTCCTCTCGTGCTTTGAACCCATCTTGTCTTTTGGCTACACTGAAGAGAAAATGATCACCCAACAAAGACAGCACAACACAGCAAAATTGAAAACACATTTAGCAATTTGCATACCTTGCATGCCATAGAACACCCCCAAATCCTGGTGGAAATGTGCATAATGTGCCAGACATCTTGAACCCAGGAACTCCCCTCCCCATAATCCCTCGGGACCGAAAAGTTTCTGATTGTACTCCAGCTTCCCCATAAAAGCTTCATTGTTACTGCAGCCCAGCCTTTACCAGGAGTCATGGCATTGGGCCACAGCCTCCAGGGACACTCTCAAGCTGCACAAAACAAGTTTTTCCAAACAGTTTAAGTATTTCCCAGCCCAGACTCTCACATTCTAGTTGTTTGTGCAGGGACAGTAACCCACCAAACCCTGCCTAAAATACTGGTTGTTTAAACTCCACAGAGACATTTTTTACTAACATTCCTTACTGCTGTAACCTCTTGACCATTTAAAACTACTATTAACGGGCAGACTCCATAGGCCTACTGTCAAGGAGTCATCCACGCTGCAAAAAAGCAGCAATCAGACAGTAGATACATAATTGCTACTTCCTCTGGACCACTATTTCAGCTAGCAATTTCTTAGTTTAACTGGACTTTGCAGCAGCCCATGAGACACACCAACTTTGCAGCATCAACTGAACAGCTTTTAGTTCTGATAATATTTTGTGATAAAAACAGGAAAATTTGCCCAAGGAGAGTTGACTTGGTTCAGTGGCACTGGAGGAGCTGCATGTCCTACCAGGGTGCTGGCTCAGTGCTCAGCTCCCTCACTCGATGCCCAGAGCACTCCAGCTGCAGGGGCAGGTTGCCACAGCCACATTTTGGAAGGGATATGTCCAAGCCCCTGCACAGAGATTTCCCCCTCTTTTCTAATCAGGCAGCACCACAGTGGGAAGAGGCCATTGCAAAATTGCTTATTGTACTTAAATTTCTACCCTGGGAGTTAGGGTGGATCCTGGCGTTTGCATCAAGGGTGCGGACAGCCTGGGCGCAGGGATCTGGTGGCAGCAGGTAGAAGCTGGGGCTGAGGGAAGTCACCTGGACGCCCTGCAGCTGCCCTGACTGTCTCTGAAGGCGTCTGTCTTCCACACTGCCCATTTGCAAGGGGACACCACAGTCAAGAGCTCCATGGTAGTGGCTCAGGCTCCCCTGGCCCCAACAAAAAAAGCAAGAGTCTCCTCCTCTCTAGCAGGTTTCTGTCAGTGTCTTCAACACGCTCTGTATGAACACTGATCCATCATGACCTCCCTGCTCGCAGCAAAGGGCTGGCATCCTGAAATACGCTGCCTTTGGGGATTTGATGATTGTGGCTACTTTCTGCAGAGACAGTAGCAGCCTGCCCACCAGTCCTGGCCAGCCTCCTGGGAGCCACTAAGCTGCTTCTTCCTCCCCTGCAGGACAGGAGCTCCCCAGCCCCACTTAAATTGAAGCAGACCTCTCAATATCCTACACCTTCTCCTCCATTCTAGTCCTAATCAAGCTAATCATGGCACTCATTTGGTAAATTAGTACTAATGATGAAAAACAAACTAAAAAAAGGGCTGACTAATTCATGGTGCCTGTTCATAATGGACTTCTCTCTCAGCACTTCGAAGGCACTGGCATCTCTACCCTGTGCTGAGAAGGTCGAAGGCATTCAGAGTCACAGGGACACTCCAGCCACAGTGCCTCAGCTTCCCCAAGTGTCTCGTGGGGGAAAAATAACACCACTTTGAGTCACCACTTAGCGCCATGGAGTGTTTGGTGTTTTTTAACACGGGACCCTTCAGAAGACGGCTTTTGGATGGCTTGCTCTGCCAAGCTGATAGAACAAACAGAATTGGAGCTAGAGAGGAATTTCTGGAGTGCTCTGCATCAGCCCTGGACTCTACCCAGAGTCCAGGCAGGCCCTTAATGAGCCGCAGCAGGCTGGTGAGTGCCAAGTGGGCAAAGCCCTTTTACAGGTGTCTCAATATACACTTTTATTTGAGGAAATAAAAACCTTTAAAATATGCTCAATAATTCAGTCAGGGGCTTGTGTTTAAATGACCTTAGTCCATCTAACCTTTATCTCCCTGGACCTTGAGGGGCTTTGGGCAGGGATATAGACACTATGACCAGCCAGCTGCCCTCCCTGCATGCTGCAAAGCTTTTCACTTCGTGGCAGTGTCCTCTCCAACCAGGCAGCTGCAGAAAGCAAGCATGCAACATAGCATCATCTAATACCTTGGGTAAGGCCCTTTGGCTCAGTTTGGTCTAATTTGCTAACACATGCACCATAATTACAGGGCTTGTGTTTAGGCATATCTCAAGAGTTCCTTGTACATGTAATAGGAGAGGATAATTCATCCAGAGCACATCAGGGAAGACCAGCTCTAAACTGTCCAGGGCCAGGCACAGAGCCCTTTGTACAGATGGGAAGAGCCCCAAAAGCCTTTGAAAATCTGGTGCAAATCAAACCTGACGTCTGGCAAGATTCTGCTTTTGCACCTTGCCCTTGCCTCTTTGCAGCCACACTGGTGACTGCTGATGAGACAGGAGTAGAGATGCAGATAAGCTCCCTCACGAGGGTGCTCAGTGACACTCCAGTTTTCAGTGCAGACACTCTTCCTTACCTTGCCCTGGCTAGGGACATACTGGCAGGCTTGAAGGTGCCAACCTGGAAAGGACAGGCTCAGCCAGCCATGATGGAGAGGGCTCCTGTGGGACCGTCCCCAGTCTGCCAGTGGGGTGCACAGCACAAAGAAGGAGACTTGGCTATTTACAGAGGGCTTCTTTCCAGCATTAGCTACGTTGCTTAGAGGTGTGCTACCTTTCTCTTGCCTGATCATTGTAGCTATGGCTGCAAAAATTTAAGTGGAGACCAAGCCCAAGTGTGGGAGTTGATCCTTTGCCTTGCATGTACTTAATGGCCACATCTTGTGTTGTCTAATAAGCTCTGTCTTGTATCTCTCATCGCATGGATTGAGCCTCATAAAAGCTTATCGGATCTTGTATAAGCCCTTGGTCAGGTAACGTGCAGCCCTGCAGAGAGGGCAGGTTCTCCCACATTAATGCAAATATTCTATCAGGATTCCACCCAGCCCATTCCCCAAATGGTTCCACACATAATGGAGCAGCACTGTGGAGCTGCACCGCACAGTTGCTTGCTAACAGGCTCCAAAGTTATTTGAGGTCCTGTGCAAGGCCCCAGGGGCTTTGTGCCCTGGGGGTTGCTTTTGAACTGCAATGGTTTCTCTTTGCAATACAGTGAATTCCTGGCCTTCCAGTGGGGCTGCTGTGTGGGGGCCCAACGTGATGGAAACAGGTCCACAGTGGTTACAGTCCTGAGGGAAATGGGAGGGTGGCAGTGTTACTAGGAAGGTTGGTGCCTCTTTCCTGACGCTTTTATGGAGTTTATGACAATTGTTTAAAACACTTAATTTCTAGATTTCTCAAGAGAGATTTTTACTTCCCAAAGGACTGAAACATTTTGAGCTCTTTACACTGAATTATTGGCTCTGACTGAAGATGAAACCATGCAGCTGTCTGGACCATAATGTTTCCATGAGAGGACAGACATGGCTGTCAAGCGTGGGTCCTGTCGAGGTCTATCTCCACGCACCCGACAAAAGATCACAGCCAGAGCTCAGAGTTGGCAGGAGCCCTTCCACTGAAGTGCTACAATTACAATTCCTCTCACTAAAGCTACATTTGCCCTTTTATCTGACCTTCTTTGATCTTTTCCACAACCTCTGGCAGGTCTTCAGTGCATTCAATTCTTTATATTAAAGCAATCAATCCCACATGCAACCAATTAGGTTTAGACATAGTTTGGTGACCATAATATTGTACAGACATTCTACCAAGTTTTCAACAAGAGAGGGTGGCTCCTACATGTCACTTTCTAGTGGGGAGCACGCTGACTGCAGTTCAGAAATATCCCAAGGAGAAAAACATATTCCAGAATTACACTCCAAGCCCAAACGTCCCACTTGCAGACAACATGCTGGCTTTGTGTACATACAATAGGGACCCAAATGCTGCTCCTCCTTGTTGGGCACAGCGTGCAGGGCAAGAATCTCACTAGACCTGTGTGACCAGGTTTGTCATCCAATAACCTCATCACCTGCTGCTGTCATTGCTCGTGACACACACCAAATATGTTTTGCTTATCAGAAGCAAAGAGGCAGCAGCACCCATAAAGTCTTTTAGCTCCATCCATTTTGTCCAGGTCCCTGAGGAGGGATGGGAGGGCAGCCAGCACAGGTGGGTATTTGTCTCCACTGCCTTTGCACTGAATATAATGCAATCCTCACTGCTTCTCTCTCCCTTGCTGCTATACTCATGCAATGCAGTGTGGCCAATGTTTATCATATTATCTAATGCTCCTCTTTGGGTAGTCTTCAGTTAAAGATACATCCTCCATCTGTTCATGGTGTCAAATAGTTCATATTTGGACATGGATGAAAAATGAAACTCCCTTCTCTTCAGATAAGCCTGGAAAAGCACAAGTCTTCCAAAATTCAGCAGAGGAGTTGAAAGCACACCACCACTGTCTCTTTCGAGCTCTAGGATACAGGCTATTGACACTGCTATTTGGTAAAGTGTCCTAGAGTGTGTTCACCATGGACTTTGCCCTGTTAGTGACGGAGAAGGAGCACATTTCCTTGTGTGGGTCATTTCTTTTCAATGGAAGGAGCCAGTGTTGGTGCCGATGGCTGGTTTGTTTGCTTGTTCTCCTGCCAGGGAGAGGATTTCTTGTGCTGGGGGGCTTGGTGGCAGCAAGAGCAACTTCAAGCCAATTCTCTCACACCTTGAGAGCTCTCTTCAGAACCAGTGCTCTTTGATTCCTGCTCACACCTTGCCAAGGAGAAAGAGACATCTCTGTGGGCCTTCTAGGTCTTGCCATAGTACAAACATGCAGCAAGAAGCCCACAAGCAGCAGCGTTACAGACCCTGGTTCTGGCGCTAGACTGTTTGCAGAGTTTTTGCATTACAGCAAAAGGTCTGGGTAACGTGGCAGTAGGAACTCTAATGAACTTCAGATGGAAAATTGTTTAATAAAGTAGCTTTCCTTCAAAATGTCATTCTGTCACAATCAAAATGCTTCATGAAACTTTTATTTTTACCAACTTTTTTTTGATGAAAAAATGCCAACAATTTTTGAAATAAAACATTCAGATTTTTGATTTTATAGAATATATGCATTTTTAAAAATTATAATGATTTAAATAAGCCAAAACTATTTATTTTTGTGGAATTTTCCTTTGTGGAGAATTTCAACATTTTGAGGTTTTGTTCTGAATCGGAATGAAAACAAATTTCAAAATCTTAAAATTGTCTGTGAAACACAATTTCCATTCTCTGTCCAGCTCAAGTTTCAGGCTAGAGCATGTATAATAGCTCCCCTGCAGGGAATCCCTTTAGGAAAAATGTCTCTGAATGAATTTACTGGTGCAAACTTATAGCTCTAAAGATTTATCTATTTGTCCAAGCAGACATCTCACCACTTCAAGTCACAAGAAGCCTCCACAAGTTCCTGAAAGGCATTGCTAACTTTGTACAGTTGATGGTGGTAATTTCCTGGTATTGATATTGGTCATTCAATTATAGTTGCTACTTATTTGCTATAGACCACAGAAATGATACCATAACTATTTTCTTGTCCAGCTTTAGTTGGACTGCTTTTAATAGTTTAAACTGGATATTATAAGCTTTATACTACATTTTCAAGGTAGTTGCTGTCCGTCCAGATGAAAATATTCAATAGAACAGAATTTGTATTATAGAATATTTAGATGGATTTAAATATTTACAGCCTTAGCAAATGATTCTGCCCCCCAAATATTATACAATACAAACAAGACAACTTGCACTTTCATGTGTAAAGAACAAAAACCTACCATAGGATGAATTAATTGTTAGGGACACAGATGGAGACCAACTGTAAGTGCTGTTTTCAAGTGAGTTACTTTGGATTTACAGTGACATAAATGAAATCATATGCCAACCCCTTCACTTCAACTTTACATATCACAAAGGTATGAAGAAGCCTAATACTGAAATGAATTAATATAAATAGATTGTAAGTTAATCACACACTCTACTAAAAAAACCTCTGCATGTCATGGGGTTTTTTGCCACCTTTTTCTAGGTGTGTTTTACTGGAGAGGAATTGGTGTGCTGATGTACTGTGGAGAGTGTCTCAGCTCCTCCAGAAAGCAAAGGCTTTGTGTCAAGGTGAAAGCTGAACTAAGCACACATTCTGCAGTCAAAGTTTGTTTATAACTCCTGACTCTGCTGGGTCAGTTATGCGTCAGTTTCACTAAACAAACAAGTAAAAAGCAGGTCAATGTCCAAATACTGGAGTGCAGCTCATTTCAACTGCTTCAATAATTGTTGGAGGAGTAAAGCTGTGAGTGAAATAAGCTGCCTCTGTTGTACATGAAAGTGCATGAAACACAGTGGATCAAACTCATGCCAGGCATGACTCTGAGCTGTCCTTGTCTATCACTAAGATGCCTTTGACCAAGTATCTCAGCAGAACGCAGGAAGCTATGGAAAGCATGTTTGGCATTTGATGCATTTGTTGCAGAAGCAGCAACATAAATCCTTCAATCCACTGTCTTGAGTTGCTATATTGTAAGGTATGTGTTAAATCATCACAACAGGAATCACCCTCTGAAAGACTGGAGAGGGGAAAACAAACCAAAATTGCATGATAAATCTATCAAGGAGTGACACAGAGAAGCGCAGCCAGTTGAATCGGTACCATATGTGTCCTTTTCCCATGCCTCAGTTTCTGGAGTCATTACCCTATTGAGTCAGCTGTTTAACTTATATATACAAACCACCTCCTTTACTAGACTGCCTGTGCATCTCACACCCCTTAATGCCATTTTCTTTAGAAACCCTGTGAGGTACAGAAGTGCCATTATCTCCCATTTTATATAGGTAACTGAGGCCTAAAGTTAGGAAGCTGCCAAAACCACCAGCCCTGTCCCAGCTGAGCCTTCCCCTTTGTATTTTCTTCTTGAAAGACTGAATGCTTGTCTGGGTCTGGAGAAGAACATTTCCATCCACTGGTCTTTCAATCTGTGTGCCCCTTACAAATATAAAGATGAGCAGTCACCTGATGCATATCAACATGTAAATATCAGTTCATAAATTTGTTATCAGCCCATATGATGTAACCACAGGCTTTTGACTTGATATCCTATCTTTTCTTCTATGATATAATGCATGTAAAAAAAAAAAAGCCCATCTGATTAGATACCTAATTTTAATGTTAAACAACCCCTGTGTAAATTTACTCTCTCCTTGCCTTGTATTGTCCAACAAAGGCGTTAGCTTGTTCCCTGCTTAGAGGCTGATTTGCAAAGGCCAGGTAGCCATGTCAATGCGGCAGCTCAGCTCAACAGCAACTCCTTCCCTCTTGGAAGGGGAGCTGTTACTGTTCCTGTTGGAAGTGGAGAGGAAAGGGTCTAGCAGGGAGACAGCTTCCTACTGAGAAGGACCCATTGCTAGTTCTCATGTGTTTGATAGTAATTCACTTGTTTGTTATCAGCAAATTCATCACTTTCCTCAGTGTAAAATTTCAGTACAGCCATTTTAGAATCATTCATTAGTTTTTACTTACATATGAAGGCTCTTCTCTTTCCAGTATGCCTCTGCTCCTGTGTTTGGAAAAGTTCCCTTTAGATGCTGTGGTTGCTCTCCTGGATTTTTGCTCAGTGTTTCTGATGGGGGCTCTCAGAAGCACTCTGTGTTGGTCTTGCTCTGCTCTGCCCGTAGCACGGACTGCCTTTGACAAGAGCAAATGTAAACCAGGATTGTCTGCCTTCGAACACCCCAAACTGAAACAAAAATAAAGATCTGCAAAATTAAAGCAACCATACTCATGCAGATTTATTCTAAGGCAAATAGTCAGAGAATTGGTCCCAGGAAGACTGCAATACAGGAATCCCTAGATTCCTAGACAAAACCTGTCTAAATGGGTTTGTGGTCAACACTTGAAACAAGCAATTGGCCCTGCCATCAGCTCTTACAACAGAGCGATTATGGCAGAGCTCCGTGCGGCTGGCACCGAGAGCTCCTCACGGCTTCCGCTGGCAGTCTGACATGTGGAGGTGCACTCAGATATTAACTGTGCACCGCAAGATGGAAACCGCTGCTTCTTTGATTCTACCTGGAATACTTTTTTTCTACTTGGCATGTAAACATGTGAGCAAACAGGGAGAATGGTTTCAAAAGCAGCAAGCATAATTAAAATGCTTAAAGGAGAAGAAGATATTGTTCAGCTGAGCAGAAGTGAGAGGGAGGCAACTATCCAACTCAGAGGGAGAAGGGTTTTGTTCAGGGAGCCACAGAAATATTTGTCTGGAAGCCATGGGAGAAAATGAAGAAAAGTATGCTTTATAATAAATATCAAGATGATCTTGTATCACTAAGATCTAGCAGGCTGGGAAATATTTCCTTTGGGGAAGTTCTGGACTTTAAAGTCTAACAGAGATTTTCTAATAGCTAAAGAATAAATACACGCATAGAGTAATTAAAATAGTATTACATTCCCATGCAGAAAGTATCAAAGAAATTGAAATAGCACTTTTAGAGCAGCAAGTATTATACATGACTAAAAACCTAGTAAGACAAATCAAAACTGCTGTCCCATATTCAGCTAGCTATGGTGCCTGATCTGCAACTGTTTCAGCAGGAAACAATGGGAGAAATTAAATAGGTCACTATAAAACCAATAAGGAAGTAGAAGAAACACAAAATCTTTGACACAAAATCAATAGGTTGATCGCTTTTTGTGGTCCAGCTCCCTTTACAGTGTGGAAATAGCTGGTTTGCATTGCTACAGTGTAAGAAAAGCCTACCGCATGCTTTTTTGCACCTTTCAAAGCAGATGATCACAATTACAAATTCTACTTAACAATTAACAATTCTATTTTATTAGTAGTAGTAGTGGCATCAGCAGCAGTAATGGTTGTTGTGTTACAGTAGCCTTAAGAGACACGAACTGTATGCCCTGGCCTGCTGCTCATTGCACTCTACAAGCACACAGTAACAGATGGAAGAGTTTAAAACCTTGATCTTATTTGTTTGTAAAATTTTGATTTGATTTAAAATTTGCTCTGTTCCAGCAAAGATTTATTTGTGTGCTTTTCTTTACCACTGTGAGGAACGTGACTACTCACAATGTGGAAAGCAAAGCACATGCAGGATGAGAATCAGAAACAAGCAAGAAAGAGAGAGGAGATGGAGAATATTAGCATCCCTGAAGACTTTATTTGTGTTTGCCTCTTTGTAATGTGAAGCTTTATTTACTGCCAAGCCCCTCCACACTCAGAAAGCATGGGTGAAGACCCAGAGCATGCTTAGATTGCCTTAAAACTTCAGAGATTTAAAAATGGCAACACGGTTTGGCTTCTTGTTGTTTGGCATCTGGTTTCTGAGCCTTGCAGTGCATTTGGATCACATTTTCAGGCTTTTCCCTGCAACTGGAAGAATTAGGAATTTATTGTGAAAAAAAATGAAAAGTGAGAGAGTCATGTGATTGTGTGCTTCCAGGAGCTGAGACTTGAAGAAAAAGCCCACCCCAGACTCACAATAAAATCTTGAGAATTGAAAACACCAGACTTAAGAAGCTCATCCAAGCTTTCTGCTGTGCATATGGAAAACCAGGGTGTTGTCAGGACTAGTTATCTAATGTCATAAAGCACTCAGAAGAACAACGTTAGTTGTTATTTAGGAGGAAACCAAAGTGTAAAGTGTTTTACATATAAATCTGCCCTTTAAAAGAGCAACATTAAAAACGCAAGATTGAGCTCTGGATTACTAAAGGGTAATAAAGAGGTTTTAAACACAACCATAACTCATTCTGCATGAAAATGACTCAGCAGTGCCTTGACCAAGCTGGAAACAGGACCTCTGGAAGCGATTAGGAGTGAACTGTCTCCCATCATGCCTTCCCCCACTAATGTGCTGGGGACAGTAGATGTGCAGAGCAGCCCAGTGGAAGGAGCTAACCCCAGAGCTGAGCAGGGAGATGGTGGCTCTGCACCTCCACAATCCGCCTGCCTTTGACTCAGGCGCAGAGCAAAGGATGGTGACGGTGGCTCTGCTGGCACTGACAGGTAATGCCTTGCAAAGACGCAGATTGTGCTCCAAAATACACGGTGTGGCCATCCTCGTGTCTGTGTCACAGCGGTTTCAGAGGTTTCAGGCTAGCTGTAGCCTGGCTGTGTGGACTGAACACCCGCACTAGCAGTAGGAGCCCATTTGGTGCACTCCTGGAGCGCCTCTGCCTGTTTGCTTTCAGGCAGAGCAAACCAGTTTGCACAGCCGAGACCACGCTGTAGCGCTGGCAGAATCAGGTGAGTGAGGACAACAGGGAGATTTCCTTCAAAAGTGAACCTGAAACGAACCAAGTCACTGGCACAGGCCCACCTGCAGCCCTGCATGGTGGACATGAGGAACGTCAGCTCTGAGGGCAGAACTGAATCTTCTGCAAAAAATATTTTTGTCCAAGTGTTTTTCAGCTTTGTCCACTTGTGGGTTCATAAAAATATCGACACTGAGGGTGCGGACTCAGTGACAGCAAATACAAGCCTGCTGACAGAAGATTTGCTTTTCCTTTGCACCTTTTGCAGACTCTTCAGAAGTCCCTCCCTTCCCCAGACATCCCCAGCTAAGAATTACCGGTTTCAGTCTTTTGGACCAGATCTGCAAGCAGCAGAGCTCTGTTCAGTTTGGTGGCACTAGAATAATTCACACATGTTGAAACGTTCATTTCCTGGCTCTAGCTGCTTTAGAGCTGGACCTGTCTCACACGCTGCATAGCTGCTTGGAATCCACTGGTCTGTCCCTCCTTCAGATGCAAGGGAGTGCTGTTACTTTGTTAGGACAGAACTTAAAACAAACAAGCCGCCACCAACTGCAGTTCATGTATACGCTTATGATTTTAAATTGCAAACAGGAGGCTACTTGGCTTTGCATGGTAAGCATTGTCTGGCAGCGGATGGGCTCCTCTGATCTCCCCGAGCCTTGGATTGCTGCTGTGAGATTGTGTCACAACTAGTCATTAATTATTTCATCAAAAGCTTATTTTTCTCATTTCCTCATCATTATTTCCACCTAGTTTCTTATAAATTGAATCCAGTTATTGGCAAGGCTTGTTTCTCCCCTAAGTGGGGTCTGGGCTTTGCAGAGAAAAACACTGACCTTAGGAAAAATGTACTGTTGATATATGTAGCTCATGTGCATTTGGATGCATACACTGAGTGAGAAATTACTGTATATGTGTATAAACATTGCTCTGACCCTCCTTGTCCTCCCATTTACTCTGAAAGCAGATTCCGCTTCTTCCTACCTGTTAATAGAGAGAAATATTGTCATTCTCACCATGGGAATGAATAAATAAGGAAAAGCAGAAAGGAAAAAGGAGGTGAGTGCAACTATCAGAAAATTCTAACTGTACCTTCACCTTCTTGGGAGATACTTATTTTTGAAAAGCACGCCTGTATTGGAAAAATTGAGACCTCTCCTGGTAATGCCAGCCCTGATAGACAAAATAGGATAGCACTACTCATAGGAGATAATTACTACCTCAAGAGAGTCAGGAGTACCAAGCCAAAGAAGTGGGGAAGGAGTGAGGTGGCCAAAAGGTCCAGAAAAGAGGCTCAGAAAGCTCTCCTGTCACCAGCTGCTGAGATGCTAGCAAAGAGGAGGCATGGTGGGATCCACCAACCCCTCCATCCCCTCAGGAAACAAAAGCAGCCTCACAACCACATTGTGGGTGACAGCTCAAAGAATGGAGGCTACCAGGCCGCAGTGGGCCAGAGGTGAGGGGAATGCCCCAGGAGAAGCTCCCCAGGCAGCCCCAGCAACCCAACAACAGCCTGGCCGCTAAACCAAAACAGCAACAAAAGCTGTCAGTCAGCAAACTGCTGCTGCCACCCTTCCTCAGCCTGGAGCTGGAGCAGCCCAGCTGCAGGAGACAGGAACACTAGCAGCAACCTAAGAGTCATCTTGGTGAAGTTGCTTTTGGGAAACACAGAGTCTTCTCCTCGCCATGTGTTCAGCATGTCGTGCGCAAAGCGAGGAGGAATGTCAGCAAGATCCCTTCGGTGCCTGACTCAGCAATGGCGCTGTGATAAGCGCAGTTTGTCCTGCAGCAAGAACGCAAGACTTACCACAAGGGCTCCAGCTCTTTCACAACACGAGAGCACAAGAACAAAAGAGCAGCCACACTGGGCCAGGCCAAAGGTCCAACTAGCTCCTGTCTCCAACAGCGGGCAAAAGCAAAATGCCTGGGGAAAAGTATGAGCACAGGGTAAGCACATACAATATTTCCCCTGAGTGCTCTCCCAGCCGCCAGCCATCTCCAGATTAGAAATTTCTGGAGCCAAGTATGTTTTTATGTACTTAGAGCCTTGCAAGCTTCCTTGTGCTCCCCCTAATCTTTGTGGTCTCTCAAGTCTTACTCTTTCTGATCTCTTATTTATTTGCCCTCCAGATACTCTTCATCCTCTTCATGCTGGATATATACCCTCCATACCATTCATCTAAGTTTTCCACCATTTTCCACCCTTAGTCTTACATGTTCCTCCTTTCTTCCCCATTCTTCAAACTTCACTACAACTGGTGAAGATGCCTAAAGCTCAAAGTCACCTACTGGAACTGTTAATCATTTGAAAGTTGACTCTTCCATGCTACATATTCTCTGAAGATTTTGGTCCTAGGATATACATATTGTCCCATGTTTCTTCACCCTCACCGGTTCTTTCTGACCCTTCATTTTTGCAGTTCTCTGTCCAGGGCTGGTGCCCTTCTCTGAGGTTTACCTGTGCTCCCTTCAAAATCCCTGTGGATTATCAGAATTTCCCTGACATTTTTTGGTTTATTTCTAGCAGAACTGTTGATGAGAGGTGATGGGCCAACTTTCTGGTGCTGTCACCTTGTGTAACCAAGGTCAGGCCATGGAGTGTGTGACACTCCTGAACTAGGCAGATTAAACATACATCAGATTTCTACAAAGTGTGAAAATGACAAAAGCCTTAGGTCTTTCTGGAAATCCCCAAGCAATCTTTTTTGGCTCCCGAGAAAGACCCATTAAACCATCTGCAAGCCTCTATTGGCAAAGACCCCATTCTGAAGGGATATTACACGTAGCAGCCCAGTCTTAGTAATTCAGAACTGACAGTGAGGAGACAAGTCCCCAAGATCTGCACCACGTGGCTCATTCCCAGAAGCAGCAAGTCACTTTCAGTACTACGACAGTCAGGGGAGGAGTCCCTGTAAGAGATCACAGCTGTCCCTTTTGGGAAGATGGTGTCCATACTGCATCCTGGACTTCCCCATTGATGAATCACCTCTCCAAGAAAGTTGTTCTCATGAGTGCAGTGGGTTCAAAGAACGGCTCTTGCACCCATGGCAATGAGTCAAGCCTCTGCCCTCTAAGCTTTCTGTTGGGTTGTCATCAACATTGACATGCAAAGCCCACTGCTGCTCTGCCTGGGGAAAAAACTACCCAGCTTACTGGGGCTACAAGCTTCAAAATAGCACTTTCCTTCTTCTGGGGAAGATCAACTGATCGAGTGAATCAAAGGAAGGCAGTTATTCCTCTCACTCCTCATTCTTGGTGGAAAGGGAAAAGGTCAGAGGAGCTCATAGGATTTTTTTCTCTCTCTTCTCACTTTTAATCAGAGTGAAGGATTGACCTCATGGGCTCTGGGCCATTTTTTTTCTCATCCACATGCTCCACAGATACTCATTATAGAGTTAATTTCTTGTCTGGCCTTTAATTCCGTAGGTTAAAGTCTGTTGCTCATAGAAATGGTAAACTCTGGGTAAGGTTCTTGCAAGCACCTCCACATTCCCCTGTACTGGTCCTAAGGTGTAGAGATCATGTTTACATATCTGCAGGTAGCACGTTTTAATGGCCATCAGTTTCTGGTTTCTCAGTCAGTAAGTGTTTATCATTTCGAGTGGTGTTCTTGTGAGCTCCTGATGGTGCCCTGACAGAAGATACTTTACTTTAGAAAAGCAAATAGTAAGGCAAGCTTCATCTTGCTGCATGCACAAAGAAAAGAGAGGATGTAGAAAAGTATGTAGCTTAGCTCTTGGATGCTCATCACAAAGACTTGGCAGAGGAGCCATCACAGTCCTTTTGGAGTGTCAAACCTCTGCCGAGCCAGCTATTGTTCACCTCTGCAGATGGCACTGGGAGAACAGACACTCTAACACTGCAGCACACCATGACTTCAAAAGCCATCCAAGCAGATGATCAGCTGCAAATGGATCCAAAGCTGGAATTAGCTCTTCCACTAGAAGGAGCAGACAAAGGACAGAGGAACGCTATGACCAACACAAACAGAGTCTTATTTTGGCTTTGCCAGTTGTTGCCCATTTGTGTCTGGTCTGAAGTCATTGTCCTGCAACTAACAGCAGGTGCATGCATGCATGGCATTATCAAAGCAGAAGGAGATGTTGTCATGCTCCAATGGAATTAGAAATCTTGCCAGGAAGAGGAAAAAATATTTATAAATATAATGTTGCTACATCTCCATGTCTATACAAAGCAGGAAAATGTTTTAAGAATTCTTACTTAACATCTTTATCAGTGTATAAGCAAAATAGGATTATTTTGTAGCTAAGGTTTATCCATTTAAAAAGTTGGAATAAAAAAGGACACTTAAAACCCAGCTAATGTAAATATGTAAATCAGCTATTGGTTATTATAGAATCATAGAATGGTTTGGGTTGGAAGGGACCATAAAGATCATCCAGTTCCAACCCCCCTGCCAGCAGCAGGGACACCTTCCACCAGACCAGGTTGCTCAAAGCCTCATCCAACCTGGCCTTGGACACTTCCAGGGAGGAGCAGCCACAGCTTCTCTGGGCAACCTGTGCCGGTGTCTCACCACCCTCACAGTAAATAATTTACTCTGAATACCTAATCTAAACCTGCGCTCTTCCAGTTTAAAGCCATTGCCTCTTTTTCTATCATTACCTGCCTTTGTAAAAAGTCCCTCCCCAGCTTTCTTGTAGGCCCTTTCAGGTACTGGAAGGCCGCTATAAGATCTCCCAGGGCCTTGTCTTCTCCAGGCTGCACACCTCCAACTCTCTCAGCCTGGTTGGAAATGTTTCACCCAGTTCAGAGGAAAAATGTTATTACAGCATTACCTTCCACCCACACTTTTCTTCTACCTGTTCCTTTAAATCATTAATGTATTTAAGATGATCTACAATGTTTTTAACAGTTGCTATACAGAGACTGTGAGTTCTTAGGGGTAGGGACCACTTTGTTTTCCCCCAACTTCTAACACAACAAGGTTGTGCTGTGGCTAATAGCCAAGACATCTGTTCCCAAATAAATATTAATGCTACACCTCAGCATGCACCCTCTGATATATGTCAGGGCTGTAATTCACAACACACATCTCACCAAGAGATTTTCCCTCACAGCACTCCAAAGCCCTAACAAGCTTTGAGCAGACGACAAAACAGTCTGGCAAGCTGGCAGTGACAGCAAAAATGGACATTTTTTGCAGCAAACTCAGAGATTTATACATCATCTTATAGAAAAGCAATACATTATGGAAACACTAGACATCTGCATAATTGCACTCTACATGATGCCATCTACTCCGTACGGCCCACTGTGCTGGAATATGTGCACTCATCACCTAAGGTACACTGGGCTCCATTTAAAACACATTAGTACTAATCATAGCATCTCCTCACATTTCCGATGCAAGAATAAACACCAGGAGGAAGGCATTGCTCTGCCCTCCCCAGCATGCACATGAGGAGACTATACAGCAGCATCATGTCCCACTCACAGCAGACCTGAGACTCAGCATGACACAGATTATCTCCTTATGGAGGTAACATCGCTATACTCGGTGCATGGATTTAATTTTCAACAATCTGGCTGGTTTAATGGTAATTAGTTCCTTTAAGAGCTTTATACTGAAACATTCACACCCCTAGACCAGCCTAGCTCAGACAAGCTGTCATTACAGTGTCAATGCCAGTAGCCTGTCTCAGAAGTCCCTTTGGTCTCAGACCCTTCTCTCTGGTTGCTCACCCTCCTGCTGTTTCCATCAAATGTACTTCGGACACTTCTGAGCTCCAGCTTGGAGCTCTCAGCTGCCACAAAGGAACCAATGTGACAGCAGTGGCAGAGCCTCTGACACATTTCAATCCCAAACCTCAACCACAGCAGGGGTATGAGCTGCAGAAGCCCACGGGTGCCCTGCACCCACAGCATGCACCAAGCCATGAGGCTGAGCTGTAGGCATCTCTGCAGCTTCTCTCAGTGTTGGCACCACTCACTGAATTGAGCTCCGAGTTTTTCATGTTAAAGAGCAACGGGGTCCCTCTTGCGTGTGTGTCTTGCGGACTGTAACAGCAGCTGCACGTGTGATCGTGGGGAGTGTAAGGGAGATATAAATTAGTAAAAAGTTAGAGGTCCTCTAGGAAAGGCACATAGAAACCAGAAAGCTAAAGGGACCTCACGGTGCCAGTGCTGTTTCTGAGATAACTCATTTGAAAGCAAAAGGGGAACAATATATTTAAACTGAGGCAGAATTACACAATTAGGAGGGGCTGGGATACTACTCAGTTGACAAAATCAGCGATAGAAGAGAGCCTCAGCCATGCATCAAGAGAGGAAATGGACACGTTTTTGGAAACGGAGCAAACTGAGGCATAAAGCCACTGGCCAAGGTTAAATGAGCTGGAAAAGAAAGTGATTTATATGTCCTGGGCTGATAAGGGCAGGTCTTACTGGGCTTTCAGGGTAGACTTTCCCTATTTGTTAGTGTTACTCATTGCTTGCGTATTCAGTTCATATTGATGAGATTAATAGCTTTGGAAGTGTGAAGCCATGATTGCTTTGAAACTCTCAATCAATGCAATAAATCAAGATTGCCTTCCCTGAAGCCAGTAGAGAAAGGCTGGACTTAAACCAGTTTGGCAAAAATCAGCATTCAGCCTTTGATAACATAATGTATAACATAACATAACACAGTACTGGTTAGCTTAAGCAAAGGTAGCAGATTGGAGCTCTTGAGAATACATTGCTCCTATCAGAGAAGGGGTATTCTTTCTTTCCCTACCATTAAATATTTTTGTGATGCAATATTCAGTGGCAACCAAAGTATGTGTGGACTGAAATGAGAGCTGAGGTTTTACAGCTCCCATTTGTTCAGCATCTCTGAAAAGTCAGTGCTGTGCATACGAAAACCTCAACGGGGAAATAAGGATGAGGCATCCTGGAGAGGAAACCAGCTCTTCCCTGGCTCACATCTAAAAGTGTTCATTCAAGCATGTGTATCATGTCCACCACCACCACCTACTATGTGGAAATTGAAATCCTTGAACCAAGGGGAGGGAGGAGGCGTATGGGGGGTGTCTTCCCTCTAGACTTGGTAATGAGAACGAAAAGTTACGTCAGGCTTTCTCAGAAGCTAATCTGTGGCTTTCAGGCCAACATGGGTTATTGCCAATGACAATTTGATTTCTGCATCAGCAGGTCACAGAGATCAGGTGGGGGCAGAGGGAGTGCATACATCAGCCCAATGAGACAAGGCTGAGCTCTCTGTCCACTGCCTCCTTCCCCTTTTGTTGGCGTCTCCTTGTCTTGATGCTAGGGGCATTTGGGGGAAGTAACCCTTTGAAAAACAAAACCCATATGTACCCAAAGGCAGCTGCTGGCCACTCCTGGTTGGCAGTTGTGGTGCTTCCTGGACAGCCAGGGGATTCTGTAAAGCCAGGAGATGAAATGACTGTGTAACACGCAGGGTGTTTACTAAAGGCTAGACAGATGAGATAGTGGCTGTGATACCCGTGCTAACCATACCACATCGATCTCCTTGCTGCTACTGCAGGGCACAGCAGCTCAGGCACTGGCCTCTTGCCTCCTGGATTACTGTCCTGAAGCACAGACTCTACAAAAGGTCTAAGGCCAGAGGCCAGAGCAGTAAAGGCCACTCAGCAGCCTTCCAGGGAGGTGTGTGCCATTTTGGTGCACTGCACTGGAGTGGCCGACCTTGCTTCAGGTGAGTGGTGTGAGCTCACCACACACACCAGCTTGGCTGAGAGTCCTCCCTGTTGGGTGGACTGCTCTGCAAAACCAGCTGAGATGGATGCAAGAGCTATTTTGTCAGAAGGCAGCATCAGACAAGAGGCACCTACTGATGCAAAATGTGGTGCAGTATGTAAAATTTGCATGTTGGCTCTTAAAGTCAAAGAAAGGGGAGATAGGTGAGAATTGCAGAGGACAAATCTCCTATTCTCAGCCTGAGAGCCTGGCTATGCTGCAAGCACACTGGGGCAGGAGGTCCAGCTACAGCTGCCAGTTAGCTCCGAGGCAATTTGAGGACATTTTAGCCACCCGATTTGCACAGCATAATCTTCCCCAGCCTCTCCCCAAAGCCTGAGAGAGTTTGGCATGATTTGTCCTGATTGGATATTGGAGCAAGCCCAGGAGGTATGAGGGCTTCAGCAAAAGATGGTTGGGACCAAAGCTGCTCGAACAACCCTAAAGCCAAGCTGATAAAGGAACTTTTACGACATAGTCCCCATTTTACAAATGAAGCAAGAGATAAGAGGAGATAACAGATCAGACAAGACAAACCCTCTACTGTTCTCCATCAGTCCATGATACTGATCAAACCAACCTCCAACTGGCTTTAGCCCAAGGCAGTCGACCCTGCAGGGTTGAGGCCTAAGGTAAAGTGCCTGGGGAAACATCATTAACTGAATATAGATCTCCTGGTTTTGGCCATGATTCCCAAATGATAAGCCCAACTTGCCTCCCAATGAAACTCTGAGCAGATAATAACAGCCTTAAATAAAACTATTACAATAAAACACGTCAGTAAAACAGCTTGCAATCTGAGATTGTGACTGGAGTGAGGGAAGAGAGAACTTGCGGTGTCTTGAAGGCACACCAACAGGTAATGGTTGAAGAAATCTCAGAAGCAAAAATTGCTACCACCACCTCAGGTTTAGACTCTGATGCCAATGATGTAGAATTATAACTGCATTAGCAGAATTGCATGGCTGTAACAAAAAAATCAGTTCAAGAGACAGCTTGTAATTAACAGTGGATATTAACAGCAAACTGATCAATTCCTCTTATCTTCACGATCTTGACACATGTGGATGCTCCAGCTATGCAAGCTGTACATTGGCTGTACTCCCAGCTGGGGAGGTCTGTAGCATTTGAATGAAGAAATTCTGCATTTCCTGACTTGTTCTTACTATTCATACATCTTGGAAAAAACACCTCTATATAATAAGGTACATTTCCCTCTCTATCTTAAAACAAAACCAACCAGAAACAAGGTGGCTTCTGGCCAGGACTTTCTTCAAAACATCTGCTCTGCAGCTCAGGCAGGCTCTGTGCCCTGTGAAACCAGATTTTAATGAAGAAGGAAAGGAAGAGGAAGCAAAATCACCTGTGGCTTTGCTTCTGAAGAACTGGATGGTTACATTAGGCTTGGTTTAGCCTGGCTTTGAGCACAGGTGTTAACTAAAGAAAATGTGTTGTTTTTCTGATCTACAGCCTATAGATTTAGGGCAAGGAATGTGTGGTCTGATAGGAAGAAGTCTATTTCAAGTTAAGTAAGTTCATGCAGTATAAATTGCCACACTTTTAATTTATACACTATGCAGCATAAATGTGTTATGGGCTATCATTGTTCCTACAGGTACAGCCGAGTCAAATTGTAACCAATGTGAATTTGAAAATGTCAAGAATTTAAGATATTAACTGCCAAACATTTCAGAAATTACTCTGATTTTCACTAAATCTTAGCAGTAAATCCTCTTATATAACCTAAAGAACAGATCTCTTTTTGTTTTTAACATGTACTCAGTGTTGTCTGCTTGGCTACCAGCTGCTGCTATCTGCCTGCTGTGGTTGGTAACTGTAAATGTGGGGGGCCATCTTGAAACCAAAAGAGATTAGAGACAAGAAGAGGAAGTCCAACAACTTGAAGATGCTATCATCAATCCACAGCTGGCCAGGAACAGGAAGCAAGTGGAGATGGCATACATAACATACAGCCTCTATGGCAGAGAGACAAACAAAAATTAAGGCTGGAGAAATGGTACAGATTATTTCTCTATGGACATCGTTATTGCTTTGGGCTGGTCATCTGTGAATGAGGAGCACCGACTTAGAACGTGGGCTCAATCCTGATGCAGGTGAGGCCCAGTCTGTCTTACGGCACAAATGCTTTTATAGCTGGTTTTGAAAGGGAGCAGGGTAAAGCGCAGAATGGAGAATAATGATCTGCAAAGGAACTTAAAGATCAGACTTAATTCCCATGATTGTCACAGCTTTTTGAATGTCAGACCACAGTAGAAGAGTATTCAGGTCCTGAATGGTTTCATCACCAGTTTAATTATAGCAAAACAAGACATGCTTCTCATACACGGCTTGCAGGGAAACATAACGTTATCATCACCTCAGGAGCCTGCGTGCAATGGAGAAGCTGCCATTAGGAGAAAGGCCATTTCAGGACAAACATGAAAGAGCCAGATGTGGGAAGGCACAGCAGTCCCTGAGAACAGGCCTGGAAAGGAGGATGTTCTGGATATGCTGAACCACAAGAGCAGCAGCTTCAGCAGAGCTGCTTCGCTCCCTCCCAGCGCTCGGTCTGAGGTGAGGTCTCTGCTCAGGATTCACAGGAACATGTTTGCTGGTGTGTTGTGTCCACTTGGGGTGGCAGATGCATGTGCTTTGGCTTTGCCCTCTCCTGCACCTGAACCGTGCTGCAGCAGCAGTCAGCAGCTTGCCACACCATCCCTGCTGCAGCTGTGTGAAGAAAAGGGAGCCACAAAATGTCTACAACAGTTTTCAACTCCTTGTGACCCCTGAAGGCCAGTCTAAATGAGAAGAACTCCCAAGCCTGGGAGGAGCAGAGCATTCAGGCGAGTGCCAGGCACAGGACAGGGAAAGGAAAGCATTACGCCCTGACTTGCAGCTGGTGGAGTTTGGCCAGCTGCAAGGATCTGACCCACAGCTCATTAAACACTTCACAGTGCACTCTGAATCTCTTTTTATGTTTTGTTAATGCCATGAAGTAAATTGTACCTGTAATACATTCGCATGTGTAGCTTGCATCAGGTTGGATTAAGGTATACAAAGCTTCTTAAGCACAAAAGTGCCCATTGTAAGAGTGCTGTCATTAACGACACTGCACTCATTTAGAGCAGAGTTCAGCCACTGCCTACCTAGCGTCACTGTAGAGAAATCAAAGTGGGCACCTTCAGCCTAAGTGCTAATACTCAATATCTGCACCAGTAAGGTAATTAAAATAATCCCTTAATTACTGGCACTGGGAGAGTTTGAGGAAAACCTGCCTGGCAAACAAGCTCACTCTATAAAAACAAAAGTTCACAGGCTTGAGAAAAGCTGAGAATATTCAAGTGAATGGTCATATCAGCACCAGTAAAAGATAATCAAAGGGTGAGACAAGTGAGAAGAAAAACTGGAATCCACATTTTACAGATTACTTTCCTGACTTTGCTGATTACTTCCCGTAGCCCTTTCAGGCAGAAACACAGGATCCATTTGATAAACTTAACTGAGGTCCCTCAGTGCCCCAGCTCTTGTTCATCCCCAGCATTGCACTTCCTGGAAGAGCAAGAATCATAGAATCACAGAATAGTTTGGTTGGAAAAGACCATTACAATCATCTAGTCCAACCGCAAACCTAGCATTGCCAAGTTCACCACCAGAGTGTGTCCCCAAGTACCACATCTACATGTCCTTTAAATACCTCCAGGGATGGGGACTCCACCACTTCCCTGGGCAGCCTGTTCCAATACTCGACAACCCATTCAGTGAAGAGGTTTTTCCTAATACCCAACCTAAACCTCCCCTGGCATAACTTAAGGCCATTCCCTCTTGTCCTAAACATGGAAAAGGACATGGAAAAGCACAGGGAGGAGGCACCAAAAACCCTGCTATCTGAATCACAGCGCCCTGCCGTAACCACTAGCTCCTACTGGTTCCTGCCCAGCAAACTCCCAGCAGGCAGCAGGCACTGTGCTGTCCCGACTGCTGTTAGGTGCTAACAGGAAGCCCAGAAAGACTAGATAAAAACTGAAAGGAAATGAACAGCACCAGATGCAATTAATTTCACCAAGGACTAGCCTGGGCCTGAGCAGCCTGCCCCAAGCGAGGGGCTCTGCATGGCTCTGCTGCCTCAAAAGCAAGTGGCGAGAGTGTGGACTGTGAGTCACCGCTTGTTTCCTGTTCTCTCTCCCCTCTGCGATAGAGCAACTAGTGCTGGCCATGCCAGCCACCCTCACTGGGGCACTCAGGGTCTCAGCCTGGCACCTCTGCCCCGGGCTGCCAAGGGGAAGGGAGCCACGTGGCGCTGGGGTACCGCCCTGTCACAGTGTAGGACAGCTGCTCCGTCAGACTGCCGTCACCCCTGCTCGGCTTGGGGACATCAGGCGTCCTGGGTGTCACGTACAACAAGGGGTGACACTGGCCTGGAAGCCCATGAGTCATAGCCCAGGCAAACTCCCAGGAACTGGCTTGGCCAGAGGAGAGAAAGGGTCTCTCTCTTGGGGATCCATCTCCAAGTCACGAATCTGCTTGGAAAGATTTAAAAAAGGGGGATCCTCAAAAAATTTGGTGTCACAGGACACTGGGGTGCTTTGCTTGCACTGAAGTTTCCCTCTTCAATTCATAAAACAGATGGCCACAAACTTGAACTCCAAGAGGACTTGGGTCTGTGTTCTTGTCATCAGAGCTCCAAATGTGACGATGGGGAACATACCATGCTGAACTCCATGGAAAACCAGTGCTCGGCTCAGGCTCCGCAAACACTGCATTCAGGACTGTTTACTAATAACAAATCACAAATATAGCATGGCACACACTGTACTCAAACTACAAACCACTGCAAAATTACTAATGCAGATTAGTTAAAATAGAATAAAATAGGTCAAGCAAAGCATGGAACAAACTCTGCCATACCAAGCTTCCCTCGACAGGATGGCACTCATTCTTTTTTCACAGACTTTGGCTCTTTTCAGTTGCATGTGCAGCTTTTATCCTGGTTAGTATCAACTCATCCAAAAATTCACAGGCAGTTTTTCCTTTGTTTTAATGGCTAGAGGCATAGGCAAGACTGCATTGGAGTCCAGGAACATGTTTAATTGATTAGCTGAGACCTACACTATATTAATTGGGAGACCTGTGCAATATTACCAGGGGATATGGTAAAGCTTTAGGAGAATATGACTTTTAGGAAGCAAAACCAAAGTATATACCACCACCACCATGGTACATACCATCAGTACAGATTCCCCACATCAAATGACCAGATCAGTTATAGTATCCAGGGAGTCTGTTTCTCAGAGAGGAGGTACTGCACGAGACAGAAATGAGCAGAAACCTGGTAGAAACTTTTGGTATTAATTAAACCAAAATCTGAGTCTGGCATCCTTTGTGACTTATGCTTTGAGAGTAGAGTTGCATGCCATGTTTTGCTGCAAATTCTGTGTTCTGCAATTGTAAAAATGAAAATAAACACTTGAAGACTTGTTCTCATATTCACTCTTCCAACAGCAAACATCAGGCCAAGTTATCAGCTCTACTGACTTCAGTAAAGATATCCCCAGACTAAATTTGGCTTGCTGACCTTTGTGCCTCTTTAAATTTGGAGTAAATGTTATTAGTTGTGAAGATGATGGACTGAGCCAGACAGGGCAGGCACGTGCTGTGCAAACTTCCCCACAAAAGTTCTGCTGATACAACACAATCCTGACCTGCAAAACCTCTGCTGGTCTTACAGTCTGCCTTTCTTAAAGAGAAACTGTTGCTAATGTGACACTAGATCCAATTGTTCTGTGACAATGAGCACATCTCTCCTAGGAATTAGAACAAACATACTTCATGGGCGATCCAAAGCAGCCTTGAATTCTGCTGTGGGTCTAAAAGAAAATAAAACCTAATTAAAACATCAGGGTAAAAAGCACCCCCCATCATTCCCACCAGAAGCCTGATTTCAGGCTTCACCAAAGACCTCTCCAAATCTAGGCAAACCTACCAAAAACTGAGCAAGCCATACCTGGCTAACAGTTCTCTGGAATGCTCCAGTAAGCTGACAAAGGAGATGAGATAAAAGTGGAATATTTTCATTAAAAGTGTGTCTATCATGAAGGATGTGTGTACCTCACAGTGCAAAAAGACATGGACAAGACTGTTGGAATAGATTCTGCCACTTTTTGTGCCCTTGCTGTGTTCTTGGTCTTTGACGTGGCCTCAAGCTTAGTAATGAAGTGATTCTATATAATGAGTGGACTAGAGAATTGCATATATGTGCTTTGCTTAATTGCCCGTTGCATGCTGTGGTCGATCATGCAATAACAATGAATCCATTATAATTAAATCTCTGAATTATTAATTGATTCCATTACACATATTGTCATCTTCCATAGGAGTTGCAGGAATCTCTTGTCTTTAATGAAATTGCACTAGAAATCCTGGGGACCGTCTGAAGTCGTGTAAGACAGAGATTTACCTGTGGTAGATATTCCTAGTGAAGATTAAGTAATTAATTTTATGTACAAATAAAGGCTGAAATGCACATTGTAATCATTAGGTTTGTTTGGCTTTTTAATGTCAAAAATTAAGCACTGAACTTGTTTACTGCCTAACTATAGATCGGTTTGTGTGGAGATGTTTATAATGAAATTCAGCAGCAAGGGAGCAATATAAAAACCAAGGAACTGGAACCGATCTCAGGAATAGAAGTTCAGTATTGTCCTAATAATTATGCTGGCAGCTGTATTTGCATGAAACCATGCTTTTTCTGTAGTACTCAATTAAGGTTATTCAGCTGCCTTGATGTGTTTAGAAACAAAACCACTGGCATCCAAATAAGGCTAATAACAAAAATGCAATATGATGTTTCCCATTTCCAGCAAAGGGTAGGAGAACAGATGTTCCTTATGTTGCCATGTTTCACCAGCACAGGGGGGAGCTGAGAAAGTTTGCAATTCATAGTGACAGTGCCATTAAACTAATGTAGTGCAGAATGTGTGCGATGGAAGCGTGCAGCTCTGAACAATCTGTTTGGGCACAGAAGAAAGGATGGGGAGAACTAGAATTGACCTTTCAGGTTAAAAAAGAAAAACAAACCAAGAAAAAAATTCCTCTGGCCTCTCTTCCCATATTGCACAGAGTAATCAGCTATTAGATGGGACTGTTGATGGTGTTCCAGCTTCCTTTTGTTGTCTGGACACCCAGCCTGTGCTACGGACACGCAGGATCCAAAGGGAAATGGTTGCTTCACCCCATCACCCTTGGCTCACGCGTGGGAGTGCCGTGCACAGTGCTGCTCGGGCAGGCTCTGGTCCTGCAGCTGCAAGAGCAACGTCACTGAGAGGACGTCAGCAGTGTCAACCAGCTACCTCGGGCCATGAAATGATCTCTTGATCTCTCCTAGACAGCTCATCTGCCGGTCCACGCCAGGACATGGCGTTAGCACAGTGCGGGATGGTCCGACACAAGGTGGCAGTGCTCCCAGAAGATTGCCACGGCTCCTCCTCTGGGATCTTCCAGAGCCAGGGTGGCTGCTGGTGCCTGCCACCTGGGCACGGCACAGCCATGCCATGGCTACGGCATGGCCTGGCCTCTAAGCTGACGTGTCCCCCTCGGTGCACGGCTGTGCCACAAGGCCAGCTGGCAAGGCTGGTGGCTGGTGCCAGGAAACGACAAATCTTCACTGGGATGTGACTGTTCCCTCAGCTCATGGCTGGGAGGATGCCAGCAGGGACCTGCCTGATGGGGCAGGGGCTGGTGAGCTGCACAGGATGGGGAAGCAGCCTTTACTGTTCAAAATCCTTCATTCCTCTCCAGAGACCTCCTGGTGGCAGATGTTTGCAATGTCTGTCACACACAGGGACACAAAAGAAAGCTGCAGAGCAAAGCACCCTTGGTTTGGACCTTGCACACACAGTCCCCTGCCCCAGCACACTGGAGCACACACAGCCTGCTCAGGGAGGCTCTCGGTGGGCTCCCCTGGCAGGACAGCTCTTCAGATCCCTGTGGTGATGGGACCTCGGCACTGCCATGGACAAGATGGGGTGAAGCACAGCAGGACAACTAATCCTGAGCCCCAGGACTGCTTGCACTCCCCAGGGAACATCTAAGTCCTTTTGGAACCATCCTTCAGCCCTCCCTGGGCAGTCCCCCAGTGACAGCTGAGCAGGGGGAGCCTCTCCCACTGGAAATGCCCAGAATGAGCTGAGCAAACCATTGAGCAAACATATTCCCCCAGGGAGACCTCCCCTCCTGAACTCCAGTCATCCTAATATCCTGGGGACCTAAACCCAAGAGCTAAATATTGTATGACACATGTTAGCACATTCTGGAGACGGGGGAAGAAGGAACCACAGACTGCATCCACTCCCTTCAAAGTCTCTGCCAGCGCTCGGTTAATAGTTCAGGCGTCGCCACTGGGGCAGGCTGGGCACTGGGGTGGGAAGGCTGCTGGAAGACACACAATATCAAGCAAAGGGTAGATCTCCAGCGAGGCATATGAGATCAGGGCCACCAGCAGAGACAGAAACCAGTGGCCACCAAAGTAAAGCATCAAATGGATCCAATATTGATTTTACTTTCTGTGCAAATTCCTCAGGAAGGCTGCACGCGCCCGTGCTGCCTGAGCAAGGAGGTTGTGCTCCAGCCTGCTCCTGGGCGAGCACCACTGCCTCTGAGGGGTGCTGAGCACCTCCCCAGTGGCAACAGCTCCTTAGCACTTTGCAGGATCAGACCCTTTGACAGATCTGGGGTATTTTCACTGACCTTCCTCCAAATGTGTCTTGCCTTGGCTCACAATGCCAAAGTAAATAAATAAATAGACTAACAAGCAGAAATGCATTTACCGGACATTATTCTGGGCTGATTGGTTGTGAAACTTTACTCAAAACCCCAAAACCACAAAAACTGCCAGTTTTCCAAGCCCTGTGTTTTTCATAGCTCTCATAGCATTCTGGATAGTTTGCATTATTTCAAACATAGAATAAATATACATTTAAACTGGTTGGATTATTGACACAGCAACAACAACAAAAAAAGCACTTAACTCCTTGTTCTGTTTCTTTTTCCCATGAAGTGAAATAAGAATTAACATCAGTGAATTATGCTTGGACTGTCACATTTACAGATGTAAATGCTGACAACAGCCAGAGTGCCTGCAAATGCATTCATAAAAATTCATTGAATAGGTGTATTTTAAATTAAAAACAAATCAAAATTCACCACTTAATGCCTCTGTGTCATTTACTCAGAGAAAGCCTATCATAATGACCCTGGGCACTTGAACAGTTTTTGCACTGCACTATACACCATGTTCTCTAATGTTAGCACATCACCACGCTTCAGCTGAGCTCAGTAAAACACTTTGGGCTGCAGTTACCCCTGTTTTAGAAATGGAACTGTATAAAGACAAGCAACTTGGCCAGAGCCGTGTCTAAGTCGGTGGCAGTGGTAAGGAGTCTCATCCACCAATTCTCTGCTCTTGTATTGTTCATGAATGGTATTTGGTGGCCACAGACTTGACTTCTAAGGCCAGAGATCTGTGGTAACGTCCAGACAGGGCTCAACTTTGAGTGAAGCATGAAGTGCTGGTGCCCATGCCATGCCCTGGCACAACTGCTTGTCTGAGCCCATCCAGGCTGCGCACTCAACCCCTGCCCAGGGTCACTCACGGCCACAATGCCTTAGGGAAAAAAAGGCATGTTTGAGCGACCAGTCCCCTATTGAAAAACCAGGCACAGAAGGCAATTTCTCCATTATTCCTTCAGAAATGCTGTTGTATTTCATATGATCATAATTCCATAAATTCAACACACTGCCAAACAATCACAAAAGGCTACTCGAGGACAGGACAGATGTCTGGGAAGGAAAACCAGTCTGTTACATTTGGAGATCCTGCTCTAATGAGTAACCTTATACAGTTATTCAAATACAAATGTCTGGGTAGCTAGAGTGTCATAAGTGATTAAATCTCTGCAACAAATTATGCTAATATTTCTACTTCAAGAACACAAATTAATTAAAAAGTTACAAGAGGTAGGCATGGAAATCATGTTGTCTAGAACCTGTATAGACAGTTTCCCTTTTTATACAATAGCTGGATTAATTACTGAAGTTGCAAGAGAATGAGAACCCTTGTCAAGTAAGGTGTTGGAGACTTCAAGAGTGTTCACTGAATAACTTACTCTCAGAACTCTTTATGCATGAGTGTGATATGAGGAGATAATCATAAAGGAATATGAACAATATTGTGTCCATACTTCTTACACTAATTGTAACTTTGAGATCATTTAAATTAAAGAGTTTTGCTGGAAAAAAAAAAATCAGTAACTTTCAGCACTTGCTCTCTTCCTTAGTTAGCATTTGTGCTGTTCTCTGGTTATAGGTGATGTAAATGGATTGATTCTTTTCAGTTTCATATCTGTTTCTGACCTGTTTCATCCACTTGCCTAAACAATTCTCTTATGAGATGGAAAGTCAATGGCATTTGGGCGGTTGCTTAAAATCAGGAATTTACTTTAGTGCTATCTGGACAGGGAAGTGCTTTCCTGAAATGGGGTCTTGGACCGAGTTTCACTTCTAGTGAAAAAATGCTTTCTTTAAAGCAGTAATAATTGAACTGTGGAAAGAAAGGAAATGCAAACAACTTCAGTTAAGCTTCAGTAGCTGCTTTTTAAACAGCAACAAAAGAAAAAGCTTTTCAGCTCCAGTTGTACTCTGGGCCTAGAACTGTCCAAATCTTCACACAAATGCCCCTCCTTTTTCTGGGACAAAAAGAGTGGCTGCAAAGTGTCAGACACACACAACCCTGGCACATGGGCAGCTCTGTGGGGAGCAGGTCCCCGAGATCCCAAGCAGCCTCACTGAAGCTGAGGGCATTCCACACAGGTGCGTCTTTCTAACTGTGCAGGATAAGGGCTTAAACACTCTTCTAAATCAACTGAAACTGCAACAGACAGAAGAGCCGAGGCTGCTTTCCACTGAGGAGCCAAATGCCTTCAGGACTGCCTGGGTTTAATACAGAGCATGCAACCAAAAGTCTTTTATTTATTTCTTTGTTCTTCTGAGCTGAGGGAAGAATGCCATTTTTCTTTTATGCTGCTGCAACATAGTCACCTATTAAAGTTATGGTTGTGCTCATTCCTGGAATTTGTAATGGATGGTAATTGTGCCTCTAATCGTAAAATTACTCTCAGCTAGGCCTTAGCTTTGCTATGATGCATTCCCTACTGTCACCCAAATCCTGGGATAATAATGAGGCTGAGCTGCTTTTATCACAGACAATAAAATCTGAATACACAGCATTGCCGAGAAACAAAGTAGAACACTTCCCGTCGGACTATCAAAATGTAATACATATGGGTTAATGAAAAAACAAAGTACTTGGTGATTAATTTGAACTTTAATTAAACCCTGTATTAAGATACATCTATATAGTGCTGGAAATTAATGCTAGGTCCCTGCATCTCTCTGATTTCATTGAGAAATTACAGCAGCTCAACAGCTCTGGAAAACATCACATGCCTTAGAAGAGATCTGCATTACATTAGTAAGTGTCATGATGCTTTAAGTAAATCAATTGCTCCAGAACCATCCCCGATGAACAGTCTGGTAGCCCAGTGTTCACCAAATATGTAGAAGGCATACAGAGGCATTGTTCCTAAACATGATTCAGTCTTTATTTCTAGAGATGAAATTATTCATTTCTGCATCTTCACAGCAGCTTTACTGACACTAATCTCCATTTTAGCTGCAAAGCTTTTGGCCCCAGAATTTGAGATGACCACAAAATGGAAGTCTGGCTAAGTCTAGGCTGCAAATTTGAGCTCTCATATCTTTACTGATATGAGCTAATGGTATTTCATTGGGCTTTTGCACAAAGTGGAATAAAAGTGTGGGCAAACTCAAAGTTAACTGTATTTTTTTAAACACACTGACACCTTCATCAAAAGTTGAGAGCAATCATCAACACATGGTACTGCAGCCTGCAAACAGTAGGATGTAATGATTTCCAAGTGCTAACACATGCAAGTAGAATGGGCTGCTCAAAAGGTGAAATGCTGCCTACTTCAGGGGGATACTAGCTTTAGCAATCATCTTCCCAGAAAAAAATAACTAAAAATAAGATTTGATACTGCTTCTACCTGTGTTGGGCTTAGCAATTGCAAGAAGAATTCATACTGCCCTCCACCTCACCTGGAGTTTGCAACACTCCTTATGCTCTCACTGTAATATGAGAGTATATCTTCTTTCCCCAGGTCATTTTAAGAATGAATATGCCATACATAATTCTCATCTCAGCCTATTACAATGGGCTATAATAGAAACAATGTTGAAATGAAATAATGATTAATTTGGCATGTGGCACACGAATGTGCACTTCATAAGTGGGTGCCTTGTGGACACTCTGTGTGTCTCTGAGGCAGATCTCACTCGTAGCCCATTACTATTTGTTTCAGCAGGAAGACCTGTTCTGCTAAGCCATGGTCCCGCTCACCCCAGGCCCCTATTCTGTATTTTATGGCAATTCAGTGTTTCCCTGTTCTCTTCCCAGACATTTTTACCCCACATTCAAAAATAGGAAGGACCCTGATACGAGTCTGCTGCTGTTACTCAGTGGCTATGTCAGAGCTTCCTACCATGGCGTGTCTCAACAGCAGCAAACACCCATTGCAACAGCACGGAGCTGTGGCTTACGGCCAATCAACTGTTACGATTACACTGCGGCATGGGGCTGCTTTCGTGTTTCTCTGTGAGGAAACCTTTCCGAGGCCCTAACCTGTGTTTCATAACCTTTTCTGGTTTTACATGTCAGACTCCTCTTATTCACTTGCATCTTCCCCTGCACAAGTTCCCCTTGGGAGTCTCTGGGAGATGCTGATGCGGGCAGCAGAAAAATGGGTCCTTCATTAATACAGGCTGTTCATCAAGTGCACACTAAGGGGACAGTGTTCAGGGCACCAACGGGACCTGCATGTGCAATTTCAACAGGGAATCAGTTCAAAGCCCTGTGAGGGGCTGCCCATTCTCCCAGATGTCTTTATAGGGATTGTATAGTCAGAAGAACACACAAACCAGCTTGGGTTGTGTCAAAAGCAGGCTCCTTTCGAAAGCTAACGGTTGAGTGCTAAGGTCCTGCCTTTGGCTTCTCAGGAACCCTAAAATAAGATAATCTATGTATAGTACCAAATAATTAATTTTATATGTGTGTGTGAAACTGTTCATAAGCAATTGAATCCACAAAGAATCACCTTCAAATACATTTATATTCTATCAGCAAAAATCCAGAAGTAACAGACTTCTAAAATGGAAAATGCTGAGAAAAGGAATCATCCTTGGTAAAGCAGAAAGAAATTGAAAAGTCATCTTTCACACAAACCATCTGGATATGCTAAAAATTCATCATCTTCATAATTTACTCTTGGTCCTACCAATGAGAAATTTGGTAACAGCATCTAAAATATGATGTCATGTAATGGATGGCACGTTACTGTGGTACATACTAATGTAACATGAACGTGTCTATGTTTTATAGCTGAAAAAACTGGGAGACAAATGTGGCCTGCACTTCTGCCCAAGCTCAGCACAGTGTTCATCTTCACCAGCTCCACATCAACCAGGCACTGAGCAGGTATTCAAAAGCTCTCATTTGCAGTGCACGTTGTAGCCTATAATTATAGTTATCCTGTAAGGCAGTGCTCCACGGCTGCCAAAGACTAATTAAAAAACTGGAAATATTACTTTTTTTTTCCCTCTCCAAATCAAGCCCAAGGCAAAATGTGTTTCTTTGCCAGATACTTTCAGCTCTCTGTGGATTACCCTCCCAGACAGGGGTAACCAGATGCTTTATGCATGTTTCTAAACTGGCATTAAAGGTGTGGCCTCTGGTTTTCAGTTTTTCAACCTGTCAAATATCTTCTAAATTTTGAAGGCTACACACTATTGACCAGTGCTGAGCAGCAAAGGAAAAGCCTTTCAAGTACCCTTCAGGTCTTGTTTTCATTTGGGTCACTTGTAGCTCTGACTAGCACAGCTTGACAGGCTAACACAACATGGACCATGCCTGGGTGCTCCCTGCTACAGTACTGGTGAAAATAGCCTTCAAGCTTAAGTGATCTTCAGTCCCAAAAGAAAGATAAATCCAACACCTCAGTGTAAAGACTGTTGTCAGAGTCATCTTCAAACACAGTGCCACACTGTGCTCTGAAATGCATTTCACTACAAAAGAGCAGGGAAATTCAGTGCCCTGAAATGAAATGTAGGTTGAGCTGTAAATGCTTCCTCTCTCATCACACCACACAATAAAATGTCAGAAATATTTAGCAGTCACTGAGGGATATACATTATTAATTCAAAGGGATGTCCTCAGCAGCACTGGGAGTTCCCTGCAAGCCAGGGACAAGGTAGAAGACGAAAGAGGTTGGAGTCTTATGAAAGAAAGCTCAAGGAGATAAGATCTCCTGAAATGTGTGGGCCAAAGCTATGGGTAGGAAGTGAGGGCACATGATGTGGTGGGGCAGCTGGCTTTGAGCAATGGTCTGATCCTGCTTTGAGCCACTGTTGCTGAGCACGACCCACACAGCAGTATGGTGTGCTTCAGTGCATCCTGTGACAGAGTCCTGCAGACATCTCCGGTTTTTTGGACTAGCAACTGGGGCTCTCCTGGTCCACTCGCTCCACTGGGGCCTGGAAGGAGTTCATCCTATGCTTATTTGTTATTTATTATTGTTTTTATTATGGTAGCCTCAAACGGCCCAAACATACAAGGGTACCACAGGGTTCAGCCTTGATGAAAAGCAGATGAGGAGCCAGACCCTGCCTCCAGTAATAAAATGCAGAAAGCTGATGTAGCAATGCAACAAGGCTTTTGTGTGGTTTCCTTCTCACTAGCCCTGTCTCTTGCTTCTTAGGGAATGTAGGAGACAGAGTCCTGATACTATTTTGGCATATTACTATTAAGGGGACCTATTTTCAGGGCAGCAAAATCCAAGGGCAGGTCCTGCCTCCTTTAGCCAGAGCCAGGTCCTAATAGCCCTGTTACATTCAGCAGTACCCTGCGTTACCAATGGGTCCTGTGATGTCCATGGGGTTGCTGCTCACGCACATATAAAATGAGAGTTAAAAAGATCTGTCTCTAATCATCATTTCCCCACAATTGTCTTGTTTGTGCCAGGTTATAAACTTCACACTTCAGCCGCTTTGAGGGGAGGAGATTTTTACCAGAGCTCTGTTCACAACAAGGTGGTTCAATTTACGCTGGGGAATGTGTAAAAAGTTCCTCTCCCATACACAGAAGTGGCTGAAGAGATCTTGCTCAACCATAGCACAGAGAGTGCTGTGCCCCTCTGCACAACAGAAGCCAAAACTCAAGAAGTTCCAGCAAACAGAAGTACACAGTTCAAGAAATTAGGAGCCTGCTAAAAGCAAGGATTGTAATGGAAAATATTTTGCAACCCTAACTCTTGCTGTTTCTAGAGAGATAAGCAGAGGATAGCCAAATTGAAATCCAGCTAAAACATCTGGACTAATTCCTCTGCAAAATGTCCCATAGATTTGATTTTATTAAAAGCACAGTCATTGCCCTCAACAACCCAATGCAACACAAAAGCAATGTGCAGCTATTGACTCAAGCCACCTACAGAACTAGTAATGCCACTTCCCCAGCATTTACATTACTCCAAGAGGCTTCCCATTCATATTCAGATCGGAGTGAGCCCTGTTGAGCTGTGTAATTCTGGTGAGGTTGTATCAGAGGAGAGCTATCTCTTTTTTGTTTTGTTCAGAGGCAGAATCTGTCCTAAGTAATACTTTTTTTTTTTTTTAAACTACCAGTGTTAATAACATAAATACAGAAGTGACAAATACATTTGTAATTGCACAGCTAGTTTGTGGTATTGGCATAGCAGAAAATGTTTCAAGCCTATAATACTGTCAGTAAGAATTACTTTAGGTAACAACTTGGGATCAGTTACTTCCTCTAAAATTGGAAATTGCTGAAATTACTCCAGTTACCAGAGCTCTCTGGGAACAGCACATACACATACCACTTATCCTCTGTGCTGTTTGGGAATATTCTAACTAATAGCAAATTATGGACTATCCATAACTGGCTATCATTATTTCAGAGAGAGCTTTTCATCTAAATCGGATTAAAAGACCATTTTTGTTCCCACGTTTAGAGAATATAGCAGATGTGAATCTGAATGCTGTTATATTTGCTAATAGATGCAGGACACATGGCAGTGTGGTATTAATAAAGGTTTCGGCCAAGATTTTCAAAAATAGGAGCCTAATTTTAAGATTCTACCATCCATATTTAGTGTTGGAAATGAGCAACCTTTTTTCACAGAGCTCCAGCAGCTCCTATTGAAATCAGTGGGTGTCAGAGCTTTTGGAAGTTGAACCACTAATTCAAAAATCCCAAGAGAGAGTTAAGAGCCAAGTTTTAATCTCTTCATGTTCAAAAATCTGTGGATAAGATTCTATGTGTAGCAAAATTCCCATTCACTTCAATGGAGCCAGCTCTGATCTGGAGCTGGTTTTGAGAAACCCAGGTTACCCTGAGAGACACAAGGAGAATGAAGTAATGCAGGTCATTCCAGAACAGCAAAAGTATGAAGTCATCCCAGCGATGCCAGGAATTTTATAGAATAACTACTGCTATTTTAGATTTTTTTCCATGGTTCTAACATAAGTGTTAGTATATTTATTGCTTTTAATTTTCCTGTGTTCTTAGCATTCTTATACACAGGGAAGTAAAAGACAATTCTCACCTGTGGGAGGACATGCTCAGAATCAATACTGTGCATAGGACATAATGGAAAGTGAGGTATACTGCAGAGACTTCTCACAGCTCATCAGCTTCAAAGACTGTCTTATCACAGGCACTTTCAGGCATTGGCAGTGCAGTTCATATGGTCTCAGAGCATAACCAATTTTTCTCTAACTACTGTTACTGAATGTCCCTCAAAACATCTTTCTAGAAAGCATTTGGGCAGCTAACACAGGCACGAAGAGGGGCTTCTCAAGCAGAAGAGCATGGGGAGGGAGATGCAAGACTCAAAGTTGGTCTGTACCCTCTGTTTGGCTCCTCCTCTTTGAGCCCACAGGACACCTCTGAGATTCAGAGGTGCTGCTTCCAGAGCCGCTGCCGGCAGCTGAGGCTGCGCTGCGATCACAACATCCATGTTATGTCCTCATGGATGTGAAACTCTGGAAGACTGGGGCAGATTCACTCCCTGCCTATGTCATCAAAAACAGGAGTTACACCCAGTCAGGCCAGCAGCAAGCCCTTTGGCTCCAGCTGGGGTGAATCATGCCAGCGTGGAACCTGATTCTTCAGGGGAGATAACATTGTAGCTCAAATTTTTAATAAACAAGGCTGGGCTTGAGCTTCCTCTGGGTAAAACCACATAGGGCCTCTTTCAGTTTCAGGAGGTGAGAACCAAAACGATACTCTGCCTCCAAACAAAAGCTCCCTTTTATCAATTTCCAGGATTTTCCTAATGCCAATGTTGTGGTTCTCATTTTTCCACAAAAACATTGCTAATAATGGAGCCATCTCTTGAAAAGTTCCAGGATTTATAGCAACTGGCAGCATGTTCAATACGTAATTGTTTTTTGGAACAATCATAATCTTATTAGTTGCCAGTCTCCCCCACCAAGATAAATTTAAAGGAAATCAGTCTGCTGACACTTCCTTGATAATTCTGGCAATTCTAACCTTTAAATTTAACAGTTGCACTGAGCATATACCTTGAGGGTGTAAAACCCTAAGGCTTCCCAGTTAAGAATTAAACAGTTAATTACTAGCAGTGAACAAAGACCATTCACCAGCATAAGCCATGACTTTGTCCAATTAGTATTACAGGAAGATATTGAAGCAACTTTGTCAACAAGTTCAAGCAAAGATTTCATGGAATTATCTGGATGGGTAACAAACATCAGAACGTCATCAGCAGAGAGAGTAATTTTATACTGCTTCTAAAAAGAAATATGTTGTATCCCTTGAACTTCTTCCCTGGGTCCTGTGGTGATAGCATGAGGTTTCAAACAATAAATTATCTGCACTTTGGGACTGGTCAAGGTTTTGAGCTATCTGGCTAAGTTTACGAAGTGTCCCTGCTCAGTGTTAGCTGGATGTATTTCTTTTAGTGAAAATTCAACTGGTCTGGCTGGGTATCAAATGCTGAATAACTATTTCTATTCTTGAAAATCTAATCTTTGGGAGAATAAAAATCTTGTAATCAAAAATCCTGTTTACCCAATAATGTTAGATTACTAATGATACTGTCAGCAATTGCTAATGGTGACAAACAATTATTCTGGCAGGGCAGTCACACGCACCCAAACGCCGATATGATGTAAGCGCTGCAGCCATTTGTCTTTGCAAAATTTGGCCCGCTGAATACACACATGAATGCATGAATTCAAAACACAAATATAAAGGTTAGATGTGACCAGAACACTTGGAGGGGTTTGTTCTGCAGAACTAGTTGTGCCCAAAGCTCATAACTTTACGTGCCACGCAACGTGCGCTCAGCACACCACAGATGCTCACGTGCCGCGCAGGCGCGATGCCAGCCGTGGTCAGTTGAGTAAATAGGTGTGGGGCCTGTGGAGCTAACCTGGAGAGTCAAGTCACATCTCGCAGGGGCATACTCTGCAGATCAGACAAGAGATTTACAGGTGAGTCAAAATGAGAGTTAACCTCCCTCTCCCAAAGATCTAAATCCATGGCACTGCTTTGGCTATGTCCAACCTGGTCCGCAGAGATTTCACAGAACACTTTCCCGCGGTTCCCGCTCAGTACTATCTGGCCAGTGTGTAACCTCTTTTCAGCTGTGCAATTATACAATGAGGACACAACATCTGGTTTCTGTTATGTTTGAAACATGCCTCATCAGTGTTTGAATGAGAGGATACGCTGGTGAACGGCTCTGGAAGGATGGCTGATGCAGCAGCAGAGAGCATTGCCTTTCCACTGGTAGCTCTGGCAGCGTGTGAAGCATTCTAGCTTATTCTAGTAATTGTGGTCATAATGGTATGCAGTTGGCATCTTCTCTTTGGAATTTATTGATATAACTCACTAAAGAGGAGACTATGCGAGAGTGCCCCCTCCTTACACTGGAATGTTTCACAAGGAGGAAATATTACCTTCCCAGCAACCTGGGAGCCCACTACTGCCAGAGAGCAGGAGAAGGTGCAGCTAGCAGAGCTGACAGCACTTTGCAAAATGACAGAAGCTTAGCAGTGAGGAGCACAAAATGATTTTGAATTATATTATCTTTTCTGAGCAGAGTTTGGGTTTTTTTGTGGTTTTTTTTTCTCTCTTTTTTTTTCCTAGTTAAATTAAAGCCACTGCTCCCTGTACGTACTCTGTGATGAGATACTACAAGAGATGTTCAAAGTAAAAGAACAACTAAAGAAGAACAGATATGAAATATCAATTCATATATTTGGGCTAAAAACTGAAGGAAAGCTTCTGGCCATGAGAGTATGAGAACCAGAACAAGATTCTAATAAGAAAAGGAGGAAGAAAAAGCTCGTCTCACATGTGAGTAGTTGCCTGCAGAAGCTGGAAACCAGGCTTGAAGAGTTTTCTCCCACCAATATATCCTACAGGACATGGAAAACAGAAGCATTGCCCAGACATGGCTCAGAAGGATGGTTCCAGCTCTCTGGCTGCCTGATAACAACTGCAGCTCTGAATCCCAGATCTGCAACTTTAGGTTGATGATCTGGAGTCTGACCAGGCTTTTGTATATGTTCTTCATAGCCTAGGGAACAGAAGCCCTTATTAAGTTATCTGACTCTGGAAATACAGGCTCCCACTTTGGTATGATACAACTCCATCGATCATCCACTGCTTGTGGTGGTGCTACTAAACTGTTCACTTCCCAGACCTGCTCAGTCTTCAACCCATATCCATTAGCATGTACTTTAGCTCAAGTTCATATTATGAGTAGTAACATTGATAAAAGTAATTTTCATACTTTAGACAAAATAATTGATTTCCATTTATAGATTTTCTCCTTTTTTCAAAATTGAAAAATACATTTTCTACAAAGACAGAAATTTTCCCACAACAGTTTAACTGAACAGCAGCTTTCCACTGAAAAAACATAGGCAGGCTATTTCTGAAGTACTGTTCTTAAATGACAGAAGAAATCCAGTGTGGTTTTCTTACCTTGCTGAAAGAATCCTGAACACATCTTTTCTTTTTTTATCTTTTATTTACACAATCCAGCATTGGAAACTGGATTTTGAACGCTTGAAAACTTAATTGAGTTTCCTCAGCAGAGATGAAATCACTGAAACACTCTGTTCATTGTATAAATAACACTGGAGCAAATCAGCCCTGAACTAAGCACCAGTAACTATTGTTAAGATTTAGGTAGATCTTTTACAAAGTGTCACACTTCAGGAATTAGTAGTTAAAAACACTGTTTATATTTCAAGACAAAATACAGAGCAGGAATTAATCTCTATCCATATCCTTATCCATTTAAGTGAGTGATGACAGGTACTATATAAACATCAACATGTGTGATAAACTGAGTTGGTTTTAATTCAGTGATCTAACTGAAGCAGTAATTGTGCTGAAAGGTATTTTGAGGATCAGACAAACGCAGCCAGTTGCCTGACTGGGATAAGTCTCGCTTACCATTTGGTGGTTACAGTTTGCTCCCGACCGACCACGTGTGCCATTAAGCGATGAGCACAAGCAGCTGTTTGAGCCATGCCACTCAGTCAAGGTCCAGGTGTCTGCTGCCCTAAGATGTCATAAACTATGAGTTCTTACTCAAAGGAGCTTTGTTGCAGCAGAGTGCACCGGTGTGGCAGCTAAATCCCACTTGCGAATGAAAACATTCACCAAGTTCCTCTTGTGTCAGGTATTTTTCCCTCCGTTACGTGTCCCATGCTAATTATAGAATTATCTGAAGGGCTTTCTAAGTGATAATGACTGTAAAATACAGTTCAGTGTTGCAATTACATTTCCTCTTTCTATCCTGTGAGGCTAAAGATTAACTGATTTCATCCTAACATGCCAGTTTTTTGATAACTTTATAATGTTTCCTAATCTCTGACTAACTTCCAACTGATGCATTAACTACTGTAAAATAGGTAACGCTAAATCGTCCTGAACTTCTTTTCCACAAAAGCAGTGAGTGAGAAAGACGGGGAAATAGCGTACAGAAACAAATCACTTTCGCTGTGATTCATATGCATACCGGTCTAAGTTCTGGACTATTTTGATTATAGGAATACTCTACATCATTTTTCATGACTCCTAATATATTTCAATGTTTTAATATTTCAATGCTTCCATGCTAATATTTTTGGAATTAAATGTTTCATTTTCATTTGAAAATGTTTTACCAAGGGGGAAAAAAACCCCAAACTTTTATAAGAAATATTTTAAGATACAAAGGGTCAATATCTAGATGAAACCCAAATGCTTTTTTCTTTGACAATTTGCAAAACATATCCACATTTAGATTGTGTCAGATTTGGGACACCTGCTTTCAGAATTTTGATATTTTCAGAATGACTGATTTCTGGGCAGGAAGTTGGCACCTGGATTTTGGGAACCAATGATGCACACAAGCCAACTGTGGGATGTCCTACACATTCAATTTCATTACTAAACTCTGTCTTTCGGGCTCTTCCCAGTACCACTGAGCAGGCAGTATCCAATAAAGAGCATTTTCTTCTATTTTTCCTCCTTGGAACTGTTGAGGATCCAAGGAGGAAACCAACCCTGCTACCTTTCCCTTGCTGCTGCAGGACCATTGATGGAGGAGCTCTGAGACAGCTCCCTGTTCTGGGTTGCTCTGCAAGTTTGCTGCTCTCCCAAAGAATCAGACCGACTGCACGCTGTAGACACTCACTCTGGGAACATGCATTCTGGCCCAATCCTTCCCATGGATTTTGTCCCAATTCCAGGCGAATTAGACAGCCCCACTGTGCCTGCATTGATTACCCCATTGTTCTGCACAGCAGCAGTCAGTCTGATGCCTCAGGGAAATGTTAGAAATGTGCTGCGAGTCCTGTAAGCTGTTCAGAGCATGAAAAGTAAATCTGACCTGTCCCAAAAGAATTGGGCAGTGCAAAGTAGCTGGTGCATGTGCATGTATTTCTGTCCTTAGGTTACTCGGGTCTGTCCTTTGCTGTGTGAGATGTGCAGCAGGGATGCAGACCCAAGGCAAAGAGAGGAGGACTCTGGAGGATGCAGCTGAAATCGTATGTGGGTTCAAAAAATTAATTCAGGCAACTATGGATGGCAGTGGCCAATTAAGTGAAAGGGGGGCCAGAAAACACTATTGCAAGCCACATACTGGGAAGAAATATATATTCTCAGCAGACTAACAATAGCATTGCCTTGCACTGCAACAGGCTTGTTAATTCTGTCAGCATGTCCCTGATAAAATGGGACCCAACACCTAAGAGTTGTTTCTGTGTTGCAGTATTGACTAAACTAGCTTTGACAAACATTCATTAATCCCGTAACTGCCTCCTGTGACAGATCAGAGCATGCCCTGATTTGACTTACATTTGCTGTTGAAGATCACACACTGAGTCAGACACAAGTGGAATCCAGGAATCCTGCCCTCTATCTCCTGCCTTACCCACCCAAGACTCTGGCAACTGATCTCATCAATCATTTCGGTATTTAGGGGGTGCCAGTCACTAGACTGCAGATCCATGAGGCATGGTTACCTCAGTGCTTCAGAAAACGGGAAGAACTGCATTCCCTTCGCATGGCTGTGGGTAACTGTGCACACACATAGACTTGTTAAAGAAACTCCCCCTCACCAGACTGCAATTCAGTCCTAAACAAAGGAGAAAGCCAGCTCTCTACTGCACCGGGCATGGCTTGTTTCCTTGGTAAAATCTGTGGAGGTATTCCACTAAGTCCATTCAGAGAGCACTCCGCATTTTCCAGACTTGCCAAATGCTGCTTAGCCCAGGTAGGAGCCATCACTGATAAAATGCACAGGGTGGAATTAAAGACTGTAATTTTATTCAGATACACTGGGAACTTGAAACAAAGTTGTGTAGGTAATCTTAATTATGGCATTTGCTATTTGCTCTGTGTTTGACCTTGTCACTTAAATAATTTTCTCATTATAATTTTGTGTGTGTGGTAGCACTACATGTGCTCCTGAAAGACTATATGGGCTTCTTCATCTGTCACAGAATTTCTGTAAGTAACTGGCAAATATTTGTACACAGCCAAATGAAGTCACTCCAGTAGTCTGGATGAGGAACCTGTGTACTCTCAGGCCTGCAAATGTTCTTGGTGTTAGTCAATGCACTAACCTTTGGCCTCAAATAACACAACTTCTGCCAGTGGCTTGCTGGCATTTGCATCTGTCTGCATTTGATGGACAGCCTGAAGTCTGGCTGTCTGTCTTTCTGTCCATATTCTGTTTTTATAAAGCTGCCTACCATAGAGTCTCTAAGCACCTTCTGGGATAACTGAAATAAACAGAAATTGAGATAATGCAGTACCTGAACATGCAAAATTCCCAAGTTCAACAGTGATTATGCCTGTGTCAGGATTGCAAGGTCTGGTCATACATGTTGATTATTAACAAGGGTCTTAATTTCTAGATTGCTCTAAATAGTGACATTGATTTTTAAACCCTAAGATTTAGTTATTTTGCACAATCAAACACTGGATGACCTCCTGCAAGCAAAGATTTTATCAGCTGTCTACTCTGTGTTTGCAAAGTCTTAAGGATAAATTCCATCTTGCAGAATATGTCAAACTGTTTTCTGTCACCTTAAAATAGACAGAGGTTCTGCCAGACAGATGTGAAAACCAGATTATCAGTTGGACATTGTGGGGTTATTACCAATGCATCATTGTTTTTAATTGATTAATTAGATAAGGAAGGTTAGGGGTAGTTTTATAATAAATGGTAATTTTCTTCCTCTCTCGTATGGGTATGCTATAGGAAGCAATAGACCACAGAAAATGGCTACCCCCTTTGATTTTACTGCAGATCTGGCCACAGGAAGTGTTGCACATTTGGATCAAGCAGGATAAACAGCAAAGGCTTCCTCTTTTGTGAAATCATCTTTAAGCAGCACCCCTCCCCAGGAAAATAGGTTTTCCACTTTACATAATGTTGCAGCAGCAGTGGTTTGTTCCTAAGTTTTTTCTGGGTAGGTTATGAACTTTACGGCTCTGACCACAGATCAGTTATTTATCATAACAGGAAAGATGAGACCAAAGATATTTCCTAACCTTCTTCTTTGCAGATCAGAGAGAAGCAAGCCAACAAACATTAATGCTTCGTATTCAACTGACAAAGATTATACAGAAATATTCGCTCCTCCCTTCTAATCATATTTGGTTGAATTAATCTGTAATTTTAAACAACAAGGAGCAAATCAATACACACAGTTTCATTCAGATCACTTCTCCAGTGCAGTATGATCAGTTTCTCAAAAGTACACATGCAAGTACAAAAAGAATAATTTTGTTTAGAGACAAACTAAAGAAGGTGGTAGAGAAAAATCTAATTTCTAGAGAAGAGTCCTCCATTTGATATTTATTACAGGTGTTCCTATGTATCCTGACAGCATGTTAAATACATGCAAAATGTCTTTGAAATATTGCTGGGGACAAGAAACTTTTCCTCATCCAATGCATTTGCCCCTCAAGAATTGCCCCTCAGCATCAGGGAGCCTGAAAACACTGAGCTCTAGTGGCAGATCTAACATATTTTTTTATGTTGCAGGAGAAAATTAATAACTGTAGAAAAGTGTGTTCCTACTTTATAGCACCATATGACAAGATGCACATAGCTGGTATTGCTCAAGTCACTGTACCACAAACCTAAAGAGTAGAGTATTTCATACAGGACCAGATTGCAGCACTTAACCACAGGCCTGCAGCATGCTGGTGCAGAGCTGCGCTGTTGGAGGGGGCGGTGGGACAGACAGCAAGCTCTGAAAAACTAACCTACCAGGAGTCAGTTCAGAGCAGTCACCAAAAAGCATGCAGCCAAGGCTTTAAGAAATGAGGGATTAGTCACAAGTACCTAAGCGTTTGCTCCTGCTACCTTGGAGCAGCGCTGAGCCCCTCTTCAAACACCCTCCACATCGTCAGGCACATCAGTTGTTCCAGGTCACGATGAACAGCTCGAGCCAGCACCTTCACTCTGCACTTGTCAGTGCAAGTGTCAGTCTGTGCTGTTTGCCCTGTGTCTAGGTAGCAGCATTTTGCTACCAGTCCCGCAGACTCTGGTGTCTTGCTTTCAACTGTCTCTTCCAGCTAGCACTGTGTCCAGGTGCCCTCTGTGGGCTCTTCTCAGCCTGTTTTAACAGGTTGTTTCTGGTGTGTTCCTCTAGGATGCTGATCACCACAAAATTAATAGAAAATGGAAAATCTACTGCAGTTCTTCAAACTCAGGAGACTGTGTGGGGAAGTTCTTTCCTACTTGTCTTAGGTGAGACAAATGCGTTCAGACAGGCACATAGTGGAGGTGATCATTGGTTACATTACAGAAGACACATCTGACCAAAAGGTTGTTTAAAGTCATGAGGGCCTAGCACTGGCTTCAGTAAACTTTGAATCAGATTCCAAATGAATTATTTGTGTTTCCTTTTAACATCAGTTGGACACTTCCTAGTTCACATGAACCTGAACAGCCAAACAGGACTCAGCAGGTTGGAACTGCAAACCGTACGAAGAAATCCTGCAAGCCTGAATCTGCTGAGGCTTGCCTCAAACAGAAACATGGGTGATCTACAGCTTATGGGGCGTAAACCACAGACTGCTGGCTGTAAAACACATGCTGCCATTTCTCCATCCCTGCGCGAGCCAACATACGTAAGAACAGAGGTATCGAAACATTGTCTTGAATTCAACTCAATTCAACACAATGCCCAACTCAACAAAAGATTCCCAATTGTTTCCTTGCTGGAAATAACTTCAAGAGAATATATGCAATTAGCACTTTAAAACACTTCAAGTAGCTTCCAGCAGACTCACCAGTGTATTTCAAGTAAGATTAACACTTCCAGATTGAGAAGTATGGTCTATATCAGCTTGTCACTAAACTGTGCGCCTTGTTGCTGCAGCCAAAGCTAATCATAAAGGCTGTGGCCATCCTGTGGTGTTCAGAAAATCCTTTGAGAAAGAAAGAAAGAAAGAAAGAAAGAAAGAAAGAAAGAAAGAAAGAAAGAAAGAAAGAAAGAAAGAAAGAAAGAAAGAAAGAAAGAAAGAAAGAAAGAAAGAAAGAAAGAAAGAAAGAAAGAAAGAAAGAAAGAAAGAAAGAAAGAAAGAAAGAAAGAAAGAAAGAAAGAAAGAAAGAAAGAAAGAAAGAAAGAAAGAAAGAAAGAAAGAAAGAAAGAAAGAAAGAAAGAAAGAAAGAAAGAAAGAAAGAAAGAAAGAAAGAAAGAAAGAAAGAAAGAAAGAAAGAAAGAAAGAAAGAAAGAAAGAAAGAAAGAAAGAAAGAAAGAAAGAAAGAAAGAAAGAAAGAAAGAAAGAAAAGAAAGAAAGAAAGAAAGAAAGAAAGAAAGAAAGAAAGAAAGAAAGAAAGAAAGAAAGAAAGAAAGAAAGAAAGAAAGAAAGAAAGAAAGAAAGAAAGAAAGAAAGAAAGAAAGAAAGAAAGAAAGAAAGAAAGAAAGAAAGAAAGAAAGAAAGAAAGAAAGAAAGAAAGAAAGAAAGAAAGAAAGAAAGAAAGAAAGAAAGAAAGAAAGAAAGAAAGAAAGAAAGAAAGAAAGAAAGAAAGAAAGAAAGAAAGAAAGAAAGAAAGAAAGAAAGAAAGAAAGAAAGAAAGAAAGAAAGAAAGAAAGAAAGAAAGAAAGAAAGAAAGAAAGAAAGAAAGAAAGAAAGAAAGAAAGAAAGAAAGAAAGAAAGAAAGAAAGAAAGAAAGAAAGAAAGAAAGAAAGAAAGAAAGAAAGAAAGAAAGAAAGAAAGAAAGAAAGAAAGAAAGAAAGAAAGAAAGAAAGAAAGAAAGAAAAGAAAGAAAGAAAGAAAGAAAAGAAAGAAAGAAAGAAAGAAAGAAAGAAAGAAAGAAAGAAAGAAAGAAAGAAAGAAAGAAAGAAAGAAAGAAAGAAAGAAAGAAAGAAAGAAAGAAAGAAAGAAAGAAAGAAAGAAAGAAAGAAAGAAAGAAAGAAAGAAAGAAAGAAAGAAAGAAAGAAAGAAAGAAAGAAAGAAAGAAAGAAAGAAAGAAAGAAAGAAAGAAAGAAAGAAAGAAAGAAAGAAAGAAAGAAAGAAAGAAAGAAAGAAAGAAAGAAAGAAAGAAAGAAAGAAAGAAAGAAAGAAAGAAAGAAAGAAAGAAAGAAAGAAAGAAAGAAAGAAAGAAAGAAAAAAAAAAAAAAGAAAGAAAGAAAGAAAGAAAGAAAGAAAGAAAGAAAGAAAGAAAGAAAGAAAGAAAGAAAGAAAGAAAGAGAGAAAGAAGCAGCAATTAAATTTAAACTCACTTGTTCCTGAAATTACTAAATTTCCTCTGAATGCAAGTCTGTTATGCAAATATCTGAAACCTATCAGTCTAATTCTTTAAAAGGAATTCTACTTTGCCTAGTAAAGAAAACTTGACTGCTGCTCTTTTTGAATTAAGACTCTTCTGTTTAAGCAGAAATGTCTTTTATAACAAATACAGTATTGGTGGGAGAAAGACAAATCTATTGTCTGAGAAGAGCAAGCTATTTAAATTCCACAATGATGGAGAAATTGAAGGGAAAGAGGTGGCTGAGAGGCTTTGTGAGTCGCACAATGCCTTGAGCACTGCAATGAGTCTAGAAAATAATAGTGGTCTGCTTAGGGGTTGTGTCTGTTTCAAACAATGACGACTCTTACAGTCTCATTTTAGTGCTGTTGCTCTTATGGAAACTTTCCCTGTCCTCATCAGCTCGATTATGTGTCTCTACGACACTAATGAACCGCAGGTGACACTTCCTGGGTTCAGCCTCTTCTGAAGGCATTTGCTTCCTTTGTTAGTTCTTTGGTTAAGTTTAAAATCTTATTTTCAGAGGTCGAATTAATAGTATGAAGGCAGTCTTGAGGATTAATTGAGAAACACATGAAAACAATAATGACTGTTGCAGTACTGGTACTTCTGTCATTGATATCTTTCTAAATAATGTCCTTAAATTTTTGAGATGTAGATAAAAATAAATTATATATGAATAAATAAAATAAATTCAGATTCCCCTCTCTGATGTCTTGAGTGTGTTGTCTGCTTTGCTGGGACTAAGCTCTACACAATAGGGAATACTCTTTCCTCTCCTGATGAAAACTTGCTACAGGTACTCATAAGGGCTCAGGGCAAGAAGTATTTCTTCTGGTGGTTTGGAACACTCTTAGGCACTTGATCATTTAAATCACTTTTGCAAACAAGACTCACACTCCCAAGGATTAGATCCACAAAAGACCATTGTAATGCTGACTTTTAAGAGCTCAACCATCCAGCAGAACCTGCAACCCTGAGTACAGCTCCCTGTACAATACCTCTAGAGACACAGACACCAACAAAGGACATGTGTGCAGGGAAATCAACTGTCTAAATTATCCTACAGTAAATGTCAAGGAGAAAGATGAATCTTTGACCCTAGTCATGTTGCATACTTTCTCCTGGACTGCACAGACACTGCGTACCACCCACATGCTTGCCTGCAGGCTGGTACTGTAACGACACCCATACCTTCTCCCAAACCTGGCAGGGGCTGCATCTGTTTTACCCTTCCCTAGCTCAGTGGTTTCAGCACTTGTCCGAGATGTGGGAGGTTGGAGTCACTTCCTTCCCCTGCCTGAAGGGACTTGTCCCTGTGGGTGCACCCATCACCCACTTCCCAGGTAACGGAGGGAGCCCAGAAGAGCTGTGAGCTCAGGAGCAAAGTTGGCAGTCTTGAGTGTGGGGTGCTGCACATGCTCCAGAAGAGATGCTGCCAGAGCCAGCACAGCCAGCTGCTCTCCTGCTCTGCTCTGGGCTGTCCCTTCAGCTAACAGCTTCACAAGAAACAGCAGTGTGCTGCGCCAGGCAACACAGAAATACTGCCCGGCTCGCTGCAGCTCTCATCCCTGCTTGCTAAAATAAGGATACTTACAGCTCCCAACACACCCTCCTGGCTGAAACAGCAGTGAGATGGTGATGCCACAGGTGGATCATGCACTACAGAGGGATGGGATGGGATGGGATGGGATGGGATGGGATGGGATGGGATGGGATGGGATGGGATGGGATGGGATGGGATGGGATGGGATGGGATGGCAAGGCAAGAAGTATGCACAGCAGAGAGGCAGCTCTATGCAGTTCAAGTGTGTGTACTTTGACTGTAGCTCACTAATATACAACCCGTTTCTGACTCTTAATGAGGGTGAAAATTATCTTTCAGCATTTTTACAATTATTAGGCTTCCAGGAATTTTTACTGGAAATCACAGACAAGCTCTTGTCAAGTGCAGATAACTCGGTGTTCAATGGCAGAGTTTGGCTGACAGTTTTATTACACTCCTGAGCCAAACAATCCACTGCATTTAAGGCCAGATGACTCTCCTGTTGCACATCCATGTACACTTTACAGTACAGCTGTAAACAATAGTGAAAGCCTCTACAGGAAATTAGATTTGCAGATTTCAGCTTTTACAGGTTGGGCAAATTAATTTGGTTATTTAGTGCTGATCTGTCACTAATGCACTTTGCATTATACATTCCCAGGGACCCATCCAAAGCAAGACACACAATGTGAGATTCAAAGTCCTATTGTCACCCTAATTTTAGTTTTACTCACTTTGAAACCTACTTCTAGCAACTCACCAAACATTCAGTTACGGTTTTCATGAGCTCTAATGCCAAGAAAATACACTTCTTCACCAGCCTACTCATACAATGTGATGACAGAAAGGGCACAAATGACAACATGAATTTCCTCCCAGTAGAACTATATGCTATGAGCATTTTTATTGGTAGCACTCACCCACTAGATGAAGCTGTTCCCATAACTCAGATTAAATAACTCCATCTTTCTCAGCATTTTGGAATGTACTTTCCATTTCAATTATTTCTTCTTATTTTAGCCCTAATGAGCTATGGGGTGCAACCCAGTGGTCTCTCCAAGGCATGCTGGCTGTCCAGCTTTGTTACTTCCTGCAAAGGCCCCTTTTTTTTTCTCTTAAGTTTATTAGCTTGGAAAAAGCAATATATCTGAGGAGTGAAAGTAAAAATCAGACATGCTTTTAAAAATCTATTCTCATGCAATCTAAACCACCAGTGAGGCATACATATAGCAGTAGTAGACGTCCTGTCTTGTAAATTTACATCATATTCAGCTACACAAAAACTTGTACCAGGTCAGTTAAAGCAGTGAAAGCTTTGATTTAAAAGTGGAATTTTTGCCTTATCTAAGGCCCATTCTAATTAGGCCCATTAGCTGATTTAGGCTAGCCTCAAAAGAGTCTGCTTCAAAATCTGCTGCTGCAGGCAGCCTTTTATACAAAATTAACAGTAAAACTATGTTTCATTTCCAAATCAGTTTCAACTGTGAATTCTTTATTTCCACTTATTTTGACAAAATTCCAGTGTTTCCTAGGTAAAGTGAGCTCCACATAACAGGAGTCTGTCTCCTTGCCTCCATAAAAGCTATATTGTAAATAAAATAGCTTTCACCACTCTAGAAAAATTACAGCAAAGATTCGAAGATTGTCCTGGGACCAAAAACCTCCTCTACTAGACCTGGCTTTACACTGTCCTTCACTGACAACCTGCATCCCCAGGACATTACATAAGAAAAGCACCTTGGTTAGTGAACAGCAGTTGCAGAGCACTAGGCAGCAGGCACAGACCAGTGGGTGAATATTGATCCCAAAGTAGCTAAATTGTATATTATTCAATATAGATGTTAATAATGTACACTTACAGCATGAGTGGGGTACTAGTTGTTTCAAAACAAAGAAATGAGCTAAACAAATAAGACACAGAATTTAATTCCATATTCTTAAACTGTGATTCAGATTTATCCTAAAGGCAGAGCCAGTCCACAGATCAGGCTAAGAAACAGTGAGGAGAAAAACCGGTCAACAAACTAATAACTACAGCACACTGGAAGAGATGGCATATAGTGCTAATGCACTTACAAAATCATTTTCCAGTTTTAATAGCTAATTAACAGCATTGATGTAGTCAATGTAGTTTTAACAAGCATGTTCAGACTACCACAAAATAGCGCAAAATGCTACTGTTGAACTGTTTTCCTACCCAAAGTGACTTAAAGTTACCTACTTTCTCATATAACCACTGGCTTCAGTCTTTGAGAAGCATCTCCAGGAGATTAAACATTTCCATTAAAAAACCCCAACAAACCAGTCTGACTGAAAATGGATTGTCCATGGATCCTAAAAGATCTGTGGCATCTTGGATGCAACCTTAAGAGATAAAAATTGGACTCACTCCTATCTAGGAAAAAAGGAAAACAAGGGCACTGGGAAAATACCCTAAAGAAAGGGGAAAAGAAAACTTGGTAAACTTTGAGACTCCTTACAAGTGTAACTACTCCTCGCTACCTGCGTCACTTCTCAGGTAGCAATGTAACAGTGCTACTCAGGTGCTCCCCATACTGCTGATGCAGTCAGTGCTGGAAGCTGGTGCCCCATCAGCTGTGGCTAGCATGATCACAGCATTATTTTTAGTGCAGCAGGCGGAAGGAAGACAGGCGTGTAGCCAGCAGAAGAGGTCTGATGGAAGGATTTAGATTTTAAAATAAAGCAGTACACGCTGTTTTAAAATTTGAAAAGGAGAACAGTGAAGATTTAAGAATGGTGGGAAAAGGAGAGAAATAAAATTACTGTCCTTCTGTTGGTGTTCTTGGGAATATTTGTTCTACGTAACTAATGTGCAACCCAAGGTGTGGACTGAAGGAAAAGCTATTCTCACTCCATCAGTGAGATTGCATCATCGCCTTAAAAACAGACTAGAGTTCCTTCCCAGGAAACATGCACTGGGATCTATTAATTCTCTCCCAACCTCAGATTATTATGAAGTTTACATGGGTTAAACTGGCAAGAACATAATTTCTCATCTTCGAGAGCACAGGAGAGCTGTAAAGTGGGGATTTGTATGGAAAATTCAGCTGTGGTAGAATGTGAAATTGTGCACATCCACTATCCCTGCGAGGACTAAAAACAGCCAAAGATTGGCAGGCAGCGAAGACAAAGTAGAGCAAATTCACACCTCGTGCTGTCCCGAGAACTCCAGCATCACACAGAGTAGCCCGTGGAAACAGCCGAATGGGAAGTTTGGCTTCAACAAAGTGATGCCCATGTGAGAGAAGTAACGCACATCCTCGGAGTTGCATCATGCTGCGAGTGTGCTGCCAGGTCACCCTGCTTCTTCCCCTCCTGGGCCAGAGACAGTCCGGTGCTTGGCCTCAAACCTACTCACACATGTGCTTTGCTGCAGCCCTTCAGGGGCTGTGCAGGCTGCAAGGATCTGCAGAACCAGGGAAGCACTTGGTGCAACACCCTGTTACCGATGGGAAGAAAAACCCTCTGTGGTTTTGCAGCATTGCAGGTATGCAGATTATTTCAGACAAGAGCTGAGACACTTGTCTGTTCTTTGCAGTGCCATATAGTGGCTTTTTATTTTCCTCTCTTCAGCTCACTTGGGCCAGGGTCAGCCAAAGTACAGCCTGCAGCTGCTCCCCTCTTTGATTATTGATGAGGATTAGGATTTATTTTTCATATACAGTTCTGTAGGTGTGCAAGACATTTCACACAAATATACAAGGACAGGGCTCTGAAGAGTTTATACAGGCCAAACAAGTCACAGCACAGCCAGTGAAGACACACATACGATTAAAGACTTATTGATGTAAGCTCCATGTGTATCTTGTTAGGCGGACAAAACGTAGGTTGTTCTGTGTGGCCTTTTTCTGAAGGCAAAGGGTCATTTTTATGCATGACGCTAACCTTTTGTTACAGGAGTCTGCTGTTTCAAAGCCTAGCTCACAGGACTCCCATATCCAAGCTTGGTGAGGTGATTTGCTTTTAAAAATAGCTTGTGAAAACATTTAATTGAGATTAGCACTTAGGAAATAAACATTATTGAGTAAAGGGCAGAAGATGGCCCTTTGCTTTTGCTCCAGAACAAGTCCTGTGTTTCTCTAGCGTTGCCTACAGGATTTAGTAACTAGCTGCAAGGATGTGGGAATACTTTCCCAAGCTTGCTAAGGCCCTTTATTCTCCCAGGACTAGTCCCAGGGCTTGGGCAAAGGGAACAATAGGATTTGCCCCAAAACATAGAGAAATAGTGCCTTTGCACTTAAAAAAAAAAACAACAAAGAAACCCCAAACCAGCTGTAGCATGCTTTCCTCTGTTGTGTTACCTCTCTGCTGCTGGCACCTCACTGAGGGTTACAGCTACAACCCCAGCACCTTTCTGCAGCTCACAGCAGGTATCCACAGTCCCTGCATTTCTCACCACATTTCTTCCCTTCCACTCACAGCGATCAGGGTCTAGAGCCAGAGGCAGCCCCACACTGTCCTCCATGCACCTGAGCATGCAAAGACCTTTCGTAAACTTTTAAATAAGTTTTTGCTGAGCTGGTTTCCTAACATCCACTTGTCTATTTTACAGCCTGTGCCTCCCCATGACACTGTCTGAACCAAACTGTGAATAAAGGGATAGTTCTCTTCATGCTTTAACAGTGTGAACGCGTTTTAAATGGCAATGTTTTGTCTAGTTCTTATGTAAGCCAATTGCAATATTCTTTGAGTAGGTGTGTGTTGAAATGGGATAAGATCAGCATGTTATACAGCTATTCAAACACACACTCTGACAGGCATCCTGAAGGAGGGATGTCAGAGGCACCACAGCTCTGATTTCAGCTGCACCACGTAGGTGCTGCATGGCAGATAACTGAGGCTTGTATTATGACTCTCCCCTAGCTTGGGGGCTCAGGCTAAGGGATAGAAAGCCCTGTTTTCAGAGCTAGTAGGCAATGCTAGCTGGGAACAAAGCTCTGGAAAACAAGCTTAACATGTCCTATGTGTCCTCACAGATACTAAGAAGGAGTTGTCACTTTCTAAAACTCTACCCTGAGCTACCCAGTATGTACCAGTACACACCCCTTTATGTAATAAGTATAAGCCTCTAGTATGTGTTTCAAAGGGGACTTTAAGGGGCTTTGGGGATGAGCATGCTGTCAAAACAAAATTTATGCTGAAAACGAAAAAAAAATATGTCAAGTTCAATAATGACCACTTCTGCTGATCACTGGAGCACGACTGCAGCTGATCTCAAGACTTGAATGATGGAGACTAATACAAACCCTCAGTGAGGTAATCCTCAGGATTCTGACTGAGATGTGCCAAGGCCAGAGCCTAACAATAAGCAGAAGAATTGACACAGGAATACTGAGAACTAACTTGGCATACTTAAGACCCATTGAAGAAGCAACACTTCCCATCAAAGATCTCTAACATTACTGAAGAAATTTATTTGGAATTGGTTATCCAAGGGGTTCTAGATTTGACAATATAGCACAGTAATATTTTAAGCCAACATGAAGCAATAGGTATCCAAGAGGATAGCTCTTATCTAAAGAATACAACTGGCAAGATTGGACTTAGAGCCTTCCACAGAGCTATCACTGCAAGATAGGCAGTGCTGTCCGTGAGGTTTCAGCAAAACACTTCCTGACTCCTGGAGCCTTCAAGTCAGCAACATTTACTGGAAAGGGTGCAAAAACGGATGTCGTGGGTAGAAGCTAATCTACAAACCAGCCTTTCAGCTAGTGAAAAAGGGCACTGATTAATGAGCTGGCATACACAGGCAAACTTTTTATTCCATCAACTTTACAGGTTGGCTAAAAGCCCCCAAAATTTTGCAAATCACGATTGCTCCTAGGGGACTGTCTTTGTCTGGTTAGTTTATTTGTTTGTATGTACATTCGGTAACTAAGGTCAAAAGTTTTATAGCAGCAACTGTCTCTGAACTGTTACTTGGCTTTGATTTTTCAGCTATGGCACTGAGACTTTTATGCAATATTGTTAATAATAGAAATGCACTTTGTTTCAGTTTTAACTAATTATAGATTTGCCTGATGCAGTATTTCATGTGCATGGGTAAAAGGTAATTGTTATAGCCGTATAAAATCTAAAGATTAAATTATGATTTTAATTATATAGATTTCACTGGTGCTGCAGAGGATTCAATTAGGTCAGAATTCATCTATGATAACGGTTTTGCCACCTATTACTTGAAGTTAAATCATTAAATCATGGTTGCACAAACATACTCTACAACTTTTAGAAATGATTGCCCGCACCTGAGGTGCAGAAGTATTACAGCACTACAGCAGTTTGCACAAAGACGACTGAGTCCAAGCTGCAAAATCCACATCACTAAATTTGATCAGTGCAAGAACTGTGCAACCCAGCATCCACCCCCGTATCTACAAATTCAAAGTCATTCTTATTCCACCCAATTTCAAGCCCCCTACTTGGCATTTGAGACAATTTGCACAAAAGAGTTCAGTTCATGCAAGTTCTGGAGAAGCATCTAATCACAACATTTCAGCCTCCCTTGATTTTTCAAAGCAAGTGTTTGTAAGCCAGTAAAATTGATATTATCATTCACTTTAGAGTTAGCATGCATACACAGGGTGTGCAAATACTGTCTATTGAATATGAGACAGGGATGAGTTATATTCCTTTGCATATACTTCATAGAAGCAGCAAAAGTCTGTCAGCTGTCCACCTTGACCTTTTGTGGTAAATGTTCACAAATAACCCTAAGAAATAACATCTGCAAAAAGTGGGAGTTGCATGAACAGAAAAATAGCTAAAGTCACTGTGCAAATGATTTGCAGTTAGTAATATTGCAGACTTACTGATGTGTAGATTTATTTAGAATGTCCATTGATAACCTGAGAGTGAGGAAAGTAGTCCTAAACACAGAAGAAAATGTTTTCACCTTTGATATAGGTGCAATATCTTTGCAAAAAGAAGCAACAACGCAAGCATCTGCGGCAAAGGGCCCCTCTGGGTACGATGCCATCACCACCACTGCTTTCCATTATCAGCATACATTTGGAAGAATTATGATGTTCAGTTTCCATTTTGAACCCCTGTCCATCAGAGTGTATAAACTTGTACTTTCTCATTTTCTTCAAACTGAAATTTGGCAGAGGAGTGCTGGTGGGTGGGGAGTTTTTGGAAAGATTATTATTTTTAAAATTCGGTCTTTTCAAACTGTTCTAAATACAGCAGTGGGGAATATGCCCTGAGGAGCAATGCTGTTGCATGTCTCTCAAGGGAGGGGTATTGACAATTAGATATTGTCAGTCTCTTATTCAGTGCAAGAGGAAAACAAGCATTCGTGTTTCAGGCTAACTCATGGAAGGCCTCTGGCCCAGCGAAAATTATGAGTTCAGGGTGATGCTGTGGGGCCAGGAGGCCGGGAAGCTGTCCATCAAGGGTTCCCAAGGGTGGTCTGTAGCCCTCTTGCAACACACAGAGCTTTTGTATGTGGCCTGAACAGGATCTAGGGGTTGTGGCTGTCCTCCATGGAACCAGCTGATTGTCAAGGCTGTAGCAACTGCAGAGTCTTCTCCAGCAGCTCCAGGATGGGGTGAATGTCTGGGCACTCAGGATCTGTCAGACATTGAAAGCCTGGACTAGCCTCTCCCTCTAGACCAGTCAGGCATTTTGGCAAGTTTCATGGCTGTGTATTTCAGATCCCTGGTTATTTCTCCAACCCTTCCCAATTACTTCACCTAACAGCAAGAATTCTCTGCAAGACCTGGCCCAGGAGTACAATATTTCCAGGATCAAGATTAATTTCTGCTTTCAACAGCAACAGAAGCACTGCATACCCTGACTTACAGGGTTAGAGTTGAGCACTCTACAGAGTGGGGACAGCAAATTCCCACTCCAACCAGTGGCCAAAATGATGGACAGACTGTGTCTAGGAGATGCAGTCCAGAGGGAACACCAGAAGTTAAATCTGAGAGAGGAAGAGAGAGATAAAAAACGATAACCAAGAATAGAGTTGAGGCAGCCTAAACACCAATTTGCAACACTAATCCCCTGTTAGAATTTTTCTGAGTGCACTATAATGTCCACAGCTACCTGTTCTCACATACCAGCACATCACCTGCCTCACTCACCACAGAATCCCAGAAATCCCACAGAAGGAGCTCAGGAATATTGTCTAGAAACAATGAACTTCCATTCACTTGCATGGATCCTAACTCATTTGTAAATGTTTCTTAGATCTGTGCCTGTCTGCACCATAGTCCCCAGAAGGATGCTATAGATAACGACAAAACCAGTGGAGGTGTTTGCCAGGGGGCTAAAATGTACTGAACCTACTTACTTACAGGCTGCAAGATCTCAGCATTGCTTAGACATTGCGGGGTGGTTCAATGGCCTTAATTGGCCTAATGGAAATGTTCCAGGCCAACTGGAAAAAACGGTCTCTGGATCAGGCCCTTATCCTTTAGTTTCCACACTTCCCTGCTTGCAAAACCCTGAAGTGTTCATTCAGCTCCAACCTGGACAGTTGCCAGAGACCTAGAGCTAACCACAAAAGAGAAGGGCTTGGAATTCAGGACAGAAATTTTGAAAAACTTATTTGTTTCCAATTATATTAAAGATTAATGTATAAATGGACCTTCCTGTACATTTATGCTGATTTGGGCTGGATTATGGGGGAATTTCTAATGCATGCTAATTACTAGACACCATAAGGTACCTTCCATCCATGCTATTCTAAAAAAAAAAAAAAAAAAAAAAAAATGCTCAAAATGCAATGTTGGCAGCTGATCCTTTCACACCTGAGAAAAAGAGACCAGCTTCACACCTGCTAGTACCTCAGCGGGTTGAGCAGATTTGCTTATTCACATTTGCAGGACTGATTTAATTGTTTACTATTTCATGATACATTTAATTTATCAGCTACATGTCAAATATGATACAATTACCTAACAAGAATGTGTTAAAAAGCAGGATATGGCAAGCAGCCGTATCTAGATTTCCTCCTGTGCTTTTTAGAAATGAGGGCAATTACAAAGCCATTTTGATGAAGACACTTTTACTGACTTCTTGACATAGGAGAAGTTATTGTCAGGCTCTTATCTCGCCCATCAGAAGAGTGTTCCTGGAAACAGGACAGTCCGTGGCTAGAGATAACACATCGTGGAATCTTCTGCACCTGCTGGGCTGCAGCATCCGCCCTCTTGGTCACATGTAAGTTATGGTGATAAGAGATAGTAATTTCTGTCCCTGCGCACACCAACACGCTCCATCCCACAGAGCAGAAGTGGTAGCAGTGGCGGTTTCCATCTGCTCAAACAGTATGAAACCCCTTAAGAGCCTGTTTTGGGGCTGGATGCTTTTCAGTCACTCGCCTTGGAAAGGTGTTCGTATAAACCCCATGAAGAGGAGGTAAGCTGCCTGTTTCTGGAAGTGTACCTCCAATATGCAAAACAAAGCACCTACAGTGTACAACTGTTATCCTGGGACCAGGAGCTAATTAGTGACAATCATTCCTATTTCACATTACTGACAACCAATACAGATGAAGACATAGCTCAGCATCAGTTGTCCTCAACCTCTATTCTTCACTTGAATTACACTGAAGTCAGTACCCCTGCCCTGAAGAACTTGCAGATCAAGCCCAATGATACAGTGCCCACTGTAAGCTCAGCTTTCAACCTGACCAAAATTAGGTGGTAAACAGGAAACATGAGCCAAGAAGATACAGTTTTGCATAGCTGCTTCCTAGTCACTTGTCAGCATCCAACATGACACTCAGAATAGAGCTGATTTTAAAGTTAATTTTAAAAAAGTAGGGAAACCGTGTGACAATTTCTTTAAATCTAGGCAAAAAGATACCACTCCCTGAATTATACTTCAGTCCAGCTCCGAGGGCTGACATCCTGCTGTTTTAAGTATATGGAAAGTCAGGTCACTCCTTCTGCTCTTACATTTATTTGCTGCATCCTTGTTTTATTTTTAACAGTTTACAACAGAGAGAAACACGTTATCGCATGACTGTCTAAAGAAAATAGTACATTGTGGTTTTGGGCTTGGACACTTGAAAGTGTAACTTCCCAGCAACAAGTACTGTTGTCTCTGTAGGGCGCTTCTGGTAACTCATCTCTCCTAGTGAGAAGTAAGGAAAACTGTCACCTAGTGAGCAAGACAGCTATTTCTTACAGTCCTCCCAGCTGAGAAAAAGCAGCAAAATGACAATAGACTGCAATTATTATACAAGACATAATGCTGCAGAGAAATCAGCAGGCCTCACTGATTAACACCAGCACTGGGCCTTGGACAACTGGGATATGGTCCTGACCTGCTAGAGGCTACTGTGTTTGCCCAGCCAAGTCATTTCACTTTTCTGCACTTCGATTTCCCAGTCTGTGAAAACGAGTGTGCTGTGGTTTATTTTTAAGCATTTCAGCAACTGACATACTGTACCTCAAACTCCTTAAATGGTTACATCATTTTCACTGCTATGAAAAGTTCACTAAAACAGCATTTCAAAATCCCTCTCTATGTATTGTACTTTCTGTTCGCAAGTCTGACTGTGGTTTGACTTCTGGCATCTGAAGTTTGGGCTACTGTGGTTGTTGGACTTCAGAGAGCAATTGCTAATGAACGCAGATCTTGTATAGATTGAATGGGCTGTGTAATCAATGGAAACATAACCAGTGCAGCTTTAAATGCTGGTTTATACTTTATTTGTTTAGGTCCAGCTTATCAGTGGCTACTCCTTTGAGAATATTATTAAGACCCTGTAAAAATTAACAAGTGCCTTTTTCAGATGCACCATTCATTTAGACCTCTTAGCAGAGAATTCTGGACCAAGACTGATGAAGAAAATGCGTGTAAAATGTTAAAAAACAAAATAAAAACATTTTTAAGGAAAACTGTACTTTTTGTCCTTGCAAAAGACACCATATAGCCACATTCAGCCCTTGTGGTATTTGTTGATTGTTGCCAGTTTAATCAGAAGCTGATAGATCCAGTTTTGTTACCAAGAATTACCAGAATCTGGCAAATTATTTTGGTGACAAGAATATCTTCTGCATGGGTTGTCCTGCCAATAGCTTGAGTTTTCTTAACTATACTTTATCTTAAATATCTTAAATTTATTAAAGTAAGAAACTCAAATAAACCTGGTTTCTCTCTTCTGAGTTTTTCCACACTTTCTCAGTCTGCCTCTGCAGCCAGCCTGTCAGTGAGCTGTGAAACTGCGATAAATTGGCTCTAGAGCAGCTGAGGCTCGTGGTCGCTAACTGCGAGGAGATGTGACAGGCAAAGGGAGGAGGAAGAGTTTATTACAACACATACAGAGAGAAATATGGCCAGGATACAATACACATACTTTAACAGGCAAAAATCAATGGGATGTTCAATAGCACGATACTGAGACAGTCCCCATAGGCAGGTATGCTCATCACGCATGGGAAGAATGATTCTTACCATTCTGAGAGCTGATAAAGGCACTATAAAACCACTTTGCCATGCTAATAAGGAACCTTTATACTGCTGGAGTAAAAAAAAAATCTGATCCTTCAGCATCTGTGCACATGATTAACATCATTGAGTTTTCATGTGATCTCCTGAGGAAAAAACAGATGGTTTATTCACTGGGTTTGAATCCCTGATTTTTGGCTTTAAAAAATCTAGTCCTCTAGTAAATGAACTGAAAGAGTCATGCTATTAGCAGTTCAGTAATGCTACTAGGAGGTAAGCAGTAGATCTCATCTTGTGTAACTGGATGCCACTGGAAAGTCCAGCACATTGCAAAGATGTTACATACTTTCCCTCAAAGGAAGCATTATGTTAATGCAGCTGAATTCACCGAAATTTAAGTCAAGCATTGGTCATTTTTCATGACCTCACTTCCCTTTCTCCTGCCTGTGACCTTTGACTTTAAATGAAGAGTCATTGACCTGTATCCTAAAGGCAGATTGCTCTTCAGTATCAGCAGTATAGATGTGGATCTCGCTAAAATGAGGCACAGCTTATCCTGTGCAAAAGCATTCCACATGCGGCAGTCCATTACTCAATCTCTGAAATCACACAAGCAGTGAGAAGGATTCAGTCACTGAACACATCTTTCCTAGCCACTATTTTCATCTGTTCTGTAACTGAGCAGTTGTTTTGCTGCTCCAGTTGTGGCACAGCTTATCTTTCAGCACTATTTCCTACCCTACTCTTCATCACTGCATCTAGAGTCATTACTTTCCCCATTGCAATTGATGTAATCCTGCCATTGTCTAACACATTGATTTCAAACGTAATCATATCAGAGCTATAGCAACAAAGTTGCAGTGAAATGTGAAAATTAAGGAACTGTAAAGAATTACTTGAAAGTATTATGTGAAAGTAACAGTAAAAAATGGATCCTGCTGTTTACCAAATTAAAAGCAAACATTTCAAATCTGTATTATTTCCATCATTTTCATACTTCTGTTACTGAAATCAGAACAGTGACTTCCAGTAAAATCTGGTCAACTAAATGACTCATATGACTTCTGAAGTGACCATGGATTGCTTCTGAGCTGCACACACTTGCAGGAGTTCTCATGTCCAAGGGCAAAGTAGAAAAAAGAGGAAATGAAAATGGCTGACTGTAAAGATGGCTGCGCACTGCACTTCCTTATTTATACCAAAATAAAATAGAAAAATATTATTAACCATTTTAAACTTTAAATGATGCGACCCCTAGGACTCCGAGCACCAGTAGACAAGCATACAAGTGCACACACCTCGTTCATGCCCATCCTGCACGCTAACCAGACATTGCACACACATGCAAAAGGACTTCTGCATTCACATCTTCAGCCTGCACACGCTTCCCACAGCAGGCACAGACAAGCTGGGAGCCCTCCACACAAACAGTGCGAGCTTCCCACCATCCTGTTTACGTTCAGTTCCCGTCCCTGCCACACTGCCAGTTCCAAGCCTCGGAAAAATGGAAGCTAACAGAAAAACATACCTACGCGTTGAAACATCCAGGCCACTATTTGCAGGTGATTTGGTATGGCTCCAGTGCTGGTGCTCAGCTTTAGCCAAAGGCTTTTAGGGCACAAGGGAGCTCACCCATTGCAAGGTCTGGCAGAGCAAACAGAAGAGGAGTCACTCCAATTGCTCTCCACTTCCAAGGATGTTGGAACTCACTCGTTCTTAGCAACGGCCACTACTCAGAGCCATCTTACAGATCTAAAATTCCATCTCCAAAAATAGAATATAAGAATAGCATTGATTGAGCAATGTGTAAGGGAAACTATTTTTAAAGAGAGACAGTGAGTGACAGAGAGAAATGGTGAGCTTAGAAATTATGAAGTTTTCACAGAGGAAAACCTACAGAAATTGTAGGAGACGAGGAAAGCTTGGAACCATTGGTACTCACTGGCCTCAAAGAGGAAGAATGACATTTGTTATAGGAGAGTGTTTGGAGGGTGATGTGCACGGCCTCTGGCTTTGCCATGGAGAGCGATCACTGTGGTCCCTAAAGCAAAAAGGAGAGGACTGAATTTTGTGCAAATCCTGAATCTCATTGTGATTTTTCCTGTAGGGCAAAATCTCCTGACTTCATTGGAATGGTTAGGTTATGAGTGAGAGTAGATCTAAACCCACAGAAGAAAAATGCTGTGTTCAGAATGTTAGTCTCTACATTTTCAGTACAGATTTACATCCTCACTTACAGGAGGAGCTTTAAAGAGCATGAGTTTGCTTGTTCATGGTACACAGCCGAAGCTTGCTTCCTGCAGAGTCTGAGCAATTAATATGATTAGCCCAATCCTCTGTGGGAGGTGAGGGTCAGCATGAAACATCTAATTTCCTGAAAAAAATGTTCTTCCTTTATAAAAATCTGGAAGAAAAATTCTGAAAAAAGTGTAGGCCATGCCATGAATCCTGCACAGGAAGAATGGCCCAAAGCCTAGTTTTCCTTTCTGCCAAGAGATACTCTGGAGCCTCAAGGACTTTTTACACATGCACCCCAGGGAACTGAGCTGTCAGAGGACAGTACCACCACGATCAGAGCTAGCAATGCAGATCTTACTTTGACTGCATCTCTCAGTCTTGTCCTACAGCTGAAGACTTTTTCAAGAGAAAGCAACCAACAGCTAAAAACAATGCACACACTGAGGCACAGAATAGAAGAAAATATAAAACAATAACAATGGAAATAATGGGAAGTTTTAAGCTGTAGGAAAAGCAGAACTGAATTCTCTGTGTCTTCCAGAGAAGGAAAAAGGTACTTAAAATTCACCTGTTAAGCACACTTAAGGACACGTGGGCTTTCTCTTCTGACCTTACTTAACCTCAAAGTTTTCATCATCTTGCTCAACCCTGCAATCGTCTATTGTAATAAGGGGCAAAACAAACTCCTCTTCAGAGCTAAAGTCATGCAGAGGAAAATTATAGCTTCATTCCTTTGGAAAAACACTAGCAGATTGTTATCTTGACACTGCTTATGAACAACACTGTGAGCATGAAGGATAGGACTGAACTGTTTCCTCTGTGACCTTACCCTAAGTCATGCTGCACTACAGAGCGCTACATCTAGAGAAGCCTTTAAAAATGGACAAACAAGCACAGCCAGAGCGAGGTCAGGGCTGGAGCACAGAACCACGGCACAGCCAGGACCAAATGCATCAACCGCTTACAGAGACACACTGGTCCAATCGAAATGAGTTTAAAGCTGGTGCCGTGAATGCTTTTAAGGCAAATTAAAATTCACCTAACATATCTTACTGTAGCACCCAACTAGATTAAGATTTACTGATATGGACTGTTTTAAATTGAGTGAAGAGTATATAGGCTGGGAAAGAGAAGAGAGAAGGGTGTTAAATCCATCCAACAAATTGGGCTTCTGAGTTTGACTAGGAACGAGCTATATTGAATGCAGGTCTGAGGCACTCAAAGAGCTTTTGTTTCCCTTCTCAGCCAGCTTCCTCTGCCTCACCTACTACAACATGTCCATGCACAACTCAGGGTGGCAAAAGAGGGACTGCGGTTAGAGAGCACAGTATCTTCTCCCATACAGTCAGATGCAGGTACACTCCTTTGGAGGCAGTAGGGAAAGGAAATGGATATAGTCCTCTGTGAGTTAGCCTCAGATTATAAACTTCCATTCAACTTCCTTAAGCAGTCTGGAAGGAATATCTGGGGCTGCACTGCATTTGGACAGTGCCAAAAGTGGCAGACGGGGAGCGCCAGAGTAGGTGTGGATGATGAGGGCTGCTGGCAGGGGGCCTGGAAATACTGGCACAGGTTGCAGGACATTGGAAGGGGCATCTGACCTGTGCATGACTATGTCCTGACAGTGCAGGATGAGGGAGGTGGGCTCTGCATCAGGGGTATTGTCTGTCCTCAGCACTCACGGGGTACTGGGATGTTTGGAGGGCCCAAGGGCACGAGCCACTACTCAGCTGCTGAGTGGTCTGGATACACCATCTAGTTAAAGGCCAGAGGGCAAGAAAACATCACAGCTGAGATGTGAAATCCTGGGTCTGTATCCAAGAGGGTGGTGTACTTTTGGGCGTTGGATGGAAAGCAGCCCAAATTTAGCTTGCTGCTAGCCTCTGGGCTCTGTGGTATAATCTGGTGCTTAAAGAGAGAGCAGTGGTAGCCCTGACACAGTTGGACACCCCAGGCTCAAGCTGAACAGTGCTGCACAATGCACAGAAGCCATGTGCTTAAGGCAGCTGTGTGCGGGAGGAAAACAGTGAGATCCCAGCATTTTCTCTGTCCTCTCTTTTCCCTCTGCCCCCAGAAATTGTGCCATTTCTGGCACTCTAGATGTAGCAAGACAGCTGCTGGCAGTGCTGTTCCCAGACTTGTCCTCTGCCACAGGGAATCTGCTTCTGAAAGGAGTCAGGACTGGAGCCCTTTGCGGGTGCCCAGAGCATGCGGGGCCTCCATGGCATCAGCAGACCATGTGCTACAGAGCAGCTGAGTCAAGCTCATGCCCTGCACCCCTAACACCGCTGACAGAGCCAGCTATCCCCATTAGCAAAGCAGCAATGCTTGTCAAATATGCTAAACTTGCTTGTCAAGATAGGTTAAGCCTATCATCCTCCCCAACACAGAATGAGAGCGGCAGTAATCCCTGCTTTGTCAAGAAATCAGCTGGAGTCAATGTAAGCAGCATAAATTCATACGTATCTGGCTTGTACTGTCCTTCTCTAGGAGCTCTGGCCTCCTTTAAAAGGCATCTGTAGAGGGCTACTAGCTGACCTGAGTGAATCACCTCTCCTAGCTCTCACTGTAAGGGCATTGAGAACCTATCCCTTCTATTCCATACCTCCCTACAAATCTCCTCTTAAGGATTAAGCTGTTTCCCAACCATTGGAAAATCCAGCTCTAGATGCCTGACCGACACACATGGGCCCAGTCGATAGGGAGTGGAGGAGGATATCACATTTGTTTCTCAACTAATTGAAAGACCAAATGAAGCTGAGTCAGACAAATCCCTTGGTTTCCTCACATTCCACTCCCTCTGCTTTGGGGAGCTCAGCATGCTGGGAGGGGAGATAATGTTTGGCAACAACAAAGAGGAGCATGCAGGAGAAGAAATAGGGAAGTCCACCTCCCCAAAATTACTGTAAAATCTGACTTGCAAAGATAGGCTGGTGAGACTGGGAGGAAGTGGAAAAACATTATGCCAGGAAGGTTCCATTTGCTAGTCAGAGAGCAGAAAAGCTGGTCACTACCAGCGGATGTCTCCTGCTTTGTTATCTCTTCCTGCTGAGCTGCCCAATGGGATGATGAAGATTTAGTCAGCCCATGGCCTCCCCACTTCCGTATGCTGCCTCCTTTGAAAGAACTCCCTCATTTTCAGCCCAGATATTTTACCCTGCCAGAGAGCTGGTGTAACTGGTTCCTGCAGCCCTGTGCAAGGCCACAGCAAGAGCACAGAGCGCTGTAGTCCAACACAAGCCGTGCTCTGGCAGACCCCAATGGCCACGGGCAGCTGGTCCTGATTAGAGCAGCCCCCAGGATGCTGTAATGTCTTCTCTAATATTGCTCTGATCAGTGCTGGGGCCAGCTTGTAACCTGTCCTCAGATTAGGGAGCTATAATTAATCAGCTACAGCTTCCCATAGGATCTAGGCACAGCTCAGATCCCAGCCTTTGTAGCTTAACTTGAGGCTAGCACTTGTCTGAGTCTAACGTTGCTGTAATTAGATTTTCTCCAGTCAAACCAGGGCTGTTAATGCTGCATGTTAAATAGAAAAGATATGAGGACAAAAGTGTGTGAATTACTGTAAGTTTTGACTACTGTTCAGGTAAGTTTCAGCTGCCTGTTTACTTTGCTACAGTATGAAGGCCCTGCCTCAGTAAGGAACCTATAGAGCTGAGGCCATAGATAAAGCAAACCAGAGCAATGCAGGAAAAGTACAGTATGCATTTCTTCCATAAAGGTAATAGTAAATAATCTACTAAGTTAATGGTTCACTGATGCAACTCAGTTTAAGAGGTGGAAAAAAAACTAGGGATGTTTTATCTATGACCCTTGGTTTAGGTCTGAGATATAGCTTTAACTGAAGAGCAAAGGTTAACTGTAATAGAAAATGTTGGCATTGCTATAGCTTAAAAGCCACAGTAGGATTTTTTTTTTTTTTGTCAAAATGAAGACAACTTCTTTAATTACAGCAACAGAGCCATAAAAAGTCAATTGCCGAGAATTATTTGCCAATGTTTCTTCAGAGTACCATGGAAGAAGTTGACAGCAAGGTGACAGGAAAGAGAAGACTTGGGGAAGCAGGGAGACTTCATATTCGCTTGAAAACTATGAAGAGAAGCAATAGTCAGGAGAGCTCTCGTTGATGGGAGAAACATCCTTTTAGATAGAACTAAACACAGTAAAATTCATGTCTCAAAAGTTGTGCCCAGGCACAGCTTTCACTATGGGCTCAGTGTTATCCTGCCAGACAGAGCATAAGCAAAGAAGTAACATGCAAAAAAATTAGGCAAATAGTAGGAACTCTTCAGACAAACGTTGCCCTCAGGAAGCACAGAAATGTAAAGGAGAGCAGAACATAGTGCCTCAGCCAGGGGCCAGTCTTCCAAAATGCAGCTGAGGGAAAGACATACACTTCCCAGATGAAAATCTAACAAACACAGCGTAAGACTGGAGGGTACTGCCTTTGCTTTGACTGACAACTGCTAATTCCTTGGGGCATGGTGACAGGAGGAAAATTTGCTCCTGGCAACTACAAACGGCAAGTCCCTGCTCTTAACTGGTGTTTCAACTCACCAATACTGAACTGATCAGCTTGCACAGAAATAGTGTGAAATCAAATGACAGCGAGGGCATCATGAGACACTGACAAGCAAAAAAATAAAATAAAAAAAAAAAAAATTGAAAGAAGTCAGTCTCCACTGAGAGGAATTTTCATGTGGTTTTTATGTCATTGTCTTTTGGAAAACACTGGGGTTTTGCTACCCTTTCAACTTCTGGAGTTCTCACAAAACCTCTAAACCAGGTCTTTATTTACAATAGGAATTTTGAAACTATTTTTTGCATTCTTTTAGACTCGTTCAATTCTTGACCTCAATTACATTAAATAATGTGGTTACGACTAACATAAATACAGTTCCGTTATAAATCAGGACATGTTTGCCTGGAGACAGCCCTTTTTTTTCCCCTCGCTCATGTTCTGCAGCTGTCGAAATACATCCCCACACTCCCTGGAACCTGCAGCACAGTCTCACTGCCACAGCTGGTGGGGGCAGAAGTAATGGGCTGCAGGCTTCCCTCCTGTCGTGTCCAGCCAGCAAGCCAATGCCTGCTCGGGTTTGCACTGTGCTGCTGAAAGCATACCATGTTCCTGCGAGGGGTGTTCGATCTCCCTACCAGGGATGAGGGCTGTCCGTGTCAGTTTAATAAAGATCCAGTAGCTGGCTGGTTGACTCCCTGGGGCACAGTTCAGTCTTGGCTTAACTGAAGCAAACATCTTTCTGCATCTCTATGCAGAGAATAAATGATTCCAGGAATGCAACTATGAGTATTCAAGACTTTCCACAGTGGGAGTTATTAAAATGACAACAATTGTCATCAGATATCAGCAATATCTTATTTGATTAGAATAGGAAATAAAATCTTTACTGGTATTATCTGCTGGTGAATGCTGATCTTAATTGTCACACTGCTCTGGTACATCAGGTGTCATACCAACACCAGGACAGCCAGGAGAATTAGGAGCCCGGCAAAGCTCTTCCACAATCCTATCTTCCCTACCAAACAGAAGACTTGTCCGGAAGATTTTGCATTAAATGACACAAAAAGCAGGGGCAGCGAACTGATGGAGAAAAAAGGGCTCATCCACCTTTACACAACTAATTCCTCACCATGTCCCTTGTAATTCTTTTTTCATCTTCACCTCCTACTGCCAGCTTACCAACACAAACCCCTGACTTGTCCAAGAAAAGAAGATCAGCTCAGCTTCTAACATTGTCAGAATGCACTGGAAACGAAAAGACCAGAAGTGATCCCAGGAAAACCTGTTCTTGGGAGGTTCCCACCCCAGTTCCTAGTTCACTGGAAGTCACACTGGGTAAGCATTGACAACCTTAATGAAACAGTGGGGTTCAATACCTACCTGCAAACACATGCCAGCTCAGGATCTGGTCCTTCGAAAGCGTATTCACATATAAACTCTTGCTCAAGTCAGTGACATGGTAGAACCTCCCTAGAAGAGTTTTTGACATCTCATATAAGGATTTTAAAAATACAAATGTATTTTCAAATGATACTGAAACATCACCAAGCCTCTAAACTGTCATTAGCAAATATCAATCAAGTCAAAAAGAAGAGAGTTAAGCCTTCTGCCAACAAGAAGGTCCAGAATTCCAATTCTACCATTTGTATCAATTTCTCAGATGTCCACACAGTTGTCACTATCTGAGTTGGTGGTAAATCTATTCAATAAGGAGCTGAATCAGGACTGAATTTAATATGGCTTTAATTTTTAATTTTATTAGGGTCAGGAAATTCTCTGCTTGATCCAGAAGATCTGGATGATATGTTTGATGGAACTCACTGCCTGGAGACAGCAAAGGCCATAAGCACCAAAGACCCAGTTGCCTTTGGTCTGAATGCCGCATGCTAACGTGCCTGGTGTGGGCACAGGCAAGATCCAGCTCCATGCAGCAGACTCACAGGAACTGTCTACATCTTCCTACACTACTCAAGCAAGTAAGCAAACTGAGTGCTTCCTGCAAACAGAGCAGTCTCCCCACAGAACATGATCACCTTCCTCTTACAAAACTATTGCCTCCATCTGCCATCTTCACCAACAGCTCAGTGGCTAGAGCATTCACCCAGAATGGTAGTGTGGAAGGGAAACAGGTTTAATTCCCTTCTGTAGCTGAGGGACATACCTGCTGCCTCACAGGCATTGAAGGAAGAGCTTTCTCGGCTCTGTTGGGAACTCCTGTTCAACTCTGCATTGAATCATTAAACAATGACTGAGCCAGAAAGAGGGGGTGGGACAGGGAAAGAGATTATTAATCATCCTAAAGCTAAAAAATTAGATGGCCTACAGAATATATGAACTCCTGCCTTGGCTGCATCCACAAGCTTAGGACTTTAGCTACAGTTCAATAATTATGAAGTGCACCACCACAGAATGTCCACTTGCCTTGACCTACGACTGTAGTATTTATGGCTTTTCTGTATATTCCCTGTTCAAGGATGTTGAACTTGGAGATTATTTACTCAGGGGTAGATTCTGATTCATTAAGACAGAAGAGGAGCTATTCCATGAATAGTTCCACTGAGACTAACCAGACCTTCAGCTTCACTGCCCAACTGTATATTCTCTCTCATCAAAAGGTTAACTGGGAGTAAAATACTACAGGATTATTTTTATCCACTGGGGTTTTATTTCAAAATACCCTCATGCTTTCAGAACATTGTGTTTAGAAAGTTCACCCATTAGAGTGCAGTACATTGGCATGAAGTGAAAGTTTGCAGCTACACGTGATCCCGGAAACTCTGCAATACATGCTGAAGTGCAGTATCATCGTTTTGCAATTAGATTCACATTCTAAAAAAGAACTGAGATAAAGTAAGAAATAGTTCTCCTACAATACAGCAAAGAACTACGAGAATTTAGATGAAGTGTGCAGACAGCTGCTTCCCAGCCATTTTTTAATGACTAAAAAGTCATTACCCTGGCATTAGCAATGGGGAAAAGTTAGAGTGGAATGATAAAGTCATCGTGTCCTCTTTGGACACTTTGTAGTACGTTACACTGATGAAGTCCATATCAGTAGAGTGGAAACCACCTCTTGGTACCTTGGGAAGCCTGGCAGCCATGGTGCTATAACCTAGTTCCATGCATTACATCGAAGTGTTACCCACACTGACACCGGGTTAATATCATGGTAGCTTCAAGCTGCACTCAGTGAGGGCTGCTGCCAAGGGGTAGGTCTGACCATGTTATCTTTTCCCTTGTGCAAGCACTAATCTTTGTGTGACTGCACAGGGAGCCAGATCTGAGAACTGATCCTCAGGAAAATCGACCCAATGTATCAGCTAGCCTGTGTTCTCCACACTACTCCATAAGCACTGGTGCTGAACACAGCTAGGGCAGTACAGCCAGTGAGACACCTTTCTCGGGAGGAACCCACGCCTGGATTAGCACAAGGCACTCATGATGCTGCAGGCTGAGAGGCTTTGCTGTCACGCTAACTTTGTGAAGCAGCAGTGGGAATGAGGTGACAGGACAGGTGCTGAGTGGGTATCCACACTGCATATATCTGATGTACAAGGGTTCAAATGGAAAATTAGGTTGCTCTTTTATGCCATTGTGAAATTCTCCTGAGTGTTTCATAAACAAACATTTGCATCTTGGACACCTTTTGACATTTCTTCAGACACCCATGTTGAGCAAACTGGATACACATGTTTTCTTTGTAAAGTCTCCAAACACAGTTGCCTCAACTCTTATTTCAGTGTCGGTGAGAAGCTAAGCTAGGTAAAATAGCTCAAGACAGGGACCCTTGGGTAAAAGAATATTGCAAATAATTTATCCAAAAAAATCGTGTATAATGCAATTTAATGTGCTGCAATGGCAGGTATTTCACACGTATCAATACTTCCCTATCGATCGTGCAAGCCCATCACAGTGCACACAAGGGAAGAACACAGCGCATGCAGCCTGCTGCTGCCAAACTCAGGAGAGAGCTGCTGTGCCCCACACTGGCCCTGTGAGATGTGCACACCACATCGTGGTGACATGAGGCAGCACCACCTGCCAGCTGCCCCCTTGAGCAGCCCAGACCTTCATTCACACACAAACCCATCTGAACAGGAGCTTGCAAAAGGCCTCACTTCTCACCGACACCCATCACATAAGCATCACTGGAACCACCAGACTTCATGGTCAGCAGAGTTACAGTTCATATTGCAAGGGCCACAGAATTGTCTCATTCCTGACAAGTTCCTCACCTTTTGACCCAAGGACCCTTTGAGTAGGGGCCAGAGCAGCAGCTGTATGATCCTAGGTCATTGCTATCCATATGTGTGTCAAGATTCAGGTTATCCAGTGCAAGATACATCTGATAACTTTAACTCAAGTAATGGCAACCTGGTGCATAAACCCACGCTGGAAAATAACCGGGAGGTTGCTCAGCACTTGAAAGTTGGAACACAAGCCTTGGATCAGCTACAGAGGTGTAAATCTTGCTTCAGGGGGCTAACAGAGAGTCACATAGGAAGATTTATCCCCAGGACTGTCCCTTGCAGGACATACCTTGCAAGAGGAGATTAAATCTACAAGCACAAACAGTGCATTGCTTTTTTTCCCACCTCCCTGGAATAATTTTCTCGATACAGCGCCAAGTCCTCTCTTCTGTATACAGCAGTGTGATTCTGGAACTACTCATTTAGAATCGGCAGTTAGCTATGGCCTTACACCCACCTAACAGGGCAGGATTTGCTCTGTTGTCTTTTTGTCAAAATGTGACTACCCTTCCTTCATACTCTTCCTTCTCTCGTGCAGATGCTGACCACAAGAAAAACCACAATGATAAAGCTGTTTTCTCTTATTAGTCCATTATTGTAAACAGTTCTGAATGCATAGGCATAGCTCCTTGGTGTATGTTAAGGAATGGAAATCTCCACTTTGAGTTGAAATCCTAATGAATAAACTTATGTTTCTTTAGCTAAAGTGAAATTTAGGTACAAAAATAATGCACAATCAGCTCCTAATTCTTCCCATGCTTGCAGTATTCTGATTTTTTTCTGTTGCACCGGAGTGTTTTTTGTTTTCACCCCCCTTCTACTTTATTGTGTTATTGACAATCAGATAAAATATTACAATATACCAAGTGTATCTAAAAAACGAGTCATTAGGCTAAGTCAATATAACACATTTTCCAAATTATACTCATATAGTCTAATTTTAAACCATTTTAATGTAATTTTAAAATGTTTTAGATTTTGGCAGGAAAAAAAGGCAGCTAGCAATGGTAGAATAAGGATCCAGCTGGCAAGGAGATAGAAAGGAGAAAACAATTTTGAGAGAAACATTGTAAATGGCACAGAACTAAATATCTACTATAATGAAAGCAAATGGATTTTAAATAACCCAGCTAAATTGTTTATGTATTTTTTAAATAAAAATAATTAACCATCTTACAAAAACAAATCCTTCTTAAATACAATGTACTTACAGAGGCTTCTGAGTGGAAAAGCTTTCTACAACTCTGGCTTATAGAAGAGGCACACACAAAAACTTCTTCCCTCTGATACCACATACTAACAAATGTTATGTTTTGTTCTCACATTGCTCTGCAAAAATTACTAACTAGTAGCTTTCTTAGATACAGATAATTAATTATTAGTTGTCTTAAATACAGATATGCAAAAAAGCAAACCAAGTGTACAGCTATCTTTCAACTGCCATTGGTCACAGGCAGTATTTCAGACTGATTACCAGATGAAGTGTCCTTACTAAAAGGAAAAATATGGATGCTTCCAGAGATACTGCTAACATAAGAAATAGACTGAATTCTCTGAAAATGGCATTTCTTTTTGTCCTGAAAAGGGTATATGAAGCACAACTTCATATTGTGTTGAGAAATAATAATTTTGAGAAAAACTGCAATGGCAAGGAACTAAATATCTACTATAACAAAAGCAAATGGATTTGAAATAACCCAGCTAAATTGTTGGTGCTCTCTGCTTGGTCTTTCCAGAGAAAAGTACAGGAACTGAGACAAAAAGAAGAAAGGTAGAAATGCAAGACACGTTCAACAGAAAATAAGAAAATTGATCTAGAAGCTGCTTAAAACATGTTTCAAATACAGGCAAACATCCTGGACAGGCTATATCTCTCATCATGTACCTGTCTGAAGTCCCAGCATGGATGAAAATTTTGTCCCAGGAAACCCTTGCTGCAGTGTATCAGATGTGAAATAGCCCAGTTGGGGACATTATGCTCTTGAGACAAACAAGCTCACAGAGCCTGTTTCTCAATTCCTGCTGTTAAAATGCTCAGGCTTGATCTGAGGCTTTAGCAGTTTATCTGGTTTAGGAGGCAAAAAAACCCAGTTGCTTTTCAGATCAGTATAGAACAGGGTAGCTTTGGAAAGAAGAGCCTTTCTGGATATAGGAACACCAACCTAGCTACAGCCAGAGGAAGTTCCTGTGACAGAAAATGGACATATACAGTGCAAACAAATTTCAGCACTGGCCTGCAGCAGCAGGACTCGTGTGCTACCGTAGAATCATAGACTGGTTTGAGTTGGAAGTCACCTTCAAAGGTCATCTAGTCCAACCCCCTGGCAGTGGACAGGGACATCTTCAGTCAGATCAGGTTGCTCAGAGCCCTGCCCAACCTGACCTATGTTATGTGACCGTGGAGGCTGATGTAGGACAAGATAGAATCTTGCTGGTGCCGACCCTCCAGAGGCCCCAGCATCAGCCTCAAAACAGTGCAGTGGCCACGCTCACCACTGGCATCTTGTAGCTCAGGTGCAGCTGGTAAATGGCTTGCAGAGCAGCCCACATGCTGCGTCCTGCACGGGGGATGATGGATCAAGATCACTGCAATGAGTGGGAGACAGGCCTAGTGCAGGATGGACACTCACTGCACCTTGTTCACTATGTGAGAGGCTTCTCTGGTCTGAATTAAGACTTAACCAGTAACAGGCAGTCAGTGCTGAAAACTGAGATGGCAGGTACTTTGGTTAAAATCAGCAGCAAATCTGGCAGCAACTAGTGATGCCATGCTAGACCATCATCCTGCTAAACCCAGAGTCAGTAACTCTTTATTTTGGGTAGCTATGCTCACCAGGATCAACTAGGATGTCAGTCCTAAAAGAAGATCTGCAATGACTTCACTGCTGTTGAAGTCAGTAAAATAAACAGTCTCTTTGCAAGATCAAGGCTAGAGAGTTTAAACACATAGATCAGCCAGCTCTCCCTTGTCTCCTTTCAACTGGGAAAACGGATGGGATGAAGCAAAGGACCTAGCTGCCTTGCAAAACCTCTCTGTTGGAAGTTTTGGGACTTGGTCTGCTGGCCATTTGAGGTTAAGCCATAGCCTCATGCTTACCATCAGTCTTCCTTCTCTATTCCTGTCTTAGCATTTCATCGGACAGGTGCACTCAGCCACTCTGCTACCGATGGAGTGGCTGAACAGCCACAGGTGTGCTCAGAGGCCTCATGATCCTATGATGCTAATAGGTGGCATGGAACCCATCTGGGAGGCGCCTCTCACCAGAGACTCCTTAGGTTAGTTGCTGCTAACAAGTATCTGTCTCTCCTTCTCTTTCCTCCAGGCTGTTGCCCCAGCCATTGCAAGGCGTAGTGCCAGTGCTCTCAGCAAGGAAGGACGGCACCGCTGTCCAGCCAGACTCACGTCCTGCCACAAACCTTTGCACAACCTCTGTCCAGCCCCTGGGGCTTTCAGTGGGGTTTCAGATGCTGCATCCAATAGTGCAAATGATAAACAGCTTCTGGCACGAGCATAGACTGAGCTTCAGCATCACAAAAATGAGATAGTACCAGGAGATAGTGTTAGTTATTCCATGTAACTTCAACATGTCACTCAGAAAACAAGTATGGTGTGCACAATAAAAAAATAGGAAAAAAACAAAGGGTTAAAGAGATACAGGATTCTAATTGGCAAGATATTTATATTGTTTGGTGGGGTTTTTTTTTTCCTTCATGATTCTGCCAAAACCAACCTATAACCACAGCATTCAATTTTTCAAGTGTATTTGCCAGAGGCAAGGCAAATTTTTGCACCTACACATGTGGGCTTTTTGCAGGCATGTATGTGGCTGTTGTGAGTGCTATTATCCTTCATTAAAAGTGATAGATCCTCCAGATAAACAGGCATGGATTACCATTCCCCAGCTGAGTCTGGATCTATTACGTAAGTAGTCACTCAGTTTCTATAGTTCAGCTTTACAAACATGAAGTTATATGTGCTTTCTCAATGTCTCTCATCACATTATAATTTCTTTTCTCTTTACCTGGAATCTCCTATAATTTTTCAGAAACCAAAGCAGTTTGACTTACTAAATACTAACACTAAGTACTGAAAAGACATAAATTAAACTATGGAGTGTTAGCTCAGCAAAATCTAACTTAGTTCCAAAACAGAAATTTTTTCTTTAGAAAATACTCCAGGTTTAATTACAAGCTCATGCAAGTTTGTTTTTCAGTAAAGATAATGTAGAATTTTTCCTTCATTGTGGGGGGAAAAAAAAAAAAAAAAAAATCAGTATTCACGTGCTGTAAGAAAGTTTGTCTGAAGTGATGATAGGTTGCCTAGATATACCAAACCACCTGGATACATCAGGATGAAACAGGATTTTTTTTCTTTTTTTTTTTTTAAGAGCAAACCACATTTTCTGACATGAAAACAAACTTAGTCAAAGATCGAATTTTCACAGAAGTGGTAGTATCTACATTTGTTCAACAAGCTTGCATTTAGCTTCCACACACAGCTAAGCCCTCAGCCAGCTCCTTCCATTATTTGTTGGCTAGCATGAAGGCTCCAATCAAAGCTCCTGAAGTGGCCATTGCAGTATGTGTGTGTCTCAAAGCTCTGCAGACAGTTTCCATCTCTAGGAATGAAATCAACGCAGAGAAAGAAGACAGGGGAAGGAAGCCACAAGAAATTATTTGCTATATTATTTGCAGTGTAGAAAAACTGCCCCAGTTCTCCTATTTATCCACACACTAAGTGCTCTGGGGGCAACTTCTGGACCATGAACATTTGGCATTTGGTCGGAGTAATGCCCATGTGCAGTAGGCAAGTGGTGACTGCTTTTGCTTGCACACCCATCCACACAGTCCAAAGTACATTCTTCTAACGTACAATGGCTCAATTATGGCTCTGCCTCCAGATGTTCATTTCCAAAGTCATGGCAAAAGTCTGCTTCTCAGACCCCTGGCCAAGTTTGCCATGTAGGGAATTAGGGCTGGCTGGAAAAGAGCTACTCCATTTAATGCAAAATAATTTCAGTGTTTGAAATGTGTTTTCAACACAATACAAAATAACAACAAAAACTCTCAAACATCCTGGGAAATCAAGCTCTGCATCCTCAACTCAATAGTCAGCAGTAAGAGCATTCACCGATCTGTGGGAGACTCAGGTTCAAGTCCCCACTCTGAACCAGGAAAACTGACTTGAATCTGAATCTCTCACATCTCGGATGAGTGTCCTAACCACTAAGCTTGGGTGGAGCTCTTCCTCTTGCTTTACCCCACCCTGGATCTGATGACATTTTTACTGGAACAGATATATTTGTGTGAAGGAAAAAAACAACAACCAAACAAAAAAACCAAAACAAATGAAAAAGCCCCAAACTCAGGAATGACTCTGATATGAAAAATAACTTCTGGATATTTAGGCTACCAGAATCTGGATTTATTAATCCATTTTGAAAATGGGTAAAAACATGATGCTTACCCTCTTTGAAATATCCCATTTGCAAACCCAAGACAGGCCTGTTCTCTAGTAGGGGAACAGGATTTTTCAAGTGAAAGAGGGAAATACATTCGTTGCACATTTCAGAGTGCTCTGCAGGACTTAGTGAGCAGCAGCCAGAGCAGAAGGACAAAGGAAGAGATGGTGCCAAAGGTTTCAACAGAATATAGACTGTCCCAACACATTCCAGTCACGGAAAAGACACTGCAGGAGCACGAAGAATACATATGGAGGCTCCCTTGAGCATCCCTGAGGCATGGAGAGCAGGGAAAAGGGTAAATTGTATTCCTTCCCTTTTCTGCCAGCTCCTTGAAGGACAGTGGCAACTGGACGCTGGGAGGTAGGTCAGGGGCTTTTCCAATGAGGATGCCAACCATTTCAGCTGGTGAATCAACCCAGAGCCCTTATGCCTCAAACAACAGCTAGATCCTATTATTTTCAGGGCAGAGCTTGAGCCTGCTGAGCATGGTCCCACTCCTATTCTTGTACCATGAAAACTCACTGAGAAGGCTGCTATGAAAACCAGCGTCCGTTCCAAGGAAGCTGCCTGCTTTTCTGTTCAACAAGTGTGAAACACAACTGAGCTACACCAGCTTTGTAGGGGATGGAATTACAAAACTGCCTGACAAACTGCCACGGATTTCACTAGGGGCCAGCCCAGCCTTCCCTCGGTGAAGTCCCCACTGAGCTGCCTTGCTCAGGGCTCAGCCATACAGTGCACTCTCTTGCATTACCCTGTTCGTTATTTCCTTTCCCTGGTGAGTCTCTTAAATATTACATAGATCTTATATATATGCAATCAAAATCTCAGTGTCTTACGTACTCACAAGTCAAAGAAAAAGGTGCACTAATTTTCCCAGAAGTTATTTCTACTTTTTTCTTTTTATCTGTTTCTTTCTTTTTTTTTTTTTTTTTTTTTTTTTTTTTTTTTTTTTTAAATATAGAAGCCTTTTGCTATGAAATATGGGATTCTCTTCAATTATTAACTGCTATCTGGTAACTTATTATACCAGATAAAATTAAATGACTGTTTAACCTTGAGCCATACACCAGCAGTAGTCATTTTGTGTGACACTGTTTCACACTGAATTCCCTTGTACCAGGGGAAATCTTTGGGTTTAAAATTTATTTATTTATTTATAATTTTATTGTATTTATGCTCAGGAAAAAGATGTTTAAATGAAAAATACGTTTCTCTGGCTCCACTGGAGCTTGAATTTGATCCTACTAGTACTGAAGTTCTCAAGCACTACACCAGTTCTGTGAATGTCAAGAAACACAGCAGGTGTGCATTAATAATTGTTTAGGGGGAACTATTTTCAGTTTTTATCCACTCAAAGCAATAGAGGTAATGGGAGAGAAAAGAATTAAGATCTCTGTCTTTCCAGACACCAGATTTCTTTTAAAATAATGGAAATGAACAGTCTCATTGAAGAGGCCAAACAACATAGACAAAATTATGTAGAAAGGAAAAAAAAAGTTATCTTCTAACACAAAAATATTTGGAGAAATTCATACAACTGATTACCCCACAAATAGTGAAGAACACAGACAAGCCTATCAGCCAGTGCTCCCAGGCAGCATACTCAGTTGTGCTGACTAAGTCCTTTCTTCTTTGGCTGCAACCTTTTTTTTTTTTTTTTTTTTTAGTTTATCAAATTAACACCTGACATTTGCTCTTGAAAAATGCATCTTTGATCAGCTCATCTCCACTATCAACAGACAAATAGGATTTGTTTATAATGTCACAGGAAAGGCTGTAGTCTAGCAGATGACAGCAAGGGTGTTTACTTTCTATAGGATTTTTTTTAAGCAGTAACTGCTTGCACCTAGGTTACATATCAATACAGTCCTGTCAATGCTCCTTATTTGTTCAGTACCATTGACTGGTTCAGGATCAACAAACTGGAGGCAAATCTGGAACTGGTCATCTCCAGACATAAGAAAAACATTACTGGATGAGAGCAAGGTCCTGTATCCAGGCTCCAGCAGTTGGGAGTAACACACAGTGATATTTCCCCAGTACAGCCTCCCAGGCTACAGTAATTGCACCAGCTTCCTAACCATAAGCTGGAGCGATTATAAGCTGCTACAGATAAGCTGTATCCTTCTGCTTCATGGTCTTTGATGGATTTTCCTTTCATTAATTTCTTTCATACTTTTTAAACCTCTCAGTTTTTGGCATCCACCACCATTCATATCAATGGGTTTCACGTCGTGCTAAACCCCTTTCTGTTTGCTTTGACCATGCCCCTTGATAATTAACTTGATGTCACATGCTGCAACACTGACCAGTATCCCTGTACAGGTCACTCGGGACCTTGATTGCCTCTTACTCAACAAGGCTGCCAATTCCTAGCCACTTTGGTTCTCCTATGGAGGGAAACCGTTCTCTGCCTTTGGTTGCCTGCAGCTGTTCTGTCCTTCCTGAGATGAGAGTGAACACTCCACTGTTCAAAACGTGGATGTATCAAGGATTTACACAGTGACATAAAAATATATTCTGATGTGGTCTCTATTCCTCCCCACAAAATTGGAATTTCATTTACTTTTTAAACTGTTCCTGAAGCCTGAAACCAGCATTATTATAGAATTAGTTAATAAAACCTCCAAAACTCTACCTGAGTGCTAGTAACTAGTTTAGAACCAATGTAGTTGATGTTTTTTTTCCTATGCTTATCACTACACACTGAGGTCGAAAAGGCTCTGCTAGTGTACTGCAGTACAGTATGCACCACCTGGAGATATGGCAACAGATATTGTAAGTATTTCAAAGTGTCTGTGTGATCCAGTTTGGTTTGTTAATCTGAAACGTCAAATCAAGTCTTCTCTCAGCTTCTAGGGTTCTTCCCAGAGGGCTGTTCAATCCTTACACTAGATTGTCCTACATACTTTACAAAAGGCTGGGGAGACTAGATTAATATTCAAGCTGTTGGAACAGGCAACAGGTCTTTTCTTAGCTCTTTAAGTGAAGCATCCATCCATCTCCCAAAAGATGTTTAACTGCTAACACATCTGCATTTCACAGTGGTCTTGAGACAACCCAGCACATAGCAAATTTGACACTAGTTTGTGTGTCTAATATTGAGGTAAGACTATTTCCAAATAGCTGCTTTTTCTTACTGTAATACTAACCTTTTTCCATACTTTCCCACTCAGTCACTTCACAGAAGACAGGTATGCTTCATTTTTTAAAAAATTGTTGCAGACAGTAACAACAAGAAAAAAAAATATTTAACAAGAACAGATCTTACAGTGTGTAACCCTTGGTTTCACCTACTTCTGACAAAAACATTTGATAGTGAGGGTATAATTAGATTCACTGTGTCAAAACCTCTCTCTCAGCTATATTCCCAATACAGAGCATTGTCCTTTACCCTACATTTAACACAGGTGATGGAAAAGGATTCTTGTCAGTTCTATTCCCTCAACCACAGAAGCTGTCCTTCCACAATAATCTCTTTATCAAACCACCAGATTGTTTTCTTGCTTAATATGACAAACATAATAAAACACTGGGGGCTCTGAGTTTCTTTCCAAAGTTCACAAGGTATGTCAGCTTGTACGTACACGCTTTAATGACAAGAACTAAAACACACTGAAAAAATATGCTGCAGTATTGAAAGTGATCCAGGATGAGCAATATGATATTCAGCTTTACTAATTAGTGCAGAACATAGTTACTAAATTACCAATATCATTAACACATTGCATGCAGTTTTGCATAATAGACTGTAAACTAACCACATTGTAATTCCTGAGAATAGATAAGCACATCTGGTAGATGAGGTTCCCAAGGAAAATTTCCTTAGTCATAACAGGATCCAACTCCTCTATTTTCCCTTCCCTATCACATAATTTTTTAAAGTAGATGAACTATTGGACATAGATTTTTAATGGGTTGGGTTTTGTTTTGGTTTTTTTTTCAAATAATTGGAGAATCTGATATGAATCTGTACAAAGCTGAGTGAATTTTCTGGATAAAGCATTAAAATCCAGGTCACATTTGGCCACTAATCATTTTTATATATACAAAACTCCACATCACATAGATAAGAGAAGATAAATGCCTGACAGACTCCCATTTACTTACCTTTTGTATCACATTACTTATTTCAACCAAATTTGACAAGAAAGGGAATAGAACCAAAAGAAAGAGAATTCTGAAAATAAGAGAAATCTTTCTATATTTTAAAAATTCAAGAATATCAAGAGTTCTTTGGCTGACAGCAAAACAAAGCCTCTGCCTGGGTTAGCCTCATCTGTTGTGGCTGTAACATCAAAGTTGACACAATAACTCAACCTATAAGTGGTGAAGAATCTCCCACAAGCTTCCATGCACCATCGCTTCCTTGGCCGACCTACCCAGGTATTCACGAGGACACCACCACCTAGCCCAGATGTGAGCCCCATCTCTTCAAAACCATACACACTTCACTCTTTGGATTCCACAGTTACCTGTGTCTGAGATCATAACTTACAGCACTTTGGGCTGAGATGCTTTAGGACTCCTTTCCAGACAGCTGGCCCAGCTGCAGGAGAACTTGCCTGTCTTCCAAGAACACCATGGCAAAGGCATTGCAGGACTAACAGTCCTTGAATGATTTAGTCTCATTATAATGTGCCCAAGTTCCAGTCCACATTACAGGCAAATCTGAGCTAAGACAAGAACACACTTCAGCAAACTTTGTGCTTCAGTCACCTCAATACCTAAACCAAGAAACTATTACAGGGATACCAAAGGGACCAAGTCACGAATCCAGCTGAGATCCAGGTTGGCAGTGCCATATTGATGTACTCTGACTAGAATGCACCTTGTGGGAAGTGCCTCTTCCTCATTGAGTTTGGCAAACATGGTGCATCTAGATCTTTTACATCAATGCTTACAATCTGAGACAAAAGCTGGGAGTCATCCACTTTCTCAGTTTTAATCAGGTGCCAGAAAGCACTGGCTGAAAGCACTTTTTGTCTCCTCCTACCTCCTTTCTCTCTCTGCCCCATGCGCTTTGCTTAGGATGGTACTTTGTGATTTCCCTGCAGCAAAGTCTGTTCCTGCCAGTCTAACACACTGAGATTCTTTAATGTGGTGCCCTTTTCCAAATCCTCTTGCACATAATTAGTTGATATTTAAATACAGTCAGTTGGAGTTGAGTATGTTGCCTGTAAACAATGTGAAGGGAGTGAAAGAGAAAGACAGTCAAGCCAAACAACTTGACATCCTGCCAGCCCAGCAGGAATCTGAAAGGAGTTTTGAATTTCACATCAACATTTTTGTTCCAAGAAAAAAAGAGAACTTGCACTCTATTTAAAAGCTGTTACAATTCTGTACGCTGCCTGAAAAGAAGCGTACTTCACCTAAACTCCTCACATTTTATAAAAGAAGCAACCTATTGACACAAATTAGGAGCTATTGATGCTCTTCCATCTCTACCCATCAACTCTTTCTGTCAAAAGGCTTTATAAATTTGAGCATACTGGAAGAGATTCAAACTCAACCTTTAACCTGGTGTGTAATGTCCTTCTAAGTTAGTGTATAAGTTTCAGCATTTAATAGCATGACACACTCGCCTCACTTTTTATCCTGGACCACATGCTTTCATCTCTGTAAATGATGCCTGTAAAAGTTGGATTCATTTGCCAAATTTAATAACTATCCAAGGGTGATTTTTGTCTATACTAATAAATTGAAAATATACATGTTGTTAAAAAGTAATCATACCTCATTTTCATTTCCACCACTGAAAGTTTTCAAGTCTGTGCCAAGTTAGGTAAAACTACTGGGTTCCTGAAGATATTTATGCAAGACAATTATATAGGTCTTTTCAAGATTTAGAATTTACAAATATCTGGCAAACCTTTTGTTATTGTGTTTTCCCGCTCTGCATGTTTTTCCTTTTCATCAGTTCTTGCCATCAAATTGATCAAATACCCTCAAACATATTCTCATATTTTAAATGAAATAATAACAGTTTAAACAAAAAAGCCTCACAAATATTGTCTCAGTAACACTACTTCAGTCTCCTAGTGTGTTTTATCCACGGGAGATTCTTCATGGATTAACAGGCATGAGAATTTTCTTCTGGTTCTTCTTGCTGGTCAGACATTATCTGAACTTTAGAAGCCATATAGAATTCAGCACAGTCCTGAATCTGAGTTGATAAGCCTTGCTAATAAGGCAGGTACATTAACTTGGGCTTAGTACTGTGCTAATGTGTTTGTACTTGCATCCAGCCAGCTCAGTGTACAGTCAGGAGAGCGTGTGAGCCTTTCTACTCTGGTAGACATATCCATTGCATTCTACAAAAACAGTATCTGTAACCTGCAGGCAACTGTGCAATGAGACAGAAGCAATACCTGTCAAAACATAGACTGAACATTCAGCATCCACAATACTCCTACTGAAATAAGAAGGGCTATGAGCATGTAAGACTGGCTTATCCTCAAGAGTACAGTTAATCCAGGTACACACAACATGTGCAATGCTATTCCACAGGCCCTATGGAGTTCACTTAAAGCATTTTCTTAGATGGCTTTAACGGACTTTGAAAATGCTCCAGGTACTGCACTCAGCAGCTTAGAACTTGTATGATCTCAGTGTGGCAGACACCATATAGAAAGCAGCTGGGTTTTCAAACAGGTTCTCCTGATGTTTCACACTCTCTCTTTTTAAGCCTTCTTTCCTTGAAACTCACAAATACTTCTTCACATTTGAGTCTACCCATCTCAGGCAGCGAGATCTCCCACCTTTGAAAGAAATATACTTTACATGGTCTATAGATTATAGACTTTACATAGTCTATCCCAAGTCTTCTGAAACAAAAATGCAGTTTCTCAAGAAACAAAGTATGGTAAATTGCTTGGCACTCACACATGTAACATGCTAAATTGAGATGCCAGAGAATCTAGAACCTGTGTGCTGCATCCTTTTAAGGTTTTGACTACAGAGTAAGTCACCAAAGCAGGCCTACAGTCACAGAGAGATGATCTACAAGTATTTGATGATGTCAAGAACGAGTTTACAAATGTCATCCTAGTACAAGTCAGATATTTTCTTTAAAAACAAAAAAGTAATTGGGAAAAACATACCTGCTTTAAAGAACTGCTTGCATGGGGAAAGCTGAGCAGCAGCAATGTAATGCTGCCACTAGTCAATGCTGACATGAAGAGTGCCATTCTTCTAGCCACGAGGCCACAGCAACTAGATGAACTGTGACTGCTGGTTTCACAACAGACTGTGCACTAAGCTGCTGTCAGAGGACAGGGTATGCTCAGATGCTTTTCATAAAAGGTAACAGGCTGCCCAGAGAGGTTGTGGGTTGTGGAATCTCCATCCTTGGAGATGTTCAAAAGATGTCTGGCCATGGTCCTGGGAAATCTACTCTGCTGAGCAGAGGGTTTGTATGAGGTAACCTCCACAGGTTGCTTCCTACTGCAACCATTTTGTGATTCTGGAATAACACGGCTCCTTTCCAGAGACATGAAGACAATACACACTGCTCCACACTGACACTACTTCAGAGCATGGAGTGACAAATAATAAGGATGAGCCCACAGTGCAGATTTTATCGCACTTTAGAAGTAACACTTAGGAAATCAGCATGCCACTCCCTTGCCAGTGCTTTACCAGTTCCCTTTAGCCATCAGTCAGTGCTGATCCTTGATGACTCAAGTCGCCTATTTGGCACTTCCCTGTGGTGCCACAAACAGGTGACCCTCTGCCATACAATACTCAGTGCAGAGCAGAGTACTTCATAGCATGCCACCTCCTCTTCCTCCTCTCCTGGAGGTACAGCAGGAGTGGTAGAACAGATACATAGGTTGATCTGTCCAAACAAAGATCTACCTTGCACCAAGGGACTCTATTTGACAGAGAGAGGCAAAACTGACAGGACCGAGGAAAGGATTTGGGGAAAAACAAAACAGAGAGCCAGACCTTCCTAGATGCAGCCCAAGGTGTAACCAAAGCTCTCTCTCTGGGCAGACTTTCTGCACTGTTTTCCCCCTTCTATTCTTCTGTTTGCCAAAGAGCTAAAGGTATGAAGAACATCCTCTGCATGATTCCCCAAATCATAGGCTACAATAGCACTGGTACAGTAACACATCCTCAGCCCTGGTTCACCCACCTCAGATGTCCCATATTTTGCAGGACATCAGTCATGTTAATGCCAGAATACAGTTCATGCAAACACAAAGCCCTTTCCTCTCATTGACTCAAGTTATTTACTAAAAATAAAGAATAATTTGAGATTACAGACAGTTATTTCTATGGATGGGGTCTACAGCATTTTTAAGATATTGTCTCTCTCTGACAGGAGCTTGTCTCCACAGGAACACTTTCCCAGTTACATGGTACAATTACACTGGTGTAGTTAAATCTCTAGTTATATTAGAATTACTTCTTCCTCCCCTGTGGTCACTGTTATTCCAGAATAAGGATGGGGTTTTATGTTTTACTACTTCCAACTACTACATGGGATAAACAAACAAACAAAAAAGCATTTTTGTATGAGAGTAACAGTGCCCAGACATGAAGCAAAATCCACACTGCTCCCTTAGTTTCTTTGCACACTGGATTCGGCCCGAACACAGTTCCCTTGCAGACGAGCCCCTTGCTGCTGTTGCATTGCACAGCTTTCCCCAGCTGCTGGAGAAAAATCCCTGCAGGAGTTCAGGCCCTGCTATGCACATGCAGCGGGGCCCTTTGCACCCTTTGAAGGGCCTTTTTATCCCCTCAGCAGCCCCCCTCACATCACAAAATATCTTCCTGCAGAAGCTGCCCTGTCAGAGTTACAATAAAAGGAGCATTTTCTATGAAGAGCAAACATATGCCAGTTCTCAAGATGAAGCCACTGTGGGACTCCACCTGTCCAGACCTAGACTAGAACTGATCTACATTTGCCGAAGCTACGCTGAGGTTTCGGTACGTCCTAAGGGCAGCCTGCTCACTGCCTGCCAGACAGGGAGCCACGGGGAGAACCGCCGGCACTGGAGCGGCAGCAGCTGCACTGCTCACCTCTGAGGAGGTGTTCATCTTCAGGCCACTGAGTCAGGGTGCCTTGTCCTCTTGTGATAAGGGGACAGTAATGCAGAGGTAATTACATGGATACAGCAGCTCATGGACCAAATCCACAAGTACATTTCCATATCGTTGTGACTGTCCACATCAAGGGAGGCTGTAGCCCACTATCAGCTGAGCAGTACGCGGACAGCTCTGATTCAGCTTCGCCCGGCTCTCTCCAAACTCATTTTATAAACTGCTTTCCAAAGGCACTGCCACCCTTCTCCTGCCACCACCATGGAAGGCATTAGGGTCACAGCCACTGCAGGAAAGCAGGAGCAGCTGCAATCAAACCTGAGTCAAAATGATTGAGCCACAACTTCCCCTCACAATACCATGGGCAGGATGAAGGTCCAAAAGGTAGCTCAGATGCCTTGCCATAACCTGGGAGGGGCTGGGATAGTTGCAGAGGTGGTGCACTCAGCTCCCTGGAGGGAAGGTGCGCCTGGAATCACTCATCAAGAGGTTCCAAACCAATTAAGGAGGGACGCTCACAGGCTATGCTGTACTTTCCTTTTACTTTTTTTTCTCAAAGGAAGTTGCTGGGCCATGGTATCTATGAACTCATACCTCTTTCCAGAATCATATGCAGGAGATAATATTGAAAAAACCCAAAGTTCTTGTTCACAGATAACTCCAAAATTATCAGATCTGAGTGAAACTACTCAAGCAAAACCATTTTCCCAGTACAAAGCATCATTTCACTGAAACCAATCTTTTTCTCTACGTGTATACTTTATTTGTTAACATCTTGTGATGGGAACTCTCAAAGCAAATTCTTCTGCATTAATTTTAAAATTTCACTCCAAATAATATTTCTTATCCAGAAATTTCTTGGCCCTTTTTAAAAAACAAAACAAAACAAAACAAAAAAACCTCCACCAACCAAAATCAGGAAGGACAACCAAAAAACCTCAACTTTTAAATAGTTGTTAAAAGTATCGGTTACTTGTTTGAGCTTGTTATAGGAAAAACACTAGGAAAAAGACAACACTGTGACTGTGTTTGGTTTATGTTACAAGTTAATATGCTATTAAAATGTTTAGGTCTTATTATGCACTTTAAAAATGTTAGCGCTTAATGTGCTTTGATTAGGCCTTAACAAGCCCTTTAAAATATTACAGTGTAAAACCACCAAATCACATTGTTTCTAAGGAGTAAAAAGCTTTAAAAAAAAATCTTCTGTTCTTCACAACCTAACCCTTACATTAATAAAAACAAAATCCAGTCATAATGAGTTTATATCATATATCAGAATGTTTTGACATCCTTAATGACTGGGAGTTAAAAAGTTGGCTTAACTCTGTGTGCTAGTGTGTGCTTGTTTGAGTGTAGGAGTTAGGGTTAGTGGTTTTCTGAAAGCCTTAAATAACAGAGATAATGGAGATGAACATTGTGCGTTTTTGCCATAACTGGTGTCTGGAATCCTATTGCCTAATTTAAAGGGCCAGTTATGTGACTGTGAATAACTGAGAAAATATCCATTTAGCCTCATAGCTGTGATGCAGTGGGCAGAATACCGAGGTAGTGACGCTGCCAGTGAAATCTGGTGAGTTCTAGTTAGTACCCACGGCTAAGCACTACGGCACAGGTTTTCAAAACAGGCACCCGCAGTGCCACATGGGGGGCGGCAGCATAGACCAACAGACCTGGGCCAATTTCTCTTACCTTGCTCAAACCAACCAGTATTACACGCCAGCAACAGTCTTGCAATGGCACTGGTGGTCATGGATTTCCAGTATCAGACAGTTCTTCCAGTCACACTCTCATAATAAATAGTCTTCATTACTATTCCTCACTTGGAAAAAAGCTCCACAGCAAGGGACATCCATCACAAACTTCAGCATAATGTGGCAATTAACACAGTAACAATGTTCACTTTATGAAACAGATGCATGTGATAAAAAAATTGCAAAGGACAATACTAATTGGAGGATAAATTGTTCTGGTCTGTACAACAAAGGATACCTGCAGTGGCGATCAACAGACGTCCCCTATCGATAGATGTGCACAAAACATTAGGACAGTAAACACGCTGGGCTTGTCTCTTTGTTTTGTTCTTCTAATTTAAATGTCTGTTACTCTCTGATCACTCTGGCAAAATGTATTCACTTCAGTATATGCCCAGCTTTCTTGAAAACTATAAATTTGGGAGGCATCCAATCACAGCAAAACAAACCCACATGACTTATCTAGCTAATTACAGAGTGTGAACAGCGAATTCTAAAGTAATAGCCATGGCAGATAGTTCTCAGGGTTGAAATACGCTTGCAAGCCCCATTCATCAAATAATTCCAAATAAATAATTCAGCAAAATGCTCGATCTTCATGGATAATTAACAGGAAAAGTGGCCTAATTAGCTCAATAAACTGTTTGCTGTATTTAACTCCACTAAGCTTTAAAGGGCCATTCTTCATGGATAGTTTTCAAGAGGACTATTAAAGTTGTTACTGAGTATTTTCCAGTGACATGGGATGTGTTTTTGAGCTGATTACTGTCACAAGTCAGATGATTTCAAGATATCAAGAGCATTGATAGCCCCTCATATTATTTTCTCACCATAGATAGCTCAAGTTTATGTTATTAACTTAATTTACGCACACTTCTGTGCTAATATACCACTCTGCTATATTCAAGCCCACAGTATTTACTTACTCCTCATTAAACTGGATTAAAATTTCCTGCTAGATAACATGACATGGAGAATTTCTCTTGCCTTTGGTTTTACTTGTTTACTAACATCAGCCTATTGTGAAACAAACATGAAAAAATGTTTAAAGGCTTAAAAAGTTATTTCCCTTTTTCTTGAACTTTCATGTTCTGTTCATTTTAAATATGTGTTGAATTGATTTTTTATTTTCCATATTAATTTTCCCATGTTCCTTTGTGTTAAAATAATGAACACAAAAAAATTATTCCATCTGCTCTGCATTCAGAGATGCTGGGCTCTGTGCACAGAGTGCTTCAGAGCTACTCTTCCCAGTCCAAATTTTCCTCCAACATCAGGCATCCAAAATCACAAGGTTAGATTAAAACTAATTATTATTAATCAAGTAATCCAGACACAAAAAAGCCCAGTGCTTTAGTTTTCTTTCCATTCTCTTTCTAGGGTCTGAACTTTTCTGTTACACACATGGCAGGTTTTCAAACTCTTCTGCTTAACAATTACAGATTAAAACTTGTGTGTAAGAGAGAAGACACAGAGGGAGAGAGCAATAGGGGAGAAAGAGAGGGAGAGAGAAAGAAAGAGAGACAGCCATGGGATTGCTGACTCAGCAGGTATCCTTCCCTGGAGGGGATTGGGGTACCAAGGCCAGAGATGGCTGCCTGGGCCAGCACCTGGCAGAGTGCCCCAACGTGCCCAGGAAGTGAGATCAGCCTCACACTTTCCCATTTTTTGGGGACACGTGGCCATGGGAGGTGCACAAGCACAAGGCACACACCTGGGGACAAGGACTCCCCAGGACAGCCCATAGGCAGATGTTCTGCGCGATTGCCTGCACATTTCCCCTCTGTGGGCCTGCAAAACACCCCAGCTCATCTCCTTTCTTTCTTTTCTACTCCTCTCTAACTCATTAACTTATTTCAACAAATAGGGATTTTTTTTGTCCTGCATCAGCCCAGCCTGGGTGCTGCAGTGGCAGCCGACCAAGGCAAAATCTTTGCACATAGGAGCCTGTGAAGAGGTGCGGGGTAGGAGGGCCTAGCAGGGGGCACACGCTCTTTTAGCTGGATTCCACAAGCTGCTTCCCAGCTTCCCTCACTGGAAGGGGGCTGGTGTGAGCGAGCTTTGCTTCACACACATCTCACCCTGCTCGTGGGACACTGACCAAGGCTGGCAGCAAGTTACAAGCATAGGAGCTTTCAAACATGCCTGCTGCCATGCTGCAGTTTCTGCCCTGCTTTCCCACAGTGCGACAGGGAGCAGCATCCACTGCAGTGGAGAAACGATTAAATTCAGATCCTGTTAATATTCCTTAATAGGCGAAAGGCAGAGGAGTGGGGGAAGAGAGCAAACAATACATAACAGTGTTTAAATTATAGTAAAGTACATTAACAATAAATACTCCCCTGTCAAGAATATGTCATGTAATCATATTTACTGCACTGAACAGAGGTAACCAATGTTTTGAGAGGGTGGTTTTGCACTCCCAAGATGACTCTCCTTTGGGGACAGCATATGTGAATAATCAGTCAGACATGGGATATCAGCTGTGAAAAAACCTCCTCCAGCACCGTGTGCCAGTTGTGATGGCTAGAAAGTTAGCTCCCTCTCCTGGATTAGACCAGAAAGTCAACGTACATCCCACTGATCTAACCCGGGGCTCAGGCATTCTTCAGCACTTTTATTCTTTTTCTCACAAGTCCTAGAACCTCAGACAAGGGAAATCTATCCTTCCTGAAGAACTGAGGTGTGCAGAGACACAGTATATCACCTAAGCAATGACAACAATCTCACTGCCAAATTTACTGTGACCTCTGTTAAATTGCTGTACAACTGTAGGATGCAGAATACACTTCACAGAGCCAAACAGTGTGACCTGCAGTCACAAAGTGCCAGAATCCACTAAAATGTCATTGCAATCCAGACCTCTCTCATGGCTTTGACACTGTCCCTCAGCCCTTCTGCAAGCAAAAGGACCATTGCTGTGAGTAGGCATTAGGCCTGGACAGAGGGCACATAAGGACAGCAGGACTTACTGCTTGAGCTGAGAATTTGAGAACTAAGGCTGAGGTGGAGACAGAGAGCAGATCATAAGAAGAAGTTTTACTTGGGTTTCAAGTGTTTTTACTAAGTGTCTTTGCAAAGAGGTTGAAATATAGCACAGTTTTCACAGAGCTTCCAGACCACATGGGAAGACAAAGCATTTCTATTTAGAGAATTACAGCTTCAGTTTGCAGATCACAGAAGCTTAGAAAGCTGAGATGAAACTAGGAAAACAACAAAAATGTAGGTGTTCATAGCTCACTTACCAGTTGGGATCTGATCAGATTCGGATAAAATCAATGGCAAAGTAACTAAGAAGTTCTCTTTGTTTTAAAGGTAGGGCTTAGGATAGCTATGTGAAACTGCACATACAAAGTTTAAATAAAGTTGTTTTCCTGTCTAACTGTAGACTTTATTAACTGCTAAATACAATCCTTTAAGATTATACAGGATCTTTCATCTAAAAAACTGAAATTTCTTCACACTTTGAACAGTACCCTTCGGAAATAAGCATGCACTACTTAGAGAAAATAAGGCAGAAAACCAAAAAGCAAAATGACATGCACACAGGACAAGTGACTTGTCCAAACAGGAAACCATTAGGATTAAAACACAGACTTTTCAACTCTTCAGTCTCTGCTTTCACTACAAAAGGAGCCATTCTAAAATGGAGACATTAAAAAAAAACAGTGACAAGAAAGAGAGATATCTACAGACAATTCAACCTCCTCTAAGTTGGAATCACCTCCTGCAAGAGGCTCTTTCTTTCTACTGAGGAGTCAACTGCCATCCAGGTCAGACACTCCAGTTCGGTATTCAGAGCCTTTTAAGAGCAGTATTGCCAAGGAGTTTTAGAGCAAGCATGGGAATTCATGCCATAATAGGAGAGATTATCCACTACTGTATCTCACTAGCTGGGTAAGACAAACAATCCTATTATCCAAACTCAAAAGCTTTGGACTTTATATTACTACTATAAGAAGATAACCATGTTGTAGATATTCACAGAGTTGTCTCCGGGGGTGTTGGTGCCGTACAAACACTGAGCAAGCAAAGGTTACTCCAGTCCGATTGCTCAGACAGGACAAGCTCCTTAAAAAACTGTGAACCTCTCTGTTGCTGAGCTTGGATCCTCCTGAACATCTGCCTCAAAAAGCCACTATTCAGTCACAGACTTTGGGGCCAGTTTGATTAAACTTGATTACTTTGAGGTTTCAGTGGGCGTGAGAGTCCCTTACTGATTGGCAGCGTTTCCCAACGTGGGTGATGTGCAAGTGGGATGGGCAGTGTTGTGGACAATGCCTGCATTGCCCTGCTCTCCAGATCCGTCAGTCTGGGAGACATTCAGAAGACCAAGACATATCAAATCAGTTTCAGGAAAAGTAAATTAAAATCCTATTTTAAATCAGGGTATCCAGCCAAAGTATCTGCAAAATTATATCTTCCTTTTTTTTTTTTTTTTTTTTTTAAAAAAAAAAGCTGCTTCTACAATAAGCATACAACAACATAAAGTCCAACTAACAATAAAATATACAACACATTTCAGACATTATTTTCAGGATACCATATTGAAAAATACTCATAAAATAAAATATGATACCCTAATGCCACACAAATTAGTAGTTAGGTTAGGGGTAGTCGGCTAATAGCAGCATTAGATAAGTTATAAGAATGTGCTCTCTTTGAAATAGCAAAACATCCCACACAAAACAGCCACCTCACCCAGGAAAAGCTGCAGAATTTTCTGTCTCCTGAGAAGACCAACAACTGTTGATTTTCACTCCTGGGATCTAGATTAAGTTTGGAAGTAGCAGGAGACCAACTCAGTCACTAGAACGTTTGGCACCTTTCAACTCAAGTCGCACAGGACTCGTTAGCTTTGATAAACACCAGGGAGGAAAAGGGACAGCAGGAGCTAGCAGCAGCCCCAACAGTTACATAGGAATTCAGTCAAGAAAGGAAGAATAATGCCTGGATAATGGAGCATGGAGATACAGAGAAGATACACACACACTGGAAACTTTCAAAGGATCCTGCAAACAGCCTTTTGCATTAAAAATCTTGAATAACATCTGTGACATGTATGTGTGTCCCTAGAGATACATATTTTGAGGCAAGAGAATTCAAGTTGTTCTAAACTGTGTTTTCCTGGCTCTCTGCACAACTAGTATCTGTAAAGGAATCTCAGGAATAATAGAGCATGAAGCATAGAACCTCTCCCAGGACTCAAGCTAATGACATCATTTTTATGTCAGGATGAATCTAAGTTGCCAGAAATTATTTTAGCTCCATCAACTTCTACAGAACTCATCGAGAACTAAATATTCCCAAATCTTAGTTTTGTAAAAGCTGTTCCTTAAATTTGGCCCTATTTATGTCACAATCCTGCACAATCTGGCATCATTTAAACACAGATAGTTTGTGCTGAGTGCACAGTAGTAAGCAATAATACAACTGGTCTTTTATTCTGAGTATTGGGTATAAGAATTTACAAGCTTGTATAATGTTCCAGGGTTGTAATATTACACATCTTGGAGATTTACTGTAATTCCTAGTGATATGAACAAAAAAAAATATTTTTGAATGAAATGTTGCAAGTTAGTGAAGACTTTTATTCTCTGCTGCATAATCTGGTTCACGTTTGCCCTCAACATCAATATTAGCTATGACAGCTATATTAAGAAACGCCTACAAAAAGTAGTAGCTTTACAAACTCTCAAGTTCCTGCAGTGACTGTTGAACTCTTTCTAGTCAAATAACATAACTTAAAATAAATGCAAATGGTTTATTTTTCACTCATGAAATGTGTATTTTTATGCTTGGCTTTTGCAATTTTATTTTTTTTTTTAAAAGAAGGAAGTCATGTCCAGTATATCAAGTGTTTACCATTAACTCCCCCTGATAGGTTCATTGCCAATATTTTTGTTACTAGTCCCCATGGAAACCAATACAATAGCTTTCAAATCTGTTTCTTAGAAAGAACTATTCCAGTCCCATCTTTCAGTCTCTGTAGATTTTCAGTAATTGCTGAGATGTTCTGATGTTCAATGATGCTATCCAAATAGGTGTCAAATTTGATAACAGTGTTAAAATAATACTTTTAAAATACTATATGCATACTAGTAATAACTTGTCAAAAAATGACAAAAATTATAATTTAAATATAGTATTTTACTTAAAGTCACAACAGAATTATTTACAATTTAAATACTTAAAGCCAGCCAATCACTTTGGTTTTCTCAGCTTTTCCATTGCTTAATTTCTGAGCTCTCCTACTGCCTTTTGATGCTACATCTCTGCAGTCATGGCATAATGCAAAAAGAAAACAGAAAGTGAGAGATTTCAAAGTTCCTATTTTAAAAGACCAGTCTTCACAGGAAGAAATTTTAACTTTTAATCCATTTCAACTAATTTGCAAATATATTTTTTAAAAAGCAGCAGAGGCATACATACACACATGCAAAGATCTTGATGGATAGGTCACAGTCTGGATTTCTTGTAATTGGCATCCACGCAGATAGCTGGCACGTGCAATGAGGTGCAAGTAAAGCATGCTGCATGGGGGGCTATTTAAAAGCTAACAGCTATAGAAGCAGCTATAAAACCTGATTTTTTTCAAAATAATGAAAAGGTAGATGAACAAATACTAAAGAATCTTTCTAATTTACTTGATAATTTGATTAAAACCTGAAAAAATCTCAAAAATTGTCTTTTAAGAATGTAAGTCCTCAATAAGGAATGAGAAGTCTAAGTAACTGCTTTTTAACAAATTATTCCTGCCATGATCCAATTGTGAAAATAGCTCTGACTTTCAGTGAAAAACAGTGAATCATTAAGCTAAAGCTAGAATATTAATGACAGCCAGTAATCACTTTGGAGCTTTATGCATTTGGCCTGTTTGGGTACAAGTCTAGTTTTTCTGGTCTTTTTGATGGGAAGCAGGTTCCCCTAACGTCATCCTGAGCACTACAGTGACAGTCCATCCTGCCACTCTTCCCATGTTCTCACTGTGCTGAGAGAAAGCCAAATGTGCCTGCCCTATTGTGGAAGCACGTAAGAGAGGGAGAGGACACATCTAGGGACAGGATCAAGGTCTGTGGCCATTCTCACCTCACAAAATGGTTGTGGAAAAGTCAAAGGACTATCCAGTGACTCAGGAAACTGCACTACGTCATTAATCCTAGGCTCTATTTATGAGACCTGTGCAAAATAACAGCCATTATTATGAGCTTATGCCCTCTCAGCTACGGAAGAGTGGCTTAACTCCTACTGAAATGAGTGCGCAAAACATGGGAGATGATCGAGAGTGTCTATACAAGAAGAGAGTCACTTACTCGGAGGAAGTCCAAGAGGTATTTTGTCCTGTTTGGAGACAACCACCATTGCTGAAGTAACTCAGCTGCTCCTCAGGATTCCTTGTCAGACTCTCACCACTCCTGGCAAACAGGACATGCAGTACGTGTTTCTGCTCCCTGTTGTTTGTCAGTACTGCACCAATCCCAGCAGGAGCTGAGCAAGCACTTCATTCAAAGTACATATCAGCGCCCCATAGAGTGAACAGGATTTTTACTTTTTATTTCAACAAAGGCAGATCACAATGTATGTGACTGCATTTCCTTCCAAACTATACACATTGAATCCTAAATGGTCAATTAATGTTACTTAAAAGTTGATATAACATCTCAGTTACTTTGTATAGGTCAGATGTTTTTAATTTTTTTTTTCTCATTTTCTTCAGTATTATGAAACTGGACAGAAGTTCCTCTTTTATGGAGGGTATATCTTATACAGAAAGTGCTGCTTTCATTACATCTTGAACTCTCTTTTTGTGACCTGTCTCCTTAGGTTAAAAGGGGAAGGGTTGGCCGGCAGTTGCTTTTATGAAGGACTGAAGAGCTGACTTATAAAGGCCACAACGTCCCTCTGTTCACAGTGGCAGTGTTCAATTTAGCTAGCTTATAGGTTATTTCAGTTAAACATTCACATCCTTCACAGTGTGAATTTCTGAACTATGAATAGTATCCCTGCTGTTGTTGATACACCCTTTCAGAATCTGTGGTGCATCAGTAAATGTGGTTTTTCTGATCAAGCATCCTTGAATAACATCAGAATATTTGTATAAAGAACATGGCAGGAAGGAGAGCTAAAAGCTGAAACCTAAAATGAATTTGAAGAGATAATTATAATTAAAGAATTTGTGTTTTATTACTGGGCTCTACATTTGGGAGTGTCCTATTGCACTCTCATATTAACATAATCTTGGCAATCTGAGAACGACTGGGCAAAAAAACCTATCATTCTGCACAGATGTGAATCAGCAGAATTGTGTTTTCTCAACTGGGAAGTGGTTTAAACTTCCTCTTTCAACTCCTATTGTTTTTAGAAAATTGTCTTGTGATTGTTCTTCAGCTACACAAACTAAGCCACTCCCTGGATAGGCCCAGGATATGCTTTGATTTCATAAACAATTTGAAACAAAAACCAAGGAACCTAGCAGTACGATTAGATGCGTACCAGGAGATATGACACCATCTCCCTGGCATGAAGTGGGTTTTTCCATTCCAAGCAGTGCTGAATTTTGATTAAATGCAGATAGCCAGGACATAATCTCCTGGCTTAAAAAGAAAGATGCTCGTCCTCTGTTCTTCCCTTGGCAGCACATACTTAGTGCAAAATGGGACTAAGCCACTTCCTGCTACCTCCCCTGCAAATCCATGGCAGTGAACAGAGTAACAGAACACAAGTTCTGAGTCTCTGCAGATTCTGGGCCTCAGTGTGCCTTAGATCCATATACACTGACAGCTGCAGGAGCTCAAAATCTGGGTGTAACACAAAGTCTTAAAAAGAGCTCCCTCACCTTGATGCACCTTTTGCCCACACTGCAACTCCTGCTCTGAAGTATCACATGCATCGGTTGACTTCCAACTGCAGCAAGGCCTATGGTGCAGCTGTTGAAATGCCCACCACCACCATCCCCATTTTCTTCCACCTGCAAGTGGAACTAACAGAGAATGAGGAAAAAAAAGATAGTGGAAAGAGACTCTCATATGGTTTGCAGCCAGCACTGGCTTACAGAAACACCCTGCCTGAAATTTGTTTGCCTTTATCACAATTAAATGGATTTCTTCATTTACTTGTAGAGAATTGTTATGTTTTCATTTTCCTTTAGTGGTAGAATTGAGATGGTAAAAAAGTTTTTTTAAAAAAAGAAAGATGAGCACCTAGCTAATATCTGTGTCTTTGCCATGCCTGGTAAGTCTGTCCATGCATCCAACTCTTAATGGTCATCAGATTATAACAGGATATTACAAACGTCCCAGTTAACATACCAATTAACTCTGGTTAACTCCATGAGTGCTAACCAGATAAAGCCCATTAAAATGACACTTGTCTCACTTGGGGTCACTAGTATGTGAAAAATGCCCAATTATGGTTTTCAATTTATATAGATATATCTATCAGAACTCAGAGGTGACTGAGTTTTGAAGGAGAGGGATAGAGATTGCAGTGGGCAGCATCAGTTCTGCAGGAGAGCTCCCAAGGGGGGAACGGTGGAAGCTGCTGAGCTGCAAACAGCTGGAGGGAGGGGAGCTGTGGGGAACACCTGTGTCTGCCTGTGCCTTCTCCTGCAATTCCCCCTCATCCCTCAGCATCCGCTTCTGGCCACTGACAGACACAGCACAGGGCAGAGGGAGCTGAGGAAAGGGGCTGAGGCAGAATCTTCAAGGACAGCAATAGTCACTAAAGAACATACAAGTTACTCCTGGGTTTTTTTGTTCCTGTTGAATTGAAAACTACTAACATTGTGAATTTGATCAGAGAGATTTATGATTTTCAAACTGGGAAAAAAGCTCAAACTGAAACTATAAAAATTTCCCCTATTCTAAATTATTTGAACGCACTAAGGGAGAAGTCATTTCATGGCTATTATCATCAGAGTAGTCAGCTGCATAGCATTCACATTTCATTGTAGAAACAAGCAGATAAACAATCTCCCTCCATTGTTTGTAGTAATCACAGAGTGCTAAATAATTTCATGTCATTATTTTAGTTGTGCAACAAATAAGGGAAATAGTAAATTAAATCTAAAGCTCCTTCTGTGTGTTTTGTTCTTGTATTTAAATTCTGTCCTCTTTTTGCATGTTTAAGACAAATCTATGATTTATGCATGTTGTACGTGAAAAGAGGACAGGCATACTTTTGCCAGAACAAGAGTGCATCCCAGATCTGCTTTCTCCAGAAATTGTGCTCATTTATGTATTAGTTTTAAGATTCCATTCCTCTCAATGCCACATAGAAGTGACTCTGTGTAAAAATGTGTTGAATCTAATGGTATTCTAACCAGTAAAACTTAAACTTTCAAATCTGTAAGACTGAGAAAGCCTGGACAGTTAACACCAAGAAAAAAAGGAAGTCTGTATTATTCAGTAAAATTCTCAACTCAAACTTAGTAATCTCCTTTAAAATAGATTCGTGGGTGGTGTACCTAGAAAGCTGAGAAAGTCAAAAATTCTTAATTCTACTCATTCATGTTTGTATTCTGATAGTGCATATTATGAAATAGACCTTATTCTTTTGGGCTCTGTTCAAAAGAAAAGAAAAATAACCCCATCTTACAGGAGTTAATGAAACAGAATAATTCTAGCAGACAACCTCTGCTTGTTCACCTTTCACATCTACAACATACTCTGTAGATGGGAGGGTACCACTGCAAGATCAGTTTATACATCAGTAGCAAGGTATTTGCTCTTCTTGCTTGGTACAACGTGGTATTGATCCCTTACTGCTGGCACAGATTAAAGGAGAACACTTTCAAACAGGTCCTTTGCTTTTGTTTTGTTTTCCAAAACCACATAGTAACCATGAGCTTAAAATAGATACCTTTTACCCTTGATCTCCAAAGCCCAAATCTAGAACCAAATTTAAACATTTTAAAGACAGTTCAGAAAATAATTGTAAAGTCTCAGATCATTTTTATGCCAACTTTGTATTGCCTAAGTAACTGGTGGGAAGTATCTCATCATTCATGAGTGCAGCACCTGAACACACTGAAATACAGAGTGACTGCCAAGTTGCACGTTTCGCAGTGTGTGTAGGGAATGAACAGCATAAAGAGGGAATGTATCTTTAAAAACCACTTTAGCTTCAATACGTGCATCCTTCATTCACTGCAATGTAACAAAATGCTCTGGTGTACACCAGCATTACCTTAGATAACCCAGGGGCTGCAGCAGCTCAGCACCAGAGTGAGCTCAGACAACACTGTTACCCATTTCCTTGCTCAAACCAAACCTAAGAATTAGTTACTTTGGGGGAACGCATTCATACCTGTTGCTTTGAGGGCACCGGGATCACTTTTCACTATGATACACATGAAGCACTAGGTCTGGGCAACCTGAACACCCAGCGCTGAATGGGAAGATGACCTTGTGGTACCATTGTTTGTTCTTACTATCATACTGAAATCATTTGACAGTATTCCCCATGAACCCCTCTGGAGAGGACAATGGAAGGAATTAGATGTCAAGCTGCATCTTCCCCAGAGAATCCATATCTAAGTACAACACCAAGGAGCCACTGAGGGTACTGTTACTACACTTTCATCACAGACCCAGGCAGATGTGACGTTAGCTAAATGCTAACAAAAGAAGGGGTGGACAGGCAACTCAAAAGAGCACACAAATGGGGAAGAATGTAGCCAGGAAAAGGGAATATAAAGAGGAGGAAGAAAGAATGGAGAGACTTGCTAAAGAAACAAGAATGCCACAAAGAGGCAAGGTCAGCAGTAGAGTGGAGGAGGGTGAATTTACTGGGAAATGCTGCTCTAGTCATCCCGAAACTGTTAAGTGGTCAACTGGTTTCATCTGGAGAGAATTAGCAGAGGCAGAGAGGGAGCAGATTCACAAAAGTGCCTGAGGAAGTGGTAGTGTCAACCCCCTATAGCCAAAAGCTTGGCTGTCAGCACACTCACTCAGGTTGTGTGGGATCAGTTGTCTTTTCTTGCTGATGGCATCTAAATCAACTTTTCTGGAAGTGCCTTGCCCTAGAGCATTCAGAGGGGTGTACTGAGCAGGGAGGGAGCGATGGAGCAGTCTCTCATGTTAATGCTATTTCATTCTGTATGAAATACTTTTATTCAGAATGTTGAAGGATGAGGGAGCAAGGAGAAAATTGCTCCATTACCTGCTTGTTGACAAGATGGGTGAAACAGCTGAAGCTGCTGAATAGTGGGTATTTAAAAATTTCTGCAAAGTGGAACAGTCACCAAAGGACAGATTGACAACAATTAAGGGAGCCCAGACTACATCCCAGTGAGGGCAGCTGTGTGTACTCTTAGATGATGTTGCTTCCAATTATCTCAGGCAGAATGGGAATGGAACATCTGTAATCCAGAGCAACTTCTTCAATTGCTGGGCAACTGGATTTAAAAAGTTCACAAAAAAAGAGAAAGAAATCTCTTTGGAACAAAAGGAGGATTTCACCTGACAAACAGCAACAATTTGTGTGGTTTTCAATTTGGTAAATAAAAACTGTAATTTAATGGTTTGCAGAATTTTAAAAATTATTATTATTTTTGTTGTTGTTTTTTTGCTTGATGACCAAGCCAAAAAGTTATTTCTTGTACAGATCCAAAAAAAGAGACAGGAACAGAAACAATGGTCTTTTGGCTGTGAGACACAGGAAGTTTCAGGAGAATTTGGGCATCAGCAGTGGGGAAGCTGCAAAGAGCAGTCAAATTCAAAGGCAAGAAAGCTGAAAAAGGAAAAACAAGATACAAAGAGGAAGAGCTAACCCCACCCTATTCTTTCTGGCACCACAGACATCCAGAGTACATGACACATTATTTCTTCCACTGTATTACAGGAGTAGGAGGACTTGATTTCTACCACGCCTCCTTCTTATCTACCATCTTCCACCTACATTGAAGATTCAGGATTGTAAGAATTCAGATTTTCTCTCTTGCTAACATTCTCTTGTCCCTCCCTCATTTCATTCTGAATATGCTGAGGTTACCAGGGTTTTCTTTGATCCTGAACCAGATTTGAAGATATCTGCACAAGCCCTGTTAAGCAGGTTCTTCAGCACTGCCCAATTATTCCCTCACAGCTGTGTATGAAGATATGTAGTTCTCTTTTACAAAATAAACCAAAACTTGTTAGGCAGATGCAAGCATGATTTCATTCATCCATTCATCTCATTCTTCATCCACATGAAAGTTCAAAATTTAAGTTCAAAGTCTAAGTAACTGTAATAGTAAAACTATTCAGAGACTTTGCAGTGAAGTATCACTCAGAAAAGACTTCAGCTGGTTAACTTCAGGATCTTTACATTTTTTGCCCACTTTTTCAGTTCCTAATGTGGATAAAAACAATACATCTAATATCCTAATCCACACTGACTTACAAGAGTTCTTTTGATTTTTTTATACACTTCAGTGAGGAATGGTTTGAGCCCTTTGCAGTACATTATATTCATGTTACTTCTGTGGTGACCCATGGGAAGTACAAACTTACGAAACACAAGGTTTGTGTTGAGTTTTCATGATAGGTTAATTAAGCCAAAAGTCATTGTGATTCATTAAATCATTTTTATGCCTGTCAATAGGATTGCCTATCCTGTGATAATTGCACAGTTATGGTTATGAATATCATAATTAACCTGCATCTTAAAAAAAAAAAAAGATAAACCAGTCAGCCCAAAAGACAGATTCCTGTGGTGCACAGCATTATGCACAATTACTACACATTAACACAATCTTAATTATTAATCTTTTGTATTTGCATAGTACTTTTCATCCAAAAGCACTTTGAAAGCTGTATACTAAGAACACCAAAGAAATGCCGGAAGCTCTAGAATCCTGGGGCAAGAACTGCCTGTCCCAGGAAGCACTCAGCAGCTGGGGATAAAAGCTCTTGGCCACTCACACCAAGGCAAACCCTGCCACAGAGAGAAAGTACCACAGGACTTTTGGGAGAGGAGCTCTACTTCAACATTGAGCAGGCTGAAACTTTTGCATTTGTCTTACTTGGAAAAATGTAATCTTGAGTTGTCTTAAAAATATTTTAATACAGAGTGCCAGATGTCACATTTCATGCTTCAGTTCTGTTTAAGACCACACAGACTTCTAAACTAAATGAGTTGCACACCTTTCCCAGTCTTTGCCTTGTCACTTCCATGCTGCCCCCTTATGCTAAGAACAGCTTCATTTTCCTCTCTTCCCGCTTATCTGTGCTGTTCTGCCATCTTCTGCTCATTCAAATCCCTCCTCACAAAGCCTTGAGCAATACAACTGAAAGAGGAAGTTAATTTTAAAAACAATAGTTAAAATATGTATGGCTCACTATCTAATTATGAACAAGATTTCTCTCACTTATCCAGATAATAAACTTGGTAGAACAAGTATTGTTCCTTTTTTTTTTTTTTTTTTCTTTTTTCCCCTCCACTGTTATGGGCCAAGGAGTTTGTCATCGTCCAATATATGCATTGTTAGGCTTACATAAGAGCTAAAACATACTGATCTACATGGTATTCAGAAAACATCAGCTATTAGACAATTAAATCAAAGTAACCTTAAAGCATTCAACTTGACAGGAACTCTCCAGTCATTTATAAAACACAACATTCAACTCTCCATTGTCATAACTTCTTTAAAATACCACAGCAGATACCACAAGACTAGAATAATCCTAATTTTAATACAGACATATAGCTAAATCAGAAAACAGCTCCTGCTCACACAGACACTGTGATGTGTTACATCACATCTGTACACCAATGTATCCCTGAATCAGGGATGTTACACCCTGTGGGCGTTCACCCCCTTTCAGGGGGTCAGCAGAAAAGCTTCTGCCCCAAACAACTCCCACTTTCACACCATAGCCATGACATGGTTGTATCACCAGACAATAGCATAAATATATAAATATATAAATAAATACATAAATAAATATTGTCAGTGCTGTCTCTTCACTCCTGTTTACATTTTAATGAACTCCCCTAGTAATAACTTCCAGTTTCCTCCATTTCCAGAAAGCCAACACTCCATAAATATTGAGTTGTACAATTATCTGCTGATGTACCAGTTTTCTATAAACAGAGAAAACCCAAACTTATCACTGGACCTAGCTGTTGAAAAAGGTTAGTATAACTAAATAACCAAACAGGAATGTTGTTTACTTGTTAATGTTCTACTAATGAAAAAAAGCTGTTACAGCTTTGATTAATCTAGTCCATACTGGACAATGCTGGCATAACTTTCCTTGAAGACTAAGTATTTATTTCCTTTTCATTCTACACTTTGATACAACATATCTGGAATCTAGCCCAGGTTTCATAACTGCTACTATCTCCACATTAACAGCCTGTACAAGATTAGAAATAGCTTTTGAAGATATATGCAAGGGTGAGGCAATCCAAGAATTTTCTCCATTTCCACAGGTTGAGCTTTTACATCTGTCTGTGTAACAGCTTCTAAGGAATTAAAGGTGTTTGTAGGCATGATCAAATTCATCAATTGCAACTAATTAATTATGCCATTTTAAAATATTTTAGCACCACATTGTATTTTCTCTTCTCTATGTTTATAATACCTGGTGTAGACCCAGTAATTACCAGATACTATGGGATGGTGACTGGTTTATCAGCATAAGCTTGGGAGAGCCACGCAGTCTCATAAACGGTGAAGAGTGAGTAATAGTAGGTGCCAGTGAAAATCTTTGTACTACTCCCCTCCACCTTGTATTCTAATGATACTCTGTATAGAAGTCTATATTCTATATGGATCCCTCTTATTGATTTATACCCAAGGCACAGGCATAGCTTGTCCAAACCTTGTAGGTTAGGTAAGTAGCCTTCTCCTATGGAAGAGCAATGTATTAAAAAAATGGCCACAGTAATTTGCAAACAAAAAAGTATTACTTGTAAAGAAAGTACTTTTAAAAGTATTTAAAAGTACTTTCTTTACAAGTAGTATTTTTTTTCAGTGTAGTGCAGGGTATTAATGGCCTGACACATATGAGACAAAATCATCATAATGTATGCTCGTCATTTCTAGGAACACAGAGCATACTAAGTAGCATAGTATTCATGCCTCAGACAGGTCTTATTTGCAAGATGGTATATTCTATTTTTCCATTTCACTTCCTCAAGACACAGAATAGCTACTCTAAAAATCTTGTGTCTGGAAGTCCCAAAAGGCCCAGCCATGTGGTACTGGGTTAATAACCAAAGAAGTACAATTAGGAGTTCATCAGTTTGCAACAACAGAGATTAGGACCAATGGAACAATTCTGAAGCAATGACACAATGCCAAAATTAAAAAGGCAACTGTACTTCCAGAATGGATCAGAAAAGGTTCTTCCAACAGTCAGTAAAACATCAGTGCCATGAAAAAAACTCTAAAGTTCCCAGTCCTTGTTCAGTATGTCATTTGAAACTGGGATGCCTATGCAGAGAATGTCACAAGGATGAATGGGGCAAAGAGAAAGCCTCACAGAAAGGAAACCAAAGTAGCTGGATTGGTTGACAAAAGCTAAGAGGGAACAAAATCATTGTTTATGAGTACAGCCACAGGAGTAAGCACTAAAGAAGGAAAACCCACTTAAGCACATAAACGGTGTTTGTTCATTGACAAATGAACGTAAACTGGCCTGGAATAATGTCAGCTGATACTTGAAAGACCATTTCTAATTATCAGAGCAATCAGACTTTGGAAAAGCCTTTGAATCAGAGCAGGCAAAGAAGGTAACTGATTTGATGACCTACAGTACCTCTATAAAGAGGAACATACACTGAGGGGGCTGTGTAAAAGGGTCTCAGTGGTCCTAAAGGTTCATCAGTCTCGAGTATGCACACATGACACGTAATGAAGGACACGTTTATCAAAGGAAGTAAGGATCAGGCACTAATCACTCCTCAGTTAGAGTAAGCTCTCTTTGGTGGGCCAAAGAGTGGACAGGAACAGGTAAGGAACACCAGGCAATGGAAGCCCACCCTCAGTGCAGAAGGGATTTAAGAGAACCCAGAGCAGGCAAATCTGCTGCAGCTCCCATACATCACATCTGGTGCTGACGTCGTGTGCGTAGCAGGCACGCAGGCTCCTCTCACAGCAGCCCATTTAGACAGCTTCAGAGTGGCATTTCTGCAGCACTGAATCAGTGTTCTTTCTTTCAGTGGAGCTTTAATCTTAATCAAACTTAAAAAATAAGAAACAACTTTATTCCATATCTTCTTTCAAGAAACAAGTTTTTGCAACATTATAAAAGTCTTTATCAAAATGTAAGGTTTTTTTAAATACCATTAACACTAAAGGATTTTTCCTTTTGCTATGTTTTTTTAAATTTAACTAAAATATGTTTCTTTCAAATAATACAAATTAATTACACTTCATTAAGCTTTCCTCTTTTCAGCTCAAACTACACTAGCTAGTACTACAATTATTTAGCATAAGAGCTATTTTTAAGATACATACATAGTGTAAACTATAAAAATCAACCCATGCTGAACAAATAATTCAGCCACTATTGATTTTAGTGTGTATCCATAATGCAATATGTCTGTGACAGAACTCAGGAGTAGCTCTTTACTCATCTGTTTATTGAAAATGTATATTTACTGTGAACTCCTAATTTAATACTAATGTAATACTAATTTATCAAAAGACAAAAAATAAAACCATACCTTTTCTGTCAATGGTCAGCAATTTGCATAGTCAAAGGCAATGAGATGGCCATTCTTACAGAAAATCTAGTTTATAGATCTCCTCTTATAAAAATATCACCATTAAAACTTCTCTTTTTAACTCTAAATAAATGTAGAAGTCAAATGACCCAATACAGTAATAATAAATCATTCAAGAAAAAAAATGCTGTGAAAATTTAAGACTTTTACACCCATTGCTTCCACGGTCACTGTGGCACTCATTACTACAAGGAAATTTTTTCAATGCAGGTTTGTGTTGGGCAAAAACACTAGAAAATGAAGCTATTATTCAAAAGAGAGGCTTACTGATATACAGCATCTTCAATTAATATTTTGCAATTGTCACGAACTCCAGAAGGACAAAATGAGTAACACGTGACAAGGACTGTTAGACACAGACGAGAAAGCCTGGGGAAGAGCAGGCTGAAGGGGGGCTGAACTGTGCTCTGCTGTTGCGAAGTCAGCAATCAGCAGGGTGAGAAGTGAGAAGGAGCATTATGCACAGAAGAAAAGTTACTTCCTCCCCCTGGGCTACTGGTAGCCTAGGCTAGAGCTCTCTGCTCCGATGTGGAACAAGGCGGGAATTCAGCAACCGTAACGCTCAGGAAGCTAGAGATCGTGATTTGTGCAGACAAAAGGAAAGAGCTAAAGCTGTCTCCAAACAAGAGAAAATCACGTACTAGGTGAGGAGTTTTGGGGTATGTAAAAGGTTTTGGCTTGGACAAGAATCAAGCAATGCTGCAGCTCACTGCTAGTGCTCTCTAACACAGAGTAGCAGGGAATGGCGTGACCTGGGGGCACTGGAGCTCCTTTGAGACCATCTACAGAATTCTCTGTCTGAAAGTTTTAGGCAAGTCTGATTCTAAATTGGAGGAAGAAGAACAACAAAAGGACATTTCTAGCCCAATTTTTTTGTTTGTTTTTAATTAATGATCTTAGTGCACACAGGTTTTCTATTTTTACAGTTCAAACCACAGAAATAAGTAAGATAGAAAGGGAAGCAATTCCCTACTTTCAGCTTCCGGTGACACCAGACAAAACAAGTAGCAGTGTTTGCTTCATAGCCCTGAAAACACCAAGCCATACTCTAGGTTTGGTTTCTGCCAAAGTCCATTTCAGAAAAGCTATGAGACTACTGGGAACATAGACTGGGCTTTTCTATCCATAATCTAGTTTCCTGAAAAGCCAAAAAACACACTGAACTGAGCTACTGAGAGGTTTTCCAGTATGGAGATCAAGGGTCATGGGAATGGGCCATATTTCAGTGAATATGCTCCCTGTTCTTTGCAATGAGATCCCATCTCATATGCACAAAGTAGATTATTACCCCCTGGATGACCAGTTGCATTCACATGTGGACCTGCTTGAAAAATTGGAAAATTTGCTTCTTATATTTTAACTGGATATTACAATAGAACTACAGACAAACATACAACAGGACACAAAGGAAGCAGAAGTTTTAGACAGGCAAAATACAGGCCACACATTTTTAATAGTGCAGGTGATTAACCAAGTTGTTAGGGATGTGGTACTCAAGTCTTTAAATCAAGGTCAGATGTCTTGGCACCTAACCAGAAGATACTGGTTTCCTGCAGGTATCGTTTGATGAAAGTCTGTGGCCTTTGCCATACAGGTCAGAGCATTCCCTGCCAGCCCAAAGAACGTGATTAATAAGAGCAGTGACACAGTAGGTGAAGGATGGAACAAAGAAGGCCACAGGCAAAAGCAACAATTAATAAATAATAGTCTGCAACACTCTAATATAAGACTTCACATGTCCAATGTGATAACTAATTAATCATAGCAACAACTCTGTACTCTACGCTGCCTTTCATCCAGCACCTCAAAGTGCTTTACAAATGTTAATTAATATGTAGGCTGTACTTTGAGGAAAGATATTATGGCATTGGCCCCAGTCAATGTTAATTTGTTCTTCAACAGCATGGCTTGTGAAATCTGGTCGACTTTCCCAATGAAACATAAAATGTGCAAATCTTCCTGGCAACAAATCTGAAAATGTGTTTCTCCATTCAAATATAAGCTATTCCATTGTATTGCTGACAATATGGCATGTTCCATCCCTTCACATTGTACTCCAGTGTAACCTCACATAACACAGCATGGTTTAAATGTAAGAGGAGATTAACTTTTCACAAGAAAATTGGATAACTGGTATTTTAATCTGAACATCTGGCACATTTTTAGCTAAACTTTTTCTTTAAAAAATCTATTTTTCTGCTGTGCATTCACATACTACAAGCATTTGATTAACTTTAGCTCTACAGCTAAGGCAGAAAGCTAATTTCTTTGCTTCAATGACCAGACTGGGGCTACCCAACACGACTGGATGTCTGCATATTTTATAATTATTCCAATTCCTCTATTTAGCACTGTAAATTTACATGACATTTTGTATACATTCAACCAATTCCTACTCATAAAATCAATCTCCTGGCTTCAAAGGAGTGTATGCATTAATGAGACATACAGGATTTATCCAACATCCTCATTAAAAAATCATAATAGATTGCTCTTTAAATTCTTTGAGTGTGTTCGTACTGTGCACACATCCCTGACTGCAGAGTTGCTGAAGCAAAACTTTTGGGGCCCCTACGATCAGAGCTTGAAAAGGTCAGCTAGTTCCCCTCTGTTACACAGGTTAAGTAGAAAATGGTTAATAGTTGGAAAGCTATTACCACTGTTGCAACTTCTCTTTTCTTGTCTTCTTGAAATCTCATAGTAGCACACCCAGACAACCTTAAATTTACACTGTTAGAAAGCTCTATTTATGCTCCAGAATAATGAAACAGGGAAACCTTCTTATGTGATTCAGGTTTTGTATAAAAAACATCTTTGCAAACATATATTTTAAATACATATGCACACACACACACACCTACCTTTAAGTTGTTGGAAGGGAATGCTAAGGAGAAGCAGTACCAAGCTAATCTAACCACTGAAGCGTTAACATCATGGAAAGAGCTGCCTAATATTCTGCCATAAACATTTACTATTTATTTGGAGAACCACTTCCCATCTTCATGTCCCAGAAAAATACTAGCAGTGCAGTACAGAAACAGAACTAGTAATTCCTAACTTTTTAAATTAAAAGAGTTCACAGCAGAACCAAGTTTCACCTTAAGGGTTGGTGAAGGGAAGGGGAAAAAAAAAGGAGACGAGAGTACAAGAACTATCATTGAACAGGTGTCTGCATAACAACAACATGAGTAGAACTAATAAGCTTAATTTCAGTGAGCTTTGAAGTCAGGTGCAGGCTATTAAGAGAAACAGTGGGTTAGCATTCCTCGGAGCAGGTTTACTAATAGTATTACACAAATAAGAAGTAATTTCTTTACAACTTGAATGGTCATAGCTTGCTAGGGCTTACAGCTTTCTTTTATCAATAAAGTGATTTAGACAATCCAAATGGCAATGGAAACTGACACACTTTGTGTGTGGCTCTGTGTGTGTGTGTGTATGCATGTGTAGCAACTGCTTGTAAATTACACAAAGCATCTATCTGTGTTATGTTCACCCTAATTGGTTTAGAACTTCAGAAACTGAAAAAAGATTAAAAACCTCTGCCTAGTGACCAGTATCATGTTTCAATAAATCTGAAGTGTTCAAGGGGTACACTCAGTAATAAGGAACAGAAGAGCTGAAGAGTCAAACTGTTGCTTGGATCATGAAGCAAGCAGCCTTCTGCTGCTCTTTAATCAAGATGTATTTCAACTTCTCATCCTTTCTCCCATCCAGGGACCTGACAAGCAACTCCCTAGCTACCACTTGTCTCAAAAGGCAGCATATCCCAGTGGTGCAGAGAACCTTTTGACACTGTTCTCTTTTGGGAGTTCAGGTGTGCTTTTTAATAAAGGGAAGAACAATCCTTTTGAGATCATAAGGAACTTAAGAATGAATGCAACCTTCACCTAAACACAGTTTAAGTGTGTTGATACAATATTTCTTATAATGCTTAAGGGTACACAAAGAGCAGCCTCCTGACTTCAGCCAAACGCTGCCTTCACTGCATTGAATCCAATATCTTCTTCCATGATTACATCATTTAAATCCTGTTAGACTAAACATAAAGACTATACTCACCAAAATAGCATATATGGCATAGCTGGAGATAGTAGATGTCTCTATTAAAACAACCTATTCTTCCACATATCTTTTGTTTCACTAGGAATGCTGAAACTTAAAGAACCACCATGACTACATCAGTTTGTGACCCACTATATTTCTGGTTAGTTTTTTCTTTGAAACCCATACTATATACCCATTGTCAAGGTCAGAGATATTAGAAGTGATTTGTTAGATGTAAAATACAGTTTATTATAGTCTAAAGAGCAAGCCAGCTTGAAATAATAAATTAGTGCCAGATGAAAAACTGCCAGAATTCTCTATTATACATGCCTTTCCCTGGAAAGCATCCCAGATTTTTTTTCTTGATAGGCTCTTTTACTAAAGACTCCCTGACTTATGGAGTGTGAGCAAAAGTTATAGCTTATAAAAGGGTCAGTGAGGAGCATTAAGGGGCTCTGAAAACAACAACAACAACAAACAAAACTAACATATAAACTGAGCTGTGGCTACAGCCTGAATTGTACAAACTGATGAACTGCAACAAATGCTAAGAAAAACCTCACACAGTTCACCCACACAGTTGCACTGGATCAGAAACTTATGGCATAATCAGAAACCTGAAAACTACACGAAGGAAGAAATCTGAATTATGCTCCTCTTCCCCACTGCTCTGCTTTGGTCTGTGTTGTTTTACAGATAACATGCATCTGAAAAAAATAAGTAACTTGTCTGAATTATGCATTTCATCCTTAACATAAACTTAAGTGATTTGAGAAGAACCTATCTCAATACCATGAAAGAGAAAAGCACTACTGGTACCAGCAGGAAGGTTAGACTGTAATGAAAGACTATTTCCTGTCCCAAGGTAAATGTCACTAGATATATTGCAAATTGTTATCTGTTGTTATTCTTCAATGGAAAATAACATACTTAGAATGTATACCATTTTCTGTAACTTTGAGACTAAGGAGAAATTGAAAAGTTAGCCTCTTTCTCTCCCTCTCATGCACGATTATTGATTTCACCACTATATGCTGAGAAAGCAGGGTGGGACCATCGGTCACTGCAAGTCAGCGTTAACAGCAGGGGCATAAGGAAGTGCTTAAACCCAAGCAGCTGGCTGTGGCTGGGAATCTGGAGAGAGAAAGGGATGGCTAGAAGTTTTCATTGTACATGTTGGAAATATTGTGCAGTTCCAGGTCTGTTGGCTTGCTGCATTCTCACAAATAAGCCAAAAATTGCCATCAAAAGCAGCTTGCCAGCAGTAAAGCAACAAAGAGGCCCCCACCGGAATGGTCAATGCTGAAAATAAAAGTCATGTTATAAATGTTTACGTGATGTAAGTTTGGAGTGTGGAGTCCAATAATTCTCACTGGCTCTTCTCTCTCACTTCCGTTCTTGGCAGCTAGATAACAAGTTCAGCCAAGCAACTTACTTAAAATGTACTGACATGAATCCCCATAGTGTAAATAACATATCTTACCTAGGAAGGGTGATTATGTTCCCTTTATTCTTGAAAATAACATCTTCCTATCCTTTTCATGAAAATCAACTCTTTGCTTTCTTTGTACAATCTCTAGTATAGTCCATAAACACAATACAGAGTATTACTGTTAATAACTAGAAGTTTGACATGGGCCCAAATCTAAACCATGGAGCTGACACCCCAGAGCATAGAGGAAGTTTGAATCTGCACACTGCATCTCCAGTCTGTCTCTGTGGGAAATGAATTCACAAAGCAATAATAATATCATAAACAGCACTTAACGTGTTAGGGCTGATCCTGCCAACCCCATACTCCTCCAGCACAAAAACTCTTGGCAGGTCTTATGCACTGCTGAAGTCTCACTGAAACTCTCTAAATGGACCTTATGTGGGATTTAAGAATCATAGCATTGCCAAAGGGTGACATTAACCCTTCTTGCCTGTAGCATTTAAATCAGTCATCATGTAAGCAATACATGATACATACAAGTAGATTGGGACATACATCATCCCTGCAAGAACACTGATCATCAGATTTTTGTCATCCTCCCTTCTGGGATTTTATCACTAGTGATTTTTAAATTAGGGCAGATAAATTTCATGAGCACAGAAGTCATGAAACACATTTGGGTCACCTCCTGCAACATCACAACTGCTGTTGTCTGCTCTGCAGAATCAGATCCTTTTTGTTGACGCTTTCTGCAGCTGACATTCCAGTTCAGTCTGGCTGTATGTCTGTCAGGGACTGGCCTGGAGGGTATCATACAAACTGAGGAGGAAGCCAGCAAAGGCAAGTGCTGTGTTACTGGCAGAGGTGTAGACATGCTGAACATGTTGGAACAGTGCAGCTCTGATAGCCGAGATCTGTCCCCTGTCCTCACACTGCTGGCACTGGCTACAGTTTCATTCTCCAGCTGGCTAGATGTGTATCTTCCACAGCAGACTAGCATTATCCTCCTGAATACACGTGCTTCTTGCCTTCAGACTTTCACAGCTGAGGTTTTCTTTTCTCCTAACACGTTCACAAAATTCAAGTTTTGTCTGTATCTTAATACATTTTCTGGGCATGAATTTCTGGAGCAGTTCTTTACCTTTCACTCTTCTACAATCTTCAATTAAAGCATTACAAGTGAGAGTACAATTTGGGCAAAGTTTCCAGACAGTGAAGAACGCTTTCTGTGCAGAGAACAAACTGGCATATGCAAATATTGCATATGGATAAGATTACTTGCAGGGACAGGTACCATAAAGGAACTTACATAGACAGGTAAACAAAGATACATTTAGTACCCAATTTGTATACTGTCACACAATGTTTGCATAAGAAATTCAGAAGTATATCTGCTTAAATTTATTTATTTCATGTACTATTAAACTACTGAATTTTTAATGTGTTTCTTTACCATAATGTCAAACTGAACTTCCAGGGATTTATCATAAAAGAAGAAAATAAGTTTCTGAAACAATGGAAATTGCCTTAGCACACTCAGTTATTATCACCTTTCAATCTAGGCAAGTCTCAAAAGCTTTTTTTAAAAATAAATAAATCCAAACACTAATATATACTCAAGTTGGAGGTGAAGGATGCCAAAAAGTAATACTAAATTGCAGCTGCCCTAGGAAACCTAGTTCAAGACAGGCCAGACTGACTTGGTGTGTATTCTTTTCACTGAGGTGAAGGAAAATCAGCAGCACAGGTTGAGACCAACAGTAGCATGGTTCTCAGAGGATTTGTCTCACACTGGCCCTCAACTGGAACTTCAACAGGTTTGTGCCCTGTAAGAAGTGATGGAAATCTTCACAGAGAGCAAAAAATAAAACAGTGCTCAGATGGCAGCAAAGACAGCCAATGGCTGACTGTCAAACAAAAGTAATTGTACCTTTGTGGTTAAAAAAACAGAAGATGAACTTATGAAAATACATCTTCGTGTATATATATATATACATACACACATAATTTCAGCAGAGTTGTGAAACCCTTTCCTAACAGAACTCTAGCAGATATCCATTCAAACTGCTGCTGGAACACAGCAATACAGTACACGAGCTTGGAACTCATCCTCTTGCACTCTGTTACATACAGCTTTTGCTTCCACTATCGGACAAAACTCTCAGAAAAACACCTTTCTAACCAGCTGCTGAGCCATTGCACCTTCCCTTACCACCCCTCAGCAAAAAATACATAACTTAGGATAAATATATAAGTACTAGTTGTACAATGATATTGCCCATTATTTTTAATAATGTTACCTCCATTAATTGCAATAATGTTTTCATTTGTTTCTGCTGTTTGGCAACCCCTGGCAATTTTCAAAATTAAGTCCTCTTTTCATACAATGATTGAGGAACTGAAACACTACAGCACTGTAATATTGTTATAGCTTCACTGCATCTGAAATTCTGCTACTCATTACCAAATAATTTCACCTGAACAGTGAAGATTTTTTTAATGAACTCAAAGCTTATACCTGAAGTGAGAGGGTCCCACAATATAAAAAAACATTTATAAGATTTGCTTAGCAGTTACTTAGACCTTTTCACTCACAAATATCAAATAGTCCAAAGCAGAGGCAAAACTTGTAGCTTTATTTCACAAACAAGCAAAAAAAACAGACAACAAACAAATACCAACTCTGCAGAAGAGCTGGAACTCGGTTCTTCTCACATTTCCTGTTCCATGACTTATTCACTGGGACTACATTCCTTCCGTTCTCTGAGCATCTTTCCACCTTTTAATTAACCTCCAGGAGCAACCATTAACTTGCCTGGGATTACTAAAGAAAGGGGAACTGACGGTCAACTGTGTTTTTGAGGAGATGGGATAGAAGCCCACCAGCAATCTAACATCAGGCTCAGTCCTGGCAGGGAGCATTGCCACATGGTTCTTTCAAACCTTCTCTGGCAGCAGAAAGATACCGCAATGTAAAATGCAGCCAGGAGTCGTGAAGTCTAATGAAGAGCCAGAATGAATTCCTAGACTTTTTCCACCTCAGTTCCACTGATACAATGAAGTGATTCCCAACAAAAAGCACAATGTCTCCGAGTGCCAGAGCATGAATCAGCACATTGGTCCTCTCTGACCAAGGATTCTCCAGCGGTTATCACACTATTCTGTGAGGCCTTTGCTCTGCTCAGATCTCCCATTGCCAGCAAAATGAAACCTTCCATGTTTTATTTGTAGGATCTGTCATAGCACCTCATTCAGGGTAAAGAAGTCTCACACTAACTTATTCTGCACATTTCAGTTCTGTAGAGTCTCAAATCACTTCAGACACTACAAGAAATCTTATCAAATTTATCCTTAAGCACCAGTGGAACAACATTAACACGTTTTCATATACAGGAATTGAACATATGCTTCTTTCAGGACTCTTGACAGCCAACGTTCAGGAACTGCACTGTCACCATCTTGTATTTTTTCACCCTTCCTTTTTGATGTGGGACAACTCTAGCAAGAGCCTCAAAGCTTTGCAATTACTAAGTTAAAAGTATAAGGAATTTTGTGTCCTGTGCATATTCTAGTGCAACTGAAGTAAATTAAAGCAGTAGATACAAGCATTCTGAATAACAGGAATTTACAAAAATATGTAAGGATCCAAGGATTGACTCTCATGAAAGACACAGGCACTCTACAGTATCATTTAGGAGGAAGGTGGGTACCTTAGTACAAAACTGTGATACAATAGCCTGATACCTCATCTGGATATGCCCTAATTCCATTAATTTCTACCATATCATCTTGTTCCTTGAATTCTGCTCAGCACCTACACAACCGCTAACCTGGATCAGGATGCAAGAACTCAGTGCCTGCCTACCAAAGCCTCTTGACTTGCCACGTGGTCTCAGTCATGCCTGACAGCAACCAGAAAACCCCATTTTTTCAAAGTGCAGTCAGAGAGCAACGCACACACTCTATTGAATTGTTCATGTGCAGAAAGGTATTCAGAATTCATCAGACCAGAAAAGGAGGAGAGAGAAGCCAACATGAACCTACCTCCCCAGCCAGGTGCTCAGAGAGTTCACTTGGGAACTGTTTGGAACTGGGACTGGACTCTAATTCTAGTGAATTCTTTAGTTACTAACTGACAGATTCATTCCCTCCTTTGCACTCAGTCTGTCTCGTACAGTCTCGTATTCCTTCTTACAGGCAGCTGACACAGCTCTCCTGGGAGGAAGAAGATGCAGGCTGGAGACTCTCCTACCTGAGGAGGCTCTGATCATTGGCTTCCTCAAACTGCTGGACTATTATATACAGAAGTGGGTAAAAATCACATTTTAAGCCAAACTATTTCTACTTAATTCTTTGAAAGAACAGGAGCCAGCACCTATCCTCAAGGAAGGTGGTTTGAACTATGAATCCACAGCTCCTGCTCTGTAGGGGCCCATTGAACCACCTGTTGACATATCCCTACTGGAGACCCAGTGCCCTCCACATGGAACCGATACAGGGCTCTGCTCTTTCCATGGGCCGCATACTGGAAGATATCCCTACAAGACAGGGTGTAAAGCCACTTGGAGAGACAGAAACAAGCTCCCAGTGACTGAGCTCAGGTACGAGACACAATACAAATGTGGTAACTGCACGCTCTGCCTAGGCTGGTTTATCCTCACCAGAAGGATGGCAGGCTGCTCCACAGGAACGCTGCACTGACACAATTACGCTGTTGCCCATATCCAGAGGAGCTTGTTCAGTAGCTGCCTTGGTACCACTGTACAGCCCTGCACTGCTCCACACAGGGTGTCGAGCCATTACTGCCTAAAAACTACATTCCTACCTAAATCTGCCCTCCAAGTCTAAAAGGTCTCAATCAAAGGACTCAAACCAACAGTTTCCCCATCTCATTAAGTACCCACATGAACAAGTCTTGCATTTCCCTCCCAAATTAATCCAGCTATGATCCCTCGCAAATTGTCCAATTCCTTGATCCTGTTCACTATGCTGAAAAAGGAGTCAGGGCAAGAAGATCAATCAGAGGACGAGAGAACTGAAAGGGTAAGGGGGGAGCTCTAGCCTAGAATATGAAAGTGTCTACCTGGAGTGTATCAAGAGTTGGCTGAGAAGAGATGGGGACAAGCAAACTCATCTGTCTTTATGGTAAAAGACAGCTACATCACCCACCCACATAAACAGGGAACTTCTTTACTTCCTCAGAGTTGCAGTGCACCATCTTGTAGAAGTAAACTGAGCCTTTCAGGGGTGCAACATCAACTCAACTAAACTGAAAAACATTAAAACCTTTCTGTGTGCTCAGTGTGTAGCAGTCATTGTTAGCCACGAGGAAACCAGTGTCCTTTTGCAATTACAGATGTCTCAGCTCTGCACAAAACCTCGTGTAAAGCTACCTGAATCTGACTGTGACCTATCCATATGCAAATCCTGAAAGTGCTAATCTTCTCTTTTTCTGTAATGAAAAGATTAAGTGTATCTTTTAAAATAAGTATAAAAATTACACTAACATTGTGTGAATAGGGAGAATAAACTTTGACAGACAAAAACAGAATTCTGCAAGAAAATCCAACAGACGTTTTACTGCTTTACAGTGGTTGTAGCCAGCACTTCTGCAACAAAGGGGAGTTTCAATTACTCTGGGGCACCAGGCACAGATTGAAACTCATATTTCCTTATCTATTTAAAGTTGCTCAAATAAGCATAAAGTAGTGGTGTAATCAGAGAAGCTATTTCCATTAATCTTTATTTAGATTTTTTTTTTTAAATCAGGCCATAAAGTTAGTTTATAAGGATGATATTCCTTTGCATGCAATCTCACAATGCACACGATACCTGTGGGTTTACCCAGGCAGAATTCCCACTGAATCTATGGGGAATTTTTTGCTGATTATAAAGCACAGAGTCATTTCCAGTATTTTACATTAGTTATCTCCGAGACGAGTATTGCCAGTACTGGAACAACTTTAAACAGAGAAGCAGGACTAACTCTGTAGTAGCTTTTGCCTGAATTCTGCTAGCTATGACATTTTGTAAGTCCAGGACCAGCTGTTATTAAGGTCTCTGGGTGTATGCTAGGGCAGCCCAACATGTGACATTCTGCATTTAATTAGAACTTTAACTGAAATATATTGAGACAAAAGTCAGGATAAAAGGTGCCCCTCCCCTTCATTCAAAAGAAATTATACTCTCCAACACACATATGAGAAAATTATATTGTTTCAAACTCTAATTAGGAAAAAAAATAGAAAAACTATTCAATTACCTCACTTGTATTCCTGTAAGTTATTCATACAAAGCACGTGAATGCCATATCTTCATTATAAATAATACAGACATGTATTTATACCTAGTATGCTAGCAATTGCAGTAGATTATGTAATGCATATAAAGCAGAACACTGAAGAGGACAGACTTATTTGGTAGATTTACCTGGAAATAGGAAAAAATACACAAACCCAAGATACTCCCATTAACTTCAGCAGGCTTTGGATCAGGCTCTACTTGCCTGCCTAATTAGGGCTCTTCTGGCTTCCTGGCAGCAAATTTCCAAGAGGCCACCCTGCCAAGACCTCTCCTACTTGCTGCTGACTCTACTACTCCCCCTCCCCAAGGAGGTGGGGGTTCTACAGCAGAGAAACCAAATACATCCTTTCCAAAACTGCCAAGACATGTATGAATCCAAATGTGCAATCCAAAATTCGCTTCAGCTTTAACAATATTCCCTTTGTCATATGGAAATTATTGCATGCTCTACTCCAAGGAAAATACAGATATCCCAAAGCCTTACTCAAAGGCCCAGCTTTTAACGCTTTGAAGTGAGCTGCAGGAGTGGAAAGCCTTGGCGAGCGCGTCCAGCCGCGTCTCTCCGATGTGTTTTCATTGCCATCTACCGGGAATCACGGGCAGCGCCGTCTCGGGCCGCTCCTCCCCTCACAGCCCTTCCAGGGAGAAACCCCGGCCTCGCCATCCCCGGCGAGCCGGTAAATTCGCAGGACATCAGCTGCCCGGAAGGTGTTCTGGCTTGACAGAGTGGTGCATTTTGTCTGGGCCAGGGGATGTCTATCAAAATCAAGTGGTGGTGATGACTTTTCAGCCTCAAAAACAGAGCTACACCTAATCAGAATAACAAGCCCCACATTTTCTAAGGTCTGAGGAACAAGGGATTTCTGTACGCCATCCCCAGTGTGAGGTTTTCAACGCTCTGAAAAGGCTTGGACCAAAATGCCAACAGCCCAGACTACATTTACAGCAACTCGTAGGCATTGGTAATGGGAAGACACTGCAATGCTTAGGAATCATCATTCAAATCCCAAACATTTATAGTGACAGAAAAAACATAATTCTTCACTTATAGGTTATTAAATCTTTAGGGCTAATTCAACAAGTAGCTTAGTCCTAATTTACAAACATATAATCAAAAAAATCTTTTCTTATTTTCCAAGTGCGAAGCACTGAGCCTACCAGCAAACTCATTAAGCAAAAGCAATTTCCATTTATAAGAGCTTAGATTCATCTTTCCAAATACCTCATTTCTATCCCTCCAATTAGCATGCCACATATGGAAGATATTATACCAGATACTCTTCACCTTTTGTCCTCAAAGCTATGAGAAGGACCAAGTGTTCCTTATTTCCTGATGAATCCTTAATTACCTGCAATGTGACATATTCCTCCTTCTTTCTTTTTGATCCTAAAATCTAAAAGGCAAAGACAGCAAGGCACACTGTCTTTCTCTGACCTTTTCATTCTATATATTTCCCAGTCGCAGACTTTAAATAATAAACACTTGCAAATGTGTAGTACCCATCTGTATTCCCTTTCAATCTGTCAGTCTCTTCATGGACCTGGTAGTCCCTTTGTTAACGGATTCCTATCCATGATGAGTTCTTTCTCAAAGGGCAACAAAGATGTGCTGGACAGCAAACTGCTGTCTGCCCGGTGTGGTGCCAGAACCATTAGATCCCAGGCATCCGAGTGGTCACTGGACATTACAGCACAATCAGTGTTTAGTTAGTGACATGACTTCAGATCTCAAATCCTCCGTGTCAGCTCAGGCATCTCAGGCTGATGCAGATAGCAAGGGAGAAACAAGGAATTGCTCAGGTCATCAAACGTATCTGTGCCTATTCCATGCTCTGATAACATTCCAGTACCACACCACTCCTTCTGATAATACCAAAGTACATCAAATAACATTTTTTAGCCAACAAGCCTTTCCTGTTTGCACCCTTTCATTTGCTATCCTATCCAACAAATACACAAGTTGCCATGTAAGCCAAAGACAAGATGCCTACTTGCAAAAGAAGAGCCAACTGGCACGTGGCACTTTGCTATCAGCCTGGAGTTCCCATGTTAACAGATCTTAATCAGGGCTGGATTAGCATTTAAGAAACACTTTTTGTATAAGTTTGGAATCCTGAAGTTAATATCTGGTCTATGCTAGCGAATTAGTCTGTTGCATAAAGTTGATCACATTGGCCAACCCTAACCTACGTCTGTCAGGATTATCAAATGGCAATATTTAGGACAGAGACAACTACACCAGTAAGACTGCCACTGTTAAGGGCTGTGCTCAAGAGTGGTTTTACTACAGCAGGAAAAAAATGCAGCTTTGGTGGATGAGCTGGGTCTGTGTTTTGCTTAGGTAGCATTGTGGTACACCTACAATCATCTGCAGGCTGTACCTATGAAGTCTAAGAATGGCATAAACCCATTCATCTCCTTTCTATTTTTATGCTCTAACCTACTTTAGGAAAAGGAGAGCACCAAAGCAGTGCAAGCAGTTTTCCAGACAGTGTGTCTAACAGCAAGGTAACTCAGCTTTGTCACATTGGTGGCCTTGACTGGAAGAGACTGTCTCTCCAGACGTTTATCTCATTGCAATTAACACAGGAGACCTGTGTGTTAGAATAATTGTACGGTCGCACTTTATAGTACATGGCAAGTGAGGACAAAAAGAGTGTGACCTGCCTATAAAACAATAACCTTATTGAAAGAAGTTCATTAGCCCAAAATGATCTGATCTTATTTGTTAATACTGCCTTTCTATTTAAGGCTCATGAACACTCAGCTACAAGAAAATCCCAATCACATGCTCAAATCCATACTAAAGTACAAACACAGTTTATAACTCAACACTTTCTGAATTATTATGTCCTTGGGACATGGAGTTTCTGCTACAATCAGTTATTTTTATTTCTCCTGTAGCAGCAATTCCATCTGGAAGCAACACAGTTATCTCCTATCCAACAAGACAGCGTGCTTCCATGTGCTACGTGTCATCCCCTGGTATCTCATCTTTCCCCAGACTTCAGTGTTTCAGTTGAAAAAAATGGAGCAACAGGCAGTGGCCTGTTGCATAAGGTATGCTCAGCTCCTGACAAGACTGACAAACAGTTAAGGAGGCACCAGGCACTGGCTGCTAGGATGATTTTCTGAACAATTGCTCCGTAATGCCGTCTGGGTCAAGCCTGCCCAGCTACAAGGAAGCTACCAGCAGAGACTTTGCAGGCTGTTATTGCTCGGCTGCTTCACTAGGTCTAAAAGCAATACGACCCATCTTCCCCTTAAGTGCATGATTCAAGGTGCTCAAAGTATCAAAACAGCCAGACATTTTGTGACAATCTACTAACAGCCATTAACATTTCCAAATGAAAAAACCCACATCTCAATGCCAGTATTAGTTTAATTACTTACTGTGCTCATAGGGACTAACTTTAAACCATACAAACAAAACTGAAAACCAGTAAGTACTGTGCGGTTTTTTTCAAAACATGGTTAATAAAAGAATAGTAATAATGTATCAGAAAAACACAGACGCAACATAATAATTATCCTTCACACTTGCACAGCACGTTTCATCTGAGAAACACAAAGTACTTGAAAGACTAAAATTAATTCTAATTAAACCTCTCAGCATCCTATGTAGTTATATGACATTTACAGAGCGGTAAGCAAGACTCAGAGGTTTGGTAAGCTGCACAGGAGGATACAGCTTGTCATTGGTGGAGTCAGACCGAAAGCCCAGATCCTGGCTCCCAGTTCTAACTGCCAGGCTACCCTGCCTATTCTGCTCAGCACTAGGTTTTCTGCTATAATAAAATGGCAGATGAGGCAAAGGGAAGAGCAACCTATTTATATTTAAAAATTGTGAGATTTAATGGCAAGCTAAATTGTTTTAATAACTGACTGTTTTCTTCAGGCTCTACATATGCTTCTCCATTCCCCAGTTTTCCATCTCGTATGTAGTCTAAGCATGTTGAATCAAGCTCCGTCAGGAGAGAAATTACTTCTGGAAGGGGAAGGTTCTGTCTGTCCACACAAGATGCATGTTCCAAATCTAGAATGATTTCAAAATACATATAATAGCAGCAGCCATCACAAGTAGAGTTTTCCATTAGAAATAATTGTTAAAACATACTTATTTAACTAACTGTATTTTAATGAGACTTTTTCTTTTTAATTATTATTCAGTTCTCAGGAAAGAAGGAGCGAAACTGAAGAAGCCAGACAAGAGAAAAGATAGTGGGGGATGAAAAAGAAAGAAGGTGCCAATCAGATAATTGCTTAGACCAAAGATAAACACTTTCTAAAGCTTTAGAATAACATTTGACATTACAAGAGATGGAACATCTGCAAAAGAGCAGACCTTTTTTCAGTCTTTTTTCTTAGCTTATTAAATAATTCTAATGTAGGAAAAAGCCCTTTTCAGCAAGTGAAACTTATTAAATGTGCCTCAGATCTATTATTTGAAAATTATTAGCAAACATCATAATCACAGAATTTATTTGCAGGTCATCAAGGAAGAGAACCACCATTCTGAATGCTGATACCTCAGTTTTGACAATGCCATTCAAAATGTAGTTAATTGTCATAAAGAATTTGGTACATAGATGTGGACATTTGGGAAATGGGCAGAAAATTATTACTGATTCATAAAGAAAATTCAAATTTCAATAGTCCTATACCATACATAATTCCCCCTAGTCAAATGACTGAAATTGACAGTGTTTAAATACACTTTAACACTGCTGGTCCTTCCTATATGAAGGAAAACAGGACAGAAAATCTAATTGTAACTATTCATAAAAGGATAAGATAGGGAATAAAAACAGAAAGGACAAATCACTATGCTTAAAATAATTGAAATACATAACACATAGGATTGCATCTATTTAAAAGTATATATGCTGAATTTACCCATAATTTCATTGAGAAATTATTCAGTGAGTAGAAAACACATCTCTTGTTTCTGTGTCACACTGTTGAAAAATCTAGCCTACAACAAGGCATTTGTAGAGCTAAGACACACAGAACCACATACACATCACAGAGTAGCTGAGACTGGAAGGGACCTTTGGAGGCCTCTAGTCCAACTCCCATGCTCAGCACAGGGCCAGCTAGAGCAGATTGGTCAAGGCTCAGCTTTTGAACATCCCAAGACTGGAGACTCTGCAGTATCTTTTGGCAATCTGCTACAGTGTTGGACCATCCTCCTGTTAAAAAAAAATAATTCCTTATATCTAGTTGAAATGCCTCTTGTTACAACATGTGACCATTGACCTTGTCCTGTTGTTGCATGCCTTTAAGAAGAAAGAATGGAAAAGTATTCAATAACTCCTTGCTGAGCCTACCTTTCCACAAAGAAATGTCTTAGCATTTGCTATCTGAACTCCTGGATCTCGTGCACATAACCCACAAGTGTAACGATGTTTGGGTTTTCCTTTCTTCCTAAGTTTTTCTGGGTTGGAGACCAGCTATTTCATGTGGGTTTTGAGCAAACTGTAATTAATTAAACCAAGTAGGTGGAATCATCAACAGAAAAACCTTAGCACACATTCTGGAATGAACAAGTAAACTAAAGCACAAAAAAATAGATGACAAACTACTGTAACTATAAGCTGTTAAGCTTTGTGATAAATATGCAAGTCCTGATTTGGGGAAACATGCTTTAATAACTCTTAGTCACGTTGTGAAATTATAAAGAAGCAGAAGGGGAAATTATATTATTTTATACCATTGCTGTTTATCCCTATAATGTTCCAGAAAAACTTTTTGAAAGAACATTGATATATTCACAATGAATTATTATTTGCACAGAGCACATCTTGACTGCAAAATGTGACACCTGCCTGGATGCAGCCCTGTGCAGCTTGCTCACGGTGAACCTGCTTTGGCATGGGGATTGGACTGGATGATCTCCTGAGGTCCCTTCCAACCCCTACTATTCTGAGATTCTGTGATACACATTCCTGTGTATTGTTCCTGATCCCCTGAGGAGGGAAAAGGGAGACAAAAAAACCCCTAAACCCATAGAGCTAAAAAGAGCTGGTAATCCTCATCTGTCACTAGTGCCAAATGCATTGCTGCTACAGAGTCCTCACTTACTACCCAGACCATCGTGTAGAACCTCATTCTTTGCTGTTATTGTTTGGGTTCCAGGTACATGACGTACACAGATAAAACACGATACTGGACTAACTCTGTGTTACAGAGAAAGAGCTGAGAGCTGCTGAATTGCAAGAGCAGATCACCTTGCCTCACATTTACCAATCTTTTCCTGAGGAAAACGTCTTTCATATGAACCCCCACTTCCTAATTTAGCAATAAAACCTTCCTCTTTTTTTTACTCTAGCAGCAGCTTTTCCTGTTTAAAATATTTTGCAATTTTTTTCAGTGCCTACACGAAGAGGAGAAGGGGAGAGCAGGGGGTGAGGGTTTGTTGGTTTGGGTTTTTTTAAGTGTAGAACTTCTAACTGAAACTGTAATGTTACGCTGGTACAGGACACCATAAGGAACAGGACAGGCTACTATTCTCTAAAGGTGAGAAATGGCTTGGTTTGTACTTGTGCTTGCTACACCTGAACACTTGTATGACAGAGCTAATCCTGTTTAATAAGGAAACACCCATTTTATGAGAGTCCTGCTTTTACAATCCTGGTTTTCTCAGAGTCTGTAATCCAATTTTTATTCACTTCCATCTAAAAAATAATTCAAACTTCCACACATTGATTCTTCTTTATAAATTAAGAGACAAGGAAAAAGGAAAAAGAACAAAAAAATAGGATTCACTCCACTGGAAAAAATCCTGGGCTTACTGGCCAATGTCACTAAGAGAAATCAAGATACAAAAAGCTTTTTTTTCTTTTCCACAACAGTTGTCAAAACTAAGGGGATCAGAAAGGAAATAGCATGATAGGGTTTCTGTTTTGCCACAAGGGCCTGCTATATTATTTTCCATGTAGCCATTAACCTCTGAAGTAATGGATTGACATGTCAACCATTTCATTAGAGTGACACAAGAAGAAGAATGACTCTGTGGTTAACACAGAGCACTGAAAGGCAGTGAGAAAAAGTCCTGTTCCAGCCCGATACATCAATAGTCTGCAAGAATCAGGGCTAAATTTGATCAGTGAGGCTAAGATCCACAGAAGTGTTAGTTCACAGTATCCTGCCTGAGACACGTAACCTTCCTCAATCTTTCAGAGATGCTGAGCACCAGTAGCACCTGTGAAGACGACTGCATTTGTGATTGTCCACCATGGTCGTCAGCACCCAAAGCTAGGTATCCAAACTTCAAAGATTTGCAAATGTAAAGGCCTCAGTCTCTAGGACTCAGAAGTTGTGTTTGAAGTGTTTATGTGCCTCTTGAAACAATTTAGTGTTTCCATGATGCTAGGATGCAGAATTTGGGGCTATTGGCTAAGTAATCCACTAATACAGGTAAGCACACTGCCCTTAAAGAGCTCCTCAGCTCTCAGATGTTCTCAGATGGATACTACTGAAAAAAAAAAGTTAGCGTTATGAAATAAAAATAACCAAAGGCTCAATACAGTAGGTGCTTACAGATTCTATTTATTAAATGATACAGTGTGAGGTCCAAGGAATGTGCATTAGAGCAATGTATATATTTATATATGTATCTCTCATGCATGTATACATCTTACAGTATTCTGCAATAAAGGGTTGTATCTGGTTTTGATGTTTATTTTTCCTCATAGCATCTTGCGTACAGCTTACCTACTATATTTGCTCTAATGCAAGTAGCTACACTACCACAGATTATCTGTTACTAATTACTCCTGTATCAGCTTTCATTTTCCTATTGTGTAAAGCACTGTTTATTTACTGTATTTCTCACAAAGATCCCAACCTTATTTCAATAAGGTCTCAAACACCCTTGTAATATCAAACACTGAGTCGTTGCCCAGTCCCCCACACAGCTACATGTCACACTGCATAGCTGAGCGTGCTCCATTTCTGCTGGAGGGTACAGTGAAGCAGGTGGGCAGAGTGGGATCGTTACCTAATCAGATTTTTTTCCAAGCTGCTGAGGTGTTTAAAAATAACAGTGCTGCTTTGAGGACAAAGAGCAAGAGGAGGTACAGAAGAAGGTAAACAGGGCTCTACTAACAAAATGCTCAAAATCTGGAAAAATCATCACCCTGTCCAGGCTGCTTGGATAGGAGCTCTCTCTCTCCTTGAAGGCCTAAACTCTTACTGTTATTTTTTTAATTCAGTGATAATGCAAAGGGACTTTTTGTTGGCATTTGGGTTGGGGGGGATTGTCTGTATTTGTTTTGGGCTTTTTTAACATGAAGATCATTTTTTGCCCATAAAGATATCCAACAGCTTACATATCACTCTTTCTTATTAAGCTTTTTCTTAAAACCAGATTTTACAACACAGTAAGATATCTCAGAATAATAAAAGGGGCCCCTAGTGCAGGGCTGAAGCACTCAGACACTACAGGAACAAAGTAGCTCACTGTTGAAAAGCTTCCATCAGACTCCAAGAATTAGCTTTCTAATAACCATCTTGTCTTCAAACAGCTGGTCTCACAGATCTGCATTCTATACTCCATACTTCCCAAGATAGCGACAGTTTTCTTCCAAAAGTTCAGGTTTCTGAGAATTTCCTTCTTCCTTTACCACAAGGCTGTCCATCTCCTCAGTCTCCTCAGCATTTCAGCTGCTATGGAAATTGCACCAGCCTGTTACCACATGAGAACTATTTCAACTCTCTAGTTCAGAACACACCAGAATCATGGTTCATGGGGGTCTGTTCAGACTACAGTCTGCTCACATCCTGTCCATTAGAACAGAAAACCATGATAGCCGAGTTCCTCACAAGACGTTAAGTGCTTGCCTAACGTATCAGGCAGCTGGCTCCGACATTTATTAGCACTTATTCGTTATTAGTACTTTGCTCCTCGCCACTGTACTGAGTCGTGAACATTATCAGGTGGCAAAAAACCATCTCACTTGCAAAAGCACTGAGCACTAGGCTCATTCTCACATCTAAGATATACCTGGGATCACAAACTCAGCATCCTCTTGTTGCTCTCATTCAGAAAGTTCACTCTCAGATCCCAGAGCACACCTACACCTACCAGACTGGGCCTTGAGGAAAGCACACCTAGGCAAGCATTGTACTGCTGGTGACCCTACTATCCCAACAGTCCAGTGCACTGAGAATTTATCTGCAACGCAAGACATCTGGCTTATGTATCATACCCTGTGTGAGGACCTGAACTATATATGCCTGTCTAGGCATAAGCTCTATTGTGTTCCACCAGGCATTCACAATATGATGCTCATAGTGCAAGATACAGAGAATGGACCCTTAGAATGGTTGCAGGACTCAGCTGGATGAAGGACAGCAAAACCAAACAACTTCAGTAAAATAAATGGGCAGTGGCAGCCTGTCCTTGACTATCTATCTGGAAGAGCACCAAATCATCCACCCCTTTCACTAGATGAAGGCCCTGGTGTCTAATGCAGGGCTATGGGGTTTGCAGCACAGGAAGTACAGAAAGAGGCTGTGTTAGTCTGTGGTTATGCACAGGACCACAAGAGTGCAGAGGCCCTTTCTCCTGCTGCGTGTACAGGTCGCAGTGCAGTGCAGCTCACGTCACATGCTGGGCTCCCTTCACCATGCACTGTAGCAGTCCTTCACGAAAGCAGTAAACCAGAACTGCTACGCAGAACATGTGGAGAAAACTGCAGCAACAGTCCACAGTTACAGGTGAAAGGACAGAGTAATTTCTGTGGACTTGATTCCACAGAAAGATTCTGAATATAGTGAATTAGGTTCAGTCCACATGAGAAACTGATTCCTGGACCTGAACTTTTATCCAGATACATTTATGTATGCAACTAAAGTTCACTGCCCACCACCTCAAAGCACCCGATAGTTAAATCTAGGCTATAGATCACCAGACTGGGTCCTGTCCTCCCAAAATATTTCCACTTGTCCTCTGCATCTCTGTTCTGCTAGCTGCTTTTTGCCCTGGAAGAGAACAGAAATTTGAACAAAAACCAGATCATTCAAAAATTTTCAGGGAGAAACCAATCCTGAGTGCAGTATACGTGTGCTTACAGCCACCAGAGTGACCTTCATCATCCTTGGAGGCATAGGAGAAACTGAGTTTTATTCTCTTCATGTGCCTGCCTCCCTTATTCACGTTACCTTTTCACCCCAGCTCACATTCTTGCAAGGAGCATGCAAAAAGCAAAGAAACAATCATGTACAACTAGGGGCAGTGCCCTGTTTTACAACACAAAGCAGAGGGCTGTAGGCGCTCTTCAGAAATTGAAAAGCTAACAAAAAAAGGGTGTGTTGGGGTATATGAATTTTACCTTCGTAATTACCCTGTTATTTAAAGCTAATGAATAATTACTACAGCAACCTTGCTCTCATACACTATGCACCTACTCACACCCACAGCTCAAGATGAAACCAGGGAATGACATTTGGGGCCCAGTCCTCTTCCTGAGTTCAATGCTTAGTTTGCCAGCATCTCATGGCATTAAGCACTATTTACTGAATCAGATCCTTCACTGGCATTCATTGGTCTCAAAACAGTTTCAAGTTAATCACATCTAGGGTTTTTTTTATACTTCAAAATTCTTAGCAACAACTCTTAATTCACATTTACATTCGCCTATTGATTCATTATTGGAATTTCTTCTAGCATTTAACACTTTTTACATGGTGAACTTCCCTTTAGAGCTGCTGCTGACAAGGGAAAAACAAAACCAAAAACCTTCATTAGTACGTCATTAGTACGTTATCCATAATAACTGGGAAATCCCCAAAATTAAAGTAAATTCAAGCAAACTGACTGAGCTGAAAATATTTGTAACTTTTACAGCACTAAAGCTTTGAAAACTTAAGATACTAACTACAAACTAAAAACAACGTTTGGAGGAAAAAGAAAAAAAGATAGAAAATACTAACCTTGAATATGCTTTCCCTATATTATCCCCTCTCCGAAGGATAGAGGTTGATTCTGGTGAAGAGTGGTGAAAAAGCAGATTAAATCCCTCTAGAATTCTGGGTTACCAGGAAGGAATAAATACTTTATTACCCTAGTGGAAAGTAGGTAGACTTTTTCCAGCTGCATTATTGACAGCAAAACCACTGTTTCATACACAAAGGAAACATAGAAATAGGCCTGCTCTAGGCAAATGTGGGGGTTTCTTGGGGAAGGAGGGTTGGTATTTTGTTCAGGGTTTGTTTGTTTTAAAGACATCCTTGGAAGAGCACAGGAAAAGAATGCAAGCTCTCTCACAGAGCAAAGCACTGACATTAGCTCAGTTCTGAGTAGAAGAAAGGGAATGTGTGCAATGTCTCTTTTTGCCTCTCCTACTGATTTTCTCCCCAGTATGTGCTACAGGCAGCCAGAAGAGAGGAACAGGCCAGCCCTTGGATGCAGAAGCACTGTAAGGAGCAGAACCCAGCACATAGCAGCAAATTCACTCCATCTGCAGAGACTTTTATGGTTCCTGTCATCACAGTTCCAGAGTTCTGGCAAAATACAATTAGCACTCAAGATAATCATGGTGACCTATTTGTTATTACCACTAAAATTGAAACACAGCTATTAATTAGGACTACCTATACTGTAAAAGAATTTAAGACTGATTTCTAACACCCACCACTTAAAACCTCTGTTCAGGGCTGATCTCTCTTCTCCACATCAACACTGTTTTGATGGTACTTCTCAGCCAGACCTGCAGTCTGCTGGTACAGAGTAAAAGCAAAATTATCACCTATATACACATTGTACCAACATGAAGCAGAGACAGTTAAAAGGTATGGAGATTATATTGTCTTCTCTGTCAATCTTAGAAGGTTTTTTAATATATATTTTCTAATGTAACAAGCTCTTACAGTGCAGATGCACAAAATAGTCATTATTGACATCACACCAGCCTGCATCACTTGCAGCTGGTAATTTCCAAGGTGGTTTGCTCATTTTCAGCTACCTTTCCAGAATTGCCTTGTCACACATGTCATATTCCCCACAAAAAAAAAAAAGTCCCCATTTTAATGCTGAGAAAGCAAGCTGAGCAGATTTCCAGTGAACAGAAATCAGGCAAAGCTCCTGGAATCCATTACTACCATTAGAGTAGTTCCCTTTAACAGCCAGCTACATGTAGATCCAAACCTCCTCAGTTTTATTTCTCTAACAAGGTAAAGTAGAGGCTAAATGCATATAAACATTTGCCATTTTTGGAACTAAAACATTGGACGTGATTTGCTTTGGACACTGAATTTATTTGCTTCTCATACAATATCGGTCATATGAAAACTGTACCTCAGAAGGCATTTCCTACCTGAAAGGTAAACTCACTGTTTTAAACACCAGAAATATGTTTGACAATAAACAGAGTACATGAAGGCAGGAAATATATGCATACTCCCTGTTGGAACCTATATTTTCTTAACCTCTATGTTAGGAAATCCAAGTTCTCCTCAATAACCTGAATGTTCTTTGTTTTGCAGGTCTGAGCCCCAGGACAGGATCAGTATCAGCTGGACAGACACGAGCCTAAACCACTAAGGCAAGATACGTATATGGTATTTCCAGAACAGATAGCAAGAATTTTATCTGGAAACATTGCTTATACCTGTCCTCCCTGGACTTCTGTTCTTTCATAAAGAGCATGAGCTATATCTGGTCATCAGTTCTCAGTTATACAGCCTAAAATAAACAAAACTCTTTGCTGATGTGAACCAAGCAATTTAAAATTCAGGGAAGGATTGAGGTCCCACCCTGGAAATCCCCCTCCCTCAAGTGATACCTCTTGTGATATGCTGAGGATGGCAGACAGATGCTAGCATGGAGATAGGCAAGAAACCAGCCTAAGCTGAGCAACTTCACATGGTATTAGCACAAAACAAAGAAAGCCGACAGGTAGGCACTGGACACTGGTCTGGTCAGGCTTTCTGGATCACAGAGCAGAACTTCATTCTTCTGACCACAGCAGAACACACACACTATCAAAAATACACAGGAGGAGAGGTCAGGATGCTTTCTCAGGAGAACACCATGAGGCAAGTTTATCACTCAAAGCTGCTTCACCTTTCAGACAGCAAAAGCAGCAGAGTAAGTCATTATCAGGATGGGCATCCTTCTGCTCTCGGCCCCCTTTTTGGCTGCTCTTCTCCCTCGTCTAGGCTTCATGCAGATGGGCGACAGGTCCAAGTAAGAGCCTGTCACATCAGAGGGCTTCTCTGCTGTGTACTGTGCTACCTCTTCCCTGGGAGCTGTTGCAAAAAAACCGCTCGTTGCTCTATAAGAGGATAGCAGCGTAACACAAGAAAGGCCCCAAGAGTTATCCTACTGTGGGCACGAGGAGGGGAAAAGCTGTGCATCTCTTCACACTGAACCGGAGTTTATCATGGCTTCAGTCCCCTCAGGGTTTTCCCACCTCCTCTCCTCATGATGAAGTCAACAAGAGAGTCCCTTCCATTGAAAGGGATGGAGGAGGAGGAAGGAAAAGACAGCCTGGGGACGGAAAGAGCAGTCTGAGAGCTTGTTTGCAGGGGAACAAAGGCAAACTGAACAGGAAGGGTCAGAGCACAGACATCACTGACTGTCAAACACCTCTTGGGGTGCTATCTCAGGATTAAAACAGCACCAGTGTTTGTCATCTTACAACACACACCTGACCATCTTGCTCCCATTTGCTTTGGGGTTTCACACACTTTTGCATGTGTGCTTCTCAGTGTTAGTTGACTTATACTAGCTCACCTGAGAGACCTTGCAGAAACATGAGGAAAAAGAGGCAAAGAAAGGCCAAGCAGCTGGAGCTGGTGATTTTGCATCTCAAGCTCTGGTTCTCAATTCACTTATAAGGGGAAAAAAAAATAGACAGTTGGATAGGACAAGCATCGCTGAATCTTTGCTATTAAATGAAACCAACTCTCATTATTACTGCACCTGCCTTGTAATTGTGACAAGCAGGGTAAATGCAAATACAGTCTAGTTCATTTTAGTTTTCTGAAACCACATAAAAATGAAGCAAAATTTGGATTTGGAATATTATCCATGTTGAAACAAAGCTTTATAACACCTTCTGAGACAGCAATAAAACTGTTGCTGCATATCAAAACATTGAACAGACAGCCCACTGCGGCAGCTTTACAGTACATTACACCTATTAGCTATTTTTATAGATTTACAAGAACTGAATTTCCCAGTTGTTCTGCCTACCCGCAGGCACCACTGCCATGGATGTAAGTCATTCACTCACTCACTGTATGTAAAATATTAGATACTGTGGCCCAGAACCAGACTGATTACTCACAAAACCAAAAGGACCATGAACAGCTACTCTGTGGGGAAACACTCAGGTTCAAAGCTATCATTTTCTTCCCTTAAAAATACACTTTTCAGAAATGCAGAAGCTGTGACAAACCACAGAAACAGAAAGAGTGAAGCAGCCAGTATTTCAGTTTGCTAATATATCCTAGTACAATAACTCAATACCAAAAAGTGTGGACATTAGAGCTTGGATGAACAGTTTCAGAACACCACAGTTAGTGAAAGGCATCTGTACAGAGCTTTGTATTTGCACAGTGAGCAAATCCATTATTTAATATCCTCAGTAGTATATGCTAGATCTCATGGATTAGGAGCTTTTGTGAAGTTTTTGTAGCATGCTTCTACCCAGCTTTATTTCTACCTATCATTAGTTCTTGTTTCCATGGGAGCTCTCCCGGCATTATTAGCCTTACAAAAGTCACCTGAATTACTGAGGAACAAGGTAAAAAAACACCTGCAGGGATTTCACAGCTGTGCCTAGAGGTTTCAACCATTGTACACATTATTTTCAGATGATGCCCAGTTTCCAGGCATTTGGTCCACATGGGGCTGTCCTGTTGATCTATTGTGTCTTTCAAGAGCCAGTTCTTGGTCTGTTGGGTTTTTGATTACCTGACAGGAACTTCTATTTATTTCCTAGCAGTGAAGCAGAAAATGTCTCATGATTTAATGAGTCTACAGGTAAAAATCATTTTAAAATACATGCTACCCTCAGAGATCAAGTGAACTTGCCACAATTTTAGATCCTCTATGGTTTATTAAGCAGGGAATAATACATGTCACAAGACATTCAATAAACCAGGAGAATGCTACTTAAGTGATTTGTGGATGGTCAGTTAGGGAACATTTAACGCGTTTCTGATGATAGTGAATTATTTAATACATGTCCAGAAACAGACAGAAGTAGATATATAAAAAGACTACTGAGAAGTCATTCACCACCTCAAGTCCTCAACACCAGACAGTTGTTGGGTGCCCTATGAACTCTAAGTTTGGTGGCAGCAGAATTTTAGATGATCAGAAGCCCACATCATAAAAAACCCAAAACATCATTTTGAGTGATGCCTCTGTGTGAAGCTTCAGAAAAAAGCTGCAGCAGATCTGTAATGAAGACTTTGGCACTCTCTCCCCATAGAGTAACTAGGAAGCCAACTCTGACTCATCTGCTCCATCAGATCTTCAGGCTGTAGTCTCAGAAGCACCTGCTCTTCTAAAAGCCAAAAGAAATTCAGATGACCTAGATAAGTGTGTGAAAAGGATGGCAGAAAGCAGCATGCCCCGCAATAGACAAAGATCTTGAATATCAGACTATTCCTAGAGGGCAGGCTAAGGCTTGTGCTACTATCTGAGAAAGCAGACAACATGAAAAGGAAAAAACAAAAGGGTTTAGAAACTGTAGCCAGAGGTGCACAGAGGAGTTATTTTATTTTTATATGATGCCAGGTTCCAATGGAGCACTGGTCCAAAACTCACTCAGTTTCGGTACATTCAGCTACTTTTTAGGGTGAGAGAAAATGGCATGGATGATGTGCTGGTTTTTGAGCAAGGAGGCCTGGTACTGGTGTGGTCAACAAGTACGATCTACAACTGAAGATGAATTTTCCCAAGCCTCAGTCAAGATACAAACACTTTAATTTACAAGGCCAGAGGAAGAAAAGGGATCCACCCATTCCCCAATCTACAGAATCTAAATACTTAACAAAAACATGGTCTTACAGATTATTCCTTTTTAAATGAGAACAATCTACTTTTCTAATTAGCAAATATAAACAAGCCTTCCACCTCCTACTTACTTCTCCCCCCCCCGCCTCCAATCTCATCTTCTGCCTCTTTGTGACCAAGAAAGACTTGTTATTCTGCTGGGAATAAAGCAGACATGACATCGACAAAGCTGAAAACTAGTTCATATTTGCTTAACAAACAACAGTAGCTCACCTCAGGAGTACCTGGAACAATAGAGGCCATGAGCTAGAGCGCTAAGGATAAGACTTGAAGAGAACTCAATCTGACCCCCTGTTCTGTGAGTCGTCTTCTGCAAACTTGCCTGGTCAACCTCCCCTGTAACACCACCTACCCCAGAGGGCTCTTGTAGAGCAGCTGTGGTAAACACTGTGAGGCATGCTGAGGACAAGGGAATGGATGCCAGCAAGGAACTGCTCTTCTCCTAGTGCACTGTGTTCCTTTCCCTTCAAGTTAACAAGGATTGGAGCAAAGCCTTTTGTAATGAACATAACAAAAGATGATGAGTTGGCCTCAAAGCAGTAATAAAAAAAAATTTAAGAACTCTTATAATAAAAAACACATTCATATAACTGGGTTTTATTATTTCCCACAGTTTTATTTTAATATATGACTCAGGGTGTGGAGACAAAGGTGTGATTCAGAGCAATAATGGGACTTTAAAAGCTTGTGCCACAGGGGTGGGCTAGGCTGTCTGGTTGCCATTTACAGGAAGCCCCTAGTCAAACAAAACTACTACCCAAGTGCACATACGCTTTGTCCACATAAGGCAAGATGTGCATGAGGCATGGTGGGTGCACTGAAAGGAACAGACAGTGCATGTGTATATGAGGATAGAAAATACTGTGACTAGAGACCAGAACAGAAAGCACTAGCCTTTAGATGCTATTAAGTATTGGTAGTACTTAACATCAGGTACCAGAAAGAACACCTAGGTACATGTTAGTTCTTAATCCTTGCAGAATATTTAACTGTGCCCTTTAGACTTCAGGAGGCTGAGAACCCTGAAATCCATGAACCACATGATGCCATCAGCCATCAGTGCTGGGTAAGCAAAGAGAAATAGGTAAAGCAGATGTATTCAGCCATGGCAGCATCCAGGTGTTCATCCAGCACACTTGGCTTTGGCCCTCTGCACACACCTGCGACTGCTCCCCTGAGAATCACCAGCATTTCAGAAAATCATGCTTGCTCCCTTTCCTTCAGGAGGTCATCTTAGGAACTGTCAGTAAAGAGAAGCAGATGTTGTTTGTGAATCAGAGTATACCAGGCCTCACAAGGAAGTGCAGCATGCAGCCATAGCCAAGTTAAACAAGATTCTTTGATTTGTCACTGGCTTCCCCAAAGCCCCAAAGATTTGCTTTGAGCTCAACTTGAATGGCCAACAACTCAGGTAGAAAAACACCAATTTGTCTGAGCTGTCAGCAGCTCCCTGAGCTATTCCTGAAACACTGCAGGACTTGACTCAACAATTTGAGACTTTCCAGCTGAAAATATTCCATGTGCCATAGGCTGACTGTTGTTCCAGTTCAACAAAGCACTGAAGTACATTTCATTAAGAGCACTTGCTGAACAGTCTGCTGTCCTATAGTTCCACAGGTGATACAAGGCCTAGATTATCACTGTTTTCAACACTACGCACCATGTAGCGCTGGACTTCTGCTTTAGAACTTGCTGCAGTTGGAAACTTTGCTCTTTCGACCAAGATTTCCCAAGAAAATTGGGGTTTACAGTCATGCTATAGGTATGTCTGTCTGTCTGTCCACATCTTCCAAGTTTGGGGGGGGTGAAGATGGTTAGGAGGCACATAAGCACATATGCAAAGAGTCAAGAAAGGACATCAGCAGAGTACTGGAGAAAGGCAGAAAGAAGCCACTGAAGTTAGGGTGAGCTGTGGGACACGAAGGCATCCTGCAGCAAAATTTGTTTTGTGAACATACAGAACACTACTGGAAGAGAAATCAGTGAGATTGCAAACAAAGAATCAGCTCTAGATGCTGGTCTCCCTCTCTGTTAGAGACACAGCCTTTCACTAGCTTACAAATTCCCCGTGCATTTTCTTGTTGTGATGTGCAGACAGCAAATGAATACCAACACCTGGCTTAAACTGCACGTTTCCAAGAGGTTGATGTGTTCACATGAAGGATGAGTGGCCCAAAACACACACAGAGATCAGCCCAGCTGCTTTCCAACATAATCTCCTTCTCTGTTGGCAAGTTGCTCCAGAAAGAAGAAACATGCTGTCTTGGAGAATCTTCTGCTTCTACTCGCATTTGTGCGGGCTGCTCTCTGTTTGGACTGAGAGCCCTCTGCACTCTCAGTAACCCTACAGAGAGGTGCAGCCAGAAAATCTCACCACATCCACCCACCTCCTGAATTTTGTCAGGCAACACCCGAAGAGCCTAACCCCTTTCTAGGGAAAAGGACAACTAGGAGAAAAATCTGATGTTATCATAAAAAATGTTTAGGATGATGCACTGTGCAGCAAATCCCATACCCCTGTGATGATCCTATCAAAGCCTAACATAAAGAAAAGGCAGCCTGTCCCTCCTCCACTTGAAAAAGCCCACCAGTGATAATATCAAAGGCTAATACAGTATGTAAGACTACAAGTCTCTAGGCAGATTGGAACGTGAAGGAAACATCTGGTTTAGAGATAGGCAACCAAGTCCATAGAGGGAAGAAATTTGTCCAAGATCACATTAAACACCAGTGTCTGTGCTTCATTCACTTCTTTCCTGGGCTGGGGCACATAGCAGATGAGAGTGAATGGGCTCACTGGCAATCCTACCTGCCCATAGAGTCCCTGCTCCCATGCAGCTTTTCTTTAAACACAACTTGGTTTGACTGGGAACCATTCAAGGCTGGCAGGTCACAAATGGCCACCCAGTACTGAAAGAAAACCACCAATAAATAGCTCTGCAGTGCTCTTACAGTCCATATTCCTCAAGTAGTGCAAGGAAAGAAAAGCTTGGTGGTGCTGGTCTAGTGCATGTGAGTGAGACACGTGTATACACTATCCACAACTCCTTCTTGCTCTGCCTTGTGTGTGAGCAAAGCTCAAAAGCAACCCAGTCCTTTTTGTCTGAGTGCACCTGTACCCTGCAGCAACTAGAAAGGAGGGGTGGGTGGATGACCTGATGTACTTGCGAGAGCCTGTCATCTCTGTCTCAGCAAATTTTGGGGCCCGAGTTTGTCATTAGTGGGGAAGCCAAGCCCAGATTTTAACCTCCTTGCAGCTCTGTTTTCCCTGTTTACCAGAGAAAATTATTTAATAGAAATTATTCCAGCGGGTTTAGACTGTAGTTTCTGTGAACTCTTTTAATAGGTAAGTACTGGAGGGGATGTGTATGAACTCTAAGCACAATGTACTTAAACCAAATATACATTTCAGTCTGTAAGAGAGCTCTTCTTTCATGTAGATGAGCTCCTGGATAACAGGATAATCTATTTTATTTGTGGTTCTCTGTGCACCAATACATTAAGTGAAGAGTATGATGCATGTTCCAACTTTGTTATTCTTCTCAAAAGCTATAATATTGTATAGGTAAGAAATGTTATAATTTCTTTACTATTCCATGACACAATAGATGCACAAGCTTACTGACAGGAAAGGGGAAAAAAAGATTTTTGTATTTCAAAGACTGTTAGACAACCTGGTGTGCCAAACTGGCTTCCCCAATTCTCTGAAGTACACAACAAAATAAGGTTCTACAATGGAGTCTCCACCCCAAGCCACTCACAGTACCCCAGCGAAGCCCATTGTGTGGCTCTGTTGGACAGCTTCAGGCACAGTAACTCCATCTGTGTTGCACAGACAGGGAACACATCTTTATGGGAAAATACACTAGCTAGCAGCTGAGCCATGACAGCTTCTCATAGTACCCCACCACTGGAGCAGACCATAGGAGCACACTTTGTCTCTTCCAGAGAGAGCCAAGAGGCTAATGTAAAGCCTCTCACCCAGGGCACACAGTTCACAGGCCATTTAAAAAGCTGTTCCTTTATGTTTCTCAGCTGTTAGTTAACACCTTCCAACAGACCCAGTAACTGGCTGTGTAAGCACTTCTAGTCAGTTCTAGGGCAAAATCAAACAAGTTGGTTCAAACCACTGCCAGGTGGCTCAGCTAACTTGTTTTATTTTGTCCTGAAAGACTCAGGAGTGTTCACAGGTCAGGAAGAGTTGAGAGGGAGCTCCAAAATCCTGGATGAACAGAGATAACTGGCATCCTAACCATTAGTCCCTTTGAAGGCAAAGCCAAGACAGGTTAGGTTAAACACCACTGACTTTGCCTTTATGCAATCAATTATCAGGAAGACAGTATTCAAAAAGGCAGGAGGCAGGGGTCTGCTCTATCATGTCACAGTGGTAAATCTTTGAACAAGCAACCTGGAGATTTCCTCTGGCAGCTGACTGACCCTCCACAAGCTGAGAGCTGCTCTGCCCCAGCATTCTGAGTGCAGGCCCAAAGCACACTGGTCCATGTCTTGTGCCTCCAGAGACAGCAGGGTCCAGGTTCCACTTCCCAAACAACCACAGAAGCCTACAGAGCACTCAGCAAGAGCATGGCCAGCAGATCCCAACTGCAGCCAGGTGATGCCATCAAAATGAAGCAGTAGGTATGGTTTCAGGCAACTTAAACACAATCAGAAAGAGAATTCCAGAGCTACTGCCATTAGCAGAACTAATGTTACTTGAAGTCTCTAAAACAGACTATACCTCTTCTACTACCCATGGATCATGGTGATAATGGTTGGCCTGACTGGAGAGCAACCTCCATCCCTTCATCTGAATTACAACTGGGCCATACTCAGACGGGGAGAACACACAGCAGAGCTATCCCTGCTCCTCTGTTCTTCCCATTTTGCTGCTTCATGCATCAGGCACGGATATGTAAGTGCATTGTATGGCCAGCACAGGAACATGTTCCAGCCACCCTCACAGAGATGGCTCACTCCCTCAATGACATACTGTATCAAATTGTTTTGCAAATATACGCTGAAGGATTCTTAGATTATTTTTTTTTAATGAAAACGTGAACACAATCCCACTTCAATAAGAGTTTTACTACTGCAGTGATTTTATTCGTAAGCTTAGATGCCAAACTAAGAAACAAGTACTTAAAATAACCAGCACGGGAGGCAATTCTGACTTTTATTTTAAAATAGTGAGCTACAGATCCAGAGTGCCATCTACTGGGCTCTTACAGGGTGACAAGCGGTCAGAGAAAGGAGGGATGATTCGAGTCGCGGCTTTCAGATCGGATAGGAAACTTGTTTCAGTGGATAAAGGGGAAGTGGCGACAGGAACTAATTTCCTCTAAGCTAGAGCTTTTAACTCTGCCCAGCGCATCATGTTCATAAGCAAGATAATACGAAATAAGAGCCAAGTGGCAATTGTCTTATTACCTGCGTACCAGTTTAAAAAATTTAAATTAAAAAAAACCCCCTTTCTCTCTCAAGGTAATTATCCACAATGTACTGACAAATCAGAAAGAAATTAAAAGGTGGGTCCCCTGGAATCTTCCCAGAGTTCAGTGCTATTCGTTTTGAGTGACAAACAGAGACTAGAAATTCATGGGTGCACCAAGCTGAGAGCAACTGCAAATGCAGAAGTGAAGAATAAAATTCAGGATGATCTCAGCTGACTGGTGAAACAGTATAAAGTCAGGATGCTGACATTCAGCTGAATGAGTGGTGTGTCCCACAAAAAAAAAAAAAAAGTCCTAAGCTGTGAGAAACGTCACTTGTAAGACATGAGGGTGACTATTCCAACTCAGTTAGCAGTTGTGATACATTAGCTTTAATACTATGTCCAGCTTAAGACACCAACTTCTTGGTTGGCCAAGAAGATGACAACCAAGAAGATCAGACCAACCCTGATGACAGCAATAAGAACAAGGTTTAGAAAGCTTGATGTTCTTTGAGGAAAACATGAAGAAATCATGGGTGCTTGCAACCTATAAAAGAGGAGACTAAAAGAAGTATTCTAGCAAAGATGTCTAAGTGTCCAACAGTTCATACTTGATGAATAATTTACCTAAAAGACAGCAAACATTCTGGTCACCATCATCTACAGATAAAATGCTGTTGCTCAGAGGGAGCTGTAAGTGCAGTGAAGTATCTGGCCCTGACTTTTCTGTACATTGTCAATATACTGCTCTTTGTAGAGGCTGCATAGGGAGTTACTAACACTAGGCAAGCCTCTGCTGTGTACAGCACACACATTCCTCCTAGAGGAGTTCATACTACCTGAAGAAACTCCTGAGCTTCCTAAATCACAGGATGAAAGTTCTCAGATCTCTCAGAGGACTATGGAAGAGTGGCATCAGTCAGCCTTACCTACAAAGGCTATTCCTAGTGCCCAACTAATGTAATACATTAAAGAATTCAGAAGATATACTTCATTGGCAGAAAGAACTCAGATCAGAGAGCTTCACAGAAAACCTTGATTCCCAGCCTGGTTTTCCAGTTTTCTCATCCAGGTCCCAATTCAGCAAGCCTGGAACATACTCTTCAAGCTCAGTCCACTCAGAAGCCACTGTTGTAAGCCTGAAGATCATGCACTTGCTAACTCCAGCTCTTGGTTACTGCTTCTTACTGACATGAAAGGAAGGCTTTCCAGAAACTTCAAACAAGATGAAGGGGCACTCAAATGTTTTATTAGAAACACAGACTTCCCACTACCTTACTGCATGCCACAGGAGATTTTTAGTTAAAGATGGTTACTGGATTTCCATGTGTAGCTCTGCATTCCCAACACCCACACTAACCCTTATGGATCAGTGAAGAGCTCCACTTACTCCTTGGCACATTGTATTTAAATAGTCCTGGAGAACAGAGCTTTGCTAGGGCAAGGCAGTGGAGGTCATGAAGGATCTTCATACCTGTTGCTAGAGAATGGCTTGCACACTCTGGTTACTCAGCTCTCATGTTATTGTTTGGCAAGATACAAACATAAAAGGACATTGCTTATGAATAATAATATTTGTTCTGAATGAAATTTGTAATAATCAAGGAGAATGACAGAAACATAAACAACAAATTATTAGGATTATATTTAATCATAGGAATTACTTTTACCTGGTTCAGATGCTTAGATAGCCTGCATGACCTAATTAGCTTCTTTGACATATTCCAGAACTGTTCCACACTTGGAGGAACCTCTTTCCTGTTGCCATTATTGCAGAGAAGAGTAGCTACCCCCAAAAAAAGCTGCTCCAGACAGTTTCCTCTCTTATTGGACTAGAGGAAAAGATTCTGCATTGTCTTTTAAGATGTACATCCCCTATTTCCTTGTTTAGGTACTGGGGAGTCCCATACTAATGCGGCTTACTCTACTATAGCTTTCTGAAAGCAGAGAGGTATAATATCATGTTACTAGAAATACAAAGAATATCATTTTTTCCACCTTTATCATATAGAGATGGAACATGGTAGAGCAGGGTGATGGAGAGTGGGATGCTTTCAACCAGTAACTGATCAACCTGCACCTGGCTACATGGTTGCCTGTCAGGACTCATTCACACTACAGAGGAAAGGCTTCATGTGGTTCCCTCCCACTGGTGTCACCTCCCAGCAAACGGGCCTTCTCCCTGCTTGTACGCTGCTCTTAACCCTAATGCCCTACAAGCTTCTGTACTACTGCAGAAAGGTGGTGAAGCACCACAGAGTAATAGCACTACTATTGCATTGGGACCCCACAGTCCCCAGTCAGCCATTAGCTGTGGGGCTGGCCAAACCCCTCTAACATGGGCTTGGCACAGGGCACCTCTACAAGGACAGCTCATACCAGAATCTCCCATATTTTGTATGGACATAACAGGCTTTCCACAGGCAATATTTAACATGGCAAACCTTACTCAAGTTATTAGCAATTAAGAATCACTTTACAATCCCATTACTCCCCAAATTTCCTTTTGCTAAACCAGTCAGTCCACTGCTTTATTTAAAGATACACTAAAAGATAGTTCATCCTTCCAAGTAACTATTTCCCAGCTGTTGTTTATGGTGACCCCATTCAATTCAAAGTTGAATTATGTTTTAACATCTATGGTATGTTTCAGTTTTGTAGGGCTGGTTATCTTTTAAGATGATACAAATTTGTTTAGGTGGATACAAAAATAGAGTAAGACTGGAAAGACTATCTACTATCACAGAGGGTCTGTATATTTCTTTAACCTTGCTCTCTTCCCATATGCTTTACATATATTAAAGACCATGTTCATTTGAAAACTCGGTTGCAGCATCTCTTCACAAATGGCACATTAAAGTCCCTTTATTATTTCTTCCCAAAATACAAAAATAAAACTGCATTGTTTGTGTCTCTCTTTTTAGCACATAAGTAGCAATGAATGAAATAACTGGTTCCAACAACTTTAATAATTTCTGCACATTTCAGAACATGGAGAAAATGAGGACAAAAATAGCAACAAAAGAGAACACATGCAAGCTTCATTGCATCCTCTCTGTGCAGTTGCTATGCAGCAATTACCTTCCTACAAAGAACTTTGGCTTTTTTGCTTACTAACATTTTGTCATTCAAGCAGATATAGTATGTTCAGATCCAAAATAATTTAAAAGAAGTCTTTGCTCTGAGAGCTGTCTCAGATAACTGCTTATTAGAACGTACATGCCCTCTGACTTGCTCATTTTGTAACTATATTAACAATAGGACAGAATATACAACCTAAATAAGCAGCCAACACTACCACAAAAAGAGAAAAGTCCTCTCTTCACCCTCATGCAAAAAACACAGTGAAGCAAGCAGGCACTCAGCCTAAAAAAAAAAGAAAGAGCATTTTTTGGCAGTTAATGTGGGCAACCTTTGTCACTGCTGTCTTTTCCAACAGGTTTCTGGCCCACTGCTGTTTTACACTCCTGTGTTTTGCTATAGATGCGGGCATATCAAACGTTCACGTTGTAAACAGCCACCTGCTTACTCCTTCAGCAATAGTGAAACACTTGAAACTTTGAAAAGGGAAGTAATTTATTATGCACACACTAGGAAAAGAATCAGTAAATCAATGCTCTTTATATGGATTTAGACAAAGAATTTATCCTCTTTCCAAGGACAAGTGAGAAAAATGAAGTACTCTACAGGGGTCCAGGACTACAAACCTGAATTAAGTTACCAGCACAGATTTCCTGGCTGTATCCCCTTGCCCATAACCATCTACTCAATCTCTAAGTGGCAGGGAGAGACTGCACTGCTGCAGATATCATCCTCTATCACCAACACAGCTGCACCCTGTGTGCAGCTCTGTTTGCCCATCCTGTTTATTACCTACGCCATCTGACAACTAGGCTGACTTCTTATTGCCTGCACTGGGAAGTACATTCAGGTAGTTATACCACAAATAAGCACCTACCAAAATAATGCTATGCATCTTGAGAAAGATGCAATCATATACCTTTATCTTCACCTCCCAGGACAAGGGTACAGGTCCCTTCAAACGGGCATTTCGAAGATCCCTACTTGGGTGAGCAGTGGAGGGGTTGGGTCTCCCCTGCCTGAGGTTTCTACCGTGGCCCAGGGAGCACAGGCTGCCCAGCTGCAAAGGCTGCCTCTTCCTGCTGGGAAAAGCCCCACACCACGGCAAGGGCACGGATGCTGCCCTCGAGTATGAGACTCACAAAACAGGACGTGGTGCTGAAACCATCAGGTGTGATAGTCAATATCCTGGCCTTGCTGAGCTACAATCACATGTGCCAGTCCATCAACGTTCCTGCTGCAAAAGGTTTTCTTGGGACAAAGCTGAGATTTTAGCCCATGGTTCTCCTGCTCCAGCACTGTTTTGAGCCTTGTTCAAAGTGCACCCAATGTGAAGCTTGGATAGGAAGACAGAATGCTCTTAAGGTTCCTCTGCTTTTCTCTGTTTTAATGGTTTGTTGGCTACCTCTCCTAAGGAGAGTTTTCTGGTACTTTTATGTTGGGTTTTTCCTTTCTTATTATCAGTAAAATACTTGAAAACATATAAGTAAAGTCACACAGTTGTGCCTTGTGGCTTTCAGCAAGGAGAAACAGTTACAGTACAAAGTATTCACATCAGCAGGCAGAGTGCACACGTGTGCATATTTAGCATTTTTCTTGGTAAAGCCTCCTGAACTGGCCAAAATGTTTTATTAAAAATATATATATGTATATCCTGCAGTAACGACACAGTTGATTTGAAGATGATTACTAGAGTTAATTTAATTCTAGTATTCATTTTCATCATCCCACAGCCAGCATGCAACGTTCCTCACTAATCAGTGTAAGAGGGCTGACTGGGATTTTTATCTTCCATACAATACCACAAAGATTATACACATACTTCAGAGCAAACCAACATTTCTACCACAACAAAAGAAACCAAGTGAAACATTATACTTCCAAGTGGTCATTCATTTAACAGATTCTGTGGTTGTTCTGTAAAGGTTAATTGATCCTGAACTTCATTGGGCTCTTAGAACTCAGCAATACAGTTAGTAACAAAGTTAGCAACACCAGTCATTCCCATATTTCTTGATTTTTATACTTTCTTGAAGTTCAATCTCTTTTTTTTTAGCTTTTACAAAAGAAATAGAGTGTCATAGACAACTTTCATAGAGTTAATCACAATGTCCATAGAAGACTAAAAGGTGGAGATTTTCAGAGGTACAAGAAATTACTTGAGTTGCTACCAATGGAAAACATAGTTATGAAACAAACATTTAAACCACCTGGAAGAAATACCTAAAACATCAGGTTACTTTTGAACATCTGAACCTTTGTTTCTAGTCTTTGCATTTCCCTGTGTTTAAAAGGAGAACAGTAGTACTGTTTACATAGTTCAGAAAGTAATCTTCTTGTAAAATTCTTCCTTATAAAAAGTACATAATAATTCAATAAGAGGACATTTTAGAAGTAGTTAGTGAAGCATTTTGTTTAGAAACAAGAATACCACAGGGTGATAGATCAATTTAGGAAACAAGTCTCAGCCTCTGAAAATCAATAAGCCTTTCTATAACAACAGCAATATAAGGCAGCTCCCTAAAGTAACATCATTTACAACTATCAGCTTTGTAAGAATAGTCTACTGATTTCCTCAAACAACTCGCCAGTTTTCAGGTCATACTTTTCATTCTAAAGCCAAACAAAATCAGACTGATGTCACCACAGGAACTTCCCACCTTCCTTCACTGAGGTGAAGGACCAGACCTTCCTTCTCTTGGTGATACCACCCCACCACATCCAATTCCATTACTGTGTTGGTTGCCCCACTGATGCTCACTACCCACTTCCCACACCTCCCAGATACCACATAATCTTCTTATGAAAATTCTCTAACCTATGCACTTTCATAGTAGGTCACCCACATGGGGATCCTCTCTGAATGCAGAACTGCTCTCAGGAAGGTGTTCATCTTGACTTATAAACAAGGAAAGAACCAGGTTTATTCCATCAATAAACCCTTGGCTGTTAAAACTTGAGGGAAGAGCCCAGGTTACCAAGCTACAATTTAATTTTCTGATTTCATCTGAGAGCAGAGGAGACATCATCCATTCATACTCTTATGAAAGCAGTTCATTCACAGAGCAAAAGATTTGTGAATTACTACATGACTCTATTTCCGTACACTTACCTTGGTATTCCTACGTTCTTGCTGCCATGAAGTATCCCAACGTTTATGCTCCACCTCCTGTATGAGGAAAGGAAACGTGGATTATTCTCATATTGTAATTTAAAGGAAATTATTATTTCCTTAAACTTACCAACAGATGACCCAGCTGCAGTTTATGCTCAGCGAGGCACCTGGGAGGGCTGGTGGAGCTGCCCTCAGCTGCGGCTCCTCAGCACCCACAGGTGCGAATGGCGCCGGGGCAGCCGGGGGCTGGGGCTTCGCTCCCTTCGGAGGGGGTGCGGACAGGGGCTGGGGCTTCGCTCCCTTCGGAGGGGGTGCGGACAGGGGCTGGGGCTTCGCTCCCTTCGGAGGGGGTGCGGACAGGGGCTGGGGTCTTGCTCCCTTCGGAGGGGGTGCGGACAGGGGCTGGGGCTTCGCTCCCTTCGGAGGGGGTGCGGACAGGGGCTGGGGCTTCGCTCCCTTCGGAGACGTTTGAAACAGAACGGGAAGAAGGAGAGAAGAAACTGACAGGAAAAGTAAAGGCAGAAACGAGGCAGTCAGCGTTTGGGCACTGCCCTGTCGATTTCAAGCGTGCTTGCTTGGCCCCACGCTGTCAGTATTGATTGCAAGCGATACGAAGTTTTTCCCTTTAATGGGCACAACTAACAAAGCACAAGAGCACACAGACCGCCACTGAGGCGATTCGCGAGGAGACAGCGCGGTGGCAGCGAGCCGTACCCGCAGTTAGGGTGGTGGGTCACAGAAACCCTCCGAACCGAGCCGTGGGCCCTGCTGCCTGGCGAGCCGAAGCACCACACGGGCCGTTCGACGCTTGGCACGCACGCTCACCGCAGCGGCTGATCCTCCCCGCTCCTCGGGGGACGCGAGGAGGTTTCTCAGAGGTGGCTGTCACGGGCACACGCACCTCCTGCTACCCACAGCCCTCCCGGGGCACGGTCACTCTGTCAGGGGCCTCGGCGGGGGGTGTCCTTCGCGACAGGGCTCCGGGGTCCCCTCAGCCCCCAGCCGCCTCGCCTCAGAGAGACTGCCACGCGCCCTCGCCACGCGCCCCCCCTTCACACATACCCCCCCTCCGCTCTGGGTCGGGGGCGGCGCATGCGCGCGGCTGTGGCAGCGGGGCAGAGCGGCGCGGGCAGCGATGGCCGGCGGGGAGCAGCGCGGCGCGCCCGGCGGCCCCGAGCGGGTGGCGCTGAAGAAGGAGATCGGGCTGGTCAGTGCCTGTGCCATCATCATCGGTAAGGGCCCGCGCCGCCGCCCGGTGCCCCCGCGGGACAGCGCAGGCAGCCCGTCCCGCTCCCCGTCCCGCTTGGCTGAGCCCCGCGCTGGGGCGGGGGCTCGGGGCCGGCGCCGCACGGCGCCGCACAGCCCCGCACCCGCGGGCAGGTGTAGCGGGGCGCAGCACCCACCTGTTCTCGGTAGCGAGGGGGTAAGCGGGCGATGGTGCGCGGGACGGCGCGACTCGGCCAGCGGCAGCTGGTGGAGGGAAGAGAGCGACCGGGACGGTTCTCGGTATCGCCTGCACGGTCCTTGAGGTACCAACAGAAATGAGTAAAACCCCCGTTCCCCGGGCGTCCGGCCGGACACAGCATCGTGAGATTCTCTAAAGCCTGTTCCTGGTGGCCTTTCGAGCTGTTAAGGCTTAATGCGGCTCTTATTTCTAAGGCTAAACCAACAGTTGATTCTCTTATCTGAAATTGGGGTGCTTCAAAACGAAGGTGGCAGCTGGGGCTTTCAGAAAGCCACCGAACGTCGTGGGACCCAGGATAGCTGTGCAGGAGTTGCAGCGATGTCCTCTCCCTCGTCCCGCACTGCTGATCCGTCAGTGCCTTTTCTGACAAACCTTCTGGTTTGCGTTTCTGAGCTGCCAGCCAGCGGGGCTGAGCTGCTTCTCACTCCTCTCCCATAGTAGGGTCTCAGCTGGTAAACCAGGGCAGGCTGTGCTCAGCACCTTCCCTCGGTGTGCTCCATCACTGTGGCGTTTGGGCTAGAGAAGTGGGGGCAAGCCTAGGGAAGGAGGTTTCCCAGCCGAATACGAGCAGCCCGTACAGACCCAGCGAGCCTCAAAACCTGCTGGGCAGACCCAGCCATTGCCTTCTCTCCCATGACCTGTTGGAAGGACTTGCAGTGGCAGTTGGTGCAAGGTCCGTGGCAGCAGGCATGGCAGAAGCTGCCATAGCTGCAGGAGTATTGTGTATCTGCAAATAATGTCCCCAGGCTTGAGGAAAAGGAGTTTACTGTATACTTCTATAGGTTATCATACTCTACTACTGCAATTTTATGCTGCTAGCCCTGTATTCCTTTATGCCCCATGTAGGTAGATAGGGTCTTGCAAAAAAAAGAGAGACAAACTTTAATGCCATTGAACAAGATCTCTCACATTGTGGGCAAGGCTATTATATAAAAGGAAAATATTTCATTTTGTTCCCATAGCAAAATACTAAAATCTAATGGGCAGCTGTAACTGCACTTTGTGGGAAGATGTATTCTATGTATACAGTTATACTTTTACATTGAACCCCTTGGCATATTTAAAGGGGGAAAATCTAGTTTCTGGATCTAAGTGGAGCACAGATAACCTTGTGTAAGAGTGGAGTACTTTGGGTATTCAACAAGGCACAGCGCTCTAAGTAAGGCACTTCCAAGGTTAGGTATGACCTGAGATGCTGCTGGACATAGGGAAAATTTATGGCATCTATGTCATTTGTTAGTTCTGGTATTAGATAATTGTATCTCAAGACTGCTATCCTACTCTCCCAGATCCTTCCAAATCAACCTTTCATCAACTGGACTCATTTGCACTGTGTCGCAAGCAGAACACAAATATCTAACTCTACGAAATAAATCTTGTGAAACAGCCTCTCATCTAATCAAAGACATTTGAATAGGGAAAAATATTGACATTTATGATAAAAGTCTAGTACTGTCAAGTGGTTTAAGTATTAGATAAGGTTATCTGCATTGCCAAATAAAGCCTAAAAATTCTGCTGCAAATTCCCCCCTATTTTGATAAAAGAAGTTTGAAAAACAACCCTAGGATCCTATTTTTGGGTTTGATATTTTTTTTGTGTGCAGATAGATGAAATTACATGATGCATCACTGTCTTCAGTAACAAAGTAGTGTGTAGTGAGAGTCTAGCATAGTTTTGTAGATTTCACTACATAAAACATGACAGCCTGTAATTAGAGGACACTCTAAATTACACCAAATCAGCTTGCCAACCATTATTGAGTTAATCAAGAAATGTTATTTAAGGTTCTTTCAGCAAAAAAATAAACTACTTGATCTGATTGGCATTAGGCAACCTGTTAGCTCACAAATTTTCTGTGTGACAAGAATTAACATAAGGGAAACTCTTCTTTCCAAATGACTGAATGTGGGAAAAATTGGATGCAGTCTGTGTCATAGCCTTTTGAACTGATCACAGACCAGGACTCATGTCGGCTATCATCATGGATTTCCCATTTCTGGGTGGGAGAGGGAAACCCTTTTCCCTTGAAGAGTTTAGACATCAGACTCTGATGTGTCCCATGGCAAAGTCATATTTCCTGAGAACACCAAGAAAAAAGAAAGCACTTTAAAAAAAAAAAAACTCCTTGCTCTGCATGCTGCTAAAAGATTATGCTCTCTGTTTTTCTTTAAATGTTCTCATAGGTTATCTTTATGCAAATAGTGTATAAAAGTGCTGCAGATACAGAAAATGTAAGAAGATATTTTTGCACTATTAAATAAAAGTTTGATGCTGTGATCTGCCAGCATTACAGCAAATGCTCCGTTTTAGCTGACTGCTCTGCAATTTTAATCAGCTGCTGGATGGATATAGAGAATGATAATCCTCTAGTAATAAGTAAAAGGAAGAGGAAACACAGGGAGTATTTGGAAAATACTGTAAATAAGAGTCTACAAATATGTGATTCATAAGCTCACGCTTGCTTTCTATACACTAATTCTGCTTGTTTAAAATAAAGCATTATATGATTTGTAGTTGGAAAAAAAAATCAGATTGTCTTCTTTGTGCTCCCTAGCATAATGAATTTAGGTGAAAGAGAAGGCTTGGAGGTATGAAGACCATTATCTGGTATATTTGAGAGTATTCCAATATCATCAAGGTCTCTCAATATTTCATAGTCCATAAGGACCCCATGAAATGTCATAGTTGCAGCTGAGGAAATAAAAACTACTTCTGGATGCAGGTACATCATTTCATCCAGCATAAACATTACAGGCTTCTGGCTGTTAGAGCTAAGGAGATGCTCAATCTGCACTGTGAACCCAGTGTATGTACTGTTTCGGGAGCAGTGACTCTGTTACAGGAGGGCAGAGACACCCCTTACCCTGCTGTCCCACCACCTGCCCTGCAGCTCCCATGGCCTGTGCTAATTCCCTGCAAAGCGGGTGGGTTTTTTCCCCTCTGCTTTCCATGCTTTGAGTTATAGGAAAATTTTCTTATTACTTTTTCAGCTGAGATATTTGTCAATATAATGAATTTCTATGCCATCTTAATGCACTCACAAAACATTCTTTCAAATTTTTGTCCTCTCTTTTTAAAGGTTTGAAAGGCTTTGCCCTAAGAAATACCAGAAAATATTCAGAAAAAAATAGCAGAACAAAGTACATCAAATTAGGAATGTAATATGCTTGTCTTATATCCACCCCATAGGATGGTCTCCTGGTTTCTCCCAGCAGCCTAGCTTTCTCACAACACATAAGACTACCCTTCATTACTTCATTTATTTCTTTTTTTTTTTTTTTTTGCATATTGTTTCCAAAAGTTTTTTCGTGTTGAGGCAGAAGACACCTCTTTGGGGTATCCTAACGTAAATGCAGGTGCTAAATACAAAATCTTTTTGTTTCAATACTAAAAGAGACGGATAATTTATGACTGTAAAGCTGAACACAGTGTGTAGTAGTAGTAACAAATCTTTCTGGGAATTCATCTCTGCCGCAGAATTTTGGAAGGGGCCTGAGACTCGCTGTAGGGGCACTCAAACCGCTCTCTGTTAAACATGGTTACATACAGTGAAAACAAATCTTTCACAGGCTCCAGCTATTAATCTTCTAGTGTACTCAATTACACTGCAAATTAAGCTTTCCAATACTCAGATGAAGTGATACAGCTTAAAAAGTAGTAACATATGTGCTTTATTATCTACTAAATAATAACTTACAGATACTAGCTAATTGCGTGGAAACCCAATTAGTTATTTAGCAGACTCAGAAAACTATGCCGTATTTAATTCAAACGTTACTTTATACACTTTCTACACAGCCGGCTTTATATTTTATTTGTAGAGCTACGTGTGTAATTAAGATTATTGCACATGTATCTTTTCTATAAGCACAGGCATATTAGCTATACAGAGAAATTCTTTCTCAGTGCCTTCAGTGAGAGTTTTGCCTATGTGGATGAAAAACTGAGAAAGAAGCTCCATGATGTGGCTCTGTGTAGTTTCTGCCACGTTCTGCTGTCCTTTAGAAAAGTACAAGAATCAGAAACAGCAGCCTAATTAAAGTTTAATACCAGCCTGGTACTTTTGGTCTGAATAATAAAATTCATTATTCTTTCATTAGAAATGTACATGTAACTGTATACACAAATTGCATGTATAAAACATTTAACAAGAGATGTTTGACTTTTTTTCTTATACAGATTGAGTAGTTTTCTATAAAACAAACAGTTAAAGATCTCTTAAAACATTTATTTATGCAGCTTGTAAAACTGCATGAAAGTAGCCATAGGGTTGTACTCACATTATGAAGTCTGTTGTATTCACATGAATGATTTTATGTCAGGCTATATAAGACCCATTAGAAGACCTACAAATTGAGCCATAATAAAATGTCAGCTAAAACTAAATACAAGTCCTTACTTTGCTGAGCACAGGTGGTCAAATTATCTGTGTCAGCTGACTTTGGGCTGCTTGAAAAAAGGCTGGCAATGCTTATTCTACTCATACACAAGCTTGGTGTAATATCCCCTGTAAGTAGGTTCCCGATTCAAGTCCAGTGATAGTATCAGAACTGTTAATCAGATGGCCAGAAAGCAGTATATTCAGTTATTGCTGCTTCTGGAAGTAGCTGACTCGAATTTGTCTGTTCACGTCACCCAGAAAACAGCACACACTCGCTTTCTTCCATAGCTCATGTCAGTCAGCCACGTTATGGATGGTCTCAGCAGAACACATGCAAGCTGAAAAGCCTCCTCATGTTGGACATGCTTCCTTATGTCAGGATTTTCCTAATATGTAGTGCAAATTACTGGCCACATCATGATAATCCATCAAGGGAATGACCAAATAAATTTCCTTGGTTGTCATTATACCTGCCTGGCATTGTACTTATTTACTAACACAGGCAAGTTCTCATTCACATGAATATCACTTCCAAAGGCAGTGCTCTGAGGTACCACCAAGTTCAGAGGTATATTTGTACTAGATCTGATTTTTCCTCCTTGCCATTAACAGAAAACTGTTTACCAGTCTTTCTTGCTGCTCTAACATGCCCAAAATCCCATAGACAGTCTTTACAGACAGAAATCTACCACAGGATTCAGTGAGCTGCTAGCTTAACACTGAGGAAGGAAAACACATGAAATTTGGAATAGCCTTCATACTCACATTTTTCATTAAAAAAACCCCAATAACGTAAGTGGAAATGTATAGGTATTAATTAATGCCAGCTACTTGGTGAATCCTCTCTGCTCAAGTTTCATGTGCCACCATCACTTAAAGAGATTGGTTAATTGGTCATTGAATCAACCAGCACCCATCAGATCCATCACTTTATCAAATAACATATCAGATCATTAGATCATTCCTACACAGCCCCAATGGACTTCACTGGAGTAGTGTCCAAGTTACAGGACTGCAGCAGAAACAGATGTATGAGAAAGGCAGAATTAAAACACCCAGATCTCTAGGTGATTTCTTCCGATTTCTGTGATCCTACCCAGGGTCAGAGGAAAGGGTGGTGTTGCAGCAAGAGTCTTCTCCCTCTCCGAGTCTGTGGGAGAGCATTTCACTTTTATAGCTAGCTGAAGTTTCAGGACACACTTTTGTTTGCTGACTTGTGAGAGTAATACAGATTACTTCAGTGGTTCTCCCTCTCAGAAAAAAAGTGTTTCTAAAAAGAAAGTGTCTTCCTTATCTCTGTTACACACCTTGCTGTCTAGTATTTTGAGCATTTGGTTCCACATGGCACTTGCTGACGTAGCGCACAAAGTATTTACACATACATGACTGATTATTTTTTTTCAGGACAATAATTCAGAATCTAGCTCTGGACTGTGGAGAAATATAATTCAGCATCTTGTTCTCTTATAAATGCAAATTATGGTTAAATAAAGGCAGGAGTAAATTTTTGTTTGAGATAAATGGCACATCTTCCTTAGTAGCAAGAAACCACAAAGACATTTTTGAGGCACTTGTGAAGGTTTTTTTCCATACAGTCCAGAGGCTTAGGCTCAGATTCATAACTACTGAAAGTTACATGTCCAGGTTCTGTATGTACATAAAAGCTGATAGGTGTCCATAATTTGGTATGACACCCAGTATGAGAGAGAGACACATACTACTGAGAAAGATCAGACCCTACATTTCTAAAGAAAGAAACCTAGAGATGCCAATACAAAATATGTTAAGCAAATTACATTTATGGTGTGATACGTTTTAGGGGTGATACCATGTTCTTGTGTTCTTTGAGGCTGTGCCATCATACAAATATCCATCAGAATCGTTTGGGGTAGCCTTTCACCTGAGTTCAGGGAGCCGAAAACAAGCTGCAGTTTCACTTGCAAGTAAAAACCATGGCAAAGTTCAAATTAGCTTGGTAAAAATCCAAGGAGATCCTGCAGCTTCTCTGGGCTAGCGGCTTACCTCTGAGTCTGCATTTACAGAGGGAGGCAAAAAGGAGCTCTGATTAGAAATTCCTGACAGAAAAAAAAAAAAAAAAGCACCTTAACTTTATATTTTTTGTAATTGAGTCTTTCTGGGGATAGAAATGGTTTTGCTTGTCCACAGATGTGCCTTTCTCCTGCAGTCTGTACCCAGGAGAATCCAGCATGTGAAGTCCCTCAGGTACAATATGAAGAGCAAGAGCCAAAACAGCAGCAAAAAACAAAGAAAAAAAAGTCAACAATAACAAATCCTTCCCATATGACCTTCAGGAACAGCAGTAAGGCATAATGAAGATCTTTTGCAAAAAATACCCCTCAATTTATACTTTATCAAGTCAGTGATACTTGAGCAAAACTTGCAACATTTGTAATACAGTTCTGTTCCGTGGTTATTAACTGTCAGGTATTCATTGGTGGTTTTGGTTTGAGTGGGTTTTGCTAGTTGTTGTTTTTTTTCCTTTTTATCATCTAAAAAAGTAGAAAATTCTAATTGGGATGCAATGACTCTGAGCAGAACACTGAAGCGATAGGTTTTCTGCAATGGATGTCACTAGTTTAGATACTCTGCAACAGAAACTCTCCTTTTCCTTGATAGATGAAAAAACAAAGGTAGTAGCATCCCTTGGTAGTGTCTTACTCCTGATCTGGCAGTACAGTGCCTGCTTTCAGCAGTGCCATAAATCTCCACTCGTGTTCCCTTTTCCTGTGCCTTGCAGCTCATTTCCTTCTAGCATAATGTAGCCTTTTCTGTTGAGAAAGTCTGTTCTACGTTGGCAGGCTCACAACAAGCAGAAATGGTTTGGTAGAGGTTTAGCTTTTTTGTGTTTGGAGCTTTTTGTGTGCCAAACTTCTCCTTTCAAGACCCCGTTTTTTGTTGAGCTGTGGGGGGAGTTTCTACTAGCTGCCACACTTTTTTGTCATCTTGATTGCAGCATGATAAAATGAGAAGGCATTTGTCAGTACCAAAGTGCCCCAAATATAAAACAGGATCTAACGCTGTTGTTTTTTCTACTGGTCCTGAAAAACCCAGAAGTCTCCCAAAGAGTTCTTTAGCAGATGTTCCACAGCAAAGAGCAGGAAGTCAGCAATCCAGCATGGACTGAGCATCTCAGCATCCTAATTCCTTTTTAGATGCCTGTATCCCTCTCTGTATAGTGAGAAAGCAGTCCCGTTCTCCTGCAGAGGAAAGCCATATATAATGGTAAATACATTTCTTCACATGCCAGCCTCCACAAATCTCTTTATGAGGTATTAGTTTGTTCTCCTGGTGTGTTTTTCTGGCACTGGCCTCTGCGATTCAGGGCTGAAAAGTGAGATTAGAGGAATGGCTTTCTACAAATGGTTGCCATCTTCAGGAACTTGTAGATTCTGGTTTTCTGATTTCAGGGTAATGAATGGCCCAATCTAGTGTTAGGGTGAGACAATTAAATTCTTGCTCCTGGACATGGTTCATCATCTCTTTCAGACAACAGAGACAAATTCCACTGGATCGCAGAGAAAGAAAGGTGGAGGGGAATATATTGGTGATGTTTAAGCCTGAGGAATTTCTGTATCATTGAGTAATGGAGTAACCCCGGCGGCTGAATTGCTTCAATTCATTTAACACTTTCTTTAGGATAGTGCTAAAACTTATGGAAAAATAAACACTTTCTGCACCTGAAAATTAAGTTGAATTTTTTTATCTAATCCTTAAATACTGTTGTAATCACACTTCAAACATGGGGCTTCAAAACTGATAGTGTAAAACATAGCATTAAAAATCAGTAAGACCTCGGAAAGATTACTGTGACTCCAAGAAATAGGTCAGTGATCTGGACGAGTGGCAGTTTTTCTGCTGTGAAAAACAATAGCTCTTTCATCAGTTACATGGAGCCACATAATCCAGATCAGGCCAAACATCTTAATGTAATATACCACAAAAATTATGTTTGAACAATATAAGGACCTTAGTTAGAGTCACAAAAGCCAGGAAAAATCAAGTTAAGGAAGAATCTCATTCTACTGAACACACTGGGTCAGAGAACTAAAATCCACAATATTATGTGATCTATGACAATGAATGTCACATGGCTGCCCATCACAAAACCTCTAGTTCATCTGTGACACTGGACAACTCCCAAACATGTCAATTATGTTACATGAACTCTGGGTCATATAATCACACAGGGCTGAGAAGTTAGGCTAGAAAAAGTTGCTCTCTTTATAAGTATGGAGGTGCATTCAAACAGTGGAGGATAGAAGCTGAGCTGAAATTCCTTCTCTATAACTTAAGCAGCTATACAAAAGGTCATTGCACTTGCATATATGTGCATGATGTAATAAGCTACAGGACTGACAAGAAAAAGCAGCAGTAGCTGGCTAGTGAATGTAGTTCCTAAGTGTCTTCCATCTTTTTGCTGTTACCTTGTGCAACCACCATGAGACAAGAAGAAAAAACTATTACCATGTGTTATATATGATGGGTTTTTAATAGTCTCATGTTGTGCTGTGAGATTGCTCCTGCTCAGTCTCCACAAGGAAGGTTGATGAATCCTTGCCTCCCTGCCAACCCATGCCTTGGAAGGGATCAATATGTGCTTCTCCATAAACCTGAAGATAATGACTGCCAAGGAATATGAGGACTTACAGCTTTAAGCTGTGTGCTTTTATATCATAAAAATTCATCTTTTTGTACAAAACACCCGAGGGATCAGTTTTTCTTAGAGAGTTGCAAGGAATGGACCGAGCAGAACAAAAATGAGGGGTTGAGTTCCTTTTCTTTCTGTATTATTTCAAAATTCTTTAGCAGCTCTCCTGAGAGCTCTCCTGCACAGTGTTTGCTTGCTTGTTTTTCAGGAGGTCATCTCAGACTATATTTCATTTCCATTTCCCCATGACTTTTTTCTGATAGCAGACTTATTTCTTCGGTAGTTGGGGTTTCAAGCCTTGTTTTATCACTAATGTAAAACAATACAGACAGTTCTAATATCCATGAAAGGGAGATGAAACCATTTCAGAAACATCATTCTAGCACTCCATAAACACAAATGTTTCATTGTTTCTGATACTCTTAAATGGAGTCTGAAAACTTGAAAAGCCATACACTTTGGAAATATAAATAATCAGCTCTTTTTGTAAGTGTCTTGAAAATAGTAATAGCATTAGTTAGTACAAGAGAGCAGAAAGTATCCAAGCTTGTTAAGCTTCCCAACACTGTACTTAGACTCAAGTAAATTAAAAAATAGCTGAACCAATATTTAAAAGAATAAGAGAAAAAATTATTTGATTCTGGGTGGTGTCCTCACATGCCTAGCTTTCAGCCTGGAAGGGATTTCTATTTGTATGACAGAATTAAAATATTTGTAATTAAAAAAAAAGCTGATGAACAACTTTTTTGTACTACTGCTAGCAGATCTTGTTGCAATAAAGCCATTTCTTATGGTGAACTGTGCCAGAGACCAGTAGGACACAACGTCTACACGTTTGTTGGTTGTGGACATAGCCAGCGTCCCTAGCAACGCAGTAAGGTTTAAGCAGACTATTGCAAAAGGTACCCAAATCCTGTACATATTGCAAGTGCACACAGTAGGAATAGCTCCCCTTCGCATGCTCAGGCTCCCAGCAGCAGATTAAAGACCCTTTTCTTATCAGGTCCCAAGTCCCTAAAACCCTACTGAAGTAAATGAGAGACAAGGACTTCACTGCCTCATAGGATCTGGCCCTAAATTGAATTAAAGCAGCTCGGTACGAAGCACATTAGTCCGTTATTACCCACATACCGGGGCAAGGCTGGCAGTCGTACCACAGGGAAGCTGGGTGTGAATGGACCATACTTTGTTCAGGTTGCTCAGCACAGTGGAGAGCAACGGGGCAAGTATAATCTGTTCTCATTAATTAAAGTTGTAAGGGGCCAGTCTTGCACACTCCTTTTACCACAAATCTAATAACTAAAATGCTTGTCACTGACCAAAACTTGGTCAGGGCACAGGAGCTGCTCAGGCAGCCTGGCTGCCCTTTGCAGTGAGTAGGGGTCATCATCTGGATTTCAGAGACAGGGAAAGTGGCACGCAAATGCCAAGAGGAGCAAAGTCCCTTCCAGCTACCAACTCACAGGACCTCCCTGAAGACAGGTCTCTGAAAACACCATCCATTGAAATCCCTACATTTCCCTTTGTGGCCTTCTAATACTCCAAGGACTCCTTGGCTGAGATTTAGCTACTCCAAAGCACCAGAACTGCAAAAAACCCCAAGCCAATGACAAAACTTCTGGAAAGTGACATTTCTAAAGAACCCACTTCAAGCAGAATTCTATTGTCTTGTTTTTTTTCTTTACTAAAACAATTCAAACATTTCTGATCCCTGGCAGAACTAGAAGAGAAAGTGTATTGTAACTGGGGTCCTATAGGTTGTGATGGCAGGGGTGTTCAGTTCTGTGTTAATCAGTATTTTGCAGGATTAGCTAACTTAATTCCATGTCTCTGTGTCTTCAAAACATTCTATAAACAAGTTTTCCCACCCAGGGGGGAAGGAGTGATATTTTTTGGATTAAATTTTTTACAGCTAGTCAATTGCTTAGACAAACTTTGATACATAAAGACATCACTGAGCAACATGAAGTCTACTAATTCTGAAGATAAGTAATTTCCAGAAATAGTTGAAGTATTTGCTAATACAGGATTCATATGCACAAAATAAAATTATATAGTAATATTACTAACTCCTGAGATCATATTACAAGTCTGGCATTTTCATTAAATTCTCAGGTCATAGTTATTTAACAGCTTCAAGAAAAGCTGACATTTCTTTTGGAAATCAAGGAGTTTCTAGTTCTTGTTGATAAAATTATCTAAAGGTATTCTTTAAAAATAAATAAAGTCAAGATTCGAGTCAGCACCAATTTCTAAATACATGAGGACAGGAACATTAGATTTACAAATACATATCAGCTTAGTATACACTTCTATACGCCTATAGAAGTGTATACTAAGCTGATATGTATTTGTAAATCTAATTTAAACTCAGGTTGAGATAGTTATTAAAGTGCACTTAAAATTAGGTGTGAGCTTTAAATCAGATATCATTGTGCAATGGTTATGCACACCCCAAGAAACATAAATACCATTTTTTGCTTTTAAATTCCACCTCAGTTCATTGACCACAGTGAAGCATAAGCATATCTTTGTATTCTTTGCTAAAACTGAGACAAAGCCACCTAGAGATGTAATGATATCATCCTGACAGAGGGTAAAACTAACTACACCAGAATTTGCTAACACAGATTTACAACCAGGAGAACATAAACTTGAGAGCCTGAATGATTTCCAGTCAGGGAGCTGTGAAACCTGCAAGAGCAGCGAGCTTTGCTACAGAGCTCGTCTTGTTTACATCTGCATCCAAAATAATGTTTGTGTAAGATCCCTGGCAGTGGCAGTAGAGCTTATAGGAGATTCTTAATCAATCTTTCTTCCCAATAATGTAACCTGAGCTATAACACAACACTTGGTGTATTTGGATGGCTTGTTACTGCTATTTCCATATTGCTTTGTTTTAAATGTGTTGCCTGGAATTTCAATTCAGGAGGGCGCTGTCAGCATTTAACTCCTTTACCATTCAGGACTATTGAAGACTAAGCTTTACCTTAAAGTTTAACATGCTTAAATTCCCATTATACCCCTTCAGAGATTGAGGATCAAGTGATGTCTAATTCAGAGATGATGTTCTTAATGGATCTCAGGTTATAATGTCACAAGTTTGCAGAAGCTACATAAGCAACAGTAAAAAAATTGACTAACTAAAAAATTAATTAACAAAAAATTGCTAATACAGCATAAAGCTGCACTATAGATATAGAGCCATGTGCAGTGCTGCACTTTCTAACCAGGGCAACCCAGGGATTTTAGGAACCTAAGAAGGGTTTCATCTACATCCCCCTTACAGCCTCAACCTAGGGTTAGCATTCAGTTTCTCTTTGGAAACTAGTGGAAGGGTTGAAGTCTTCTCCAACAGCACAGGAGTGCTTGGCTTCAGGGGTCACAGGAGCTCTTGTATGTGCTGTAGTCTCACAGTCCAGGGTGAAGTTTGAGCCCCTGTTCCCCACAGCCCCCTGTGCTGCTGACAGTGGCAATGCAATGGGACTCACCAGATAGGACAGCTCTGCAGCTCTCTGCTTCAGCACCCCATCTTCACCTGGCACCCCTGCCCTGCCAGAAACCCTCCTCAAGGTCCCTGGTGCCAGGGAAGAAGGCAGGAAAGGAAGGTGCAGTATGAAGCTCAGAGGTGGCTGGCAGGAGTCCCTGCCTGGACACACAGCCCTGCTACTCCATAGGCTGCTTTCAGTGGGCAGCGTGCTGGAGCTCACTCGGTGTAACTCCTTTGAGAGTATCCCAAGGAAAATGCCACCTAGTCCCTAAAAGAGGGCTTTTCCCAGTATTTCTGCCTTATCATTGCAGCATATAGAGAAGGGCACAGGAGGCTGAGGTTGCTCTCCATGATAATGAAATGCAAACCACGTATCCCAACACTGGCAAGAGAAGAGGAGAACAAGTCAGAAGTTAAGGAAGTGGAGAAATCAGACCAAGTACAAGAGACAGAACAGAGGAGCAGGAAATAAAGCAGTGGACTGTGTGCCTGAAAAGAGCAGACAGTGCTTGCAGCCGCTGAAAGGATTAGCTGAATAAAAGGAGTTCTCAATTTAGACCAACAACAAAAATCCTATCATACAGCCTTTACTTCTCTTTTGATATAAACACATTGCAGCAGCATTACTCAAATAAAATGGAATAAAGCTATGCGCTAGCAGACACCCATCCTCTCCTTTATTATTTCCCATGCTCCTAACAGGCCTGATCCCCAGCATCTCCTCACCATTTATCTACCTTAGTGCAGGTCTGTACTCTGCACACATCATCTAAGTGTTTGGTCTGCAGACATTACCCAGGCAGGAACCAGCACTGACTGATGGGGACAACCCTGTCTCCTCCCAGGTGCTAAACTGGGCCAGGCAATTTTGAACAGGCAGTTTTGTAACTTAGTCTGTCATACCTGGTGTATGCTCACACTTGTACCCAGGAGAGCATGATAATTGCAAGCCAGAGAATGGGATCAAAGTTTCAAGTGCTGTTTTCAGTTTAAGGGAGCATTTGCATTTGACTCTTAAGTACTACAGTGATAATATCCCACATCGTATCTTTTGCAGTGAGGTCATTTACAGTAAAGATGTGCCTTCCTACGAGTACAGTCAGCACCTGCCAGGTGTAATCTTTGAATGGTATTCAAGCAGCAGATTATTTTGTGATGATCGAGTCACCAAAACAGAAGCTTAAAAGCTGTCTTGATGAAATTTCTCTTGGTTAGCTTTCTTCTGTAGAAGAAAAGCAATTGACAAATTATCACTAATTTTACAAAGAGTAGATAAGAGAGCATCCCCTTTCAGAAAGGGGGTCACCACATCTTCCTGGTTTTAAGCTACTGGGTACCTTGGCAGAGGTTGGGCTACTACTGGTCTGAGCATGGTCAGCCTCATATGGTAAGCAGCAGGCTTCAGCTGAACAGCAACCTACTGCAGGCATTGCAAGTACTGCTTTTCTCCAAGGCTGCTTCCCACTGCTGGTGGAAAGGCATTCCAAACTATTAGTCACAATTAAACAGCTTATACACCTTAAGCCAGAGACAAATGTGCAGCTTACCACTTTAAAGACTTTTCAAATGGCCCCAGATATATTAAAGGTGCTGGGAAGACTGAGGTTAGCAGTTCTCACAAGTTTCATTTATCTTCTCTAGGCTGAATTTTTAATCTAATTGCAACAGAGCTGCCTAACACACCTCCAAAATCACCACAGTGCAGCCTTCATGTACAAGCAGTATCCACTTGCTATTTCTCCTCATCACTTTTTGTAATTTAATCAGTCTTATGTTTTTTAAAGCATCAAGGACAAACAGGTTCTTCTCTCTGAAGGGAAAGATACACGCAATTGCCTTGCAAACAGGTTGATTGGGGAAAACAGCAAACCAAAAATGTGACAGCCACAATAACGTTCCCTAAAACTCAGGTTAAGAATGATATTCCACCCTCGCTGGAGCTCCATGAGCTATCCTGGTAAAAGGCGCTTTCCAGTCCCTCGTGTTTCCCAGCTGATGGCAATGATGGATTTCGGCTTTTCCTGCCATTTCTGAGCTGGGGCCAGTGGCAGAGCCTGGCCCAGGCTGTGCCTGTGAGGAGGCTGGGGCCGTGCCCCGTGGGGTCTGTACAGGGCTGGGGTGGCTGCTGTGGGCAGGGTGGGGCAGGGGCTGCCATCCCTTCCTGCCCCCCACACCCGGGTTTCCAGAGCAAACGAAGGGGTGGAAAAGCTGCCCCATGTTTCTGCAGTGTTTTACATTCATTAAAGGATTTTTCTGAAATGGAAGAGTTTTTCAGGAATCTGAGCCTGGCTTCCTGCATATTCTAGTTGGTAAAAGGCAATACTAGAAATTGCAAGCATCCTTGTGAGGATGCTGCAGCTCATTTTTAAATAGAAATACTGTATTTTAATATATAAATATTAAAATGATTGGCAAATCTCCATAGTGTCTTCTGCAGTAGCAAAATCCAACCCTAGTACTAAGACTGTCACACCCTCTGTAAGACCACATCTGTTATTATTAGCAAAGTTATGCCTGAAATATTTACTTTCCTTTACTCATTTTTCTGTTCTAACCACACCTTCATTGTTAGAAAAACCTGATCCTGCAGGTTCTCATGGACTGCACCTGTATTGTAGTGCTCACAACACAAATACCTTCTTTATAAATCTATGACAAGTTAAAGAAAACACTTTTCTCAGGATTTTAAGTAGCCTAATTTTTAAAATCTTTAAAGTTGGGTGTAGTATAATCAGATTATAAATTCTTAAGCCAGTAAAATCCACTTGGAATGCTGGAATTACAGTTTGTAATGACTGGTCATGTTCTTACTTGCTAGGAATTTTAACATAAATATTTGAACTGAAGTCAGATTTTAAGACCATTTAATTTTGTTAAATACCAATCCCCATAGGCATTAAATTATCACTGTTATTTTTATAGCCATTTTTCAGTTTTTCCTTTACAAGCATATTAGCAGAGAAGCCATAATTCATTTTCCACTGGTACAGTAGTTATATTTTTTATTCACATATGAAGTTAAAATGGCTATTACTTTAGTGCCAAGCTCTATAGATTCTTTTGTTCTTCATCCCTTCTTCATTAAGAGTTTTCTGAATGCTATTTAAAAGCAAAGAAGTTCAAGGCCGTTTAGAAATATGTAAAATGCTGCCACGTGGCCTAAATTCGTGCTTGACTAGAGGTTAAGGACACGCACTCGGAGTGATGCTGGTTTTAGCTCAGCAGAGTCCCTACATCCCAGTAGTTTTTTAAGCCCGACTGCTTTGTTGATTCAGAACTTCATTTACCCTTTGTATTTTAAAAGTGGGGAGCAGCAACACTTACAATCTCTTGTATTAAATGCTGTGCTTCTGCTAACGAGCTGGAGAGGAGAAGGGCAGAGGCCAAGCAGCACCTTGTGCCCGTCCATCCCCCGAGGTGCCGCAGGACAGCTTCGGTGCACGGCAGCCGCACGCTGCCGGCACGTGGGTCAGGGCAGAGCCCGAGGTCGCCCAGGGTGCAGAGCAGCAAGTTTATTTGCTGGAAATAAATAGAGCCAGTGGGACTGCCTGTGCTGCCACAAGATTTCTGGTTAGCACCAAAATTATGAGCTACACATGTTAGTTCTTGGCTGGGTTTGTCGGTGTGTCACACCCTCAGTTCACAAACAGGCAGTGACAATCAAACCCAGTCACTAATGTTCTCAATTAGGAGTATGTAACTCCTGAGACCCAACTAGTAACTGACCATTAGCTGGACTGGAGACTGCTTAATTTAGCAGTTTTCTGCTAAAGAAATAAATAAATATCAACGATGAGTTACATCATTGCCATTATTGATGTAATCCACCTCATAGTTAATTTGGATTTAAACAATTTGTAAAGAACAATTCATTTTGACTACTGTTTAACAACAAAAAAAACCAAGCTTAATCTCAACTTTTTTTACCATATTTCATAGTCAAATAGGATATATTTATTTATTAACTCCCAGGCAGGACACAAAGCTTCAGCACTTGTTTATACAAGAGAGCTATTTTAAGCAATGACACAGACTGTCATCCTGTTGGCCTGAACAATGTCTACTTAGATGTGGGAGTTCTGAGAGGACAGGTAGACTTTTGGTTATTCTTCTATTCACAGCTACCAGTGAAAACTGTCTGTATGTACTGTTGAGGGTACAGTATACCAATATATGAAAAGAAAGCTGTAATTGAAACCAGGTTGGTTTCAAACATTTAATTTACCAAAAAACCCAAAAATCTTATTTTCTACAGCTTCTTAAAAAATGACAAATAGTGGCTTACATTCCTCATACTGGCACTGTGAAAGGATGCTACTGTTTGATTACTGTCTTCCTAATTCCTCCTCTGACTCAATAAACATGGGACATGCCTCCGCAATGTCGCTGAAGGAAGCAGGATGCCCGGGTATCACAGGGTTTCCCTTTGCCAGTGCTACCTCCAAACATCACAGCCTCTCCACGTCATCTTGCAGGTGACACCTGCAGTGTGCCAGCGAGGCCAGGTGACCCACCTTGAGCTTTGGAGTACCACCTGCTGAGGACAATAAGCAGCACTGGAGGAAAGCAGGAGTCTGGTGGGGTTTGTGCTAGTGAACCATACACAGCTTTTCAGGAATGTTGCCCACTGTAATCCTTCACTGAACAACTCGTCACAGTGATTAACCTGACTGTGGCCAAAAAAAAAAATGGTGCCAAATTTCTTTGTTGTTAATATTTCACTTTGTAGTGAAAAGAGCTGCTTAGACAAATTTCTAGTCCATATTACAGACCCATTCAGAATTTCAAATGTATAACGTAGATCTTTAATGAAATGCACAAGCAGTAAAAAAGGCATGGGTGATATTTTTCATTGCTAACCACACAGGAAATTGCTTAGTTTTATCAGAAATATGGTCTCTTAAGTACAATCAGTAAGGCCATTCCTAAAGAGCTGCTGAATACTTTCAACAGGCTGCAAGATCCATTATTTTTACAGTCCACATGGATTGTGTGCTGCAAATAAATAAAAGATGCCCTAAGGACTTTGCACGCTAAGTGAATACGTGAAGTATTACCAGTTCCCTTTATTTTCTCACAAGCACAGTGATATTTAGTGTGTTCCTTCAAAGTGCAGTTCTTTATATGTTTTAATGAGAATTCAGTTTTTGTTTAAAAGATGAGTTTCAACTCCCATAGTTACACTGAAAAACACAAAATCCTGACCCCAAACGCACTCTCATAGTTCAAAAGCCAGAGGCAAACTGAAAACACAGTTGGTGCCACAGTTGTCGAAGGCTTTAGCTGTGCACGAGGCGCTCACCTACAAGCAACATTGCACACTGTGTGTGTGAGAGACAGGTCTGGGAAACCCATCCCAGCTCCGAGTGTTAGTGTCAAAATTACAAACACTAAAGACCCCAAACATAATCAGATAAAGGACTGGAAATTGGGAAGGACAGGGGTTTTGGCATTCTGTTTGGCTCACTTTTCCCGCCTGGCACACTGCACCTGCCTTGTTTCATGTGGCTCCACCTCTCTCCATCCTCTGTCTTTGTGGCTGGCGTAACACATTGAGCATCTGCAGTGGGCTTGGGGCACACGACACTACAAGTATGAATCTACCAAGCAGCTGGGCCATGTGAATGCATCAGTCTCTCCTTAGGCTTGATCTGGAGGTGGCAAGAACATTGCCCACATGGGAAGCTCATAATTCAGCCTTTTTGGCTAAGGTGCTGTTTACTGTGATTACTTAGTACTGATTTGTTGGGATTGGTTATGCAACTTCCAGCAACTGGCTCATGCCTTCCAGGCAGGGTTAAGGTTGTGTTATTACCAACAAGAATTTTAATATGCATATATAGTTCTAGACAGCTATTCTGTGTTATATTTGTAAGGTATGTCTGTGGCATGAGCATATGCAATTCAGGCATTAGTTTCCTTTCAGTTCAAAGAGGTAGTTTTGTAGCAAGGAACTCTACTAGAGGCTATGAAGGAGCAGAGAAAGTGGCTGTTTTAGAAGAAGGAATTCATTTTTTCCATCTATTCACATCTTAGAACTAAAAATAAATGCAGTGAGTATCAGGAGTACCAGCACCAGTAAAGCTGAAACAAATTATTGCCGACATGGTGAGCACAGTAACAAGAGTTTCCCTGAACTGCACGGCCAATTTCTTCCTTGCTGTAGAGTTACTCACCAAATTCCCTCCAGTTCCTGCTGACCAAGGGTTGCTTTGAAATACCTATTTGTAGGTAGAGCATCTGCCTTACTGCTAAGTCTTCTGGCCTCAGAGATTCTGCTAAGGAGTATGAGACCTCCTGAAAACTCTGCTTCTCATCAGGCACTTTCTGACATCTCATTTTCTGTGAGCATTTCAGCATCTCCACCATATCTATTTTTAAACACATCCTATGCCAAGTGAAGACAAGGTACTTCCCAGGAACCTTTACCACATTCATGGCAGGTTTCCACAAGAACATTTTGTTGACGGAAGGGGCGTAGCACTTCCACTCCTGCTGATACGGCTTTTGCACATGTTGCAAAAGCAAAATAATAGGAAATCCATAATGAGGCTGGAAGATAATTTTGCCTTATTGTATATTCATTCATAAAGGAGATTAGATTTTTTTAAAATATGATTAACTACTTAATTTACACACACACAAAAAAAAAAATCCTGTGGAAGTTTGTATGAAAGGACCATCCAGAAGGCTGCCTGTTCCTTTTTGCCCTGCTCCTTCAGGTAGCTGCACCCAGACAGCATTATCCTTAAATTTAAAAAGTACTAGCTATTTCCACCTCAATACAGACTTGCACACAAGGAGGACTGCTTTGGTGGTCTTACCATAAAAGGAGGGTGTGAGTCTAAGCCACACCGTGCCACAGATGCCTCATTCTTGCAGCAGTTTGGGGTTGAATAGCAGCCCAGTGCCCAGGCAGCTGGGGATGAGCAATCCCCTTTCCGAGCAGCAGAAACCTGAAGCACAGAGAGATTCAGGGCTGTGACAAAGCCAAATGCAAGCATTTAAAAAACACACCATGGCCTTTCTGTCTATGCTTTGAGACTGCACTTTTATCACTGCCACACCAGACAGCTGCCGCCACCTTATCTCTGTGGCTACACCTCACTGGGACTGGTCTCCCTTCCCCAGGTCCATCACAGCATGGCCTGATCACACTGCTTCCTGCGGCGCTGCCTATCTCCCCGTTTCCCACCCTTCCCAGCAGGTCTGCCCACCACACCGAAGCAGCCAAGCAGGTACAGAAAGCCAGGGCACAGCCAGCTCTCACCCCTCGCCAGCCCGTAAGCCACATAGCAGCGCTCGGGGTCACCCCAGCAGCCCCATGCAGCACAGCTCTGCAGAGAGCCCACGCTGCAACACTGCACATCAGCTTGAAGATTTGCTTGTTCATTACCAGTTTGGGGGACACCACGCCAGGTTTGGATTTTATCCTTTCTCCGTGTGCTGACGCAATGAAAAGGTGGCAGAGTGTGGGGGTGGAAGCTCTCACCAAGAACTTGCTGAGGGATGGGTATTTGCATCTGCTGTTTGCTGCCAAAAATAGCAGCAAACCTGAGCTAAGGTAAACGAGAGCACTGAGCAGGAGGAGACGGTGTGAGAGGAGCCAGGGGACTCGTTTATGGGTTATTCTGTTTGTTCAGTACTGGGGTTGTCACAACAGGAACAAGTACCGGTCTATCCCAAAGAGGCAATTAAACCCTGCAGATCTATTGTGCTGAAAAGCAGCATGTCCTAACTCAGTATGCTCCCCAAAATGCCATGGGCTCCTCTCAGAACTGCAGTATTTTCAGGTGCATCAATCTGTGAAAACCAGATGCACACAGGTATCTGTGCTGGCAGGCAGAGGATCATTTTTAAGGGTCCTTTGTAACTTCAGGCCTTCCTCCATATGCAGGAGTGTAACTGCTACAACTGCAGCACACAGCAGTGACAGAGACTTTGTCAAGATAGTTTTCAAACTCCTAAGGCAGGCATTTCTTCTTCAGCTTAAATTCAAGATTTGTTACAGTTCCTGAACAGGGTGCAACCAGTCTTCCAGGAAAGCTTGTTTGTTTTAAATATGTTGCAATGCTTCAGCCAGCAGGAGAACCTATGACCAAAAAAGCCTCATAAATTTTATTAAGTATTATGTATGCTTTAGCAATACATTAACTCCTCATCTATCTTCTTGAAAGATTTCACCACTCCACTCCAGCCATGTAGCTTCCCAGTAGGGAAGACCCAGAACAAATCTTTTAGCTCTATGAATAATATCGTACAACTCGGCTGCATCACAACCCATTCCTTCAGCAAAAACTGCTGTGATTAATGCTGTAACAGTGGTTAGGGCTCCCTGTGCTGGTTCAGCTAAAGGAAAACTATATTTAATTTTACTGTTATTCTAGTATGATCTAGTTTTGATAACATCTACATCCCTTATCTGATTTTTTTATTTTTTTTTTTATTTTTTTTTTTTTTTAATGCAGAGAAAATTCTTCTGGTCCCAGAGGATATCTGTCCCACCTGCAGCAGGAGGTCTCAGGTGGAAAGATGCCTCAATCTTCCCCAGGGATTCCCTCCATGGCTAAGATTTTTCTAAGCTTAACCCTCAGTCTCTTCCATCACCATTTAAGACAGTTATTTTTGGCTTAATCTTGTGTGTGCACTGTGGACATTAAAGCAAGCAGCCCATGCACATAAAAATGTATTCCTTACCAATATTGCCTTTACAGTTGCAGAATTATCTTCTCTTTTTCAGCTCCTCTCTAGAGTAAACCTCAGTCCCTCGCATCATATTTTGCAGTTACTGGACTGGGAGCTGCTGAGCCCAACCCGGCCACCAGCTCTGGGTGGAAGGAGGGAAGAGCATGGACGGGCAGGGCTGGCTGTTCCCTTTCCCTTGCTAATCTCCCTGCTTTTACCTGTCTTACACCTTCCTGTTTCTCAGTACGTGAGCTGTGGAGCCAAAGGAGCATCCCTGCACCCTAGGCCCCAATTTGGAGTGGAGGGAGAGGATTTGCATGGCTGTCCCCCATGCCACCAGGGGAATTTAAAATAGCCTTTGAGTCGATCTGTGACTGGTTTCCTTGCACATGCAGCTCTTTCCCAAATACAAACCTGCCCCTGTCTGGTGTTTTCCCACTTTAAATGAGGCTTGGTGAGATGGCCTCAGCCTTCGTGCAGCGCTGCATCCATCTGCAGAGGCTGATGTCAGATGTAAAAGGAGGGTCCCCCACGTCACGGGTACAGAGGCACCCCAGGGCTCACTCCAAAATCCGTCCTCTGCGGGAACAGGTTGAGCGCTGCCACAGAGCCAGACCAGACAGCTACAGAAGTCACTTGTTCAGCCCTTTAACAATACACTAGCAAATCTTTTTTTCTTTTTACATGGCTTTCAGGGGCAAGGTAAGATTTAATAATGTTGCTTTAAAGGCATTATCAAAATTTTGGTGCTCTTCAGTGTATTTCCTAAAACAGCAGCTATGACTCTCTACTTTCATCTAGAAAGAAAATTACTCTGGCCCACCTGTGCCTGTGGAAGGACTCTTATACAGGGGAGCATGGCCAGCCACAAAGCTTGCAAATTAAAATGAAAAGTTGAAAAATATTTTTTTTTTCCAGTGTCATGCCTTTTTAAACCAATTTCACAACTTGTAGGGGGTCTGCATGAGTTTCTTTAACCTGTACCAATATTTCCTTACTGCTGCCCTTGGCCAGCCTTACTTGAAGATGCTGCACCACAGATTGAGCTGCCTGGAGGCACTTCATAACATGATTCAATTGTAATATTGACAAGCCAGCTCCTACACCTGGCACAGCCATCGGACGCAGCAGTACCCTTCTGCAAGCTGCCATGCCAGCACACAGAAGGCCCAGCACACGTCCCACCACCTCATCCCAAGAATGTATCTTTATTGCATTATAAACTATTGTATTTAGTCAGATTCTCTGGTTTGTCATTGCAGTGCTATGCCAACACTTTAATACCCAGGGAATGGCTTCACCTGTGGCAAGCCACAAGCAGCCTGTTGCTCCAATAAGCCCAAAACCCTCTGGGCACTCCAGCACAGATTCAGCCATGGCAGGGCTGCCCCCACAGCCTCCCACCCTCCTGCTCTTGCCAGGAAGCAGCCACCTGCTTATTGGTTGCCAGAGTTTTCTATTTTCTACCTTAATTTCATTTCAAACCACAGACAGAGTGTCTGCTTCAGCACGCGTGCTGCGAACACACAGCTACGTGCGAGCACAACCAGGGCAGACTGGCCAGATGAGCTGTGCTTCCAGAAGCTGCTTTAAAAAACATGAGGACAGAATTTAAGCCAAACACAGCAAAATCTGGCATAACTGGATGTGTTTAGGGAGCTTGCTATACATTGTGAGCTGAAAAGCACTTATAGAGCAGAGGGGAGGAAGAGAGCTTAGGTTTTCTGACATGCAGGTTCAAAGGCTGCTGAGAAGCTGCTTTAGATGACAATACCTCATTACAACCAGCATTCAATATTTAATATTGATATCTACTCTGTTAAGAAATGCTATTCAACAGCAAAGGCTGAAACCCAACTCTGTCAGTGAGGATTTTAATACTAACTCATAAAAGACAAGGCCTTCAGCAGAGTCTTACGACAACAGAGTCTTCACTTCCTTTGGGGAAGAGAGTCCTATTCAGGTATTGTTCAAAAAGCCCCAAGCCTGACAAAAACCTCTCCTTCCAGACCCTGAGCAGCTACGAGGCATCTCCTGCAGAACAATTCCCACTGTCCTTGGAGAACAACCATATCCTGGCCCCATGCAGACAGAAAGCATCTGTGATATCCCAAACTCCTGCCCTACACCCAGCACTGCTTTGCTCAAACAAAGCTAGTAGGACAAAGTCCACATTACCCAATATTTCAGTCACCCCACAATATCCCTTGAAAAAATCTGTAGGTAATGATAAAGCAGCACAGGTATTGCAAACATGAAACATTAATTAATTTCTAATATTTGAGTCTTTGAGATGATTTTTCAAGCCTAATCTTAAACCCACCCTGGTGGCAAGAACCCTCTTTGCCCCTACATTATAGGTAATGTTATGTGGTGGGGTTTTTTGACCTCCCAGCTCCCCTGAAAATAGGCCTTTTCTTGTTTAGATTCCTCTCAGGAAGAGATGAAAAATCTTCATTACAAAGATGCTTCTAACTCCTTTGGATAAAATATTTGGGCACAGTGGGTGACAAACAGTTGAAGAAGCCCTCTGAGTTTGTGCCACAAAACTGCTAGTTGCAAACACAGATGCTCACCCGAGTCTTACCGGGCTTCAGGAGAGCTGAGTGTGCACTTGCCATCCTTGGTTGCTGATAAACAGCAATGCTTTCCCCAAGGCATAATCAGATAAAATACAAACGTGAAATCTGGAAGAGGGAATTTGCTGGAGGGTCTTGTTTGTTTGGGTGGGGGCTGTGGGTTTGTTTGTCTTTTTTTTTTTAATAAGAAAGTGCATTTCTCACTTTCTTTTACCTCACTGCAAACCTTTTGTCCTTTCCAGGTAATATCATTGGTTCTGGGATCTTTATTTCACCAAAAGGAGTTTTGGAGCACACGGGCTCGGTGGGACTCGCTCTCATTATCTGGGTGCTTGGCGGCGGGGTGGCTGCCCTTGGCTCGCTATGTTACGCTGAACTGGGAGTCACTATCCCCAAATCAGGAGGGGATTATTCCTACGTGACAGAGATTTTTGGTGGGTTAGCTGGGTAAGTACCTTATCTCTACAAAGTAACTTGAAAACACATTTCTACTGAGTATATTAAGTGTGAAAAGACATCTGACTTGGAAGAGACAGGGAACATTTGTCAATAAAATGCTTTTGCAAAGTCACTCTGTTCTTGTTAGAAATACCAAATCACTCCTATGCAGAGCTACAGATGCTTTCACTTCCCTCTCTCACTCAATAAAATCCATGACAGGAAGGAACGGTGCTGTAAATGACACTGTGTCCAAGTGACATTCCTGCACGTCAGCCATGAGTGATCAGCAGCTTGTATTGAGAAGCTTCACACGTCAGGGAAGCCAGATTGAAGCTGCTTACCACAAACCAAAGCCCACTAACTATCGGTGCGGAAGGCATCAAATATTTCTATGGCATTATATTGTGAGACCTTCCTACAACAGAATATGGAAAATTGCTGGAGAAGATTTGCCCCCAGCAGTGTCCCCGGCGTGGGTGCCCACTCACAGCACTGCCTCACTTACTGCAACTGTACAAAAATAAGTGTTGTAAATTCAAAGATGGGAAATGCTTCCTCAGGGAATGATTTATCTTTGAAAATACCACTAACAGAGTAGTGTGGCTAAAAGAGGAAGGGACAAGTGAGAGGAGCTCATAATTTATATTTGACTATATTTACTGTGCATTCAACAAGAAAAATTAAACCATCAGCCTATACTCACAGCTCACTAGAGAAGCACCAAAATTTTCTGGCCAGCTCACAAGTAAAGAGTCCATGCCACATGTTGGTGTCTTATTTGTGAAAAATAAGCATCATAACTGCAAACTACAGAAAGAAGAATAAGAAAAAAATATTCCTTCTCATTTGAGATTGAGCTGGCTGCTGAGCTAGAGTAAAGCAGCACAGGCTGTCCCCACTGTCCCATGGGCTGTCCCCTCACCTGTGCCTGCCTCAGCTCAGCATCACCTGGGCACTGGGCACAGCCAGCATCTGAAAACATGCTAGGTGACCAGGTAGTTTCCTGATGCTTGTCAGACTTAAGCTGTTGCCTTATACTAGTTCTCAGGAAAGTCCATGTTTCTTCAGTCAGAGGAATCGCTCCTCTGAACGTGGTCCCACTTTGCTCAGAAAATTACACTGGTGTTGCAGCACGGATTGAGGAAACAACATTGGCTTTGTTAAGCAAAATCTCAACTCATCTTCACTGAGGTTTGTTCTCTCAGGGGGTGCAGGAGCTGCACAGTGCAGCCCCGGCTCCCCCGGGACACTGCAGCAGGAGGTCAGCCTGCTCCCAGGAAAAGGGTCTGCGAGCAAGGACCGAGAAAATGAGAGAGAGTAGACTGCACCAGTGGTCACAAGTGCTATCCTGAGAATAGTGCTCTGAGGGAGGCCAGAAACCATCAGGGTTTCACAAAACCAAAAGAATTACACTTTCTAGGGGAGAAGAAGAAAGTAATTAGAAATCAAGTACAATAAAACTTGCCGTTAGTTGTGCCTCAGCTCACTCCATGTCGTATTCAGAGAATTTGCATGGAACCAGAAAGCACCAGGCTATGCAATTGCTGTAACAAACCACACGCCCATTGATCACTACCCAGCACGTACCTGGGGAGCAAGCAACGCTCCCACCTCCCCAGGCAGGGAGCTCTCTGCTGCGGCAGCAACTCGCTTGGTGTCCAGGCTTGTGATGCACAAGCAATATCAAAAAAGCACAACCTCATCACCTGAAGGGAAGTAGTACTCTCATTCTTGCTTTGCAAAGAGACTTTACCTTTTCTCCCAAGAAAATAGACCATGCTTAAGTATGACAAAGGGTTGCCTTAGGCAAGAAGCCTCCAGGTAGGTTTTGGTGTAAAAAGAGGGGAATTCCTCCACTGGTACTTGCATGTGCGGCTCCGAGCTACAAGGGGCCCTTCAGGAGCCTACACTGCACCTCCCTCGAGGAAAGAAAAACACTGCTTCTCCAAAAGTTCAATTTTCTCTTCTGATTTAATCCTTCTACAGAAAAGAATATCAAATCCAGCACACAAAGCTTTAGTGCATCTGCCAAGGAATTTTCCCTATGGCAAATCTGGATGGTTGGGTCTATTCACACAAAGATGGTTATTATGGGAGCACATACCGTACCCACCCAGACCATGACATCTCTTCTTTGCTTCTCTTGTCTTGTCCCTGCCCACAAAAATCCTCCTGTTATTATGTTTTTTTCTGCATAGGTATAAGGAACAAAGAAGTACTGTTTGATGGTAACAGCCATTGGAATACTACATACCCCAGCCTGGCATGCATTAGTGTGCCTGGCAGTATTAATAGTTGGTTGTGCAAATAAAAGAAGAAATTGTAACACTGGTAGGTGTGCTCTAAGAAAGTGAATGGAATGAAAGAAAGAAGCAGGACAGGGCCATCTCCTGAGCTGCAGAAGCTCTGGCTGCAGAGCAGCAGCCCTGCTCCAAGTCTGAGCACAGCTAAAGGTCAGCGCGTGAAATGCTGCCGAAAGCAGGGGTGACCCTGCAGAAGGGACACTCCCCGGCAGCTCTGGCCAGGGGAGAAGGAAGAGGCAAGGGAGGGCTCCTGTTGCACTGAGCAGACTTCCCGCTTTCATCTTCATTTACAAGTCATCTTGGTTTTAAATAGCATCAGTGTACGAGCAGGCTAACTGCAGGGAGTGTGTCACATCCCGTGCTGCTGGAGCCAGCCGAGCACAGCTCCTCTTGTGTGCCTGTGGGCTTGCATGTCTCTACAGGTCATAAAAAGAACATTACCCAAAAGAGTAAATAATAGGCTTAATATGTATTCTTGCAGAAGACAATAGATTCAGCTTCATGAAAAATCCACTAGTGCATTTATGATAAATATAACTTCTAAATGCTCAGCAATAACATTGCAACTAACGTAGCTGCTTCACCAGCAGTAAGTGATGACTGGAGAGATGTCCTTACTAAAAATCAATAGTACTGAAACCAGCAGAGAGCCCTAAGCCACAGCTCTGGTAAGTGTTACTCCAAATTGCAACTAAAACTTGCTTCAGATATACTTCTATGTTTCCTTTTTGTTGTTGCAAAAAATCTAGGTTTTCCAAAGGCAATTAATTCTTTCAGCAGTCTAGGATAGTATTAATGATATTCAAACTAGTCCAAACATTTTTAAACCAGTTCAGCTTTTCCTGTGATATGGTGAGCTGTCCTACGGCACATATTTCAGACTGTTTTCTTTTGTTAATGACACACAAGTAGGATACACTCTAATTTCCTATTTTCACAGGCTGTTTCGACTTCATGATATTTTATATCTAACACCAGATCTTCTCGGCAGTACAGGCACATCTCAAATACATGTGTGAGAACCAATTTCACCAAGTCCACTAGACTATTAGAGACCCAGATCAAACCATTCTGGGTTTTTTGTTTTTGTTTTCCCCAGGTGGGGAAATTAATAAGCAGAGATATCTGCAAAAAATTGAGTTTTGGTGCAGGGATGGTGACTGGCACTTCCACATGAACGCCACACCTTCCCACAGGCAGCACATCCCACCACAGATTGTGTGTTTCTAAAATGGGGAAAAATAATGTAATTAGAGACATTATCTAATGCCCATGCACACTGATGGGAGGATAGCCATTAACTTCAATGGACTTTGGATCAGACTCAACAACAAAAAGCACAGCAGAGGCCTTCCAGCTAGCAGCCATTGACACTCATTACACATGACCACGGGTTGCTCAGAAGAGTAACCTCAGACAGTAAGGTTGTTTTACCGTTCCTTTTGCCATTAGCACACACAGGAGCTTGGATTTCCCATGCAAACTTCAACCCTCAGAAAAGGAAAAGGAAAGAAAGAGGAAAAAAAACAATCACAAGAGCAGCTACATCTTCCTTTTTCTCTACATTCAGCTGTCTCCAGCCTTTTCCTAAAGGTCTGATCGCTTCTTAGGCAGAAACGAGAGAAGATTTAACTTCTCCAGTTCCTGTAGTGCTGTAAATTACAGAGTAACTGGGAAAGCTTATCATATAGGGTTCAGCTCCTGATGCCCTCAGTGCCACCACTCAGCCCTTGGAGCAGTAATTCCCCCACCACTTCCGATCTGAAGACCCAGACACAGTGACCCCAGCGGCACCACGGGGACACTGCCCTGCCCCAGGCTGGACTCTGGGCTCCCAGTGCTGGTCACACTCCCTCTGTATGTCTGCCCAGGGCCGCAGCGTGCCTCCAGCCCTTCCACTTCCACCTCCCTTGGTCAATCCGTGTGCATCGCTACGGCGAGAGCATCTGAAACTCAGTTACATCCGCAGGAAATTTCAGCCCTGTGTCACTTAAATTAATTATAGCTGATGTGGAACAGTTGTTCTTTGCTAAGGAAATCATACTCTAAACTCTTCCTACACAACAGATGACAAAAGATTGTGCTTTAATAGCAAAGACTTCCTAGAAGACTTGGAGCGCTGGATAATTGTATCAGAATTGATTCCCACCTGCCAGCCACACCAAAGGCCACCTCCCCAGGAGCAGCTGAGCACAAGAGCAGCCATCCCATTCCCAGCTGGCTGTCCCTCCAGCTCCTGGTCCTGCCCTGGCAGCTGCCAGCAGCACCACGAGAGCAAGACAAGGGCTCAGCCCCAGCCTGGGTAGAAGTGGGCCTACATCTTAGGCAAGCTTCCTTCTTATTTTAGAGGCATCTTACGTTGGAGCTTCCTGCTTGACAGTGCAACTTTATCACCCTCTATTAAAATTCTGCATTTACTTTAATTGGTGTTATAAGTCCTACATGTATTTCAATTCAGCATGAAACAAATTGACTGTCAGAAATCTACTGAATTATTCACATTCCCATTAAACCATATTCTATCCAGTACCAGCTGCAATACACTCTATATTACAGCACATAGAAGCAAGGGCCACTTTTGCCTGAAATACTGTTTTCAGAGTCATTCTCTGGTGGGCACACACAGCTGGGGCTCCTCAGGGGCAACAAGGGCTGAACTTGACCTCACTCAGTACCACCAGCATTCTAACCCTATCAGAAAATTATTACTGCAGTCTTTAAGTCATATTTAGTCTTCAGTGATTTAACCCAGTGGGTCTGTGTGTTGGAGACTGAATTTGTCCAATGCTCAGGCTCCTGCTTGTAGAACTGCACCAAACTGGGTACACCACCCTCAGCACCAAAGGGCACAAAGCAATTACTGAAGAAAATGGCTCCGAACCACAATGAAAACATTAAAAATAGAAAAAAAAAAAAAAATCACACAACAAAATAAAGAGAAAAAGGGGGGAAAAAAAGCCCTGGGTTTTAAAAACAATAGTGCCATTTGGGAAGTTAACTAGCTCTTGCATTACACCAGTTAAATCAACTCTCTGGTAGTTAATAAGAAAAAGGAAGCATCAGATTACCCCATACTTCTCAGAAACAACAAGGCAAAGTAAAGGATGGGACTGAGAAACACTCACCATCTGTGCCCGAGGAACACCCAGCAAGCAGCACTCTCCCCCTCCCTCCAAGTTCACAGCCTCAGGTGGGACCTCCCCAGCTTGGCCAGGTCCAAGGGGCTGGCAGCAGGCAGCATGCTGGGAAGGAGCAGCCTTTAAAGGAGCAACCCGTGTAAACTAGGAATTATATTGTCTTATATGGAAATATCATTTCTGAACTTCATTTGTGGTGGGCATCCCTGCACATTACATCTGTGCACGTATGTGAACGAATTCATGTGTATGTATCTGCGCGTGTGTGTACATGGCAAGAAGGATTTCACTTTCTTGCAATGACTACTTCTCATTAAGAAATAAGAATTTCTTAATGCTGCTTTTATATAATAAGTATTTTTTTTTCCTTTTTCCAGAGTGAAAAAACAAAATATCTCACACTTTATATTTGCACGGGTGCCTCATTCAGTGCAGTCGCCTTCAGCTGCAGCTGGAGGCAGCCAGGCAGCCTGGGAGGGCCCAGAATACCGCAGCAGGAGGCTGCCCTGGCCCAGGTCACAAAGCTAACCTGGATGATGACAAGAAACCCCCCAATGACTGTTGGGGACCCAGTGGCAGCCCCGAGAGCACAAGCTGGCCCACAGCTGGGGCCCTGCTGAAACCCTTCAGAGGTGCCTGCAGCGCAGAGACTGGCGTCTGCCGCAGTAACACGTCAGCCCAGGAGCCACAGAGATGCTTTCACTTTGGCATGCAGAGCTAAATCAAAGCGTGCCCACTGGGCATAATCCTCACTCTTCCGTGCATCCTTCAACTGTGATTCGCTTTAAAATGTTTAATTTAAAATGCAGATTGTGCTGGGAACATGGGAAAAGGGATGAGGAGAGGCACAGGTAGATGACTGTTAGGTGTGACCAGGATGAACGTGCTTGGTCCCAACACTTCGGGAGCTGTCCCAAAGTGCAGCGCAGCCGAGCGTGCGTTACCTCCCCTAGCACACCCCAGCACTGCTTCTTGTGCTTTGTCTCGTCTTTGCAGGTTTTTGCTGCTCTGGAGTGCAGTGCTTATCATGTACCCGACCAGTCTGGCTGTCATTGCACTGACCTTCTCAAACTATGTCCTGCAGCCCGTCTTCCCTAACTGTATCCCCCCCTATAATGCCTCCAGGATCCTCTCCATGGTGTGTTTACGTGAGTATTTGCTTCTCGCACACACACAAAGCTTGCCTCGGTTTTGCATGGGACCGCTCGAGGGGCCACACCAGCCAGGCTGGGGCCATGGCCACAACCCAAAAGGCAAGCGGGGGTCCCCAGGACATGAAGTGGGATATCCAATCCCTTCCCACTTGGCCACAGCAAATACAGTGTGCTGGAGCGAGGCACAACTGCACCCCAATCCCTGCCAGTCCTGGGGACAGTGGCGGCAGGTGAACTTGTGGGATGGGGCAGTGCTGTGCTCTCCGCAGAGCCATGGGCACATGGCATGGGTGACCCACCACCATATGAGCCCTTCCTGGTCTGCTTTTACACTCACAAATGTGAGTGTGTAGGAAGTGCAGCACACACCAGCTCTGCATTAATTACTTACAGAGCCGGCAAAAGCAAACCAGAGCTCCAGGGACTGAAGGTGTTCCCCATTTCCGTGAGGAGGTGGCAATCCCTGCACATTGAGCACTACTCTGGCAGCTACCAGAGCTGGGGGAGCCCCGACCGGCAGCGCCTGAGGGGAGAAGGCTGCTGGCTGCCAGGGATGCCCCTGCAGCTGGAAGTCTCCTAGGGAAAGGCAATGCTCCTCCTCACCCTCGCTCCCAGGCATCCTAGAGCTTCCAGCAGGAACATGTGTGTCAGTCTGTGTTTTCCAATGCTTTGACTGTGTATTTTTAAATAAACATAATTTCATTTCACTGAATTCAGTCTTTTGCTCTCCAGTCCTCCTGACCTGGGTGAACAGCTCCAGTGTTCGATGGGCAACGCGCATCCAGGATATATTTACAGCAGGAAAACTCTTAGCCCTGGGCCTTATCATTATTGTGGGCTTCATACAGATCTTTAAAGGTACTCTGTGAGACAGCTCTAACACGGGTATGGTACTGTTGATAGACTTGATTTTTCCCACTTACTTCACTGTTTCCTCCTTACAAACTGACCCAAAGGAGCACTGGGTTCAGCCAAGCTGCGGGGCTGTATACTCGTGCTGCTGTGGAAAGGATGGTGGAACAGAGAAATCACCTATATACCCTCCAACAATTCTCTTTCCAGCCCACCTTGTTGGTTTTGATAGGCTAAAGGAGGGCAGCTGAAAATGTTTTGGAAAGTTACTGAAATTTTTTACCCTGTTGCATGTTCCTTAAATTTGAAGTGCTCTGGGTGTAAGATTAATAAGCGATGCTGGGCTCAGGGCAGGAAGACACCTGCTTCATTTGGGGCACTAGTCCAACTTCCTACAAAAAGTCACTAAGATTAAAAATAGTCCAAAAAAGTCTCATTTATTGTTGTAGTTTAACTGCTAGTTGTGCTTCAGAACACTGATTCACCAACTTAATGGAAAGCAGAAACCACAAAAGGTTCACAGTTTTTATTGTGTATATGATGAGTCATATAAAGGAAGATGAAATATGACATTTACAGAGAGCAGAAAACTTTTTTCTCAGTGGAAACCATCTCACAATCTTGACAAATCTTCCAGCCCCGTAGACATTTTGGTTTTCAGTTTTTCTACTAAACACCACCAAACTCTTGCAAAAGAAAACCGTATTAAGAACAGGTAGGAATTAACCCCATGGAGGAGCCATCCTCAGACTGTGCATGTTGGTCCCACAAGTCATGGCAGTGACACCGGTGCTGTGGCACAGTGGGCAGCAAGGACACCGTCCCACAGAAAGTACTGCAAGTGCAAAGCCAGCCCGTGGTGACCTCTAGAACATGAAGAACATGAAGTCCCAAATCCAATAAAGAATAAAAATAAATAATAAAACCTCAAATTTTACCTATTTCCCAGGGTCTCTGGTAGGTAGCACTTCTCTAGGGGTGGCTTAACCTCTTGCTTGCGCTCTTTGTACAGGAAACTACGAAGAGCTGACACCAAGCAACGCATTCAATTTTTGGATGACTCCATCAGTGGGGCATTTGGCATTAGCTTTTCTTCAGGGGTCGTTTGCGTTCAGTGGCTGGAACTTCTTGAACTATGTAACAGAAGAACTGGTTGATCCCCGCAGGCAAGTATCCATTTCCATGCCATCCACGTTTTCTTGAAGTGCTGAGACATTGGAGCCATCTGGTAATATTATTCATTTAATAAGCTGCAGCAATGTCATTCCACATCTATGGGACTGATCTTCCTAAAGGAGAGAGAGGTTTTTCTGTTTAGAACAGATAGCAGGCAAGTTAAAGAAATACTGAAATTAAGAATAGATTGCACAAGGCATTAACCGAATAAAACCAAGCCATTATCTTCACTGTACCATTATCCAACGGTACAGTGTTTCTATAGCAGAAAATAACCACTGATGAGGTGCCACACAAGTATCTATGGGGAGAGTCACTGCCATCAGAAAAATGTTGAATTACATGGGAAGTCACTTGGCTTTTTCACCCAAGGGGGATATTTCTCTGACACCTGAAAGAGCAGACTGGAGAGTCATGGCATGGTGGGGCAGAGCTCCCTGCCTGGGCATGGCTGCAGGCACCTGCCTGCTGGGGTGACCGACATCAGGTCGCTGCTGGTCCAGGGTACAGAAAGAGGCTTGGAAATGATTTATCATGAGCAGGCTGGCCAAGCTGGAGGGAAAGTGAATTTTAGCTTAGTAAAGCAGAGCTCAAACCTTTCAGCATTTCTCAGCTGATGAAGTGGCATGACAAACGCCAAGAGCAGCTCTTGAAGCGTTAGTTATTTCTGGGTATTCAATGCACACAGCAATTAAACAAGGAGAAGTTTAAGCTGTTAATGGATGGATGGAAATTAAATAAAGCGATTCTGCACACACCTTCACACTAGTGAGGGGTAAAGTGAATGTCCAGACATCTTGGCAAGAATAAAGAAAGCATGGTAATATGTTTCCCCAATACAACACCAACATTTTCATGGACCACCACAATTTCAAAACTGAATAATGAAAAGTTATGACTTAAATAAGGCAAATATGGCCTCAGTTGAGAAATAAAAAGGACAGACTTCTGTTTATTGTTTTTGCAGCCTCTGAGGGAAAGCTAAAACATAAAGAAGGAATTGGATGATCAGAAAAACTTCCCATATTTGCTAAATCTGTTCAGAATCACAGAAGTTAAATACTTTCTTAAAAAACTTTTTTACAAGTCTGACACATACAGAAAAATGCCTTATCATGTTAGATACAGAGCAGTTCAGGTGCCCACTTCTAAACAGGTCTCTGGATCCTGTTCCTTTCCAGAGCAGGTGAAGGTTAGGCAAAACAAGGCATTTTATTCTACCCCTTGGTGCCTGTAGTTAAGGCTATTGAGAAACAACTACCTCACACTGCCTCAATCCCAACCAACAGCCCAAAGGGAGCACATGGTGTGTTTGTCCCAGGGAGCTCCCCTCTGCTGACATAGTGTTTCATAGCACTTTTGGCCTTCTCCAACCCACAGTGGGTCAAAGAGCTGATGGAAGCACAGCTTCCTTCCAGAGAAACAGCCGATGAACTCACCCAGCTGGGTGACCTCCCCCGGGCCGTACACGGTTGTTGTGGTCTTGCTGTGCATGACTGTAATTTCTTATCTACCCTCCTGATTCTTTTATTAGGAACCTACCTCGTGCCATATTCATATCCATCCCATTGGTGACATTTGTGTATACGTTCACCAACATTGCATATTTCACTGCCATGTCACCCCAAGAGCTCTTGTCCTCCAACGCTGTGGCGGTAGTAAGTAAACCATTCCCTGGATGTCTAAAATACACTTTGATTTTGGTTCTGTGCTTTGCAGTGTATTTCAGTTTCTCTGCCTTCTGTTGCTTTAGACATTTGGTGAAAAGTTACTGGGCTATTTTTCCTGGGTTATGCCAGTCTCAGTGGCCCTATCCACATTTGGAGGAATAAATGGATACCTATTTACCTCATCAAGGTTAGATGGAGTACAATTTTATGAACGTTATCTAATTTGGGGAGGGGCTGTTTTACTTTAATTTGCTAAAGCTAGTTGTTTTGTAGTTGTTCTAGAGCATGAGGTCATTATTGGGTGTGATGGATACCTTCAGTTATTAATTGCTCTGTTTCAAATCAGCAAATGTAATATTGAATCGTGGAATCTCTTGCAAAATAACGCTTATGAGCTACCAAAAGTGTCTGCAGATGGGGAATAAATCACAGTAAGAGCCAAACACGGCTTTAGCATGGAACCAAAGTCTCTTTACATCAATAAAGCTCCAGTAGCTACAAGCTAAACTGTGCTTTGCTCAAAGAGGAGTTTTAGGGCCTAGCGCTGTTCCAAGTTACAGACATTTTCATTCCCACGCTGGAAAAAACTCCTTTCATGCAAGATACTTTGGATGTACACTGCTGATAGTGGGACCAGAAGCTGTAAAGACTATATTAATTGACCTGTCTGAACTTAATTAAACAGTTATAATTTTTTTTTTTGAGGAAACAACCCAAGCCTTAAGTACCTTGGGAAACTTAGTTATCTCAGCACTTCTGTGAGTATCATGAAATGCAAGAAATCTGAGTGCATACCTAACAGGTTCCACACTTAAAAATTAAATCTTAAGGCATGTTAAACCTTGTCCAAAACTCTTTTGACACTGAAAATATTATCTATGAGATTTTTTTTTTTATGCCTTGGCTATGTATGGCTGATCACCTCACAGCCTTCATCCTATCCTGGGTAAGGAGGTGATGCTGGCCTGCAGAAGGGACTGGACAGGTCTCAGTCCTCCCCCTCAGAGGCAATTCGTCACCTCGGAGCAGTGCACTTCACAGATGACATTAGCTGCTAAAGGCCTCGTATACCAAAGTGTTGAGTTTAAATAACTTACGCCAGGTTACACAGGCAGTCTCTAGTGGTTTCCCCAGTCGCAGCCCAACACCCACTGGCCACAGCTCCCTTCCACACCAAGGCTGATGCAGGCAGTTGAGATTAGGGATGTTATATGGCTAGACACTGAAGAGGCTGTTGTACACCCAGTGGATTCAGCATTACTATTCTTATTTCCAGGCTATGTTTCTCCGGCGCCCGAGAAGGCCATTTGCCAAGTTTGCTTGCCATGATCCACGTCAAGCACTGCACGCCCATCCCTGCCCTGCTTGTCTGTGTAAGTTTTACCATCACCCTCTGTCGCCCTGTAACCTGCTCTTAGAAATACTGAACCGCAGAGAGGAGAGCTGGAAAAAACCTTGAGAGGCCATTTTAACCCAGGGGAGGAGAAGTGAGGATGCCTGGAGTGCTGCTGGTGGGTGTTGGCTGAGCAGCTCTGATGGCCCCAGGGAGGAGCAGCCTTCAGCCTCTGAAATAATCTCTCCCACTCCCAACCATCGGTGACGCCTGGAGGGTTTCCCTCATACCCAACCAGAGCTGCAATATAAGCCCATTACCATTTGTCTCGCCCACCACAGAGGTGGAGACCGGCTTTTGAAACAGGGATACTTCATTTTAAGAAAACATGAGTCCTTTTGACCAATTTTGCCTGCTTTCCATAAACGTTTGGAAATCCCCATGGTCACTGCTAATCCCACTCCAGCAGAGCTGGTTTAGATCCTGCCACCAAAGCCAGAGACACAGCAGATCCCAGGGGGAGGACAAAGTGCTCCAAAAGTTATTTACTCTCAAGGAGCAAGCTATCTCGTGAGGGATGGTCGGGCAGTGCTCTCAGGACCAGGAGTATTTCTCTTCTCTGGCCCAAAACATTAACTAGGTACAATGATTACAGTGGGCCTGAGTAAAATATCTGTTAAATGGTGCACCAGGCAGACGAGATGTCACCCGCAAAGATCAGAAACTAACAGGCCAAGTGTTGGGAGGCTTGGGGCTGGCAAGGTTGCTGCTGTGCTCCTGCAGGAAGACAATTTCTCTAACTTTTTATGCAGCATAAATGTTGTTGATACTAATGACTTACAGAAGTTATTATTTGAAGCAAATAGCTTTATACACTTTTACCAATAGTGAAGCTAGAATTTGTGATGGATTTACTGAGGCATAGAAGATGTTAAAGAGGGAAATGATCCCTGGTGCTGCTGTCCCTGGCCGTGGGGCCCAGGCAAAAGAATTCCCTGAAGCATTTGCTGAAAACCTTGGCCACCCCAACTGCTGCCAGCTGCATATTTGCCACTGATATCAGAACAGCGAGGGTTTGACCCCAGATGCACTAGGAAGGTGAACATTTATGTGTCTCCCAGCTCTAGCAGCAATTCTGGCATAATACACCCAGACCAAATTTCACCAAATAAGCCTCCTGCACATTCCACTTTCATGACAAAATACCCGTCTGGCTGAGGCTTTACAGCACTCCTGGGGCTTAGTGCCCCACCACACACATCTCACATGTAAGGTTTTGGGGTAAACTGCCCACGGCCTGCCCTGCCCCGGGCAGCCTGAGCACCGGCCCCATCACAGGCTCCCGCCAAGCAGCTCAGCTCCACTGGTGCCGATGAAGCACAACTCCCTTGTCCCTAAAAATGCACCAGCTGAAATACCACAGAGTTCCAGAGGCTGTTCCGCTGTGAAGCAGCCCCGGCACCAGCTGATCGATCAGGCGTGCACCAGCCCCCCGCTCTGCTCAAACCATCCCTGCAATTACGCTGCAAAGCACAGAACCAACGCTGCATATCAATTCCTCATCGGAAGGTGTTCTAATTTAGCTCAGGGTATACCAAATGCTGCTAGGAAATATTAATTTCTTAACAAATAGAAATATAAAAATAATATAGTGTAGGCAGCTACAACAGCAAACTGGGTCAGACTTTAGGCAAACCTAATTAATACATCAGGTTCCTTTTTCCTTCCAATGAATCACACCTAGCACTTTGTGTGGAGAAAGGTTTCTTTGTACATGGAGAAAAGCCTTTTTAACATCACCAGCGAGACCTGTATTTTTACTAATCCTTTCAAAAACCAAGGGGCCAAGGTAAATGTAAAATAAACAGACTGGGGGTTTTTTGCAAGGCAGTGAGGAGCGGCCGGCGCTCACGCTTGCCGTGCTGAGGCTGTGGCTGGGTGATCAGGGGGAGCAGCAGGACCTTCTGCAGCCTCCTACTTCTCGGGGATCACGCCCACACCATGAGCAAATCTGACACATCGGTGTCACCTACGCATGACATCTCATTGCTCTGAGCAGCATCACTGCAAAACCCATTAGTGGTGGGAGCGGGTTGTACGTATGACACCATGCACCTGTCAGGGGAAAGCAGGGAACAGCTTATATGACACTGACACAAAACACTGTCCTATTTTAAATCCATTTTATGGCAAGACTGCTCAATACATTGAAATCCTTCACCCTGCCAAGCCTGCGAGGCTTTGAACAGGGGAACAGAGGGACCAAAGGGTTGTTTGATTGCAGTGGAGCATAATTCCTGGTGCCATGGTGCCGAAGCTCTCCCTCCTGAGAGGACTTTGCTATTGAAACTGCTAATTAAGGAAAAGTGACATGAGCAAAAAGAGAGCCTGGAGTAACACTGCCCCAAATTGCAAGCACTCTCTGGGGGGATTTGGATATTTAGTTTCCCTCAGGCTCTGGCCACCAGCAGGCAATGTTGGTAGGACCGGTACACAGTGCAGGCAGAGGTTCAGCTCAGCTCCTGGGGTACCAACAGGCAGGGGTGTGGAACCTGAGGAGCAGCCCCCCGGCCCCGAAGGCAGCTCTCCTGGCTTTGCAGAAATACAGTACAAAGAAGGAAGTGTAGGCATGGAAATTTCCAGCATCCATCTGCCAGTTTGCAAACACAAGTACTGTTCAAAAGATTAATGATGCCGGTCAACTGCAGCATGAGCCGTGGGCTGGTGAGGGGAAAGGGCAAAGCTCTCATTCTGTGTAATATACAGGACACCTGCAACAATGTAGTGCACTGACCACAACGTGTTAGGCTGCAAGAACTCCTTCTTTTATTAGAAATCCTCACCATAGGGCTCAATATCTTTCAAAAGACGCAACACAACTGGGTGAGTGGGGCTGCAGGGAGCTCTGCCAGCCCAGCCTGTCTGACCACGGGCAGCAGAGGTACCTCTGCCAGCACCCCAAGGGTGTTTCTAAACAGACCCTAGAGAACCCCAAATCCCCATTCAGCCCCGTTCCTGGAGGCACAGCTTGGTGATAACACATCCAACTGCAGAAAGGAGCAGTGCTCAGTGGGGCCATAAACAAAAGGAGTTTAACTGCTTTTATGTTTTTGGGTTTTTTTCTTGGTTTTATTGCTTTAAACTACCTTTTCTAGTGATGACCCAAGTAAGACCATGCTTCTCTCTTTGCAGTGTTTAGCCACTCTCATCATCATGCTTGTTGGAGACACATACACTCTAATCAACTATGTGTCATTTATTAACTACCTCTGCTACGGAGTGACAATTATAGGCCTGATTGTGTTACGCTGGAAGAAACCCAAAATCTTCAGACCTATCAAGGTGACAATGTTAAAGCTAAATCTCTTGGTGAATGTAGTGATGTAAAAGGTGGGACAGGCACATGAAACCCTCTGTCCTCTCGTTTTGAAGGACAGTTTATTTTTTGATGCAGTGCTAATGCTGTAAGGTCCCAAACCATGTCCCAAAATGCCATTAGTGTGAAAACAGGAGACACAGGCAGATCCCTTGTGAACTTGCTGGGATGAACAGAGAGGATGACACATTGGAGGGAAGGGGAATACAACCCATGGGGGGTCCTGAAGCCACAAGGTTGCCTGTGGGCCCCCACAGCCCCCAGCCGCCAGTCGGCCGCTGCTGGTACTCTGCACAGTCATGCTCTGCTCTGCTCTCTCCTGGCAGGTGAACCTCCTCATCCCCATCACTTACCTGGCATTCTGGGCATTTCTGCTGATCTTCAGCTTATACTCGGAGCCAGTCGTCTGTGGAGTTGGACTCATTATCATTTTAACTGGCGTGCCAGTGTTTTTTCTTGGAGTCTACTGGAGAAATAAACCAAAGTGTGTAAATAGGCTCATAGGTAAGCCAGCGCCGTGTGCCTCGCTGTGCTCCCGGGGCTGCTGGTTGTGCTCGGGGCCGCAGGGATCTGCCTGATCTCTGACACATCGGCACTAAAACAGCCAGGGAACCGCCCCTGCCAGCCCCACCACCATTCTCGGTCACAGCCAGCCCACGGGGCACAAAGTGGCTCTGGCTTCAGCAGCGTTTCTGTGGCCAGACAGCACTTGCCTTTGAGCAAATGATTTTCTCACTCCTGGGCGTGTTTGCCTCCTTTTGTGCATCTCCCCACCCACTCAGCTCGCTCGCGGCAGCCTGTCCCAGAGCTGATGTGCAGGGCTGTAACTTTAAGCATATGAAGACTAAATAAGCTATCACAAAAAGGCTAATAAATATCCAAAAGCTTTGCCTCCCTCCTGCCCTGCTTTCCTCCCAACGTGCCACCAGCTCGTCCCTGCACAGCATGATGAATTATTTCATATACAGAAGATAAGAAAACCAGGCTTTATCACTCATCTAAAATTAAAACTGCACCAAAGGCTTTTATGTTTTGCTGTGCTTGGCTTTTAATTGTTTTGCTCCGAGGTGAGGACTTTCAAAGAAGCAAGTCAGGCCCTTGACTCTGACCAGTTGGTTTCCACCAGCTGTGGTGAGGTTCTGCTGCCAGCAGCTTCCCAAGGCCAGCGGTCCCCACTGCTGGCACAGGGCTGACAGTGCCAGCACCCAGTCTTAACCTGCCCCTGCTTCACAAACACTGTTTTGTGGCTGAGCTGGAGATGAAAGGGCTTGGAGGGGTGGTTGGGTGTGCAGCAGGGCTGAGCGGCCCCAGCTGGGAAGATGCACGTTCATTCACGTTCGCCTCGGCATCGCACTTTCCTTTAGAAGAGCTCGAGCATCCCCAGTAACCACCTGCGTGTTTGCTCTTCACAGAGTCCATGACGTGCTGGGGCCAGAAGCTGTGTTTTGTGGTCTACCCTCAGGAGGGAGTTGCCGAGGAGGAGGAGGCACCCTCAGCCCGCTCTTGGCGACCAGCAAGTGAGACGGCTGCAAGGAAATAACGACTCGGCCTCCGAGGCTGAAGTGGCTTCTTGTTTACATGCTGATTTTTGCAAAGTTTTTCTGTAAAAAAAAAAAAGAAAAAAGAAAAAATGTTTTTAGAGGTCCAATAGTAAAGCCCATAAAATGAGCTACACCCTTTATGGCATCTGTAGCTTTTAGGTTTCCCCCCTCCAAAAAAAAAAAAAAAAAAAAAAAAAAGAAAAAAAAAAGAAAAAATAAAATAAGGCACTGGTTATTTTTTTCTGGCAGTGTACTTGCTCAGCAAGGGAAAGCAGCACAGATACAGCTCTGGAATACTGATTTTAGCTGTCATGAGGATCCATCAGAGACATAAAAATTTAGGCATTTCAAGAGTAGGGCAGCTCCCAACACAAAATCAAAGTGGAGAAATCAAGAGATTGTCACCCAAACAGGTGAGCTGCATTTTGCCTTTACATTGCACTCCAGGCTCCTTTCCAGTTCGCAGCCATCCAGTAGCCAGCAAGGAGAGCCTGGGACACCCATCCCAGTAGGAAAATTCCTGTTGCCCTCCCTGCGTGGGGTGAATCCCCACATAACACATGAGGTTTCAAAGTTACAACCCAAAAGATCATCCCTCCTCATACCTGCAAGAGCAAAATGTGTCCATCGGAGCATCTGCGCACCGGCCCGGCCGGCCCTGCCAGAGCAGGGTCATCGCGCTGGACACCAACCGGCCCGGGTGGACCTTGGAGTAGGGGGACAAAATCAACAGCCTGTTTGCCTGTTCAGGCATGTTTTGGTGACAGAGAGAAAAAATATACAGAAACAGTGATAAAATCTCCCCTATCTCAATTTTGAAGCCTTTTTGCAAAGTTGGAGCTGGGTTCCTGCATCCTGGGTGGGGACGGAGCTCGCTGCAGTGCCCAGGAACTCTTGCGTGAAGCTCAGCACGATCCAGGTGCCAACGGGGTAGGACAGAGATGTGGAGGGGTTTGCAGCGGGCTCAGCAGTGGGAATACAAGGGAAACACGGGAACAAAGCCCAGGGTTTCTCTTTTTTACTGAAGTGCCAGGTGGTGTCCCATTGCTTCAGAGACAAACTCCCCCTTTCAGCTGTGCTCAGCCAAGTAACCAGCCTAAATCATTCTCACATCAGATGCTCTTTAGAAAGTGTTTTGCATATTTTATTTGTGGCAAACACTAGGAAAGGATCTACTGCACATATTTAATTAATATATAGAGATCTGCTGCTGTAGCAATATGGCCACTTTCACACCAAAGAATCTTTTGAAAACGCGAAATGCAAGAACAGCTCTGAGAAATATTTTTGAATCACTACTGGTCTTTTGCAACTTTTGAAAACAAAAACTATCACATTCAGTAGCCTTGGTAGCAGCCATGTGAGTTTAATTTTGAAAGTATATTTCTAGGTGTTACAGGGCCTGGTACAAAAATTAAGGATTTATTATCTCTTAGTTTGTCAAGTACCACACGCTCTACAGAGATTTAAGAACAGACTCAAAATAAGGAGCGAGTTCAATGAACGTATCTTTCCAACACAAGTCATTATTCAGAAGTACATTTATTTTAAAACATCTATCCACCTCTCTCCAAACTTTCAGGTGGTAGACACTAAAACGAAACACAGCTTACACTTTTCTTGTTGTATAAAGCTGCTAATCATAAGATATTAAAATATATATTTAGCTAAAGACAAAGGTGTGGGTTTGTGTGTACACACACACACACATATGAAGAAAGAGTCCACATTTTAAATAATGTTATGAATATATAAAGTTTGCTAATGGAAATCATATATATTCAGCTTGTTTGTTTGTTTTTTTTTTAATTCATAGCACACCTCCCCTGTTTTTACTGGCTAAGCAGCACCTGAACACTTAACCTGTGTCAGAGGCTCTCGTGGTGGAGTCTTATTTTCCATAGTTCAAAATCCACTTACTGTGGTGTAATTTCCAACAGATTAATTTTTTCAATAACCTTATTATCTAGTGGGAAAATTAAATGTATTATAGCACCAGCAATAATGATTGCTTTCAGAACTGGTAAGTTTTGGTGTGGTTTTATTTTTGTTTTTTTAAATAATTAAGGTATGGAAACCAGCCAGCATGGCAACTTTGCAGCTCTTGAGACAAGAAGTCTGTATGGTAATGAGAAAGGTAGTAGTAGCAATAATAATAATAATAATAATAATAATAATAATAATAATAATAATAATAATAATAATAATAAATGTGCTGTAACTGCTACCAAAGCTTTCCTTGGCTATTGTTTAAGGAAATCAAAAGCAAAATTAAAGGACCAATAGCCTCATAGTTGTTAACTGGGTTTGGCTGAAATTTTCCCTGATTATACTGCCATGCTTTGAAACAATGAACATTTAGCCTTAAATCAGAAGGCTGAATTTAGAACAGGATGGTTTAGTAGAGCTCATCTTTGAATTACATACCAACCCTCAAAAGCTGTTCCACAACGTCTTATTTCATTTTTAGGAACATCTTCATCTGTGCTCCCAACATCACATATATTTCTTTTTAAAGACTTTGCAAAAGCAGGATCCTAATTTGTATGATTTCTAACCGTAGAAATCAATGTACAGAACTAGAAAGATATATTCATATGCTAAATGAAATTTAGCAGCATGCTCAACCCCGTGTAAGTGTGATTTATCCAAAAAGCAAAGCAACATGCCTAAAGCAGACATCATTGCTGGTATTTTAAAGCCTACTGAACAAAAGAAAAACCCTGACACAGCTGGCACTACAGTTATGTCAAGAATATTGTGATACTTGACAAAAAAAAAAGCAAGTTGTTTCCAAAAGAAAGGAGTTTAAACAAAGCTTTAAAAGCAGTGCAATACTACATAAGAATATGTATGATATACTATCATATTTATTAACTCCTGGTTAACCAATGTCACTCCTCTCCCAGGTAGGTCACTTGCTTTTAATTAAACTCTAAAAACCAAAAAGGCATCAGTTCACATTTAAGTGTTCTCCAATCCACAGTGTCAGCTTTGAAAATGGCACTCATCTATTTCAGTTCTTACGAGAAAAAAGCAAACAAAATAATATCCTCTAAAAATAATAAATAAACCCCCCAGATTTATACATCTGCACCTGGGCAGCAGATTTACAAGCAAACTTAAAATTTTAGAGGCTATAATGCAGAAGAATCCTTTGTGCCGTTTATTCTTTTAGCGCTGGCAATAATACAGCGTTCTGAGGATTTCAGAAAGAAAACAAGATAATGCAAGTTTTAACGAGAGTATCACCTGTAAGTCAGCTTTACAGCCTGCAGAGTCAATAAATGATGTATTGGCTTATTCTTACCTGCACTATCACAGTGTCCAGAGAAGAAGCATCAGATCACATCGTCACCGTGCTGCGCGCTGTGCAGAAGGGGACGGGGAAGACAGGCCCTGCCCCAGGCCAGGCAATGCTCCACGGGAAACAGGAGCCAGGTGGGCACTGATGGGAAGCAGAGGGGGAATGAGGCAGAGTCGCTGCTGCTGGCCTGGCTGCTCTCAAGTGTTTCCATTGACTTAATAAGAAATGGGTTGTTTTCAGTTCACATTAGTACATAAACCAGAAGAGTTTGATCTCAGCAGGGTCAAAGAAAGAGTCTCATATCAGGTCACAGCTTTCACCCAACTCAGAAAGGATTGATGAGTCACTGTGTATTTAACAGCACATCTGAGTTGTTGGCATCTTTTAAAAAAAGTATAACAAAAAATATGCAGACAGGATTTCAGGAGCCACGCTCAATCACTTCTGCTCAAAGCACAACCCTGACTCAGCCATCAACCACGGGACTGGAGCTGGTGGCTCCAGAAGAGCATCACTGTCACCTGGGGAGGAGCCACATTGGGTTGGGAAGGCTGAGACAGAGCCCACTGCCACCACTTTTCTCTGAACAAGCTAATGCTGTGAAAGCGAATGTGCTTCTCCATGCCAAAGAGCTGGAGCTAAATAAAATGACTCATCTTTGAGGGAAAAGCAAACAAACAGCAAACAAACAGCAAACAAACAAACAGCCCCCAGCAAATGTGCTGTCCCACACTTCATTTTCAGAGGCCTTTGTCACAGTATTTCTCATATTTCACTCTTACTTGTGAATTCTTGAAACATTGAAAACAAAACCCATTTGCTTTCCAGCCCCTTTGTACCAAGCATTACATGACAAGAAGATGGCAATTATTCAGCTGCTGAAGAGTTTTACGAGAGATACTGAAGCACGTCATAAAGGAAAATGGTTGTTGCCTTTTTTTAAAAAACAAAACAAAACAAACAAAAACCAACAGGTAAACCTTGCTGGAATTTGTCTTTTTCTAAAGTTTTAGAGTTCAGATGGGTGTGCCCTGTCTCAGGAGGATGCACCCGCCTGAGTCACCACCTCGAACCCCAGTTGTGAATACAGGCAAAGCCTCTTTGGCTGTTTAAACATCTCCTCCTCTTTCCTTGATGCTTCTCACTGGTGCCCTAGCTTCAGTGGGAAACTTCTGCACTTGTACACATAAAAAAGGAAAATCCAAGGAAAAGGATTGGAAAGTGGCCAAAAGATAGTGAGAGGCCAAAATAAATTTGCTTTAAAGTCCTAAGGCAAGAGATAGTGATAGAAGGGAAGGAGACCTGGATGGCATCATAAAGCAGGAAACCTCCAGAATGAGGATGGAATAAAACATAAACCTCTGCCACTCACGTCAGCCTTAGTCACCGTGTAACCCTGTAGCCAAGAACACAAAAGCCAGCACCTGAGCGGGGAGGATGGCTTGGCGAACAGTTTGCTAGGGGAGGCAGACTGGCAAGAGGCAGGAGGTGAGGTTTGCCACCTGCGAGTTCAGGGCATGGGCAGATAGCCATCTGTACTGGATTTTAGATCCCAACGCCTGCTGGGAGATTAAAACTCAGTTTCCTGCATAGATCAAAAATCCCAAGTAAGTGAAAGCAGTTATTTTCCCTCTCAGTGAAAGGTTTGATTTAAAAAAATACCCAATTCCCTCAAGACTTTTCAAGTGAGTTCCTTGGTTTGTCATAAAACCGATCTATTGCACTGGACAGGCCACCAACAAACTCTACTGCAAATGCACAGTATCATTTATTACTCAATTTCCATTTTATGGGCTATATTCATTTTGGCTTTGCTTACACCAGGATATGGGTTGTAGTATTACTGCTTCTGCCACTATCATTGCAGCTGAATCAGCACTTCGTGACGAAGCAAAGCAAACACTCTAATAGGTTGGGCAGTATCATCCCTCTGCATCAAGCTATGTCCTCCCATCCTTCATGGCTATGGATAAATCTGGATGACCATAAAGTCTGACCAATCCTCTCCTATACAGATAAACATTTCTAAGTATGTGGAGTAAACCTCTGTCAACACAAAATAACTCAGCCTGCACCTTCTACTGAAAAACAGCAGGATAGAGCCCTCCAAAGCACAGGCTGGGGAAGGGAAGCACCAGCAAAACAAGCATTGGCCTCAGTGATGGGAGTGAGAGGCTGTACTTCAGAAATTATCTTTTCTTTTTTATCCACTAAAAGTGCCAGACACTTCAGGGCTTCTTTTTGTTACTTGGGTTACATGCATATATGCATTTTAAAGGCACTTGTATACAACACTGAATTGCTAGTGGTAAAATTTCACATGTATTATCAAAAAAGTGATGCACCTCCACAGCTTCAGCTACCTGAAAAAGCAGATAATTAAAAAAACCCAAACAAACAACAACGTCAACAACAACAAAAAAACCCAGCAAAACACCACACAAACCAAAAAAACCCCACCCTTCATATTCATGTCAACACACTGAGCCGTGAGTTGGCATATGCAGAATCAAAGTCAAACAAAGGGTGTGGGAGTACAATTTAGGCACCCTCAGCCTTTGGTGTCGCAGTGACAGTCAGAAACCTGCAGTCTCTGGGCATGTGAAATTTTATTAAAAATTAAGAGATCCAAAGCACGAGCAAAGTATGATGATGCCCAGCACCTTACTTGCTTAGTATCACCGTCCAGGAACCAGCAGACATTGGCAACCACAATGCCATACCTAAACCATAACCTCTACATACATTATGGTAAAATGTTTTATCTGAATTAATATATACAACATGGAAATAAACCAAAACAAACAAACAAAAAACCCAAAGCAGAGAACAGAAAAAGAAAACAAGTACATTTAAGGGATGTTACAGAATCATACACAAGCTGGAAGATGCCAGAATTTGAAACAGAAATATTCCTGCTTGGACAGGGGAGTTTTGTATCTTTAAAAAAAAAAAGGCATTATCTTCAATACTTTGCTTCCCTTCTGCCTACAAAACCCTTTAAATTTATAATGCAGAAAAGCATTATTAAAATAATGAAAATTTTCACAAATTTATTAGCTGATTAACTTTAGGTTAAAGTGTGGTATTTTCAACTGAGCAAAAAATGGAATGACGAGATCTTCCTGTTCACGTCTGGCGTAGTAACAGTTTCCCACTTTTTTCTTTTTTCTTTTTTTTTTTTAATTCTAAGAAGTTGTGAACACAAGGAGACAGCTTACATGAAACAGAGCTTAGGTGTCTTCGAGGATGGCTGATGGCTTAATGCTCACCAGAGCTGGAGGAAGGGCAGACAGACTAAGGCAGACTTTGTGGTTTCTCCACATACTGACATTCCAGGACACTCCAACACGTTTGTTTGTGCCCACAGTGCAGACACGGGGATTTCTTCTGGAAAATTAACAGTAAACTGGTGACTCCCCTCCAAGGAATGAGCTGTGAGAGCAGGAGAGAATACTGCCTTGCAGAATACAGAAGTTAGGCACTTACCAAGAGCACCAGGCTTGCATCTCTCATTGATGCAAGGCTATAAATTCCAGTAGTGAGGGCTGTCAACATTTCTGTACACTTCAAGCATCAAATTCTCATCAACCTGGATTTTTTAAAGTTTTAAAAATAAACCTTCTCAATGAAATATCCACTGAGTTACCAAATGGATCAATACACAAAATATGCATGATATAGGTTAGAAATTATGTGAAGTTACACATCTTAAAATACAGTGTTAGCTGTTTAGGGTTGTTCCCAGAACTTAGCAGTTTTCTGAAGTACATATTTCAACTTTAAGAGCCTTACAGTGGTGATAGTTTAAGGCATAGTATGATCAACATTATTTTATTACAGAAATACATTTCTGTAACAGAATTCAATATACACTTATTTCTAAGGTCCTTCATATCTACACAATATTAACCTTGAATTATGATCTTCCTCCCAACTTATAATTAACTACTTTACACATAAATTTCTATGTATTCAAAATTACCTTTAGAGAAAAAAAAAACAAACAAAAAAGACACTAAAACCTGTAACCTGCAAACAACCCTGGCAGTGTAACAACTATGGTACATGGCCCTGCAAAGGTGGAATGTACCCGAAATGTTTACAAATGCTGTTAAAGCAAGACCTCTTTCAAAGCTACACTTCCTTTCATAATTAATTCTGGTCACAAAAGCACTTGGAAAAAACAAGTGAGCAGTATTTATTTGGTGTAACTATGACTCTTAACACATTTTGCCACAGGCTCTTCCCACTATTAAAGCTCTTAAGGAATTTGAATCGTCTGCCCCTGGAATGCACAGAATGAAACCAATTTGCTGAAGAGGAAAAAAAAAATCAATTTAATTCTTTTGTGTTATATTTTGGTAAAGCCAAAGTCCTATTCTTGTTCTTTTTAAGGCACTCCCAAAGAGAGTCCTAGTGAAAGAGCCAGGGCAAAATATAGCCCATTTAAAGGAAAAACATTTTTGACACTTTGATGTAAACTTAACTGTTCACTGTGAAAGCCTGTTTGCCTTTATAGCCAGGAGGGTCCTGTGTGCAGCAGAGCCCAGCTCCACAGATTATCAAGTCCACCTCAATTTTACAAGTTCAGTTAATAACTCTGGGAAACTTGAATTCCTACAGCAATAAACAGGCTTCAGAGCACTCAGGTATTTACAAAGCTGCAGCATCAATCTCCTTGTTAATTCCTATATAAAGCATTTTAGTTTGTCACTGCTGCATGGGGGAATTGAAGCAGAGCTCTTGTTAGAGCATGGAAGAGCATGGCCAACTCTCCAGCCATCGCAAGAGGGCCAAGCTGTCACACAGTAACGCTCTGTCATTCTGCACCATGTCACTCCTGGTTAACCAATGTCACTCCTCTCCCAGGTAAGTCGCTTGCTTTTAATTTAACCCTAAAAACCAAAAAGGCATCAGTTCACATTTAAGTGTTCTCCAATCCACACAGTGTCAGCTTTGAAAATGGCACTCATCTATTTCAGTTCTTAAAGAGAAAAAAAGCAAACAAAACATCCTCTAAAAATAATAAAAAAACAGATTTCTACATCTGTACCTAGGCAGCAGATTTACAAGCAAACTTGTGAAGGGGATTTCATTTCAAAATAAAACAGAAGTCTGATCCTGACAGTTACCAAGTGCTCAGTGCTTCCTACTGCAGCCAACGGGTGCTGTGAAGCCTCAGTATCCTTCAGGGCACACCCAAAGTGGTATAATCATAAAAGTCCCTGAAGACAGAAGGGAGGAGAGGAAAAAGAGAGTAGGGAGAAAGCAAACAATTCTTCAACTTTCACAACATCACTATGAAGAGAATGTAACATACAACAACACAAAAAAATATTGCTGCAACTGAGGTTGCATGTGCTGAACACTGCCAGTCGCTTACTACAAAGCTGTAGCAGATAAGACACCTGTTACCATTCTGGGTATTCTATGCCAAAACTTTGGTTTAATGGATGCTTCAAGGTATATATGGCCATCCAAACTCATACCTCATGGACCAAAGGAAGTGACCAATTTCTACAAAGAGGAAGCTACAAAGGATTTTATTTCCTTCTAAGCAATTGTAATTAAAATTATTAAATTTTAATTAAATTATGATGTCCAAAAAGACAGCAATGTTATTTCTAGTTTAGTACTCATAGTTACAACAACTGGTGCCTGCCCCAGGTTCCAACAGAGTTCTCTCTAGTTTCAGTAAGACCACTTGAAAAGCGAAGAAACACTAATTCCCTGAATGCAGAGTGAACAAATGCACAGAGAAATACCAGAGGATGGAGAGGCCTCCAAACTGCAGTGACACATTCTCGCTCTCCTAGCCCCTGACATTGCATACTGGCCTACTTCTGCCCCACTGGAGTTTCAGGAATAGCAATGAAGACAAAAAACTTGTCCCATTTAGTCTGGTACTGTACTCCCGGCGGGATTAAAGCACACTGGTGTTAAGAGACAAAGTGGAGAGCACAGACATACCACCTATCAGCAAAGTGCACCGTCATATAAACAATGAAGTTACAAAATTTACAGGGCAAAACCAAAATTTTTATTAGCAAACAAGTAAAGATTCATCATCACTGGTATTGATTTCAGAGAGGGGAGTAGGGGACTCTAACATTGGCACTTCCACAGAATGGCAACAAGCCGCGTGAATACCCAAAGGCTCCTCTCGGTATGAGTTAGGGCAACATTGGTTCTGTCCATCCACTTGGATATGAACATTCACAGGGCTGTCTGAATAAGCACACTCCCACTTTTTTAAGGGCAACCTACATGGCTCTTCACTCAGCGGATGACTTCTACTTAAACTACTGTCCTCTGGGACAGTCCTCCTGGATGCTGACCCTCCATGGATCGTTTCTGTAGCGCTTTCAGATAAAGGATCTCTGAAAGCTTTTCCTGAATCCACTTTACTGGACTGCTTAAGCTCACTGTCAGAGGTCTCGGCACCTAAAGACTTATCAGCGCGTCCAGCCTCAGGCTCTGCATGTGCTGCTGTGCAAGTATTCAGTAAGACATTTGAAGATGATGGCTCTGTGATTTCAGTCTCTGGCTGCAAGCTGCTACATCCAGCTTCTTGTAGGCCTCTGGCTTGGCCAAGGGCATTTGCCTCTAAACTAGGTCCTTCAGGGGAAGGTGGAGGGCTGCGAATAGTCCCATCAGCATGGTTGATGATTCCATCACCCAGTGTAGTCTGTGAAGTGCGGGCAGGAGTCAGGAGCGGGATCTGTCCTCTCACCCGAGGTCTGTGGAAGAGTCTGTTCCAGAGCCTGCCCAAGCGACGCCGAGATGAGCTCCGTCGCGATGAGTGTCGTCTCATCTGCCTCCTCATGGCTGTTCGAATGTTCTGCAGCACAGAAGCCTGTAACACAGACATAACAAACTGAGATTTCACACTTACTCCAAAGACTTCTCCTAAACTCTGTTCTTTCCACTAATATCTCCACCTTAACAGAATCCTCAGACTTGATCCCTACACTTCCTTGTTAAATGCACATTTTCTAAGCAAATATTTAAGAATAGCAAAGACAGCTCTGCCTCTGTCAAAAGACTCTCCCTTATACCGGTTCCTTTATGCGTTTAAGCTCTATTTGTCTGCCCAGGAAGATGCTCCACTCACACGATCAGATCAGCATTAAAGAACCAGACTGCAGACCACTGAGTCCTCTATCATCAGCAATAGCAGAGGATCCACAAAAGCAGATGACAACAGCAGAGAAGAAAGGCCAAGGCAAACTACTGCTCCACTTGAGCAACAAACCAGAAGAGCTTTATCACACTAAGAACTGTATCACAGCTGGATACTTTTGACAAGGCACAGGATATTTTTGAGAACTCTGCAAGGAAACAGAATGACTTAATGGCTACCCAGTGTAATGTATTTGTAAATGAAAAATAATCCCAGAATTTCCCCAAAATACTGCCAGAGACCTTGCTTTCTTATCACTTCAGGCACATTTACAGTTTCAGCTTGAAAAGCCTTTTTTCTATTTACTTTCTGACCCCTCTCTCAGTTCATTCTATCCTGATGTACAACAAAACAGCGTGTGCTTATTTCACTGCTGTTCCCTAGCAAACACATTTAATGTGTTCAAAACTACCCACAGCACCAAGATGTGCAACTGTGGTTCATCAGCTCCAAGGAAAACATACACATTTTTATATGACTTCCATATAATTAGCACGGCTAATGAAAGAACAGTTCCAGATTGATTCTGACTAATTTATAGCAATTTGGCTACTGCTAAATTCATTGGCACTCCGTACTTGTGATGCATTGTACACAGGGAAGTCTTCAACTGGGGGGATAAGTCCTTGTGCAATCAGCTGCCCGTAGGAAGGTGGAGCTTCCCGCCGCACAAACTCTGCCTCCAGTCGTGTCATCTGGGTCTCAAATGCTCTGGAAACAGAACCGGAGGGAAAACATGGAAGAGAGGTAACAGTCAGCTTGCCCTGCCTCCTTCACATTGATGTACAAAAGCAGCACTGAGGGCTTCACACTAGCAGCACAAACACAAACCTTCAACTCTGTGAAATTCTTATCAGGATGCTAAAATCAACAAAAGCATCAGAGTACAGGGTATGAGCATCAGTGAATCGAATCAGCAAACTCTTCCCTGCAGTCCCAGGTTGGACTCTGTGGCAAATGAAGTTTTTTTCAATTGGCCAGCTTATGCCAGTAACAGTGGTAACTTGTTCAGCAAGGGCCCAAAGGTTATTTTTGGAACAGACAACATTAAGACCTGGAAACAATCACACAACAGGGGCAGCTTGCAGCTGCAGAGAGCTTTGGCTGTCCTGCCAGAACCAAGGCACTGAAGTTCCCAATATAGCATGGCGGCTGTTTTCCAGCTCCTTACCCATGCAGATTAGATCAGGAGAGAATACAAAGCACACAGTGCTGAAAACACAAATGGTGTCAGCAGCAAAGCACAGAGCTGGTGCATATGACAAGAGATGGGCTTCAGAAAGTCCCTTATGACTCTCTCCCAAAGGGCAGAACTATGCTTGCACAAACATACAACACACAGACACACATATGCTATCCATACAGCAAGGCATAGGACCAAGGGAAAGAGGCACAGCTCACCCCTATGGGAACACTGGAGGTGAACAACTCCTGTCTCATCACTGCAGGACATCACTTCTAGTAGAACTGAGAATTACTTTTGGGAGGGGTTGGGGATTATTCAGTTCAGATTCAGCAAAGACTTCACTGTAACAGTTCAGCATTCAATTTTTGGCAAGGGGTTTGTTGCAGGGGGAAGAGTGTAGAGAGAAAATTGCTCAAAACAGTTTTGATTTAAGTTAGATACAGGTTCTGCAAGGCTGCACAATAAATGTATATTTCTCATAGATCACAGAAGAGCTGACATTCCCCTCACTACTTCTGAAAATCTTTATTACTCTTCTCTAAGCCTGAGGCAGTGACTGCTATTAATTGTCATCAATTCCTTGAATTGATTTCACAGTATTTTCCAAATTCTCTAGTTAACAATCAACTTTTTTTCCTTCAAACAAAAGGGGGAAAAACCCCACAGCTATTAAAGCACCATAAAAAGCAAGAAGCTTACCTGTATTCCCTGGTCCTCAGAGAATACAATTTAAAGGCGCAACCCAGCGCTATCACCAGCAGCAAGCCACACACAAGGCTCCCTATCAGGGCAGCTGTGATGACCTTCCTGGGAACGATCACCAGGCAGTTATGTTCATCGCTTCCATCCTGGCAGTCTTCTTGGCCGTCACAGCGCCAAGTCTCAAAGATACACAGATTTGTACCACAATGGAAGTTTCCTGGCTGGCAAGTAAAGCAGTTTTTTTCATCTGAGCCATCTGGGCAGTTTTTCTGGTTATTACAGCGGTCAAGTATTGAGTAACAAAGCCCACTGTTTCCTTCACACGGGTATTCGTTCTTCTGGCAGGCGGGGCAGTTCTCCTCATCCTTGCCGTTGGGACAGTGCCACCAGCCATCACAGTGCTGCTTATCGGTGAAACACTCCTCATCGCTTCCACAAGGGTGTTCCCAAGGAAGGCAGTAGCCTTTCACCTGATAGGTTGCATTGAACCCATGGCCAGTGCTCTTGGAGCGGGCATGATACGAGACAGTGAGCTGGCCCTTTGACGACTCCACGCTCACCGAATGCCTATTGTTGTGGTATGAAAATGTTTGCATTAATTTATCACCTCTCTCTCCGATGCCATCATACACCTTCACGTAGTCGTTGTAGCCTAACTGCAAATCAAGCTGCAACAGAACATGGCGATTATCTTGTGTGTCCACGTACCATGTGCAACGAAGGTCTGATCTGCTGTGATCAGCACGGAATAAGTCTGGGGAAGCAAAAGATCCATAAAAATTACCCAGTGTTTTGCCACAGGAAAGATCAGGACAATTATCTTCATCTGAACCATCACTGCAGTCCTTAACTGAATTACATCTTAGCTCGTTCAACAAGCACTTGGTGGAGTGGGCTGCGCTGCACTGGAACATCCCTGAGGGACAGATGCTGGATGGAGGCTCTGTTGGAGGGAGAGTGCAGTTTCTCTCATCGGAGTTATCACCGCACTCATCCATGGAATTACACTTCCAAGTACTGGGAATACACTTGCCGTTTGCACAACGGAATTCATCTGACTGGCACACAGCCTGACCTATCTTTCCTGCGAAAGAGGGCAAGGAGAAAAAAAAGTCAGTACCAAAACTCTTGGAACCATCTGATGACACTTTTTAACATCTACTACCCTGCAGGTCACAGGTGAATTGGTCAGGCCAGTAAATTTCAGGAATACTGTTAAAAAGCCTCATGGAAACAATATCGGTGTTACCACGCTAACACTTTACAGTCAAGACTGGCCCAAGCCTCCCATCAACAAAAAATACTACTGTCTTCCAGTCTGGCCAGAGTACAAGTGAAACCAACAAAACTGTAAGGTTTTACCTCTAATATAAGAAAGGCGAAATCCCTGAGCCTGTCCTGAGCTTGATGCATCCGAGTGAAAAAATATCCAAACATGGTCCCTTGCAGAGATGAAAGACGGAGGTATTGAAGATCCACACACTTTGTACTCCTCCCTCTTGGAAGAGGGGCCAATCATCAACCAGTCTACTGCACACTTCTGAGAGTCTTCCAAATCAAAGTTCTTAAAACTGTTAGGAACAAAAGAAAACACTAATTACGAAGAGGATATGTATATCCTTATACAAAGCCAAACAGAGAAGGAACAGACTGCAACAGTTGACTTTCTGCAGCAAGCAGTGCTGACATAAAGAGATCTCATTCAAAGATAATGAAACACCTACAGTATCTTGAGTACATATAAACAGAGCACTCAAACTCCCCCAATTTGGAAAAGCATCCATGTCACAGGTGTAAACAGCATGCCAAGTAGCTCCAAAACCTGAAAGGATGATTCCTCTTTTAATTGGAGTCTTTAAACAAAACTGCTTCCTAAAATGCAGATATGAGTAAAAGCAAAATTCCAGAACACATTATACAGAATGTAGATTAATTTCAGCAGTCTTTCCCAACATTAAAAGCCATGAAACCATAGGATGAGAGGGAAGACTACTGTCTTGGAAAAAGAAAAATAGGGAGCAGTAGAAAGAGCCCTAAAGGGATTAATATAAGAAACAAAAATCAAGTCCTCAATATATGGATAGGCAGGGAGAGGGCAAGAAGAGAAGTGGACTGCAAGGGATGGAAATGGAACCTGAAGTCTAACACTATTCTTTTTTTAATTCAAAGACTAAAATATTCCCTTTCTAGGAATGCAAACACAGAGCAAACAAACCTATAACCTTTTACAGTCAAACCTCCAGCCCCTCCGTTGACCTGAGCCCAGTGATTATTCAGCAGTAGCTTACACAGTACAAAGAGGTGCCCCAATTGTTTGCAGAATACTGAACACCCCCAGATAACACTCCCTAACCTGTAGCTCAGGAACCACACAGCATATTTGTTCAGTCTGATGAAAGAGATTACATCTGCTTTCAGTAATCAGCAATGACAACAGCATTGCACAAAGGAGCACGCTCATTAGGAAATGGCACATTGTTCAGGACACTTAAAATGAGTTTTGGTCCTCTCTCACATAAGTTTGCTACACAAAATTAACTGGGTAGAAGTTTGTGCGTACTCCATGCAAATATCTAAACAGAAGTTTCAGAAAGGATGAAAAGCTGCTACAAAATACAGACCTCCTTCCACAAAGGACTTCTCACAAACATAAAAGACGAACTCTTTCAATAAGATAAATGGAAAGATAATTTTCTTGTATCACCATGTATTTACAAAGGCTGTCAATGCCTGCCAGACCTTGCCCTTGAAGGTGAAAGTGCGGCAACTATGTAAACTAGTCAATTCATTTAAGCAGGAGACCCAGCCTACACACACCAGTAGGACCTGCCAAACATACCAGCCTAATGTACTCTCCAGAAAAAAATTACCAGCAAGAAAGTGAGAAGTAAGAAAGCACTGAAAGTGTTAAAACGGAATTTAAGAGAGGTCCAACATATACACAGGCAAGGACAATCCACCCAGAAATACATCCTTCTTTTCTAACTCTCTTGCCTCAGACCATGCTCTGTGTGTCTTCCAAGTTGGGAAGAAATATTCCAACAGTACCTAATTCTTTGCTATAAGTGCTCTCATCAAGGCTCTGAAACCAGCATATTCTGCAAGGAAGTTTTAGACAACTGTGCAGACTGAAGAGACTGTATTCAGCCATGCAAAGGTAAACTAAAGAGAATCTCTGTCCCAGGTCTTCCACAAAAAACTTATTAATGACCAAGAGAGTGTATGAACAGGCACAAGAGCATGAAAAGGAATTACACAAAGTATCAGTGAAACTATGGGCACCCACGTCAAGTCTGTTGCAAGAGATGTGAGACAGCATTACTGAGCCACCACGTTGGTTTTGCCCTCTGTAACCCAATTTGGCACCAGACATCAACAAGGGTTTCTGTCATCTACTTGGAGGACTGTTTGTAGGGTTTTTTCATCATAAAGACTTTTTGGGTAAGCATTAGAAGTATCTACTTGTTCAACAACAGGTTTTTTTTAAGAAAAGGGAATAGTCACTGAATCAAGAAATGGAAACTCAGAACTGGGAAGGGGTGGGGGGAATGACTAGAAAAACTTCCATTTGTGTGATACAAACAAGATCATTTACTAAATCTTTTTATCTTTTACTCCTATGCTTATTTGAGATGTACCACGACCAACCCTAAAGAGCTAAACAATTTGTTCTCCTGTCCTACCCAGTTCTCAGCACTCCAGCCAAGTCCCACAGACACTCATTTTCCTCGCTCTGCTGAAAAGAGCTACTGTTGTCTATCAGGTAAATAACTAATTCATAGTGTTGTTACACAACACAGACTGCACATACCCAGGGGAGAATTTGTCTATGGAATAAGGTGTCTGCACCTTACCTTAAAATGCATTTCTTTCTAGGGGAAAAAAAATAAATAAAAACTTAAAAGGTTTAACACTTTTTAAGATTCACACAAACGAAGCGCACAGAAGTCAGCTACATGCACATGCCTTGTTTACAAACTCTTTTGCAGATGATATCTCTCCAGATATCTCTGGAGAGCCTGAATTTGTTTATAATTAACAGTATCTTCTACTTGCACCTTGAGAATATAGTACTGTACATTGCTAATAAAAGGCTTTTTTGGGTTTATTTTAAAGGGTGGGAAAGAGCAAGGAACTTTAGTCCCCCCATCCAAAGCAGAAGCACAGGCATACACAAGGGAACTGATTTTCCTGAGTGTCAGTCGTGGATCTGAAATAGATTCACAGCAGAATCCCACACTTCTCCACTAAGAAATCCAAGCTTTAGCTTCAAAACCAACCAAGCACAAGGGTGATGAGGCAGAACAGACTTGCAAGAAAGCATCGTCTTTAAATAACAGCGTCCCTGAAACCACCAGGCTCTGAAGGATGCACGAGCTGCTGAAACAAATGCCTTGGTATTTGAAAAAGGGCAGTAAAGAATATTTGTAAGAATTAATTGTTTTTCAAAAACAATAAGCATCTTAATCACAGGTGCCTAGAAGTTTCAAACACCCCTGAATAAACACAGTTTCTCTGAAATACAGATGTCCTAGTTCTGATGTAAAATTTTATATATAATAGATACCATAGAAGATATAAAATTTCTTCTAAGGGCAAACACAAAGTCAAAGCAATTATGTTCTACCTCATGCAAACTAACCAAGGGACAAATTTTGCTTTGGTTAAGGCTTTGTCACTCCACTCCAGCATCCTTTTAAGTTACATTGTCTCCAATGGCAGCAAATTGTGCCCTATTTAAATTGACAATGATTCTACCAAAATGACCAAAAGCTGGATATAGTTGCATGAGCAATCAACCAACCTCACCACAAAAATCACTCCTTTGTAAAGAAATAGAAAACAACATGTATACACGTGTGTGTGCATATAAATATATAAAATTGGTTTTCGCTTTATAATGCAATTGGAAAAACAAGGTCTTGCGTGAGAAGTTTCTGCCATGCTAATCTGACGTTAAATAGCCCACTGATTTATTTTACCTAAGAGACCTGAATAGTACATTCAACCTCTGCTACTTCACTTCTTTCATCATCTGTAATTAGATCTAGCATTGCTGTTGTTACAGTCTTCTGGAGAATAATTTAATCCTGCTACCCACAAAATAGAGCGCGGGGACATTTAGCTATTCCATTGAACTTTCTTAAACTGGAATGTAAATTTTTCTGTCAAAAGGATTAGCTCAGTGGTTGAATGATTCAGGGCATGCAGCAGAAATAAGGGACAAAGCCTTGAGCTCCTGCTGCTTGTAGGACTGTACAAACATCTTACAGCCTTTGGATACTGAACGAAGTCTGTCGTTGCAGTTCTTGAGGGAGGTCTCAGGCTCTTTGTATCCAAAGCCCATGTCATCTTCTGTGATTAAAACAAAAAACAGAATCAAGTTGTGCTGAGACTGAGAGTACCAATGGATAACATCATCCATCTCTCACGCAGCACCAGTCAGTACTGCAGTACTTTTAGGGAGGAAGAGCAAAAGAAGGGTCAGTTCAGTCACCAACCCCCTCCAGCAAAGCACGTGTCTGAAGGAGTGGGACGCAGACCCAGAGGTCCATCCTACCACACAAGCTGCAGTGCACGCTGGTACTGAACTCCAGCCCTTGCACCGCACAACTACAGCCTTCCCCACCACACTGCATCTGCTCTGGGGGATGCAGATCCTCCTCCACCCATCAGCTTCACCTGCAGGACAACTCTCCACTGCTCTGGCATCAAAGCACTAGATGGTGAAGGGAAGGAGAACTTGGTTTTTCTCCAGGCTTTTTCAGAGCACAGCCTGGATCAGAGGGCAGGGAGAGGAGGAGCACTCAGGTACAAAGCTGCAGGAATTTGGAGCACTTAGAACTGCAATACTAACAGAGTACAACACCCATGCTAACACACAGAACATCCATTAAAATGCTTTGTCCCATAGGCTGTTCTTCTTTCCACTACCTGTGATCTCCAACACATTACAGGAATAAAGAAGGAGACTGGTGTAGACGATCAAAATTATTGGAACACATTTGCAGTTTTTGTTTCTTCTGAAAGATGCTATTCAAAAGCACCAACTCCAGTTATCCTGCTTTTGGAATATCTCTTCTGCAGCCAATTCCTTTAAAAAAATCCCCCAATTTCATATAAAAGTACAAGAACAGTCTACTAGACATACAAACTCCAAAGATCAGAACAACTCCATGTGAACTGACAAATGCAGCACTAAATCTGTTTTTACAGAATTCTGCAGAAATAGATAAAATTATCTGCTTTTTCTTTCAGTGGTACAATACTGAAACAATGTTACCTCCAACAATGAGTAGGACTCCAGGAGCTTACTGAAAACTAGAGGATCAGCCACATATCAGATCTTGCATGTAAAATTACTCAAGCGAAGTAACAGTAGCCTACAATGATATTTTGCTATTATCTATCAACTATTTTTATGTTGCTGGAAAGAACTTAATTAAAGCAGCTTATCATAAATACTCATTTAGACTCTGAAAATATGAAAAAAGTGCTACCTGCAAAACTAATGCTTAGCAGAGCTAAGATTTTTGCCATCTGCACTGAAAGGAGCAGTAGCAGCTAGAAAAAAAAAGTACTTCTATGAATAATGTAGGGAATTCCCTACAACCTCCTTAGTAATTTAAGCATGAGCAACTACAGATTAAAGAAAAGAAAAAAATAAAGAAAGAGCATTCTTAACTGGCAAAGGGCAAACATGGGACGATCAGGAAAATTAACAAAAAAAGGGTAAACTGTTGGAGGCTCAGCAGATGTAAAGTCTGAATGAAAGTAATTACTATATAAATAAATAAATAAATAAATAAATGTACAATTTGGCCCTCTAAACTCATTAAAAAACTGAAGAATAAATATTACGGGTAGATCAGTAAAGCACAGTCCCAAAATAAAACAGACCAGCCAATTAAGCAAGAAAAGTTACTTCTATTTGCCAGCTTCTCACAGCAAGTGCAGACTGTGAACAACTGATGTCTTAATTGGCTCATTAAAAACCTCTGCTTAACCACTGAAGCACAAGGACCTGGAAGTCAGGAAAGCTCTATTCTACTCCCTGCTCCCAGGCACCAGCTAACTGTGTAACCTCAGGCAAGAGACACAGGAGCTGTGTTTTCAAAAGCTGAGCACATGCAACTGAATGAAATAAATGGCTATTATGAGTTTTTTTACAATTAATGTCAAGTTCTGAAACACTGTGAGCTTGGTAATAGACTATGAAGCAGTCTCTCTAATTCTTTATACAAGCACAGACCAGCAAGCCTTTACATGAACAGGCCCCAGTTTTACTCAGAAATTGAAACTCAGATGGTATCTAAAAAATTCTTTTTTCAAAGCCAGTGACGTGAACCAGTGAAGTGAAAGCCAATGAAGGCGATCCCTCCCCTCTGCCTCAATTAATAAGAGCCAGTTTGAATGGATCACTAAGTAGAGCACTTTTCAATACTCTTATCTTGAATTGTGAACACTGAGAATATTTTACTCTCAGTCCCATAAATTCCTATAATAAAACACAATTCATTTATACTCTGCCCACATCAGGTTAATCACAACTGTCAGGTAACAGCAACTGCTAAACAAAAATGGTTTTGATCTTTTTGTCAGATATGAGGAAATATACACATATAAAGCCTGTAAAGGATGGTACAAAGGAAGTTACCACATACTACATCTTTATCTGATCTTAGAGGTTTTTTATGTAGCCATCTGTGAAAACAGGCATAAAAACAGAGAAAATGGGAGGAAAAACCAAGTAGTTTCGAAAACAATAACTAACAGATTGATTACCTGACTCTAAAGTGACACAACATAGTCCTGGAAAACAGTAGCTACATACTTGTTCCCAGGTCTCAACAGCACCATTCCATCAGCCACACACACTTGGAAGAAAGTACTGAAACATGCACAATTAGCAGAAAGGTATAACCACAAAGAACATGTATTTCCTGTTCTTGTGAAGCCTCTTCCAGGGATTTCTAAAAAGTAAACTATAAAGTCAGACAATAAGCACGAAAATGTGACAATATGAAGAAAAACAATACACACACGAAAGGCATATTAAGACAAAGCTTCTAAAGGACATGCCCACAGGAGCCAGCACCTTACATTCACATGTAGATCTGGGCACTGTTCTACTGAAAGCTGCTGAATAATAGGTTTAGAAAAAAATGACCACCAACTGCAAATGTTTCAGAAATTAAAACTACTTCCAATTGCAATTGTATCCCTTAATGACTCCTGCTGTATCTCAAATATGATGCTTATATAATATTGCTGTCTTACTGTCAATGAGAATTCAAGATCAAAGGAAATGCATTCAGTGTAACATAACACACAGGAGGTTGGGTTTTTTTTTTAAAACCTTTTGAAATCCAGATGTTATCACAAGAATGGTGTTTGATTTTCCTAGGAAAATTTAAAAAGCTACTCTTTTATGCCCTTATCAGCACACTGTTAGGACAAGAAGCATATGCAACTGTTAAGAGGAGAAATGTTTGTATTTGAACTCTCTTTCCCAGTTTGCTTATATCAAGCTAGCCTAGGCAAGTCAGCTGCTTCTTTTACGTCCTTGGCATTACAAGGGCTACAACCTTCTAAAGAAATCCTCCAGTGCTGTGACATTTTGCATTTCATACACCAGAGTGAGTCATTCCAAGTACATTTATAGTCAGAAATGTAACACCACAACACTACTCCCTAGGATGTAAACACATAACTCCCATTGTTTGCATGTGCATAGGAGGGCAGGATGTGGCAGTGACAGAAAACAAACCCATTAAGAAGAAATCTTGCAAACCATATTGCTATGCACACATCTAAACTGTATACATACATTATGACCAGTTTCCTCACTACTTCTTTATTTCTTTAGCCTCTGTTATACTTGCAGAAGAGAATCCTAATTCTAACTGGGAGCTCTGAAACATTTTTGTAGCATAAATGGCAGTACTATTCGCACAGCCAAGTCCTGTGTCTCATTTGTATGCTTCCTCAGAGTTTCCAACAATCTCTGCTTTGAAAGAAATTCCCCACGTCCAATACAATTTAATGGGGTTTAAAAGCATGTTTCTATTTATGGATCTCAAATGCTGGCAGGTATCTACTTCCTTACTTTTGATGAGTAGTTCCTATTTTGAACTACGGATGGTGGAGCCCTCCTATTATTCCATCTGTGGCAGATTTGTTTTTAATTGCTGAGCATCTGCAGTTGAAGAGGTTTGCAGTCCTTTTAAGCAGCTGAGCAAAGAATGAGCAGATGGTGTCAAATACAACAGTACTAAAAACCAAACAAAAACCCTTTCCTAGGTTTGCTTTATTTTTTCCTCTTCTTTTCAATACAAAATTCTTGGTTTGAGAAGGATACCATTATTAGCCCAGAGAAATAAGGCACATTTACAGTATGTTGATATTTTAGTCTAAAATTCTTAACAAACCATTTGTAATATATTCTAGTCTTTTCTGAATAGTGTTTTTACAGAATGAGCAGAAATTGTGCCACAAATGCTATTATTTATTTCTGTTGGAAATAAATATTAAGCAGAAAAGCATGTGCCTTTTGGTTAACAAGTAACAATAAGCAATGATTTCAACTGTCAATTAAGCATAGCATCATTTCAAGACATTGCAGAAAAAGCCATTTTTGCTCTAGGAATTTTACATATCCCACTGAGGCTATTCCAGGTTTTACAGCCTTCACCTATACTTATTTATAAGCAGTGAAGGGGCACTATTTAAAGTGAATAAATATATCGCTGTTGCCAACTTTCTCATCTATCAGAGGTGGATGAAATCTCACACAGGTATTGTGAAGATAAATATATTAAAAGACTACAAGTGACTTGCATATATAATAATGGATGTCAGAGGCAGCCAGAAACAAGACACAGTGGAACATTTCTAAAATGAGAGAGGTGCCCAATCTGCAGTCATGCCCCAGTGTAATCAACTCCAGCTTCCTTTGACCATTCAGCAGCCCTGACGAGCAGCCTCATACAGGTATAGCAGATAAGACCTCACATTCAGTTTCATTTCAGCAAAGCAATCCTTCATCTCCACAGAATATCAAACCATACCTAATCGTTATCATGTCTCCATGATCTCCTTGAATGTACCAGCTGCAGTTTACAGCTGGAGGATAGTTCAATGGCCAAGAAGGACTATAGATGACTCCCCGTCTCTCTGTGCGCTGTTCCAGTTTTCCACTGCAAGCAGCTGTTCATAACAGGAAAAAAATATTATTGTTAATGCTTTGCCTAATTAACAATTCACATTAGCTACAAGAGCTTTCATCAGTTTCTGGGGATTGCAGACAAATGAGTGTCAACAGTTTTATCCTCTCACCGCTTTCTTCCCTGCCCAGGTTTTTAATTAAGACACCCGCTCTAAGTGTATGTAAGCATAACCTGCATTTCAATGCAGGATCAATCAATAATCTTGTATGAATCTACCAAAGGCTACAATCAATATTACTGCATGGATCTGCCACGAGGATGTAATACAGAAATCCTTCTTACCAGCTTCCCAAAGCCTGGGTGTCTCACCCAGCAGCTGATGATGATCCATATTCAATATAAGGTATCTAGAAGCTCGTTTTGTTGTAACACGTTCCTGAACGTGTTGTTTATTCCCCTAACCATATAACAGACCTGAAGAGTTTGTAATGGTTAAAAAAAAAATCCCCAACAAAAAAAGAAAAAAGCAAACTGGACTCCAGTATCAAATGGTTTCAGTAAGTATGGTAAATTCCTTCTGAACTCCCATACATAGGAGAAATTTTCCAGACAGGGAAAGGAGCAAACAGGACTAAATAAAGCTCAATATTTTCAAAGTACTTTCAGTTCTTCTGATGGAAAACAGCAGGCCAATTAAGGCTACATCAAATACTTATAATTTGTAATTAAGCAATTCAAAAATGAAAGTGAAATGTTCCAAGGACAAGTGGGAGATCTGTTCTGATGGGAAAGCGTAGCCTCAGCAGACTACAAGAGGGGAAATTCTGTGTAACGCAACAGCTATTCTGAACATTCTCCAAAAATATTTGAAACTATTTTTAAAACAAATTATTATCTAGAGCATGACTTGTGGATTGCAGCTGAATACTCCAATTTTTGACAGAAGCTTAGTTTCCTGTGTCTTAAAAAGGTGGCAAGGAAAAAGAAGGTTGCCTATACCTCAAGTTTCCTCATACACATACATATCCAAATACACTGCGTTATAAATAACAGATTTACAGTATTGCTTGAAATTCAGTCACATGAATGCATCATTTTCAATTCACAGGTGGGATCAGATTTAGCTGCACTGGAGGGATGGGGTGAAGAAGTGCCAGCAAAGCTGCAGTCACATCAGGTCTGCCTGCAGCGCTCCTGGCTGGGGCTGAGGCCAGGCTGCAGGATCCCCCCACCAGTAAATCTGTGCCTGGCACTATTCTGTTCACAGTAAGCACTTTTGAAGTGAGAACCACAGGAATATAAAAAGCATGAGGTGAGTAACTTACCTGAGGCAAAACATATAAAAAGCCATTATTTTTACTCTCCAAGCAGGGCATTCCACTGAAACATATGCATATAATCCCGACTCGTTTCAAAGGCCACGAAAGCATACAGAATACATAAATACACAAAAACATCTATTTTCCAAACAAATATTTTGCAGAAAAGTAGTTACAAAAACCAAGAACGTTTCTGTTATCACATTTCTAAAAGCAGACAGACTCCACACTGGCAAAATACTGAGATGCAAATGCAATTACAGAATTATAAGGGCAAATATACGATCCACAGGACCTTTCAATCCCAGTTCTCAATTTGTTTCGGTCTTTAAATGTGCTCCTGCACGCACGTGTCACTGCAACTACGTATCACAGCAGTGTAAGGGGACCTAGAGCTAGCAACCACATAAGAGGAGCTGGGAAGACTGCATTTCCTAACTGTCACATTACTGAAACTTCTCAATGGGAGGGAAACAGAATGCACAAAGCAGAAAGAGCAAATCCACCAGACAGCACCATCCTGAGGCTTCCAGCAACAGCTCTGCAAATAATTCTGCTCCCCTTGTACCAAACACTGTTTGGGATTAATATCCCTCATTCATAGTACATGCACTAGAAAAGGGGATGGAATCATAATTACACAAAGCTAATTTTGGTTTCCACTCTGAGGAAGTCCTGTTGACACGCTGGTGACTCCCCATGAGCACTTCCACTCACGCATTTACCAGTGCAGTTAAGCAAAGCTATAATTCTCCCAAATATTTATTTCTCAGTTTTAGGAAGTATTTACAAAGGTCCTGAACAACAGTTACTTGAAGTATCCCAGCTTTTTTGAAGTGACATCACTAGCATTTTTTCTTTTGCAATAATGTTGTTTCCCAATCTGTAAGCAGTGGCTCTGATGTAACGTGACAGTTCAGGTTCTCAGTGAGAAATACTTTTTCTTATTAACACTGCACATCTGCTACAAACACGAGACATGGAAAGAGGAAGAGACAAAAGAAAAAGATTTTCCATTTTAACAGAAGAATTGTAGCTATGAAAATCTAAGGACATAAGCAAGGTAAGGGCTGCACTGACAGTATGTACCATTTGGGGTAGTTCATCTGGCAATGGTCATTGCTGCTCAATATTTGCCCACAGTTTTAACCCTCTAATACACAACAAGCATTTCAGACTCAAAATTAAAAGGACAACTGCTTGGCTCTTACAAAAGCTCCTGATTTGAATGGGTCACTAATCCAATTGGTACTGCCACAACATAATTACACTATGTTAAGGACACATCCACAGTTCTCTAGTGGGACAAACCAGACACCACCCCATTGCCTCCCAGGAAACTACTACCTCACATAATTGCCCTATGCTCCTGATGCCTTTCACTTCCCAACAATGCCCATTACTACGGTATTTGCAATAAATCAAGAGATCTCCTTCGCAACCAGTCATCTGTCTCTCTGCTCCTTGTGCACTGACTGCTGCGTGGCAGACAAGGTGAAGTATCCAAGTGCTGCTTTCAGCAGCTGTTCCTTCACCTGCATGACTTTTGAAAGAAAAACCTGTACTAAACAAAGCCTTCAGTGCTGGCCACGAAACAGAAAAACCACACAAGGGCACAACTTCATACTGTTGGGGTTTCAGTGTCAGTAAAGGGGCCTCACTTCCCCCCTCAGCCCATGAAGTCATGAATCCATGAAGTTCACAGAATCACATACACATGTTAAGTATTGTGTTATTAAATTGGGCTCGCAATGACAGTGTGGTTCTTTAAGGAAAACAAACAAAGGCCTTTTCAAATTGCCAAAGCATCTAAAGGAAAGGGAAGTCTCTAAATAGAAAGGTACAGTCCTGGATTCTGAAGGCCTTATCATCAGCAACACACATGAGAAGCGCAGTGACAACTTTTTTTCAGCAACTGTTCTATAACTCTTTTTCTGCAGCCTTTCTGCACAAACCCAGAAGAAAAGTGAAAACCCAATTTACTAAACCCCCAAATGGCTTACATTTTCCACATTTAGGATTACTGAAGAAATATAAGAGAACACCAATCCCTGGAATGGCAAACCAGCCCACCAAAAATCTTACTGAGATGGTGCTTTTTTTAAAAAGATACATTCTGAAAATAGACAATAATTAATCTTTTATAGATTTTTTTTAAAAAAACAACAAACTTTAAACAAATGCCAGAAGAGGTTTGAGTTCAGAGAATTTCTGTCAAGCAGGCATAAATCTTAATGAGGCTTTTTCTGTAATAATCAAATGGATTTCTTCGACTGTTAATAGCAGTAGATTCCCCTGCCACTTAGATATGCCACAAATTCTTGTAAGAAAGTTTCCAAAAACATTACTTCTATTTTTATAAACGTGACTGTAACAGAACAGACGTCGAGCTCCACCAGAGGACAGCACTGGGGGCACCAAGCTGTGCTGGAACAAATTTGCAGACTACCCCAGCAAAAAATAAATCCTTCAGTCTCACACTCTTCTCCAACACCCCAGGGTCTGCCCCAGTCCCAAGGGACACACCCCAACCATCTGATCCAGGATAAAGGATGGTTTGCACCTGCCACAAGGAACCTTCTCTCAAAACCAAACACTTGGCAGTAGCTATGCCAGGGTCAGCAGGAAACCCTCCCCAAGTTCTCCAAATGCTCCCTCAAGGAGGGCTCGCACACACTGCTTGATGCAGATCCCTTACACTTGCAGAGAAAAAAAAAGGAGTTAAGGGTCCCCTTCACTTCATCCAGTCTACAGCAGGCTGCTTCTGCCCACGGTATCAGAACCAGCAAAGGCAGAGCCCAAGGGTTCAGCTCACTGGTCTGACAACATCGAAGCTGGCGCTCCACTGGATCGACAGGCTGAACCGCGAGCCCAGGGAAGGGGGCTCAGGGGGAGCTGCTCCCTGTCAGCAGCAGCAGCCTTCCTGGCTTAAAGTCATCGTACAAATACAGCCCCGATGGTGGCTCGACCCGCATTCTCCAGAACTCATTATTCCTGCTATTATTCACTTTCTGAAGAGAAACTGCACTCTACCTGGTCATAGAGATTAACTCCATAATAAGCTGCTTTGTCAGGGTGTGTTTAGGACAGCAAGCATTCCTTCCAACTTTTATCAGGGCTCCTCAGGAACATCTCCTGCAAGACTACTCCTGGCAGGGTCATCTGCCTTACACTTGCACCATCCTAACCTGCTGTCCTCCAATGCAAAAGTAAGAGAAGCTACACGTAGGTCACACTATTGCAATGACCTTTTATGATCATTTTTTCCCCCACTCCAGTCATGCTGTCAGGTGGCAAAGTAACTCAAAACTATATCGCGATAAGAAAACACGAAGGCTACAGTACTCTGAGGTTTTCTGCATACTTCAAAGAAAGCTAAATGTTGCAACTCTTTCTATTTCTAGCAAAAGAACAGCATCAGAAAGCAGTAGAGCCAACTGGATGAAGCACTACATATTTCAGGTCAGGAGAGTATCTAGTCTAGGCCGGCCACTGCATAATTACTCAAGTTACACTTTGTAAACTCATATACCTACCACACCTACCATCCAGCCAATGGATGGCAAACCCCTCCGAAAGCCAAAGAACCATCCAGGCAGAACAGACCAGACAGAGATGACATTCTGGATTTTTTCCAATGAAAGAATAGAAATACTATGCTGCAAACAACATGTCCTATATGGTTCATCCACACTTCCCCTAAGCTAAATTTAAAGAAGTTACCTAATAATAAAATTACTACCTTTTCCTGATTTAAACCTCTCAAACCCCCATGTTGACTTGAATGCTCAAGCTCTCACATTAATCTGCCCACTGCCTTAGAATTATTTCTTGTGTTTTCCCATTTCTTTTCCTCCTGTTTCCCTTATTTGGTTTTTCTGTTTTAATTTCAGTTGCAACCTCTTTGGGCATAAAGTATGCCTACCAAAGTGACTGTGGATTGACAGGCACAAGAGGGCCCTTATCACTAAGAGGACTCTGATTGCAATGTTCCCATAATGTCAGTAAGTCACAGTACTGCTATAGAGAAGGAAATTACACTAAGTGCTGTGATTCTGGTTGAATTTCCACTTTGACATTCATGAGACATTTTTAACATTCTTGTATTAGCTCCCCCGGGAACGGGCCACTGTCCCTGGCTTAATATTCCCAGGCACATTTCCTAAACATAGCTTTCCCCTGAACATGTCAGCATGTATCATGACCTTAGCCTCAAGCTTATGATTTTTTCCTAGCACAGCAACACTGATAGAGTCTATAATCCAGGAAGACTTAGAAGTCCTAAACTTCCTAAAATGTTATTGTCACTCTCTCTCAAACAAAGATCATACTGTTTTGTTAAAAGATCTCTTTGTTGGGGAAAAAACAGTAACAACTCAAAAGAACAGTAAATACAAATAAGAAAAGTATGTCTTACCTAATGAGGTAACAGCACTTTCTACTTTCCCAGTCAGGAAGAGATTCACTGTGTAAAGACAGAAAAATAATGTTGATACAGGTTCCAGTGGCACAGGGTGGCAGTCAGTAGTTAACCATTTCTAGGTGTTTGCTGGGGTGTTGTCATAAATGCATTCCAGTCTTACAACAAGAACTCTGTTTAGATAAGGCAAGTCATGTAATCAACTATTATCCTTTACTGTAGCTGCAAAAAAAGTTAACACACAATGCTAGTTTAATATCTGTCAAATATGCTACCAAAAGAAACAACTGCCAATCTATTCTAGGTTGTCTTCTTTTTAATTGGGGAAGACAGAAGAACAATTACACTAAAACACTCATCGTCACAGCTAGTCACTTTACCTGCTTTAAAGCTGGAAAATAACTAATGGGATTATTACCTTTAAATATGTCTCCTCTGCATAAAGCAAAGTTTGTTCCTCCTAGGTAAATGTCACCTTGAAAATAAACCACTAAAGCTAACATGATTACCTTGACTAATCAAAGGCAGTGAAGTTTTCAAAAAGATCTACTGGTAAAAATCAAAACAGGATGAGGTGATGCTTGCAACACACATCTGACTTGCAAATTAGTTTCCAAATACTCTTCACTTTCTCAGAAGTCTCCTCTCACAGTATATCCCATTAGAGCGATCTGGTAAGAGCAGTTATTGCCAAAAAAAATTTCTCCTGCGTCATTGTTGCTCCAGAGGTCAATGTTAACACGTAGTTCCATATTAGTTTCCCCATACATTCTTTAAGGCACTTCTCTAACAATTACAGCATATTTCACTATCTGCCCTCATTTTAGCAGCATTCTATAATCTACAAAGACAGCCATTAATAAAATGACAAACGTTTAAAAGAATTAGAAAGGTTTAAAAGGTTACGAAAACTTAATTTACAACATCCCAGCCCAAGCACTCATTTTGGCTTTATTTTGCATGTGTTAAGTCCTAAATCTTTTTATAGTCAATCTGTTGGCAAGCATTTAGTAAAAAACATCATTAACAAATGAACAATAGAAGAAGAGAGGAAGAGGAACTGTCCCTGTTCCCAACAGTCACTTGGGAAGCTGCTGACAATTAACACTATTTATGTCTCAGGGTAGCGTGTAGGAGCGTGGGCCCCCATTGTCTTCAACATATCCAAACACATCACAAAACAATGACCTTTGCCCCGACCACCTTCTGGTATAACTTAAACCAGCCCAAGAGGAAAAAAGCACCTAGCACTAAAGGGGTGGAAACAGAAAAGCTAAAAAAGATCCCTCAGCTTGCCAGTACAAGCCCAGTGACACTTTTCAGTGTGGTGGATCTGAACTATCATCAGATTGCAGCAGCCCAGGTGCCTACAGCAGTTCTTCCTTGATGTCTGGGTGTCCACAATTTGGACTTTTTCCTTCCTGAAGACAGAGCTCCAAGAGCTAAACGCAAACAGCAATTCCAGCAGGCGCATAGACGGCTACAGACCTCAGGCTGGGGCCAGACCCTGCAAACCAGAGAGAACAACTGCTCCTGGTGTCACCCATCACAGAGGACTCCAGGGTACTGTCACAGAGCAAGGGCAGCAACTTCTCACTCCTTCTAAGAGGTTGCAGGACTGAGCTTTTAGTAGCACACAAGGGAAGGAGGGCAACTAAATAGCAGTGTACATATGCTGCGGCTTGAGAAGAAACAGGCCTGAGCTGCAGATTTGTGCTAATAAGCATTAACACAATGTTCAAAAGGCCTTAACAACACTGATTTTATTACATAATTAACGTACAGTAACGTTTGTTATATGATCATAACAACATGAACATGCCATGTAATTATTCCCTTTGTTTCACGGCACTAGCTCACTCCAATGGGTCAGTACCCAGGAGCAACACAACCATCCTGCACCAGGAAACAGCTCCACGCCGTCAGCTCACTCTGTGGCGGAGCAGCACGCCTGTTTGGGACAAACCTTGGATCACAGCAATAATGGCAACACATTTCCCACAGTATTAAAGCACCACTATTCCTGTAACCATAGTAATACAGCACAAAGACTGAGAAGAAACTAACTAGTGATTAAGTCACAAATTTAATTTCATCAAAATTTTGTTTTGCTCCAAAGAAAGCACGTTAATACACCCTGCATCACTGTCACCACCACAACTGAATGGACTGTCTGAAGATGCATTGTATGGAAACGTCTGGGTCCGTGCTACCATTCTACAACCTTTTCTCATGGTTCCTACCCAAATCTTCCCGACAGCCAGAACAGAACACGAGCTCCCAAGCAGAGGTTCCCTCACATGGCTGATAAGGGGCCCCTACGCCCTTTAAATGGAAATAAATAGCATGAAGACAAGGGGCATGACAGAGTGGAATTAGCTGACTCAGACCCACGTTACTTTCTTCCGAGGACTGTTAGACAGTCCCAGTTTGCTACCAGAAGGACAGAGTTATAGGCAGCTTCGCCCACCAGGCCTGGCAGATACCCCCAAAAATGCTCTTTTACCTCTGCAAATATAAAACATCTATTGGCTGCTCTTGCAAGTTCTTTGCTCTCATTTTCAAACTCTTTCACACCAAGAAGTCAGCAGTCAAGAACAGTTTTTAAAAATAAAGTCTAAGTTTCACATTAGGTACTTTCCCCAGCAAATGAATGAGCCTAGAGTTTCCAGTATCTCTTCTCTTCACTTTCAGTCTCACTTGAGACCGACAAATCAAACCACAAGAGCGCTGTAAACCAGCATTTTCTGAAGCACTCGGCTCTCAAAAGTGTCACAGGCCCAAAAGAAAGAACAGCCCTTCCCTGCTGGTTTTCTTGTCTCTTGTCAAAACAAAATTTTGCCAAAATAAGAACAGGTGACAAACTAGGGGTAGTTTTCTAGGTGCCCTTTTTCTTAACTGTTGGGCAGAGTTATGGGAAAGCCAGAAAAAAACAGAAGCGGTTCATTTGGCTTGAACTCTGTGAAGGAAACTGACTGTGCCATTCATTTGGATTGCTAAATGATTCCCAGGGCGAGGTTTTCAGCTGGGAAAGCGGTTATTTGGATCAAAAGGGAAATTTACATCTTGGCACCTCCAAACCAAATGACAGCTACCAAGCTTTTCCCACAGCCAGAAGAGACATCAGCTTTGCTTTTTTGATTACTTCCTATTTGATAACTTTCTACGTCCTCCAGAATTTCTCAAGAGTGAGAAACAAAATGGCCTCATGAAAGAACAGTTGCAACAAACCCAGTTCCAGTCTGGAGCAGCAGTTTACAGACAGGTCACACACAGCAATGGTCAGTGGCAGCACATTGATACAGACACCAAACACCACACACAGCCCATGGGAAAACAGAAAGTAAAAGAATGGAAAGAAGCAAGAACCAAAAATAAAGGCCAAAGGAAAAGACAGACAAGCAGGAAGTAAAATACAAAAATAATTAAAGCAGCAGCATTATATTCTTATGGGTTCCCTGAAGCAGAATACCTGACAAGCTTCCCACCTCTCATTTCTGAACTTCCACTACCGTCACTTGTGCAAAGAATAGAATAAAACATTCCAGCTAAAAAGAAGAGCCAGACAGTGAAATTCTAGAAGTTACAGAAAGCAGAAATCTACTAAACTTTCCACCTGGAGTTACACACAGATAAACACAAGAAATGTTCTCACTTTTGTTCACTTATGTAAACTCACTGGAGTTTACATAATCTTTTATTATCATATTAGTAATTTTAATATCAATTATTAAAACTGATATCAATTTCTGCTATTTCTGTTAATTAACAAAAGCCTTAACAAAGGTCTGATTGGGCCACAAAAAACACCCAAGAAATTCAGAGATATGGCAGAAATTCTATCTTTCTCTAACTTTAAATAAACGCAGCAGACATTACCCTTGTGCTGAGCACATCTCATCCCTTTAAGTGTCTGCAAAAAAAAAAAAGTTGTACAAGCTAGAAGGGATGTTCAAACTGTTTTGTAGTTTAGACAGCTTTTTACATTGCACTTCCGTTAATAAAAACGGACACATTTGAAGTAACCAGAACAGCTTTTAAACTTTAACTTCCTACATTTTTCTAGGCAAACACTGATGTTAAAAAAAAAAAAAAACCTTTTACAGAAATAGATCAAGCAGTCTGGCCAGAGATACCCATTTCTGATCATTTATGTAACAAACAATAACTGTCATTTGGGGTTATTAAAAACGAACTCTAATCCACTTTATTAGCAAATAGCTGTGGGTTTAGCACATTCTAGTTGAAGGAGCTGTAACAGCTTACCAATAAGGGTCAGGAGAGCCGAGAGCAGCCCCAGCACGGCTGAGCCGTGCAGAGCTCCGGACCGCGCTGCTCTACCAGAGCCTCTGGGTGCAGGCGGGAGCGGAGCAGTCGGCTCGAGTAACCCCCGATTTCTACGTGTCCCCGTTAAACACGCCGGGCCTCTGCTGGCTCGTTCCAGTCACAGGCGCCAACGCTTCTCCCTGACAAAAACCATCTTCCCTGACAGAAAGGGCTGACAGACTGGAAACCAGCAACACGCTTCATCACGTTGCCATAACTTAACACCTGCTGCGAAGCAGAGCAAGCGCTTCCAGCAGAAGGCAGGGAGGAGAGCTGAACACGGCAGGGAACGGGGGGATGGATGCTTTTCCACCCTGGCACTCAGAGAAGTGACAGGAGGGAGAGAAACGCGACCGAGCGCCGGGCGGGCGAGGCGGCACCGCGGGCAGTTTCGTAACTGCCCCGGGAGCCGCTGCCCGCACCGCGCCGCACCGGAGCCTGGAGAAGCACCGATGATGGCTAAACTTTTTCTCCCCCTCCCCCGACCTCCTTCAGCGCTGTGCGGGGTTACCGCAGCGGTTTCAAAGCCAAGGGCAAAAGGCTGGTTTCCGCAGGGACCGGGCAGAACTGCGCTCGGCCTCTGCGCCGCGGGGGAGCGGCCAGGCACGGCGACCCGGGCGGGTGCCCTGCGGGACCCGCTGCCGCGCCGCCCCCTGCCCAGTTAGGAAGCTGGGGGGGCAAAGGGGGACCGGCGTGTCTGGTCCAGTCCCGCTCCCCCCCTCCCCGGCCGCCCCCAGTAACTTCCCATAGCGGAAGAGGGGCCCCGGCAGCCCCGCCGCAGGTGCCCGCGCCCCCCACCCGCCGTGTCCGGACATGCCCCGCCGCGGGGAGCGGCCGGGCCGGCACTTACCCAGGCAGATGGCGGTGAGCGGCACCAGCGCGCCCTGCCGGAGCTCCGCGGCCGCTGCCTTCTCCATGGCGGGTCGCCGCCGCCGCCTGCCCTTCAGCGCGGGGGGAACCAGGGCTGCTCCGCGCCCGCTTCTACGCCGAGCCGCGGCAGCCAGCGGCGCGTCCAGCCCGCGGTGCCCGCGCAGGCCGGGGGGCCGGGAGTGACGCGGGCGCCGGCGGCCGCCGCCGCAGCCCCATGGCCGGCCCGCGCTCCCCGCTCCGGGGCAGGTGGAGGAGGACAGACCGCAGCGCCGCCGCTCCGCCGCCGCCGCCCCCCCACGTGACAGGCCCGCCGTGCAGCTGCGGCGGCCGGGCCGGAGGGCGAGGGGAGGGGAGCGCCGCCCCGCCGCGCACACCTGAGGGGCCGCCGCGAGCCGGCGGGCGGCGCAGGCGGAGCGCGGCCCGGGGCGGAAGGGAAGGCGAGGGCCGAGCCCGCCCGCGCAGCGCTGGGGCACCGGGCTTCCTGTCAGACACGGGGCGCCCCGCTCCAGCTCCGTGGCCCGCGGTGCGACCCGGCATCCGCACCGGGCAGGGAGCGGCAGCGCAGCGGCCCGCGGGGGCCGCCCCTCCGCCGGGCGGGCAGCGCGGAGCCCGCGGCCCCATGGCGGGAGGCCGCGCCCAGCGCTGCCGCGGCCCGCCGGCCCCCTCTGCCGTGGGAAGCGGCCCCGCGACGCAGGAGCGGGCGGAGCTGCCCTCCGGCCGCCGCAGCCGGGCTGGGGGAGCCCCCTCAGCCCACCCCAGCCTGCGCGTCCGTCCCTGCCAGGGCTCCCGCTGAAGCTGCCCTGCGGGCCCGGGGGCGGCCGCGGGGGCTCGGAAAGCGGCTGCTGAGCTGCCTCTTGCGCGGCTGGCGAAAGTGAACGCGCTGAAGATTTTAAATCAGATGTCATCGGTAATGTGCGCAGGGAGAAGAGCCTCCCCAGAAACTCGACTGTTGCCGGAGCTCTCCTCTCCTTTCAAAGCGTGGTGCGGGTCACTCGTCCGAAGGGACGGGACCCAGATCCTTCCAGGCCCTGCCGAGTATGAAACCAGCCGTTTGGCCATACCGTCAGGGCGACGTACCCACAGCGAGTCAACACAATGTGGATCAATATAAGCGACATATAACCATCCTGTTCCACTGAAAACGGACAAAGCCTCACACATTTACAACAAGCAGTAAAAAGACAAAGTTAACAGGAAATTTGATGAACTGAATAGCAAAACAGCGAAAGATGGAAGATACTTGTGTTCAGGTGACAAACTGCTAAAATGAACCTCCTCTACCTCATGGATTTCCTGAACTTGTCATTGTTTTCCCCATTTGCAGGTGTTTGTATCCTCCCCCAGAAAACCAGTGCCAGCTCGGCTGTTGGTGGCACAGCTTCTCTGTGCCAAGGAGCAAAGCCCCAACAGCATTGCCACGCTGCTCCAACATGCATGCTGCAGCTGCTGAGCAGCAGTTTAATTCAGCTACAGGTACCAACAACAATACAAAATTCCATGACAGCACCTTTTCTTAAACTACACCGATGAGGGCTGTGCTACAGGGCACAGTTTAATCCTCCAGGGCAAAGACGGGGTCTTGCTGCATTTCACTATAAACACAGAAAAAAATCACTACATGCTTTAAAAAAACCGAATCTTTGCATTCTGTGACTACATCACAAAAGAGATACCAGACATGCAGTCTGTATTTACAACAGAAAATCTCCAATGACTAAATTAAATATTGACTGGTAAAATCAACATCACAAAACAGTAACATTTGTTACTGTACCCATGTTTCCCATGAAAGGGATGCGGTTCCCAAGTACAATTCATACATAAGGGGGTTCTGTCCCACACTGAGGTCTAGCTGTGCTAATAGCATGCACAGGAACTCACAAGCACTGGCTGGCACGCTCTCCAGGGCCAGTTGCGGTAGGTGCAGTTCCTTTATAAAAACAGGGACTCGGTTATTCTATCATCGATGGGCCCAGGTTCAGCTCTTCACTCTGAATAGACCTGGTGGAGTGATCGTATTGAAAGGGCAGTGTTCCTGGGGAAGAATAAGAAAAGCAAGAGACAGCAGTAAGAGGAACTGGGATGCTGAGGTGATGCTGAGGTAAAGCTGAGGCATTTGCCAACAGCAAACATCACCTTTAGCAGCGCACACACCGTGAGTAAGATTCTCACTCAAGAGCTGCAACAACATGATTCACAGTTGCTATGCTATATCAAAACCTTTGTGCTGTCTCAACCTTCCGATTGTCATCCAGGAGTCGGGTTTAGATCAGGTACTGCCCCAAAACAGGTTAAAAATAAGCATGTGCAAGAATGCTAATAAGCTCGTGTAATCACACGAGTGGATGCGGGGAGGGAAGCGAGTGGCTGTGGGGGGAGCTGAGTTTCCCCAGCCCGTGACAGGTAACTCACCCAGTTGCGTGCATCACCAGGTCTGGCACCAAAGGCCCATGTGATGGACACCCGGGTACACATTCAGACAGATATTTCACATATTTGTTCATTATGTGTGCCCCATCGGGGAGAACAGCTGCACAATGCTACATGTCTGTTTATATGGTTAAAAGATAAGATAAAATAATACTTAATTTGCTTGGGGCGCCATGCAGTTTAAAAATATCAATTAGAACCTTATTTGCCCATAAGCTCATGACTGTAATTTTAAACACACAGCTCAGTTAAACAAATGCTTTCAAACGTGTCTACAATAAAACCATTCAATAGAGTTATTCTCATGGCACCGTTATCTTGTTTAAAATTAATCCACTCAGCAGAAAGGTTCAGAGTCAGATTTGGCCAGGGAAATAGAGAAAAAGACCAAATTACAACATGGGAAAAGAAACACCAGGTAAGAAAGAAGCGGCAGAAATGGATGAGAAAATGTCAGGCCAGGCTGAAACTATTTTAGGGCAGTGGTGATGACAGATGCTTTCTGGAGCGTCTACGGGAAGCAGATCGTGTTGGACGTAGGAAGCACATTAAAGTCAAAGCAAAGACTCAGGTTCCCTTTTGCTGATTCTTATTTGATAGTGAAGAACTCTGGCAGAGTGGTGAAATAGAGGGCTCAGGGCTTTAATGCCTGGAAGCACCACAGTTCACCAAAGAACATCTCTCAGCGCACTGAGATACTGCTTTAGGCCTTTTTATTTCAACAATATAAAGTGTGGCCACAGTAGTATCTTGAGGGTTCAGGTGATCCTTATCCTTGCTGAGCTACAGACTTGTGCCTTATCTTAGCAGCCCTTTGATGGAATTATAATAATTGTAATTCACATTTGTCTATCACTCTGGATCTTAATGGATGCCTAATGGATGACTGGCCTGAGGATCAATAGTATCACGTCTTGTCTACTTGGGATGAGAGAACTGGACGTTAAAATAAATACTTCTGCTATGCTAAAGATGCAGAAATAGTAAACGGATCGATACAGACGAAGTTTACCCGGAGGTGAGAAGGCCCCGCACGCAGCACGGAGGGGACCTGGCTGTTCCGCAGACGCAGCCCGCTTCACAAGTCCGTGTGTCTGCGCGCTTTTTAAGTAGCATAATAAATCATGCAACATTTTTCCACAACTAAATTCTTCCTAATCTAACCAGACAATTCTTAAACCTTTAATTGGCCCATGATTGTAAAATCATTTTGTCTGGGTTTTTGAGCAGTAATCTTCAAATTACAGGTCTGTAACAGCACTAATGGAATGTGTCATAAAAGAGTTTTTCCTCAGTGAGTCTATTATTGTAATAAAATAATGTATCTATTCACCTCTACATTCAGCATTAACCCTTTTTATGGTAATTATTAGTAAAGTGCATCTTTCATTTCCATTCAATAATTTCCTTGCATCTCACAGAAACAGGAGACTATGTAGGACTGAAAGCAAAGCGACAGATGCACATTCTTTTTTAGCAGATTCAATCCATATCATTAACTTGCTGTTAAGTTAAAACCCACTCAGTTTAAGAATTACTCTTATACTTTGGTGTTCATGCAAGACTAACTTAAAATTCTGATTCCTGATTTTCAGTCACATACTTCTGTGCTCAAAGAAATATATGCACAAAGCAGAAAATTATATATGAAATTACGTATACATATGCTCCAGCATCTACTGGCATAGAGGAATTCATGATCATATTACAACATCCACACAAATACCGTGAAAACATAACCAGCAGAACCCATTCTAGGTGCTTTACATCAGGATGATTTGCAGATCATGTTTTAAAATTACTTTAAATGAGTTGCACCAAGCTAAACCATCATTGCAAGCCAAGCGTCAAGCCTCCATATCCCGTTTCAGAACACGGTATGGAGATGGCTCTACAAAATTCATTAGTAGAAGTTATACATTATATATGCTGGAGCTATAGGCATGTTCATTCATTATAATGTTTTTGACTGAACAGGATCACAAAGAAGTCATGTAACACCACCAAAATAACATTCTGATACGGTTCTACCAAGTGTAATCAAAGGATATTACAAGTTATTTTCTAAAATATGCAGTAAAAAGATGAAGACATCATAAAATGATACAGCAATGTAGACAAAGACATTATGGATTTCATCAATTTAGTACTAAAAATGTTAAAATAACTTGGAACCTTATCCTGTCCATGTCCATAATACCTCTGTCTTAGTTTGATTACATATAATTTTATTACATTTTCCACATCAGTTCCCTCTGTATCTAATTTTTATAATCCATAAAAGCTTATGCTTCTTTTATAAGCATCTTTTTCTTTGGATTAATTTGGCTGAGAATTCTTTGAACTAAGACTATAATTTTACCTATTCCACAAGTTCTTTCAATCTCTTTTTCACCATAAATTGGTTTCAATGCAAAGGTAGCACATACAGAGTTGTGTAGATAAGCAAGGCTACAATCACATCTATTTTAATCACAACTTTTCTCTTTTGAAACCTGTCATTAAAAGAAAAGTTGGTTGGAAAACATTAGGTGTGGTAGTGTGCATTATTTGTCTCAATCTCACATGGTTTACTGCTAGTTTTATTTTTACAAGGGTTCATATTGCACCATCATACAACACTATCTGGCTGGATTTAATAAGGTTTACATTTAGTGACAACTACACTCTCCCTGAAAGGGAAGAAAATTCTCAAAGGTACTTTGCTGCATCAACTTTAACACTATTCCTGCTTCGATCCATTATAAATCATTACTAAACTTCACAGTGAACTATTTTCCTTACTCTTCTTTAGGAATTTGTTATTCATGTATTCTACGAAGAGCTGAAAAAAACCCCATTGTAATTCACATTCATTTTATGAAATGTGAGGGGAATAAATATAAGCAACTTGGTGTTACAGGAAAGCAAATCCAAATTGTCTGATAGAGAAATACTATAGTAAGATCACCAATATATGGGCATTTTTCCGAAGAGAGTGCAAAGCTGCGATTTTCCTCTGTGACACTCTGAATGTTCAATGAAATCCTGAATTTGTATCAAGCAGACCAAATTATAAGTAGCAATTACATTAGGGTAATTGCTTGAAAAATAAAATAAAATCATTCTCTCTTGAAAGGGTTCAGTTGTCTTTGTAACTACTATCAAGGCAGCATTAATTGCGTCTTAATTTTTTTTATACTTATAACTTAGCTCTCTTAACAAAACTGAAGGTCTGTGTAACCTGCCCCATTAAGCAAATTAGGTCTCATTTTTATTTGACAGTGTTATTGACATCAGTCTTCAAACTTGCAGCATAATTACAGCAGAGGGTTAGAATTGTCTTTGTGTCTAATCCTTACAGAAACAATTTGAGGACGTTTATCACGGTCCCTTGTCAAAATTGTTAAGCTTCACTGTATCAATAAGCTCCACTGGACAGCAAGTCATTCTGGACAGCTGAAAGAGAAAAAAACAGGCCAGCACCATTTCACTTCTCTCTTCTTTTTGTCTTTAAATATTTTCAGTGTGATTCAGTTTAAAAAGTATAATCTCATGGCGCTGTTTTATGCCAGTGATTATGTCAATTGTTTCACGAGGCTCTCGTCTACCATCTGCCAATGTACACACCTCGTTGCTCTGCTTACCGGGATCCTCTGAGCACCTTCCCAGCCCCACCACGTTGCACAGAGGTTCTGCAGCTTACACAAGTGCAATGAGTTCCTACAAATTTATTTCACTTGTGGCTCCACAGTAAAAGGCTATTTCAACACCACACCAACCTCCTCCCTCCCCAGTGGCTTTATCATTTAATAACTGTATTTGGGTGATTAAACTGTGGTGATGCTAGTTTCTGTTATCTGCGTACAGTAGTGAGGCCCTGATGTACTAAGGTGCCAAGCTGATATCTCCCTTCTGCCTGTCCTTCATATCTATTGATGAGCTGAGTTTGGATGATTTAATTTAGTTTATGATAAATCCTTTTATGCTTTGGTTATGTTAGGGGCTTACTCTCTCTGGTAGCTGGAGTCAGTAGAGGATCTACTGTTCTCCTTGACATAAAAAAATGAGGGCTGAAGTAACTCAGAAGTGAGTCTCTTCTTTTTGTAAATGACAGAAGAGCAATGCCAAAACAAGGCTGAATCACATTTCAGGTGTACAAATGTGTTTTCAGGTTCCCCTTCACATACAGAAATTCAGGGAAATAATGGGCTCAGCAAGGCCTGAAGTTGCCTTTATTACTTTACTTCTTTTCTACAGAAGAAAATCAACCAAGCTATCAACATTCTTATCCACACATACACTAGCTGCATGAGTTACTACAGATTTATTTTAGAATTTAAGTAGGAGATCGAACAGATTGTAATTAGAAACATGAAAGCTTCTCTAAGTTACAGGATGAACACAGTGAATGCACATTCAAACTATCTCCCAGGGAGAGAACAAATACTTCTTTGCTGTATGCATATTGTTATACAGCAGATGAAAATAGCCACATGAGGCTGCTCAGCAACGTGCTTCCAGCCTCCAGTTCTGCTTAAAAAAAAAAAAAGAAAAATAATAGAAATTAAATAAGGAGTTGCATGCAATCAGGCACATCCAAAATTGAGCATGCACGGAGAATCAACACATATAATTAGGACTGAACAGACACCTTCAAATGAGTTCAGTGACTGGCTTTTGTACTGTGTGGAGAAGGGCTGGGCACAACTGCAACGCAGATGGGAAGGCTGCAGAGCAGCTCCCCTGTCACGCTACCCTGTAGTGTTCCCACTGCCAGCCTAGAAAATGCTCTCTGGTGTAACATTACTCATTGGTTGGGAACACTGATAATATTTAGAGCTGTCTTCCATCCATTCTTCTGACTGGGAAACTTGTGCAAAGACTTCAGACTGACATAAATTATCCAGAGCATGACATTAGCAAGCTGGCACTTGAGGAATGGTGCGGCAGTAACTGAGGGCTGGTGCTCTGCCAGTGCCACCTGCAAGTGCTGGGGTAAAAAATCACTGCAATTCCCATAGTACAATTTTGGACTGGCCTCTGAGCACTGCAGAAATTCCACTGTAAACAAAATATAGTTATACTCTGTACTATCCAGTATGCTTACTACAAACTGACATTTTATTTGCATCCAATTACCAGTTCATCAGGAAAAGCACAAGAGGGTAAGGATAACCAGGCTTCCCCTGTTTCACTGACAATTTATTTTTTTTTATTTATTTTTTTTTACCACTGATTGTGTTACCAATGCCTAAAGTGCAGCTGCTATGGCTACTCTTTTTCACTAAAATTTGGCCTAGACACTTCCTTAGAGGCTTTATTTGGTCCTAGAGAATGTAACTTCTGTTCCACCCATCCCAGGGGTTGTCACTAACACTGATTTACAGCTTCATTTCCCCTATTTGTCTACTATAGTTATATTTTTAAAGTTCCAGTGGCATGTTTTTGAGTATGAATTTCTGTTAAACCCATTCTGCACAATGCATTACACTTCTTATTCACTGCAATACCCCACATAGTTTTAAAGGTCCTAATGATTTTATGGTATGAGGTTTTCCTTGGAATCAGATAAAATCATTATTACTAACAATCCTTCCACATTTTTTTCTCTAAGTTCTCAATACATATTCATAGCACAGTGATTTTTGGGTTAATGACAGAGCAAAATACAGCTTATTTCCCAAATGATTGCAGAGCTTTTCTTAACATGCATAGACAGAAAACATAGCAAGAATTTGGAACTATGCATCAGTGAGTCTGTTCCACAGGAAGAATGAGAAAGGATGTAAAGGAATGCATGAGCTTACCTACCAAATTCTCCCTGGTTTTCATACTATAGCCACACTCATAGTATTGTGTTAACAAGGACATAATGTATTGGCTCATCAGGAAAATAACTTGCTCAGATAATTTCACTAAAAGTCAAAGTTAAAAGCACCAGGAAACAGAAATACCAACATGTGCTCCCATGTGGATGTAGACTGTGTGCCAGTGCTCACCATGAAGGGACACAGGACATGTCCAGTCCATCACTACTAAGTCATGGGGTCTGTTTCCATGATTAAAAAAAAAAAAGCTCTGTTGTCTTTGCTGTATCACAGTGAATAAACAAACAAACACTGTCTCTCTGGCACCTCAGTGACTCTGCCAACTGTTAGCAGCAAAGGCCAGAATAGGTATTTATTGTGTAAACACTCAGTGTCTCAAACAAAAACTGGGGTGTGCCAGGAGGGATGGTGGGCTGGTGCTACAGATAGCAAATTATAGCTGCCCTGAGGTGTCATGATTCCATCTCTGTTACTTGCTGCTTAGGCTATCTTTTAGTATTGAACTGTGTATAAAATCTCTAAAAAGTATAAGCTGTCTGAAGCATGCAAGTGAACTCTTACCTGATTAATATAGAACCAAACAACATTTTAACAAATGAGCATGCTAATTCAGACTGCACTACTGAAAGAGATAAAGAGAACAAAAAAAGAGGATAAGCATAAAACATGGCACAAAACTAATGTTAGAGATTTGCAGAAGAATCAAAGCTGCTTCAACCTTCAATGGAGCTTAAAGGCATGAAAAGTCAGATTTTCTTTTGCATAAAGAAAACCCTGTAATCCAATATACCCTTTAACGATGAGCCAGTCTGTGCAGCAGAGCTATGGATGCCAGTCGTATGTCCTGACCCAATGTGAAGGGAAAATCATTGCAACAATCGTGTAAGAGCCACATCATAAGAAAGTAGCAGAAGGAACAAGACAGCACCCCTGTGGATTCACACACACATAGTCTGTAAGTGTGCCTGAAGAGGGAAAAAAGGAAGAAAAAAAAGCGAGGGGGGGAAAGGAAAAAAGAAAGAGAGAGTATGAGGATACTTAGTGGTTACGAGGGTCAAAACTGTTTTAAGAGAGCATACATATTTGTTTTCACAAAGCTTTCAAGAGATTCTTGATAAACCCTTCACACAATTCCAGGCCTGTACTGTGGAACTGTACACACTGTTACAGTACAACATCATATGCACATACAATGCCAAATAGAAGCAGTAAAATGTTTGTCAAAAATTGAAAGACAAAATCAAGGAAAATGTGAGAAAATTCCTGCCCTTGCACTTCCTTTTTTTCTGAAGGTAGAGTCATCTGAGATCCTCTTCCATATGCATCAACCTCTCACACAGGATCAATGGTACTCTCCTGAGCTGACATTTGTTTATTTATCCTTGAGGGCAACAACAGCATGGTTACATGCACTACTGCCCCGAGATGTCATCCCTTCCCAGAATATTTACATGGCTGTCAACATTCCAGTTATTCCTTTAACTGAATGGGAGATGAAGGTGTCAGATAGAGAAGCCAACTAAATTAATGGAAAATATTATTTTAACAGAAATAAGGAAATAATTGAAAAAAATTGCAATAGAACAACTTAAGATAACATCTGCCAGTATCTGGAGCAGCAGGCAGGTGAACAGAAATGTTACAAAATGGCACCTACTTAAAATCAGAATTATGTGAAGGTAATTTTACCTTTCCTAAATATACTCTTTCTGTACAGAGTTCTCAGTCTGGGAGATCTCAAAAGTAAACAGATGTTCCAAAGGGGCTGGGGGGGAGGGAGTGCAGAGAATACTGCAACAGGCAACAATGACAAAAACCAATTTATACATGGGTTTCTCTATATTTATACATTCCATGTTATGAATTCTCTTAAACAGAAAGCAGTCAAGCTGGTAGACAGAACCAGCAGGGTCACAAATTCTAAATTAAAAGTAGCTAACAGAAAAGTACTTTGATCTTGTACAGATTTGAGAGGACTTTGGGGTAATGCAATATACATACCACAGAAATTCCCAAGATACCCAGACTGGCATATGCATTTACAGCTATCAGTGTTCAAATATCCTTCATTATAGCACTTTTTCCCATGGCAGCATATTCTTTGGTTTGTCCATGTCTGGGGAGGTGCTTTGAGGATTAAACTAGTTTTAAAACCTATTTGAATAAAAGAATAAGAATTTATTTATACTTAAATTTGTATTCACTTTGTCAGAATCATTTATAGACAGGCTGTGTTGATTTTTCAGTTACTAACTCAACCAACCAGTTGCTTTGGGAGTTCACAGTAATTATCTTTTATGAATCTATCATTATTCACAGACCATCCTGAAACAAATGAACAAAAATATTCTTATGCATTCATGTTGTTGAGTACTAAAAATTCAGCAGCTCATGTATAATTTTCATGGAATTTAGGAAAACCTATGCATTTTAAAATATTATTCTGCTACAGTAACTTGTCAACTTTCATAAGTGAAAGTAATTATGATAATTGGGGGTTTTTTAATCTTATTTATGCAATGTTTTTCTGCTCTAACTACAAAAAAACAGTGGTAGTTATGTCCATAAAAATGGCATTGTAAGAGCTTGAAAAAAAGTAGCGATCCAAAGAGATAACATTTAATACCATTGTTTCATTAGCCAACATGGCACTGGTCCATTTCTACAGCCACAGGTGTAGTAATCACAGACTCAAGTCTTCTTGTCTCCCCTATTGCAAAGAACTTTTGTACTCTGATTAGATCATTTGTTCTCAATCCTACATTCACTGAACTTGATGGCAAAGCAGTGCCCATTGATTGCAATGACACAGAGCATGAATCACAAAGGTTTCCTATTTCTCAAAAGCGAGGCACACTAGCAAATATTTAACTGCCAAGCAATTTTAAATATTTCATCCCATGTCTATAGATTCACTGAAAGTGCAGTAATCCCAGTTGGAAACAATTACAATTACTCACTGCAGTGCCCACATTTAGCTCGGCACAAGTCGAGCTGTATTTGTGGGCAATTTACTTGATGCATTCCAGCACAGAGGCCTCGTTAGAATTTCTGCAAAGCTCTGTAAGATCCAGAGTTCAGGGGACAAAAAGTTAATGCAAAAAACATCACCAACACATAAATCTCGATATGCAAGCATTCACAATTTTAATATGACCATAATGTAATTTTGTTTCAGAAATATTTGTATTTACTGAATAAAGGATGCTCTCTTCCTTAAGGGAAATTTTCTCTCCGGTGGTCATTACTGAATATTCTTCCTGAAGTTCTTCACAGGGAAGAACAGACACAAAGCAAAGATCTGGATCAATTTCAGATTGTCCAGTACCAACCAGGAGCTCTGCAGCCAAATTAGCCATGATCAGTGTCAGGCAGGCCTAAAGCCAGTGGTGCCAAGACAGCCCCAAATCTATTTTCATGCTCTCCTGAGGGCCTTGTGTTCAGAGTTGCTGAAACACGGAAACCAGCAGCAGCTGCATAATCAATTTATGTGAAATCATTTGGAAATTATTAAGTCAGAGATTCAACAAGATGGTATCAAAAGGAGTGACTAAATCCTTCTCTTATTTTTAGTCATGTAACAATTAATTTGGACCCCTGCATCTAAACTACAGTGTCATGGGTCTTACTACTTATGACATTTTTAAGAGAGATGCCAACTCATAGCAGCCTTGGGCTCTAATCATTCCAAATTTGCGTTTGCAACTACTAATTCATTAATTCTCCCCTAATCTTCCAGGTTCTGTTTCCACAGACCACAGCCAGCAAGACTGCCAGAAGAAATGGCAATTGACCTCATGGGAAAGGATATTAAAGGAGCACATGAAGTTCACCCCATCCTTGTATCTTAGAACAGGGGCAGATTTTGGCCATGGCAACCAAGGCAGTATACCCATTTTGACCAAGTGCCTCAAGTTAACTATGACTACCCAGAAAAATAAACCATAGTGAAAAGAACTACAGGACACAGAGACCTGGATATTTTTTCTTCTGGTTAGTGTCAAGAAGTAAAAATCTTGAGCTTTTTTTTTTTTTTCCATTCCATATGCAAACCTTACATACTGTAGTTTCATTTAAGGAATTTGCTAGAAATACCTTGGATACATTTTCTCAGGCAAAAGAAAAGGATGTTGTGTGATAACAGCACCTGAACAGTCTGCATAATCCCAACCTTCATCACACATGTGTGTGCAGTTTTAGTGATTAAGGACATACAGCTCTTATGCTTTCAAGGACATTCTATTGCAAAACAAAAGAACAAACTTTAGAACTCAGCTCATATAGGTGATACTGTACAAGGACTGGGCATGGGTTGCTTTAAAGGTAAGGAAATAATGGGATATTGGTACCCTGCTCATTAAGACAATGCATCAATGCATATTTATTATATAAAGATAACCCAAATGACCATGAAAAACACTGGATGAAAGAGCATAACACATCTCAGAATAAAAACTGAGTGATTCTGTTTTGCCTGAAAATGATATGCAAATTAAAATGTTAATTAAAAAAAGTCTGGTACTGAAAATAATAGCCACTTAGGGCTAGCCAAACAGAACTGACTTAACATAGTTTTTGACAATTTCTGTTACTGACAGTAAATATTTATTCTAACAGAAAAGTAATATATATAACACAATTCATCAGAAATAAGCACACAAAGTTAATTGAATAGTTTATATCAGACATTTTTCCAAATATTAACCTGAATCCATAATAATTAGAGTAATATATTATTTCTGGCTAGGATGTTCTAGTATATTCATTCAGTGAGATATGTCAAATGGTAATCTAGGTATAAATGGTCATGTAATTTGCTCTTACAAAAATTCAACCATTACATTTTGCTATCATGGGAGAAAAAGAGAGAAAGATTTTTAATGTATATAGTATACATACTAAAAAGCATGTTTGTTTTAAAAAGCACATAGAATACCTAATCAACCTCTAAGTCTTTAAAAAGCTGTAATTCGGATGACAATTTCAAAATATTTCTTGTGTTAAAATATTATCAAGAGATTTTCAGAAAAAGTCAGCAATCAACAGTTTCCATTGACAGCAATGAGAGCTCAATGCATGCTTTGTCAGGAGTAACGTGAGGGCTAATTGTGTTTAGTTGTATGTAAGTAAAGAATAATCATAAATACTACAGCAGATAAGGACAGACCTTGTTGTTTTGATAGCACTGCACAGTTAATAACACAGGAAAAACTCTACCCACACAGCTTGGGTTGATTCATCTTTTCCTCCCTTCATTATGAATCAGATTCTTTATTATCTTTTTATTGAATGAAAACCTGACTACAGCACAGTCAGTGGGAGTTTTGCCATTGACGTCAGTGAGGTGAATTCTTTATTACCTCACCGACTAATATCAAAAATATCCTTATATATTTAAACCTTAATCACAGCTTAACTACAGGTTTGTGAAGGAAATAAAAGACCTATTGCAGAAAGGAAAGACAGATGCCTCCCTGGTTCATATACCTCGGGCGTTATCTTTCAAATGACTTAAACCAGAGATAAGTTGCTGGCTTTTCTGTTGTTGCTGCATGGATTATAACTTGCATGCTGGCCCTTCCTATGCATGAAACAGAAGTTCCCACAACTACGTTGTAGTATGCCCATGCAACCTGTGCAATTTTGTGTTTCCAGGGTTAGAAAGACAAAGCCCTGGAACAAGGCTCATGCAGATCAACCCTGAGCAAAGCGTTCACCTGCAGGGATGGAGCTGCAGGTTCCACAGGTCCATCTGCAACATCTGTACCTCCCTACCTTAACCACAATGAAAGACATTGAGCAGAGACCACAGCCATTAATAAATACCTTCAAAAGATACTAAATTTTAACTCATTTAAGGATTGAAAAGCTCATTGGCTGAAAAGGAATATAACATGTAGGAGGCCTTAACATTTCATAGGTGTTAACAACACTTGCCCTTTGCTCAAGGTAACTTTTAAAAATAGTTATTGAAATGAACAATAAGGCTACATACATGTAATGGAGTTTTAGGCATCATCTTTACAGGCAAGTATTTCTTACTGCGAAGTCCATCTTCACACCACCTGGATCACAGTCAGGACATGGGTCTCCTGTGATGTCAGGCTGCACAGCTTTCTAATCTATACTACTCCTACACAAAAAACAGATATAAATATTAATTTTTATGTATACACACTTGTTAATCCATTTATATCCTATTGGAACAAAAACAGAAAGTTAAGCTGAAAATAAACTGAATTGTGATGGCTTCAGCATCTAATAAAGCAAATCCAAATTGCCAAGGTAGGCAATGTACATTCAAAGCATGAAAAGTGAAAACATCTTCAAGAAAGTAAATTTTTGAACATGAGTCAAGCGTAGCTAATGAAATAACATTTTTCAGAGTCAAAGAACATCTCCAAAACTGACTCACTTCTCCCACTGGTCCCACAGATCTCCACGTTTTGTGGCTATGGATTTCAGCCTTTGAATGAAAAAGTCTCTGTTTTGCTGCAGGAAGGCACAAAATTTGCAATTTCCTAGCTAAGCTGTCTCCTTGCTTGAAGAATATTTATTTTCATTCCTAACTGAAATACAGAGAACCTTTCAAAAACTTTTTTTTTTCTATTCAGGTGCACTTATGAGCTGGGTTGACTGGAGGGTGGAGCAACACAGGTCCTAAATGGGAAGAATCTAAATTGCTCAGTGCCCATCTCTTACTCTGCTGGTGCCCTCTGTTGTGTTTTCTGGATTTAAGTGACACTCTATGAGATATCTGTCTCTAAGTTCACAGGCTGGTTTTATCTCCATAAAGGTCTGGACTGCACATATCAATAGCAGAATACACGAGGGACTGATCTGCTGGGTGATGGGGGCAAGCCACTTTTCCCAATAAGACACTTTAATGTCAATGCTTATTTTGAAAGAGCAGACAGTGAAAATCTTACAACAAGCCTACAAGTAACAGGTATAATTTCTGCAAATTACTTACAAATTAAACCATCCATCCTAATATTTTCTACAAGCAGCAGAGCAATAACTGGAAAATGTCTTTGTTTTCCAATATGCAGACTACAGTATCCCAAATGGTTCCCCACTCACCCCAAAGTTCAGAGCTGACGTATCACACTGGCAAATCCTTGCATGACACATACATCACATCACATTATACAGGCATGGCGCCGTGTAACTGGACATGCCTGTCGAAGCACGACACATCACAGGACAGCGTGTCAGGGAGCACGAAAGGGCAGTCTCACAAACTGGGGTTAACGGGCAACGTGGCTTCACTCGATGTTTCCATCAAATGCTTTCACCCAAATCTGTGTGAGTAACGTGCAGGCAGCAGTGCCAGCTCACAGGCAAACTGGAAAATATCCTCCCCTAAGCCTGTAGTCACCGCTGCAATAAACAGCCACTAAACATTTGGCTGCCTCTAATATTTTCCTTCTCAGGCAACTGTCCCTATGATGAAGATGTCTCCAATACGCACATGTGCCTGCAGGAGTCACTTCACTTTTTCCTATTCACAGACACAGAGAAATGAAAAATTGAGTTTGATCAGGTCTGCCTGTGAGAGTTCAAGACCCTGAGGCTGGGAGGGCATTCTGGCAAAATAACACTGCATGTTTGCCCTGCGCTTTTGTGCTGCCCCAGACGTGCTGTTGGCCATGGTTATAGAGGACCTGGGCAAGATGCACCTTTGGCCTGATTCAGTTTTCGTTATTTGCTTTTGTGAAGTGATACTTAACGTAGTCAACGTCATTGAGTCAGTAGCACAGAGGCACCATGACTGTGGTAAGGTCTGGACAGAATTTCATAGAACAAACTGGTTATGAAACTCCTAAGAAAATTATTAGTCACAAAAGCACAGGAGTTAAAGATCTTCTGGAGCAATTCCTGCCACTTTGAGAACTCTTTAAAATGTCAGGTGCTGGCTTTTTATGTCACCATTTCATATTAATTTATTCCAACACTAAGATGTTGAGATACTACTTCCCATGTTATTATTCTATAGCACCTTGACAGAATCTCAGCAGCTGATTCTCAAGAACAGGCTAGTTTTGTGCTCCTAATTCTGCTATAAATCAATAACAGGTATAAATTACAGAGTCTTTGGCAAATGTCTAAGGTAAAAGCTTATTAAAAATATACTTATTAGGGTAACTTAAATTTATTACCCTACAGCTCCTTAGAGGCACTGCACATGCTATAGTTAAGTCAAACAAAGTGTGTCAATATATCATTTTTTTTCCACCACTGGTGTACACCTTACACATGCAAATCAAATATTAAGTGTTCAAATTACATCAGTTAGACACCAAAAGAGAAAACCTGCAGCAGCAGCTGAGAACAAAGGTAAAATCTAAGCTGACACCTCTCAAAATGTAGTTCTTGGGCTTTAAGTCCCTTGGCCCAATCCAGAGCTCTGTGAAGCAGTGCTATTTCAATAGTTTAGTCTCCTATTTAAAAAAATAATATTCTCACTAGAACACATTTTCCAGTGATGTAGTTGCTGCTAGAAAATAAGGAAACATACTTTATTTGTGAATATACAGGCTGGCAGATTCCTTGTTTCTTTCTCACTTCAGTAAATTCGCCACCACTGGGATAAAGCATGAAAGGTGCTAGAACACAAAATTATCTTCCAATTACATACATTAAAATATTTTTTAATCCAAAGTTAATTTTTAAGGCTTTCATAAAATCCTAGAACTATGGTCTTTTCTACTCCCGATGGGAAGTGTTTTATTGGACTAATTAAAGACAAGGGTTCACTTTCAAATCAAAACACATGAGAATGCCACATAAAAACCATTAAGCAGGTTCAGGCCAGAGCACTAGTACACCTGGTTCATGCTGGAGTCACCTGACCAAGTTCCTATGGCACATATTTTGCATTTAAACCGTAGAAGAGCAAGTCAAAGGCAGGTGTTATACAAACAGCCAATGAACATACGAAGGCAATATGGTTAATTATAAAACCTCTGCCTTTCCAAACTGAAAATCTTCTTGCCAAGATTGAGGCTGGACTGTACTACTTACATGGGGCTTTGGTTGCAGATGACATGTGAATAATCCAGAGCCCCCTGACCTGTTCGTGAATCCACGTCTCAGGTACTTGGTCCTTGCCCACACGAGCTAGAGAATTAAGGGAAACATGGGTAGTGATCAAGGACACACAGTGCATTTTAGGATCCATTAGAGAAACTCATGGTTAAATTACCTATGTGTAACATCTACAGAGGTGACCCAAACAGTTATTGCTGAAGAACTTACACTGTTTATTTCATCCTAGATTTTCAAAGGCAGGTGGATTTGCTCTCAGCTTGAATAACAGAACAGTATACTTGCTATTGGCAATTAAATTATTCTTTGGTTCCACCTTAATATGATTTCAGAGATCCATTACAGCTCTAAAAATGTTGAACACTGTATGCTCTGTGCAGAAAAGGACCAGAGCACAATTAACAATTCTAGGGATTTGTGTCTATTGCATGAAGTGTTCAGAGCCATGTGTGAGCTCCTGTAACACTCTTTTACAAAAGGTTATAGTTCATAATACTTAACAAGGATTTCCTGTCTTTACCAGGGGTTACTTTGTTCTGTATGAAGGAGGAAGTCATTATGTGTGACAAGAAATATGGCATGCATCCTTCTTTCTTACAGATTATGGCCATTTGGTTTGGGTTTGACATGAAAAAAAATTAGCATTTTTTACATTTAGAAAGATTTTTAAATATTCTCTAAATACTCATCATGCACTACCTATTACACTTGCCTCTTCTCAGGCAGTATCTATCCTATATTGACACAATAATTACACACCTTCATGCAAAATATTCACAGAAAAAATACTGGCCTTTAAAAACAGGTATTGCACATATTTCTGTAGGTAAGCATAAAATAATCTGAATGGCTAATAAGCACCTTCAAAAAGAAGAGTAGAACAGTCCTACAGGGTAAATTTTCAAGGAACACATTTACTTAAACCCTTCAAAAGTTTTGTTTGCAAGTTGATTCCGTACCCCATCAATAAGATGAAGTCAGTCAGGCCCCTTTTCCCAGAAACAGTCCAAATGCCTCTGTGAACGTTGCCAGCACTATTGAAGAGGCTGAGCACCAGCATGACCTAACTGCAGAGAGACAGAGCTTACTGAGAAGAAAAATAAAAACATGGCTTTAATAATATTGATTTCATCCAAAAGCTCAAAGTGCTTCATACAACATTAATTAACCCTCCCAGCAACTCTGTGAGATCAGTAAGTATTAGTGTAATTTTGCAGATGGCAAAAGAGATCAAAAGACAAGAGCAGCGTGTCCAGAGCCAAAGAGCAGCTGAGGAGCAGAGCAGGTCTCTGGATGCACGGGGCCAGGCGCTCCCTGGCTTGCTGGGAATGACACAGGTCCTGCTTGGCTATAGTGTATTGTCAAATACTAAATTGCCAATACCAGTAGCACAAGGGCCAGGCAGTCAGTGAGCACCACTCGCTGCATTTCAGAGCAGCTGACGACGTGTTTATATACAGAGCACAACTGCTTTACTGCACTGGTTATTGATGTGGTGGTGTAACATTTGGGTGAGGTGTGGGAGAAGGAAGCTTATTCAGCTCACATTAAAAATAAAAATGCAAATATTTATGCAAAGACAGCTGTTAGTACCTGCTATCTGGCAAACCACATATAAGCTTTAATGCAGTTTTAACACTATTGACAGATCTGTAACTACAATCTTATTTTAGATTTCAGTGGCCTTCATCTGGCTGATTCCCACGTACAAATTAAAAGGAAGAACAAAACAAAAAAACCATACACACTCAACATGCACATTTACCTTAAGTGTTAGTGATTTGTTTAATAGTTTTAAAACTACCTTAGGAACCTATCTTTGTAGATTTTTACATGATAAATAATATAGAATCTTTTTGGGATGACATTCTGACATTTAATCACATGCATTAAAACAGTTTACACGATCCCACTGATTAATGTGTTTCTTGGGTTTCTCCATCTAGCTCTCAACTTAGGAACTAAATATTACCTGTAACAGAAGAACAGCTAAAGGCCTTAATCCTGCAAAACCTTCTGTATGAGAATAGTGTCACTGAAGTTAGGTAGGCTGACTGAATAATCCAGCTGACTACTCCTGCAAGGAAAATGAGTGAGGTGAGGTAGCGGTCAGCCAAAACTGAGACCAATCTCAATAGGCACAGCTTCCATTCATGAACTGGAATGTACCCATATTTCTTGTTTGGGGACACCCAAAAGACTCATCCTTTTGACACAGTAGAATTTTCCATGCTTTCCAGACAGCACTTACCCTTCCTCCTTGCAATTGTGCACAAAGGACAAAAACCAGCACAAAATGCTGGAAACAGGGAATGAAGAAAGCAGATACAGTCTGAAAGAGTCCAAAGCCCCTCTCTGCAAGGAAAAGGCTGGTGGCAAATCTTGGAAATAACTGAACACTGAGATATTGCTACTGTCAGCAGAACAGGCACATCTAAGTGAATTTGTGAATTTCTTATTAATGTTGTTACCTAAATAAGAAATACAGCAAGTTGTCCAGCACAGCAGGCCCTTCACCCATCCCTGCTGGGCACCCAGTGAAAGCTCAGTGCTCAGATGAAGGGATTTCCTGAATACACTTTTAAAACATGCAAGTATGAGCCAAAACAAGCAACCTATATGATGTATTTACACGTCTTTAAATCTATGGGGGAAAACACGCCACAGTTCACTCATTTGCTTAAACATTGGTTTGAAACTTCCCACATAAACATGCAGATCATCCTAGAAATCTGTTACTGAAGTGCTAGAAGGTGACGTGGTCCCTTATCAACTACAAAGGTCAGAGGAACAGAAAGGTCCTCACAAGATTTTTATTTTCAAAATTCCTGTTTCCTGCAGGACCAAACAGCCGCTGGTTGAGCAGCAGCAGGGGAGCTGCCAGACATTCACTGCAGCTTCTTATCCCCAAATCTTCCTTAATTTGCACTTTCCAATTGTTCTCTTTGTTTTCTTTTAGGCAATGCCAATCTATGGGAGGTTAATCTCAAAATGCTCTGAATTTTTAAAAAACATATTGCCACTTGCCATTATGGTTCACTTATCACATATCACATATCAGATGTTACCTATGTTGCATTTTTACAATAAATACTACTCAAAGAAAGATTCCTGCAGGTAAATGTCATAACCAAAGGTGCTCATCCTGCACGTTGTGCTTACACGTTGCATCCCGCCCACGGTGATTTGGCCACAGCTCTGAGTCCTGAAAACCTGCCCTTCCAAGTGTGCCTGTGGATATATTTCCTCCTGTCACAGCTGTGTGAGCCCAAAGAAAGCCCAAGGTTATGGCTGCTGAGCCAGGACTTGTATTAATGAGGTTTAAGCCTTTTGTCTTTAGACGTGAGGATGGAGTCTGCCTTTGTTTCCAGTAACACAGATCTGGAATAATCTGGAATAACTAGTCCAGTGAAATCCTGCCTAACGGGCCAGGATTTGGCCTTTGATTTTTAAAGATGTCTAGGAAACCCTTTTGTCCTGCTGCTGTGTCCCCAGTTACGTGGTGAACAGCACAGAGCACTTACGACAACCTTCACTTGGAGAAGCCAGACTTTACCTAACACAAGCAAGTAAGAAGAGGTGAAAGGTGGCTCTTGGTACTGACGGGTGGCCAAGGCCTCAGCATCAGACAGGGAGCCAACACACACCCAAACAATAACGGGGGGGCGGGGGGAGAAAAAAAAAAGAAAGAATAGCTTCGTTTACCTGGTGGAGAGGCTACTGAAGATTTGGAGACAAGGGAAAAAAACAACTGAGAAGCACTTTCTTGGGGGACGGGGATGTAACCCTGCCTGTACACTGCTCTGCCTGGATTGTTCTCTACATAATGGGTTTTTCCCTCGTAATTGAGAAGGAAAGCAGCACCCGCGGCACAAAAAGGCAGGTCCCACCCCGCGCAGGCACCGCTGGGATTCGAACCCAGGATCTCCTGTTTACTAGACAGGCGCTTTAACCAACTAAGCCACGGCGCCGTGCGATGGCCTCAGCCTCCGCGCGGCCCCAATACATCGTCCCGGCAGCGCCCGGGCCCCTCCACTGGTGGGCCCGGGGGCCCGCCCTCAGCGGCCGGCAGGATGCGGGACGCGGCCAGCTCTGCTGTGGGCACGGGGGTGAGCACCCCCTGCGCCGCGGCCGCGAAGAACAGTGCGGGGAGGAACGGCTGGGGCTGCGGCCAGGGCTCTGCCAGGGCGGCTTCGGGCGTGAGTGTAAGTTACACACGCGCGCGAGCGTTTGTTTTGGCACAACACACGTAGAGGCTGCAGGACACATAAACGCCACCAGTTCAGTGAGGGCTCACGGCTGGGCGACCTGCCCCGCGGGTCTCCGTCGCCCGAGGCTGACAGCAGAAGACACCAAAGGCAGAACAGGCCTGGGCTGTGCGCTGCCATCATCCATAAAAAATTAAACCGTAATAAATTAAACCACGGACACGCACACGCTGCTTTGTGTGCGCTGTGCACACGCGGGGCTGGAGCGCCCGACCACACGCACGTGTTGAAGACAAGCTGATTCCGGGGGCACCCAAGCACTAAGCAGGTGATGGTAACGGACAGAAAACAGCAGCAAGTAATAAAACTTACGGATTTTATTGAAACCAGAATGTAAGAATTCATTTTTCCTTGTTTTTCTCAGTTTGGGAAATAGAAAGAGGATTCATTCAAAAGAAAATTTGCAACCCATTCACATCACTAATGCAAAATGAACCAAGCCTCTATAGAGCAACTGCTTTTTTTCCCTGTTTCATCAGAAAAAAATTGGAGCTTTGATTTTTCCAGCTAAAAAGGGTAAAGAAAGAAACAAAGAACACTTTCAGTTCTAACAGAACAACATTAATTATTCTAGGACTAATCTTTTCTAACATGCTGGAATTAGTTCAGTATTACTACCTACATTAAAGCCAAATTAATTCAGATATAAACCATGCATATTTTAAGTGATCTGTTAAAAAAAAAAAAAAAAAAACACAAAACCAAATCAGGAGCATAGACACAACTTTTTCTTTAAGCCTCTGTAACAAAACAATAATATTTAATTAAGGAGTAAAGAGGGGGAAAGAATGCTGGAAAATAATACAGTTTATCATCTAATACTTATTCAAAGCCATAGATCTGTACAAAACATGCCATTCTCTATAAATATTTTTCATTTAACCTTGGATTCAAGTGTAATTGTTGCTACACAATTCACACAATTTAAACAAGAGGCAAAAACACAATCTACCTACTTAGATTTCTTTGTATTTTACAGCTTAACTGCATTCCAGGCTGTCACATGCCCAGTTCCAACTATTTTCCCCACTTTAAGTTCCTTTTAGAAAGCAATGCTGAAAAGGGTGAAACACTATTTTTAGGCATAAGGCTTCCAAATATTTTGAAACACTTAATCTTTTATTAATTGACATTCTCACATGTACTGAATAGATATAATCCTCTCAGGGTTGCCCCTAAGAAAGGTTAGAAAAAATACCACGCAGCTTGTTGGAGGGAGCCTTTATTGCACAGACCTAATCTGTGCAGCACCACGTCGGACATTAACCACAATTTACTCTCAATGCCTGAAAGCTCCTTTACAAAATTTTTGTAAGGGGTGTGGCAAGAAGTTAGAAAAAAGTTCACAGTTTTACTCACAAAACTTTTGGATGACAGCAAAGGTGCTTTGTTTGCCATAGTAAAGAAGAATGGTTTATCTAAAGACTGGAAGGAAACCTGTCAATAATGTACATATCCACATATTTTCTTTAGTAAATTGAACTTGAAACTAGTGTATTCATTTCAAACTGTTTAAAAGTTCCCAAATGACAAGTAATTTTATTCTCTAGTACCATGCAACATAAATAAGATTTCTACTCCTGCAGATTTTACTCTTTACCTAATACATCACAGCTATTTAATGGATTACTACAGTGTGTTTTATTACTCTTCATACAGGATACTACGGCAGAGCAAGGTTAGAGGAACATCTTAGCTTTATATGTGTATGACACAAAGATGTACAGACACTCTATTTATACTCCAATGTGGTAACAACCCAAGACTGCTACATTAACTTAAAGATCAGGAGGAACAGAAGGTGGCAACGGCAAAATTCTCACTGGAGAAGACAGACGGCAGAACACACACTTGGTTATCATTTCAGAGTCACTACACTGCAGGCAGAAGAAAGGTTTTTCACATTCTTCACACTGGTGTGAATATAACAAAAAAAAGGCATTTCAGTTAATCATGGCAGATGTGCATTACTCCTGAAGGTACAGCTCTATACACACACATCTAGGCCTGGTTTTTGAGATACATTGAGTGCGTATCGCTGTCAGAAACTTGGCACAGACAGTGCTGCTCAATATTAATTCCTGTGATCAATAGTTTGGAGTCTTTTTCCTGAATAATACTATATTTTCTGTGAACTCAATTTTTATTTATTTCAACTAATACAGTATCACACTTCTTGGGTGGCTTGATGGATATCCAGTTCTTAGCTGTTCTGTCTTGGTGATTATCACTAGGTGGTTTGGGGCTTTTTCTGTTTGTTTTTTTGTTTCTTTGTTTTGTTTTGTTTTTAACCTGACCATTATCTGACTGAAGGAAATATGTAGAAAGAAAAATTGAAATAAATGAAATTTTATACATAAGAATAATTTTAGATTAAAAATATTAATCCACTGTAGTCAGTACAAAGAAGTTTTTCTGCTGACTACACACATACTCAAAGTTTAATCCACTTCCATCAGAGCCAACATGACATTGATTTCCAATTCATTACTCATGAAACTATTTACAAAGAAATTCAGACATTTTTCTAATTCTTTGGTATCCTTTAAGTATTGCTAAAATGCACCCAAAAATCATTTCCTGTACCAATTTTAACCATATTCTCAAATTTTTGTTAATTGATACTTTTAGGAATGTACACATTTTCACTGCTGGCACATTTATAAAACTTCTTTAAAAGCTGAAAGAGCTGCTCACTGCTTTTGAATACCTGTTATTCAACAAGAAATTCTGATTAAAATATTACAGAAATAAGAAAAAAAAGTCAGTTCTTTTTCATGCAGTTTCACTTAATTGTTATTGACAAGGAGGAAAATACACACAAGATCTTACAAATCCACTACCAAAACCAATTGAGGGACTGTAATAAAAAGGATATTTCAATAGCATTAAGCTTGTTAATGTTGTTCTTGCCCAACACCTATTTATAATTTATGTTTTAGAGGTCAGAATACAAACAGTCTCAGCTTTAAAGAGACACTCTTCAGAATTTGTATAAGCTGATTTATGTCCAGGAGCATATTACCTGCCTTGGTTTAGTAATACTCCTATATAAGAAGCCCATTACTTTGCAGAAGCATCCGCTGTAGAAAATCAAAATATGTTTATTTTTGAAAGTACATATATGTGTCTGTGTTTTCTAAAAAACAAAAATGCATCTGTATATGAAATTTAGTGTACTTACCAAAATCAATTTTTTAAAAGTACTGCTGTTACTACATCCCACTCCTAAAAAAAGATTGGACAATTTTTGCAAGGAGAGAACAAACACAATCAATTTGTGTTTTCAGCCTAGAAATCTGACAGCTTTCCTTTAACATTCAAATTTACTTCCTGAATAAAGTATGAAGCGTGGTTAAAAAACAAAGTGATAGAACCTGAACAATTTTTGAGCCTCTTGCTTTTCCAGTTTCTGTCACTGAATGGATATGATCCATCTTTTCAATATTCCACAATCTCAGAGTAGAGTCCTGAGAAAAAGATGCAATTATTTTGATGCATTTGTATATTACCAAAAAAGTGATTTACATCATTCCATAAGGATGAGATCTTATCTCATCAGATGAGCCCTCTAAATATGAAAGGTAAACTATTTCACATTTAAATATCATGTCTTTGGAAACAATCTTTTAGCAATCTTAAACTGCCCACACATTTTAAAATAACCAAAAATAAACATACTTATCAAATTATTTTACAGATTTTCTGTAGTTACTTGAAGTAAATACTGATTACAACTTAGCACTTCTATGAGCAACTTGTATCATTGTTAAATTTCATTCAAAATGAAGCTGAAAAGAAGGGATGAAATCTTCACATCCATGTATAAGTTAGGTCCTGAAACCACACCAGGAATTAGCGATTACCTTTGAGGCTGAAAGAATCCATTTCTTGGTTTTGCTAATCGCAACATCTGTCACCCAGTCCCCATGACCCTGCAGTAAAGCAATATTTAATTATAACACAAGGAAAAAAACCCTTTATTATTTTTATTATAATAAAAACAACTATTTGCACCATAAATCCATTTTGAAATGCAGTGAGAAAATTCTTATCTAGACTGCCTCATGTCCAGTCAAGAAAAAATGTTGCTATGAAGTTTATACTTCCCTACACATACCTGAAAACAGTGGCTGTTACCACCTCTGGTAAGCAGCCACCAGCTGTAGCACTCAGAACAACAACAGCTACACAGTTAACGTGGGTTTAAGCTCCATTTAAGCATAGGTCTTTTATGTTTTTTAAACATTTTAATAAAGAATTGTAAATAGTTGACTTCTAATACTCAGTACCTAGAAAATCTTGAGGCTGTTTATCATGTGATAAAGGAGGGATGAGCTGTGGGGACAGACAGGCGCTTCCCCCCACTATAAGGGAAGGAAAGCAGCTCTGAAAGCAGCCCAAGTCAAGCAGCTGTATCAGATATCCTTGTTCTGACAACAGCAGCACCGCTGATTTGAGGTTAACAGCACTGAGTTGGCACAGGAATAGAAACAACTTAAAATCTAAAATGAATTATTTACTCCAGCTAAGGAGGTTATTTAAACATGAATGGTATTGACAGATAAAATTCCTAGAGTCCAGGAAGGCATGGTGTCACTTTGATAGACAAACGCCACACCTGAGAAACAGAATCAAAAGAGGAACATAGATTTTGCTTCTGCAGAGAAGCAGCCAAACAAGCATTCGTAAAATGTGGGGTTTAGAGCAGAATCTTTAAGACGTTTTTAAATTTAGTTATGAGCCTGGAATATAATTATGCCAAGGCACAACTACTAAACTGGAATTCTCCATAGTTACAAACATATTAACATTTAAACAGATTCCTTATTTTTTATGGGAAACTGAAGAAAAGAGGAGGCCTAGCTCTAAGCAGGGATAGCTGAATACTGAATAGCTGCCTCTTTCACAGAGCTGCCTATCCTGAAAGGTACCCTGACGTGCTGGACCACATCCCTGTCACTAGACGCAGTAATGTAAAGGACATCACCTGGGGACTGAGCTAAGCTTGACAAACTCAACACTGATATTTACTTTTTTGTTTTTAATGCCTCTCTTTTAATATACTGTTTTCTGTGGACATAAGCAAGCATGTAAACATACAGATACACAGGAGTGTGGCATTTCCAAGTGAATATATGCACTATCCAGGCTCTTGTTATTTACTGGAAGAAACTCTCTACTAAAACATAGATACACCCCACTGAATACAATCCTTAAAAGAGCTTCTTCATAAAAAGAGAAATATAATAGCTTATCAACAACTGACTTGACAAAGGCAGTATCTTTTATCTAATTGTCTAATAATATACTGTTCTAGGAAACTAAATCACAAAAAAACAGGATATATTCCTGCCTGTATCTAAAAAGGATGGGCAAGGGTATTTGTCAGCTAATGAAATATACAATGCTTTTAAACCAGCAGTACATTTTACACCTTCTCATCATAGTGACCAAATAAGAGCTCAGTACCTTTAAGCTTAGCTTTTTATAGCCTGCATCTGTGTCCCATATAGCTATAGTTTTGTCATATCCACCAGACACAACAAGTGATGCTGAAATGTAAAATCAGAATACTGTGTTTTATCTTTGCTTTGTCATACAGACTATTAAAAGAGGCTCCTAGTAGTGAGTCAGACTTCATTAAAAAAATTAAATAATGAGCTATTAGTCATGTCTTAACGAGACAGTAGAAGTTCCTTTTGGATGCTTAAGTTCTTAATTTTATTAATACATAAATTTAGTAAACTCACAACTGAGTGGAAAAAGCTATACATGAAAATTTTGTTGACTTATAAAATTAAGGAGATACTTTGTTTAAGAATTAAAACATAGATTATACTTTCAGAATTGTTAGGTCAACTGTAAATAAAAACAAAAAAGTAGAGTTTAGTGTGGAAAGCATGCTTTCAGATTGCAATATTCACAGGGCTATCTGCATTTGCATGTCTTCAAGTCACAGGTACATTTTTTCCCCACAGAGTTGCTGTTCACTCATTTGAGTTGCCTAACCCACAAGGCACTATTTGGGTACAACTGCACAATAACCCTCTGCAGCAGTTCAGGAGTCATCTTTACTGCAGTACTCAAATGTGAAGTTGCAAAAGCAAGCAGCCAATTACATCACAATGTACAGAAATTCGAATTAGTCCTTTCCAGTGAAGAGAGCTGTTTCACTAGCAGTTTGCAGTAACACTAAATTCATGTTGTGCAGGGACTAGTTGTCATCTATGATCTAGTGAAAGTAATGGAACTAGCACAGTAAGAAATGGCTCCCCACTACCTCCACTCAGATATAGGTAAACTGGGAAGTCTGTTTTTTCCTCCTATTCTCCTCCTATTCATCCAAGCATCAAGGAGACACCAAGTTCCAGGTGCCAGATTGTCTTGCTATAACTCATAGATATCATCTGCTTTGAACATGGTAGTTTATGTGCTCCCTCCCTCAGTGTAGCTGAGAACATCCATGAAGTTTTTCAGAACTCCATTACTAGCATATGCTGTTTGGGTTGCGAAGTAACATTACTTTTGGGGGTACTAACAGACATACACATTTTTCTAGTTATTACAGAGCAGTACAGTATTTACTGAACATGTTTTTTCAACTACCTCCTATGTTAGGAGAATATCTGCAAGTGCTAAGTTAATCTTCTAACATGGTATTGTGCTTTTACTCCATTATGATCTTTTTATTATACCTCTTGATGGGTATATCCATTAAACAAGTGTTCCAGTTGCCTGGTGAAGACAGAACACAGACCATCAATTTCTGTTTACTTACTGATGTGGACAGAATTGTCTCATAATTAAACATGTTATCCTAGAAATGATGAATTGTTACCTACATGACTGAAGTGGTCACTCGGGGTTTATCTGATGTTCTATACATGGGTGTTGAGATACATCACGTGCTAGTATTAAGATAACTCACCATCTTGGCTGAAAATGCAGGAACTAACAGAACCCTCATGTCCTTCATCCAGAGAAACACGTTCATGACACTGGAATTCTGTCTTTATATCCCATATTTTTAAGCTTTTGTCCCAGGATGCTGTGCACAAGTAATGACCATCAGAGGTAAAGCAGCAATCTGAGATTGCATTGCTGTGTCCCCTGAAACACAGAGGCAAAACACAGGAGGAGTGAACTTTTGCAACTATGCCAAATTTCTCAGAGAGCCTCCTGCAGCACTGAGCACCCTGTCTCCATCCAGTAAAGCATCACAAGCATATTCTGAATTTTAACCATATTAATAGTTCTGTAAAGTCTCTGGAACTGCTTACAACCTCACAGTCAGCACAAGTTTAAATCCCTTGTTGGATTAGGTCATTTTGCAGGATTGAACCCTAGCTGCTGAGTGACAAGCGAGCAGTTGTTGTTGTTGTTGTTGTTGAACACAGCTTAACTAGAAATTTTTCAGTAGCTACAGCACAACCACATTTTACTAAAAGTAAATTACCAAAAAAAGCCACTCATTTTCATTAACTAAATAGCATGCATCTATCTCTACATGTAAATGTAAAGTCAAACATTCAGAGGAAAAATATTAAACAACTCTAGATTAAAATATAATTTTGGAAGCAGTGATACGCATCAGAAAAGAAATCTGGATGTTCCAGAACTGGGTGAGGACTCCAGTGCTTCCTGAAATCTACAGTGGGGAAAGGATTATGAGCATCTCTTACAGGAAACAATGCTGTAGTCACTGCAATTTAAAAGAAATACTACAATGTTCCAGATTGAATTTCCCATCTAAAGTAATTCCTAATCCCTCAAAGACAATTTTATTACCGTGTTTAAAGGCAGACTCTCTCTCTGATTATTGTTTTAAGAATTCAAAGCTAAATTGGTTGCGTTTATTTAAAGCCATTGATATTTTTAACTGTTGATTTGGCATCTCTATTGTTGCATACTTCCTTCTTAAAATGATAACAATATCCTAAATTGACATAATGTTTTTACTGTATTACTGACTTCAGTGAGAGATAGAAGAGTTTAGAATGTGAAGGCTCAGGAGATCATACTGAGAAAGGCTTCTGGCACTGGGCATGACATTCTCCAACAGCTTATCAAGAAAAATCATGTGGAAAAATGATCTCTGTACTCAGAGAGTGGCCATAATTGGTTCACTGTGAAAATGAAAGTACATAGTGAGCTGGAGTCCACAGCATCTGTCCTGAGTCCAGTCCTGTTTCATACTTCCATTAACAATGTAGATAATGACATAACAGGCACAAGCTGGAACACAGAAGGTTCCACTTTAACATGAGGAAAAAATTATTTACTGTGAGGGTGTCAGAGCCCTGGGACAGGCTGCCCAGAGAGGTTGTGCAGTCCCCATCTCTGGAGATGTTCAGAACCTGCCTGGATGCTGTAGGGAACCTGCTTTGGCAAGGGGGTTGGACTGGATGATCTCCTGAGGTCCCTTCCAACCCCACCATTCTGTGATTCTGTGATAAAGAGTACAGATACGAAATGAAGCCAAAGAGGGTCTGCAATTATACAAGGGAGAAGATTAAAATTCAAAATTATCTTCACAAATTGAAGAAATTATCAAGAAAATAAAAGGGTTATAACAGTATAGTAAGCAATGCTGTCATCACTGTACTTTGTAGGAGTCTCACAGTGTTTAATCAATTATCTAATATGTGTGCTGCCTGATCAGGCCAATGTTGTCAAGTCTGACATTCTGTAGTAACATACAAATAATGGATGTAAGAAATATTGACTCCCTTTCAACATCATGCTGTCAAAAAAAGAGTAAATCTCATCCTAGGAGGTATCAACAGAGGCACATCCACAGAGAAACATGTAATAATAATTCATTGCTATTATAATAATTATTTATAATTATTATAATAAATCAATCCCTCTGTTAGAGAGAATACTGTTTTACATTATGGGGGCCATATACTTCAAGCTAAATGTGGGCAATTGGAAAGATCTGAGAGATCAACAACAAGAATGATTGGTAAAATAGGAAATAATTAAATATTAAATTAATAAGGATGGTTTAATCTACTGAAAAGATGGCTCAGTAGATATAATAGAAGTTACTGCATATATATAAAAATGTAGAAGAAAACAAGGGAATAATCTGATCTCCATGCCTGAAATGGATCTGAACAGAAACATGTGAGCTTAAACTGCAGCCAAAATAGTCCACCTTAGGAAAATCTTTCTAATGATTAACACAAGAAGACAACAGAACAGATTGCTTGGAAGTCTGTGAGGTCTTCACTGGAGCTCATTAGGCACAGAGTAGATCATCCTGTGGTTGCTCTGACACCCATGAATTTTATGAAGGACTAAGGTGATCTGGTTGACAGTGCAAAACCGAATTATCACGGAATATTCTGTAAGAACTCATGATTAATTATCAATTCCCAGCATCTAGATATATTTTCTCCTTTTCCTCTGTATTATTTTTGCTTCACTCTGCAATGTTTTTAAAGACTTCACTAAGTAATATTTTATCTCCTTATTCATCAATAATTATACATTTTTCCTAATTAGTAGAAATTAGAATGAGAAGTTTACACTGCAGTACCATATTGCATATGCTATCTTCTGCCTCTATATATACCCAAGAACCCAGAAGCTCTGAAAAAATAGCACTAGAAATGTTTGAAGCCATCAAAATACATTTTTTCAATTATTTACAGCAGGAAGCTTGAGTGGACCATTTTATTCACACTTTCTATATATGTCATTTGCTTGCTTATTACTTTATTTAGTTCCACAGTTACTGTTTATTTTCTTTAGCATAAATTAGCATGAATCTCTCTGATAGTTGTGAAAGGTGCTAATAATGCCATGGATAATTAACTGTAGTATTGTTTCTTACTCATTAATGGTGATTGAGGTGGATCGTGTTATCATATCCCATAGCTTTATGGTCTTATCGTACGATACTGAAGCCACTCTTCGGTTACCAGGGTCAAAACAACAGCTTGTGATTGTACTTTTGTGATGACCTGTATAAAAATCCATAAAGTGAGACTACTAGTTATTTTGCATAAGTACATCTGGATCTCAGAACACAGGTCTGAAAGGCAGAACCACCCACAGCATCCATGCATCAGTCTATTTCCGAAACGTTTCAGAACTGCTGTTTCAGTGGCGAGGACACCTCCTCAGCCCCTCTCAGTGAGGGGGGGGCCCCATGGCTCCCCCACAGCTCTGCAGACAGTAGGAGACACAACCCTGCGCCCAGGCACTCAACATACACCGTTAAGGTATGTTATTCAGTTCCCACACATGCCCTGTAATAACTCATTTCTCTGCTCCATTGCTGAACTTAAGCCTGGAAGTGTGTCCCCATAAGGCCAACGAGAGTTAACTGCTCAGAGTCTTAGGGAGCACTTAAGCAGGTCATTATACTTGAAGAATGCAAATAGCTGCATTAAAATTATGTAAACCAAATATGTCCTGATACTGTCACCTCACAAAGACTGTTCTAAAAAAAGTTATTATGATCCATTTGTTGCACTTTTTATTTTTAAATCCAAATGATTTTACCATCAGGCGCTGATTCACAGGAGCACATTAACCATATGCTAATTTAATATTCATAATACTGCTCATATATATTTAGAAGCTGATTCTGCAAGAATGGCAAAATCCCTGACCTGCAGTCCTGAGTGGAAGCCTCATGGGACTGAGGACTCACTAGTGAAAGTACCTTCAAAGGAAAATTATAATTCAAAAAAGAATCTGTGTTGTTCTGGTTTTGGCCCATTATCTCCTCTTTATAAGCCTGTTCTGAAAAATATTTGGTTTAATGTCTTACAGATAAGTCTATTTTGCCTTTCTTAAGTAAGGATAATTGAACCACACCAAATGGATTAACTTTCTCTTTTCTTGGTAAGAAATTTTTAAAAATTCAAGAGCTGTATAAACAAGATGTAAAAGTCTCACCTTGGATATGTGCCACTATTGTTGCACTTACTGCATCAAAAACATGTATGGTATATTCTTTTTCTGAACCAGATACCACATATCTACCATCACAAGAAATATTACATGAAGTTACAATGCTTTCATGTTCTACTGTCCACTAAAGAGAAAACAAAAGGTTTTAGAAACATGCTTGAGGGTTAGAGAGTTTTACAGCATACTTTCTATAATCTGTAAACAGATTCATAAAGAGGGCTTTTGATATTACTTTGTTTTGGTAAAAGCTGATAGATGTCTTTATATCCAGTTTTTCTATCTTTGCATTAGCAATAAACTTAAAACTAGACAAGGCCACCCTGTTCAAATCTTAAAATGTTAATTTAATCAGTCTTAAATATATCTCCTGAGATAGGTTATTATTATCATACCTATTTGTACCTGAAATAACAGACATGTTCATCAAGAGACTTACCCAAGATATACCTGACTATACCTACCCTGACTATATTGTGTAGCACTAACAAAGAATGTTTTGTTTTCTTATTTATCAACAACAAAGCAATACATTGGAATTTTACAGTAGTACCTTCTGCAGGATGCATTCAAAGGATACATACAAGTCTTTTTCCTGTTTCCATGTCCCAAGCCTTGACAGTGTTATCATACGATGATGTTACCACTCTAAAAATGATTTTAATGAAAAGAGCAATGTTTTCACTTACAAGAGAGTATTTTATAAAATAAATTACATCTAATTCTGACAATGATTTGACATCTTCACACCCACTAATTCAAAATAGATTTTTAAAGGCTACAGCAAAAATTATTGCATAGCTTAGCTGAAAAAAGGTTTATTTATATTTCATATAGAAATTAATAAAAATGTCATGTATGTAATTTTCAGTGCAGTCAACCCAATTTCATTTCATCCATTACAAGATATTTAATTATTTTTAATGTTAGAATAATTTTAAAGCCATTATGATGCCTTTTCTGTAATGAATGTGAAGTGTTCTTGTCAGTAGGGTTTTTTTTGATTTTCAGTGGTTATGTTGCTGGGTTACCCTCTACCACAAACGCTGCTCTGCACAAACACAAAGCCACATTAGACAACAAAGCTCTTCAATAAAGTTTACTAACCTGGCAGGTTTCCATTAAATGGGAGGTCAAAAATTTTTCCCTCACACAGTTTTATTAAAATATCTAAAGCAATATTTATATTGAAAGTCACTGGATGCAACAAATGTTTTTAGTACCATTGTGGCTTTTTACTTTTATCAAGTTCATAAACAGTCACTTTCATACATTTTGCCCAAGAAACTCAGTGCATTAACCTTCTAACAACTAAAAGTACAATTATATTATTAAAATACTTTTATTTTCTCCATATGCATATACCTCCCGCAACCAACACCACCTCTGCTCCTAAATGGAAACACGTAATGCAAAAGACCACAGGAACTTTATGGACTGCTGACATTTTTGACTGGAAAATGGTTTCCCAAGCTATAAACACTGGCATTTTACTAACTGTTTAGCAATTTTCAAAAGTATACACAATTGCAATAGGCAGCATTGCATTTGTATTATTCAGTGTCAAAAAACTAGTAAGTCAACTCTACAATCTGATAGAAATTGATTTAAAATATGACTTAATAATAAAATAAGCCAGAAATAGTACCCCTAGAGGCACTGCATGACCTACTTAACCGAATGTTAATATATGCTGCAGTTGGTTTAATTAGCATGCCCACAGATTGACATTGGATTAAGATGCATTTCTTCTTTAATTGACAAGACAGGTTTAATGGAAAGACTATGGAATATTAATACAGACAGGAGAGAACTTTTATGAATGTAAAAATCTCACTGGCAGATGAATCCCTGAACCTTGGCTAATTCAATGTTGTTCTTTTACACAAGTGATATATATTCATATAGCCCTTTCAGAAAATACAGCAAAGACACACTTGCAGCCCTATATAACTCAGGAACAGAATTAGACAAGTCCATTGCCCTAAAAGAGCCCATAATCTATCAGACAATTTCAACATGCCTTTAAGACAATAAAAAGATTCCTGTGCAAGTTGTAGGTGAGAACAAGGCGAGATTTACGGTAGTTCAAACAGATGAAGGAGTCTGGCAGTAAACAGTCTGCTAGCAGAGTATAGACAGCATAAATGAAAGTGCAAGGAGGGAGAGAAGTAGGAGTGTATGGAGGAAGGGAGATGTAAGAAAAAATTATAACAGAATGACATCACACAGCACAAAAGCAAGCAAAAGAAGGTTGACTTTGATGTAGTACAAGTCAGGAAGCCATAGGAAGGATTGAAAAAGTTATTTATTTGTTCTAAATTTTGTACTATGTGTTTCTACATGCACTGAAATTGAACCTTGAAGTCATAAAAATTGGCACTTTAAAAAAAAAATAAATTAAGGTAGAGAATGGTCACCTTCTGTCATCAGGAGTCAAGCTGCACTCAGAAATTGGGGCACTGTGTTCTTCTTCAAAAACTTGAATAGGAAAACCTTTCTCCACATCCTTGAATAAATTCAGATGAGTTTGATTAGGAAGTGCTTTGCTAAATTGTAAAAAAAAATACAAAGCATTACAAAACAAGGGAAAACTAAACTTGTGAAATCAGTAAAGTTAATATTACTTTAGTTACTCTTACAGTCTCAAACTCTCTATTTCTTCATTTCAAGACTGACTGAAACAGAGTTCTTTATCTGTTGCACCCAAACTTTTATTTATCTGCTTTCTCTCACAATAGTTTTCGCCAGAAATTTTGTTAAAAGATTTCTCCTTGGACTCTTGCATCCATGTCCATACCTAAATCCTGGGAAGTCTTTCTTCATAAACTAATATATGGCTTTCCATTTGCACTCACATAGTTAAAACACTGGCTAGTGTTTTAGTAGTTAAAAAAGGCCTGCCAGCCTTGTATCAATTATTGCATCATTCTCTTCACAAATGCAGTCTCCCCTGCGTATATGCACGTGCAATGCCCTTTTACAGATTTCCCTTTACTGCCTGTATTATGTCATTCCCTCCACGTTCCTTTCTTCATTCCTTGTTCTCAGCCACACATACAAGCCTCTTGCCTTATAATACAAAGCTCTGTGATTTATCCAAAGACATCACCTCCCTTCTGCCCTACCTTTGATGCCAGCCTTTGTCATTGAGTTGTTACATTTTCAAAATTTGAGTTTCCTCTTGCTATCCTTCATGTTTTGAAGTCACCTATAAAAACTGGCACTCTCTCTCATAATACAAAATCCCACTTAAATGTCTGTTTTGTGATTCCTACAACAGTATTCACCACATTGCTGACGTGCTAAGATAATGACCCATCCTGCATTACTGGTTGATTTCTATTTCTCCATCATCTTCTATCTACTTAAACTGTTACACGGAGTTTTAAGTGATTTCTGTTTGTATAATGTTCAAAGCATAGTGCAGTCCTAAGCCATGAGTAAAGCCTTGAGGTTCTTTAGTAATACAAAGAAAAATATTAATCAAGTTTTACAAATGGATCATTTGACTGACTGTAAACACCAAAACAACAACAAAAACCAAACCAGGAGGACTGATGACATGCAGAATAAATCACAGATCAAAGTATCACAGGATTAGTCATCATACCTTCATCTAGGTAAATAATCTTGTATGTCCATGATTAACCTGATTATTTCAATTAGATTTTTGTTTGCGTAAATACCAAGAGGTTTCAGAATCAGTCTGGAAGCAGGCAACTCCCTTTGTTGTGTTTGTGTTCTTTCATTTGTCTCCAACATGAGAAGAAAATCATGCACCTTTGACTACTACTCCCCTTTTTAACATCAGCTGTCAAGTCTCAGATCTAGAGTTGTTTCCTTACAAGCACCTTCACTTGCAGGAGCTAACCTGGCAGCTCTCGATAACAGACACAACTGGAGTGAAAGTGAATTTATTTTTCACTTTTTCCACTTATTTTCTGAACATGTGTCACTGCAATACAGGCCTAACAACTGGCACTAGAATCATTAGGAATGTTTCTAAGACCAGAGGAAAAAAAAACAGATCAAAGTTACCATATGTTCTTGTTCTATTTTTCTGAGTCAGAGAAGCCTTACACTCACAACTGCTTCCCAGGCTTCTCTAGCCTTTGTCTGCTGTGCATCCTATTAATCTTTGTTTTCCAGAAGACGTGTGGACTGTCAGTAAGATACTGTCTGTTCTCGAGAGGAACTTCAAATGCTTTCTCAGTACACTCAATTGTTTGGTATCTACTCTTTCCAAGGAAAAAAAGAAAACCCCAAAGTGAAACTGCCAGGGCTAGCCTGGCCCCCCCCAACCAAGTCCTCCGTACTCTCCTGAATTCTAATTGCTTCAGCTGTTCCTGCAGAGGAGGAAATGAGGCTTGTCTGGACAAAATTAACCTTATCAAATAAATGAAGATAATCTTGCATATACATTGCTATCAGAAAATTGCCAATACTCAGGCAAACACTTTTAGTTAGATTCCAAAAAATAAGTATTGTTCAACAAGTGTTGAATAAATCTTTCTTAAATAAAAATTATAAAGATAAAATTTCTTATAGATTAACCCTTCCACACTTTAGGCAAGGGGCACATAATAGCCTTTCCAGCAAAAAGAACATTAATGGATCTACTGTGCTTAAAAAAATAATTATCTTTTTATTTTCAGATCTTGATTTCAGTTTACTTACATTTAAGACAGCTGAATAACATTTCTCTAAAGACAGAAAAATACAAGTTCCAATTCTGAGTTCAAAGCAGGAAAGTTAGTTTAATAACTGTCAGATTGATAGTTCCAGTCATGTAAATATCATGACTAACACACTGAGATACTTTTATTTTTATCTATATTTGCTTAAGGTCTCCATGTTTATTTACTTTGGAACTGATCATTAAAAGACAGGACTTTTTCATTCTAGGCTTCCTGATTTCTTGGATCTCGCCATCCACAGCTCTTGGACAACTTAATGGTGCTAACCTGAAAATTGCCTGGACTTTTCACACTTTTGGGGTTTTAGGGCTTTTTCAATCCAAACCTGAAATAAAGGTTTGGATAATGGTAGAAACCTACTACTGCATTGGTAAGAAGTCAACACTTTATATCCTTTATAAAATCATTTCATCTGCATTCATATCATATTAAGGCATTACTGTAACTCATAACCAATTCTTGAATCAAGTCATGACAGCTTAATACATGCCAGATCTCAATGCCTGCAATCTATTTAGCACAGCTACATTATTTTCTTGCATAAAATTCATGGGCTCATGTAACTATGTCTCCAAGCTATCTTTTAGATTAAAATTAGATTTGATCACCCAGAATCTGTATACTTCCCCAGTTCAGATCCCGCCGTTGCTCTGCCCAAGGTGGCTGGAATTTTAGGGAAACCCCAGCTAAATACACAAAACTTGGAAGAGCAAGAAAATAAAGGGTACAAATCAAGATTTAAATAAAAGAAAACACAAGTATGAAAACACCACAGCCAGGCTAATAAAAACTGTGTGATCCCTAACTTCTGCTTTTCCTCTACGAACAGCCACATATAAACACAGGAAAAGGAACTTTCAGGAGAAAAAGAATAAGCTTTGTGTATCAATTTACAATTTTAAAATATTAATAAGCTAGAGCTCTGATTCAGTGCATGCTACATATGCTTACAAGCCACCCTTTAATGTCACAGAATGTGTTTGAAGTATGAAATAGGAGTTTTACTATTTATCTGTGACTGCAGAAACATTTACAGTTGCTATTTTTAAACTTCAGTAAAATATCTTCAGAACGCTACTTGATGATTCAATCTTCATGTCTAACATTCCTTGTTTGATTTGAGCTTTAAGAGTTTTTTTAAATTTGTTGTTGTTGTTGTGTTCGTAACATACCCAGAGCTTCAATGTTCTATCATAAGAGCATGAAAGTATTTTTGTGTCTTCAAAGCAAAAATGGCAGGAGCTCACAGTATCACTATGTCCTCTCAGAATTTTAAATAGGATCTGTAAAGGAACAGAGCAAAGTTTAGGAATATTGTTCCTTGAAATTATTTTTGACATCTTAGTCCACGAGGGGGAGTAAGAAAGCAAGAACCACAGGAAGATATTTTAAGTTTCGCTGCTCTGAGAAGCATTCACATCCTTTCCTTGGCACTAGCTTGGAGCAGATTTACCAAACCTAGTTGAGAAGGAAAGGTTGATGGATAGGGATTTTATTTTTCTTTTTCTGAAGGGGAAGGAGGTTTGGTTTGTTTTCCCAATTCTTCTTCCTCTCATGAAAAGTAGTATTTATCTTTAAATCTCATGAAGTCTCTCTCAAGTCTTTCAAACATTTGTTTCCTTGATTCTGGCCGATCAAAGGGCAGCACATCAAGCTCTCAGGCCAAACATTTTAGCCAAGACCATTACAAATCTTGTCAGAGATATTTTGAAAAGGCTTTTCTTCAGTCACTTGGCAGTTTGCTCACGACTGTCCAGCATGCGTTTGTGTGAACAGAGCTAACAAAAAACCCCCCCAAAAACCCCACCCAGCTGCCACGAGCATTAACCACCCCTAAGTGACACAGAGCTTCTCAACCCTCAGCTTCCAGCAGCCCGGCCTGCCCCAGCCGCCCCTTCCGCCAAGGCTGGGCCCTTTCTCCCTCCCTCCCCAGACTACCTGTGCTGTGGGCTCATGGTCGCCCCATCGACCCTCCGCTGAGGAAGGATTCGGTTCTGGCAGGGGCCCCAGGGCCAGGGGATCCCCACGGCTGCTCCCCGCCGCCATTTGGCCCCGCGTGCTGCCTCAGGCAGCCCCACAGCAGGTTCATCCCTTCCACACTGCGTCCCTGCTCCCGCCAAAACGCCTTTGGCACAGTAACCAGGGGCCTGCGGGTGACACTGAGCAGTGCAGCTGGCGGGCTCACTTTTTCCTGTAACAGAGGCAACCTCAAGGCCTAACGTTTTATTTCTCCATCACTCAAGTTTTCTTCTTGACTCTACATTTAAAACCCACGCAATGTCTGGGTCAGCACAAGACTGTGACACCACTTTGCTCTCACCAAGAGCTGCCACAAAGCTGTGGGCACTGAAAAATACACTAACTGAGGCCCAGAGAACTGCCACCTGCAACAGTGAGCTTCAGTTAAGGCTTCTGTTCAGAGTGTTAAGCAGGGATATTGTTTTGGTTTCCCTGTGCACCTGGAAAAAGAAGTTCTGTGGGTCTATTTTAACAGCCTGATCATTCAAAAAGCAGTTCAGTATTATTTCATAGTTTACATTAAAATAACTCTACAAGATGGCCACTGCTTCTTAAATGTAGTGCACGAAACAAAGCGGTATAAAGTTTTCATTGTAACTACGTAAAATAAGACAGATTGTAATTGTAATTACAAATCTTTTAATACATTAGCCTTAATAATTTGTGTCAAAATTACAGTTTATTGGTTTAGACCTGCTACAGTAAATGCTATATACAAGCTAGAGGTGTAAAAATTAACTCCAAGAACAGCCAGATACTGCAAAACTGCAATGTGAAATTCTGCATTAGATTCATTAAAAATACTTACACCCGATACAAATCCTACATTGTTTTAGTTTTAAATTTCCTAACTTAATTCAGACTAAAACTTACTCTCCAGCATTTTAGAGGTCCTACGTAGTGAATTACCATACAAAAATTATTTTTAATAGTTAAGTTTATTAAAATACCTTGTCTCATGTTAATTAAAACAGAGCCTGCAGTATTTCAGATTATGCTGCCCAGAAAGAGGTCTTTTCAACATTCCATAATACATACATTTTGAACATACAAAGCATCAAAAAAATAAACATGCGCACATTTACTTTCGAACAAATTCAATATGAATACAGTATCTACAGCGCTTCAAAGAATACATGATTGATCTACCATCATAGAGGAGATCAAAAATTTGAGATCACGTCACACAGCACTGAAGAAAGCAAGCTACCTCTTCAATACTGAAGTTGTTTTAATCTAAAAGGGAGAAAGAAAAAGAAAGAGGTCAGATTGAACAGTAACAGGCTACTTCAAGAGCACTTAATTAGTCAAGCAGTTTCTTAAACCTTAGTTTGAGAGATGCGAGTTATGCGAAATAAAAACATTTTCTGGGACGTAGAGACATGCAAATGCTAACATTTCCAAAATAACTGCTTGTACAAAGAAGTCTAACTATTTTGTGCAAAATGAATAAAAACACATTTTAGCTATTTAGAAATCAAAGGAGAAGTAGCTTCCTTTTTTAATAAGAAAACACCAATATATAACTGAAGCTCAGTTCCAAAGGGATGGAAGGCAGCGTGCTTTTGAACGCCAGCCTTTCCATTGGCTTGTGTCCGTTCCACCCCAATCATTCTGCCATCAGGGCAGCTGGATGTGGTACTTCAACAAATGCCCTCAGCTAGTAAGAGACTAAACAAAATCAACGTTGGCAGTGACTGTTCCAACATGGGATGCACTTTAAAGCTGACTATGATCTGAACCAGAGACAGTTACTTTTGTTTGTACTTTACTTCAACTGTGCAAGCAAAATGCAGTTGCAAATAATTCTTTTTTGATTTTCACATATCTGTGGGCACCATGTTCTGGTCTCTAACCTATAAAAATCTAACAGCACAGTCTAAATTTGGCAGACACGTACATGACTGAAGCATTGTCCTGCTCACTTCACTGCTCCTTGCTCAAGCACAGAATTATCTTAAGCATCAGTGCCACTCAATGGATCTATTTGCATCAGATCTTTCACTAATTATCAACAAACCAAAGCAGACTCAAAACATTCTGAAGCAGACAGTGTCGCTTCCAATGTTTCCATGTAAAGAGGAGATAAAGTAACAGAAATATGAATCACCGCCCGCACTTGTTCAATTTTTAATTCCCATTCAAAATACCTTCCAAAAATAGCAGTCATCATTAAGTGTAAGCTCTGTTACCTAGCAGTTGTGTATTTAGTGCCCTTTGCCTTAGAGACTTCTATCCTAAAATTAATCACCCTCCAGCTTAAGATGTCTAATATTTGTAATCTTTCCTCACTTTCTCAAAAAAACTGAGCAGTATTTTATATTCATAAAGAGATCAGCTGATCCATATTTGCTGCAAATAGGTTCACTAGAATGACAACTCCTAAACTGAGGTTTTGATTATTCACTGCAAAATTTGCAAGTGTTTAAACTTTCTGTTTACCTTCTTAGAAGTTCTTTGGGTGACAAGCCTGTGGTATCTGTATCACTAAGGCTGTCACTGCTATCTGCAGTGTCTGAGCTGCTGTCTTTTTCTGATTTTTTATTCTTGTGTTTTCCTTTGTTTTTCTGTTTCTTATGTTTCTTTTTCTGTAGAAAAGAAGAGAAATGATACCTTAATTCATTGTGGAAGACTTCTATTTTTCTGAAATGCAACAACAGCAAAAAGTTGATTTCAGTGTAGACTCCAAGCTTAACTCAAAACCAGAATACTTACCAATGACTCTTTTCCACTACTCAGACTGAACTAAAAAAATATATACCAAAATATATACCATTTCATCCCAAGTATTCAACCCCTCTAAAATAGAAATTTCATTATTATTATTTGTATACAAGCCATGGGTTGTATGCAGTTCCCAGAATATGCCCAACATCTTCAGCATACAACATTAAAGTACCCACAATATTCTATCTGTAGTCACATTGTACATATGGAAAAAGCAGCACCCTAGTTGGATAATTTTCTGTTCAGAAGTTCAGGTTTCAAGACACCCAAGAAGCTCAGTTCCTTAAGTTCCAGTAAATTTATTTTCTACAACTTAGCATAAATACTAAAGAATGTTGACTGACAGATCAAAGAATCAATAAACTGTTTATTTAAATTGAATACCTTTTCCTTTTTGTGTTTGTGTTCTCTCTTAGTCTTGTGTTTCTCTCTGTTCTTCCTATGTTTTTCTTTCCTACTGGGCCCAGGAAAACTTGCTGGTGCCACTGCTTCTTGTTGCCAAGTAGGGCCTAAAGCACAAAGCAAATGTAGAAACAACCAAACAAATGACAATAAAAGGTAATTTTATTATTAAATTCTGTATTAATTTTAATCTGATAGAAAAAAAACCAAACCCTAAGCTTTCAAATGGAAATGAAACGTCTAAGACTCCTAACTGCAATCTCCCTCCTGTAATGAAATGCCTTTGCAATCTATTATTAAAAGAAATTGCAAAGCTGGTCCAATGTTTTAATTACAGTTTTTTATCATTGCCTTTATAGAGCTACAACAAAATTGGTACATGGGCAAAGAGGTTCCTGCTAGTGGATCCCAGCATGCTAACAAAGCATTTGCTGATGCCAGTTTGACCTAACATAGGCACTTAAGAGATAAAGAGTCTGTTCACAAATGTTTTTTTAAAGAGAAATATCATATATCATACACACAACTTCAGTGTCCAGAATTTACACACTAGAAGTCTACAGAACCTACCAGAAGGAAAAGCCGGAGGCAACTTCGGTCCAAATTCTTCTGTTGCATCCAGTTCCTGCTTTGAAGCAGTCAACAAAGGAACGCCAGGATCAGTTGTATCAGCCACGTTCTCTAAGAAAAAAAACCCAAAAACTTATTTATTTGAAAGGAAAAAAAAAAAAAAGGTAACACATTTTCCAAGAAGTGCTGAAGAAAGTTAAAGAAGGCTTTCTAAAAACCTTTAAGAAAGGAAACTGATCAGCATTCTATATCTCTGGGGACTGCTCTGGCCAACTGAATAGCTGCCATTCTGAAACACATCAACATACTGGGGTTTTTTGTTTGCTCTGGGGTTTTTTTTTTTTATAAAAATCGATCTTTTATATTATACAATTACTAATTAAATTAATATCAGTACATGTATTGGCTTTTATTTAGTAACACAGTACTACTTTTCCATTACTTAGAATGAAAAAGATTTCACAAGATGTATAAAATTAATAAACACTGAAAGTTAGATGTTAACAGAACTAACCATGACGGTAAGCGGACAGAGTACGCCCATTGTAAGTCAAGTATATTGCACATATTGTCAATTTAATGACGTTTTGAAAATGTAGGAACTTTTTACTTAATAAATTTTATTAAGAAGTAGAGTAAAAGATTGCTCTTCTCCCTCTCTTGTGGAAATAATCTGGCAACTTTTATAACTAGAATACAAATAAAATGTGACTTTTTGATGTCTTAGTAAAATTATTTCAACATTTTATTGCAATGTCTGTATTTATAGAGAGTGAATTTAATTATGAAAAAATGCAAGTTATTTATTTCTGAATTTGTCAAATATCCATCACAAGACAGTCATATCAATCTATCTTGCAATTTATCATAGGTATAAAAGTTCCCCTGTATTTCTCAGTGAAGTATGCTCCAACATTAGATGTTTTGTTCCCCTTTACTGTTTAACAAGCATACTCCATAGGGCAGTTTGCCTGTAAAATCTACGCAAAACACTTGGCAATGTAAGTAACATTATAACATGCAAGGCCTGATACTCAGTGCACTATACAGGCACTCTTCTCAGTGCTGTATTCACATTTTCTACATGCCCAGCTCCACCAGTGCCAGATGATCTGCACAAGAGCACAGTCCTGGAGTATCCGAGTCATAAGTGAAATTTTTACAAGGTATTTATAAAAATGAACATCCACTAAGCACTACCTTGTACGTTAGACGAAGAAGTGTCTGGCAGATCAACTTCCTTGGTGGTTTCTGTATTTATTACTGAAGTAGTTGGTTGCTGTTCTTCATCACTCTCTTCTTCAGAGGAAGATGATTTTTCATCTGAGGAACTCACAAAGATGGCCTTAAATAAGTCCATGGATGGTCTGCTTTCTTCTTCCTGATCCTTATCTTCACTAGCTACCTGCAAAACAGCACCATAACAAACTGTATTTAAACACTAAAGAAACTAACAATCTCTCTCCCACTGACATATATTTACAAAACACTCAAATATCACAATAGCTATGAAATATACAAATCCTAGGAACTGCTGGTCCAAAACAGTAAAAGCCTGAATTGCTGATAAACTAAGTCAATGTCCTGTAAAGAGTAGTGCAATTTGTGCTACACAGTTGAAAATAAATCCCCAGATACTATAAATTCTAATTCATTAATTCAACCTTCAGCTATACATTACTAAACGTAAGCAAAAGGAAAACATCACCTTTCTCCCCAGAGTTTGTACCCTCCTCCACTCAAAAAAAAAAAAAAAATCTATTCTGTGCCTGTGAGCGAAGTGGGTGTGACTGAATTTACCTCCCAGACTGCTGAGCTGCATTTTTTCTTCTCTTAAGCTGCTACTTTTAAGTATAGCCATACTTGCTGTCCTTGTATGCTGTAAATGTTATAACCTGAAAATTCTTCAAAGTACAATCTCATGTCTTTGTTTATCCAGTGCACAGAAGAGCCAACTCAGATTTGTATTAAATCAGTTCATGTATTACCCAACCTCATTCCAGGGTTGTGAAGGTTTACAGCCATTCCCTTTTAAGTTCAAACACCGTTGTCAACTCACCTCAGTGGGAAGAGTTTCACTCTGCCCAGTTCCACATTCTTCTGTTGCTGGCACTGATGACTGCTGCTGCTGAAGATCAGCTTTTGATCTAGCAAGACTAATGAATTCACTGATAGCATCTTTTTTCTCCTTCTCTTTATCTGACATATCCCATCTTGAAGGTTTCTTTGGTTCTAAAAACATCCCAAACATTTAAATCAGTTGAATGTCAAATTACACTGCATTTCATGGCCTGCTTGATTTTAAATTACTCTGCTTCTTCAGTATAGTTTGACATTTAAAACAATCTTTCTAATGAATACCTGACCTATAAAGGTCTTCCAGATAAAAGAAATTAGCATAATATCACTGACTCCAGTTTTTATGTCACTGAATTTATTTTCAATTTCTTTGTTTGGGTTTTTTAATTTAAAAAAAAAATAAATCAGATGGATAAGTTCTCCATGGCAAAGATATGCTTTTTCTATACTATTATCCCACTTACAGCTAAATGAATAAAGTAACAATAAACTTACTATTGAGACTGGTATTCTGCTGATTTTTTTCATTCGTTGCTTGAGTTACAGATGTGGTAGGCTCAGGCACAGTTAAGAAATTAAACACAGAATACTTGTCTCGTTTCACTTTTGGTAACCCAACAATGGAAGAACTAGAGGGAAATAAAAATGTTTGTTGATTATTGTTTTCAACATTGGAAAGGCCTCAAGTTACCTGCAACAAGCTTAAACACCTACAGTAGACCTTAAAACACATACTGTTTTGTCAGAGGTCACCATGCTTAATAAGGCTAACAAAAACATTAGGCAGTTCTATATTACTTCTATTATGACATAAAAAGAAAACGTCAAGCCAGATTTTCCACAAGCATGTGAAAAACCTCAGAATTTTCAAGAAGTGTTAAAAATATCAGTATCAACCATCTTACTCAGGATATGGATCAGGAACATTAAATCTTTTACACAACAGCTTTTCAGGATGCCATTCAAACTTGTCTCTTGTGAGTTTGCCAAACATCTTCATCTTTACAGCAGTTTCCTTATCATCAATATCATTCTGAAAAAGTCAAAACATTTATAGCTGCTTAATAGTAACAACTTATTGAACTATTACTGTGGTAAAACCTAAGAAGAGGACAGAAACAAATATTTGAGTGTAGTTTAACAAATCACTGCTTTGTATGCAGCAAGTGTTTTCAAAACTTTGATAAACAGAAAGGCAACAAAACATTGCCACTGTCTTAAAGAAAAGAGTTTTAAAGAAAGAGAATCTTGAGAGTCAGGGTTAAGGCAGCAACTGCAGCTCCAACGCACTAAAAGACTGTAAATAGCATATACCTCTTGGTCTCGAGGAACTTCGACTTTGTCAACATCATCTTCATATTTGGCCCGGGTAAACCTGGATGACAGCGTTGAATTTGAAGATTTGTAGAACATTGCTGCACGGAAGAACTCTTCTTGCTCCCTTCCTCGCTCCCATTCCGTCATACTTGGGTCTAAATAATGCTCCAATGTATCTACTATAAGATAAGGAGGGAAATGCTTAGCAGAGATTACAGCTTAATTAGGTCTGACACTTTTGAAACAACAACAAAAAAAGATAATAAGCAAAACATCTTTGCAATGAGTATTTAGTTTAAGGACAGTATGAATCTCAACTGTATTACTCCTTGATAGGTGGAGGTAGTTCTTTAAGACAGCAAGAATGATAGCATTTGCCAAATGCTATTTGATAGGTATTGTAAATAATTTTACTTGTAATGCTGACTCCTTACTCATTGCCCTCTATGGAATGTTCAAAATACTTGATGTATTTAATAGCTATTTAAAACAAAAAGTATAATCCAAAGCTTTATCAAATAACTAAAACTCAATTAAATATGAGTAAAAATGTATATTAATATTTGCCCTAAAAAGAAGTGGAAGGAGAAATGTTGTGGAACTCAGGAAGAGAACTCATAGTGAACATAAAATGCAACATGATGAAAAAGGGGGAAAGAAAAAAGAAAAAAAAAAATCAAGAAATATTTTTTCAGAGAAAAACTGAACTGTCAGGATCAATCTCTTTAGTTACCTTTTTCTCCTTGTTTAAGACTTTTCACAAAACTTTCATATCTTTTTTGTTTTTCTGGATTTCTTGCAAATGGTTTGAAGTCACTAGAACCAGCATTTGCTAGCTGACCCCCCAACAACATTTGCCATTTGTGAGAAGCATCATCTGGAGAGGCTGGCTGGAATCTGCTACTTCGCGACTGCTGAGGCACCATTTTTGCTTTCATTTGTTGTTCAGATGCTTGTTTTACTTCTCTAAGTCTTTCTCTGTCTTTCTCAGACAAATATTCCAAAACAGAAGGAGCTGGACCTAAAACAAACCAACAAAAGCAATAAAAGCTAAATAGAAATGAAAAATTACTGCAACTATTTCCACCACTTTAGTGGAGAGAAAAAAAGCCTACCACTCTCCATATACCTTCAGAGAAAATGCTCTTAAGCATCAATACACAGTACAATGGCAGAGACAGCAGACAAATACTGGCTACTATTGCAGCTTTTATGCTATTTACCACATATTTACATATTACTTCGTAAACTTTACTATTATAGATAAAACTGCAAACCACATTTACAAATTACATTTTACAGGGAAAATAAAAACCGTCACAGCCTACTACACTGCCAATTCATGAGGCCACAAGAAAAAAGAATAAAACACCACCACAACAAAACACATACTTTTTGTCTTTAAAAGATTTAAGTAAGTGACAATACAGGCAGATATGTCAACAATTCATCTGTTGGCATGAAACTGAACAATGACAAGGTATTCTAGCTAATGTGACAGGATTTGATATTTTTACAGTAGAAAATAGTGTTCAAGACCAGAGCAAATTTTTTCTGTTATCAAAACAAAGAGGGGACGAAGTCCAGCGAAGAGCCACCAAGATGATTAAGGGAGTGGAGCATCTCCCTTATGAGGAAAGGCTAAGGGAGCTGGGCCTCTTTAGCTTGGAGAAGAGGAGACTGAGGGGGGACCTCATTAATGTTTTTAAATATTTGAAGGGTGAGTGTGAGGAGGATGGGGCCAGGCTCTTTGCAGTGATGACCAATGATAGGACAAGGGGTAATGGGTGTAAGCTGGAACACAGGAGGTTCTGCTTAAATTTGAGAAGGAACTTCTTTATGGTGAGGGTAACAGAGCACTGGAACAGGCTGCCCAGGGAGGTTGTGGAGTCTCCTTCTCTGGAGACATTCAAGACCCGCCTGGATGCCTTCCTGTGTGAACTCATCTAGGTGTTCCTGCTCCAGCAGGGGAATTGGACTAGATGATCTTTCGAGGTCCCTTCCAATCCCTAATATTCTGTGATTCTGTGGACCTGAAACACAAGCAAAGGTGTGGTCACATATATCAATACCTTTTAGACCAGTCTCTCCCAGTCGTTCCCTCCTCTGAGACGCGTTCAGAGCATGCCTGCTTTGTTGTGCTGCATCACTCTCAAGTTTTCCAGTTGATTCCTCCAACACCTTCTGTAAATGGCAGTTTTCATTCCCAGCTGCTATCACAGGTCGAAAGTAATGGACTGGTCTGTAATTTCGTGGCAGGTCAGGTGGTGGATAAACCTTGGCAGGGGGATGACAAAACAAAAAACCACTAAGAGAGAGATACAACTTTGTATTTAACACTTACAAATGTGTTTCACAAAAAGTCACCTTAATCTAAAAATTGTTCAATTTAAATCTTAGCAGCAGAAACAGGCATTACAAGTTACTGATTCTTTTAGACACAGTCAGTAAGTGGCATCATAATAGAAACTTTGGAAACAGCAGTTACTTCAAAGGTTATCCCTGTGCCTCCTATACAATGCAATTTTATAAACCACACAAGTGTTCTTCCTTTTTCTTCATTAGAAAGAGGACCATGTCACACAATTCTTTTGTCATCTAATTTATGCAAATATATATGGCATAAATTATGCAAACCTGGTAATAGGGCTAACAAATTGACTTGTCACCAAACAGTGACAAACTTAAACCATTCTTCCAATTTTATAGCAAGTAACAGCAGACAGCACAGAAGACATTTGCTCAAAGCCAGAACATGAGCAAAGTTTAAATTCATCTCCTAGTCTGACAAATTTAACGTTTGCATTCAACAGCCTCCAGCGCTATAACTTTGTCACACGGCAATCCTTATTGTTGACCACAGCTTTTATTTCTAAGAACACAAACACTGAGCAACAGTAAAGTCCATACAGCTCACATGTTGCTGAGGTTATTCTTAATACAAAAATATCAATATCTGCTTACCTTGCTTGGAGTTGATGATTTTGATGCCAAGGAAAAACCATCCAAGATTTTGCCTATATATTTAACTTCTCTTTCAGACCCTACAAAATGACCACAGAGTTGGTCAATGTTTAAAACATGAATGTTTGGCAAAAAGCACTTTTTCTGAGTATTTTGCAATATATTTTTACAGAGCATAATTGTACTTCCTTGTCTTCACTGCCTTTCATATAAAATTAAGGGTTCTGAATCTGGATTAGTATTATACAGTTAAAAAACTCCTACCAGAGAGATTGCTGTAAGATGAACATGGTTAATAGTGAGGCAACAGTACCACTATCATGCCCAGCTAACATCATGAGTGCCATTAATTGTGTGCAACATCAACAGCTACTCTAGAAATCACTACAGTACTTCAGGCACTTAAAAGTTGCACTAAAAATAAATTGGTATCAAGATAAAATTTACAAATGTTATCTAAAAAAAATAATTATCTTTGCAAGTATCAGGTCATATTTTGTAGGCATGATTCACAGTAATTTGTTTCCTTCAGTAGAGCTGAATGCTGCATCTTACAAAGCAGCACATATTGTCCTTTTAATAATATAATTTGAGGGTTTAATCTACATTGGGATTAGTGGAGGACTTTGGAAGTTATTTCCAGGTTTGGACACTTCAATATAGAAGAAAGACAAGATGAAGTTTCATATATCAGGGCTAGAAGATACCAGTCCATTGAAAATTAAAATATTTGCAGAAATAGAGACAACACATTTTTCCCCTCCAAATACAAATTACATGAGCTCTTTAGACAGAACTACAGTTCTTACTTTTTTTGGATTTATACTGCTTTGGTGCTGTCCAGCCATACAAGCCATCTCCAGGTTCCTCATCTTTTATAACTGTATCATATTTTGACAGCATTTCAGTTGCATAAATATCATCATCTTCCTCCTCTAAAGCTCCTACACCAAAAGCCTGAAATATATTTTAAAGAAAAATAATGAGAATTCAAACGTGTAAAAAAAAATACTTTTAAGTCACATTTCAGAATACATCTACATGTACATCTATACATGTGTATTATAGAAGATGTCCAGTATACATATATATATATATATATACACACTGGGAAAAATGTACAGCTTCACAAATAAAAGAGCTACCAAGTAGTGAAAAAACCAACCAAACCAAACCCTCATTGAACACAAAAGCAAACATGTGAACATGTGCCATTCCCTCAGCAGGGAGGGACAGTGAGTTTGGACTGTACAGGATAAGGACAGCAGCCTAATTCCACAGGGTAACATTTGCAGTCTGACTAAGAGCAGGTTAAGTTCTCAAAAGGAAAAAAAACAACCAAAACATCTAAGTTAAACAAGTATAATTCCCAGAAATTAAAATCAACAGTGCTTCTACATAAGAACTACAAATACCATGGAGGGAAACAAAACCTCTGTAGCTGACAGATTCAACTTTACTGAAAATTTTGAGTAAAATTGACCCAAAAAAGTAAACTAAAAGCATATTGATTATCAACTTCCTATAACAGAAGTAACACAAGACTTTTCTCCACCCAGCTATTCGCAGTGATGCATTTTTCAGTTCTCTAACAATATTGATAACTGAAGGCATTTAAGAGTCTAGAGGATTTGCCCAGATCTTCATATTAAATTAAAAAAAAAAAATTAAAAAATCCTGTTTTCAAACCACACTTAAGATTTCTTACAATAACCCTACAATGACTAAGTGTCTTCCACAGAAGAAAAAAAAAAAAATCAAAATTCATTTAGATTTTACTGCACTAATAATAAACTGCTTTAAAAAACGTCCTTACCTGACCTGTAATACCTAATTTTCTTCCTTTACTGTGTCTCACATCACCAAGTAAATTGTTTGTGTCTTCAGAGACACCTGGGAAAAGATTCAGGTGCTCTCTTCCAGATACACCAAACAAAGCTTGTGAGGGGTCCAAACCCTTATAGCCAAGCCCATGGACATTCTCTTTTGGAGTCAGATCTACAGGCATTATATCTTTCGGTGCAAACGTCACATTCTCTGGCTGGTATTCATCCTCTTCATCCTTGTACAAAATAAAAGTATGCAATAGCAAATAAAACTAAAAGTTTTGTCTATTAAGCTTTCACAACATTTAGTTAACATGAGACTAGGCAAGTTTTCATTTTCTAAATTACATGTGAAAAATATGTGCAAACTACACCAGCTCAGGTAGCAAAAGAATACATTTTATTACATTAAAAATCTTTTCACAATAAGCATAATAAATATTTATGAATACTTTCAACACAACTTTAAACTGCACGTTAAAATACTGTTCTAAGACATCAAAAAGTTTTCTGAAAGTGTGTTAGCACACATTCTTACTAAGTCAACAAACAACTTTTGCCTGTTCAATACCTCAGAGCCCTCAGACAGTCCAGGTGGTAATGCACAACCATAAACTTTCACTGCAGGGTCTGTAAGAGACATAATAGCATCGTGTTAAATCACAGTTCTTTATTATATTTCACTAAGATTAAAGCAACAGAAGAAATAAAAGGAACTTTAAAATTAACTTTCTAATCAGCCTGTGAATGCTAACTTTCTCTTAATGAGTTCAGGAACGCCACTGAACTTACCAGGTTTCTGCCTGCGTGGCTTTCTCTTGAGTCGTGGTCCAATTCCCTGTCCTTCTTTCCAGCCCATTTTTCGTAACAGTTCAACCCCAACTGTTATTCTAAGAAGAAAACAAAAGGAAAAAGTTACCTCAAACCACATTTTTAATATTTCTTGAGAAATAATATACATATATACTATTTGAAATTGTATTTTTATACCCCACTTTAAAATCAAACCTGAGCGTATCAACATTTGCATAGACACTACATCCCAGTGTGTAAACGTTTACCTGGTACAAGTCTGAATATAGGAAACACAAACCCAGGCAGAGGCCACTCCGAAAGTGTAACACTGCAGATCTTTCAGTCTTTTCGTGGATTACTATGATCAAACATTACTTTTCTAACCAATACAACACTTCTTAGTGAAAGTAACTCCTTAGTTAACTTTTATTTAAATTTACTTACTTTGATGGGCCTATTAAATCATCAAATGCGGTGGTTCCTGGAATGGCAGCAACTACTCCTGCAATCTGTTTAGCTTTCTCTTTTATTCTGTCTTTAGCTTTGGATGCAAAATCATCTGTGGTTGTAATATCTTTTGGTGCAATCCCAAATTCACTAAGATCCTGGAAAATATAGACAAAATGGAAAAATTTAGATTAAAAATATGTTTCCCTCAAATGCTTACTTACAGTAATGGTAAAGGAAAGAAAGGAGGATATCACCCTAAGTATTGCCTAAATTTTTCAAGCTATTTATACAGCTGCTCTTACAATAACTTGAATGGTCATATTTTAAACAGCTTCAAAAGCATTTGTACTTTCTGATAGAGAAAGGGAAAGGGTGGAGGTGGAGTTCTGGGGCTGTTTTAATACTGAGATCACAGGAGCTTTCTAAGTGAATCAGTGAAACAATCCTATAAGACCTAGCAGTATAACACTGTATACAAGAAGGAATTTTAAAGCTACTTCCATTCTTCCTAATTAAGATTTAATTGCCAAAAACATCTCCTATTGTAGCAACTACTTCCAAAATATCTGTATTCCTTTCTAAATTTACCTCTTCATCCATGAAGTCTTCTGGTCCAAGAATGGTTCTGTCTGCTCTTTTCTGACGTGATGATACAAAAGCTGAAGGAGTCCATCCTTTAAAGAAAGTAAATATCTAAGTCAGGTACCATAAACTGCAACACAGTATTTGAAAACAATTCAAACATTTCAACCTTACACCTTAAGGATACACCAAGGGAACATCCATAAAACTGCAGTCCAAAAACTCAAAGGGAAATATCTTCAACAATACTGTTTCAACTATTTACAATATAATGACGAAACAGAAAAAAATGCTTAGTGACAGTTAATTTGTTTTCACCAACATTAAATTATGGTAAGCAATTAACCCTTCCCAGCAGGCAGAAAAATATCTAACCTTCCTTTGTGCCAACAGTGTTAAAGTAACCAGCAGAGAAACCACCAGTAAATGCTCCATGGAAACGCTGATATCGGCCCTTTGCATCTTTAACAGTCTGTTCTTGAAGAGGAACTGGCTTTTTAATTCGTTCACCTACAATCAGATAAATCAGAAATTAAGTCACAACACTGCATAGAAAATGGACTTGTCACTTGCTCCAAACAGATCAAATAGTAGCCACTGTGAACTGGAAAGCATCAGCAGTTTACATTTATTCTCACCCTACTTTTAACATCTGTATACACTGCTGATGTCCACTGCTAAATTAAAAGCATGATGTGTTCAAATAGAAAACCTACATTCTAATGAGTTCTGAGGACAATTTTTTCCTGTGAAAGGTATTTTTAATTGTTAAATGTGCAAGTCCCTTGACAGGATTTCAGCACTTAATTGTCTTGAGAAATTATACCACATCAGAAGTGTCAGAAACTGAAACAAAACACAAAAGCTATCAACTTTAACATAAAGATTTGCACCTTTTTAGCAATATTTATATGAATTAAGTAGCACACTCAAGAGTCACAGCTGTACAGAAGTCCTTGAACACTGAGTCACTCTCAGAAATATAAGTGTAGGCGTTCACATCAGTATAACCGCCTACACTTGAGCTCTTAGATTTAACTCTTCTTTTGAGACTTGGTGAAAGGACAGAGAGAAAGACAGGCTCCCAGCTCCAACCGAACAGTGCCGGTACAAACGCTGGGGTGCCCGAGGCCCACACCCGCAGGCCGGGAAGGCGGTGGAGCGCTGAGAGGGACCCTTTCACACTCCTGTCGCGGGAAGCCCGCCCGCCTTCCGTCCCCAGGCTGCTTCACCCCGCGGCCCCGCGCCCAGGGCCGGTGCCAGCACCCCTCTCGCCGGCCAGCACGGCGGTCGCGGCAGTACCTACGCCGCACGGCGGCAAAGGGGGAGGTAGGTCTGCGCCGGGCCCACAAGCCGGAGCTTTCCCAAAGCGAAGGCCGCAAAGGAGCGGACAGCAGCCGCCGACAGGACCCAACCGAACCGGCCCCAGCGCCTCACGCCGCGGAGCTCCCCAGCGCCCGCCGCAGCGCATGACGGAGGCACCGAGGAGGAGCAGGCGAGCTCCCCGGGGTCACTTACCCTCCTGCAGGGGCTGCAGCGCGGTCCCATAGCTCGCCAAGTCCTCCTCATCACTCTCGCCGGACTCCGCCGCCGCCATCTTGTTACGGTGGCTCGCGCAGGACAAAGTGCGTCACGTGAGGGAGGCGGAGCTGCCACCCGCCCCGCTCCGCCCCGCCCTGCTCCGCCCCGCCCGACAGCCCACGGCGGCTACCGGGAGCTGTCTCAGTCGCGATCGGGGCGGGCGTTTCTTGCGGGGAGGTGCGGCGGTGGCCAGGGCCTGCCCTGGCCGCGCGGGGTCCCTCCAGCGCTACCGGCCGCGGTTTCGGAGGTTACAAGCCCCGGCATTTTCCGTGACCGCGGCCAGCCCTTCGGCCCGGAGAGCTCCGTGAAGAAATGCGGAAAATGCTGCCGGGTGCTGCTCCAAATTAATGTTCTGAAATGGTGTGTGGGGTCTTTAAAAAGTAATAATGCTAAAAACCGTGAAACACTCGATAATCAACGTCCGTCCGATCAAAGCTCGGAACGTCCGATGCACCGGTCGCAGAACCCTCAGGACTGCGGCCTTGGAAAGGAATGGCAAAAATTCTGTGAAACAGGTTTTATTGGAATCCAGGTGTAAAGTGAACTCCACTCTGAACCGACATAACCGAGGGGGCGTGGAATTAATTCGGTCGCAGTCTTTAGCACATATATGGCAAAATTTGTTACACCACATTATTTTAGGAGCTATTAAAAAAGAATGTGCACAGGCATCAGTGCAGGGGTGTCTGCATTCAGACCTTTACTGCAAGAGCTTTATCCTGCTACACTCTGCACCTCTTTGGGGAGTCTTGTATCACGAGAGAAGCTTTTACTGAACGTATTTTATGCAAAGACCACATGAGAACCAACCACACAAACAAAACCCACTTCATTTTGTGCTGAAGAGAGATACTATCGATCCACAACTTTCGTCTGCAGCTATGAGCAGTTTCTTGAAATTCTTGAAAATAAATCACAGCACAGTCTTGGGAGATTCTTGCACTTATCAGATAAGACTTACGCAAGTTTAGTGCCGTATACTCTAATCCAGTATTTGTGCATACACAGAACTGGTTTCCTTCAAAGTGAAACTACCCCAGTTTCATGTGGTTTCAGGTTTCCACAGGAAATATTTACACACTTCCAAGCAAACAGGGAGTACTCTGTTTAATTTAGGTCTCTAATTCACTTAAAAACAATACAGTAGAAGCCACAGACATTTATCTACATGCATTATCTTTTCTCATCATTACTAATTACCAAGCAGTTAGCTAGAATGCAGAGTGGCAAAATGAGTAGTTACCAGTTGCCGTTTCTCTTTGTTTAGGAAATAATTGTTCCTGAGTAGTCAGTTCTACATGACTTTGACTTAACACACAGGCTTAAATAAACCTTTTTTACACAATGTTAACAGAAAATCTTTTGAGTGTCTTGTCTGGGGTAATCAAATATTGGAGGTTTTTTCCTTTGAGACTTTTATCAGATTACAATTACTTTTGCATCCCAGTGGTATTTTCTTCTCCATGGCAAACTCTTATCTCCTGTTGACAATTGGTGACAATTGCTATATGTAGCTGTTAAACAAGACAGTAATTCCAGTGTCTTTTGATAATTGTAATGAAACTAAAATATTAGTAGGTTTGGATAGTTTACGTTTAAAATAAGTTTTTGCAAAAAAATGAACATTACTGAATTAAAGCTCAAATACTTGCTGGTACATATAAGGCTGAAATTGAGTCTCTAAGCCATAGATAGACTTCAGGCTTTAATTTGCCAAAACATCTTCAACATCTGTTTTTGAATCAGTACATCAAGAAGGTCCACTATAAAAGTGTCTTCCTATATCTTTTGTTATATTCCTTAAAATCAGCTCCTCAAATAGATAACTTCTTGTTGATTAGTTTTAAGTTACGTGAGTCACTGGAACTTCAGACTAAAAGCCGCATAATCAGCACCTAAAAGAATGAAGCAAATTTTTGACTCATTTACATGGGTGTTTAAAACATGTTAAAGAAAAAAAAAGGAAAACATAAGTACAGGAAGTATAAAAATACAATATTAAATACACTACCTACAGCAAAACGAGACACACAAAGCGTGACTTCACCTCTGCCTTACCTTGCATTCAATGGTGAGTATTCTCAGCAAATATTCTTCCCACCAATTCGCAGCTACAGTAACAGCTGATGAAACAGACACCTGAACTACAGACCCTGAGGCATTGTTTTAGCTTCTACAAGGTGCTAATTTCCATTTTTAAAAACAATGAACAACAAAAAAGGAAAGATAACGAATATTGTCCTTAAGTACACAGACTTTTATCTATGGATCTCAGCCAAAGGCAAGGCATTATCTGGGTAAAGTGGTGATGATTTTGCCTGTTTGGCCATGTTCTTAATTTCCACTGAAACTGCAATGTCTTGTTTCCAATATGATCCCACAGCAGAACAGGCAAAGCACATTATCTATTCAACAGTAAATGGGATTTTTTTTTTCCAGTTAAGATAAAGCAGCAGTTAACACGTGCACCGCACTGTTAAGGTGAAGCAGCATCAGTGAAATGCTGCAGCTATAGCTAATAACATGGCCATCCAATAATATATGGCCAGCCAATAATATGGCCCTTACACTGACTTTGTGTACCATTTTTATACCATTTTGCTATCACTCAGTAAATTTATTGGTAAGGAAACCTCCTACTGGCACTTCTTACCTGCAGTTCCTGTCTGGTCACTTTTCAATTAATCTGTCATAAAATGCAGAACTTCTTTTGTGTATGAGAACACCTTCCTATTCTTTACTCTCATACTTTTCTAACTTGAGAATATCCTACATCTTGTAAATTTACAACAGTCTCAAAGCAGATTCACATCACTGTTGCTACTGTGCCCTCATGCCCTGTTTTTACCATTCTCAATCTCTTTTTTTTTTTCCCCCAAATACATATTTGGAAAGAGTTGGGGGGGGGGGTCAACCTATGATCTCTTTTCCTCTCTCCTCATCTAAAACTTCCCTACAGTAGCCAGACATTTGCTCATTAAGAACTGCAATCTTCAGAAATAAAGGATGATACTAACTTGACTAACTCTGCAGTTGAATTCATTGACTGTAAAGCTACAGGCTGTCAGTTACTGACAAAATCTTTCTGTCTTTTCTCTCAGAAGTTTAATATTTAAAGCCACCAACAATACAAAAAGAAATATGTAACCATGTGTTAGGTTCAGAATTCAAGAAATCGACCTTGAGAAACAGCAGGAGTTGATGCATACTTCTCTCTTCATACACTGCTTTTGCTGATAAGCCTGTGTGTCTCTCTCTGAAAAAAGCTGTTGTTGAGGCACCTGTTACCATCCTGTAGCCACAAGGTCTGTAAAAATCACAAAACAGAAACATTCTCTTTCCACAGAGCAGCACCTGCCCTTACTAAGTCAAAGATTCATATCTTCAGTATGTAACAGTGCATCAGCACACATCCCAGCAGGAAATGAATTTCCCAAACTGAAACCATTTCCTAGTGGCCAAAGAGAATATTAAAGATGGAATTCCATATATTCACATATTTTTTCAAGATGGGGAGTGGGGAAAAGATAGGATTGACTGAGCAAGTGGAGTGTTACAACTATAAAATAAATATGGTACATCATGTGCACGTGTACATATTTATCATATATACCATTGTGTGTCTGTGGTAAGGCTATCCAAATTCTGTTCCTTCTTATCTTTACTACCGTGGGACAAAACCTGGGACAACTCCAGCTCTGCCATTCTGTGCCTGTTTTCAGGCACATTGTCACTGGTCTTTGTTTGAATGGCCTGGGCGGTTTATCTGTGAAGATGCACAGGCCAGATAGCACTAAGTTCTGTAAAACAAAGAGAAAGATTTGATGCAGAGATAAGATTCATTGCTTCAATTTCAATGCTTTAGGCACAACATACTGATCTTCTTTGGATGTGAATTCTTAAGTATTTGATGCCTTCTCAGAAACAGTGGGTGTCCAGTGCACTAGATCACTGAATTTACTCTCTTCTAATATTAAAGATAAATATCAAACAAACATCTGCATCCATACACCCCTTTTCCTGAATGCATGTGCTCCAGATTCCTAGCCTGTTATTAATCTTTACAATACACCAAACCAAACTTTCTGATTAATATAATTGTGAGAAACTGAGAAAGTCTGTGGTATGAACAAACTGACTTGGGAATCTATTCTACTTAGGAGTCCTAATAGCAACCAAAAAGCTGCTGGAGACAAGATGTTTAACCAACTGGTGAGAAGAGAGGGACATGTTTTTTTGAGGGTAAATCAGGTTTTGGAACGTTCTAAGCTGCAATTTACATTCCATGGTCAGGGAGCACTCCTACCCAGTCATTACACAGCTCAGCCCTAGCTACCGAGACCATACAATCAACGTGCCTTTTGCAGAAAAGCGTATTCACTATAGACAAAGCTTGCAGTGACTTACTTAAAAAATATGGTATCAGTCCTAACGCAGTCATGATGAAGTGACCTTTATCCAAGGGAGGGGAAGGCCCAGTCTAATCTGGCAGCTGTGGGAGTGTTGGGTGATATACCCAGGACACTAAAGATGGGGGAGGAAGCCTGTAAGAGCCATCTCAGATGCTTGAATTTGCTGTAGAAATTTGCTGTGTGTAGCACTGGTGACTTTTATTCAAAGAATCCACCAACAACAAAGAAAGGCTGCATTTTGTCACTTAGATATGTTAGAAGTTATCTTTGGTATTGTACTGTGTAGAACCTTCTGCAAATTCGTGTTTTACACGAATTCATGTTTACACTCCTCCTGTTGTTAACTGTTTGGCCTGGCTACAGACTTAGGACTTTATTTGGAGTAACAGCTGTAGCCTTGCAATGAGAACAGTTTTCAGTAACTCCAGTGAAAGCAGTGCAAACTCCCAAGATGGTCACATTAATATTGGTTTAATTGCTGGAGTGTATTAGCATGGGCTATGCTGGCGATTTACTAATTTTTCTCTCATTTGTATTAACTTAAACTAATCTATATATATTGCATTGGAGTTTTACACTGATCTTACAAGATTTAATTTTTAAAATCCTTTTTAATTTGGCAGTTAAGTACATTTTCTAATAGCATTTTAAAAACTGAAACAATTTTACGCCCTCTAAATAGAAATCAGAGAAAGTTAAACTCCTTTCCCAATTTTCCCTATTTCTATTTATCAGATAATCGGATACATTCATCCAGTATCTTTAGAATTACTGAAAAAAAGTACTGGGATGAGAGTGAACACAATCAGAAAGGACAAAATTCAGCTGACCTCAAAAGAGATAGCAGCAGATCTTGGAATCTCAGTTTCTGAGTTGCTGACTCTAGTCTTCGTTAAAAACAGGCAGCAGATACACCATTTAACTGGACTGCTCTGCATACTCTCAGGAGACACCGGCATTTTCAAAGAAAGTTTCAGTTAAGGATGTCATTCCAAAGATATTTTTCCTTTGATAAAGAAACGTTATCTCTGCAGATTTTTTCCTGACACAACTACACCATACTCCTAAAAAAAATGGGGGAAAAAAAAAAAAGAAGGAAAAGAAGGGAGAGGGGGAAGCCAAGTTTGGTAAATGCTGATTTAAATATTTTGCTGTACAGCATCTTTAAATGCTAACTGCCCTGGGAACTCTGTAGGTTAGGCCGGGCGAGCAATAGGAACCAATATTGTCAATTTCCTCACACGAGCATCTAATAACAACATTTGCAAGAGCGGTTACACAACGGAGTATTTGGAAGACAGGAGGTTTTCAGTGCGGACGCTGAAGATTTTTGCACTGCTGAGGTAGAGCCCACAGCCAGTTTCCCGGAGCCAGGGCCAGCCCTGCCTTCCACCGAGATCCTGCCGCCCTTATCAGGGGCCAGGGCCGCAGCCGCTCCGGCTCCCCGGGTTCTGGATTTCCCCCCGAGCCCCTGCCCTCCCCCAGATAAGGGTGCGGGGCTCAGCCTGCCCCGCGAACCGTGGGGCCGTGTGGGCTCTGGGCACCCCGCGGTCTGGGGAGCGCCGGAGGAATGAGCACCGGGGCGCAGGACAGCCGCCCGCGGGAGACCTCATGTCCCCACGGAGGGCTGCGGGCTCCGGGCCCGGGGAAGGCTGGCGGCGGCCCCGCGCTGCCGGGAGCGTGGGGGCGCGGGGAAGCGGCAAGAGGCGAGCGGTCCCCTCGGGGCAGCCACAGCCAGACTCCGCCACGCTGCAGCAGAGCGCAGCCAGAGGGCCGGGGAGGAGCGGGCTGAGCCGCCGCGCAGCGGGGCGATGCTTCCAGTCGGACACAGCCACCGCCTGTCCCCTGACGACGGGCACCTCGCCTGCCCCTCCGGGGGCTGCCCGGCCGCGGGGCTTGGCCGCGGGGCTTACCCTCGGAGTGGCCCGGGGGTCGCCGCACGGACCTCGCCCGAGCCACCGGCCGGGGCGGCGGTGGGGCAGCGCTGTGGGGCGGGGCAGCTCCTCCCCGCCACCACCGGAGGTGGAGCCTGGCGGCGCCGTGGGGCAGCGCCAGCATTTCCCGTAGGGTCGCTGGTCGCCTCGCAGCAGCAGGAGAGGGTCGGCTGGCTCGCACAGAGATGACAGACGCCCTCCCGCCCCGCGGCTGCCAGGCGGCGGAGCCGGCAGAGGATGGCTACTTTCGGAAGGTGAGAGGCGCGGCGGCCGGCTCGGGGGCGGTGGGCCGTGTCTCCGCTGCGGGCACCGCGGATTTGGCGGTTCCCTGCCCGCCACTCGTCGGCTGCTTTCTCCTGGCGGAGCGTCCTGAGCGGCGGCGGGGAGCTGCTTTTGGCGGAGGGAAGGAAGCGGGACGGGGACCTGGGTTCTGGCCGGGCACCGCTGACGGGGCAGGGCCGGGCCCGGAGCCGGGCTCCCGCTGGGGACACGCGTTACGCTGGCGGCTCCGCGGGGTCCCAGGCGGCCGCAGTCGCCAGGCTTCTCCTTGCAGGGCAGGAGCGCTCGTACCTCCACAAAATGACTGACATTCCACCGTCGTCTTGTTCTGTTTTTCTCCGTCGCTCTTTCCTGTCCGCTCCTCACTGCGTCCCCTCACTCGCTCTCTAATAAATCGCCTTGTGTACCTGTAAGAAAGTTTACTGGAGTAAGGCGGTGAAGTTAACAGACTCCTTAGGAAGTTTTTAATTAATATCTGCCCTAATTACTTTTCAGACTGAGTGGGCGGCTTATGCCATAACCTGCACCCGAATTCTTTCTGCACACCAGTAATTATAGTTAAGTATCGCCTGTAATCAGCCCCGTGGGCTTCTCTGAACTTCACCGGAGGTAAAGGGCAGTCAGTGCCGTTTTCGGGGAGCTCTGATTCAGCCTTCCCTCGCTATTTTTAAGTTCTCTGCCCCTGTAACTTTTATTGATGGGTTCCGAATAGGGGTGTAGGTACCCGGGGGCTTTTGGTGTAGATTCTGCATCCGAGACCGTAAACTATTTATTCTGTGGAGGAAAAAAAAAGTCTCATACATCAGGTTGTTGCCGCTCACCTCTGCACAAAAATACCCCTACAGCGCACTGCAGCTGCCAGCGGAAGGGTTGGGGGGCACATGGGCTTTGCTTTGTCGCCCTCTTTACAGGCTGTTTGGGTTTGCCCCCAGTAGTCACCAAATTCATAAGCCTGCAGGAGCTTAAGCAACAATATTGCCCTTTAGCAGAGGAACTGTTTGCAGCTGAAAAGAGCAAAGTTTTACTTGTGCCAGCCATGCTGCAAGGAATCAGTGCTCCTGTATAAATAACTAGACAGACTGAAACAGAACTTTGACCAAATCCTGTCTGGTTTCTTCATTTGAGTAATCCTCCTATAGTATTTGGTGAGTAATCACTTCTTTCTTAGTAGTCCATAGCACGAAATTATGAAGTGTGGCAAAGCTGTAATTATTTAGAGTTTTCACAGCTGTGTTTTCTACAGGATGGGGTGCTTGTAGGCTGCCTTGAGGCATGATAGTAAAAAAAAGTTGACTTTTCGTGAACTTGTCAAGTTTGTTAAGTTAGAGAAATCTTCTGTTTGTTTTTACTGATGGGGATTAACTGAAGTTTAATAGACAAGTTGTGCTTCAGAAGTTATAAGGGGAGTATATTGCACTTGTTAAAGGATTGAGTTTATTTTAAATTAAATTGATGTATAGTAGGGTTAAGTTCACTGAAATGGTATTAGATCAGTGTAAACCCCATATCTTGGACAAGAATGAAGCTTTTCTCATATATGAAGATACTGTAAGATCAGTTTTATACCTAATAATGAGCATCTTTCCCACTTCTGAATTACTTAGTCTTAAAGCAGTAGATAATGGATATGAATCTAGGGAGGAGGGGAAAAAAACCAACAACCAACCAACCAAAAACCAAAAGATCCCACTCCTGGAATCTTGAACCAGATACAAGCTGTGAACCCAAGGAGATGCTTTGGATATAGTACCTTTAGGTCTTACATGTTCATAGGAATTATATGCCAGGTGATTTAATGGAACTGAAACTAGTGATTGAGCTGTTCATGTGTGTCCACGGGTCTTCCCCCCCACGCAGAGCTCCTCTGTATCACTTTCCCCTCCCTTTTTAAATCACGCTACTTTTTGTTTTCCTAAAAGGATTTTGAAGGTTGGCTTACCCGTTTTATTGGTGCAGACTCCAAGGCTAGTCCTCGTGTTTTTAGATCAAAAGACATTTACTTAATTGACCTTTTTATTCTATAAGCTGTGGAGCAAGGTGAAAACACTTGCTTTACATCAGTCCTGCCCACAAAAGGGCTTTCAAGCACTATTTAAACAATGAGGTTGTCTTCCATACTTTGCAAGAATAATGTGCACAATGAAATTTTATAATTGAGAAAAGTTGAGCAGTTCATACAATATCCATTTGTTTTGGTGAATGGATTACTGTGGGAAGTATGCTCAAAATGTAGTGCCCTTCTGTGTATTATGCTTCTTGAAGTCTTAAATACAGCGTACCAGAAAACAGCCCTCAGTGTCCCCAAGATGCAATATATAAAACAACTTATTTACTTAATTCTTGTTTAGTGCCTCTTTTTTTTTCCTGTAGGGAGGAGGCCCCTGTGAAACTATGACTGGTTCTATGTAATCTATGTAAAGGGCCATGACCAGAAACAGGGAAACAGATGCACAATCTTGTTTCCTGCTTTGACTTCTGGTGTCACACTAGAAAGTTAGGTGCCACTAGAAAGATGCTGCCAGGAGAATCTGAGATGTGATGGCTGGCAGCTTCTGCAGTCCACTGACACTGTTCCTCAGATTCCCTCTCTCCATTCCCTTCCAGTGATATCAGAGCAGCCCTGTAGAGACCTCCTTCCCTTACCCCATCTCTGTCCATTATTTCCTTTTTCCCCATGGCAAAGACCTGTCATATTTATATAGGCAAAAGTAAATTTTCCAATTTTCCTTAAACCTATAAGATGCTTTGAGCTGGCTTAGATGCCTTTTTTTTTTTTCTTTAATATCTAGTTTTAAGGAAATTACCTGTGCAGCCACACAGAGTATATGCAACTCTGTCAGTGTTGCCCCTATTCCCTTCTTGTTTTATCTCCCCTCCAAAACAACCCTCTTAAACAATTTGATTTGCTGCAGCTAAACTTGTGAGAAGGATTTTCGTTTTAAAAACAAAACAAAAAACAACAAAAAAATCCTTGCTGGAGTCCTGAAGAGGATAAGGCAAAGTGGAAGGAGCACCTTACTTTCCATCAAAAAGAAGATGGAGCTTCTGTCTAGAAATGTTACTTTCCAGGAGATAATGCACCAGGAAACTGGTTCTGCCACTGTTTTGTTTATCTTAACCATGACACGTGCATAGCTTAGTTCAGTATATTCCATGGTACATTGCCAGTGCAAACTGTACCTGTACTCCTGGGTGGTGGGAGTGCACTTGAACCGTCAGCCTTGTGCCTTGACCTTCTCTGTGTGGAGTTCCACATTCTTTCACTATTACTGGCAGCAACCTGTGAATCAGCCATGCATATCCTGCACGTCCATCCAAATTGTGCCCCCAGTTTTTCTTCCTTATGAGAGTCTGTGGTCAGCAGAAAATAATGACAAAACTAATGTTAAGAGCAAAGAACAATTTGTTTTAAAAGTAGAGCAAGGCATTTAGACAGGAAGGATTTTTCAACAGACCGACAGTAATTACAACCCGTCTGTCCTCATGTGCCGCTGTGCTTATGCGAGATGCTCCTACCTTTGGGGAAGTTATTCTTTAAGCCTGCCATGGTTCTGTGGGCTGGTTGGCCTTTAGTTACTTTTGAATTCTTGTGGGAGAAACAGCTCTCTTTCAAGCTGTTCTCCCCTTCTTTTTTCCCTTTCCTTTTTTTCCACTACAGCACACCACCACCTTACTTAACCACTGAGTTTTCACAAAGTAAATATCCCCAAAATATGTCAGTATACAGAACTCAGGATATTTATAAAGTAGTACTCATGCAGCCACAGGATACAGCGTTTGCATGGTGATCTATTAGTAGGGCTCTGCCTGCCCTGATTTGGTGGCGGGTTTGTTTTTTTTGGGGGGGGGTGGGGCGCGAAGGGGGGGTGTTGGTTTTTGGTTTTGTTTGGGTTTTTTTGGTAGGTAGGAGCAGAGCAAGGAAGAGGTATCTAGCAAGTTCTTTCTACTGTATCTTTCCCATCTTGGTTTACTGCTTTGTAACACCTTATGCAGACTGTAACTTTTCCAATTCCCTAATTGGTCAGGAAGTTGATAAGAAAAAGCCATAGTTAATTTTCCAAGGTTACACTTTCTGTAGCTCTCCAAGCACTAAGCATCCCTTCTTCAGTTTGCTGTAGATAGCAGTCCATTGTGCTACATAGAGGTGGCAGAGCAGTAGGACAGCTAGCTTGATGAATATGCTTATTTTCTTTTCTCTTCCCTTTCTTAGAGCTTTGGTTCCATCTGTGAGGCTAGATACTTATCATATAGACCAAGCTGATGATTCAGAAAGACAGTGTATATTAATCCTCCCTGTCAGAGGAAAAGGCTAAAAACCAGAAAACAAGCAGTTCCATAAACAAAGCACCAGGCTGAAAATGATGATAGGTATGGTGACCAGCTCACGAATCAGCACTTCCCTAATTAACTCTCTCTCCTTCCCCTCCTTAGCTTTTGGGGTTTCTTTTCTGCAGGGCTTCCCCCCCAGCCCTGGTTAATGTATCAGCTCACCAGCCTGCTACACCTGTGTTTCCAGGAGTTTAGCTCATGTGGTTCTTTTCAGTCATTAGTAGCCTGGCAACCATCAACATTAGCATTGACACAGGAATATTTATTTGCCTATTTGTTCTCTTTCCACTTGTCTGGTGAGACAGGAACAATGTTGTGATGATTCATACCCCCTGCCATGCCATATCCATTCATTATATATAAATTAATAAAACCTAAAACTGAAAGTGGGCCTTCATGTGAAACTAAGAATCATCTGAAACCTGGTTAGTCAAGACACAGGCATCTCTGATGAAATATTTTCATTTAGCTTAGTGAGCAGTGTGACAACATAGAATATTGTATAGAAAAGATGTATTTGGAATCTAATAGAATAATTAGTTCTAAAACTTTATGTAATCTTTTGAGCCAGGCACTTGGACTGTAAAATACTTGTTCATGGCACAAGTAGACCAGTCCCTGTAAGAACAGACATTTCTCTTCCTTCTCCCTGCTTTTTGTATTTTGTTAACTCAGATAAAACATCTACTGTTGAAAGACTTGCAGTATATAGGTAAAATTTCAAAACTAAAGTAGAAGAAACATACAAAGAGAAACTTTAATTATAGTAGTGGAAGAAGGTAAGGGAAATAAACATAATTTAGGAGGACTTGAGATCAGTTTGAGAAATACTAGTGTGAATCATGCTGTTTACTACAATTGCTATTATAGCCAAGGAAGTTATGTGCATGAGTTAAATTACACACACGTTTAAATATCTGGAGGATACGGCCATTTGCGTACACTTCTGGGCTTGACAAGCAGCACAGGTTGCACTGGCTGGAAAGGAATGTTTTATTTTAAGTAAGAAGGCACACCCAGTTTCAACTCTGTGTCACCTTCAGATGGTGTGTGGCTCATCTGAAAAGTTCAAACCACTACTTCATAAATCATATTTATGTTAATTGCAAATGCTTATTGAGATTACTCACTGTTTGGCAGTCATGATTTTTGTGTCTATCACAACTGGATTTCTGATATTAAAAAATACTTCTATCTTGAAGAAAAAACTTCTCACATGCAAATTAAATACAACTGCTTTTTTATTTGGGACTCCTACTTTTGACAGCTGTCTTCCCTCTGTGGAATGAAATTTCTCCAGGCCTAGAGCCTAAACTTGGAAAACCACAAAGACACTGCCTATACCCCTTAGACTGGGGGATTTTTAAGGCTCTTTCAGATGAGAGGTAAGCACTGGTGCCTTGTACAGAGGCAAGATACTGTCCATCCATAGTTAACCTGGAGTACCTGACTACAGGCTTGCCTAGCCTCCCTCTCGGCCCCCATGTAATCTGTAGAATAAATCTCCCCAAAATCCCACGGGAGTCCTGAAGAGTCAGCCGCTGCCTGGGTCTGCTTGAGCTCCTGGTGTTGAACTGGCTGTGCTTGGTCTGACAGAGACAGCACCACCCTGAGATCCCACAGACATTCTTAATACAACTGTTTGCCAAATAAGTGTGTGTGGGATAATGTTTATGAACTTAAAAATAAAACCCAGTGGGATATCTTGCCACCTAAGCTCAGGTATTAGTTCTAATAAGAGATGAGCAGCAATCCCATTAGAATCTATCAGCACACTCCATTAATTAGAGGATTGCTGTCAAACATGCAGGCCCTGCACAGGCCAGCCTTCAGCAGGAGGTGTGTGTTTATTTGTCTAACATCAGTGTCTGTTCCTTTGAAGATGTTACCTGACTAGGTCCATAAATAACATGTCAAGACTCTAACTCTTGTGCAGCTCTTGCCTCTTATAATGATATATTAAAAACATATCAGCTTCCTGATTCTGCAGTTAAACAATGCTATTCAACTAAGCAGGAAGAAATAAAGTAACTAGCTAACTGAACTCTAGGTTTTAAAAAGCTTTTATTGGCTCAGAAGCTAAGGATAATAATATTTAAGTGCTTTAAACACTTCTTTATGAAGTGCAGCTATGCTCTGAGAGGAAAAAAGGGCTCTAAACATGAATCTTTTGTTGCTTTTTAATTAATAATTTTGCTGATAGTGTATAAGCCAGGGTAAAATCCAGTTCATTCTCCAAGTTGGCTTGGCTCTGCAAAGAAATAAACAGTAATTAAATGAAGCATCTAGCATCCTGTTGACGAGAAATGAAACAGTAGGTGTGGAAACCGCTGTGAAGTTTGGCTGCCAGATATTGTAATGAACCAAACATTAACATTCTTGGGATTGTACAAATGTGAACCAAGTGCAAATGCTGTCTGGGAAAGGGATCTTCTACATAGAGGAAAACAGATAAGTGCTTCTTGGACTTGTCTGCCAAATAACTTTTTAGTACATGGAATTTGTGCTTCATACAAGGGGGAATCTTCCCCAGATTATGTTTTTCTCCATGTTTTTTGCAGATATTAATTATTTTTACTGCCCTCTATACAGACTTCTACCCATCAGTTTTCTGGCAGCTTGATTACAATAAAGAGTTTAAGCCTGCAAATGAACACAAACTAGCTGAGTGTCCCCATCCCCTGTGCAGGAGATGTAAAAAGCAATGTTTTCCAAAAGGTACAATACGATTCCCTTATAGGCCCTGAGAAGTAAATGGGAGGTATGTGCTTGCAGCAGGTGAGCCTGTCCTGAAAACAGACTCCTCTATCCACAAGAAGCCTTTCATCAAGGAGACAAAAGTGCAGCACTTCCAGGCACACTGGAGGTGATATGGATACCTCAGTCTGTCAGTGCCTTGTGCTCTTAGGCCCCAGGGCTGTTTTTTGCATTACAGCTTCCCACAGAGATTAGTGGCTCCTCCTGAAATGCAGGGAAACATCTCTGCCACTTTTTCTCTTTGCACAGAGTTTAAGATCATTGCAGTTTTGCACTTATTGTTCAGTGGGAGCTTGTTTGATTTCTGGGCTGGAGCTTGATCAAAGGTCCACTGAAATAAACACACCACTCTACTGAACTTCATGGGCTTGGGAATCAAGCAGGCAGTTGATCTCCCTGAGAAATTTCCCAGAAGCAGAGCTGTAAAGAAGTATTTGAATGATGTCATGAAACTTGTTTGGCACACAGGAAGGGCAGGGAGTTCTGGAAAGAAGCTGCAGCTTTACAGGGAAAATTAAGACAAGGGCAAGGCAAGGATACGTTTAGGAAGGATACTGGGACTTAAGTGGTCAAGAAAGAAGATGGAAGAAAGCATCATGGACCTCTACAGGGATATAGAGATGACAGGCCCAAAATGAGAATCAGGTATTCAAACTGAATGCAAAAAGCAAGAGGAAATAATTGGCATGGTTCAAATGAAAAATGGCATGGATAGAATGGAAGGAGAGAAGACTTTGAATACCAGTAGTAGAGAAAGATAATACAACACAAAGTGAAGAAAAAGCAAAGTAGGAAAACCAGTGACAGACCAGAAAAAATAACATGCTAGAAGCAGAAAGAAACTTATGGCTGCAAGACCATGTTGTACTTTTAAGTGTGCCTTGCTTATGTCTCTGTGTAAAGGAGCATAAAGTATTTAGTAGTTAAAAGACTACTTTTAATCAGAGATGAATGAATGAGTTTGCTACATGTGCATGTCCTCTCCATTAAGAAGTTAATCTCCTATGTATCGTGATTGCTGCCACTGCTTTCTCAATGAAGAGAGTATGTACTGTGCACCCAAGTTTTGAGCTTCTGCTATAATTAGTATTTCAATGCAAAAAAATTTCTGCAATAAGAGTAATTTAATGTGGCAAGTTTTTTCAAGTTATCTGGCAAACACTGCCTCTGAAGATGTTTGCACAAGCTTCCTGTCATTTTACCTATTTATTACAAACTTTTCAAACTAGATTTAAAATTAACAATATGAGGCTATGTGCTTTCTCAGTTGGACTAGTGTAATCCAGATTGATCAGCTCACTTCTCTGTTGTCAAGTCAGTTTGCTTTCACTTGCCAACACAAATAAGAAGTGAACTTCAAGTAGATCATTAGAACTTCATGTTCTATTTAAATACTTGCTTTTGTTGTGCTGATATGGCATTGCCTGACCGCTCATAATAGAGCTTGTTGAGAAACTTTTAAATGCTGTTATATCAAACTCATTTTTTCTAGTCAAAACTAAGAGGGAGAGGTCCAAAACAGTGCATAATTTAGTGGCTGGAGTACCGAAGGGAGGACTTGAATCAGACAGATCTGAGCCTCTTTATTGTGTAATGCACAATCCACTAGGACCCTGAAAAGCTTTGTCATGATACCTAAAAAGTCCACTTAAAAGGACATGCGTTATTTAAGGCTAAGCCTTAAAACAGAACAGTCTTATTTGCTTCGGAATCAGTAGTTAAGGCTGCAGGGATGTGCTGGTTGGCTATAAATGAGTATTAATATTGAAAGATATTTGATACTTTAAAAAAGGGGGGGAGGCAGGGGCAAAGAATAAAAAAGGTGTTAAGATTGTTTCCCTTGTAAAAAGAGACAAAACAAGCAGTCCTATTCATCTATAACAGTTTTAGCTTATCAGTGCTCACCGGAATACAATGGCTCAGTCCCGCTCAAACACAGGTTGCAGTAGTTTGAGGCTTGTGCTTGTATAAGGTGTGCACATACACAGGTGCACCCTTGTGAATTCTGGATTTCATGCTTTACTTTTAAGGGCTTGATTTGATAAGTATCTGAAGATATAATAATCATCTTACTCTGTCAAGCTCTATTATTCCATATCCCATCTTATCTCATTATTCCATTTCCCATCTTACTTGGTATTGAGCTTTCAATATGTAATCTTTGTTTGGCCAACAGGTAGCAAGAAAAACTAATGGGCAGACAAATCATTGCATCTGGCACTATGAACATCAATGGATGAAATAACTTATAAAGCTTATTCATATTTCTCACATTTGGGGCAGTATGCAAAAGTGCTGTTGGGTTAGGGCAGGGTAGACTTAAAGATCCAAGAGCATTTCCTGGGTGTGAAGGAGTTGTGCAGATAAGCAGTACTGTGACAAAAATAAGCTTGAGATGTAAAGAGAGGAACCTAGTGAAGGAGTAGGAATTGTACTGAAGGTGTGAACACTAGAAGGAACAAGAGTGGAGATCCTTAGAAAGTCTCTTAAAACTGTGAGCAGTAGTGCTGCCAAAGCCTGTTTTTGATAGTTCAAGTCTGCATATATCCCAGTATGGAACTCTTGATATTTTGCAAAAGTTAAGCAGAAGCTTTGACAGGAATTACTGCCTTGCCAGATATTGTTTTTATAAAACCTGTAGAAACTTAATAACACTCCATCAAATTTGGTTGTAATAGCTTCAAAAGATTTTTAGAGGAGAACAGACTGGCTTGCAGATGTACATAAGCTTTAAAACAAATATTTTCTGCCCGGATTTTACTGTCAAATACTTTGGTCATGGTGTCTTTTTTGCTTTTCATGACCCAAGTTTGAGAAAAGAGACACTGTCAGTCATTCATCACTAATGTCAGTGTAGTTGATTTGTATTCATACAGAACCCATGCCATTAAAGTTCATTCAAATTCAGTGTTACTCCCTTTTCAGTCTCTTCCAACAGCAACAAAAAAACCTTTTTTCCTTAATTCTAGGGATGTAATCCTCTTGCTGAGACTGGTCGAAGCAAACTGCAAAATCAAAGAGCTGTCCTAAACCAACAGATCTTGAGAGCAGTAAGAATGAGAGCTGGTGCTGAAAATCTTTTAAGGTATGTGTCATGACTTCCTAGTTGTCTTGCCTGAGCGACAACTTAAAAAAACCAAAACAAACCCAAACTTTAAAAAAGTTTCTTAGCTATTGCTTTTTCCCAGTCTGCCTAACCACTCCCCTAACATGCTGTGTAAATTAATGCTGGATGCTTTTTGAATCTCCCTGAAGTTTTCTTTAATGCTGTAGCTCTGTATAACCTGCTATAAAGGGCACTTTTGAAGCTGCCATGCTGTAGCAAATAAGCTGAATGTTAGACTGTCTCCTGTTGCTCTGTTTGATCAGCTTTATTACTAGTGATAATGGCAAGTGAACCTTGATGAATTTTATCTTAAAATAAAAATAAATGCAAAATGCTGCAAACTTAAAAGAAGTTTGTTATTATCTAATGATTTGGACTTTCTAATATAGCGGTACAGTATCTTAAGCCTGGATACGGATCAAGGCCTTTTAAACTCATACCCATGGTTATAGATAACAGTTTTGAGACTCTTGAAAAGAGTAATATTGTATGGAAAATCAGGTTAGAAATAGTGATATAGTATCCTGAAATATACAAATAAGAAATCACATGGAATCTGGGGGGCTAAATGCTAACATCTACTGTCCTAGCAGTTCAAAATGTTGTCATGTAAATATAAAAATGGCAAAGGAAACAAGCAAACAAAAAAATCCTATTTGCATCTGACAAAATAAAATTACAGAGAAAATTGTATTGTATTAAAAAGAAATATCTTTCTACCTGTATATTTGGTTGTAAAACATTCTGTAGTAATGGTTCTATGGGAAAGTTGTTTTCTTTTATTCTTATGATGAGAAGTCCCAACAGATTATTATTCAATTTATAAAGTGGGGAAGTCTCTTTTGAAAATAAAATACCTCCAGAGTATCATACCACCTTCACCCTCATATTTTCTTCTAGAAAACATAATCTGAAAATAGGGTAGTGCTTCTGTTTAAGATGCTTTAGTTTTGTTGATTAATGTATCTGAAAATAAGCCTGACCCTTAATCACACACAAAAAATTAGCATATAGCAAACCTTCTATGTTTCTGCATGCTGTTATCTGGAAACTATCCCAGGCTCTCTCTTGACAGAAAAAACTAATAAATTCTGAAACATGAGGACTTGTATTATCTCTTAAGGAGATAAAGAAAAAAAATCATAAAAATGCTGAGAATGCTAGGAAGGGAGTTGACCAAGCTTATGCACAAAACCTTTTCCTCAACAATAAAAAAATTATATGTCTCTTTCTGCAGAGCAACCACCAACAACAAAGTACGAGAGCAGGTACTACTGGAACTGAGTTTCGTAAACTCAGACCTGCAGATCTTAAAGGAGGAATTGGAAGGACTTAATATTTCAGTAGAAGTTTATCAAAGTAAAGAGTAAGTATAAAGCAAAGTTACTCAATTATTAACAGATCTTTTGTTTACCCTTGGAAACAAAATTGTTTCTAGGTGAATGTGAATGCTAGACAATAATTATGTGAAAGAACAGGGTGCTTGATAGGCAGAGAACATATTTGATGGTAGATTTGTTGACTAAGGGTTAGTCTGCATATTTGTCTTTCAGCTGGGAAAGGCATGTACCACTAATCCTTAGATACAGAGTTCACTTGTTAAGGAGAGGACTGTGAGAATTGAAAGCTCTTGGAGCTATATGGGGAGACCCATGGCACCTAGCAGAATTTCCAGTGCTAGACTGGCTAATTGGTTCAGTGCATTCTGGAGTGAGCAAACCTAGTGATATGTATCTGTTCTCAAATGCAGTGCATACAACAGTCCTCTCTTTAGCTGGAGAACAGAAGTACAACACTGATTTGGAGCTCAAAGCAGACTTGAGGTAATCTTTAGGCGTGCACTTCAGTGATAGAAATGCATAAATTAGCTGGCTAAACAAGATAAAATTTTAGTAGATGAAACTGGAATTTTCCCAAGAATTTCTCCAACCTTAAAGAGCACACTAAACTTCAAATGGCAATGGACTCTTCAAAGATAAAACTTCAATGTTAAAGATTATTCATTGCCTGAACCCTGCAATGTTTCCTGTATCAGTTAGATGTCTTGTTGCTCCTAAAACTAAACGTTTTCTATTTGATTAACATTAGCAGCTTGAGACACAAATTGAAACCCTTCATATGAGGGGAGTATAATTTTGGGTCCCTCTTAGCACTATTCTCAGTTAGGTGTTAACTTCCAGGTGAACTACGAGGAATTCTTAATGCAGAGGGACTAAGCACATTTCCAGTGGGCTATCTTTCAACTGAATGCTGACCTGATGCAAAATATCTATGTTTCATTTTTCTCAAAAAGAAACTTGTGCTAAAGTTCCTGCCCTCTACCTCCATGGCAAACTTTGAGAACTATTTGATGCGAAAATGTTTTTTGTTTAAGATTTTACCAGTCTTCATAGATGGATGTGAGCATAAAGAGCAGTATAAAGTTATGGCTGTGGAAATGAGAGCATGACTGCAGAAGTACTATTCCTTCTTCTTGTTTAAGAATATTCAAAATATTTGGATTCTCAATTAAGGCTGAGCAGTAGGTCAGGCTCCAAGGCAGGTAGAAGCCTTGTGGCTGGACAGGAGTATCCTTTTTATTCTCTCCTGATCCTACTTCCCCAGTCTGTTTTGAATGGTGTTTTACCTTTCTGATGCTGTTTATTCTAAGTTCTAAATGCTTTTTATGTTCCATCAGCTAAAATAATTCACTCCCTCTGTAACTGCTCTCCAGCCTTTAATAGCAAATAGCTATTAATAGTTGCTCTCTGAATCTATTGTGCATATAGTCATCAACATGAGGTCACACGTACAGTACAGGGTTACACTGCATTGTGTTACACCAGTCTGAAGGGCTGGCCTTCCCAGTACTTGCACACATCTCAGCTGGATTGAGAAGCACGACACTATTTCTACTTGTGGAAATCCAGGATCACCTCCCTAACTGTTCAGTGCCCCCATGACGTTGACTCCATGGGTGCGGCATCTTAAAAAATAGAAATTCATTTCCTTTGAATGACAAATGCTGGTGTCTACAGGGACTGTGGGTGGTACTAGAATTAGTTAAATCAGTAAGCTGGGATTTCTTTTGCATGTGTCTCACTTCCTTTTAGGGAAAAAGTCTTGATATAATCTGTTGTAAAAGTGGTGTGGTTTCTTCTAAAAGCCTAATCAGAAATCAGATTGTTTCCACTCTCTGCAGTGGTGTTGTGGCTCTGTATCCTGAAGTCCTTTTCAAGCTGGCAGAGCCACTTTCTGGATCATGCCAACCAGTTTAAGGACTATTCCTCTGCTGAGGAAGCTGCATTCCTACTCTCACCTTCCCAAAATGGGGTTTTCACCAGTAAGAAAGTGATCTTGCTGGCTTTACTGATAAAGCCATAAATCAATCGCACCTGTGGGATTTTGTAGTTGGTAATGGAACGCTCTAAACAATGATTAGATGGTCAATCAGTTGTTTTCAGGAAAAAGGAAAATATCAGATAAACCTTATAATTGCCCAGTACCGATCCATTAAACCTACTTACACAAGCTATGTGTCTGGAAGCAATTCTGATATTTCTTTTTTATAATTGGGTAATATGCTTAGTGGAAGAGCAATATATGTAGCTTTTGAGAGATAAATGGTGCTTTTTAATTCATAATAGTCTTATTAGTTAGTGTTGTTTATTAACATCATCTGGGTTTAAGTCCATGATACAGATGTGTATTCTCTTGAGCATCAGATTATTTTTTAAGTCACAGTTCTCATCCTTACTGCCTTTTGATATTTAAGAGGTTAACTTGTTTAGAGGTTAACACCTAGCATTGTCTAGAAACCAAGTAGTTCTCAGACCTCCTATCTTAGACCTTTCACTGTTAAAGTTGGTGTAGTTTGGCCCTGCTTTTCCTTGTGTTAGACACACATCACTTCTACATATGCACCATTGGTAGCATGTAAAATACTGAATAACTATTGATACTTACCATAGCTCTTACCGTGGCAGATCTCCTGGCAGCTGTGGAGCTATTTTCTGTCTGTATCATTTGTGCAGATGTATAAAGGTCGAGCTAAATTGCAGTAAACCAGCCTTTGAGAGTCTCCTTTTCTTTCCCTGAAGGAAAAACAGGCTCATATGAAAAACATGGCAAGCAAGTAGCTTTCTTCACTCTCTTCCTGAGGAGTCACGGGACATTAAGCAGACTTTCTTGGGCAGGAAGGAACTGTTATAAACTATGTGCCTTTTACCTGAACATCTATCAGTGTACAAACTTCCTGTCATCAAGTGAAACAAAAGTAATTGTCCTATCAACAGACAAACAGAAAACAAATATTTCTGAATCTTTTTTTTTTTTCCATAGAGAGACTTTCAGCATTCCCTTGGTACCTCTTGGCCTGAAGGAAACCAAGGAAGTAGACTTTACGCTTCCCCTCAAGGTAAATTTCAGACACATTTCAGAATTAATAGTTAACAGAAATTACTTCCATTTCAGATTTGTTTAAAGAAGCAGATGTAATTTATGTGTAAAATAGTTTTCACTTTATTTGACCTAAAACTGAGATCACAATATGTTAAAAATTAACCATCAATTATTTGGGTCATTGCTCTTATCTAACTAGGACAAGGAGTCAAAAGATGTTATAAGAAATCCCACTTTGGAGACAGTAGAGTTAAACCAAAGCGAATAAAAATTCCTTCTACAGTTTTGGGTTCCAATAAGAATATTGATTGCTGCTCTTTAAGTGTGAAAGGAAGTAGTAATGAAGGTTTTACTCAGCATAAGACTGTGCTACTCCAACTTGCACGTTGCACGAACTGGGCTAGCTCAGCTGGGAAGCACTAACACTGCTTGCTTGTTGGCTGATACACTTTGCTGGCTATTTGAGCCACCTTCTGTGTTTTTTGGACTACTGTGTATTGTGCATTGTAGATCTTTATCTCATGGTAAACTATCTTACATCACTGTAGCATTTGTCTCTGCTTTTACTTCTGTAGGCTAATCTCCATGGTCAGATTATGGTACCACTTTATGCCATTGCAGCTTTGTTAATTTAAGTGGAATTGCTCTAATATAGCTGACAAGAATTTGGCAGTCTCTTTCTGTTAACAAGTTTTTATGGTCACTTGATTCCTTTATTATTTTAGCTAACAGGGTTCGTTTGTCCCTTTCAAAACCACTAAGTGTTGTTGTTTTAAAACCCAATGGAGTTGATGTAATAGGTGTTTGGTTCCTTTACATCAGACTGAAATTTCTTGTCTCGGATATCAAATCAAATTATTAGTTCTATTGTCCTTTTGTAGTCTCACTGCTATATAGTTACTGTAGTACTAGTTACTGTACTATTGACTGAAAGGGAGTAGCCACCATGGAAATCACAACTGAATGAATTTTGTACTGTTTGCAACTGCAGGGAAAAAAAGAAGAGAGTTTAGATTAATTTTAGGTATTCCAATTTTTAACTTTTTTATTTTTTTTAGGACTTTATTCTGGAACATTATAGTGAAGATAGTTCTGAGTATGAAGACGAAATAGCAGATCTCATGGATCTGAGACAAGTAAGTACAGTATGGCAATTTACAGTTGTAAATAGTAACATTTGCATGGAATCAGAACATGCCACTATTACTTAAAACTTACCGTATTCTTATTGACTTCATTTCTGAGATACAGAACATGAATCTCCATTGTTCAAGAGCTTTACAATCTGAGTAAAGAAAAGGATGAAGTTAAATGATTGAGCTATTGACACAATTTTGTAAATCTTAGATTTTTTTTTTTTTAAAGTATTTTAAATTTAGCATGAAGAGTGTTGAAGTGAATTCATCTGGCAAAATATTGTATTAGAATGGTGGTTATTTCTAACTATTGTTGGTTTCCTGGGTTTTACTAGAAACATATACTTTCTTTGTAGTTTTCATAAAATACCTACAATTTTTATTTAATTAACTCTGAGACTTGCCAAACAGATCCTCTTTGTTTCCTTAAGGTTACATGCTACTTCTGTGCAGCTGAAAAACTCTTATTTGGAATGCATCCATATGGCCTTAAGCTTGTTTTCAGATTCCACACATTTCTATGATATGCAGAAGTCCAAAGGAAGCAGAGCTTTATCCTTGCTGTTTCAGTATTCATCCTCTAAGTCAACAGAATATACTTTATTTTAATCTATTGTATTTTAAGGCCTGCCGCACTCCTAGCCGAGATGAAGCTGGCATTGAGATGTTGATGAGCTATTTCCTTCAACTTGGTTATGTAGAAAACAGATTTTTCCCACCCACCAGGCACATGGGAGTTTTATTTACATGGTAAGTGTGTAGTTCATGTTTCTCTTTTGTCCTTTTTTGTTTTGTTTTTTTTTCAGAACCCTGTTAATCATTAACTGTCTTCTCTTCATGTCAGTGTTTCCCCTCCCACGCACTCGCTGCAGTGTGTTGTCAATTTTTTTTTAGCCTTAAGAGTAAAGCTGAATACAGTAAACCCTTTTCATGCTTAGAGTGAAGCCATTGGCTAGATTAGGATTTGGGCTACAGGTTAGCACCAGGGAGAAAAAAAAAAAAAAGAAAATAATAATCATTTTGGACAACTGCAGATATTTCTCTGAACCTTGGTGCAGGAAGTAGATGGGGAATGGGTCAGACCTTAATTCCCCTCTTTCAGTTTGTTAAAATGACCATTTGGGCCAGAAGAGAGGAGGAGTGACTTAATTTATTATAGTGGAGTATTTACTACATCTGTGAGCAAAGTTTGACTTTGAATTCAGAATTTTTATTATGAAAACAGATTCATATGATGCAGCCAAGAGGAACTGTTACATTTCTAGTCATAACTGCAAATGGAAACTTTAAAACACAAGCTATGGTGGATCTGACCATGCCAATAGTTGATATTTGGCAACATCTACGTACAAGAACATAGCAGCACGTATGGATACTTCCCCAGTATACTCTCAGCCTCTGTGATGTTGTATAGGCACTTCTGAGTTATATACAATATGCTCATGGAAGCACTGCTGTTCAAACCTGCTGAAAACTGAACCTCAAATAAAGGTTTGATGGCTTGCAGCATCTGGGCTGTCCTCACAGTACATAATGGCATTTCTACTCACCTTTGTTTTCACTGTAGCAGAACAATTATTAAGAATTCTACTGCTCTTTTGGAAAAACAGAATTTAAATATCTGTTGTTTCAAAGGACTCTGCTAATCTTAACGCTTCTTCTAATATTTGTTTCCCAAGGTATGATTCCTTCACAGGTGTCCCAGTGTGTCAGCAAAATCTGTTGCTTGAAAAATCTAGTATTTTATTCAACATTGGAGCGCTCTACACCCAGATTGGAACAAGATGCAATCGTCAGACCCAGGCTGGACTTGAAAATGCAGTTGATGCTTTTCAGAGGGCTGCAGGTACAAATTTTAAAATACTGGGAAGGTCTTTATGCAAATATCCCTAATCTTGTCCTGACATCCTGCAGATTTCCCACTGACTTCATTACACAAAAAAGGAGGAATAGGGAAATTCAAGAAGCCTAGTGAAGAGCTGAGATAAAGTTTTAATTCAAAACCTGGAACTTTAATCTGAACATGCAGATAAAGACAGTGAATACTGTGGTTAACTATTAACAACTGCAGTTCAAAGGTCCAAGTAATAGCCCTAATGTCAGCTGCTTCATTGTTCATTCTTTGTTTCACTAACATAGCTGCTTTTACCTCAGCGATATTACATTGGTGTAAAATCTGTACAAGAAAGAATTTAAAGGGTTGATAAAGAGCTTAAAACCTAGTTTTCCATACGGTCTCTTCAAAATTAATCTTAGTGTGTTTTCTAGTGAAATTAATTGGAAATTGACTACAGGTTTTCTATAGCTTCCAAAGGTAAACAGGTTCAAAATAATCAATCTGCCCCCCAAGCAAGGAGAAATATAAATTCTAATAAAGGGAATCATATCCCTTAAATTAACATATTATAGAAGCTTTTGTTTTGCTTTTTTTCCAAGTAGAGTTTCTAATTTTTTGTAAACTATGTAAAAGTTATCTGTGCTACATGCAATGCTGAAAGACATGACCTATGTAATTAAGATGTACTGTAAGACTGATTTCTGCACTAACAACCTGTGGCTACTGGTTTACACTGTATGGGTGGCTTTCTTAGCTGCAAACTGTGGACTACAGAGTTGGATTGTCATAAAACCCCTCTTCTGAATACACAACTATTAAAAAATAAATTGATAGTATTTCTTAATGCATTTATTAAATAGATTGTTCTTCAACCTTTGTATTTAATCTAGAAGGAATTTCAGTACTTAAGAATTTTCTCAATTTTTCTGCTGCTCCTTCCATTTTGCAAATAAAAATCACTGCTTTTTCATTTCAATGTGTTTGCAGAACAGAATTAATTCACAAATTGAAATGCATCATTTGCTACCACAGTACCTTTGCAGGGCCCCAAAGCAGTGTGCTCAGGAGGCATTTCGTTGTACCTGTGCACGGCTCCGTAACACTGTTCATTATGTAGGCAGAGACATGCTATAGAGTACGTAGTAACTGTGCAACATTTTCCATTCAGCACAGAGAAACAGACTTTATCCTCAACAAGCTCTCAGTGTGTATATGCTTACCACATAAGCAGAAATATGTTGAGAATGGGGAAAAAAAAAATTCCCCTATATACTTTCAGTTCCTTCAGGGCACTCCATCAGTATTTGGGATGTACCTGGCAAGTTTGGTGTAGGGGTTTTTTTTTTGTTGTTGTTGGGTTTTTTGGGTTTTTTTTTTTGTGCAAAAAGGCAGAGAAGGCCATAATTCAAATTTTTGTAAGGGTATATTAATAAGTTAAAAGAGACAAGTGTAACACAGGAAATGAAAAATCTCAGAAATTGGTAGTAGGAAAATACAGCACAACATGGCCAAAACTGAATGTAGTGGCAAGAAGTAGATTACAGAAAGCTGGAACACTTAAACAGAGGCCTTATCCTTAAGCTTTTGTAGTGTTATCAGCAACTAGCAGGCTAATAGAACTCACTGAACCAGCTGGATGACGTGCGTGCTGAAGGGGAAACTGTTACTTAGTATTTGCACTACAGTTAGTGTTTGGTTTTAATTTGATAAATGATAGAAACAATTCATATGTTGGTGAAACCAAATGTGTAGAGCAGAATCTTATTTTACCCTATTAAATATACTGTTCTAGTTTACTTACAGGGATGGAACTGAGCTTTTGTTGGGACACACAATGCACTTAGCAGCATCTGAAAAGGAAATTAATAATTAATTAGGTTTATATGTTTGTGTTTTTTCCTTTCATCCAAGGGTTCTACTGTCACCTCCCTGTAGTTGCATGGATTTATTTTTCTTTCTTGTCCTGTGTATAAGCCCTAGCTTACTACTCCCATATACAAATCACATTCAGTTCAGCCACAGCTTTATTGTCAATCACAAGAACTTTTATAAGCAAATCTGAAGGTACTGCCCTTAAAACTTGCAACTTCTGTTGCTCCTCTGAACTGTAATTTTGAGAACTGTGCCTGAAGATGTTTGATGGGAATTCAAAGCAAAACCTGTAAGTCAGTTTAATTTAATGTGTACTAAGAATGCCTTCAGATTGCTGTAGTGCAATACTAGAAAGTATGCTTTCAATCTTAATTATTATGGTACATGCTAGAATAAAGTTCACTTGTTTCTGTCTTTGTAATGCTGACAAAACCATTCTGTAATTTCAGGAGTCCTCAGCTACTTAAAGGAGACCTTTACTCACACACCAAGTTATGATATGAGCCCAGCAATGCTGAATGTACTAGTGAAAATGATGCTTGCACAAGCTCAGGAGTGTGTTTTTGAGCAGATTGGTCTTCCTGGAATACGCAATGAGTTTTTCACACTAGTGAAAATGACACAGGAAGCTGCCAAGGTAAAATATGAGACTTAAAATTTAGTCTTTAAAATAACTGTTTACAATGCTGTGTGCTACAGTCTCTAGTAATATTAACAGAATTTATTAAACCTAAATAGTAAGAACTGTTGCTGAAAACCAGAAGTAACAAGGGACAGCTCACAGACTACAGTGAGAATCACAACCTTTCAGAAGATTAAAATGCAAATAACTGCAATTTAGATACCATTATTTTAGAACTGTTATGACTTTTTTTTTTTAATTCATGATTCATGGAGTTTAATAGAAATATGCTGGGCCACCTGGGCAGTCAACTTGCTGAATGTTTTTTTTGTAAGCTATTTATCATATTGCTCTTTCAGACAGTACAGATCTTGTCCACAGAACAGCATACAAAAGGGCAGGGTTGTTTGTATAGTTCTCTGTTGAGTACTGAACACAACCTGTCTTATTTCCCAGCAGCTTGAGGTTATGTAAACCTAAAAAGCCTAAGTCCAAAAGAATAACTAAATTGTAACTGGGGGAAGGATCCTGCTGAGCAGAGTCAGACTGGTAGCTGAAGAGCTGTCTTGGGACTTGCCTGAAAAATGGGGAGGCAAGCTGTGCCCCAGAAGGTCATGTTCATGCTTGGTTGGAGTTCTTCACATCAACACTTGGGTGTGCCAACAAGATGTGATATACTTTCTGAGCCACTTCAGAGTAGCAGATATATAATTGGTTCCACACTAAAAAAAAAAGAACGCTTAAGCCATATAGATTGACTGACTTAGTCCCTCTGTTCTTGTACAAAATTGATTTACTTTTGTTGTAAAGGAAAAAAACAGAGTTGGAATTTCAGATTTCCTCAAAACTTATTTCCATTGCTTTCTAACAGTCTTTTTTTTTTCCACTCTTTGATGTGATTCACATAAAATTATCTTAAGGCTGAATATAATATCCCTTACTTGAGCTCCTAATGACTAATGTTAAATTCTCATATTTTAATTCTGTGCTTTATTTTAGGTGGGAGAGGTTTACATGCTGGTTAACACTGCAATGAATCAGGAACCAGTGAAAGAGAATATCCCCTATTCCTGGTCTAAACTGGCACAAATAAAGTCAGACCATTACAAAGCTCTGGCGCATTACTTCATTGCCACCATTCTGTGTGACCATGAACGTAAGAATCGTGCATTTTCTATATATTTATATAAATAACAATAATAAAATCACAAACAATTATAATTTGATCTATGAATAAGACTAGGAGCCAAGAATTCTGGGGTTTCAGTATGTGTCAATTCTTGTCAGTATGTTCCAGCATGTAAGTATTACTTGCATATTAAATATAATAAAACTAATAAAAGTTCTAGAAACTTGAAATCCCCATCAATATATATATGTAAAAATATTTGACTGCCTTTGGAGAGAAGGTTGTAATAACTAAACAACACACCTAAAGTAACAGGGCACCAAGCAAGAGATGTGTATGGTTATTGTCCTATATCAATTACTATAGTGCAGTCCGGCGATGATGAAGACGAGCAGGAGAAAGCCTTGTCCCAGTTGTATGACCACATGCCTGAAGGACTGATGGTTCTCACCGTTTTAAAGGACAAAGTTCAGAGAAAACAACTAGGTAACTGCCAGTTTCACACTGCTGCTACATACAATTTGAAAATGACCTTGTATTTATTGTCTGTGGATGACAACCAACAGATTCTGATCTTTTCCAGGGAAAGCGCATTTACGCAAAGCCATTGTTTACCATGAAGAAGCTCTGAGGGTCTGCGGTCTCTGCAAAAAGCTTCGAAACATTGATGTTCTCCAGGAGGTTCTGACAGCTGCACATAAGCGCTCACTTCTCAAATATGCTCAGCAAGAGACAGAAGATGACTTCCTCAGTCTAATCCAGGCTCCAGATATCCTCTGTAAGTGTATACAGCCAGAAATAAAGGGTATCTAACCATACATGTATATGATTTCAGAGAGATATGCCTTTATTCTATATATATGTATGGATGCATATATAGTATGCATGCATACACAATATAAAGAATGTACAAGTTATATACTCTACATTTGAGTTCAGATTCCTTACGTGTTTCCTCAATCGCAGATAGATGAATTTTGTTACAGCTGCTCTGCAGTGTTTCTGTCTCTGGCCACACTGTTTTCTGGGGTAGATAACAATGATTATTTTGAACTCAGCTTTTTTTGGTGACTGTCTTGTGAGCTAGAAAAAAATGGAGAAACTTTAAAAGATAAAATCATATTGGAGGGGAAACTAATAACTGTTTCTTGTAGCACAACTCTTACACTGGTCTAAGTTGTTAACTCAATTTGACTGCTATTGATTCTTCCTACATTAGTACAGGTCATCCAATTCTTTCCTCTTTGGAAGCAGTGTGAAAGAATGAGGGTTTTGAATATTTCTCAAATAAAAATAAATTAAAGAGCAGAATAGCATAGTTTTGTTTGGATGGATTGTTTTAAGTTTTCTGTATTGATATTATGAGCTCCAAAGATACTTTTAAGGCAATTCAGATATTTGTCTTACAAATTTCCACAAAAATTAGTTTTTCTACAGCCTGATAGGAATTTAGGGGAAATTTCTATCTAGCTTGGAATGCAAGAAAAATAAATTTGTATTTCTTTTAACTAACACTTGAGAGAAAATTAATTTGTTTTTCTTTTTGTTTTAGCTAAAACAGAGCATAAAATAGAAACCATTGCTCCTCAGTTTTCAAAGGTGAAAGTTAAAGACTTCTTTCACAGGCTGGTATGTAACATGCTAATACTGATCAACCTCTGTCATTTTGCTAGCAAGTATAAATTCACTCTAATGTGAGGGAGGGGACACAAGTATTTTAGCCTGAAAAAATGCTCCTGTAGTAACTGGGTTTTTTCAGAAGTTATTGGAGAAATTACTCCTTGCTTCAGAGATATAAGTCAATTCGAGATTAGAAAGAATACAAGTCCCATATGGCTTTGCACAGCATTCATTCTTGATAACCTTCATAAAAGTCCCATGGAGTTTCAATGGATAATTTTATACAACTTAAAGATGGGAAGAAGCATGTGGTACTCGGAGCTGGGCATGCAGAATGTTGCATGCTACAAAGCCAGTCTTTCAGGTGGCTCTGTGTGTCTCAGTGGGCAAAGGGAATGGGAGTTGTGGTTAGGAACAGAATATGCAGCGTTTCATGAATCAATTTCTTCTCCAAAATGGAGTAATAGAGGACCTTAGAGCTTGTTGCAGCCAAAAGATTCTGCACACTTTACAGACATCTCGGAGCAGTGTGGCAGTTGCTCTCATACCACTCTGTTTGAAGTATCACCTAAACAGTCATGAAGTAGGGCTGAACATTTCAGAAGATATCTTAAACTAGGAGGATATTCCATTTCAAGGGAAGTAGCAGGAAGTTAACCTGGGTAAAACCTAGACAAGATGAGCTTAAGGCATTGTAACTCAAAAAAACAGAAATGCTTAGTTACCATAATGTGCCTCCTGCCATGTTACCTCCAGGGCCCACTGACAGTGTTCTCAGCCAAGCAGAGATGGACGGCTCCACGTACCATTCACATCCACCATGAAACAGGAGAGCTAGGGTTCAGTCTGAAAGGAGGTTCACCAGTACAGATTTATTGTCTCGATCCAGTTTGTTCTGCAGCAGTAAGTACACTGGTGCAATGTTAATAATTTATCTCCAGACTCTAGCATTACAGTCTTTTAAATGTAACTGTAGCGTGTTCATTCTGGTGTATGGAATATTTACTGAGTTCTACTGTGTATCAGTGTAGTCTTAATATAATCTGAACACAATTTCAGTGCTATATACACCTTAGATGTTAGAGTATCCATATCCCTGACATCACATTGAACTAGAGTTGATTTCTTCCTCCCTTCACACTTAATAGGTAAAAAGTCCCAAATAATAAAAGCAAATGTTACTCCCTATCTAATTTGGGAAGTTAGAAGGGATAAAGGCTTTCAAAAGTAGCAACTACAAGGATGGGGATTGGGAAGGCAAGGTACCATGTGGCCAAGGAAAATGAGGGGAAAGAACATATTATTGTCTTCTAATATCTTGTTCTTTCGGGGGAAAAACAAAGGGATAAAGCAGCATGCAGTGATGAGCACAGTTTAGCTATAGGAAAGGCAGAAGCAACCACAGAAGTACAAATAAAAATACTGAAGAAATACAAGTAAAACCTGTAGAAAATATCTCATGGGGGATGATGGGGTAGCAAAAACCAGGCTTCATTTACTGAAGGAGAAAAGCAAAGATGACCTAAAAAGAGCCAACATTTGAGTATGCCAGAATCACATTTATCAATGGTAACTCAAATTGGTAATTTCTCTACTTGAAAAAGTTGCATCTTTCTGTGTTATGTATACATTACTGTTCCACATATCTGGCTAGACAATGGTTTTATAGCACCTAAGAGGGATGTGCCTTTAGGGCAGATACTCTGTGATGACAGAAACATTTTATGCATCTTTATAATTCCAGACAATAACCTGTGCAAAATTTTTTGACAGTCGATGGGCCTAAAAGAAGGTGACTACATTGTTTCAGTTGGTGGCATGGATTGCAAGTGGCTTGGAGTGAATGAGGTGCTGGAAAAATTCAAAAGCATGGGAGAGCAGCCCATTGAGATTGAGGTTATCAGTTGCCAGGATACAGCGGCATCTATGGTATGTAATGAGGCAAATATGTTTTGCAGATTGGATAGGATATGTGAGTTTTTTAACTCATGGCTTTAGTCCCTGATGAATGTTTACTTTCATGTAGTCAGATATCTCACTCCACCAGTGAATATATAAAGCGTTCAGGCATGTGTTCAGTTTTAAACAGTCTGTTTAAACCATCATGACTTAGTAAGCTGAAGTACAGTCTGCATGCATAAGAATGGTTGGATAGTGTTTTGGTTTGGGGTTTTTTTTTGTAGTGGAGCTAGTTAGATTAATTGCATTATAAATTCCAGGGCATATTTTATTTTCCCCTAATTTGTCCCAGAGGATGAAAATATTACCCTGTTCAGCACTGGAAAAGCCACAATGAAACAATCATGGAATGAAATAGAACATCCAAGACCACATGCTTATTTTCTATGCACCATTAATATAACTGATCTGCAACTTTTGTATTAGATCAGATTAATGTATGTATTTTTTTTTATTTTGGGTGTATTTGAACTGTCAGTTATTAAGCTGCTGTAGAAGCTCTAGACTAAGGAAAAATGATCACAAGATTAAAAAATGTTAAGCTCTAAATAACTTAAACTTATTTGTAGTGTGAGAGAACGTGTAGTTCAGCTAAATCCACTGCTTCATGCTTTTAACATTCTCTGGCAAGCTTTGACACGGTTGTTCCTTTAGAAGTGGTCAAGGTGCTCTTACTGCTGTTAGGTTTCCTTGTTTTGTTTAAGAAGCTGATTTTCCATATTAAAAATAAGGAAATGCACACCTGCCATTCCAAACTGCTACTGGAAACAAAAGGCTAGAATATAATCGAATTGCTTCAGGGCACAGCTAAGACAAGACAGAGAAGGCTGTGCCTTTCAGGTATCCCAAAAGGATGTCTTACAGTAGCTCTTGTCATAGTTGAAATCAACATGGAATTTGTCCAAAGACAGCAGAAAGACTCCCCTTCAGAGATTTGTGCAAGAACTACATACTTGTGCTCTGTAGATAGGTTAGCATATACATCATACAGGTGTGCTAAAAGCCAGTAAATACTAATTATAACAGAACCCATGGAAAAGATTCCCAAGTCCCTTTATGCTTTGCATACCCTTGAGTCTACATGGGCAAAATACTGGACTCACAGCACTGTGAAGGGCCTTGTGTTCAGTTAGTGTGTCATTAGCACAGCAAGCTTGCTGTAGTCTGCCTTGGAAAACTATTTGCACAGTAATCTTTTGTTATCTTCAAAATTTTGACCCATTTTGGGTGACTGATTCTTGTAATGCTTCTCTTTTTCCTACAGCATAGTAAGAGTGCAACTTACTCTGTGGGAATGCAGAAGACCTATTCCTTAATCTGTTTAGCCATGGAAGAGGATAAGATTGATCACACCAAGAAAGCCCCACTAAAACTGCCATTTCTAAGTTGGGGAACTAAAAATAGACAGAAAGCTGCAAGCACCCTCTGCCTTCCTTCAGCTGTGGCTGGAAGTTCTCAGATTAAGAAGAAGCTTTCTCCCTTCACACTTCTGAATACAGAAAGTTCATTGTACTGAATCTTTCAGAAGGAGCTGCTAACATGACATTTTTCTTTCAAATGTATATAAAAAAATATTGATCATTTTATCTTTATAGATATGGATGTATAAATTCAGACAGATGCCATTGACTTCATTTACTGTGTATTGAACCACTATGAAGGTCAGAGGCTGGCAAAGACTGTAAAACTTAAGTATTTGAAGCTAAGAATGAAGTGATGTGGGAGGTATGCAATAACAAGGTGTAGATGATAAGATTGCTTACATGAGGACTGGATTCCTTTGGAATTTCAAAATACAGTATCATGACTAATTTTTTATAACTATGATAGATGAGAGTTATTTATTACAAACTTGATGCTGCATGCAAAAGAATAGGGGACACTATTAAAGGATGATTTTGCTGTAAAAGTTTAGAGTCAATAATAAATCACTTAAGACTACTTTAAAGAATTATCCTAACAAACTACAGGCGAGAGAGAGTAACATTATTCAGAGAAACTAGCCTTGTGTTGTGGTTTTATGCACCAGCATCCTCTTTCTGAGAATACTAGCTGTATTCTACTGAATAGTTAAATTTAATTCTGGAAGAGAATTAGAAGGCTTAGAAGTCAAAAGATCTTTTGAACTACAGAAGGCTTTTGCTCTCTTCTTTTTCTGATCTAGGATACATTTTAAACGCCTGCTGATTCAATTGTTAAAAACAAGCTTTGTTCCAAACTTGAACTTATTCAACCTACTTACTGTAAGACTTGTATCTCATTAGTCTTGATAAAAGTGATAGCTGTGGAACAAATCTCAAAACTGACATATTCCAGTATATTGGTCAAGAGCACATAAATTGTGGTGATGTTTTAAAATATGAGAAAAGAAGTGCTTGTGAGTCTAAGTGGTAGAATATTTATTTACTATCACACCAAGTAAAAAAAAAACAAGTGGATACAAAATCCTTCCCCCTTGAAACAAGACCATTTTAAGGGCAAGTACTGGCTATATATATTAAAAAATAACTGTGTGAGAATTTCTTTAAGATTCTTCTATTTTCTGAAATTGAAATTAACTGAAAATTGCTAACACTGTAGTGTTAGTTAACATTGCCATCTACAGAGTAGATATATGCTGTTTGATACTCAAAACTTAAGGGTAAAGTGCATCTGGGTGTAAGCTTTAAAGTTGTCATTTATTTTTAGCTTCTTGTGTAATAGATGTAAATATGTTGATGACACTTATTTAATAAAAATTATATGCTTCCATGTAGTAGTAGCTTTTTGATTCTGCTACAGCTTGGATGATACAGTGTAATTTACAGGTTTTTGCCATTTATTGCTCTTGCATGTTTCTGACAAAGATTTAAGAAACTGTCTTTCTTAAAAGTTTATATTGTATAGTACAGGAACTTATAAACCACAGTCTAAAACTCACTTCCTTGCAAAGAGTGATAATATTTCTAGAGTTTCTCTACAAAAGTTACATAAAAAGAAAGTTATTTACTTGTGACTCACCTATCCTTAGCAGTTATTTGTCATGTGTATTTGCAATAGCATTTCTTTTACACACACAAGCCACAGCAGTCATTTACTGATATGCAAGACCCTGCCATACAATATTCCATATAAAAGAGATTTACTTTGCATATATGGCTAAAATTACTATCCAACTAATGAAATCTTTAGCAGAGTCACATCAGTCCCCCTTCCAGCTCTTAATTTCTCTTAGCCCACTATGATAGTCTTCCTGCAAATATATTTCCCCTTAGCTGCATAATTAACTGCCTGTCTGTTCCCATCATCACACTCACTAGTTCTTGAGGAAATGCTGGGGTGGGGGTCTTTTTTTTATTTAACTCCCCCTGCCCCCCTCAATTCCAGTCCAAATGTGTGTTTCTCACGTGCCATACAACACATAGTATTTTCTAAAGACTTGCTCTGCACTGAGTGGTCACCAACAGCTAACTTAAGGCAAATATTAATTTCACAGCACGTTAGTTCTTGCTGAGACCACAGAAATATTCGTAGCAAGCTTATATCCACAAGGATATGTAGGGCTACTAGAAAGTCCTAAAAATAAAGGTTTGCAATGGATTCATAAATTGCAGTATTTCAGCCTATAATTCCATTAGTACTAATTGTTCCTACTTTAATTAAACTGTATTTAATGCACTGAGCAGATGGCCACTGGAAGTAGTAAAAAGGTGTTTGCCTTGCAACATCAACAGCCACATACCTTTAGATGTGAAATCCAGTCTCCATAGCAAAGTTAGTAAGTCTGAGAGAGGGAATACAATCTAAACAAACAAATGTATAAAGAAGCTTAAGCATTCCCTAGTTGTAAGAACATAGTATCTGGTTTTGTTTGTTGTTCTGGAAACTCTGATGTTTATTATTTAGTAAACTATTCATGCTCAAATGATAAGTGTATTTTCATCCTAAGTAAGGAATCAATATACAGGTCTATCTGCTCTCTCTGCTCTCCATGCTAACTGGTGGATCAGATTGGTTACAGGGGTGCCAAGGTTCTATTACTCACTTCTCTTTAGTTTACAAAAGGGAGTTGAAAATCCTGCTCAACTGCCTTCCTGCTGTGATCCAAAGCCCAAGTACGATGAAAGAAGCTTTTCACACACCTCCTTAATGAGTACATGAGGCAAAAGGCAATTTTACCCTAAACAGGATAAGAATATAATTTAAAGTAAAATGCAAGATGTCAGGAAAACCAATCCTCCTCTTTACAAATAACTTTTGAAAAGATTAATACTGGAAGAACAGGATGAATTATGAATTTTGATCAAAGCTTCCCATATTATTTTCTTTCTAGCATATATGATAATATAATCAATATAATTAATATGTCAAAATATATTTTAATTTATTATTATTACCCCAACCTATATTCAAAAGCACAATGTAAATTAAACAAGATTTTGTATATTAGATGCAAGGGAATAAGCTTGATAACACTCTGTGAACTGCAAAAGGAACGAGAGAAATAAGTTGGTGTAAAGACAAAGATGTATTCCAGGAGGACTTCCCAAAGGAACCCCAAAAAGTTATAAATCAAAGGTATTACTAAAAAGCAATGTATGCTAGCTTTTTTAAAGCCCTGTAACCCCCATTTACTGAGAAGATAACACCACCCACATATCAACAAGGTGTTTATTTCTGGAGACAAAAGTAAGCAAACAAACTGCTTTTCCATTTTTTTCTATGGATGCTGAAAAAGACAGCTTTCTCTCAGTTTTTTGTACAAGACAGGTGCAAAACACTTTACAGCCCTCCTTCCAAGGCAACTTTACAGCTCAAACTACATGAGCAGAACAGCTGTAGAGAAGCAGCAGCAGAGTACTATGCAGACAATGAGTCAACACCCTCCTGGTGTTACCGGGATTATAGAATTACCATAATAAGTGATTATTAAAACCAAAATTTTATAACTCATTAAAAAAACCCCAAAGTCTTTGTTCTCCAAAACAGCACTACAGATGCATGTCAGGAACAGAAAAAAGTGTAAATTTGTTGTGCTACCGTTTGTCCAACTACTAGCTCAAGCTCTTCGACGGATGCGTTACAGAGCCGGTGGATGCTTCCAAACTGCTGCAATAAGAGCAGAGCTTTTGTTTTCCCAACTCCTGGAATTTGTTGTACCGTCCGAAACAGAGATGGCTCTGCCAGCTGAGAACACTGTTTCCGAATAAAGGGATTACTGTTCTGATCCTTACTTTGTTCCCGGACCTGAAGGGACAAAAACAAACCCGTAAGCGCCCTGAGTGCCCTCTGCTGGAGCTCTGCGTTTGGGTTTTAAAATAGTTTCTTTCATCTCCAGAGGTCAGTGCAGTAACTAGGAAGTTTTTTAATAAACAAGTTCCCTCCTTAAGTGTGGTCACCCTTATTAAGGGTTTTGATGCAGATCCACAAAATCTCACTCGGAAACCAACAGTTTCTTAATACCAACCATGACTTAAAACAATGATTTTGTCATCTTTTTGATGCAATTAGAGAAAGGATAAAGAGAAACAACATCTGAACAGTTTCCCCAGCCTGAGATAAAGCAAAATCTCAAGTTGGTTTTGACAGAGAACTTAAACGAGGATTGCCTAATGCTATCCAGTGGCACCTCAGTGCAAGACTGCATTAAAAAAATCCAGTATCATATTCAACTTTTTTTTTGTTGTTGTCAAATGAGCCCTCTTTCCTCTGAACTATACTACTGTACTAAGGTTGCAGGATACTTGTTCCTTACATTCAAACAACAAAATACGTTGCATTCCTTTAAGATCCCAGCTATTCTTTCTGAAATGAGTGACGATTGTGGTAAACCAGGTAATTCTCCTCATGTCCCATATGTTAATAAATATCCACTAACATAGAAACTTACTAGCTGAGTAATAAGTTGAGAAGCTTCTCCTTGATTTGCCACAGGAAGCAACACCATTCCAAGTTCTAGCACAACAAGTTTCTGTACTGCTAAGAAGTACTGATCACTTAGTTGGGTTTTCTCTACAATTACAATTCCCCCAAGACTGCTGGCCTGCATTGAAAGGAAAAAAGAAGAAAAGACTTTATTAATGACAAGCTGATGCAATGCAACAGAGATAAAAATTCTATCAAGTAGAAGCAGCCCAAAAGCAAATCACAGAAAGAACAGAAATTGCAGCGAGTACTGAGGTTTAATACAGCATTATTTATTACACAACTGCATTATTTTTCAATTTTCAGATGGAAATTATAACAAAATTTTAGCACCACTAGAATTTAAAAATAACACAAGAATGTTTTCAGAAGAACAGAATAAACAAATACCAATTGAAAACTTTTACTTTTCTCTTCATGTAGTACTTACATTTCTAAACCGAACCAATCTTCGTTTGAATTCATCCCCTGCAACCAAATCTGCTTCAGAAATATATAAAATGCAAATTTTGTTTGAAAGATGAAAATCCACAAGTCCCAAGCCATCTTCAAAGATGAGTCTAACTTTACCTTAAGGTGAGATCGTAAAAAACAAAATAAAACACAGTAGTTAAAAATATACTAATAATTTTCACAGCACAACCTTCCTAATATGTCAATAACCCTGGTGAGTTGGCAGCAAACTTAATATTCTCTAAAAGACTTTCTTCTCTCTAAGCAAAACTGGTACAAGCAATCCAAAGTACTGTGTGATGCCATTAGTAATGCAAAACTACAGATCAGAAAGTGCAAAAGATTCTCAGTAAACTCTGGACTGGAACAAAAACATCACAAGCTATTCTGAAAGGATCATCTTAATTTAGCTTGTTGTGCCAACACGTAATAGCACAGTCCCAATATCCAAATTCAAGGGGCTTCAGTAGAGATATGTTTTCACAATAGCTCCACTCACTGATGTCGTTCCCAGTGAGCAGACATTTCTGCTCCTTCTCTACAGTGCTCAGCAACTGTGCACATTTGACAGAACTGATTATGTAGATACATGACAGACAAATAGGAGTTTTCAGCCTGCTGACATAGGCTGTGCCACAATTATGGAACCAGTCAGGCACAGAATGAAGCACATTCCAGCCAGTCTTAACAATACTGGCTGACAGAAGGGAATGCTTTGCCTGAATTGTTTTTCCTCTTCCAATTTGTTTGTGCTTACCTTGTAGCCTCTGGGCTATCTCTGACCCTCTCCACTTCTCATTTCCAATCACATGCCCATAAGGGACAACTATAGATCCTGCTGTCACAGGAAAGTTTGCTTTCGTTGTCATCAGACCTCCTTTAAATCTTTACTTCAGTAGCTGTTACACTCTAGAAAGAAACGTGGAAGAGATATTACCACACTTTATAAACTGTTCCAAATTTAATCTTATTATTAAAACCTGTAAGATGTAATACTCTGGACGAGACACCATCTCCTCCCTGAAGCTACGTTACAGTCATGGTTAACACAGCAAAATCGGAACAACTCTGCTTACTTGAATACAGGCTGTTACCTTGCAAATTCCACTCCCAACTTTGCCAGTCAAGCTGAAAAACACCCGAATTAAGACACACAAATGATAAAAAAACCACACCGCCTTTTCTATGCCCTCACCCACCCTCGCTGGAAGAGGGCCTGCTGCAGTTACAAAGCTGGCTCCCGACTCCAGAGGCACCTCCGGCCCGCAGCTGGCACAAGTCGCCGGGCAGGTTATTAGAAGGCAGCTGCTGGGAGAGATTATCTCCAGGCTTGCCGGCATTCTGCAGTGTTCTCCCTGGCTTTAGCGGGAAACGGGAGTCTCTGGGACTAAGGCACGATTAAGGAGAAGAGCCAAAGACGCGCCGGTACCACCGCAACCATCACCACCCCGAGCCACCTCCTGCAGCCGGTCCCAGAGCGAGCCCCCACCAAGGGCGGCGGCCGGCCCACCGCTCACCTGCCCAGAAGCTGCCGAGCTCCGTCCCGGGCGCCCCGACCTTTCGGTGCCGCCGCCGCCGCCGCCACCTCTCCTCCGGCGGCCGCAGCGGAGCCCGGCCGGTGAGGGACACCCAGGGACCCCGGCCGCCCCGCGGAGAGGCGCCGCCGAACAGCCCGCCTCGGGGAGCGCGCCTGGCTGACAGCGGCGGCCGCGAATAGGGAGCGAGAGCTTCGCCGACCGTGAGCGAATGAGGAGGAGGAAGGCGCGGGCCTCGCCACTGGTAGGTTGCTAAGGCCGGCGGAGGAGTGAGTAAGACGGGTGCTGATTGGGGGAGCGCAAACCCGCAGCAAATCCGCCGCGCTGTTGTTAGCAGGCGGGTCGCGACGGGGGACGCGTCCGAAGCAGGGAGAGAGCAGTCGGCAGCGACCAGACCCGACCCGGTCCCGTCCCATCCCGTCCCCATGGCGCTCAGTTTCAGGAGAGGCCGGAAGGGCCCCTTCGTGAGTATCGCCCCGTGCAGGGCGGGTCCCGGCGGGGAGGCGGGGGCCGTGGCGGGCGGGCGGGAGGAGCGGCGGCCCCAGGGAAGGCGGCTGGGCCGGTGGTCGCGGGGCGGTTTGGCTGAAGTGAAAAACAGGGAGAAGCGAATCCCGAGCGAAGAAAGGCGGTGTCGGGCCCGCGCGCTGGGGCCCTCCCTCAGTGCCGGGCCTGCCCGTCTCTAGCTGAGCATCCGGCTGGGGCGGGGCGGGGCAGCGCTCCCGGCCCCTCCAGGGTGGGCGGCTGGAGCGGGCAAAGCGTAGGGCAGCCAGGGGTTGTAGGATTGTCAGCAATGGAGCGGGATTTATCTTTTAACCTACTCGAAGTAACTGAAGGTTCTTTTAATATCATAATGAAAATGAAGTATTGGTCTTCTGTTGCTGTTTCACTTTTACTGTGGGATGACAGCACACAGCCTTTTACCTCAGCTGTATTCCCTGAGGGTTATAGTAAGACATCTACAGTCAACAGCCTTTTTGTAAACAAAATGGTGCATGCCAGACAGACTTCCAGAATTAGGGAGCAGTGCATTTGCAAGATAAGACCGAGTAAAAAGACAGCCTTCGTAATGCAGCACTTAGTTATTTCATGGGGCTTCCTGTAAAGACAGAAATATTTCCCTGTTCATCTGTTCATTATCCTGTTGGAGAAAACAATTAAAGAATAATTACAAATAATAAAAATTAAAATCTCTTGCAGAAGTAGCAGAAACTTAGCCTGGTTTACTCCATTAAAAAGTAACATCTGTCTGAAGGTGATGGACTTTATGATGACATAGTATTTTCTGATGCCTAGAGAGAGGACAGAAGGCAATAGGCACAAATTCAAACACGGAAAATTCACCTTACAATAATAATTAAAAAAATACCGTGAGGGTGGCCCAGCACTGGAACAGGTTGCCCAGTGAGGTTGTGGAGCCTCCACCCTTGGATATATTCAAAACCCAACAGGCAGCCCTCTCTAGCTGACCCTCCTTTGAGCAGGGACTTGGACTAGACAATCTCCAGAGCTCCCTTCCAACCTCAACCATTATGTAAGTCCATTCAGAGTACTCTTTGTAGGGAACTCTGGACCCAGTTTTTCTGAACTGGTATTTAATGTTATTCTTTTAAAAAAACCCTGTTGGGTTTGCTGATAAAAACACATTAGGATTTTTTTTTTTTTATTCAAGCTGAACCTTTGACTGCAAGACTTGTTTAGAGATACTTTTTTCTTCCATCTTGTACTGCTATGACAGAGGTCTGACTGACAGACTCTTTCTACAAGAAAGGGATTAAGATGCTTACTCTGAAGCAGGGTTCAAATATTTTGAAAAAATTAATTTCTAGTACTCCTTTTTTCTTGTACAAGAAAAAAACAAACTTGAATTGTGTAAGTTAAATTCTGTTTTTGTAGCTTATGATATAGTGGGTGGAAAACCTACATTCATGGGTCTTATGTAAATTACATTTCTAACCTTCATTAGCAGCTGTTCATACATCTTAAAAAGTTAAACTTGGAAACATTTCAAGTCTTCTGTTTACATGAATTGCATGTATTTGTCTTCCTTTTTATATTATTTTGCGTTGTTAGCTTTTGTGCATGTTCAGTTCTGTGTTTTTCATTGTGATCCTTACAGTCATTGTCAACTAATTTTATTTTAAATTGTTTAGAAACATATAGCTCATGGCCTGGTCCCTGCTGCTACCATAGCTCCTAAACCTGCAGTTCCCCGCACCCCTCCCCCTCGTAGTCCAAACCCTTCTCCAGAAAGGCCCAGGTAGGTTTTGAGTTTGGTTTTTTGTTTGTTTCATCAACTACAAATTGCATGTTCTTGCTGCAGTGTTTACATAAACCTTTTCATAAAGAGAATATATTTTTAATTGTGGCAGTTCCCTTTTTTGGACTTTGAAGGTACCTATTTTTCTCCCACTCCTAAGCATGCTAAATAATTGGGACAATGACCATTATGAATATGTAACTTACTATAAATCTGAGCCAATTAAAGACAAATGGACTATTTAAAGTTAGGGCTATTTTTAATTTAGCTGCTAGAGTAGAGTGTAGGACTGTAGCAATACTAGTACCACGTGTCAGGAAATTTTAACTCATTAGAACAGCAGAAATTAAACATTACTAACATGCCATTTTATTGCATATTAGAAAAAGCAGACACTTAAACTGGCACGTAAAACCATGTTGGATTAGGTTTGAATTAGTTATATAGGCAAGTTACATAAAGAGAAAATACAATTTTTTTTTTCTTTCATTTGTAGTTTCTCAGAGTTTTTTTATGTGTTCTTTAAGTTTAGTTCAATTCTAGTTGTTCTATGGTCTTTCTAGTGTCTGCAACATTCCCACTTAATCCTAGTTCATTTCTTCTTCCTTTTTGACCTCCAGCTGTTGTCATTCCTGTTACAGCCCTCACCATTTCTCTCCTTTAGTCTTTGTTCCTACTTGTTTTTTTCCTCTTCATCTCACCCTTCTCTATACTCTGCAGCATCCCACAAACAGGCACTTCTGTCTCCTTACGCTTGCCCTACTTTGCAGTGCACCAGCATTTATGAACAGCTTTGGAATCATCAATAGAGAGTTCAGAGTAGGGAATAATGGAAACTAGGAGACAAGACAGCAGAACATGGAACACTTGTTCAGCACAACACCAGGCAGTACTGTTGTGGCTAAAGTGAATGCTAAGGATGTAGATTATTGATGTCAGTTTTGGGAATGTAATTCAGTGTGTTCCATTATTTTCATGCACATGACTTGGGAAAATCAATAGGTATTGTACCTGACTCTTCAGTGGCTGTGTTACAGTAGCTGTGCTACAGTAGCTTGCCCAGTTTGGTGCTTTACTTTGGGAGCTAAGAGTTCATAACCAGTCCCTTAGCACTTCCAGTGGTGTTTATGCTTGTTAGCTGTGAACTTTTAGCTTTCCTTATATAGCAAAGACATTTTGCAACAGAAAAATTATAAAATGTGGACTACAGAGAAGACATCACTGTTGTTTCATTGCTTTATTGTGTTTTCTTCCAGATCTGCTCTAGCTGCAGCTATCCTTGCAACAGCACTAACGGGACGCACTGTTGCTATTCCTCAGCCTCGGCAGCGATCGCTTTCTGAAAGTGATTCCACCTGTGTGGAACAGGAGTGCTTTGAACCATATGCCACAGTCACAGAGCTCAGAATGGGGTAGTGTATGCTTTCTGTGCTGATAGCTTATATTAGAAACAGAATCTGGCAATGATACAATTTTACCAAAGGCTTACAGCAGAGTAATTCAACTCCTGGTGTTATAGCCACTTATTTTTTTCTCACCACATCATAAATTTGGTCTGAAGTGTCTGCAATCCTTACTCCATTTCTCATAATGTCATGCATACAATCTTCAGAGAGGGAGATTTGGATTGTACAGCAGCCACAAGTGAAAACATGTATTATTTCTGCCAAATGATAATAAGTTATACAAACAGTTAATCATGGAGGAATCATCTGAATTTCACGTCAGGTATTTCCTTTGTGTTAACTAATTATTTCAGTACAATTAGCAACCTTATATCTCTAACCTGGCATTTTCTTGAAGATAGAGAAGAAGATAGCACCAGTGTTAATTGTTTATTTTAAAGCATACACATAGGCTAGATTTCTTGTTTGCAGCTGACAGAAGCTTAGATCTCTGTTTATGTCAGCTGTTTGGACTTGTGTATATTCCAAGACTGATGGTTTTACTTTACTAGTGTTTATTTTTTTTGGAAGAGTAAGCAACACTGAAACAGGCTTTAAACTGCTTTCTACTTGCAGGCCCAATTGGAAATTTGATGGTAGTGACAGATCTCCTGTACAGTCCCTGGAAACAACAGGCAATTATTGTGAGGAAGAGGAGGACATAGATACCTATCTTTCAGATGCTGATAAAGGGGCAGAGTCTAGCTGTCACAGTAATGAGAAAAGCAGAGAAAGCTTTAGCACCAATGCTATTTATGCTGTTCCCTGCAAAAATAAAAAGGTAGGATTTTCAAATCCATTAATTCCTTTACCCTGTTTTGATATATTAATGCAAATATTAACTATTTCTAGCTTTTCATTCTCTTCTTACCCTGTAGACATTTATTCAATTTTTATTTCACATGCTCCCACACAGGTTAGTTTGTTGATCCTTACAGATTCCTTATCTTTGATTATTAGGAGCCTTTTCTTATTAGGAAAACTCTGGTTTTGTGTATAATGATTGTGCACAATTTAGTCTTTTAAAATGTCCAATATTTGAGCATGATACTTACATAGTAGATATTTTGTTAAAAGCACTAGGAACTTTACTTTTACAAATAATGAGTTTAATTACTGATTCAGTATTGTGCTAATGAGCAGAGACATATGTAGAGTCAAGGACATTCAGAATCAAATAAAATAAATTACCTTGTTGCCTTGAAGACAGGTGGATTTTTCTGTGTTATAGATTTGAATAGTCTTAACCAGCAGTGAGCAGCTTAATACTCCTAAGGCATATTTAAAGTTCAGTTTGCATCTCTGTCCAAAATGATACAAAAATTTAACAAACAGGAAGAGGTGACTGAGTAGTAAAGAGGCAATAAAATATTATGTATGTGAAAGAAGTCAGAAAAGACCCCTAGGTGAAGAGAGAGTAGTCCATAAGAGGAGGAGAGGGAGGGGAAAAAAAGGAAGTGAGTGGAATATGTGGGACATGATCAACAGGGAAAAAAAAGGCAAAGACCATGTTAAAAATTATTCATGAATTCCTCAGTGCTGTGAAATAGTAGATAAATGGTTGGTCTTTTATGAAGAGCAAGTTTAGATATGACACAGAACAAAAATGTAGCATAATTTCACAGACTCTTGTGACTGAATAAGGTAACAGGGAATATTTGCCCTGTGAACAAAGTAACTATCATAATTTCCTACCTACTGTTCATGATAAGGTTTGGATTTTATTTACATAGAGCCCTAAACCAAAAAAGTATGTCTTATAATGTATTATCTTAAATTATTGGTGTACAATTCTGTATGTGACTGGGACACTAGTGCACTAAAAGCTTCATACAGATATCAAGATGTGGGCTATTTTAACAGCGTTGCCATGATTTAGACAGCTTGGCTTATTTTTACATAGGAAGAGCGTCCACCATCTCCTAGCACTGATGCTGACAAGAAAGAGGTGCCTTCTCATGAAACAGAGCTTCAGGTGCTGGTGCATGAGTCAAATGTGCAAACAGAAGGTAAATAAGCTTACTTTAGTCAAAATGCCATACCTTGTAATACCATGCAGAAAACCAATTTTTGAATAAAATAAATTTAATGCTATATGATAATTATTTTTTTTAAAGGGCAGTGAAAGAAATGCTACTGAATACTTAGTCATTTCTAGTAGTTACAGAAAATTAAAAGTCTGCATAAAGAGGGAAGATTGGTCTGTATTCACTGTATAACAAACTCCTGAACATCTGCTATCAGCCAGTGTAAGAAGAGAGTGAGGAAAAAAATGTTTTGTGAACTCTTTGTCTTGGCTAGCACAGTCATTCTCCACTATGTTTCTGTTGATACATATGTCAGAATCAATCCAGTTTATATTCTGGAAACTATTGGAGTGTTACTGTGCTCAAAAAATAGAAAAAATTAGAAACTACCACTGTTAAAAAAAGCTCTAAGAGACAGAATAAAACACTTTTAATCAGTTATTTTTCTTGGATAAAAAAATGTCATGTCTGAAAATGAGCAGTATTTTTTTTTTATAATCAAATAGCATGATACTGGGATTATTTGTCCTTTCTACATAAGTTCTATCATTTTTGCTGTCTTTTAAGGTCTGGGCCTTGAAATTGTACATCAGGTCACAGAGGAATGTTCTGACAGAATAGAGAGCTGAACATAATCATCAGTTTCAGGTTATCACTCTAAGCTCTGAATTGTTAAAGCTTCACAATTTTCTTGCAATAAGTAATTTCATTAGATCAGGGACATCTGGTTCATAACTGGACCTGTCATTAAGCTATTTTCTTGTAACAATAGAATATTGTTGAGAAAAACAAATTACAAGAGAGCAAGACCAATCTACCTGCATAGGTGTTTTATCAAATAATTATCTTGTCCATTATTTTGCAATCAGGAAAACAGGAAAGAAGAATTTGTTCCAGAGCTCCAAAATGCAGTTTTTTTACAGAGGGTGGCAGCACTTTAGTAGCTATTGGCTAGGAAAGAGGAAGCAGAACTGAGTCAGTTTTGAAGAAAATCTTTCTTTTTCTATGTTTTATTCATGTTAGATCTCAGTGTTGTTTTAATATTATTTCAGTGGAGTTGTTTGAACAGCTTTATAGAGGAACAATGCCCATAAGGAATGGGTTGCTTTGATAAAACCCATGGGGAAGTGGATGCATTAAGCGTTAAAGAACAGGATCTATAAACCATTTCTAATCCCTTTTGGAACCTGTCAAATTTGCACTTGCCTTGTTCAGAGGTGCAATAGGGTTCAAGCCCAGTAAGATCAGTGAAAGTACTTCATGTGTCCTTTAATCAAATTCTAAAAGAATAAGGGGAGACAACAATACAACTTCATTTCTTCCATAGTTGAATCTATACAGTATGAGGCAAAAGTAAGGTCTCGCATCACTATCCTGATATACTATGAGAGAGATAATGGAAAGTTAGAGATCTAATTTGTGATTTTGGGGGGACTTTCTTACATTTATTTGCAGTATATAATACGTGTGTTTACATATCCATGTGACTTACAAATACTTTTGTTTTTAATTGACTGAAAGATCTGTTTTTCTTTAGCAGAAGACCAACATCTTGGCTTGAATTTAAAGGTAAGATGCCAATGAAGGTTAATTTGTGCTGCATTTTGGAAAAAAGGGTGTGATGAAGACCTGATAGTTTACAGTCACTTAAAAGAAAACTAATTTATTGCCACTTTTCTTTTGGAGTACAAGAATGGCTAATCATTCCTTTTGAAAAATATGACTGTCTAGGTAAATAGGCTATACAAAACTCTGAATTTATTATTTTATTTTCTTAATATATCTTTAGTTGTTCCTCATGTGAAAGAAGGAAACAGAGTGGGAGACAGTGTTATAGCAAGAGACAGCTCTTACTGCTAGGTTTAAAATTCTGAGCCTGGCTTCACCAGGTTTTTATTTAGTTTTCTAGTTGGGTCCATATAACTGTTTTCATAAGCTTCAAAAACAATACCCAAAAGTTTAGTTTCACAGATCAACTTACTGGACTTGTTTTTTTACAAAAATGATGAGTTCTTCCATTGTTAACATCACTTTTCTTCTTCAAGTTCTTGACCATATATGTTTTCTTTTGAAATTGTTCTTGAGTTTTGACTCATTCAGTCATCAGTATCTTGGTATGTTAAATTACATGGCATCAGATCCTTACAGACCTTGACTGCTGTTTGATAAAAAACATGGAGAAAGTTTGTATATTGATAATGTTCACCTCAAGTAAATATATTAGTATAAATTCAGCCTGTATGTATTTCCTGATGAAAGAACCTTCTGCAAATGTAAAAATAGGTATTACTTTTTTTTTTTTATAAAACCAGCAAAGGGAAAACAAAGTTCTTCATATTTGTTGAAGAATATTTTACATTTTAATGTATTTGCTGATTCCCAGTGTGGGACTGACAGTTCATATCCTGATTGACTATTCTAGTCATATTTTATACAAACTAACAAGTGGGAACAATATCCAAGCTGTTTGGCCAAGAAGCTTTATGTTTATTGTCAGCCATAAAATTGTTTTGAGAACTGTACATCTCAAAACTAAAGAAAATATTAACAGTTTCAAGAGTCTGCAGGTGACTGATGGCAGTGATAAGTGACCAAATGATGTCAGAATGGGTAAATGACAAGTCATATATTGTCAGTAGTGAATCCAACATTAAATTTTCTTGATATAAAATAAACTGCTTCAAAAGTTCTGTTTCTTAAGTTCTCCAACAGTGATGCTGTTTAGAGTGCTTCAGAAAGGATAACTGTTAAAGCAAATTGTCTCTTTTTCTTGGCTAGGAAGAAAAACCATTAGCTGAAAATCTGACACGTGAAAAGCCTCCACCATCCCCAGGTACTTCTGTTTTTTCTATGACTCTACACTTTAATAATATTCATATGTATATAAAAAATACATTTTTCTGCTTGTGTTATCTAAGCATAATCTGGGGGTGGGTTGGGGAGAAGTATTTCTCCTGTACAGGAGATGAGAAGGTGCCAAGTGCTCTGTGATATGTATAAAAACAATAGTTCCAGGCTTTTTATGTTAGGTGTTTTAGACTATTTTTTAATTTTCCAATTGGAGAGACTTTTGAAGTCTTAAGTAAATAACTGTGAAACAATGTAATGAAGTTAAAGCCATACTGGAACTTTCTGATCCCTTAAGTTTCATCTACACTACAGGATGTCACCATTATTAACACTTTCTTTGCCCTTTAAGGCAGGAATGTTTTCAGTGTCTGAGAGAAAACATGTAAACTTGCAGCCACTCCACTATATAGCTCTCATTCCCAATCCACTTTTTTCATTCTCTGTGACCTTCTGGAAGCCATAAGCTGATTTGTATCTTAAACTATCACTCATACATAATGCTAATACTATAAAAAATGGATTATAATTTGCTGAAACTCCTATTCAAGTCTGAATACCATTTAAATACATTGTACTGTGTCATTACAGATGTGTCTATTCGGGCAAGACAAGCACGGGAAAATATGACTAAAGAAAAGCTCAGAGAACTAAAACAAGAAAACTGGTCTCTGAACAAGGCATACCAGGCTATGGTCCAACAATTTGAGGGAACAAAACAGCAAGTGGAAGAACAGCAATTAAAGCTGAAGAGACTAGAACAAGAAAACAGAAGACTTAAAGAAGCTGCAGAGAAACCACATAGAGAAGGTGGGAGAAACTTTCTTTCAGTGTAAGCTAGTCTGTAATTATCTTGTTTGATTTTTCTAATTTCTTACAACCTATTCCTGCAGTAGTAGGTGTCCACTCATTGATTTGAGAAAGTATCTATGCAGAAGTAGTTTCTGAACAGTATTTTCTACATTTGTAGAAATGTCATCAGGGAGTACTTAAGTGATCATGGAAAAAAGTTACTCGGTTGTTTGAAATGTAATGGGTTTTTTGATAGTAACTTTCCATGGGATTATTCCATTATAGTATTTTGAAAGAAGTTCTCTTAGGATTGGAGCTTACTAAGATTTTTTTTTTCCTTACAACTAAATTATTGTAAACATTTCTTGAATTTTGATTGAACTTTCCTGTTGGATATTTATTTTAATAGAGGAGGCTACAGAATTACTCTCTCTCAGACAACAAGCACAAGAACTGGTAGATGAAAATGATGCTTTGAAACTGACAGTCCATCGTTTAAATGTAGAATTGAGCCGCTATCAAACTAAATTCAGGCCATTGTCCCAAGAAGAGGTGAGAATCTTGGTTTGTACTGAAATGTTCCATTGTCTTTTCATTCATCTTTGAGTTAACACTATTTTCTCCACAAAGTCTACAAATGGATAGACTTTTCCTGAAATTTAAAATAAACATTTATCATTAAGTCTAACTTAAAGAAGTTAGACTTTCTCCTATATTAGTAAGACATTGAACTGCCAGTTTTGTTGACTTTGAATGTGTTACATATGCAGCACATGTAATTAGAAACATAAGCTTGTTTGGGCTAGTACTTGTGACTGCAGTGGACACTGGTTGGTGCTTCAAAAAGCAGGAAATAATTTCAGTATCTTTTAAAAATTTCCTTTAGCATCTAAAACTGAAAAGTTTACCCATGAAAGGACCGCCACCACCATGGCTTGTAAGTAAAATAATGTTTTCACTTATCTGTTAATTTATCTTCTAAGTAAAGTAGTAGAATTTTTTTTTCTGGAACCAAAACATTCAGGATTTAGCTACTCTGCTGAACTGTCACATACTAGTAGGATATTATAAACATCTCTGTTTGTTGCATAAAAAGATGTAGGGCAGAACTTTGCAATGAATGTGTGCAGCTCCAGTTGAATTTACAGTAAGCTACAGACTGCATACAATCACCAACTTTGAATTACTGCTTGCAAATTAAATACTGTTACCCTGAGAATCATAAATACCATTTTCATGTTGTATTGTCTGACATACAGTTTGCTTCAACATCTTAATTTTTGATTGCTTAATTTTTAATCTTCTGTTGTGATTATTTTTAAGATGATATTGAAAGAAATAGCATATTGCAGTGATCCCTGTGGTAGGAATAGTCATGGGTCCACTAGTGGCTTCTGGCAAGTAGAAGGCAAATAGTCTGTGAAATTCAATGCATTTGTAACACGTGAAACAATTTCTCGTTGATATGCTAATCAGATCTTCAATTTTCCTTCCTCATTGTTATTTGGTACTATACAGAAATAGGAAAGTCCTCCTTCTGCTCTGTCTTTCTAGCTCTGATCACATATGTATGTATTTAGTTTTGAAGATGCAGGTTTGAGAGTGTAAAAATTCCTTTCCCACTTACTAATGAATCTGGGCTAACTCTGATTATTCCCTATAGTGTTTCAGTTTGGTTTTGTATTAATCCACATTCTGCTGTGTTGCATAAACCAATAAATAATAGTTGCTTTATAGTGAAGTGTGCAAGTAAAGCATCCAGCCTTGTCCTTTCCAAAGCCTGCTCCTAAAGTGGCACTGTTAAGTGCTTCTGCAGCATCCTTTTGCCTGTTGTGGTCTGTATGCTTGTAGAAGTCCTGCACTTTTGTCTGCAAGGCATATATGAAAACCCTTAAAAGCTTTTAAAACTAGCAATACATAGCAGGAGGAGTAGTAGAAAATATTGATGAGATTATGGTTTTTAATTGACTTACATGGTTTGATTTTTTTAAAACTGTTTTTCAAGTTGGATATGAAGTATTTGTCACCTCTTCTGTTGGCTTATGAAGACAGAATAAGAGAAAAGGAAGATTTAAATCTTGAACATGAGGCAAGTTGCCATTTAAAGAAAATTTACTTCTACTTTGTTGATGTAAAAATTAAAACAAAGTACTTACCTCTAAAGAATTTTATTTGGAGTCCTTTGTCTTCCAGGAGGATATGAAGAATTTTAAAGTACGAGTTGAAGAGCTGGTGAAGGAGAACGAAGACCTGCATGAGCAATTAAATAAAAATAACTTTATTACCACCACAGAATGGCAAGTCATAGTACTAAAAATTAATTTAAAAGCTACTCATTGTTGTGCCTGTTGCATGCAAACAAAATTTTAAGATAAGGAAACAGGTTTTCACTTTGAGCACTGCAACAAGCTCTCCAGAGAGATTGTTGAGTGTCCATCCCTACAGATGCTCAAAAGCCATCAGGGCATGGTCCTGGGCAGCTGGCTCTAGGTGCTGCCACTTGAGCAGGGTGGGTTGGACCAAATGACCTCCAGATGTCCCTTCCACCCTCAACCATTCTTTGATACTACAATTTTAATTCACACATACATTGCTTTCCTTCTTTCTGTAGGGAATTTTTGCTTTAATTAGTCAAAGGTTGTAAACATTATTTAAAATAATTTACATATTGAGGGTTGAGAGTTGATGTCTCTAACAGGCTTACCTTGGGTTCTGCCATTGCTTTCAATTAGGGTTTTTAATTCCTTTTTTTTTTTTTAAAGAAGTTCAAATACAAATTATAAGCTTACACTGTTGGAAGTCCATTGTGTTTTTAATTTGGACATAAGAATATTTTAGTTATACTTTGTTTATAAGTTGGTTGTCATTGCAGGCAGCAGCTGCAAACTCAGGCCAAGCTGGTCTTGGAAGAAAATGGATTGCTGATGGAGCAACTCAAAATTCAACAAGCTAAAGCAAAAGATAGTCACAGACAGCACGTCCAAGAAGGTAAAGGGCTTGAGTTGCTAGTCATTTGAACTACACCAAAGCTGGTACTGCAGGTTTGGTTTTCTGTTTGTTTGTGGATTGGTTTCTTTGTTTGTTTTGGTGGCTGTTTTGGGTTCTTTTTGCAAGTTGCTATGTGCCTGCAAAGCATCACTGAATGCAGGTAACACTCCTATGAGATCAAGCTCTGGATGTTAACCGATACTGCAAAGAAATGTCAGTCTCACCCACTGACACAGTGTACTCCTTTTTGGCTTGCTTCCTCTGAAAAAGTGACAAGAACTGTTAAACAGCAATACACTAATTTTCATAATTTAAGAGCACTTTAACTTTACAGGTTGGTATTTGTGAGGTCGTATTTGCTTATTTAAATATTCAGTGTAGAATTTGTAGGTTTTTAATCTTCTGCTTCATAACCAATGTTTATCGCCTCATAAAATATACATAATTATAAGTAGCAGTATTTGATTTTAAACTTTTGATAGTGCTTGTATTTACATGCATCTTAAAGTAATAATCTGTTACCTATTACTGTTTTATCAGAGGTTGGTATTTGCTTGAATTCAGAACAGTTCATTCCTTGTCTTGCTTGTGATTATTATGTCTTGACCAAGATTAGTTTTTCTGCTGATAGTTATTTTTTGCATTGGCAGATTCCTCTGGATATTTCTTGTTAGTAGCCTTCTGACTGGATATTAGAGACCAAGCATATTATATTTTAAAATCCCAAAACTGAAAGTATGATTTCTTATGAAGTTTAAAAAGCAAGGCTGAACCTTAATTCACAGATTAGGGTGTTTTGAAAAACATTTTATTGTGTTCAATTAACATAAGTCACTGATAAGAATTGTTTCCTTAAGTGAACAGAAAAAGAAGCAGTTTCCTGAAGAAAGCAGTCTAAGTTTTGTCACTTTACCAAAACAAACTGTTTGAGACAGAAAAAAATAAATCCAAACTGTTAAAATACAAACCAAACTGACAAATGCACTGTTACATAATGCTGTGTACAACTGGGAATTAACATATTGCTGGTTTAGTTGGAGTTTCACTAGGTGACTGAATTAGTTCTGCTGTACCCAGGTTTGTTTGTTTTTTTCTTCCCAAAAGCTTCAAAATTGACCAAACAGATAATAACCTTAGAAGGTAAGAAACAGAGTCAAGAAGAAGAGATAGCAGAGTACCAGAAGCAGTTGGAAGCTTCACGTTCTACCTGTGAAGAGCTGAAAGCCAAACTGGACAGCAGAATAGCAGCAGAGGAGCACTTTGCTTTGGTGAATGATTTAAAAAGGTAGGAGTTTACATACGGTGCACAGAGACAATTCTGCAAAGCTTCTGCATGAACAGATCCACATACCCATCACTCTGCAGGTAGGAAGCAAGTGGAGACTTATGCTGGTGATCTATGAAGGAAACTACCAAAGTACAGAGAAGGGTAAAGAAATATTTAAAAAATACAATCTTGCTTTTTGTAGACAGTTAAAATTACAGAAGGAAATGGTACCTCTAGAGACAGCGGTAGAAGTGTTTCTACCATAGAGCACGTACTGCTAAATGTACCTTTTTAAATAGTAGAAGAGGCAATAACACAATACAGAAATAACACAAAACAGCACCACACAAGAGTGCTGCTGTGCAGCTTGGTCTGGAATGTTTTTCTAAAGACATTCTGTACATTTGTTTGCTTTCAAGAAAAGGATAGTGCAAGTTACTGTTTCTTGCTACAGTGCCTTACTGAAGTTCTCAGACCAACTTTTTTGGCATTGCTAGTAGTTTAATTGAAAAAACCCAACCCAAATTAGGGAGGGAATACATTTAGACTATGTAGGCTATTTTTATAATTTAAATTCTATTTCAAGTGCAGTCAGGATGAATTACTTGAATAATTTTGTGAATGTTATGCTTCATTCATGATTTGATACGTCATGAGATTTTTAATAGCTCTCTGATATCACCACTCAACATTAAGCATTCTCAGTATATCTTTTTCTTGCCTTTGACATGGGTATCTTACTATAACTTAGCTTTTTAGTGAAGTAGGTCTGTACATGGTGCCTGTTCTGTGCTGTTGGTTTTTGCAGCCATTTACACAAGGAGCAGGAGAAAAAGCGCTGTGAGGTGGAAGATCTAATGGAAAAGATAACATCACTGCAAGCTCAAAACAAGAAACTGCTCTTAGAGAAAAATAACTTCATGGCTGACAACAAGATCCTGGAAACTGAGATGGAAATGACGCAAAAGACAAATAGGTCATATCACATTCTCATTTTCTTATGTAGAAATACCTACATTTCTAAAAATAACAGCAGAAATATCTGTTAAAAACATGGCTGACGTCCCACAGTGTGTAATTTTTACCTATTACAGAAAAACCCCACATTTCCTAAATACATCTGTCACAATTGAAGGCCTGGTTGTAAAGTAGCTTTGCTAAGCTTGTTATGTATTTCTATGTCTGCATGCAAATTAAGAATATATCTTTAATGCCAGTAGTTAGCTATAGCAATTAATCATTTGTGTACTCACCTGAAAAATAGGGTATTACACTATTTGCAGACCTTCTTATACACCTGCATGGCTCACAGTTGGGCTCTCAATACTGCAAAAAGTAAACCCAGTATTATTGTTATATTTGGTAAGAAATATGAGCTTGTAGCCATTGCACAAATTGTTCTTTTGAATCGTTACTGTTGTTACTCACACGACATATTGTAAAGGGAAACAGACCCAAAAAGTGGGAAATGATACTTTCAGCACTGCAAATATTTTGAGCCAATGCATCTTTAACAGTATATTTGATGACTGACACCTGAACAAGTTGATTTGCACATAGAATGCAAGTTCTTTTAATGCTATTATTAATTCTCAATCTGAAAATTTTTCTTTTTCCTGTTAATTTTATAGGAGATTAAAAAAGAAAATAAGTCTTTTGAAACTGCAGTTGGAGGAAGCAATGGAAAAAGAAGTTGCAGCCCATCACTATCTAACAAACCTTATTGGTTTGGTGGAGAAGATAGCTCAAGAACGTGATAATCTTATTTTTTTGGTAGTTACCTTTAAATAATAAGTAGGACTTTACTGGTATTTAACACTATTATCGTCCTGCTAGCACAAGTTATTGTTAATTTGCATTATCAAAAAAGAAAGCTATAATTTCAGTTTAAGGATTTAGCTATTTAAATAGACTTTTGCAAATAGGACAGGAGCAGCAAAACAGTATTTTTTAGAAGAGTGATTAAAAGTAACTGCCCTAAGTTCTGGAGAGAACATCATGAAATCTTAACTCACATCAGCGTTAGAGTGTGCAATGGTATATATCAAGTCTGAAAGAATTCCAGGAACAGTGACAGCCTACTGATAAATTGAGTAGAACAGAGCAGCAACAAGTTTATTTAAAACAATTTTGCTAGTGGAACACTGATGATGAAGTGTAATCCTGAGTTAGCAGCTGTCAAAATGATTCTTTTATTGTATTGTATGATTCAGCTACCTCACAGTAAACCAGAACGTCACTGACTGAGCATGAAGCTCAGACACCAGCAATGCTAATTAATTGACTTCTCTGAAAGGAGATGTGTCTCTGGAGTGATAGGGGTAGTTCAAGGTGGTCAGACATTACTGACCTGGTAATTTTTTCTCCTGAATGCTTTCAGTGGATTTAACAGTTGAAACTTCTTATAGTTTTAAAATTCTTTGTTTACAGCATATGCAGTGTTTTTGTTTTGTTTTATTTTTTATATCTGAGAGAGAATGTAGTGCTTCTGAAATGATGGAAACAGTCCTAAGACAGAAGCATTTCATAAGCCACATGTCAGATTCTTTGCCTGAACCTTTGCCAATTTCAAGGGCTCTTCAGAGAGCAAACTACTCAATTGGACCCTGAAGGATGAGTCATGCATACAAGTGGGATCCCTACGTATACATACATCTGTAGAAAAATGTGCAGAATTGGTGGGGTTTACAGTATCAGTAGCTATGATCCCTTCAGAATAAAACTGTTTTAAGGTATTTTGTTAGTGAGATAGTATTTGTAGTCAGTTGACAAATTATTAATTAGAATCATTTTCATTACTCTTTTTCCATCTTGGTTCTTCAGACTGTTGGAGCTCAAAATAGAATTGCTTTGTCTTCCTCAGTATGTGTATTCTGTCTGCCCTGTCTAAAGTAATAATGATTACATTGAGTTATGTATGCTGTCTGTTTGCAGTCCAGATGTTTGGAAAGTGAGAATCAAGGTGTTCTCAACAAAATAGTAGAAGGCAGTCTGCGCTTAGGAAGATTGGAAGAAAAAGTTAAGGTAAGCAGTATTTCTAAGCTAAATATTATGTAAAACAGAATCACAGAATCATAGGGGTTGGAAGGGACCTCAGGAGATCATCCAGCCCTACCCCCCTGCCAAAGCAGGTTCCCTACAGCAGGTTGCACAGCAAAGTGTCCAGGGGGGTTTTGAACATCTCCAGAGAAGGAGACTCCACCACCTCTCTGGGCAGCCTGTCCCAGGGCTCCACCACCCTCAGAGTAAAGAAGTTTTTCCTTAAGTTTCTGTGGAACTTCCAGGGTTCCAGTTTTTGCCCCATGTTGAAAGAAAAAAGTCAGTAGTTAATCTGTGTCAGTGTTTTTATGAAAGACTTATGGATTATTTTATAAAAAGCTTTTAAAAAGCAAAATAGATCATTATAGTTTTGACAAATATCTTTTTCGATTGTATTTGTACATTGCATGTCTGCCAAGTCACTGTATCTACATCATTACCTGGAGAATTGTAACTAGTTGTAGAAAGTTATGGGGATTCTTTTGTTTTGCATATTAAAAAAATTTTACATGTCTAAACAGATCCTCCCATAGCATGACAAGCACAAGCATCTGACTGCACTTTGAAGACTTCTCTGGGAATTTAAAAAGTTTGAGTGATGTGAATGGTTAGCTTGCAGACTTCTAAATCTTTTCTTAGAACTGACAGGGAAAAGGTAGGGAAAAAACTGCACAGAAGTCAGTCTTAAATATTGAATGACTAACATTCTAGATAAATATTATTTATCACTATCCCGTTACCTCCAGAAAATGAAACTCCAAGATGATACATTTTAGAAGAGTTAAAGGAAGCAGTTGTGGAAAGGATTATGTAGCTTGCAGCACATATCTAAAAAATGACCTTTCTCCTTCCTCCAAAAGGCATACTCAAACTTTCTGCTCTGATTCAGATGAAGCTACAACCTTAGTGGTTCACACCTTAGATAAAACTTTATCTTGGCAGGACATAAATAGCAATATTTTCAAAGCTTCACTAAACAGTGTGCAGTTTTATTAAAGGAGGTGCTTCCATCCCAAAACTCTCCATCAAACATTGCATTCTGCAGATACAATGACAGTTTAAGCATTCTGTTTGTAATCACAAGAAAAAAGCTACTATCAGGTAATACCTGTTGTTTTTTTGAAAGCAGCAACATGTAGAAACGGGTAACAATACAAGCGCCATATTTTTCAGTTCCTCATGTGCTTCTGTAATTTAACAGGGAAGTTATTTTAGACAGCAAAACCACTTTGTACAAAAATGTCTTGTTTCTGAGATTAGACCAATTAATATCTTATTACTGCCAATAAGCAAAAAAAAATTCAGTTGTGCTTCACTGAACAGAAGGAACTATTATGTTAAGCAGCAAGATATTTTAAAACGTGAAGCTGCTCTTTTCTTCCTCTTAAGATTAAAGAGCTAACAGAACACAAACACTTTATTGTGGTATGCATTGATAAATGTGACTGTTGGACAAGTAAGCAACATGCTATAAAGTGTAGCTTTGCATCTTGGAAAACACACCCATTTTTTGCAGCTAATTCTTTTCACTCAGAACATACAGTGTGACATTCATTATACACACTGGTTTTATATGCAGAACAAAGTACAAGTGTCATACCTTGAAATTAACAAATAGGTAAAAAAACCATAATGCATCATTGTATTTCACAGTTTTCCTATTATCTTTAACCCTGACAGGTATATAGAAAGAAGGCAGCTGGGAAGCTTGGAGATATCAGTCTCAAAATGACTGAGCAGGAGAAAGAATTTGCTGGGAAGACTGCTCAGTACCAAGAAGAAATGAAGCACCTCCAGCGTCTGCTGAAAGACAAACAGGAAACCCTTGATGAAGTGCTGCAGCAGAAGAGGTCAGTCAGTCGCAGGCAGCAGCACTGCAGTTAGATCTGATGGGTAACAGGGGTGGGAGAGACAACTGCACAGAGCAGCAAGGTCTTGCTGTTTGTCACAGCCTCTCTCACTCATGCTTTAGCTCTACTGAAAATGCTTCTCTTAATTCCAGCCTTCCCAGCTCCAAAAGAGACCTTTTGGAGGAAGAATTTATTCTGGATGAGTGCTCCCATTGTTAAGATGACTTCTTAAGAAGAATATCAATCTGAGCCTAGTCTTTGATGATTTGAGGGGGGTCCTACAAATCATCAATATAAAGGTCAATTATTTAATAGCATCTTCCACTAAAGGGTGAACAATGAAGCAATTTTTTAGAAAACTGTTGGGTTTAGAAATTAGCAGATGAAATAAAGCCTGGGTAGTGTTCTGCACTACAATAAGGGTCCTTAAACCAGATTAAGCTCTTGTATATTAATAGCAGAACATGAGAGCTGTGCACACTGCATGCAGACCCCATCTGGAGAGGAGTGGCAACAGAGAAGAGGAGCTTGCCCCTATCAAGACACAGTTATTTTAAAACAAAACAAGATGCTGAAGATCAATCCAAGATCACAATAAAGGGCCAGAGTCAACCAATAGATGAAACTCCAGATAGCTTGTAGGGGGCGGAATTCAGTCATGTAATTTTACTCTTTGTGCCTAACATCCCCCAAAATGAAAGCTGAGGGTAACAAGAATTACCTTTGTAAAGCACTTTGAAGCATATGCTGAGTAACTGATGTCAGACACTTTTACTTCTGGAGCAAAGAGAAATACACTTTGTGAGAACAATATAATCTACAGTTTTGGTGTTTCAGAAATGAGAGATTGCTTCTCAATAGATCACAAAGGGCTCTGCAAGGAGTATGGATTATATAATCTCTAGTATACACCTTTTGCCAGAGATGTAGCCTGACAGCATTTAATCTCAACACATTTATGTTTCGCAGTGATTTGTTTCTCATTTTTAGAACCTGACATTCAGGAGAACTTGTGTAAAGGGCTGGCTCTATCAAGTGCTCAGGTAGTGGCTTAAAGTGACTGTGTTGGAGAGGTCCATAGCACTAACATTTGTGTGCTCGTTTCCCATACAACAGCTTTGCTTTCTACTTCATATGGTCTTGGTTTCCTGATTATTTTCTATTCTGACATATACTAGAAGTGAGTCGGAGGAAACCCAAGAGCTTAACCTTGACCAAATCTCCCTTACTATAAAGTCTTTGGCTGAAATACACTGTTAGCTGCCATGTTTGAAAAAATAACATTTTTCTTGAGGAAAACATTAAATAATTCATTTATTTACGCTTGGATAATCAGAGAAATCGTCCCATAAGGTTATAATGCCTTAAGGACTGTCCTTCACTGCCTGTGCCTCTCCCAAAAAGAGTTTACACCACTTCTGTTTGACCTCCACAAAGAGGCATTCCCTAAGCACAAAGTCTGGTGCTCGGTTTGATGAGACATTTTAGCTTCCAAGGGGGGAGATGCAGAAGGAGCACGTGTTACAGACACACCTGGTGCAGGAAGCAGAACTGCAGTCACCACGGATCCCAATTCAGGAGACAGTGGCAGTTGTGATATTTGGATCTCACATGCACTGCTCTTTTCTGTGGACTTAGTCCAACTTATTGCATGTGTCCAAGCCCTTTTTTCTGATCATATCCTCTCTAGCATTACATTTAGTGGGCTTTTTAAAAAACAAAATAGGAACAAATTTCAGCCAGACAATTTCAAGCCTCTAAATCCATGCAGTTTATAATTTGCTTATCCACCTACTATAATTATGTACTGCTGAAAAGTATTTTTAAAGTTAGGATTTATCTTTATTTTTTTTCTAGGAAAGTGGAAGGGGAACTTGACATCATTTGGGAATCCACATCCAAAGAAAACAGGAGAATGAGAGAGCTCTTACATAAATCCCTGGGCAAGGACAACATGTGGAGTACTGTCACAGCTCATGAGCCCCACTTAGATGAAATCTCTCAGAAGGATCTAGTTTATGGACATGATTTTAGCTATTGTGATGTGAAACCTTCATCCCCAACTACAAATGAAATTCAACAAGAAGTTCAGCGATAAGAATAAAGCTGCATTATGCATTGCATCCAAGAAAGAGCCCTCAGTGCCTCAAATTAACTTTTTCAACAACACAAGACATAATAGAACGTTTACCCTCTTAAAATTACAGTATATTTTAGCACATCAAAATGACAACAGCATATTCCCCAGCTGTACCATCAATAGCGTAAGTCTAGCCTAAAATATCTTTGTTTTTTGAAAAAAAGGCAATTCCTTAAGGGAAATGGGGTACAGCTCTAAATTAACATAAAAGGACAAGTATCCAGTTAACAAGATAAAAAAACTGGTAAACTTAGTGTTTAGCAGAGAGACATACCTTGCCACAAAACAAGGAAGCAGCAGTACAGCCTCCAATATGGTAAATAAGGTCTCTCTGTATGTTTTAATTAAAAGGTCAAATTTCAATAAATTCTCCCCAGATCACCAAATAAAGTCTAGATGGAGTATAATCAAAGCTGGAAAAAAATGCCTGTTGTCTGTTCTTGTTGCTGGTGGTGAAGCACCTTATCGTCCTGAGATGTCCTTATACCAGACCACCTGCCAAAAATCTTACCTCAAGGACAGAGAACTTGATGGGGAAGCAGACAAGACAAACAGCCTCATGACAACTGCTGGTGCCTCAGCACACAACTGTCCACTAAAGAGACTTACAGGAGCCCAGGAGTCAGCAAGTTCCTGCCATAGTTTTGTCAAGGGGACAAGATGCCAGCAGAGGATGCAGCTCCCGCTCCAGATCGTTGTGTTCATCCCACCTCAGGTTCAGTAGCTTCAGAAGCCACTTTTTCTTTATCCCCAGAGCACTCTCTGCAGCAGTGCCAGCCTTTAGATTATTATGGTGCATATTTGTCTTAGCTTTTGTAATTATTGATTTTTCACAATATTGCACATCAGCATTGGAGTATGTACTGGTATGAAGGGACTTTATTTTGGATTGCTGTGTAACTTGTTGGATCAGCTTTTTGCTTCATTTCCATAACAAAACTTAAATGGTACCAGAAAAATGCAACAATGCAAAAAACCTGTAACTGTAATAGTTGTACAATATTAGAAATAATTAAGAATCTCATTGAATTGGAGCAAAGTTAACTGAAAAGAGTAGAAAACCAAGGTAAATGCCAAAAAGCATACATACTGTGCATGTCTAGAAAGTTTCCTCCTTTCCCGAGTTGTTTTCCTTCAGGGTCAGGTCATGGCTGAGCAGAACAGGGTTCTGGGAGGCCTGAAATACCTGTTCAGACAAGTCATATACAGACATACAAACTCCCCATTGTCATGTATGTTTACAGTACTCCTGAAAGAACATGAAGGAAGCATGGCTATACCCCACTGGTTTGTGTGGTTTTGAAGGCAAGTTTTGAAAATGAAGTCTTTTATATCATATTTTCAAGATGAGCATCTCTGTGTATGCAAACACAACCTTGGAACAGCAAATGTAAATAATGTACATATTCTTTACATCTGTTTTTAACTCTCTTCTGAATATGTCTCAAGATTTTGTAAAAATAAAAACCACCTTTACAGGAAAAAAACCCAACCTATCGTGTTGTTAATTCCTTAGAAATAGAAGTGAGATTTTAGAAGTTCTCAGCATTGGCTTAACTGTTCTTCCATGGCTTAGAATTGCACTTCTGCCACAGCCACTTCCCATTTTCACAGCTCCAGGCTAGAGTAGGTTTCAATATATGGTTCAAAGGACAGCACCTTGACAGTGACACTGTGTTCAGAAATGCTACACTTGCTTTTTCATTTGCATATCATTAAAAAATTATGTTAAACTTTAAATGAGCTAACATGTAATCAACTCTGTAGATTATCCATACTTTGTTTCCACAGCATTTGCAAGAAAACACAGATGTCCCATAGATGAAGAAGTCCTTTTGCAGCTCAAGACCACTTTTTGGGCATATAAAAAAAAACCTGTTAAAAGATATTTTGAATACTTATGTACCCATCACCCCTTTAGCATTCTTGGACAGTAAAATCCTAGAATTGTTTCAGATTAACAAAAGCAAACACACTTGCAAGAACGTCAAGTATTGTACAAACAGAATTAATGATTAGACAGGTGCTTCTCTCCAATTCTTTCTGACAGTTGGGAAAGAAACTAATTTTCTGTTTTATGAACAGCTAAAATAATTGGTTTTCCCTCAACTTTCAGATGGAAGATAAATTTTAGGCTCTGGATGTTTTTCATCTTGCATTAAAGCCGCACTTGTTTTTAGTATATTCCTATGTGCAAAACCTACATGAAAATGTTTATTGTAGACCACTGATTTTAGGATTAGAAAAAACATGAAAGCCAGGCATTACACATAAGTATTATTTTGAAAGAACTCAAATATTAATTTTTGCTAAAACACACAACATTTGAACACTAAGTAAAAAAAAACCCCAAAAAACCAAACCAACCAAAAAAACAAACAGAAAAATCCCACTGCAGTTACTAACAAAGCTGATGATTTTAAGAGTTAAGATTGTCTAGCAGGCAATACCACTACTTAATATAATCAAATCAAAATCCAATGTCTCAAAAGCTAACTAGAAGAAACACTGTAAAGAGCTTAAAGGATGATCACCGTTACTTCTATGCTTAACAAGCAGTTAAAAACAAAATTTTCTTCAGCACTGGAAAATAATGAATGAGCCATTAGAAACCAACTCACTTAGAGGCACTTTGTGTTATTTTGGCCATTACTGACTCTTTCCAGCTTCAGAATATGGCAAACGGGTAATTCTAGGAGGTGCAGTTAAGAGGAATTTAACTGCATTATATGATAACCAACCCCCACAAGGAATTACTACAGGGAGTTTATCACTACATTTTGCTTTAAAAGAGATCTTTAAAAGTTACATGCACTTTTATTTTGGAACACACTCCCCCTGAACACACACGCAATACTGAAGTCAACTGCCTGAAAACACCACCCAAGGAAGGTGCCCAACTCCTGATGGCAGCCACAAGCATGGTCAAGAAACACCGAGCACTTCTCCAGCTTATCCTCACAGATCCCACTCCGTGCAGTTACACGCTATCTGAAAAGGGTGTTAGAAAAGTGAAGAGTTATGTAGTGGGAAAAAAGTTCTTTTTGAGCCATGGGCTCTCAGGCTTCCCAAACAACAGCACATGGCAGCAGTGTCTTCTCCCAGTAGGTGCCCACGACCCTCCCTGTGCAGCCCTCGCCTGCTCCCGGCCCCAGCTGAGCCCCGGCTGGCTGGTACCCGCCACGGGCTGACCGAGGGCTCGGTGCTGCCTGGGAACAGCGACTGAAGCTACATGAACTGTGATGACTGGCTGGAGAACGCTCCTTCTTTGAGTGAGCAGGACTGTGTGCGGTGAATACGCTTCTGTCTGCTCAGTACAACTGCTTTCTTCTGCCTGTCCTTACATTAACAGGCCCAGAAGCACAGCTCCTGCATCACATCTCATGACAACGTGGATGAGGCAAATACACTCGCCATGAACCACAGAGAGGCCATGGAACCCCCACTCTGAATGACAGAGATATAAGGGCTGAACTTAACCCTTCCAATACAGAGACCTTTGATTTCCAAGACTAAAGTACTTGGAATATACTTTTTTTCTACATCTTACCATAGAACACAGGGATTTATCCAGAAGGAACCCAAATTCAAGACAGGAAACTAAAACAAATTACAGAATACTTGGGTTCCATCCAGAAACAGGGAAAAAAAAAAGCTTTAAATAGGTCAGGTTAGACCATGGAAAATTGAAAACTTTTTTGTTGTTGTTTATCAATACCAAATACATGCTATCATGCAAGTACAAGATCCATCCTTTTGGAATGAAAGGACAGCATTCTCCTCTGGTATTAATTTCTAATTACAAATTAATTCCATAAAGATGCACTGCCAGTGAAACAAGATTTTAACACTGTAACATAACCAGTGCTTTATATGCCAGTGCTGGGAGGTCTAGTCTGTAACACTTTAAATTAGGTTCCAGTCAAGTTAAGAGATTGACACAAACTGTTCCTGAAACTCATTTTATTTATCAAAGGAGCAGGACAAACGGACAGATTAAATGAAGGGGTATCAGGCAGACAAGTCTAAAGAAACAGATGCATCACATAATAGTGTGGAATAATAGTTAAAGAGTAGTTATGGCCACCAAGGACTTCATGAGAAGTGACAAGGCAAGACAGCACAACATCATTTTACTTCAGCTGTCAGGTACCACCACCTTCCATACCTTCTCCTTTTGTAGCTGCATTAAAAACCCAATTCAAACATGCTGCTACCTTGTACACAGTGATTCTTCTCCACAGTCGTATTCTTCTTGCTCTGCTGCAGTACTCAGCAGGAAGACAGGAAAGAGAGGTGCTCCCCATGCTAGAAGCAAAGGGGACAAGTTAGGATTGGACTTGAACCAACAAAAACAGCTGCTGGTACACGTTCTTCCCTTTACAACAGTATCAGATGATTGTAAGAGAATGGTGTCACACAGTCCTATCTCAGACCATCTAATGTTTAATTAAGCATTAATTGTGGTCCAAAGATCAAAAGTGAAAAGGGCATCACTTTCACTACAAAGATAGGTCTGATTTTTTCCATCTTTGCTGTGGTAATAATCTTGCAGACACATATGTGCAAGTATTCGGAACATTATTTCATAATTATTAGTTCTCCACTAGTCACACAATTTAAACCATCTTGCAACTCTGAGCAGAAGCACAAACACGTATTTCTCAGATTTTATTATGAAAAAAATTGTTAGCCTATATAATCTAAAATAACACAGTCAAAACTACAGGGGAAAATTAATTCTTATTTCCTGCATTTCAGCAGTGTACTAGGGATGGCTCTGTAAGCCTCAAGAACTAGTTCCAACTAGAAATATTTAGCATAGACGTAAGAACTAGTGCTTCCTTGTAATTAGCCAGTGTAAATAATTCTGCATTAGCATCCAAAACTTAGAGGTGCTGTAAGGTATTGCAAAAGGCCAATGTAAAAACCACATTTGTCAGAGAAACCTTCAGCAAAGAAAGATGTATTTCACAGCACTACACTTGCTAGGAACCAGATTCAGACTTTTTACAAACATTGCAAACTTTTTTTCCTGATATGGAAGTTGACTAAAAGCAACTAAAGGAACTTCTCCCCGTTCAAAATAAACCTGCGTGTCCCCAGTGAAGAGAGACAAATATTTTCATAATGTTAAACTGCTTGGGTGGTAAGATACCAAATGAGGAGACCATTTGATGTCTTTGATATAGCTGCATGGTGCATAAACAACAGGACTTGACTCTTCCTAGAGATTGCTGTCACCTGACTTTAAGATACTTAAAGGAACTGTGACCGCCAACATTTTCAGAAGTAGTAGGAATTCAGTTCTTTTTCAGCCTTCATATATAAAGCTTTAGTTTTGAGACAAGAAGTTGCCCTCACAAAGTCTGTGATCCTTCTGAACAGCGATTATGACAAAGGTCATAAATCATTAAATGGTGTTTGAGACCAAAGCCAGCAGATTCCGTACACTGAGCTCCTCTTTATAACAGGACGTGCTGGGAAGATAGGAACAGCGCCTGAATGAGCAGTGCTATGGAAAATGAGAGCACGAAAGAGTGTGCAGAATGGGCAAGGGGTTACAAAGTCGAGATAGCAGCTGATCTCCTATGATCTTACCATCTTTAAAAATTTTTAAAGTTTTTTTGGTTGCAAGGGATTTTGGGCTTTTACTTAGAGAAAAATTGCTCACCTGGTGCTCGCACCCGCTGGATACTTCTTTGCACTGACATTTATCAGGCACCAGCTGACACATGGCAAAATCCTTCTGCTAGCATCTGCAAAATGCTGTTCAGCTAACCTGTACCAACAGAAAGCTCCACATCCACCTTGCTTCAGCTGAGAAATAAATGAAAGCAAGCACTGCAAAAGAATAAAAAGTAAACAGTATAAGGCATTTTACTATAGATAACTCTTTAGGAATTATGAAATCTAAATACATTATCTCTTACAGTATTAAACATGGCTGCAGTTGACTGCCAATCAGCTACTAGGATCTGGTTATCTTACCTTTTCTCCACAGAGCAAGAGTCTGACTTCCCCTACTACAATTTTTTTAAACTCCTTAGCCCGAATACTATACTAGCCCTATAGCATACTTAGCCCTATACACTACTATCACTGACCAATTTAATTGTTTCCACTCCTGCTGCTACACAGAAAAATGCAATCGCGCTAAACCAAGAAAGCCACTCATCTGGCAGCGTTTTCTGTAGGTTCATCTTTGGAGGGAGCCTCTGGGAAACACAAAGTTACAGATTTCTTCTCTAACTACTGTGTGAAAAACCACAGAAGAAACAAAACTTGTAATCATTCTTCACTTTTCTGTTAACACCAAGGATGGAAATAAATTACTTCACGTAACCTTTGAACCAAGCCACACTAAGTAATGGCATGAAGTTCATGGAAGAAAATAGCATTGGGAAAAAGTACCAAAGGCACAACCTGAACTGTAAAACTGCTGCCTTCAGAAATTCAAAATCCTGAAGCTGACAGAGGCTGCAGAGCTTCCCTCACACACGTTCAGGCAAAACTTGTTACCTAAACTCCAAAGAATTACTGTGTTATTTGCAGATATTATATGGATGTTATAAACCTTTGAAGCCTGCACCTCCTGCAGCAATCAAATAGACAAACAAAGGTCTACTCCTCTCTCTCCAGCTGGCATGATTTGCATAGAAATCACTTCACACATGCCAAAGAACATTCTGTCAGTCCTGCTCAATGTTCACAAACACCAATTCAAAGCTCTGGGGATGGTTTCTATACACAATAACTAGGGAACCACAAAAGCTTTTCAGGATTCAAACTTCTGTGTCTTAGGAAGCCGGTACATTTGTTGTTTGTTCTGATTTCTCCCCCATGCTTGGTGCAGTTTTTAGCACACTACAGAAAATCCAGTCTCACTGAAAAATGCCCTTATAGGAGGATTTCCTGGGCCACTACTGGCAGATGCTGGTTTGTTCTTTCACTGAAGTTGTATAACAAAAGGATCCTGTTAACTTCTGTGGGCAATACCTCCTAGCCTTTCGCCAGCCCGCTCTATTACCACATCCTCCAATCTTGTGCTGTTCACAAATCTGTACATTTGCACTATTTTCCATCAGCTGCAACATAAACACAACCACAGACCAGACCAGACCCAGGACACTCCTGCAGAACAAACCTTTTCCCAGCCTGACACATCCATTGCTTCTTTCTTCCCAACTTTTTCAATTAGTTTTTTTTATCTACTTTGTTACAGATTTTTAAAAAAAATATTTATTTTTACACCTTGTTGCTGCCTTTTGCTGGTGAGAATACAAATAAAGTCACCAATATAAGCTCTTCCAAAATTGATATATGTTTTACTGTTTCTTCCCTGTCCACTTGGCTTATTACTTTGAGAAATAAAACCAGTTTATTTTGACAGAATTAGTGATAAATTCATGCTCACTGCAACTCACTCCTTTATAGCCCAGTGTCATAGCTATTACAGCTAGGCACTATAGTACTGCAAATAAACAAACAGAATACTCTTCCTGTTTGTGCAGGTAACAACTTTTATACATCTTTAAAGTGCTGAAATGAAGAATTAACTATCCTGCTCTGAGTAAATCATCATCTTATACTTAGAAACATGTTCCAAACACATTCAAGTGTGAATCTGTTGGAATTTTGCATAATCAAGTAAATGAGTTTGCTTAGTTCACAGGTATTGAAAAAAATTATACCTAAAACCCCCAGAACTTCCTGAGATTTTTAAAAACCATTTGACTTGGCTTTATTTCATAAATATTATACTATACTATATTCTTTGGCTGTTTTATTCTACTACAAAAACTCTACCCATGCCAATTTATCTTTTCTTGTTACCCACCTGCCATAGCAACTTACTGCTTTACCTCAACCATTGCTGACAGAGCACACAGATTCTGATACACTGCTCCTGCCATTTACCCTGCCTTCCAGTCTGTAAATTGAACAAATTAAGTAGTTTCAGCTTCCTTCTACAAAACAAAAACATGGAGCATTCTTCAATTCATGTCAAGGAACAGAGATAATTCAGAATTTGTGGAACTGTAGTCACATTAAAGTTTTATTGCTGAATTTATAGAGCATAGTCTGTCCATAACAACTGAACATAAGTTTTCCCTAAAAAACCCATTTGTGTTAAATAATCTGATTACAAATTAAAAAAGCAAACCCTGCCACCCCTTTCTAAAACTAAAACAAAGCCACTGGAGAGTCTTGAGTAAACCTCAGTAGTTCCAATGCACTTTTCAGTTACTGTTAAAATATGTTGGCATTACTTCCTACTGTTGTCAGAGCAGTTCTACTCTGCACACTCTGTGCTTCAGTTATTGCGTGAATACCAGGGAGTTCTGACACTCAGCAGACACATTAAGATAGGGCTGTGAACTGAGGGTTATTGATTTTCTAACTTTTAGCCTATTAGAAAATTTCCCTCCACCCATTTATGAGTCATTTAAGCCCAGCTGTTTTATTTTCTCTTCTTCTATTTTTAAGCCAGAAAGATGCTACTACCTTTCTAGCCAGAACATTGCTCTTCAACAGCTTAGAAGAGAGCTTCCTACGATTTTTCACCATGAAAAATTCATCCCACTATACTGGCACATTGCATCAGGAGTTTTAAGAGCTTTTCCTCTGGGACTACAAATCCCTGACCGGCCTCGCACAGCTCTTCTACTTAGAGCTCTGAGCACTCACCCTACTCTGCAAATCTAATGTAAATAAATGTGGGGAAAATTCTACAGAGTCAATCAGCTGAATCTAGAAGAGTAGGTGCACTTCAAAGGCTTCTTTACCTTTAAAAATGTGGTTTCTCAGTGAGGGATAACACCAGATTTTTTTTTAGCTCTGAATTCTTTTTCCTGTACTAAGCTAGTTTAAACACATCTATATAAACAAGCATTCAGATACAAAATATCTAAACATATACTGTAGTACTTAAAAGCTGTTTTCCATATCAAATGCTTGGTTTTGAGAAATTTAAAATTAAACAGACTTCCAAAGTAGGTAGCACAGAACATCATAACCTCTACAGAACGCTTCAGTGTTCACTGCTTTTCTTCCTCAGCCAGAAATGGGCACACTAAAGATGCAATCTTCCACAGCCTGTGTGATCTGCTAATCCCTCCTTGATGAAACACCAGTGGAATGCAACCTGAACTGGGCTCAAAAAGGAGATCAAAGTGAGGTGCTCCTTCCTCAAACCCAAAAAGAGGTGTTGGCTGTGTATTAGGGAAATCACTAATTCTGATCAGGCTCTGAGACACTATTAAAAACTTTGGCCCCTGAAAGCTCTGAAAAAAACCTAATTCAATATAGTCAAGCTAATTTTCTTCTGAGGCTATAAAAAAAATCCCTTTAGAATATCCTTAAGGACAGACTCCTTATTTTTTGTGATCTTTTAGACAGAACATACCCAGCATTGACAAGTTTATGAAGAGTCTCTGAACAGTTGTGCTTAAAAAAACAAAAAACCCTACTCTGTCTTACTGAAAAATGTGCAGTATTCAGGCATATCTAGTGCAAAACCTTTAGCAAACCTGGAGATTTTTTAAACAGCTTTACTTGTCCTAGGGGCAAAACCAACTGCACTATAACCAAGAACTAAGTAAGGAAAAAATGCTGGTATTTAAAAAAAAAACATATATACTACGGGCAGTAAGAACTACATAGTCATCTCATCTTTCCTATTGACTCCCATCAGATGCAAAGATTTTGCAACCCAGTAGTACAACCCAACATCGACACAGATATTAGAAAGGACTGTTTTCTTACATTCCACTTGCAGCATGCCTGCTATTACTCTGGAAAAATTACAATGCATTTAAAGATGACAGTAGTGAGATCACCTCTTACAGCACATCTACTAATAGTAGCATTCAAAGAAGAGCAAGTGGAAGTAAACACACGGGTCCTCCGATTAAAATGAAGTAACCTGTTAAGTAGCAAGGTTAGAATGGAAAGTTCCTGTTCTGAGATAGTGCTAAGCTACAATTAAAATCTGCAAGTCAGAGTGATCCTTACTATTTGCTTAACTATTGGTCAAAGCAGAGCATGTGCATTACTGCAAGCAATAAATACCAACCCTAACAAACATTAACCTTTATTATTAGTGACTAATGATAATAAAAGTGTATTTATAAACTGTGCCCTTGCTATTTCCCGAATTAAAGTTGAAAATTACTTTTTACGATTTAATTAGTAAATAGCATTTGAAAAGGTTCAAACTACACTGTTTATACAGGACCAAACCTCAGGGCTTCTGCAGCCCCTTGGAATTTGAACTCCTTGATCTATCTTCATCTATGTATGTATTTGAGAGGGAAAGAGTCTTTTCCCATGGCTGTAAAATGCCATTTCTCTTGTCTATGAAGAAAATAACAGTAGAATCCTTGAACTCAATGTTTGTTTTTTCCTTAAGTGGCTGAGGAAAAGAAGGATTGCTGGTAAAATTGCAAATCCTTTAACAAGTTTATAGCATCCCAAGAAGATTAACCCCTAAAACAAAACTAGACAATAAATAAACATACTTTTCCATTTTCATAAGGAAAGGGAGGCTAGTTAGGGTCAAGTAACTGGCAGAGATTTAAGACACCTATTCAACACATGGGAACTCTCCAAATACACATTCCAGGCTGACTAAAGAAACCGGTTGCTTAGGCAAAAACCTCAAAATAACATATCTTCAATGTTGTCTTTATTGCACCTGAAGAAACAAAACAGAGTATAGATCTGATGTGGAAAGGAAAGCCATTCGAAAACATCACAAGATGCTTAAAACGTATTCGCACAAAAACTTCCAAGAGTACCTACACCAAATCTAAAAAAAATCCTAAGCAAAACTTTACATAACATGGAATTAAAGATGACATACTCCATTACCTTCTCAAAGTTACATAAGTTTTTTTCCCCCTTTTTTTGTTGGTCTGGAAATTCCAAGGTAGAGATGACGTGAAATGCGTCTACTTCATTTTAAGGGACAAAATTTGCCCCATAATATGATTCCTCCCCTTTTTTTCTTTCACATTAGCTATTTAAAGAAAAACAAAGGGGTAACAAGAAGATAATAAATCTTAATTTCAAAGTTATCAGCTATAGAAAACACAGAACTACATTATATAATATCTGATACCAAACTAGGCATCTGCAGTTGATGGATATAGAAATATTAGTTTATTTAATCCTACATCACAATTACCACAAGAAATATGTTAAAGTCTTTGCAAAAGATGCAGAAAAGGGAAGAAGGTGTTGATATGTGGCTTTTCATACGCTTGTAGTAAGACTGTAATTTGAACACTTTTTATTCTCTTTATCTGTAGGAGTAAGAGAACTTTGCCTGACCATCCTTCAGATGGCAATTCTTGAATAAGAAGTAGTTAAGATGGAAAAGCTTCTCTTGAAGCTTAACTATTTCTGCGAGAATTAAACAAGAAAAACAGAGAGAAGAAAAAGCAAGAGAGTAAGTAAAAGAAAATACAGCTTTGGGTTTTATTTTCAGTACTGACATTACTTTGCAACCTCAGTCTTTGAGAAAGACATTCACAGCATAGAGTCTGGCTCAACCAGCACAAAAAATGGCAAATATAAACCCATGTAAGTCTGTTTCACATTTTCTTAAGAGTCCATTTTTAGTCACAGACTTACATCAACATTACAAGAGACAGGAATTCCTGTTGACCAAGCCTGCATGCTTAAACAGAAGGCTAAAAAAAAAAAAAGAGAAAAACTGTGAGATCATGCCAGGATACAGTTTTGTTGATACCCAGGTTCAACAATTTGTCCCTATTTCCAATCCTGTACTACTACTGTTCATGAGGCATCATCATAACAAGGTAACAAATCTTAACATCAGTGACTAATACCAGTACAGCTTCTGGCTTTTAACAGCAGATGTTTATTCAGAAAAGTCAGCTGAAGTTAGATGGTTGATTAGGACCTACTGGTTCGGGTGTCTTACAGACAGGAGCTGTACAACCGCATTGCCAAAACCAAGCAAGTGACTGAGGGTTTTTTTGCAAGTATTTCAAGGATGACTAGCTGGAATTAAAAAAGCTACCTTACTTCAGCATTTAAGATAACAATACCTTTTTCCTAGACATACAAGTGTACAGAAATAGGGAATGGCATTTTTCATTAAAGCAAGATTTTTAAACATTTACAAAAAAGAAAAAATAATTGGAACTGAAGTGAAGGGAACACAAGCTGCCTGCTCAGCTGCCTTCAGGTTAATAAAAAACAAAGGAAAGATTTCTGCTCACATTTCTCTACCTTTTCAGGATAAAAACAGAAACTATTTTTATAGGATGCAAATAACATCTGGACAGATGTTTTTAATGCACCCATAATTTGACAATAACTTCAAGGTTATCTCTCTAAAGTATTTCTATATTAGAAATTGCTTGATATGAAATCATCAAAACAAACTCTTCAAATTATGGTTCACTCTCACTATGTAATATACTACTTAGGTACTGGACAAACATTCTCACAAATGGAACAAAGATATTTTTTTTTTTAAAGATAAACTAATTGGACTATTGGTTTACCTGCAGTTCCTATCTCAAAGCTTCTCAGCTGAGAATGGGTTTAATGATTATCTTTTATAACCTCTGTACTTAAGCTGCTGCTGCTTCTGCGTACTCTGGTTTCAGACATGGACATGTCTTGCTGTCCGACTGGCTGGTAAATCTAACGGGAGAAATAAAGGAATACACTATACAAAGATTCCTGGAGCCTGATTAACACCAAACAGATATAAATAAATAAGGTAAGTGAAAGTAGGAATAGCTAAAAGATGATGATTAAAACATTCTCAATATAAGACTTTAGAGAGAAGTTGGGCACAACACTGTAATAAAATTCAGTGACCCAAGCCCTGCATTCCTTACACGAGCAATTTTCTATTGTAGGCTTAATCTTAAAAGTTAGATTTGCAATGATTTCTTTTCAAAATCTCTAATTCAAAACATAAACTAGATGTCTTGATAGCCCAAATGTTTCTGAAGACCAGCAGTACCAGGTGTTCCATCAATTTAAAATGCTACAGCTTTTGTAGCCAAGAATTACTGGATACTAGTTAAGTTACCAAAACATGAAGCATTCCTGAATTACCACCTGTACAACTGCAAGATGATCTTCAACACTCAGATTCTAGTAATTATAGCTGTAGGGTCTGAGGACAGAAGAGACTTTTGACTGAATCAACTTTTAAGAATCAGGACCTAACCTGATCAATTTCCTTCACTATCTCAGGTTGTATTTTATTCCAATACTATGGGAAATGAGCAAAATTCTCACCAAAAAAATCGTAAATCTAAGTTCAAATTTGAAAGCAAACTGTTTACATTCTAATTCTAAACAGAACAAATCGTTCAGCAGATGACATTCACCCAGAGTCAACACAGAGAAGATTGGTGACTTTTGGAGGCAAAGAGCTGCTAATTAGACAATTACAGGAGACAACACTTGGTTTAGCAGATACTTGCATCTCCAAGGAATTGAGACAAGGCCTAATTTAACGAAGATCAGAAAGAAGGTCTTCTAGATAAGAAAACAGACTAGCTTTTGGGAGAAAGATTAAATCGTCTGGACCTCTGGAGAAATTCAAAGGAGGGACTAGCTATAAACCCTAGGTTGTTCCAGTAAGGACATCCTCTCAACTGACTGTAACCCGGGACAGAAGATAGAAAGACATTTGCTGCCAGGTGGGTATGAGTAAAATCCACAGCCAGGCAGAATGATGAGGTGAAGGAGACTTGGATTTAATCTCTTGGATTTCATCTCCAAGTAGGTATTTAGATGGAAGTCCTTTGCATGTGAGTGCGTGCTTATGTTTTCTGGCAGTATTTACCCATGCTATTTTTCACCTATATGCATCAGCAAAACTCAAGCAAACATTAATATCCTCGACTGCTATTTTGTTTTTTATTTCCTTAAGAGATTTCAACAAGTAAACCAAATGGGTGAAGAAAGCTTAAGGAAAAGAAGAGGAGAGGACAAGGGAAAAGAGGATGGACAATCCATTCAGAGTGACGAACCGAAGACAACGAACCTACAGAAACAGGCAAAAAAACTTCCCCCCACCTCAGTCCACAGGGGAGGGGCTGGCAGAGGGAGGGAGCCAGGGGTGTCTCTGAACATGCATCATCCTACTGAAACTGCAACTGTGTCCCAATTTAGCACTGATGCACTAATAGCCTGGCAGCGTGGTTGGCTTACATTTTAGGAAACTGCTAATTACTAGTTAAACAGCTCTAATATAAACACAATTTAAAAAAAAAAAACCCTGTGTTCTTACTAAGTCTTTAAAGTTGATCAAGTGAGACACTTCATAAACTTTCTTTCCACATGTACTTCTCAGGTGGTTCAGCTCATTGCTTCTGGAAGTTTGTTAGTGTTTGTGGCTATAAAAAAGCCACTGGTACAGAAAGACAAGTGAAAATTTTTCTCCTCCAGAAAAATTACAGATTGTTCAGAAAATAGATATACCACTAGCTCTCAGGAGGGGCTGGAATTCCTCTTTAAAATTAAGTAACCTGGATAAAGATTCTCTATATGGTTTCAGCTTGGTCCCAAGACTGGCAAGATACTGGCGTTATTAGACTAGCTGTAACTAACAGGAAAATTTAAGTAGCCCATGCCACTCATTTTTTAGCAAGAGATGCCTCAAGTTTTAGTAGTTCCATGTGACATGTAGGTCACTACAAAGTCAAGAGAACATGATCTTTTCACCATCTAGCAGTCTCAAGAGAATTCCTGTGCACAAATACCTGGAACAAGGAGAGGAAAGCAACTGCTGAAATTAAAAAAAAAAAAAAAAAAAGGAAAGACTCCATCCAAGAAAGCAAATTTTTAAAGCTTTAAAAATTCAGAATTCCTCAAGTGCTCATAAAAAAATTTCAGTGTTTAATCTAAGAGCAGAAATGGGATGTTCACCTGTACAAAGTTAGATCTGAGATCCACTTTATCTAAAGGATGCTTTAATAAACAAATACACAAGCAGGGAAAGTCTAAATAACTGTACTTTTAGAAGGAACAGGAGTAATCACAGGGTATATGCATCTTGTAAAGAAAAGAGAAACTTCACATAGTTTTAGTAGAAGCTACACATTGAAAGCTGGAAAAAAAAAGACAACAACCCAAGTCAGTTATGACAATTACTATGATTGTATTGAACTGAAAAATAATTATTGAATTTCTAGAAATCATTTTACCAAAATGTCTCCTTTTATTTCAAGGTGGGCCTCATCAGTGGTATCTGTATGATTGTTGGTACAATTATTGGCTCTGGTATCTTTGTTTCTCCAAAATCTGTACTTGCCAACGTTGGAGCTGTGGGTCCTTGTTTAACCATCTGGGCAGCCTGTGGAGTTCTTGCAACATTAGGTAAAGGAGTCAAAGAATTTGAATCTTTGCTTAAATCTCTGTATCTACTGTTTCTGCATACTATCATTTCACAAATTAGCTAATAGCTCCTAGACCAAAATCAGTAATACCCTGATGAGTGTAGCAGTACTGAGGTAAAAACATACTTATCTTTTATAAATGACACATATTTAAGTTTTTAAAATTGTAAAGCACATTTTCAGTTTATTTTGAAATGAAGTTTTAGTTGTGCTTACTTCATCCATTAACCCTAATAAAGAGAATACTTTTCTACTTAAATCACAGGCAAAATGTGAAATTTACTGGCAGTGAGCCTGGTACTTCTGCTATTTTGTCTACTTGTGTAAATCTCATTTTATTATCTGAAAATTTAGCACTAAGCACCCCAAAATATTTCAAGATGTAAATCAAAAAGGAATTATTTGGGCACTGTGCCAGGTACACAGCACAGAACACCTTTACACAAGATGCCAACTGTAGCAATAAATCTAGAAATATCACTGTACTTTGAAGCTGAGCTTACTAGACATTTTACTTCAGAACTGTACAGCAAGTATTTTTTTCAACCTTCAACCTAGGTCAGCCAGTGCAATTGTCACTTAGATGCTTCTTACAGTGTTAATTTCTTAAAGAGAAATCTAGTATGAAGTCAGATGTCTGTTCTTTATTTGCTGATGTCTTAAACACCAATAGTAGTAAGTGCTGAACTGTAACTTTATAGTTTCAGTGTATTTTTTACTATTACTCACAAGTAATGAAAATTTTATTTTGCATATACAAATGTCCAGAAACACAGAGAGAGTAATGATGCATTATATATATCCATTTTCTTTTCTACCTATTAAAAAGTGATAACCTCCCCTAGCCAGTCATAGCCTAAGAAGAATATGAACTACACCAGTAATAAATCCTTTTCTTGTTATTCAGGTGCACTTTGTTTTGCTGAACTTGGTACAATGATCACAAAATCGGGGGGAGAATATCCTTACCTCATGGAGGCATTTGGCCCAATTCCAGCATTTCTGTTTTCTTGGACAAGCTTACTCGTCGCAAAACCCAGTTCATTTGCAATCATTTGTCTCAGCTTTGCAGAATACGCATCAGCTCCTTTTTATCCGGGTTGTGATCCACCGCAAGTTGTCATCAAGTGCCTCGCAGCAGCTGCCATTGGTAAGATTCCTACTGTTTTAAGAAAGAGACAAGATCCATAATTGCACAGTGATTTCTGTTCACGGCCATCAGTGAATGCATCTCAGCACACTAAGACTTCAGCAGGTCAACCTTCATAAAGACATCGGGAAGCGATCCTGTGCTGAAAGCAACAGAAAACTGGAACAGAATATAGTGAGCTCTTCCCACAAGAACCAATTGGACAACATATAAAAAGGACAGGTTTAAAAATGGTTTGTTCCTAATCCAAGTTTCTTTTCCTCTTATACTAATACAGATACAGCTGTGTCATGAATGCTTATCTCCAGCAGAAAATGAAGAAAAATTAAGTGTGGAGATATTATTTCTGTTTTTATCAGAACATATATAACATATATCAATATAACTTTTTTTGTTGAAGGTACTATCAAAATCTAATTCAGAAACAGTTTTTCCTCACTATTTTAAAAGTTAACCAAACATAGTACATTAAACTATATTAAAAACATACACAAACAGTGGGAGGAAAAAACAGTACAGCAGTAAAAGGAAGATTTTTAAGAGGCAATTTTTCTTTGAATTGAGACAAATTTAACGCAAAAATATATTTTTCTTTATTTTAGTGGTAATCACAATAGTGAATTCACTGAGTGTGAAGCTGGGAAGCTATCTCCAGAATTTTCTCACAGCTGCTAAAATGATCATTGTCACAATCATTGTTGTAAGTGGAATTGTTCTCCTTGCACAAGGTAATTAAATACACTTTACTTGCAAAAATTATTTTAGCTTCTGATAATGTAAAATTTTTGCCCTGACAGAAAGGGCACAACATTAAGGCTCTCTGTATCCAGTGTTTTAGTTTCAGATCTCTTGGGAACAATGGTACTTTTTTTAGAGAAGGGAGAGGGGGAAATTTGACACTACAGATCAATTTGTGAAAATCTGTATTAATTTAACAGCGAGACATTTCAAAAATGAAACAGAAAGTGGAATGTTTCTTCATCTGGTGGGGATTAAATGAATTTCATTATGGATCAGTAATCTATGACTTATTTTCAGGAAAAACTGAAAACTTTGAAGATTCTTTCAAGGACAGTAAAATTTCTGTTGGCTCCATTGGTTTGGCATTTTATAACGGACTCTGGGCGTATGACGGATGGTAAGGTACCTTTACTAGTGTTAATGGTTACAGTTTAACAGCCTTTAACTGGTTTACTCTCTCCCTGGAGAACTCAAAAGATGTCATCTGAAAAAGTTAACATCTGCCTTGTTAAAAAACTCTTAACAAATCTAAGATCAAGTTCTGATCCATTAATGCTGTTCTTAACTGTTCAAATTGTAAAAGTTTGCATATAGATCCCTATTTTGGAAGGAATGCAGAATATAAATCTGAACTTAAAACAAAGCAAGTTCCATTTAGATCCTTAAAACTGTATTTAGAGATAAATTGGTTACTCTTTCAGGTTCTATTTCCAAGCTTGAGTGTCTCAACTCAGCCATGGAAGTCTGCTAATTCAGACATTCACCTAGATATTTTTAAGGAGGCAGGGAACCTGGTGCCTAAATAATTATTTCAATATGTAACCACCAGGCACCAACATTTGAAAATTAGCTTGTTGAACTGCAAACTCCTCCTCACATTTTCAGAAGTGGATGAGGAAAAAACCTTGTTTCAATCTGGTCTACATGCTCTAGCAAAAATGAGTATTTGGAGATTATAATTCTGATAGCTGTTATCCTTAAAGAGGTTTTCATGCCAGTTTTCTAGGCTATATGATTTACAGAACAACTGTGAAACATTAGCAGACTTACTTCAGTCCTTGCAATGGGTATGCTTGCACTTTTGTTTGAAAAGACTCTGATATTGCAAAACTTGAAGTTCAAGGGCAATCTTGTAGATTTCAGATAAATGTGTACCAAGTTTTTGTTTTGTTGCTCTGGGATATTTTATCCAAGAATGAAGACAATCTCATTTCAAAATCTCAGAGAGAGTTCTAAAACTGTGAGAAGGAAAAGATAATGGAGGAAAAGATGGTGAATCAAGAGGCTGACATTTGGATAAGAAGATAAATTTTTTGTCCTGCAATTTTACCACCTAAAAGATTGGTTGTACCCTAAGTTGCACAAGAAATAACATGCAACTGTAATATATTAGTATTTTAACAACTGACTGCTAATAACACTGTGCACACATTTTTCTTTCCAGGAATCAACTCAATTACATCACAGAAGAACTTGAAAATCCTTACAGGTAAATTATATAGAAAAACAGTGTTTCAATGACAAAATATAAAAAAATAATTTTGCAGAAGCAGGCATGTATTTTGGTTTGGTTTTAAAAGCAATGGTTATTCAAGGTTTGAGCACTGACAGAGCTAATTAGCAACTATTACAGGCTTAAAAATTTGCATAAAGTTGTATTTTTCTTTAAAAATCCTGATTTCCATGGCTTTACAATGAATAAATGTAGATACACCTAAAGAGCATACTGGGCAAAGTAAGAGTCCACAGTTTACTATGACAACTCTGCCAGTGATACAGCAATGCTGATGGAGTCTTACTTTTGCGTTCTTTAGAAATCTACCGCTCTCTATAATTATTGGAATCCCCTTGGTTACAGTCTGTTACGTTCTGATAAACATTTCGTACTTCACCGTAATGACTTCAACAGAACTCCTCCAGTCCCAAGCAGTTGCTGTGGTAAGCCACTTTATTTTGTCATAGACCATCTGAAGATGGCTGTGTGCATTAAAGATATCTTCAGCAGTAGCATGAGCAAAAAGGAACCTCTAATTTCTCTTAAGATACAATTAATTTCTAAGTTGTCAGTGTTCTCATTTTCCCCCTCTGTCATTTCTTAATCTAAAATTTATTTTGGTAATGCTTAATTTAAACATATCTGTCATACCCCAAGGCTAGGGGGGAAGCAAAATAACTCAGTCCTCAGCTAACATTCCGTAAACACTTAAGCTCAGAGATTCACTGCTTTTTGTAAGCACGAAAAAAATGTAAGGAAAAAATATCACCTGTCTCTTGCTTCGCCCTTTTCAGTTTCCAGTGTTTCTGAGAAACAAGCACATGCAAAATGACAGTAGATTAAAGTTTCTTGTTCCAGAGGTAACAGCACGTAGTCCATAATTCACTTCCTCCTTACTCTTACTTTTTTTTTCCTTAACAAAGTTAAGAAGTGTCCATTATTGCAAGACATACCATTACAGACAAAATTGGAGACTATATACATTTCTCAAATGTTAACACACATCTGTCCCTTTGGTTCCACATGGTAAATCTTCTATGAGACATTTGTCTCAAACAACCATTGAGAGCTTGTGAAGCATTTTTTCCTTATCTTAGTTTCTGGGGAAAAAAACCAGCACGTAGCATGCATGCAAAATGGTGTAGCACAGTGAAGAAGTACGCTAATGTAGAAATACTTTAAAAATGTTAAAAAATACAATTTTTAAAATTTAGAACTTTGGTGCATTTCAGCATCTTGTTTGCACAGAGGCACAGCAACGTGTATCAGGGTGTATCTTAAGAACTAGTCCTCTCCAGTATACCACTAAACTTACACTCTGAGCATCACATCAGCTAGTGCTAAACGTGTCAGACTAAATTAACACCACAATCTCAGAACTGCTGCTGAGCAGTGCAGAGGCAGCACAGCAAACAGCAAAAGCAGGAGTGCGCTGTAGAAAGAGGTCTGCACATCTGTAAGCAGACTTCTGGCTTTGCACTGATAAGCGTCCTATGATAGGACAATTCTTTGTAACAACACTGATGTTACACTGGTGCAAAGCCAGGACTCTATGCTTGACTCACTAAAACAAGTAAGCCACCCCCCAACTAAAAACCCAAAAGCTACCTGTCAAAGAAGTTTTAATTCAAATTCATTTACAGTAGATCAATGTCGCTATGTTAGATCTAATCCACCCTGCGGTAACAACTAACATACCATGGCACAGGTAAAAATTGAAGTGCAGTAAAAGGCCTTGGCAAGTCTGTTCTTCACTCGTTCAGCTGTGGGGCCACGGCTGTCACACCTTGGCTACTGGCATTACTCCTTCTATACATGCTGAAACCAGCTTGCAAACGTGTGGCTCTCCACTGCAACGCTGTCTGTCTTTCTGTCTGGCAGACACACCCCAAACCAGGTGTCTTTAACAGAACTGAATTTCTATTATTTTTCACGTCTGTCTCCCAATGTTTTCTACAGATGCTGCATCTCAAACACCACAACAACAGTAGTTTATAGAGTGGTTCGTTAATTAAACCACGTCTTCAATTTGGCAAAGTATTCTTTGATACACAAAATATACAACAAATGTTTATTGGTAACATACCTTAGATACCCATTTACTGTACTTTCAAAGAGGCTCCAACATTACTGAATATACCAGTAGTTAAAATTACAGAAGTGATTAATTTTAATCTCATATCCCAGACATTTGGAGAGAGAGTCCTTTATCCTGCCTCTTGGATAGTTCCTCTTTTTGTGGCCTTTTCTACAATTGGATCTGCCAATGGGAACTGTTTTGCTGCAGGCAGGTAAGCTCCCCTTCTAAATATCTTAAAATGAAAATTTTTAAAGAATGGAAAAATTTATATATACATTTATGCATCTACAGAGACACATACATTCTCCTGATCCAAGTGTACAAAATGTAATTAAAGACTACCTGCAAATCTAGCTATACTGTTTAATTTTCAGAAACAAGTAGTGGCTATGCAGGTTTGAAAAACTGAAAAATAAGGTATCTTATTCTCCATTCAAAGCAGTTATAGCACAAAAGGTTTTTTTACCTCTCATCAAGTTTAAAGCTAAAATTTAAACAGTTAAAAACGTTATGACTATGCAAGTAATGATAAAGATAACAGCTGGAAAGATAAGCTACCCCTTTCTAACTGTTGTTCAATGCTTCCATTTACTATTTAAAAATATTTTAAATCCTGAATCCATTTGAATACAATAGAGCTGTAAAGACTGAATATTTGACAGAAAGTTGTCAGTGTAGCTTTTTGATATGAAGCAAATTAAAAAGGCAATATTTAAGTAAAAAGGACACAGTGGCTAACTTTTTTTCTCCACCAATTTTAAATTAAATGCACAAACTAATGACTCTGAATTTAATTTCAAGTTCACTACTTTAATATTTCCTTTACTAAGTCTACTACAATATTCCTTAAATTCCACTGCATATCAAAGAAAATACCGATGAAATTCTAGTCGGATGTAGCCACACAGTAAAATAAACCTGAAAATGAATTTTACAAACTACATATATATATTTTTTAGTAATGCCACTTAAAGTCTAGGTGCCACACTAACTAGATCACCTTGGTTTTGTTTTGTCAGACTTGTTTTTGTTGCAGGTCGTGAGGGGCACATGCTAAAGGTGCTATCTTACATTAGCGTCAAGCGTTTAACGCCAGCACCTGCTATCATATTTTACGTAAGTATATCTTTTAAGTACAAAAAAATTATAAACAAAAATTCTCCAGTAATACATGCTTTCACAATTTCTTACCAGCAGTCTTGACATGTCTTGGACTATCTAAACAAGAAAATTGTTAAACACATATTAGGAAAAAAGACAAAACCCCAGCTTCTCAATTTAAACAGTTTAATTCCAGAAGTGGACTTCAAAATCAAGATGTTTTTTAAGAACACACAGAATGAAAATAAATTAAATAAATTATTAGTATTAGGCAAATCCTTTATTTCACAGGATGCCTTAAACCAAGCCGTCGCTACTCTATTTCCTCCCTATAAGAATGCATTTACATCTCACAAAAAATTCTATACAGTAAATAGTTTAAAAGAAATCCAGAATACGTTATTTTTATATGTTTTTACCCATTTATCTTCTCTTCAAGGTAAAACAAGATAAATTCAAAATTCAACTGCTGTTGACTACCAGTAATTTTAATAATTTTTGACTTAAAATGGAATTAAGCATGCACACAGAAACAAACATGTTGGCAAGATGTGGACACTATCTTTAAAGGTGCTGCAACACACACCCAATGTTTAAGCAAAAGCATTCATGGATCACACTCTGGAGCATTAATCATACACTCATACTGACACATAAGTAAAATTCAGCCTTCTTTTGTAATAAATTACACTAATCTTTGTTTTCATTTTAGGGGGCCATTGCTATTATTTATATTATCCCTGGTGACATTGACACACTCATAAATTATTTCAGTTTTGCAGTCTGGATATTTTATGGTTTAACTGTACTTGCACTCATTGTTATGAGGTTTACAAGAAAGGAGCACAAGAGACCAATCAGGGTAAGTTCAGCATTCAGCATGGCTTTTCCTCCACTCCCATAAATACTGAAACATGAACTCATCCTAATATTTGAATATTTAAACATCACCCTCAGGCAGACCCCTTGTTTTGTGTCCCATTGTCTCCCCAGTCCCCAACCTGAAACATAGCCATTCCACTTTTGGACTAGGACAAAGCTGGGAAGGACTGGGAAAAGACGACACAAGGTTTATTTTTACTTTCACAGACCACAGGCACAAGCTAGATTTTCAGCGATGGGAAACTGCAGTCAGATGGCCACTGAAAGAACACCCCACAATAAGACCCCAGGTCACTGCACTGGAGTCAGGTCCCAGATTCATTAAAATGCCAATTTTTACACTGCAGTTTGCAATATAGACAGAGATATCTTAGTCAGTGATTTAGCAGAAGAGTTTTCCTTATCCATATTCTTGCTGCTCTTTTCATTGCCCCATCTAATTCCAGAAGTTTTAAAATTAAAAACTGCATAAGGCAATGAAAATACCCTTCTTTCATACATGCAACTTCTGTAAGAACAGCAAAAGACTAAACAAATAATTTTGTGTTTTGTATCTTGTAGATACCCATCATCATTCCAGTCATAGTGACATTAGCATCCATTTTACTGGTACTGGCACCAATCATCACTGCACCTGAACTGGCCTACTTGTACTGTGTTTTATTTATACTTAGTGGACTTATAGTTTATGTATTTTTTGTACATTTTAAATTCAACTGGCCCCAAAAAATATCAAGTAAGTATACCTCAGCTCCAAATTCAACAGAACACTGCTAAGCTTTAGAATAATTACTGTAATGAAGGTCCATCCTGTCTGAATCACATGAGCAGGGGGTGGAGGGAGGCAGTTTTCCACATATATAGTGAGTGGCACACAGTGAGCTTTACTAAAGATTCTATTTCACTCCTTCCTGGGGAAAAATAGTGATGTCTGCAGGAAAAACAAAACTTAATTGACAAGAAACCAATACATTACTGTAGTAGCACAAAGAAACTGACTTTTAAAATGAACAAAACTATTTTATCCATAAAGTTTTTTTGATTGTCCATATTTCAAAACATTGCTTTAGCCATTAACTAAATATTTTCACTTAGAAAAACAGTGTTAAGTCTGAACAGAAATACTATTCTCTCATAAAGCCTTTTTTTCCCCCCTCAGAGCCCCTCACCATGTACCTTCAGATGCTTTTGGAAGTTGTTCCAGCAGAGGAAGCTACTAAATAAATTTTTTTGTATGTACCAGGTTGTTTTTAGGTGCTATACTGCTTGAGGAAGTTCAAGTTAGTCTGGCACACATTTATACTTTCTAAATTGTTATGTTCATACTAGTGTATTATTTTTGCAACACTTCATTTAACACTTCATGTTAAATATATAAGAACAAAAGATTTCTGAGCCAGATTAGTGTCCAGCAGAGCTGTCTTCATTGTTTGCTAATGTTACGGTATCTTGTTTTCTGCAATAAAATGAGTCAAAATAAACAAAAGGAATCTTTCCATGATGAAGATGGCAAAACTTGTCAGCAACACTGTCAAGACAGTTTTGATCAGACTGCTGAAACAGCAAAGCAGCTACAGCATCACATTCAACAGGCCACGCAGAAATAACTAAATCTGATTAACTCCATTCTCAGTTTCTCAGATCAAACACTGGCTATCAAAAAATTAAAGACTGAGGAAGGGGGAAACAAGTAAAAATGGAAAGCACAGTTGGCAGGAAGAGAAGAGGCTGGATTTTTTTTTAATTAAAACACAATAATAAAGTGTAATTTCTCAAGTATCTATTTTCTCCAACACTATTGAAGTTATAGAACAGCAAGAAAATGCCACAGAAGTTATCCTCAGCATGAATGTGACTCTACAAAGCTAACTTCATCATCCTAGAAACACTCCATTTGGTAGCTGATGAAAATAAAATACAAAAGACCAGATACTACATTAACATATAGATGTAAGCAGCTTTTGCCTTCCCTACCTAAGGGACTTAATTCTAGGTAACATTCTTTACTGCTATATTCCCTCAGTGCAAATGGATAAAGAAAGGAATTTTATCATCTCTTATCAATATTTTTTAAGTGATTAATTTGAGAAAGACTGTTTATACTGAAAGCACAAGAACATTCATCCTAAATATATAACAAGAATATTAAACAGCTGGCTTAAGATCATAAGCTCATACTAACTCTAGTTACTGAAAGATGGTGTATTAAAAGGCAAAGCCTTAGGGTTAAACAGACAAGATTTTATTGTTCATTTGCAAAGGAGCAGAGTTTTAGATAAGTGAGAGGGAATGAAATAAGAGCATTAATGAAAAGTGAAAGCGTCAAACTGAAAACAAGTACTGAATCTACTATCACAGTGCTCATTCCACAAAAGCTGCACTGTACATTATTTCATACCAAGTCAACATATTCCCAATCAAGTAACAAAAACTGCCATTAGAGCTGAGGCATTATTTCTTGATGCAGAACCGACAAATGCGATGACTGACAAAGTGATACTGTATGAGGGATCTGGTATAAACAACTGATAGATCATCAGGACTTGTGAAACTTCCAAAATTACTATTAACACAGCAAATTCACTCACATAAATGAACTAGAAGCCCTGTTAAGTACTAATAAATTCAACTGCTTCACAACCCAAGTTTAATCTTTAGATTTTACTGTTTAGATGGCCCACACACATCCATGCAAACCATCATTAAAGCTAACAATTTTAAAGTGAAGGCACTGGAAAACAAAGTTCTCCTATGGAGTATTTCTGCAGATTCTTAGCACCCAAAGGTAAGGATTTAGTTCACTATTTTCCTCCTAAAATTAAGGACAGTCTGCAACCTGTATGTCTAGTTTTATCAACTGTAGTGAAAATACTAATGCAAGAGACATTCTGAAGTATAATTCTTAACAGAGTAAAAAGATCTGTCTCCAAATTACTCATCACTTTCTGTTCCACTGTCTTCTGAGGAGTCAACCAATTCTTCAGTTACTGCCGCAAGGCAATGCAACTTTTTAGTACCTAGAAGTAATTTGCAAAGTGTTAACACTTACAAAGCAAGAAAAAAAGAGAGCTTCAGAACAAATATGTAGTAGTATTAAAAACAAACCAACAAAATCTCACAATTTAGACTACAGACTAGACCAAAACACTGAAACTGCTGAAAAAAACCTGTTGAAAAACATAAAACATGGAAACTTCTAACTGCTTTTTGTTTGCGCTATTCTGATAGAAAATTACCCTGCTGCCTATAGGCTGCTATTAGAGGTCCTCTGATCTGTTTTCAGACAGTTTGAACAAGCTAGCTAAGTGTCATATATCTGAAACAAATTAGTATTTCAGATAAAGCCTATGCAAAAATAAGGATGCTAATAATTTTATGCATTATAAACACCAACTCATTCATTACTTACCAACTGGAAAAGGACTTTTTTCAAAATCTTCCAAGTGTTCAAAATCAAAAGACACGTGATGATTCTGTTGACAAAAACATTGTTAGAAACAGCTGCACTAAAGCACACTGAATATGCTCAGAACATTCAATAATTCTCAAATTAATTTCCACTTCACCTTGTTCTTCAGTAATTTGCACCATGCTCCTTCTTCCTCTTTTGCAAGAACAATAACAGCCTCTTTATCTTTAATCTCATATGTAGACTTTTCTGCAAGTATATATTGATGCAGCTCCAGGTCAGCCAAATAAAGTTTGTCTCCTGAATAAGCACTACATTATTAAAAAGTTAAAGAAAAAATAAATGCAAGCTGACAGTCAAACTCTGTGTTTATTATACTTTAATTTCTTAAACCTACCTGAAAACCACCTTCTCTTTAGAGAACTCACATTTACAGTCAGCTACGCTTGGTATTTTTACCTTCATTGTAATAGTCCCTTCATTTTGAAACCATTTTATTTCTGGAAAAAAGCTAAAATAAAGAAAGTTTAATCGGATTTTTTCCAAAATAGTAAACAACTGAGTTTTAGACAAGCTTTCTTGCTTATATAATCTTTGATATAACTTCAACAGATAACGTCAGCTTCCAGGAGTAAGCAAAAGCACAATTTAAATTACTCAAGAGTCACAAAACGATGTATGTATGTATACATCTAGCAGCAACAGCAATCTCTCCAGCTCAACAGTGATCTAACAGAATACTTCTAACCTGCATTATACCCATTTACTCACAAAACAAAATCTCAGTAAGGATGACTGTCCTGTCTGGCAGTTCTCAAAAAAAAAAAAAAAAGCAAGCAGTATGGGAACAAGTAATTGAGTTTTTGTACCATTTTTGCTGATGCAGGGTAGAGTCTTCAGCTTCCTTAGTTTGAGCTAAACCATCTAAAAATAAGAAATCCAGAAAGATATAAAATATTTATTGATAATACAGAAACCAGATACTTCAGGATACTCTACTACCATAATAAAAATAACCTGCTAGCAATCAAATTACTACTGCAAGACTGTATTTGGCAGTTATATTGGGCACTTCCTACATAGAAAAATTTAATAAAGAAAAGAATTAAACTGAAAACTTTAACTAGAAAGGGGATTACAGTTGGTATAAGAAAATTTAAAAATAACCAACCAAAAATGCAGTTTCTCAGGTCACGTAAAGGTTTTTCCAGTTTCAAGACATTATTTGAAACCTGAAACACATCATTTTAGATATGGACTAAGAGTTTCAGGGACAAAACAACTGATACTGATGTTACCATCACAGCCTCAAACATGGCATTACAGTCACTCACAAAAAAGCTTTCCATGATAAGCACTCCAGGATCTTATTTTAACTTTGTCTGCTGCTATTTTTTAAGTGCTCAGCTTTCATTGCTCCAAACTCAAGTGCCAACTGCTGACAGATCATCCTCTGTCCCCCTTCCCTTCTAGGACTGAAAGAGCCATTTACTTTTAAGTCTCTGCTGATGGAGCACAGCAGTGTGAATTTAAGCATCAGATTAAAAAAACAAAACCAAACCCAAGCCATTTTCTACCACCTTGAATCTTGAGGGAAAAATCTCCAAAACAACCAAACATCTAAGAGGACAATGCTGTTATTCACCTCCTGTTTCAATAGATTTCAACTTCCTTAAACCCTATGGCCTTTGACAGCAAAAAGCTCATATCCTCTCTACACAAGAGATTTTTCTGCTCACACATTCCATTCAAAGCCAAACAGTTCTGAGTCTCCCAAGGATAGAATATTTCCCAAATAGTAATACAGATATATTAATATGGTTTACTCTCACAGCATCTCCAGGCTGCTAGCTAGAAGGTATTTGTGGCTCACTGTAAACATCAGCTATATGGAGCTATTCAGTATATTCCAAGAAGTCTGCATTTAGTAAAATTACTTTCTGGTCGACATTTAAGCACCTAACACTAAAGTTTTAAAATTTTGAGAAATTATGAAAATGTTTACCACATGGATCATTCCCAAGAATAATTTCAGAAGAATTAGAGTTTTCAGTAGAATCTTCATTTATTGATATATTCTGTGGACTACACACATCCTGTGGACCAACTGCATCCTCCTTTATGCTTCTGAACTCAGAAAAAGACATTTTTAAAAGAAAGGGTTTAAGTATATTTGATATTTAGAGGATTCCTAATCAGAGTTGTAAATCCTTTTTATGTTAAGCTTTTAATTCTAATACATACAAAAATAAAATAAAATGCACTTCCAGTAAACTGTAAAGCTCACCACAGGGTTGTTGAACTTCAGTAACTCAGTAAGAAGCATTTATACAGAAATCCAGGTCAGAAGAACATTTTAAATACTGAGACTAAAAGCATTTCCATTGGATCATTAAAAAAAACCAACTATTGATTTTAACTGTGTGTGATAGAAAAATTCTTACCTTTCACAAAGAACTGTAGTAGGTTTAGAGGCTTTTTGGTCATATTTCATTCTGATTTGGAAAAAGTAAAAGTTTCAGAATACTCAGAGTTCTTCATTTATTAGTAAGAGACCTCTGGCTTTCCAGCTGTACAGCTAGGGGCTTCGCTAGCTGGACTCAAGATTCAGGAAACATTGTAAGAGAGTCAATCTACTTGACAACTTAGAGATAGGCACCATGACCCTCTGTTCTGCAACAGCCTAGGAAGTCTCTGTCAAAACATTACTGAGAATAACATAGCACTGTAAAACTTTTAAAACATTGAGTCATCTGTCCAAATGAAAAATACTTTCTTCCACTACCTCCAGACACCTAATGGCACAAAAGGACTGAATCCAGTCTAGTAAGCCTTCACCTAATGTTGATGGGGAGTGGGGGGAGGTGGAAATACAGTGCCATTACTGCAAAAATCATAATGGAGCCATACTCATTAAGTGTATGCTCCTAATCCTTTTAAAGTAAACTATTTAAAGTTTTCCAGCTTGAACTTTGCAGTTGTACAGATATCAACAATATGCGGTCCTATACTGCCCGGTCCTATACTGCCCGGTAAGCATTCAGGGAAGTCACTAATCATCACAAACAGTAACAGAATTTGAATTCAGATTCCATATTTTTATGATTAACTTGTCTATCTGCATCAAATACCAGTTTGACACTTTCTGGAATCAGTATTTTTCTTTCCATGATGGTTATGTGGCTAAAGAATAGTTAAAGGAAAACATACATATCACAAACACAATTGTCCCTCTGTTTAAGTGAAAACCATATTCAGCAACACTAACCATGAAAATACCTAGTTAAAATTAAATAACAAAAATATTGTAAAAACTTACAAAGGCTCCAAGTTCTTTGCATGATCCAATTCTTTTATGTGTCCACACAACTTCTGAAGTTCTGTTATATGTTCTGGATTGTCAGTTCCCAGACCCGTAGACAAAATCTCAGACCGAACATTGTATTCATTGATAGAGATCTTCAGCTCTGAAAGCCTGGTAACCCGGACCTTGAATTACAAAACACACTAAATGGAAATCATAGTTCATAAATGGGCCTCTCTCCAGCTCTCTCTCTCCAGCTCTCAAGCTGTTCTTTAATTCCAAACCCCTTGCTCAAGTAGTGTCACCTAGAGTCAGCCACCCAGGACCATCCCCTAATAGCTTCTGAGTATCTCTAAGGACAGAGGCTCTAACACCTCTGTGCAACCAACTCCAGTGCTCAGACATTACATGAATACCATGTAGAATAAAATTAAAATGGGGACAGAAGAAAAGAATGGGTGCTTTTGTTAAAGGTGTTTATATACAAATATTTGGTAATGTTACAATTCACTACCTACCATTGGGTCAACCCAAGCTGTATTTCCCAAGGTATGTACTATTTTTGCTTCATGTAGTTTTCCTTTAATTTTGTGATTAATATAATGAGTTACCTAGGAAAAAAAAAAATCACTGCACTTGAGATGTGTAAACATAACTTTACAGTTACTTTAATTATAATGAAACAATCTTCTGAGCTTAAGAATTGAAAGGGTACTCAATAAATAAAAATAGTTTTGAGTAAACTAGTGAAACCCTTCAATTTTACTGTAGGTTAAAATGGTATTAGCCTTTAAGGAAGGAGCTTCCTTAACAGAAGAATACTCAAACACAGGTCAACTTCCAGAGGCTACCATTCCCTTGTTACTCTTCACAGATTCAAAGGCAGCAATAACTTGTTCTGGAAGAAGTCATTTAAATCAGAGAAGGAAAATACCGTAAGTTTCACTTTAGTATTTTGTAGGAAAGCATACAAGAAAACTGACTTCTTAGAATCTGGCCCAAGAGTAGGTGTTTAATGGTAATACTAAAAAGCAATGAAATTTGATAACTAAATTTGCAGTTCACAACTGTTTTCTTGTAGAAAGTAAGACAGAGAGAAATTAAAGAACTTAAAGGAAATACCATGAAAAACTTGGTATTACCTCTGGCTTCCATTCAGTTTCATTATCAATGGGTTTCACTCTACAAACTATAAATTCCACAGCTTGGGGTGGCAGACACTGAAACATTGCAGGTAGGTGAAGCAGCTGATAGTTCTGAACCTGACTTGTTCTGCCTTCATCTATATATTTAATTTTTACATTAAAGAATACATTTTCCTCCTCTTTTGGTGAAATCTCTACCACCTGGACCCTTCATACAGTAGGAGAAAAAACAAAGAATTATTATTCATATAATCAGTTGTAAAAAGTTTCCTAATTACTCATTTAAAAAATGGTATTTTCATAACAAAATATCTAACTGTGTGTGCATGTGTGGGTAGTCATTTCTGGTCTCCATTTGGTAACTTAAGGAGTATGTGATAGCTTTTTAAAGAACGATTTGAATAGTAGTGATTTTTTTCTGGTTTTGGGAGTGGGCTGACTTTTTTTTTTTTAACAGTGAAAGTTTTAAACTGCTTTGTATAAAAAAGTGCACATGAATAGTTTAACACTCAAAATTTTTACCTGTGAAAAACTGTTTTATCACATAATCCATAAAATGCTAGCTTCTCCACGTTTTTAGCAGCAATTTTATTACTAGGTTTCTTAAAATACTCATTAATTTCTTCAGCAAGAATTGTATATTGGTCCTTCTCTTTATCTACTATTCGACCAAAGTAGTTTGTTGCATGTACAATGTGGATTGGCAGTATCTGGAAGCATAACATACAATAGAAATAAGGAAGACAGGATGATTTATTAAACTAATGACATATAAGTTTTCATACTCAATATCTTCTACCTATTCCCAGCCCAAAGAGCTGACAGAGATGCTTCTGCATACACACATTTCAGAAGATTATGAGTTATTATATCATTCATAAGATTATGAATTAATACTAACTGTCCATAGTCCAAGTCAACAGTAGAAAGAGATTTATAGAGCAAGAACTGTTAGGTCTCAGTGGTATTCCACTGAATCGAACACCAGTGAACTATACTACTGCCTGCCAAGCTACTAACCACAAAGGCATTCCACACAATTCATGCTTAATTAATACTTATCAAAGGGATAACTGATTTCTAAGACAGACATCCAGGCTCTGCAGTCAGCAGAAGTAGATGAAGAAATGGAAGAGGCCACAACTACTGCCCTGAATGCACCACAGGTAAGTGCAAGTTTCTAATACGACTACCATGAAATCTGTCTCAGTCACACACAGTCAGGAGAACTGGATACATGTAGCTTGTCAAAGGGTTTGACACTAACAATAAAAGCTTAATTATTAAGCAGAAATTGAGTGACAATTGGAAGGCATCAAGCACTCCTTAGACCAAAGGGTTAACTTTACATGGAGTCAGTAATGTCTACACACATGCCCTCAGCAATTGTCATCCAACAAGGAGACAAGAGACTGTACAATACTGCCGTACAGAAGATGCTCCAGTATAGATGGGACTGAAAAAGCCAGGTGAAGGGAGCTGGAGATTCAAACTGTTACTGGGATGTGAAGAATCACCATAGCAAAGCCAACCCAATAACCATGAAGGTTTCAAGACTGTGAAACTATTAAAGAAAAGTACAATTAGAATAGCACTCTTTATCAAAATGGTTTTCAAAAAGCATTGACATCTTAGTAGGAAATAACTGTTCCATCTGGAAGACAAGGGAGGAGCTATGTCCATTTTCTGTGGCCACTGCACATGAAAATACCAGTGTGAAATGACAGGACCTGAATATGCTCATTTTTTAGCAAGTTTGCCTGAACGCGTCTGCTAAGAAAAAAAATTATCACTTCCAACAGAACATGCATCATCTTCTACTTCAAATTCTCTTCACTCCAAAAGATTAATTTCTTTCCTCTACAAGAAAGATAATTGAAGTTAATAGGAACGTTAACCTTTGTTAATTTGAGCATATGGTCTCAATTTATAGAGGGAAGGAATAAACAGAACATAAGCCTTCTTCCCATAGAACGAGGACCTTAAACGCACAAGAAAATGATGTAAACTCAGAATTGCCTGCAAGGCAACTTCAATTCAAGCTAAGGATTATGGGAAAATCTGGCACACCTATTTATGCAAGGAAGAGAGGAAAAAAGCTAAAAAAAATAACATAAGCCAAGAGATATAGTATACATACTACAGTAATATTAATGTAAGATGAAAAAATAAGTAATATTCTAAGTAGTTATTTAAGACCTGTCACCTTGGTACCCAAACACAAGGTAAATAACTTACTGTCACATGTCCAGGAGTTAGGGTAATTTTATCTGGTATATTCTGGGGCACGTCGATTTGTAAATTAATTTGATGACGATCTGGACACACTCTTCTATTCCTATGTATTCAAGAAATTATTTTATAAAAAAAGCCCTTAGTTTTCAGTTGCAAATTATTTTGGTGTGACTTACAACAACTTTAAATACTAAAATTTCATCAGCCCTCAATATTTAATTTCTGTCTCAAATAGCACCGATGACTCTGGGGGTTAGACAGAAACAGCCAAAAAACTTGTTTGAAAAAGTTTGTATAACAAAACAAAAAACATCAGAAAAATTGTTTCAAAGTAAAACAAACACTAGCATTGAATTTTTTTGTTACTTGCCACAGTTATCTACACTAGAAGTCATTATCTGAGAACACTTTAGCTTCCTCCTTCAGGCACTACTTACAATTCAGTTATACACAGCTCAGAGAAATCACCATTTACTTACCCACTCTAGAAGGATAGGAGACTACAGGGGAGAGAGTAAAGCACAAGCCTTGTGCAATTACAGTTACAATACTAATCAAAACAATGGCTTAAAGTTCCCTCAAGTACATCTAGGCAGGAGTTACAACAAACTATGCTACTACAGCAGACTATGTATGATTTACCTCCATAAAAATGTCAATATTTTTCCTTTCATAAAAGTATCTACAGAGTGAAACAGATGCCATAGTGAACAGAAAAAAATCATGAGTAAAACCAGGTTTGAATGCAATATCCAATAGGAAAATCCACTAAGGAAGTAGAAGCAGTCATCATTCAGTGCATACAATGCCTTCCTACATCACTATGGGTGTCAAGAAAAACTTTGTATTTCCTTACTTGCAAATGCCAAATGTTTTAAGATAGGCACACAGTGGCCTTGAAATTTTTTTATCTTCTTCAGCTTCTAGTGTCTTGGCAGTAAACTCATGCAGCTCTGGTGGAATTTCAGCTTCTGCACGGTGCAAATAATGCAAGATTTCAGGTGCATGACAGGCACTGTTTTCTGTTAGCAGAATGACTGATGTTGCTTTTTTATATTCTTGATCTACAGAAGAATCCTAAAAAAATTATATATTTTTAAAAGCTTTTAAGTATCCACTACTTAATAATGAAATGTAATATTAACCTGATAAAAATTTACTCAAACCTTTATCCCATTACTGAAGTTGTCAGACATGCTGTGTAGTCGCTGACCAAAGAGTCTTTGAGAAGGAAAACTGAAGTGTACCACGCAAGTTGCATCCGTAATTCCCAAAGGCTGCATGCAGTCATCTGTTAAAACTAAGCACATGTTTTATGCACATATACAAGGAAACTGTAATATTCAAGCACATGAAGTATTACATCACATTAGCAATAGCTGAGGGATTGTGGATGGGGATGAAGAAACAGCCTAAACCTAAAAAGGTCTTTTCCCAAGACACTTACATGAGGCATTATATTTCTTCAGTCAATACACTTCGTAAGTATACGTCAGAAACAGTATTTCATGTTAGTCTCTAATAATCTAGCATAATTCTCATATCAGTATCATTGATTAGAATTTCCTGCAGTCAATTACTTCAAAGAGTAAGAGAAAACTCTTGAAGTAATGCAGTAATGCTAACATATTTATATGAACCTACAAAGCAGATGTAATTAAGCCAATCTTCATGCTTTTGATGTACAAAATAGAAAAAATTAAGCTTGACACTGGGTAAGAGTCTTTGCTACTGTGAACAACTTGAAAAATATAATTATACCAGAACATAGTATTAAATTATTACAGCAAGTCTTCAGATTTTCTAAATTATTTCAAAATGAAAATATCCTCTGTAGTAGGAGACAATTGTGAAATCATGGAAATTCTCTGAAATTACCAGTAGTTCTTTTAAGTAATGCATAAAAAATCCCCCTCCTTTGTGTTCCCTCTAATAAGTAAGGTTTTTCTCTCACAGCAGTTGTTCCTGTGGCCCAGGGTTAACACCACCACCAAAATAATAAAAAAAAAGAGAAAAGAGACTTATCTGTAGCACTAATAAGTCACCAGATAACTAGAAAGTATTCATAGGGAACTGACCTTGTGGAAGTGATGAGATAACCTAGTATAAGCACTCAGTGTAGAACATGAATCAATATGAAGACATAAATCACAACTAGACAAAATGAAGACACTCACCTAACACAACATGAGTGCCAGAATGATGCTTTTTTGTCCACTGCTCTAAGATATACTTGAAATTAAACTTGCACTCTTGATGTATTTTCAAGGCAAATACTGAATTGCTCTTCAGTGCCTGGATGACAAAGTAAAAAACGATCCATTCACCTAACACAGCAATAACTGTTCTAGTAAACTCTAATAACCAGTGTATCTTACTAGTACCTAGCATACCTTAGCTGCAGGAAAGAGAGACAAGGGAAGGAGTTAATAAAATTCAGGTTGCTTATGTGAAAATGAAAACTGAGATTAGGGAGATTAAGCTTATTAATTTCCTGTATTAAAAAAAGTAATAAAGCTCAGGTTCCTATGAATTAATACATTAAACAGAGGTTTAAGAAAGTATAAATTCCATTTGAAGATTTTCCTACCCAGGTGTCCTCTAAGTTGATTCTATCATCTAACAACATGCAGGGTCAAGTTTCAGTCTCTCAGAAAAAGCACTAAAATCCCCTCACTGATCTACGCACACTTAACTTGCATGAATGTAGTATTCTCAAAGGGCTTTATGTATTTGTCAAGTTCAAGGTTCACAAATAAATCACTACAAAAGTCTTGATACTTGGTGAACTGGCACGTCTAATGAACTAAGTTAACACTTAAAATATTTTTGTAGGCCATTTAAGACATTTGAAGATGGTTTACACAAGGATCACTACAAACCGCTTCAATACTTCTTTAGCATCATTAAAACTCTCCCTTTAAGTGGTGGTGCGGTTGGTTTTGGTATGCTTCAAGAAATTCTCTCAAGTATTCAAGGAAAACATGTTAGATGGTCACAACACAAAACCAGATTTACCACCATTAAAAGTCGTCGGTTTAACATTCCCAATACGCTAACATGTACATAATAAGAATCCGGTAAATATCACAGGATCTATTACAGCTTCCAGAAGGGAATACATTCCCATGTTTCAGGACTGGTATCTCTCTTCCTGTGACATGTGAACAATCCAGCCACACATCCTTTCGCTTCATCCTTGAAGCTATCACTGAAGGAGCATGTTCTATTGCAGATAATTTTGAAGCAGGTATATGTCAGTTTTTACCAAAATACATATTAAGCATGCCATGTTTCCCCGTGACATAACTAAATTCTGCTACACTGTCACAGGATGACAGAAAATCTTTCTTTCAGAGAATCGGTCTTCTACAACTTCAACTACTCCAGAGTAGAAAGCAACAGAACAGAACTTCTTAGCATGATGGTTTAAGTTTTTTCCTCCCATACCACTTGTGGTAACAGTAAAGATTAAAAACTAGACAGAACTTTTACTGGAAAAAAATCCAGTTTGATTCAACTCAAAATTCCAACCTGACAAGACAGAATATAGTTAAGAATTTAGTCAGGCTTTCTCCTAGTTATCAGAAGAGGTTGGAGCTATTTTTAGCAGAAATAATTAACTTCCAAATTCACACTCCTCCTTTACTCTCAGAAAGGAAAATATTATAATTTGTCATACCTTAACAATTAAAAAAAACACTTATCTAAAGAAATTTAAATACTTTCTTACCTTGTGAACCATTTCTGCTTCTTTTACCGAATTAGTGAACACCAGCACCTTCTGAACATTACTGTCGGTAAAATCCAGTATTTTGAGTAACACAGCAGTTTTCTCACTATCTGTGCAAGGTCGCACGACCTAGAAGTAGATACAAAGCAGAGGGTTGATAGTTCATATAATCTATGCATGTTTTACTATATAATTCTTTTTTTTTCCATAAGCACTAAACATTGTTACATAACACCAAAGAGAATTCAGTAAACGTCAGCTCCAGTAAGTGGTAAGACTTCTGTTAAACTTATAGAAGATGTAACTCTCACAAAAGGAATGCATTTAGGACAGCTTCCAGAAGCGTAATTAAAAACCAGCACATAAAATCTCACATTAAGATTTTTTTCATTCATTTAATTTCAAGTGATTTATTGATCTTTAAGTTTGACATTTTCAAGTACCACTAAAAAAGCTTCACATTCCAAAAGCATACTGAGCACACTATACCACCTGAAATACTCTCAATTAAAGCATCAAAACACTGACATTTTCAGTCCTGCCAAACTATTGGACTTCTCACAAGTAGTGGTGGGTTTTTTTCAGTTTCTTATTATGCTCAGAATGTGCAGTCTTAGACATTTCACAACATTCTCAATCCCCAAATGATCACATTTTGAGACACAGAAGAATTAAGATCATACTTACATCTTATATTATTCTGAAGGGCTACACCACATTGACTGGAAGTTAAATGAGAAGGCACCTAAGAACATGTAATAACTTTCTGGAAAATTTAGGTCAAATTATGTTCTGTACTGTGTGGCACAGAGCAGCAAAACAAGTATTTTACTAGCTCTGCCTTGGGATAACTTACCTTGTAGTTCAGCCACTCACAATTAACAACTGCAAAAACACCGATAAAATCCTGGTCACAGACTATACTATTTCCAAATACTTCATATTAAATTCAAGTTCATTTGCACTAACAATGAAATACTCAAGGGAGTATTTTCACCTCAGTCCTACAAAGCAAGGTAAAAGACCTTCAGCTCATTCAATTTTTAACTTGCATTGGTGCTCTAAGAGTCAACTCAGTTCATACACAGGAGGTGCCACCTGGACAGTCCGAGTTATGATTTTTGTAAACAAATAGTGACATCAGCCCCAAATTTTCACCTGTTGCACATTTCCATAGATGGAAGCTTCTTCTATAGCCGTTATCACAACGTAAGGATCATTCATGAACTCCTTTATCAAGCGTGCTACATGTTTATTCCAATGAATTCCAACAGCAATAATCTGATGTGGTGAATACTCACATTTAGTAATAACAGCTTTCTTGTAACAATCTAATATAGTAAAAACCTATAAAGGAAAAAAAAAAAAGTATTTTTCTATCCTCTTATCCTATTCCAAATAGTATGTAACACCAATGAAAAGTACACCATTTCAGTGAGTGCACACTTTTTCCCCAGTCACAAACACACCACCACAGCAACACATAAATTTCAAACCCCAAAATGAAATGTTTGGTTTGTGCACTTTCATCCTATTATTTGAATGACTTCTGAAGCAATAAAAAAGTGACAGGACGGCATGAAAGAACAGCACGTGCTTGTACACACAGGATCATAACACAGGATTCTGCCCAGGGAAGATGGAAAAATGCTGTTCCTCTTCCAAGATTCTCTGAGTTGCGATCAGCTTCTCCTTCTGCCCGCACCATCATTAAGGCCCAAGGAGTTTTTATGGTTGCTTCCAAGACTATTTGATCATTCACTTCTGCCTTTCATTCTACAGAGACTAAGGAACTTACCAATAAAGATGGTTCTTGAACCGATGCTGCTCAAATAGCAATAAGAGGGAAAAGGAAGTTACTTACAGATGATGCAAGTCTTTGAAGTAAAGATCCCTACACTGAAACTACCACTACCAAATAGGAAAAAAAAGCAAGTCCTTGAGAAACCATCCACAGAAAGGAACAGAGAATAATAGAGCAGTAGTGTAAAACAGGACAAGACAGAGGTCTCTGATTTAGGGGGGAAAAAAAAAAAGGCAGGAAAGTCCAATTTAGTGGATTACAACTTCCCTCTTCCATCGTTTCATTCTGCCAGAAGTACACGGATGTGATTTTTTTTTAATATTTGTTTTCTTCTCAACTCTACCTCTTCTTTAGGAAGGTGGTTTTTTTCAGTATGTGCCACTGTTTAAGACACGTGCACAACCTGAACAGAGTTTTAGCATCTGAATGTATAAAAGCCATTCACCTGTTCAGCAGTGTCAGAGAATAGTACCTCAATCTCATCAAGAACAAGATGGCAAAGTCTACAAAATAAAAACCCGTGATGTTCAAACAGTCTCAGGAGGCTACACGGTGTAGTCACAATTATTTCACCTAGAAGTAGGAAGAAAAGACTGTTACCATTAACTTGCAAATCAAAAGAATATTAATAGCCAGAGGACATGCTAGTTTTATTAAAAACACCACATTTGCATTTCAGATGCATCATCCTGAAGTTGGGGTTTGTGGGTTTTTTTGGTTGGTTTGGGGTGTTGTACAATGAACTTGGTCAACAGTCATTTTTAGTTTTCTTGTATTTTTCTACTTACAAAAGAGATGTGAACATGTGGAAACTTAAACAGCTTTAATACCATTTACTGTTAAATAGCACTACTGAAACCTAATGTATCACTACAGAGTTATAGTATTAAAGAAACAGAATTATCACTTTCTGGAACAAAAGACTTAAGACACATAAATTACTTCTTTCACAGTTTCCTGCAATTAAGGCAGTCCATTGTTCTCAAGCGTAATTAAAAAAGACAGAAAGTATTCTTACATCCTCGGATTTTCACACTTTCAGCTGCTTCTTTGTTCTGCCCAAGTATTATCAATATTGGATGAAGCCATCTGGAGTGTCTCTCGTATGTTTTCAGTAGCTCAAAAACCAGTTCTGCCTTCTTCCATCCAGGACATAAAATAAGTGCTATTGGCTACATACATACGTATAAAATTTTACACCACAGTACCAGGCAAGAGTTCAGAATCTTAAGAATTGTACTACTTCAGCATTAGGGCAAAACCAAAATCTGCAACCCAGGCCTTTAAGTACCTAAAGTTTTTAGTACTGTATCACCTCCTAAATGCAGATTTTACAGACCCAAGGAACCATACACCAGGTTACATGGAAACAAGAAGGATGCATGCAGGAACATACAGTAAAAGGTCAGAAAATTTAGCAGAAGCAAGAGCAGCTTATCTTACTTGGGGTTGTACCAGGCAACTTCTGGAGGTGCCTTACAACCTCAGTAATTCTGTATTTCTGTGATCCAATATGAGTTAGAAAATTAATTACAATATTTAAAACAACTAATGCAAATTTTAATGCCTAAACACTATCTCCTTAAAAATAAAGCTTCATCAAGTATCAAAGTGATACGACATTAACCACTTGTTAGATTTACTGGATAAGTAAGTTTCAGACTCCCACATTCACCCAACCCATCTCTGTAAGCCTCTAAGCAGGGGGCTTATATAAACCAGCAAGCATTATGAAGATATACTAAGATCACATTAAATGTGTACATTCTGAACATCCCCTATCTTTTGGATGATTATTCTTCATCTGCACTTTAGAACAGAAAACCTGTTACTACTCTGATATATACATACTCCATTCTTGTTTGGCAAGGCTCTGTAGCAACTTTCCAACTGCAAAAATGTAAGAACTGGTGGAATATATATGAAAGGATCATTTCCCTGATATGAGATGGCAACTACATCACATCCTCGAGCTATTGGCGGCCAACAGTAAGATTCTGTGAAGCTAGGGCCTAAAAATTTTTTCCGAGCAAGTTCCTACAGAAAGAGAAAGTAATAGTTCCACATGAATACTGTGTACTTAAACACTAACAAAACAAGACAAAAACCAGAGTGATTTAAAAGCTTTTGCCCACTACATAATAAATGTCCTTAACATGCAATATGAAAAAGTTCTTCTGGGCTGAGGAGTTAAATTATTATATTAAAATTAAAATCCTGTGACTTGTGGCAGTGGTTAGCATACCAGAAGAAACATGTACAATCCTTATAGCATTTCTCTGGAGCTTCATTTATTCAACTGCAACAAGAACCTCCTAGACATTCCTCAAAATTAGGTATTACTATAATATTTAGTATCTAAAGCTGGGGTGCAATACTAGCTTTAAAAAGATATTCAGTGCAAAGTGTTACAGTAGTAGTACCTTTTTCAGTTTATCAAAAACTGGTGCTGTTTCCAGAACTGACGATGGCTCAATTTTGTTGCTAAGAAAGACAAAGTTTCTCTCTTCACCAAGCTTTTGAAAACTCTGAAACCACGACAAATATATGTCAAATATTTATTTTTTAGGGTTTTAGCTTACATATGACTCAAAAGCATTTATTGTATTTAAAGATGATATTTTGATGAAACATACTCAAAGAAATTTGATGAAACAAACTTCAGAAAACTGTCTAACTTGCTACAGAACAGTATTTTCTTCACTAAGAATCAAGCATGTGAAAAGATCATTCACAAGAAAGAAGAATTAGTTCATGGTCCCATCTCAAGCTGTAACTGTAGACCTGGCTAGTATGAACACATACTGATTAGTTTTTAAACATTTTAATTTTTAAAACAAAATGAAGAAAAATCATGGAAATGCTGCATGCCACAGACAGGAGGGAAACCAGAAACAGGCTACTCATCTGCACACTCACAAAGACAGTGCCCATGAACTTAAACTGAACAACAGTTCAAATCCTCAAGGGAGTAAGCAGTAGCAGATACAGGATCCAGAGTTATGCAAGATGCCTGATCTGAACAGGGGATTTTCTAGCATTCATCATTAGTCACCAGCAATCAACATGCACGACTTGGTTAAAGACCTGCATTGCTCAGGTGGCTGGCAAAGGTAATTCAGCTGACTGACTGCAGGAGGGTATAAAGGTAATTCTGCTCTGCTTCAATAACAATCCACACTACTGCTTTCATCATTGTTCTTTCAAAAATATTTCAATAAGGTATCACAGTTTAAATTCAGGAGTGGTTGTCATGCTTCAATTCTCAGAGCTAAAAAATAACTTCTGTCTTTTTTCCCCCTAATTTGACAGGATTTGCTGTCATAGAAGAAAACTTCTTTAAAGCATCTAACAGAAGAGGACATGGAACAGCACACAGGCTCTTTTAAAGAGCTGAGATCAGATACTCTCAACAGTGATTATTTGCCTAGAATCTGTCAGTTCATTCTCCTTTCCTCCCATGGACACTGTAAAAGCTCCAATTGTGCAATCCAGTATACAATTTAGCACTCAAGAACAAGCTCTGACCTTTTGAAAGCATTTCAGAAAAGAACAGCAAGCAAAAAAAGAAAGAAAACAGCAAGAAAGCAGACTAGATATTGGAAGTATTAGTTGAAGACTCAACAGATAAGAACATGCTCCAATGAATGTTCACTGTGGTACAACATAAGGACTACTCTGTTTTCAGGGAAACATTAAAATTTTCATTTTTATATATTCAGAAAACTGTGCAGTGTAGAAAGCTATCATCTACATAAAACTATAGCAAAGCAGTGCAAAAGGAAGCACAACCTTTTCACGGACTCTGGTACATTTTTTTAAGTTTTCTGAAATTTGAAAAAAGAAACTGAAGTAGAATTTTCTTTAACTTTTATATGAAGAATTAGTGCAGTCCCCCAGATCTGTAGAAGAACAATCTGCACGACTGCAGAATTCCTCACCTGTCCTATGTATGTTTAACTTAACTAATCTTTGACAATTTACAAAATAAAATATACAAAATATAATACTTACAGACTCAGTATTTTCATTTAGATCTGTGCTTGGCTTTTGGTATGTCTCTTCAAAAAAAGAACTGGAAACAGCAAGACCTAGAAAGGCAAGTAAAAAATGCAGAAAGACATTTCTGATTATCTGAACATATATAGAGTTAGTATTTTTATTTACAGTGGGCTGCAATTGACTTGTTTAGTTGCTTGTATCATTTCCTAATGGCAAAAAGAATAACAAAAAACCCAGTTTTCTTTACATGAAGATAACTATGCAGATGAACTGAGCGAACAAGGATGGAGGATGGAAAATTGCATACTTTTAAAAAGAAGAGATGTGAATCACTATAAATGAGAATTCCTGGTAAACACTAGCTTTAAAAGTACCTCTGTTCAAATAAATCCCTCCAAACTCAAAGAACCTGTAATATATTATTGACCCATGCCACAAATAATTTCAATAGTATCTAATGCTATTAAGCATATCAACAAATGCCTGTGTAACTCACCCTCAAGCCTTATTTTGTCTTATATAGCACAAAAAGCTTTACAGTATTCCTGCAGCTGATGATTTGATTGGTCTTTATAAAGTCTGATACAAAAGCACTGCTTGTTAGAAGAATACCATGCGATCTAACTGTTAGATTTGAACTGAGGTAGTAGGTTCAACATTCAACACATGTAATTGAAGACACATGATGCCTGGCCTGTATGATGGTTTCTGACACACACAGTTCCCACCTGTTTCATGGTTTGTTGACACCTTCTCCTGAAACAGCACCGGCATGAAAGCAGGTGCAGGATTAACAGTTTTCTCTGGAAGACACTCAACATTTAATGACATTTGGTTCTCCTGATAATCTGCAGAACTCCCTGTATTCTCTTTAGCTTCCTCAAAACGAGCAAAGTTCTTTGAGACAAGATCATCATTAATGCATACCTAAAAAAAACCCCAAGATCAACAAGCAATAAGCCACACCACCACATACTTGTTTGGAATTTATATGAAGCTTTAAACAACAGCAGTAAGACATAAGCAGCATCAGCGAATGCTTTCTGAAAAATATTAACTCCAGAATGTCAGTCATATCTTCCTGTATGTTCTCTAAACAGGCATTAATTAGTTGTCAGTTTCAAGCTTCTGCCTCAAATTCCATACTCAACTTTTTCTATGAGCTCTAAAAATAAAAAACAAAACCAAAAACCTGTTAGTAGGTCAAGCTGGTTTCTTTTTGATTCATTGTGCATCAAAATCTGGGAGAAAAGAGTAATACTAAACCCAGAACTTGGAAACCATGGACCTGGAGATCAGTGACACTATCGCCAATAGGGATTCTGAACTGAGAAGAGATATTCAAATTAATATGTACCCTCAAAGTAGAGTACTGTCTATGGCAAAGACTACAATTCCAGTGTTAAAGGCCTTAGTAAAGCACTCCAAGTAGGAGCAGCATTCAAACAAATTCATTTGTATCTACCATACAGCTGCTTAAGTCTGTCAGTAGATACGGTACAGATTTAGCACAAGTTACACGTTTTGGCAAGTGGAACTATTTTTTTTCCTTCAAAAGTCTGAGGACTCAGTCTTATGCAAAGGCAAGTGTGAACTTTATCTGTTTTTATATTGAAACATCTTTAAGTACGATACCACAGAAAGGTGCAAAACTGCACCAAGTAATTCACACAGCTGTCCATTTGAAGTACTTGCAGGACTTCACTTGCTTGTCTACCTTCCAAAAAGAGGTTCACATAATGAAAAATGGTACTTCTGCCTCTTGGAATTCCTCTAGAAGTTTACAAGCAATAGAAACACAAAACAAAACCTCTAATAAATTAATGATTTAGCTTCTACTGTATCTGCAGAAATGACAAAACTCACTTGCAAGTAATGCTTTTCAGTTTTAAGATAATCACAAAGTTATAACTTAAACAGCAAAGTGCATTAACAGGTTTGTAGATTTAAAAGTATCTTACCTTTTCATCTTTTATTGTCACATAAAGAAAAACATCAAATGTGTTTTCAGCTACCGCACACAACTTGGCTTTCATTTGGGTAGTTGCTAAATAATAGTAATAAACACAAGAAAAGTAAAAAGATTAAATCCTTGTGAAATTATCAGTATTTTTCACCTGTACTTTCAAAGATAGACAAAAGCAGAAATCACAGTTAAATGTGTAATTCACTTCTTTAGAGAAGCTAGTACAAAAGTAGTAACTTTTAAATGAAAAAATAAAGTAACAAGGCAACAAAAACTTAGTTACAGGAATTAAGTTGTCCTTAAGTCTTTGAAGGAAGATTGAGAGCTTAAGGAGATTAATGACCTCTTCACACAAACTAGTCTCAGTTCTACACTGAAAGTTTCAGTTTTATCTTTTAGCCCCTGACAATCTATAGTACAAATGCATACTTTCCAAACTTGACATTTATTTTTCTCAAAATAAGTTATATTTGCCCATTTGTATAGCTTTGTTAGGCTCTTCATTCAAGCAAATATAGCTTATAAAGTATGTTAGTAAATTCTGAAGCATTTATTCTGCATACACTAATGATGTGCCAGTAATTAAAAAAACCCCTCTGTGTTACTACTCATAGTATAGTAGTCTGGGAATATCTATGAAATTAAATTCAATGTTATTATTGCTCCTTACTAACCTTTAATTTGCATAGTGATGCTTAGGGGGGAATGGGAGTAAATAATAAGTGTTATGTCCCAGTTAGCATATGAAATTATCAGCCTAAAGGCCCTTAACTGCTCTTAAAAATCATCCTGTCTTTGCCAAATACCTTTTATATGGAGTTTGTTATACTTGTGAATAAGCAGCTAGGTAGTTTTTCAGGTAGAAGCATGTAAGCATGATTAGAAAAATCTTAGAAAAGAGCCACTTTTCTAGTAAGATCAAAAGCTGTCTCATACCAAAACAGAAGGCTTGATATGAAAAAGACTGCATGACCTACTGAAACACCAAACATGGGAAAGGACAAGGACAGACTGGAGAAAAATCAGTTCTAGCTTACTAAATAACTACTTGGTTCTCAATCTATTTGTTAACAACTATAATAAAGATATTCCTCTTCTGAGCTGGGGCTTACATCCTTGTCAAACAACTGAAAGTGTAAACGCATAAGCCAGATCCTGCCACCTCTGTAAAACACAGCTACAATACTGATTCAAAGATTTAAGCTAAATACACAGGAAAGTGCCACTGTTCAAAATGAATGTTAAATGAGGGCTACCTTATTTAGCCTGTCCAAGAGCCAAATAACATCAGGTCAATTATCAAATTTACGCAGCGTGGAAGCCTACAGTACTCGAGATGCAGCCCCACAAAGATTTTTGCCCTTGTCAGTCCATACAAAAAACTTTAAGTAGATTCTCTCTATTTTTCATATATACAACATACTTAAATATAATCAAAAATATAATTCTCTAACAGTTTATCTCAAAATAGAAGTGTCAATTATGATTTTGGCAGGATGTTTTATTTACCTTTGAGAAGGTTTTTAAAATACTGAGTAGCTGCACTATCCCATCTTTTGGCTGGTCTAGAAAAATAAACACAACCAGTTATCCGACATCAACAAAAATTAAAGCAGTAATGTTGGAAAAAACTTTGGACAGATGTGAAGAACTTATTTCAAGTCATGCCAAATCTTGAGAAGTGCACCAACTAGTCACATTAGCAGAATCTTACTACTTAAAATTTAACTTGAGTCCTGATAATATTGGGTCAGCTCATTAATACAATGAACTGATCAAAAATTACTGGATGTTGCTTTGTCAAGATATGCTGGTTTACATTCAACATAAAACACAATGGTTAGAAATGAAACACAAAAGCCAAAAATAAAGCAAGAATCCACTTGTGGAACATATTAATCAAATAGGTTTTGAACAGTTTCAAACAAGCACTTAAAAAAACATTGACAAAGGTCTGTATCAGAAAGTTCATTCTTTACTATCTTCTGCAACTTTAAGTATAAAATAAAAAACAATACAAGGAAGAGCATCATAAACAATCTACATTTTTGGCAATTCACAATGATAGCCCACTCAAGATGTATGCTAATGTATGCTATTCCTACCCAAACTACGCTAGTATTTGTTCTGTCAGAATATTGAAGTAAAACACTAATTTCTTCTTACAAAGAAGAGCATAAAAAATCCCCAAAACCTGCTTGACAACATGTAGTTTTGAAATTCTTTAATAACACAAACCAAAGTAGCTGTCTTGCTGTGCAGCCATATTCCCCAGTGATCTAATCACATCCCTCTCAAGTTGAAAATAGCACCCTGGAACTCAAGGATACAGAAGCATTTTTCTTTACCACCAGACCCCAGCGAAAAGCTTATTCAAGTCCTTCAAAACTGCAGTGAGAAAAAAGTTGAGACGAATATAACAAAAGCACAACAGGAATCCAAAATATGTCAAGAAAAAAAAGACAGAATGGGGAATACCAAAGTTACCTACAAACATCTATAGACCTTCAATTCAGCTAAGCATGTAACTACCACAAAAAAAAGGAGTATCAGAAGTAAGACGAGCATCTCTAAGAAAGAACACAGAGACAGATTGGTAAAGAAGTTGATATGCTAGGAACCAAGAAACACAGCTCCGGGATGATAGACAAAGGGCAAGAACTGCCAGAAACTTCACTGTATTTCTGATGGTTTTAAAATAAATATCAAGAGATTAAAAAGTAAATAATAAATCCCAAAATCATTAAGGAAGAACCATTAAAGAAATGGTTCCATTTAAGAACTGCTCCTCAAACTGAAACAGGTTTACAAACGTGATTTCCTATGACGTTCTTGAAACACCTGTTCTAAAAAAAATTTCTGCAATAAAACTTCACATTTAAAATTTATGAATAGAAAACATTTACTAAACTCTACTTACACTATTTTTGCAGTATTTTCAGAAAAGTTGATACGCAACGTCACGGGCTTCGTGCGATACAGTCTGCACTTTTTTGCTCTATATGGGACCTGCATAAATGCTTCCAGCGCAACTCGAATGCTTAAAAACAAAGCAGAAATAATCTCATTTGACAGAGCAGGTTTTATTCGCCAGCAATCATTGGCCTCACACACATCCTTCTGTTTCACTGTACCTGACACCACAGTTCTTCCAGAAGTTTGGCTCCCACTGTGAAACACCCTGGAGCCCTGCTACCAGGAGCAATTAGTGAACAGATTCGCTCTGGGTACGAATACACTTCCTATTTACTCCAAGTCTTTCTGATCCTTCACCACTACAGTCTTTTCACAATACCTAGCCCTCATACTACCACATATATCACCTGGCACTGCATACTCCATTTTGTAGTTATTGCTTCTGTGTCAGAAGCCAGATATGATTAACATCAGCAAGAAGGAAATCTAATACCAATAAACTCATTAATTTGCATTTGTAGTCATTTTTCTAAAAATAATTTATTCTTCATAAAGTTACTACTAAGAGTGTTCATCTCACCCTTTACACTTGGTTTGGTTGGAGACTCAGTAACCAGCAAGACACCGTATGTAGCAAGCTTTAGGGATCCACATATTTACCACTTTTGTTAAAATATTTATTTTAAAATGAAAAAGCAGTAAATAACACATTAACTTCTAGCTGAACATACTTTAAACTTGGCTCAGTATTGTCAAGTTGTTTTCTAATACAGCAACACTCAATTTAAAAACATTAAAACATTATTTAAGTTAAGATTTATTTTAAAATACTTTAAAGCTAGCTAAGAACTGGAACAGTTATTCTTTAGAACACATTTTTCGAGACTTTAGAAACAGTATGTTTCATAGTGGTTTTATTAAAAACTGGGAACCTCTGAAATCTTTTTTTTTTGCACCATGCCAAGACAGACAAACAGCTCTTAGCTATGTAACCAAGCTAGTAAATTGCAGTGGGGAAAAAACACACATATTTGTGTCTAGATGACAAAAAGCTAGTTCAGCAACTCAAACCCTGCTTCCATATCATGCCTGGTGAATGACCTTCACTGGATGTAATTTTTTAGTATCTAACTACTGAGTAAGGAAGGAAAGTACATATAAATAACATTAACTGGTAAGCATACAGTTCGGTCATAGCAAACTGCCATTATTTCAATTTCAAGTCTTTAAGAAACCCCAAACCTACAACAAAAAGCATTTTTAAAAATTCACAAAACAAAGGCTGGTTTGCATCCACACCTGCCTATCACATGCCTAGCAGCTTCTTGTGGACCCAACCCACACCTCAATTAAATCAAAGCCTTACCACTATCAAGCTAAATAAATATTGATAGTATTTGTATACATTAACTAACAAATACACTTCAGTGACAGTATCAAAAAACCCAAACACTTACTCCTTTGATTTAACAAATATGTATTTGGCATAATCCACAAGAAAACATTCTGTTTGATAGTGATCTGTACAGAACATGAGGGACTTAATAACCGCTCTACACCAGCATTTGAGTTCCTCACTGAAAACCACACAAATCTGAAAAAGAAGAAAAAAAACAAACCCAAGACAGCAGGTTCTTGTAAATGAAGCAAATTACATTCAAAGTTTTTTGAGGCAAGAATACAGTATTTACTGTATAGCACTCAAATTTTCTTTTTAAAATGCAAGCATCCCAGCTCATGTAGTTACAAAGTTTACAGATATGAAGACACAACCCACATAGATGTTATTATCTACTTTTCTACATAGCAATCCTAAAAAAAAAAGACTAATGCATATCTTGGATACTTCACCCCCAAACCAATGCAAATAACAGACTCCTATCTACACAGTATAGCAATGACTTTACCTGGCCTTTTTCTACTGTTAGTGGTTTTACTTCATCCACACCTCTGTAAGAGTTGCCATAGAACTGATTCATTTCAGCATTCAGGTTTTTATATTCTACTTCATCAACTATGTAAGGCCCACATCCTCTCATAGTAACCCAAAAACAACCCGGATCTTCAATCTGGGGCAAGGAATAGATAACAATAACATACTATTAGCTCCTGCTAAAATGACAGGATGTTTTTAAGAATATTTGAACAGCAAACAAAAACAAAACTTGAAATCTTTAATGAGGCACCCTAAAAATTATGGGGACTGATACTTAGCATACAGAATGTTAACAAGCAAAACATCTTTCAACTTTAGGTTATTAGTTCATTAAATTACTTCTCAGCTTGCAAGTTTCCTTAGCACTGCAATTAATAGCATGTGTAGTCTAAAATGTAGTAGCATTATCTAAAATGTTGCTTAACCCAAACACTAAGTGCAAAAACATAAAGCTTTTTATTTTTATATTGTCTTCAAGAAGTACATTTAAAAAAAAAAAACCCCGAAAAGATACAACAAACCCCACCAACGGACTTTTCTTCATGCTCAGAGAGTCTACAAGGCAATCAGCTTCTTTAAAATTGGGTCATAGCTTTCTGCTCAGCCTTCTAAACCTTTACATCCCTGTCTTTCAATTGTTGTGGGTTAATCCCAGTAGGCAGCTAAACACCACACAACTGCTCCCACTCTCCCCTGCAGTGGAATAACTGAGAGAATTGGAAGGGTAAAGTGAGAAAACTCAGGGTTGATACAAAAACACCGGAACTGGTAAAGCAAAACCTGTGCCAGCAAGCTAAGCCAAATAAGGAATGCATTCACTGTTTCCCATTGGTAGGCAGATGTTTAGCCACCTCGAGGAAAACAGGACTTCATCACATGTTAACTGTGACCTGGGAACACAAATTTGGTAACTGCAGACATCATCCTTTCCTCCTCCTTTCCCGCAGCTTTTATTGCTGAGCAAGACATCACATGCTATGGCACATCAGCTGTCCTGGCTGTATTCTGGGAAAGTGATTTTTCCATGATCTGCTGTGGAATTCAGTAGAATCTATGCTGTACTACGCTCTATTTCAAGATTATGTTGCACATCTTCCATTTTAGATTTTAGCTGCATCCCTACCGATATTCTTTGAGATTAAACCAATATAAATACCTAAAAGAAATTACAAAACATATATAATCCATATATGACCCCACATATGTAAGAAATTGCTGCCGAATGGAAACAGAGGCATCATCTTATTTGCAAATCTGACTTCCAGAGTTGCACTGAAATAAACAAACAGCAATCCTTTAGAGTTTAAAAAATGCCAGCATACCTCTAATACAAGAACTTCCATGTTTCTCAGCGAGAGTCTTCCTCAACACTGCTGTAGAAGAACAACAAACACTTGATTAACCATTTTTAAAGTTGTCATTTGTTTTGGAGCAACTGATTTACATATATTACTGGTTTCAAACCAGCCTTCTTAATGAAGCACTATGTTAAAGGATAACTAAGATTTGCCATCCATGCCTATTTACATACCACCACATCAATTTTTAGTACACCAAAACATACCTGTTATCTTTAACCTACTTACAGTATATAGCTGCTTATCTTACATTCAAAGGCTAACAGAAACAGCCTGATTGAAGACAAGAGCTGCTACAGTGCAGCTACCTGGCCAAATGAACAGAAAAAACAGAGGAAATGCTTACATCATCAAAAAAAAAAGAACTCACCAAAAAATAGTAACACAAAAGAAGAGTCCTAATGTTAGCAAACAGCTTCAACATAATAGATTTTTACCAGTATTTCACATTACATTTATCTGCCATTGCACATATCAATACCTAGAAATTACAAGGGAATAATAAGTTACCTACAGACTGAAGTAATTTGCATTTCATTTTCACACAAACCAGCATGTCACACAGCACCATCAGCGTCTAGTTTGCCAGTTAAAAGAGTTCACAGTGGAAGTTAGGTGCCTAATAAAATGTTTTGGGAGAGGAAAGTCAAGACACTGGCCTTCCACTTCCAAACCCAGTGCTGAACAAGTCAATGCTAAATAGGAAGCAATACAGCTACACTATGGTCATAACCAGCCACATGCTTTGCTAAGAGATGGTACTCGTTATTCCCAGTTAGACACTACAATGTAAGAGCAGAAACTATTTTGAAAGCTTTACCTAAGATGATATAAGCACACCATCCAGGTTACAATTAAGCCTGCAATAGTGCACTGTAATACACTATACCATGAATATATAGCGCTGCCTTAGACGCTTAAAAATATACACTTTTATTTCAGGAATAACATGCAAGAGGCATAAATAACCTCAACTAATCTTTCGTACGAAAAGTACAAAACCGGTAAATGAGTATCAAGGATAAAGCACACTCACATAAAAGGCTACCTCCCCTAATATATTCCCAGCAACAACATATTTGCTTTGTTATTAAGAACTAAATGAGAACACAAACGTTTGCTCACACCCGATGCTATGGATATTTACCTTGTAAAGATGCAACAGGTCACTAAACACCTCACTCCACACGGCTACCTTGAGAAAAACACTACAGGAAAAGATGAAAGGATGGCTTGTCAGCAACACAAGCTGGACACAAAGACTCCTAAAAGACCCCCCAACTCACTATCCCAGCCTCTCCCCCTCTAGCCGGTCCTACTCCACCTAAAAAACCCAAGTTTAACAGGCACAGGGAGAGGAAAGAAGAGCACGGTGAAAGGCAGTTCAGAGACTATGTTTTTTGCCTTATCTCCCCAGCTTCCTTCATAGCCTGCTTTATTTTCACACTCTTCCTCATAAAAATAACCCCCCTAACCTTAGTGACCAACATCACCACGGCCCTAAACAACAGTGAACAACATCACGCCCGAGCCCCACCGCCCTCCCTAGAAGCGCCCAGGAGCAGCGGCCGGCGCTACCGCCGCCGCCGCCACACTCACCCTCATGCGCGGCACGCGGCCCGCACTCAGGCAGCGCACGCGGGCGGCCTCTTGTCCCGGCTGCGCCTGCGCCGTGTGGCGCGGAGGCGATGGCGGGCGGGGCTGGGGAGGCGCGTGCTCAGAGCGCTGCGGTGGCGTGTTCGCGGCTCTCTGAGTGCATGGTTGTGGTTAATGAGCCGCCAGGGTAATTCTCGCCTTCCTGCCGCGGGCTCGGAGTGGCGAGACTCGCCGTGTAGCAGCGGTGGCCCCTCAGGCTGAGGAGGGAAGGGGCGGGCGGAAGGCGGCGGAGCAGCTGGAGGGCAGCGGGCTGAGGGCGGTGTCTGCCCGGGGCAGGGCCTCAACCCGCACCCTGAGGTGCGAACAGCCGGGGCTGCTGCCGCACGTGTGTCTGCCAGAACCTGCACAGGCTGAAGCGGAGCGGTTTTTGCAAGGTGTGTAAGATGATGTATTTGGGGAGGACGAGCACCTGGCGGTTCTCCACTGGGACTCCAGCTGTGCTACTTCCATACCTCTCCACAACAAAACCGCTTTTGTAAATGCCCTGTAGCATTTAAGCCTTATAGAACACGTTATTTCACTCTAGCATCTCAAGCTGTGTGATAAAGCAGCTACTTTTTTGTTGTTGTTGTTCTTTAAAAAATTCTTATATATACTATCCTTTGCATTTAGGGTTGTGTGTTGGGTTTTTGGGTTGTTTTTTTTTTTAAAAAAAAAAAAAGTATTTAAGGCCTGATTAAGTTTTGCATAAGGCTGTGTAGATGAGGTGCCAATCCAGGAGAACAGGATGAAATGTGCAGCTGGGAAGTAAAGCCCACCTCTTTGGGCAGAAGCACATACTTGAGTGGCTTTATATTTTGAAACTACACCTTTAATCATCAATATTTTTAACTTAATATGAACAAGTATTTACAGTATGTATATTCTAAAGCATTTATGCTTGTATTTCACATTTGTCATCACTCTCTATGTAAAATTGTATTATTTTTGTTACTTTTTTTGTTATTGTTTGTTAGGTTTTGTGTTCTTTGGCCTTCCAGCTCCCCCTACTGGGCCATTTTGCTTTTGTGGGTGGGGGAAAAAAAAATTTCCTGTTGTTTGCATGTTCAGAAGAGTTAGCCAGAATATTCTGAAGGAAATACCACACTGTATAATACACAATATACATAATATACTGCTTCACGTGATGCATGTTTAGCAGAGGTATACGAATTTCACCAATGTCTGCAAAACCAAGAACAGTCAACATGTTCAGAGAGAAGAGAAAGACACATTTCTTTTTCTAATCCAAATGAATACTACTAACCGATTTAATTAAAATATTGCAGAAGATTTTAATTGAAATACAGAAAAAAAGCTGAAACAAAGCTTTCTGAACAACTTTACTGTAATCTCAAGTCATCATTCATTCTTCTGCCAGAAAAAGGATAACTTAGATCACTGCTCCATTTACTCCACTTACTGCACAAAAAAGACAAAATCAAACAAACAAAAATCCAGAACAAAAAAGCAGCATCAATCCTTCCTCTAAAGTGCTTATATTTCAGATTTATTTAGTCAAGTAGTTAAACAAAGTGTGGGAAGTTGAAATACAGAAGTGGGTGTTTCCATGTAGCACATTATTCTCTGAAGTTGTTGGTGTCTTTCTGGAACTAAATAATTTATTTTTCTGGTTTGTAAATTGTTGACAACTTGCAGATAAAAATTACCATGAATAAAAATAATGTTGAGAATGCACTCAGTCTGATAGATGGCTTAGTAGAAAGAATTCATGTATATTGAATATAAACATTATAATACTTTTTTAAAAAAAGTGAGTTTTAGCTAGTAAATCTATATATACACATATACACTGGTTTTCCCAAAAATCAAAGAGAATAGACTGGGAGATGTCAGGAGGTACGGAATGAGAGATTTCATTAATTCCTAGACACACACTACAGTTGTCTAATGGATAACTTCAGAAGGCATAGTAAAAGAAGTCTCAGCTGAAAGCATCCTTGTTCTGAACATAATATATGCTTAAATTTTCAGTGAGAAAAGGACCTGTGTGACCCAACAGACCAGAGCTGCAGCATATTCTGCAATTAGTAAGTAGAATAAGGTGATAATGGCTCAGTGTTATTACTATCAAACTGCATTTAAGTTAATCAATAATTATGGCTATGTTAAATTTTCAGTAGCCTCCTAACATTGTAACTGGCACAACTGCTGTTTCAGAGACTCAGAGAATTATTGACACATAAATCTCAAACCACACACACAAACACAGTGCTTGGCAGGACAAAGGAATATTTTTCCTGACCATTTGGCAATGGTTAGAAAGGACCCAAACCACAATGAATACTTACATAATTAAAAATATTCTATCTTTATACTAAACAAATATTATAATCTGCTATTGTAATCTGAACAATCAGAGTTTATCATCAGTGGATTCTTGTGTTTATATTTTGCTTGAATATTAACATAAACAGCAAGATTGTTGATGTTTTTTATTACTATCCTGTGAAACACACTACCCTCTTTCATGAGATCTTCAACTTTCTTATCTGTTGACATGACTATTTTCTTTTCTCCTGTATAATCTGGATCTTCTGGATATAACTCATCACCTGGGGGCAGAAGAAAAGTTTGTTATACATTGTATATGTACCTTAATTTTCAGTCATTTGATTGAGTGACACTAGCAATGTTTAAAAATTTATCAGGACATGAAATGTGGTGGGTGGAGAACAAGGCAAATTCTTTTCCAAGTGTATAGACTACAGTAGGACTAAAAAGAGAAACTGTTACTTTCTTCTGTTTTGTTAAAGAAAATGGTGCTGTGCCATATAAATGCATGTTACTCTCATGCAAGAGTGCTAATATACCACAAATACAGAAATTCTAGAGGTCAATTGTGACCAAAAAGACAGGAGAAAGCATAATGAAAAGCAAACTATAAAAGCGGAAAAGAATAAATAGTAGATGCTGCTTTTCTTAAGGAGAAGGCAAAAACGTACATTATTATGAAATGAGAGAGACTTAAGTAGGAGAAGAAGCAGAAGGAAAATTAATTAGTTTATCTTTTTAGTTCACTGCCCTATCACAATTGGGAAGACCGATACTGAGCTATGATTGATCCATTTGCCCTTACAAAGACAAACTGGTAACTGAAGTAAATGAGAATTCCCACTGAAATGGACTAAAGAGTAGTTCTGACACTTACTTCAGGTTAAAACAAGTTGAAATGCTAGAATTTCTTAATAAATAAACATACTAATTCCAACCATATGCGACAGTGAGATTATAAGTACAGAAATCACTGTGCTGTCTGATTCAGTAGCTTGTCTGACAGTAGCCATTATTAGCTATCCAAGAAGGAAGCCAAACAGTAGAAAAAGTGTGCAGTAACTTGACTTAAAATAATATTTTCCTTAGTTATAGACTGGTTTATGTCATGTGGCTTGAGTATGTAGCAGTTGCCAAGCTTTTATATATTTAAATGAACCTTCATCTGTTTTCTTACCTGGCAATAGCTGAATGTAGCCATCTGAAGCAGTTAACATCACAGGCATCCAACGTTCACACCCCTCTAGAGCTCGCTCAGAGCTGAACCTGTGTAGCTCATGCAGTGAAGAGAAGTTGCACAGCCTACACAGTTCATAGAACTGAGGTGGGGCAAACCATATTTCTTGAGATTTAAAGCGTTCGATGGCTTCTGGAGGTGATGACCACTGTAAGATGAAAACAAGGCTTGAAATAATAAGTTTAATCAGCAGATAGAAAGTATCAGTAACTTTAAAAGCCATCAGCAAGGAAGTCTTTACAGAAAAAAGATCTAAGCAGTCCACATTTTCTGGAAACAATAAAACTAATGCATAAACGATGCCAAAATAACAACAACAGCAAAAAGCAATCTATAAAAATTACTTTCTTCTATAAAAATAAGTTTTTATGTTACACATAGGCATGCCAAGTTTGGAAGCTAAAACTGAGACTTATTTTAGACTAAAAGTCTACTGAAGCCAACAGAAAACCTTCAACTTCATGTGAACTCAGTTAACAGAGGTTGCTACTGATGCTTCAGGAATTAAAAGTACCCCTAAACATCTGCTTCCTATACACACTGTTTTCAAAGCATGAACACCCAGCTATTAGCTATTCATGCTTAAACGTTGCATTATTCTGTATGTTTAAACTATTAGTAATCTTCATTTTATCTCATCCTAATGTACCTGACCCTGAGCTGTCTTTACGAAGTTTCTTCATGAAGTTTTTTACAGAGTGTTACAGGTATAACAGCCATACTCTACTGACACCGTATGAGTGGATGTATGGAAAGTGATTGCTTGTCATCTGCCTGTTGCGACGGGGGAAAAATCCGGACGCTCAATATGAGAATCTGCCTTTGGAAGAGACAGGAATTCAAGGTGGAAACGATCAGACGTGACACACGTCCTCTGACATGAAACTTGATGTATAGTGACCTTCAAGAAACAGCCCCTTCTGCCAGCGGTTAGAGCTGGGTGCCTGAGGAAAGGGGCCGTGGGGCTGTGGCAGTTACTGACAAGGAGAGATGGACAAGGGAGGCGATTACCATGAAGATGAAAACTCCCTTCCCTTTTCTCGCATCTGAAGGGAGCGTTATCGGGACGGCCAGAGAACCAGACCTTTGTTCGCCTATTTCATCTGTACTGGTAACTGGGGCCCGGCGGGCAGCGTGGGGCGGAAGCGGGGTCCCTGGTGCTGCTGCCATCGGCGTGCTCGCCCGGCCGGCCGCTGCGGCGTGGCCTGCGAGGGAGCGCGGTGAGGGCTGTCACCTCCTGCCAGCCCTGCGGCGGGGCTGGAGCGCTCTTACCAAGAAGGCCGTCACCTCTCGGTCGTCCTGCGAGGTGTGTGGCGGCCGCTTCTCGAGGCAGCACAGGTAGAAAGCCGTGTCATAGCGCCGGCCGCCGCGACCCGCCCTGCCGACCGGCGTCAGCCAGTTGCTCCACTCCTGCAGCGCCCAAATATTGGGGACGCAGCCCAGGTGCCGGCACAGCTGCAGGAAGGAGGCCGGGTCCTGCTGCACCCGGCGCCGCCACTCGCTCAGCTCCGCGGCGGGGGGCAAGCGCTCGGCTGGCAGCGGGGGGGCCGGCCCTCCGCCCGCCGCCGGCCCGCGCCCCGGCACCAGCAGCAGGATTCCAGCCTCCTCGAACGTTTCCCTGATGGCGCAGATGCGGAAGGCGACTTCCCCCGGCAGCGGCGAGCCCAGCCGCTCCCGGTCGGTGGCGAAGAGCGGGGCCCGGCTGCTGCCGCGAGGCGGCGGTCTCACGAGGCCCAGCCCGCACTGAGGCGAGGCGGGCAGCAGCCCCAGCCAGTCAGCCGAGAAGTCCGCCGCCTCCACCAGGCCCCCCGGGAAGACGTGGGCGCTGGGCATGAAGCCACTGCGGGAGCTCCGCTGCAGCAGCAGCAGCTCGTAGTCAAAGGGGCCGAGCGGGGAGCGCGGCAGCCGCGCCGGCGTGCCCGCTGCCAGCAGCAGCGTGGCCGCTTCCCTCCAGTGCCGCAGCCGCGAGTTCATCTTGAGGCGTGGAGGAGGCGGCGGCTGAGGCCGCGACCGCGGTACGGGGCCGCCCGGACGCCACCGCCGCCTGGGCTCCCGGAGGAGCCACTGCAGCGTAGGCAGCAGGCGGGAAGAGCCCGTCGGGCCGCGGGCCTGGCGGCGGGCAGCCGAGTGGACAAACGCTTGGCCCGCCCAGAGACCTGGTGGGATGGCGGCCTGCCAGGAGTGGTCAGTAAAGCCTCGGTCCGATCAGCCCTAAGCCGGTAAGTAGTGTCCTCAAAGGGCAAAAGCTTAAGGAAATCCATCGGGTTTACAGGCACAGGGCGAATGGCTGAGAGAAACGAGGCGATGGCTTTCCATTGACTTGAAAAACTATGACTTAAAGCAGTTTGCACTTGCTGAGGTTTCATAGCACTGAGTGTATTTACAGCAGGATCAGATATAAGTGTTGGATAGCTGCCTTGCACTCCAAAGCCTTCCTGAGTACTGCTAAGGGACTGTCGTTACAGCCCCAGGAATCAGCACAGGGTCAGGAACCAAGGACCCTGATTTGTAATCATAATACTGCTGCTGACCCGCCAGCTGGCCTCAGAAAAATCTCCTTATCTCAATTCCACGTCAAGGTGTGTTGATAACAAAAATAATTTTAGGTCTTCAATTAAACATGCCATGCTCTAGGTTGTTCGAATTTGTCCTGGTAGACTTCAAAGGGGAGGAGTATGTAGAATTTTAATTATTTTTTATTACAGAGCTCTTCTGTTTTGAGGCTTTTAAGTGCCTTGTTACTTGAAAAAAAATTATATATATATATTCAGGCAAGATAGCAAAGCCTTGTAAAGGTCTTTTGAACAGACATTTCACTTTAGGAAACATTTTATTTTGTTAATTTAAGGTTTTATTTTGATTTGTCAATTTAATAATAGATTTTTTTTTCATTTGTAAGGAGTTGAAGCAGAAGAAAGCTGATGACACAGGTTGAGAAATTTTGTAAGGCTTATTTGCATGTAACGTGGAGAATCCTCCTCTTGTTCATAATCCTCCCCTTGCTAGATTGTCTTTGGCAAATACCCACGTACCTGCAAATGCCTCTGACAGCTTCTCCGTTTTATTTTCTATTTGAGCATGTACTTAATGCCTGTGAGATGTGGCTCACTAACTGAAATGATGTTTAGAGGCAATTAAACCAGTGGGATGCTCAAATATGTCAATTGACAAAACGAAAAATTCAGTCAAAGTTTGCACAGACGCAGCTGGCCCGTGTTCATCCTGACACTAGGCTGCAGTTGGCAGAGGACAGGTCAGCCAGCCGGCTGGTTATACTAAAACAGGCACAACACCAGCTGCCGTAGAGCCAGACAATATACAAGTGTGCCCTCTGTCCCTCTCCTTCCTTGTGACCACGTATAGGAGCAAAAACAGGACATATTGTACCTCTAGCCTCCTTTTGCATGCTAATTTATTAATTGCTCATCAGTGATTACCATCTTGGGCAATGGAAGCAGAAGGTCCACTAGTATGCCTGTTCCTAGTAGAAGGAAGTGAAGTAATGATGTACACCTTGTATTTTCTTGCCTTTTGCACTTTTAGTATAGTTACCTATTTTACTGTGTTAAGTATACATCTTGTTAGGAAAGTGCGTTGCCTAAAAGGTGCTTTACTGGTGAAATATTAATAAACTACTGAGTTTTTTCAGGTTTTAATGTTCAATGAGCTTGATGGCTGATAGAAAACATTTAGGGTCTGTTAGGTCAGATAATTTAAGCATAAAGGCATTTTAAGTAGAAAGTCCTCATGTACCAGTAATGAACAGTGTCATTTTCAAATCAGTTGTAACATGAGCACACATACAAAACTGTCTTACTTTGGCAAAAATGCGATGTCTGATATCCCTGGAACATTAATTCAGGGATAATAGGGAGCAGTGCATATTACATTGTTATCTTAAGTTTCTAAATGGAATGGTTTTATATTTTTTTTTACCTAGCACAGTCTGAAGTCTCACAAGTGCTAGTATGTAAATCAGGAGTATCCTGGAATACAATTCCTCCGGTATCACTGGTATTAAATTTAGCAGATCTAATTGCATAGGCGTTCTTGCCTGGGGAGTGGAAATTGAATGTGTGTCTGGCATATACGCTGCTGTCTGCACACTCAAACACATACAGAATACTAGGACTGTCGACAGAGAAATAGTTGTGTGGTTATAGCGTTGTTCATAGCATCTGAGGCAGTCCTTTGGGACCAAAGACAGACAAGTGCAAGTTAAGGCAAGCATTTTGCTCTACTCCAGTTGCTGCATTTTTCCACACAGTCCTGGGTTATGTAAGGTACCTCATCCTCCTAAGAAGGATGGCATTCCTTACCCAAGGGTCAGCATATTCACCCTATCAATGGCAATTTTTTAACTTCCTTTCAGTATTGTCTTACAAAGAGTAGTTCAATATCCGTTCATGACAAAGCTGAAGTAATCTCATGCAAAATTCCAGGAGCGTGTGAGTCTTATTGACCTAGTTATCAGGACTGGAAGTTCTAAGGATGAGCACTCAGAAACTCTGTGAGCAAAGATCAAGGGTGCAAAGGGATGTTTTACCTCTTTCAAGTTTCTTACTAAGAAGGGCAAAAGCTAGGTACTGTGAGTTGCATCTATCCGCTCCCTCAAAGCTATATCTAACTGGATGAAAATAGTTCAGATTAATATAGAAAATGTCTTAAAGCCAAACTAAATGTAAATTTATCTATGAAGCATGTTTAATTTCTTCACCTCCAACTTAGATGACTTCTTTCTTCAATATATTCTGCTAAAATGCAGAGCCAATCTCACGTGTATTTAAAATTTGTATAGTGTTATGAGTGATTACAAAACGAATGGAAAATATAGCTACCTTCATACAAAGTTATACTCCAACAAATCAAAGCAGATCAGAAAACTAGGTTACAGGTGGTAACACTGGAAATGGTCAACTTCCAACAGGCCCATAATGTCTTATGCAAACTGAAATTATGGTTCTAATTCTGCAGCTTTTAATTACATGAATAGTTTTCACACCTGTAATTTCTCAATGAACTCAGTAGTGATGGCTTATGTGAGTAATGATTTGGATCACTCCCTCTAGGACCCAGAACTCAAATGTGTATTTATATATAAAGTTACACATGCAATTAGCATATTAGATTAAGTTGCTAAGGGAGTATCATGTTTGGTGTGTCTGGTACTCCTCAGACATTTTATATGGTATAAATACTTAAATATTTTCTTTTGTCATCTTTTCTCCTTTCCACCTTTCTCACTTGTTTTTCCCTGAAGGTTTATGCTGTGTATATATAGATTCTTCCAGATCATTGAAAGAAATTGCATTTGAATTTTTTTTTTCTCAAGACACTGATACATGGATGTATGACCTGATGTTTACTATTCTTACAAAAACTCCATAATTTTCGAAGTCATGTTTTAGGCTGTGTAATTCCTTAATGCTGTGACACATCCGTGAGTTCAACTGTGTATGTTCTTTGAACACTTGTGTGCAAGGGAGAGACTTGACTGATCATAGATTTCAGTGCTTATTTTAATGCAGAGTGGAAAACTGACCAAATAACAGACCACGCATTTCTACTGTGATTGATTGTGACTTTGATTTCTGTGCACTCGAGTTAGAACTAGCTTTTAGATAATTTTTAGTTTGTGTAATTGGTGGAGATGTTACTAGTAAGTATATGATAAATAATGTCATCCAATACAGTGTAAGTAAAAGAAAACATATACTTAAATCAAACAAAACAAAGCAACCCCCACCTGACCCTGTGGAGGCTCAAGAAGTCAATTTCTGACACTTAGAAAAACCACAGCTGATATTCTGACAAAACCACTGGAACTGAGCAATCAACATAATTGCTCTTGCTAGCTAGCCTCTGGGGGTGACAGATTTTCAGAGATGCTGTAATTTTGTGTGTGCCTACATGGCTTCTAGTCACATTGCTTCCAGCATGAAATGCTTGTGCTTGGCTGTATGGGAAGATGTAGAAGAGCCCTCATGCTGGTTAAATGCCGTGTGACTTCACACCTTTCCGCAGGTTTAATCAGTGGTAGCTGGTGACGCTGCATTTCCAACTGCATCACGGTGCTGCGGCAGCAAGCTGCCAGGATGGATGACAGAATCCAGCCTTCTGGGACCACCTTCTTCCAATAGAAAGTCCCTTGTAGTGTGAAACAGAGACCCTGAGAAAAGGGTTGTCTTTTGTAAAATTGATATCAACATGTAGCAAATAAAAATATTTTTGCTCTTAATTTGTATTGAGTTAATTAGAGAATGCATGGTCGTTTCCACTCGGGTATTTTACATTCTTTCTCCCACTGGGTATAAGAGATTACCTTCTTACAGAGAACCTATAGTTTAAGGTTGCAATACTATTATATAATATTTAACAAAAAACATATTTGCTAACATAAGATGAAGACATATTTACTACATACATCCAGTTCCTTTTCTTCTTCCCTCAGCATGTGCATATAACTCTGTATGAAAGACATTCTTTTCTAATCTCACTTTTATTGTATGCTTACATAGCAAATGCTGCTCACGTGTAGGTGACTGTTTTGTCCAGATCTCTTCCTGCATTAAAAGACTTACATAATCGTATTGAGAGAAAGCACTTAGAGATCTGTAATCCACTGGTCTTAGTGAATGACTTTTTACATAATGAATATCTGTGAAGGGTAAATATGTTGACTAGGAGTTCCATTAACACTTCAATACACAGTATTTCTGGAAAATGTACATAAACAACACAAACCTGATAAGAGAAGGAAAAGAAAGCCCATAACCAGTCCTTCCAGACTACAAACAATAAGTGTGTTTAATTTTTAATCCAAAAGCTAATGACATCAGTCGTTTAGTCCATTTTAAAACTGCATTCACATTTAAAAAAAATCATATTTACATGAAGAATTTGGAAACTCATTTCATATTCATAATGCTGAAGTTTGATGTTACCTTGTTTGCAACGTAAGGAGAATCACTAATTATTGTTCAATGTTAATTTTGTTAGTAAACTAAAAAAATTGTGTAGAGGGTTTTTATGGTGCTAGACTGGAATTAAATGATAAATTGCTGTATTTAACAGACTCAGTTCTGATCGTTTGATACAGCTGTTGACTGTTGTTGCTATCAATAGCATAGGACCAAATTTCACAGTCCTTAGGTTGTGTGTATCTTTTGCTAAAGTAAATGCAAGCTTTGCTGGCTGAAAGGGAGCAGAGTCTGGATCCTAACACAGTGAGGCTCTGGTATGTCAGCCTAGGCTAATATGTTCTCTAGTTTTAAATTGCCCAAGCCAGTGGTTCCGTACTTTACTCAACAACACTGAACAAGCAGCGCTGAAGGCAACGTCATTCCTGTTATCCTAAATGTTATTGTAGCTGTTTCCTAAGGCAGAGATTTCTTGATTTTTCAGACTGCTGATTCCCTTGCAGTATAAATTAAGATAGGTTGCTGTATTCAGTTTTGGGAGCTGGAGAAAGGTGCATTGTAATGAGAGAGCTTAGCATGTTACTTTTATTCCTGTGGCTGAAATAGGAACTTTTTGTTTAGAAAAACAAGCTGTATTACTATTCCAGTTTTTGTTTGGTTTTAATTACTGCTGCAAGCCAACCAGTATTAAGTTACAAGAATGTACTTTATTTTAAGTTAAATAAATAATGACAGTAACAAGTTTGAATTATTTAAAGTGTAGAAAATACCACCCATGCACAGGCAAAACCAGTATAATTCAAGTCAGGAATAAGATTTTAGTATACAGCAAATTTAATGTGTGTATTCTGTGAATAAAGTCAAAGGAACTGAAGTAGAACAACACTGAAATTAAGCAATGACCATCTTTTGTACTGAAAACACAGTAACATTCTCATTCACTGATCAGCGTGAGAGTATGTGTATTTTCATCATGCTATTTAAATATAGAGTATTTTGCAGTTTGGCTTCCCATTTTTCACTTACAAAAATAGCATTTCCAGTCTCCTTCCGGTTGCATTCTAGTGGGGGAAAAAAATGAACACTGCAAATCTACAACATCTTTTTATTTCTTAATTTAAAAGAAGCATCAGTACTTTTGGGCAGTGGTGGTTTCATCTTGTTTTGATTTTGTGTGCTGTTGAGCCTGAACTCTGTCACATTGAGCATACACTTGTATCAAGTGTAGGAGATTAATGGCAGGAACATTATCCATTTAGATGGTGCCAATCGTCTGTTAGATTCTACTGAATCTATTAATTTCAGATAGCCTAAATATAAGATGATACAGATTTTTAGGAACAAACTAATGGTGAATAAATCTGCAGCCAGCTCTTCAAAAGTTAAATCCTTTAAATACTATTTGTGTGCATATTCATAATGAAGCAAGATATTTACATAGTTGCAGGCTACTTATATGAATTCTTTGGGTCCTGTATTGAAAAATACAAATTCCAAAAAATGCAATGGACTAAAAATTTACAATTTACCAACTCACTGAGGCTTGCCTTTGAAGATGAGATTACCTAGTCTTAAAAATTCTTCCTACACAACTAACAGTGGATAAATGGTGTACCCACTTCAGGATACCAACATCCAAGATAGTGAATGCTGTAGGTGTTACCACTTACTTATCCACCGGAAACCAGACTTGCATTACTTGGGTTTTCAGAACATGTGGTTAAACAGTCTGATTTCAAAAGGAACACGGAGATTTCAAGAAGCACAGAACAGAGTCCCAACTTCTTATCCACCTTCCTGTGAACTAAGTAAAAGGAGAGTTCAAGGAGTGAAAATACCCACATATCCTTAATGACTAGTGTTGGCAATCCAAATATATACATTCTCCTGCAGTTTTTGCTGTATTTTCCACAAATATGTTTACTCAATATGACTGTGAAGGAGCTCTTCTCAATTTAAATCAACACACAGCATTTACACCTTGTCTAGACAGACTGAAACAGGAGCACCGATAAATACAAGCTTGACTTTGTTACAATGCTGCCGGGGATCTCTACAAACCCAGATTAACTAAGTATAAAACATCCTATGGAATGAGTGAAATACAGTAGAAAGGAATGTGGAGTCATCATAAAAAACTGAATTCCCATGAGAATGGAGCTAAACTGGATTGATGTGCAGAACTCACATTATCCTGCAATGTAATGATAGTTGATAGCCTTTAATTCAGGCCTCCACTTAATATTTTTCCTCACCTAAGTTATTTTTTTTCTCACCTACAAGTGACCAGATTCAAATTTGTCACACACTTTTTCTCCCCAAATCCAGTTCTCTTAAAGAATAAACTGTTTGCTGCAGTTTTTCACAGTATGTTTAGGTCCTAACTCAAAAATATTAGTTATGAGTGTTGGCGACATAACAAGCATGCTTATTTAACAAGCATGAAGACTATTGCCTAGTAACTTCACAAAACATGTCCGATTGTTATTTCTTGATAACGTGTCCATAATAATAAATGCAGAAGAAGAGGAACTTACTAAAAACCCAGTAACAGTAACAGCAGGTATTTCTGCAAATTAAATATTAAAATACCATAACACATAGGTCATTTTACAAAATATTATTGAGCATCCCTGCAAAGTTAGTGTCTGTCCTGCCAGTTTTACATTTAAACATTGACAATTTTATAGGGAAACACTGGAAAGTTTTATGCTGCTCGTGCATTTACCTCACAAAATTGCAGTGTATCAAATTGGACTAATCCTACAGGCTTCCTGTTTCCCAAATGATTAATCAGACATGAATATGAAACTGAGACACATTTTTTAGTTTTATTTGGATTTCTGCAAAGAATTCAAGAGCTTGCGGAAATGTGACTGTACAGATGACAGCATCAGTCCCTGCCTGTCAACATGTGAAGGGATCTCTTTGGATTATTAGAAAGGTCTGCTTTACCTTGGCATAGTTTTTGTTTGCTAAAATCTATTTTAGAAATTACTGCTTTTGCTGTGGGTAGATTCATTGCTCCTGTTTTCATAGTTAATTGTTAAGTGCAAACTGTTTGCTTCTACAGAAAGAAAAATTTGAATCAGTAGCGAGAGTCGGCCTCTCTGCAGGGGAAGACAAAATTGTGGTCAATGTGGATGAGAATCACGAGACTTGCTAGTATTTTTTGGAATATACAACTCTCCTTTTTCTCTCTGGATCTGGAAAGCGATTAGTCATTCACGTATGCTGTGCCAACCCAGGCAACCGGGTTCTGTACACTCCCCTGTCTAAATCAACAAACAGTATTTGATACCAAACATTGCTTGTGTTCTGTTTTCTCCATCCTCCTCCACACCTCCCCCCTCCCCAGCCATTAACTTATCTAAAACAGAGGTTGTTTACATTTTTTATTGGGGTTTTCATCCTTCCCCTTTTCCTCCACTGAAATAACATTTTGTGTATTTGATGAAAAAAACCCAAGCATATTCTATTCACTTTGTCAGACAAAACACCTATGTTAGCCTCCAAATTTGTGTTACTCTCAAATACTGTAAACTGACCAGCAGCAAACAGCAGAGCCTATTCAAGAACAAAATATACAGGCTTCTGAGAATACTGAGCTATTAATAGCAGACAAATCCCTGTTATAGCCAGTAGCGATAATACCCTGATACTTCAGTTAACCATTACAAGTCCAGCAAATGAAGACATCCTGTTCTGCAAGCTCCTTTGCATTTCTTTTCTTCAAAAAGCAAGAAGAAACAAATAGTGCATTTTAGGATCTTGAGAGGCAAAAGTTTTGCTGTGTTTTTTCAAGTGTTAGGTTTAAATTCTCAGCTCATTCCAGTGACCGGTTTTGAAATTAAAGCCGAGGCGTGAAACACTCCAAAGAGACTGGAGGGGAGATGCTCTTGTCAGAGCCTGCACCATCCTAGGAGAGTTTTACCACACACACCGCCAGGACAATAGCGACAACGAGCACAGCGGAGAAAATAACCCCAGCTAGAAGCTTGCTGGGGTCGCAGAAGGATTTATTTTCCTCCACAGAGATCATGCCAATAGAAGAAGCGCCCACGCTGATGGTGGATTTTAGTTCAGCCCCTGGGTCTTGCTTAGCCTCTACTGTCCACTGGGGGACACTGACCTTCATTTCCATCTCGTGCATCATCTCTCCTACCTGGTTGATTTCGTTCTCGAGGTCTTTCAAATCCACCACGTCTATATTGTGCTCAGCCTCGTATTTCATGTTCTGGACGCTCATCGCCCTGGCAGCCACGCCAGAGGTTCCCCCACTCATGCCCGTCTGGATCAGGTGCTTTTTGGGGACGTTTAGTGGGAATTCGTGGCCCAGCTCCAGGGCTCTCCTCATGTCGATCTCCAGGATCTCTAGGCACGTGGAGAAAATGACCCATAGCCTCTCGAACTCGGCTTTGTCTTCCTTACTCACAGTTTTGTCCTTCAGGACCGTGGTGAGCTTGTTCCTGTTGGCCACCGCGAGCTCCTGGGCTTTCTGCCGCGTTTTCTTGAGCTCCTCCCGCAGGTTCTGGGAGTCCGAGGTGCCGCCGATGGTCAGCACCATGTGCCGGTAGCAGGCGGTCACCTTGTTGAGCGCGTCCAGCAGCGCTTTGCACTCCTCCTTCACCATGATCCCGGCGGCGGCGCGGGGCCGCGTCCCCGCCGCTCTGCCCTGCTGCCGCTCCGCCCCGGTCACCCGCTACCGGGACCAGGGAGCTGCCAAAGCCAGACGCTACCAGCACACATGGCAAGTGGTAGCTTCGGGTCGCGCATGCAGTCGGCTCCCTCTTACCCGCCTCGCCCCCTCGCCGGCTGCTCAGGCGGCGCCGACGCCTCTGGGAGCCCGGGCGGGCTGCGGGGAGCTCCGGAGGGCGGTCAGCATCGCTCCCCGCCCGCTACTGCCGCCGTGCAGGAGAACGGGGGCGGCTCATTCCGCGCCGCGCTGAACGGCAGCCGGGGCTCCCGGCGATCGGGCGCTGCTTTTTGAAAAGTGCCCAAACACTGAGGAGAGAAAAAAAAATAAGCGAAGGATAAAGCTCCCGAGAGCGCAAGCCGGGGTGCTGCCGGTCCTGTCCGCAGCCGCTCGCCCGTAACTCGTCTCAGCTGGGTGCCCGCGGAGTCACATGGCGCCGCGCGGAGAGCGCCCACGGCCTCCCGGGCGCGGCCCGGCCCTATAAGCCCTCGCAGGCCCCGCCTCCGCAGGATCTGACCCCGCAGCGGCTGCTTGGCTCCTCGCTCGCTCCCTGCCGGCGTCCGGCCATTGGCTTCGTGCGGCGTCGCCGCCGCGCCGGGCCCGCCCTGGATCCCGGTAGGGCTCGGCTGAGGCGCGGAGCGGGTAGGGGGAGGTGGGCCGCCGGCGGCTCCCTGCGGCTGGGGAGGAGGGGGAGACAGTGTTGTTGGTGTAAGTAGCGCTCCCGCCTCGGGCGCCCCGGCCCGCTCCTCGGCGGGAGGTCGGCTTCCCGCGGCGCCAAAGGGAAGGGACCTGCTCTAGGGAGCCGCCGGCCCGGCCCGCCCCGCGGGGCAGCCGCTGCGGTGCTTCCGCCGATGCCCTCCCGCCCCTCCGTGGTGGGGGCGGAGGGCAGGGAGTCCCCGCGTGCCGTACGGCCGCGGCCTGGCCGCCGTGCGGCGGGCGGGGGCTGTGCTGGCCTCGGGCGCGGCCTGCTCCCGGGTTGGGCGGTGGGGGGGGCCTGCGGCGGGGTCAGGCCGTGCCCGCTCCCGTGCTGTGCGGGCGCCTCCGGCCGCAGGCGCAGAGGGCACTTGTCGGTGCCCGCGGTCTGGCTGGTACTTGCCGTCCGTCCCGCTCCCCCCAGCGCGGTGCAGCGACAAGAACGTTGAACGCGTTGTTGAGCTTCATTTAGCCCCAACCACGTCGGTCATCGACGTGAGGTCGGTGCTGTCGCACTCTAAGCAGAGCTCACGGTGCAGCGGGTGTCCCACAGCGGGGCAGGCCCGGCAGGGCAGGGGCAAAGAGCTCGTGTTGGCCTCACCTTTCGCCCCAGGAGGCCAGTGGGAAGTGCCGGTGTTGGGATCCGGAATGCCTGCAGTTAGCTCAAATCAAGCGATTGTACATTAGAAAGTCCAGGAAACACCCCAGCTCCTCACTAGCAGAAATGGTGCTTCACAGGGCACCCGTGTGAATGTGCTGAAGTACCATCGGAGCGTTAGTGGTGGACACTGGGCTGTGTTCGTGTGTACATCTGAACCTCCTGGAAGGATGGAATTGATGACGTTGAGTGCTACATAGGAAACTAAACTATCTTATCTCAAGCACGTCGTGTGTCTTTGCTGAAGTGGACTTCTGGAGAATTTCCTTGTAACATATGCTGCTACATAGGCCTCAATGTTTGTGGGTGACTGAGTGGTTTTCTGAGGCTGCAATAACTTGGAAAAGTTATGAAGACATACTTCCATGAGAAGTGGGAGCATGACCCTGTCCCTTATCATGCCGCCCCTGTAGTGCCGTGTGTACTATGAGCAAGATAATGTGCTGTGAGGAGCAGAGTCCAGGCAAACTGCCTTGCCAGTGCTGAACCCAGCCTGAAGAGTCTTGTCTAAACTACTTCCATTCCTCTTGATCTTGGGAGTTTGGACTCCAATGACTGTTTTTTGTTGTTCTGCCTTAATTTTGACCCTAATTTTAGGTCATATGTAGTTTCTGCTACAGGTTGCCACCTGTGGAAGAAACTGCCTTTTTATTTCTGTAAATTACTGCAGAATAAACTGACTAGTTCTACCAATTTGTGTGTTGGTAGCCTAGAAGCAGTGGATCAATAATGCCTGTTTCCTCTCAGGAATGAAGAAACACAGGATGATTTTGACCTGATTATAAGTGAGGTCTTATAATTGCTTAATCACTGTCAGGTGGAAAAAGGATTAGCTTTGGGTTTGAATCTGGAGTCCTATGTGACTTGAGTGTTAAGCTTTTCGCTAACTAAAGTGTGCATATTTGTGTGTGTGCAGTAGCTGTGTTTAAAGTCTGCCACACATCACTAAAGTGACTGTTCATTGTAGCACATCAAAATCTTGAAACTGCTTCTCTGAAAGTAGCTGAGAAGGGCAGGGAGGGGTTATTGTTTCAGGAACATGTGCTACTTAAACCTGAAGGTGGCAGCAGTTATAATCTGCATCAGATAATTCCTAAAGACATCTTTAGGTGCGTCATGTGGGAAGAAGGAGGCTGTTACTTAGATTAGTTCTAAATTAAGTTCAGCTGCGTGCAATTACCTGTTTCAGGTAGATTGTGGGAACTCTTAAAATTCAGTTAGTTTGTCAGACAGGCATGATGTTCTGAAAATCCACATCTTGATACTGCTTTCAAACAAGATGCTGACTAGCCAAAATATTGTTGTGGGAAAACTATTAGGAGGGAGTGTAAAAAATCCTTAGAAGTTAATTAGGAAGCAGCATAATGAGTAGGAGGAGAAATGTATTTCCTGGTTCTGTGGAAAGGCTTTCTTGCAGTAGATGTTAATTACAATATTCTTCCTAACCCAGTATCCTTAAAAACGTTTGCCAGTTATTCTGTGGTGCTTCTTGAACATCACTACTTGTTAAATGCTATATTCTCATTTTAATAGATTTTTAAGTAAATATATGTCTGTTTTGTGTAAATGGTTGGTAAGCCTTGCCTGATGGGCTTGCTTTTGGACTAAGTTTATGTACTGAATTAATTCTGTAGAATGCTGTGGCCTGGAAAACCTTGAAGGCACTGTGAGATGAGGAAAGAAAATAAGGATGGGATACAGTGAAAATGAAACATGACATCAACCCCTTCCCTCCCCCTGATGACTTGATAACTTGATAACCCCTGCTCTGCTTCCTAAAGGAGGGAACTAGTGTAATTCTAGGATGTTTTTCATAACAAGATATTCTAGTAGTAGTCTGATGTTTAAGTTTCTTGCAATGATGAGGTCAGACTCAGTGATGGCCTGAAAGGACTTGGTTTTCCTGTTGAAATGCACAGAGAATGTGTCCAGTGGTCCGGTCTAAGGACAACCTGAACTAAAGGCAAATGGGGTACGGGGTTGCTGGCTTCAGTTCCCTTGTATTTCTGAGTGGCCTGTGCTGGGTCTGACCCTGCATACTTGGTTTCTTTGGTCTGCTGTGAACAGTGGTGGTCTCTAACTCTGTAGCCAAGAAACGATGTTACCTTCTGTGGCCCACATTTCAGCAGTACAGTGTTCAGGCCCACTACACTCTCAGTACACAAGGCTGGGGAATTATGCCACTGTCTTGCCTCAATAACTAGAGGATCAAAATAATTGGCTTAAGTAAAACCCTGTTTATCCTTGTATTTTAACACCTTAGTTTTTGTTCCCCCCTCCAAAAAAGTGCGTGTGCTGACACCTCTGCTAGTCTGAGGAGGTGGCCTTAAATACAGCTCACTAATATTTAGAAGAAGCATCCTTGTTTGAGAAGCTGTTTTGGGACCTTTGTACTCTCTGTTAATGTTTTTCCTCTAAACATGCTTCTTGTAGCTGTTTGTGGTTTGCTGATCAGCACTCTCTGCGCTCTGTTCCAGGACTTGCTTGTGAATAGCTCAGAGCTGCCAATCTAAGAATTTAATGCAGCTTTACTAGTGGTAAGCTAAGGAATGAACATTCTTTGCAGCTACTCTGATAGATTTCTAAACCTGCAAGAATTGAGAATTGGGAGTTTACTACTGTGAACAGGAGAATGCAGCTTGTTCCTAGAACTTGGCTAATAACAAATAAGATTATTTCAAACATCAGCCAAAGTGACTGGGTAAAAGTGGGACGCTTGCCTGTTGAAGGATGAGCCACTTGTATTAAAATACCCCTTCTCTGGAGGAAAGCAGTGACTCTGGAGAGTCAAGCCATTATGTTCTTTGGCCTCAAGTCTTGAGACAAGTAAGAAAGTGTTCACATCAAATTACAGTGCAAATACACTCTTAAAATCCAAAGAGTGAATCATCTTATTACTTTTTAAGAATGAGCTCAGTTTTAGAGTTTAGGAGGTAGAGTTCATAATGAAAAGCTGGATGAGGAACTGGTAGAAACTGATGTGCAGGGTACTCGCCTGTTGCTGGCAGGTGCTGTAGGCTCTCTGGGGGAGGCCTGTCTGGGAAGGATGGGAGCAGTGATAGGAGAGCCAGAGTTGTTAGGCCAAAAAAGGGGCTTTCAGGGTGTTGAGCAGAGACTAAACCAAAATCATGAGATCCTGTGCCAGCCCTTAACCCTTCTCTGGAAGAAAAGTGGGTCTGAAGGGGAGACGCTGAGAGAAATGCACATCTTCCTGGAAAGTTGCTGACCCTCCTCTCCAGACCCTCTTCCATTACTGTCAGACTGATGTTCTGGGATCGTAAAACTTAGTTTTTCCCTGGTTTCTAGGAAGCCTTGGGCTGACTGATGCAAGTTCAGCACTCTATATCTGATAATTCACAGGTGTTACTCTGACATCCTTCACTTTCATGAAATCAATACAAGCTGCAGCTGAATCTAAAATAGCTGAATCTAGGAACAGATTGTTTCTTCCTTTGCTCCCTCATGGTGAGCAAGGTCCACTGGGACATATGTGCTTCAGAGCTGTTTTTCATAAGATGCTCAGTGTTCATCCCTTAGGGGAGGGAGTGAGATTTCTGGTGTGCTCAGAAACAGAGAAAAGCTCTTTTGTTTTTATTTTGAGGTGGATGCTGATTAGTGGGCTCAAGTCCAGATTGTAACCTTTGCCTGGAAGTGTTAGTAAATCTAAAGCTGTCCAAGGTGCTACTAGAAGAATAAGTCTGTATCCTTCCTTTGTTTAGTATAGAGTCCTTTGTTTTTCTGTAAGAGGGTTTATATGTCCACACTTCGGTCTCTCTGAAGAATGCTGTGGGTAAATTAAGGAGGTCCAAGTGAATATAGTAACTGAACTGTTTCAGTTAATAAGTATTCTACCCTTTCTTTTCCATAACCACATTTTAATCAGTTATGGTGGCTATCCATTAATGTAGAACGGAGAAAAAACAGGGGTAAGGGAGAGAGAAAAGGGAAGGAAATTCAGAATTGTGATTCTCAAAACAGTACTAATTTGGCTAGTGGTGGTTATTTCCTGCTGTGTAGGAACATGCATGTGGTGAGCAGTTCAGAGTTTGCAGTCTGCCTCTGATCAAGGTGGTTGACAAGTACCCATGTGAACTAGGAAGTTTTAGCTTCCTTCTTGGGGTACAACACGTTGATGGCTTCTTAGTTACATTACAGAAGCTAAGATGCCAGAATTCAATGTCGAAAGGCAATTTCTTTTCACTTCTTGCTGGAGCTCTCAAGTGTGATTCAGCCCTGTCAGTAGTTGTGCAGTAAAAGAATCTACATGGCTGCCACCTAAGTGTTTTAAAACTAGTTATTGTGGTGTGTAACTCATGAACCAGGAATTGAAATTTATAATTTCAAGCTCTTCTGGTGGTGATCTGTCAGCTGAAATGATTCTGAAAGTACTCTAGTAGCTTGTGGTTTTTTTCAGGTGCAGGCAATGATTTAAGAGCTGCATCAATCTCAGGTCAAGCTTCATCATAAGCTCAGGTTTTCTGTGAGAGCTTCCTTCCTCCCATAAATGGCTTCCACCTGTTTTTCCAGGGAGTAAAGTGTTGGTTTTAATTTATTTCTAGACAAAGCTTTTTTTTTTGTTTATTATTATGAGATACAGGTTTCTAGATGAGGAGGGTTTGTCACAAGTGTTCTCTCCTCCTTCCTATTATGGGAGGAACTCTTTGGACTTGGATTTGTTAAGCTGCAAAAGTAGCAGTACAGCTGTAGCAATTGGAAGCATTTGTGCACTGCAGTTTTGTCTCTGCAGTCTCATGCTTGGTTGCTTTCTTGTGTCAATGTGCTTTTCCCTGACACAGTATGTGATATGCTAATACCTTCTCCATCACTGTCTTGAGGAGGGTCATAGCAATCTCATCTACCACTTGACCAGATACTGAACATGAATTTGCCAAATAAAAAGGCAGATGAAGATGTCTCAGTGGGCCACCTACGTTAATAAAAGCTTGATTTGGAAAGTGCCACAATTTGAACTTCAATTGCATCTGCCTACCAGGAAATGTTTATAGCAGTTGTCAGCTGTGGAATTACTGATGACCATCCTGTTTACCTAGGTGCTGTGGTAGGCTGGACCTTATGCAAAGCTGTACTTTTTCTAGCTTTCAAGTCTTGTAATTACTGAACTTGGCTAGTCTTTTGAAGGTGTTGGCAAACTTAGGTCTGTGCTCCAAAGAACACTGCTTTTGAACTGCTGAATTAGTATTCTTTCATAGAAGGTCTTAGTTTTATTGGATGTTTTGAAAGGGTTATGAACCATTATATCTAGAACTTCACAGGACAACTCTGCTTGGGGCAGTTACCTGCCACTGTCAGACTTCAGTGGTTTGGGTTGAGGTTGTCCAAGCTGTAAGTAACTGTTGCTACCTTTATGGTGGAAATTGCTTGCAGCTTTAGGTGATTGTGTTTGTATTTAGCTCTCTAAGGGAGCTGTCCTTGTGCCTAACTACAAAGAGGGACCAGACTGTCGATCAGTTGTCAGACTATAGATCAGTTCACAGCAGAGCTGGAACTCAAAGGCTATCTAAAAGTTGGTGGGAGTTAGATGTCTGTTTTTCCACTCTATTGATCTGCCATACAATGGTTTGGTCTCTTCCATGATCTACAAAGAAAGGCATTTTTTAGTACCAATGCAGCATTAGATAGTAAGGTATCACAAGTGCTACAGAACAGGCATAAGAAGCTCACACTGAGCAAATAATGTGTTAGGCATAATTCTCCATTAAGGAAACATGGGGATACTGGCTGTGTAAGGGTGGCTGCTCAAATTACAGTTCTGCTGCTGTTCTCACCCTCTCCTAGGACATACAGCTGAAGTTGAGGAAATCATGCAACTTCTGTTGATTCCTAAGGGAAGATGGATCAGGGGAAAAGACATAGAACAGGCTAATCAATTAAGCACTTGTAAGCCTGTTAATCTCTATTCTTCTGAACAAAATAATTCTGAAGTTATTCCAGAAGGGACCTCTGAGGATTTTTTTACCCTTGTATCTAGGATGTGTCATAGGTTTTTTTATAGAGAATTAGAATTGAAGAAGCAAGCAGTTGAGGGTTTAGTGCCTCTGGAGATTATCTTTTCCCTGTGACACCCTAGTGATAGCTTTTCCAGTGCCTACAGGTTGTTGTCTCCAGGCACTTTGCTCACTGGTTTGCCAAATGTTATCAGCCTGACCTCAGATCATTGTGACTTTTTCCATGGGAGCAGAGATGACCACAAGTGGTGCATTTTGCAGTGACTTTTGAATTATGACATGGATATTAATATCTCCTTGGTATACATCTTTCCTATATTTTTTTTTCCCTGGAAAGTTGAGGATTGCCTTACACAAGGGTTCCTGTTACACTATTTGGGTGTCTTATTGCTGTGTGTCAGTCAGTAATCCTTATGCAAGTGAATCTTGACTTACATGAGCATGATGTGAAAGCATCAATGTCCTGTGATGCAGTAGAGTCTGCTGTAAAGAAACTCTTAATTCCTGTCTCTTGGCTTGTATTGGGCCTCAGTATTGCACGTTGGCTTGTATATCAAAGTGGTAATAATGTAGATCTTAAGTTCTCTCCTCTTCTCCTAAGGTTTTTCTAAACATATCATGTGTTGCTAAACTCCAACACCTGGAAGACCTAAGGAGACATTATGAAGATAACTGTAATAGGAAATATATAAATAAAATTTCTGAGTAACTTCTGAGTAATGGTAGTTACCTTCTTAATAGTTAACCATGGCATGATCTGCTCACATCAGGACCTGAAACTGCCTTTTCCTTTTAGACAAGAGGAATCAATCTATCCCCTAGATTTTCCCAGATATTATGCTGTAACAGGTACCATGTATGATACATTAACCATTCTCCATATGTATTTCAGAAAATCTCCTTGGAATATCTGAAGTCCATATGGCCATGTATGATGAAGATATCTTGAAAAATCCCTTTTATTTGGCCATTCAGAAGCGGCGTCCTGATCTGTGCAGCAAAGTTGCAGAGCTCCATGGTATTGTAAGTGTGAATAAGTACATTTAAAAGCTGTTTATTAAATAGGAGCTATATGTATTTAAATCATATGCATACTATGACACATGTAAAGATTACTGCAAGCCTACAGAACTTGGAAGTGAACCAGAGCCACTTTTAAGTTGCTTGTTATTTACTAATATGGACCTCCTTAATATATATTGTAGGGTAGTAAAGGGTCAAAGCTGGTTTTGTTTCTACACTTGACAGGAAGCTTGTTTTCTTTGCTATGAATTAAAGTTACATGTTCTCTCACTTGTAACTTAAAATGAGATTAAGCTTTTGAAAGCCCTGGTGGACAGATAATCACTCATTTCTGACGGTATTTTACATAGCAAAATAAAGGTATAAACTGAGCTGGAATAAAAACTCTAGTCATTAAGACTTCTAATCTGTATATTCTGCAGTTATTAATCCAAAATTAAATGCATGGGGAGTCCATTAAACTTGGGTTACTGTTATGTGATAATGAAATTAAACCTTAAATTGGACAGGGGTCTTTCAATTGTGTATTATTTAAGATGGTGATGTGATCAGTTGAAATGCTAAAATCTGTTCACCAGTTCTTTCTATATTCTAACACTTCTGAAAGCTGAGTACTGAAGGTACCACTTGTTTCATGCTTATTTCTTCCTTGAGAATGAGATTTATTTCTCATAATGTATGCAGTGTTTGCTGTATTCATAGTGTGTTTCTTAATTAAGAGTGTCTCAAACTAAAACCTCTTGGTGTGCAGCAAACCCAAAATGTTTCTTACCTTAGGTTTTTTCTTTATAATGAATTTTCATTTTACCTTGAAAATATATATTTCACTTTTACCAACTGCCTCATTTTAAGTTGTTGAGGTGACTGGTGCTAAGTAATTTAAATAAGGCTTAATCTTCTATTAGTATTGTTTGCTTCATCCTCTTTCAGGTAGGTCACTAAATGAAACTTCTAGGTTAATCACCGAACTATGTCTATCAATGACCTTTTGTTTAAGCAAAAGCACCTATAGATGCTATACATTTGCTAGTAAATGTTTATAAGACAGATTCAATTGCTTGCCTCTAAAGGGCAAAAGCTATTGGTGTTTAGCTAGTGATACATGGCACTTCTCTCTAAAGCACAATCTAACTTTTTTAGGTGTTAGTTCCCTGCAAAGGAAGCCTTTCAAGCACCAGTCTTTCTACCTGCCAGTTTGAATCTTATGTTCTGAAGCCGCTAGAAGAAAATTTTCAGACCTTAAATGGAAAGGTATGTCTGATGACTGTTTGTGTGAAATAGTGGTTACAGGAGAGGTAGCTAGGGATTACAGGCAACTGGCAAAAGTAGTATGTTGCCCATCTAAACCAAAGTTCTCAGGGATATACTGCTTTCTAGCAAAGCTGTATTTTGGCATGTGCACAGAAATAATTGTCTTGTTTAGGTGGTAACACTGCCTCTGATTTCAGCTTACTACTGTGACAAAGCAACTTTGTCAATTTATCTGTGTTTTGTGGCTGTTAGGGATTTTGTTCTGTGGCAGAAGGGCCTTTATCACTTAGCTAAGAACTCTCTCTCTAGGTTTCAGGTGAATAGTAGCCTGCCTATATTTTACACAGATGCAAGTTCACCAAGGCTTAAGACAAAATTATGGTGGTCTTGAGTTGTATATGAGACCTGATGTATTAGTTCAGTAAGCAGAACAGAAACTAATGTAGCAGCAAGCAATGATAACCAGTACTGATGCTGCACAGGATAATTTTTTTTAATTTGTATTTTTGCAGTCCAGTCTGAGATCTTGCACCTGTTTGCAGGCTGTCATGTAGGTGTTCCTACTGTGGATGTCCTCACTGGAGGTGCTTGAGAAGATAAAGCTAAATCTGAGCATGAGAAATGTAGACAAGATGTGTAGTGTTTTTTTGAAGCTGGACTTAGGCCCCAGTTCAAAGTTGTCTTTCAATCTCCCTTTGCCAAAAGTGCTCTAAAATCTGCAAATAGTCACTTAAACCTTGGAGACTGTCTGAAATGTCTTCTAGTAGTAACTTGTAAAGAAACTGGGTGTAAGCAAGGTTTAGCTAGCCACTGTAGACTGAAGGAGTCTTTGTTTCAGTGTCTACACAGCACAAGAGGATGAAATCTCTTGAATCTGGGCCTTTCTTGTCTTGCAAGATTCCCTGCTTTCCCTGGAAACGTAACTGTGCAATGCAGAAGCCAAAGAGTAACTTGGTTCTGTCAGAGTTTTACACTTTATCTGGTTTTTGTTTTGTTTCAGGAGATCTTCATACAAGGAAACCTCATCATTTTAGGAAGTGGTTTTCATTATCATCTCTCAGTACCTGTTCTTTTTGAGGAAACATTTTACAATGAGAAAGAAGAAAGCTTTAGTATACTGTGCATAGCTCATCCATTGGAAAAAACAGAAAGCTCAAGTATGTATTGCAGTGTTAGCTTGGTGGTCTTGTTTGCACAGTGAGCAAATTAGTGTGTTTGATATACTTAGTGCTTTTCCTTCATTCTGAAAAGCATTGACTTGGTTGAAATCTCTTGGCATTTATTAGCCTGCTGGGGCAGATGTTCATGTGGTGTGGGAGAGAAATGTTAAGTTACTGCCAGGCAAAGTTAATTCTGTAGGGTCTGTGTCCCAGTCTTAGCTCTAAAAATCATCTGTGGAATACTTGATCCAGCATGTTTTTTTAGCAATGCTCAATTTAGTGCTGACTGCTTAAAAAAGGGATTTAGTCTTAAATATGACATGTGTCTTGAGATGCAAGATGAATGTATGAAAAACTGGAGAGGTAAATTCTTTCATGATCACTTCATCAGTGGTTAGAGGTTGTATAGCACAGCTGTGTAGCAGCTCTTCTGGTGGTGGTCTGTCACATTAAGTTAATTTTTGTCCTAGTACTGGAAGTGCTCCTGATAAGGCTGCAACACTATTTCCAAGGCTACTTCTAAAGCTGTGAATGTAACAGAATTTCCTTGTGAATTTGTGTAACAATCTGTGTTTACTAATTAAAAGGAACAGAAGTTTCTTAAAAAATATGCTTTTTCTGAAAACATCTAGTCTTCCTAAATACATAAGAATAACAATGATGACAAATTGAAGTAATGCTAGGCTAGTGTGAAAATAGTACCATGAGGGAACTATGAAAGTTTTTCTAAAAAAAAAAAAAAAAGCTGGCATACATATAGGCTTAAATTCTATAGATATTAATCTAAATCTAAAAAAAATTATTCTTGTGGTGTTCCTTTTTTGGCCATTGCTTAATGTAGTTGTATAGCAGTCTTTCAGAAGTGATGTAATTTGTAATTTCAAAAGTAATTTGAAATTAATGGAATCTAAGCCTATTATTAGCTGGCTGCCTTTGATTGCAAATGAAAGACTTGCCTAGAAAAAGTTTTTTTGGAAAAGCAACATGAATTTTAAGTGAAGGATTCAATTATCTTAATCAGAAGGAAAGTGGATTTGGTTTATTGTTTACATGAAGCAGCTTTGTTCAGGGAAAGCACTGAATAGAAAATAGGTTATGTAAAAATCCAAGATGAGATTTTTACAGCTCACATAGAGCACACTGACTTCCTGCATGGGCATTCAGTCAATACCATAATATGCTTTTCTTCTACTTTCAAGCTTGACTTGCACTCAGATTACGAGTTGTTTATGTGGCAATAAATTACCCTAGGGTAAAAAAGGGTGAAAACTGTTTTAGCTATTCCAAATAAATACTTAACATGAAAGGCAAGAGAGCCTACTCTAAATGTGATGCGTTGCATTTTTTTAATTAAAAGCAATATTTTCAGTTAAAGGTGTAGTAAACTGAATTAATGTTTCACTGCACACAAGTTGGCTATGTATGTAGGGACAGAAAGTACTTTGCCATGCATATGTATTAATTCTTGGCTTTCATTTTAGGTGACTCGACAGCTTCATCGAACTCCTATTCTCTTAAAAGTATTGAAGATGTTAGAGAATTCTTGGGAAGGCACTGTGAGAGATTTGATAAATACATAGGATCTTTCTATAGAACATTTAAAGAACATGAAAGAAAAAGCCTCCGCCACTACATAGTTAGTATCTTGCTTCTTGATGTTCAGTTGACTAAATACAATTCACTTCACTGCTTTGGCTATCTGTCTTACTGAGCTTTTCTTTGTCAGGGTAGTCTGGAGTGGACTATGTAGGAGTCTAAAAGATGGGAAGGGAGAAAGTAGAATTCTTAATCGTGAATTGTCACATCCTAAAGGCAATTTTTCTAGCTAAAAAAAATGACCATAATGCACACTTAGAAGGCAGGGAAGACTTCCTTTCTTTGCTTATTTATGCTTTGTTCCTTCGAGTCAGATTAACCTGAATCTGAATGTGGTGATTTTTTTTTTCTTCCTTTTTCCTCTCCAGGATTCTGTCAATGCACTTTATACCAAATGTCTCCAGCATCTTTTGAGAGATTCGCACTTGGTAAACACTTATTCCACTAAATACGTAGTACATAGTGTTACTTAAGCAATAAATTAACTTTCTCTTGGTGTTTGTATGGCTTTCCTTTTCTAGAAGATGCTTGCAAAGCAAGAAGAGCAGATGAATCTGATTAAACAAGCAGTTGAAGTAAGCATCTGCAATGAAGGAAAACAATTAGCAAGCTATTTTTAACTTTTCCTTTCATGCCTAAAGTACTGTTTGTTTCTTTCCTACAGATGTACGTCCACCATGCTATTTATGATCTAATTTTCAAATATGTGGGGACTATTGAGGCAAGTGAGGTAAGTTTGTTTGATTGTGACAGAATAGTTACATTAATTTAATGCATTTTAAAAAACTGTTGCCTTTCTATTTATTAGGATGCTGCTTTTAACAAAATCACGAGGAGCCTTCAAGACCTGCAGCAAAAAGACATTGGAGTGAAGCCTGAGTTCAGGTGAGAGAGATGATTGTGGACTATGAGGAGTCATTCAGATCCAGTCTTAAATAGACGTCAGGCCAGCCAAACAGTGTGTTCCTTCAGACAACAGCAAGATTTTCTTATACTTAATTCCTTTGAGATGGAAAAGTAAAGCTTTGCAAATGTCATTTTAGGGCAGTATCTCTTTTGCTTTTATATTCTTCTGCTTCCCTCTCCATCTACAAGGTACAGAAATGCAAGTGTACTTGGATTGAAGATGGAAATATTTTAATGCCATTCTTCAGCTCTTAATAAGTTAAAACTTGGGTTTTGGACATCCTGCAGTGGGAACTCTTTATGCTAATCATTTCTTTCAAATTACTTTGTAGCTTTAATATACCACGTGCAAAGCGAGAGCTGGGTCAGTTGAACAAATGTACTTCCCCTCAGCAGAAGCTACTTTGTCTGCGAAAAGTGGTACAAATTATTATGCAATCTCCTAGCCAAAGAGGTCAGTAATTAGTGAATTAATAACTTAATTTTAAACTTAAGTTTAAAAGCACACACAAAGCACTCTGCTATGTAAACGTCTGTTTGAATAGCACTTGTGGATTAAACACAATTAGACTGGGGTCTGCCTTGCAGGTCTCTAAAGAAAGCAAAATGGCAAGATACACTTCTGCGTTGTTTCTTATGGGGTGAGGTGGGGTACTTGGTTAGCTAGTATGTTTTGGCTAGAGCATGTGAGAAGCTTGTGTGTGCTAGGACACTTTCTCATGCAGAAGAATTGAGGGTGATCCATTTTAAACACCGAGGGCTGCTGCTAGATCAGCATTCTTGTCTGTTTGTCTGTGCTCCTTGATTATCTTGAAATTCATATTCTGGAGATCCATCTTCGGCAAAATGCAGTGTTGGTGGGGGCAAACAAACCCTCTATATGCTGCATTCAAAATGCTACTATGGGTTACAGAAGTGATTCTGTGATAGGAAAGCATGGACTTCTTAACCTGGTATTATTTTATCTGGCCTGGAGAGAGAAGGTACTTCCACTAAGCAAATGGAGTACTACACTGCACTTGTGCTTTCCCTACTTCATCTCTTCCTTTCTTCAGGAAGACTCCTGGGTTATGGAAAAGTGTATCGACTTAGTGGGTAGTTTTTCCCCTCAAGAATTTCAGAAGCCTTGAGCTAGTGCTCTGGCTCTTCCTGATTAGGAAGGAGGGTTGGCTAGTCAAGTACCGCAATTTGTGCGGTACAAACTGTATTTGGTTTTTGGCTCCTGGCAGCCTATTCTGGAGGGAGACTGAGAACATTTGGAGGGCTGCCTTGTGTTCTCTACTAATAGAGCTGGCCCTTAGTCTTAGGAGGCAGAACTCCATTTATAGATATTGTTCTTGATTTGAACTGTGACATGACTAACATCAGATATAAATTCTTTTTTTAGTTAATATGGAAACCATGTGTGCAGATGATCTTCTCTCTGTTTTGCTGTATTTACTTGTAAAAACAGAAATCCCAAACTGGTATGTAATTATATTTTTGGCTATACAGAGCTTCATCATATTATCTTTTAAGTAATGCTGCTGTAGGGGCAAATGTTTCTGAACATGTAGTAATAGCTTACTGAGAGTGTAAGAGGGGCTGATATAATGTGGAAAACTATTTTTAGTAGGACCAACAGCAAAGGTGTGGTAAAGGTATGACCAAATTAAGGACTTATGAGGAATTCAAGTGCTGTGTATTTGCTGTGTTGATTCCCAGCCTGGAAAAAAGGTGTAATGGGAGACCATCTCTATACCAGATCTGCATGTCAGTCCAGACTTTACAGACTGGTTCTTCCTCATCTGTGTTTGGAGCTGTAAAACCTTCATGCAGCTTCTAGATGTTTGATACATTTCTTATAGAGGAACAAGATTTGAATGCTTAATTGCTTGTTGCTAGCCTATGCCATTGTGTTTCTCTCTCCTCACTATCAGTAAAAATATATCCAAACCTTCCACCTGTAGCTGAACTGGATGTTAGTGTTGATGTATCCTCTATCTCAGAAATTAACATTTTTCCTTTCATTTGTAGCTATTGCGTTACACTGGTGCCTGTGGTGCTTGAGACATTAACATGTTTGAAACATGTGAAACAACATCCTGATGCTGTCCTTACCCTGTTCTTCATATCCCTTATATCCAATTAATAACTTTTCATTCAATAGCTAAAAGATGAATAGAGTTCTGACCCATCTACAAAGGTCAGAACAGCCATAGTATTGCTAGCCTAACAATCTTTGGATAAGCTTTTTCTTAACCCACACCAATGGTGTGCCTAAGATGAGTTGCACTATTATGATATGTCATGCTAGTGTCTTTTTTTAGTGGTTTATGGCTTTAACTCTTTATTTTAGGATGGCCAACTTGAGTTACATAAAGAACTTCAGGCTTTGCAGTTCAGTGAAGGATGAATTGGGATACTGTCTAACCTCAATTGAGGCTGCAATAGAATACATACGACAAGGCAACCTCTCTGACAGATCAACAGTAAGCTACTCTTAAAGTCTGTCAAATGTGTATTTGATAAGCTTGTAGGACTCTGTACCACTGTGGGAGTAAATCCAGTCAGAGGATACAAACAGCAAACATAAGAGTACCTTTTTTGCACTTAAATAAATTATTTGAGGTAACTATATCTGAAGCAAATGCTAAAATAATCTAAAAGACTACAATGAAACTGTAATCCTGTAGGAATACTTGTTGTTCACTGTAAACTCCTTGAGGAAGCAGTTAAATGTCAAGCCTGCCTCTTCATATGGTTAGAAGAAAAATGGCAGCACTGTGTTCAACAGCTGAGTCTTCAGTAATTTTACTGTTTCCTGTTTGTACTCTTTCTATCATGGTTGTGAAAGTAATGCAGTATGTGAGAGCAGGCATAGCTTAAACAGCTTTTTCTTTAATAATTTTAGAAAGCTTAGCTATGCTAACAGAAAAGGGGTTGCAGTGGAATTTAGAATTATTCAGTAAATCTTTGTACTCTAAACATTCAATGTGTTTGCAATGCAGATTACTATGTTGCACTAAGTTGATAGCTTAATAGGAGCACAGGACTGGAATGAGGTGATGTTTGAAGGTCAAATTTGGCTCTCAGGTTCTCTAACTTAGCAGGGGCAGGACGTTTGTGGATGCATGAATTATTTCCTACTGGGCAAATAGACCTTCTGTCGATCAGGTAAAATCCCTCCAGGACAGTCAGGGATGATATTGATGTGACTTAAGAAACTTCTATGATTTAAGAACTTTGTAGCTTATTTAGTAAAGGAATCTAGTTTTGACATTCCAGTAAAATTTTCTACTGTTGCAAAATTAGGTTTTCCTGATCTGATGTGGAAATCAAAAGGAGTAAGCGTGGAACCAGAGTGAATTCAACGTGTCTCAGTCTGCCCAACTGCAAAGCACTGGAATCTAATTGCAGGGGCCAGAATAATGGCTCAGTGTGCAGGGCTTGGGATGGGACAATCTGGGGCACAATCTTAAAGAAACAGCACTTTAACATTTTAGTCCTTTGTTATTTTTGGTTTTGTTACTTTTTTGGGATCATTCCATGAACCTGTCATGCATAAGTTTTTGTACACTCAAAAAAGAAGAGCACTCTTTAATTTTGTGTAAAGACTGTGTTATTTCTTGTCTGTAATGCTGTATTGAAATATGTTTAAAAAAAAAATAATAAAAAGTGTTAGTTTAAAAGGAAAACAACCTGACAATCAACTTTGCTTCTTGTATCACTAACAATCAGTGTACAAATAGCGGTGCTCGTGGTCTGGATGGAGAAGTGGAACCAAAGTAGAATTTTCTTCCACAACAATGCCAACAAGCTCAAAAAAATATACCATTCTTAAATTTCTAGAATAAAAACTTTCCTATTGTCTGGTCGTATCCCTCCTTATATAGCTGAGGATAGCAGTTTTACACGAGGATTGCCCTGACGTGATTATGACTGAAGTGCCCCTGCCGTTGAGAGATGGTGTTTGTCTGGGCGGCAGCTGCTTGAAAGATGAACTACGCTGAGCTGTGTATTTGAGAAACCTGAGGGCAGTCTCATACTGCTGCCATTAGTGTCTGCACCAGTATAAGAGTAAGCAATCAGTGTTTCTGTCCATACCTCAGCTGGATCAGCTCCAGACCTAGAGTGCTTCTAACTTTCACTTCAAGGTGTGCACAGTGAGCGTGCAATGGAACTCCTTTCTACATTGCCTTTTCTAGGAGTCAACATGGCTTGAAGACAGCTCCCTGAGATGAGATGGAAAATGGCAGAATCTTGAAGACAAGGAAGGGGGTGACCCTCTGTCCTCTAGCACAGCTGAGAAGGAAAGAGCTAGGTCACCTTTAGTATAGAGTAAGGGAGAAGGTGGCACACAATGAAGAGGAAGAAACTAGGTAGCAAATAGCCCCTTGACAGGAATTGAATTAAAGGGTGGTGAGGAGGTGGAAGAACATAGTAGGAACTTCTGCTAGCAGTGCTCTCCCTTTGTGAACTTCTCAGTTGAGATATTTCCTCTGTTCTCTGGTAAAGGAGATCAGCTTTCTGTTTAAAGCAGCAGCTGTCTCCTTGATGCCCCATGGTTTCTTTTTCCAGATTGTGCTGGAAGGGATTGTAGGATTTAACTGAGCAGGAACATTGCTGTGCCCTGGGGCTTCATTACAGCCCCTTATGTGGCTACACTTAATTTTATAGCTGGCTTCAGATGGAGCATTTGGCAGCTGAATAATGCTGTTGTCCAATCCCTAATGAAGCTAACTAAATAAAGAAGAGTCAGCAGGGAGCTAATGTACCCTGTGGGATAATGGGCATATTATCACCCTCATGTCAGTAAGAAAATTGCACTTGCAAGACACCTGCCAAATCCCTTCATCCAAGGTCATGCAAGTCTTGGAAAGACATTTTGGTTGTGGGGAGAGGTGCATGTCACTGATAGCATGAAAGATTCCATTTTATTTTCTGGGAGTTGTCAACTTTTTAATTAGACTTCCATTTAGTAAGTATGGGAGCTGAGTTATGTTCCTGTGCACAGGTAGTTGTAGTAAGACCCCTGAGTTCAGAGAGCTGAAGTAAGGTATCCAGTATGGAGTTAGAGCCAGCCACTGGGGGACAGGCAGTGTTCTGGTTCCTGTATGAAAAGAGCTGTAGGTGGCAATGAGGTTGGCATAAAGGAAGTGCAGGTGGGAGAAGCCAGGAAAAGAAGACTTGAACAGAAACTGAGGCTAATGAAGTGTTTGTGGAGGGGAGAGAGAGGAGATAATTTTCCTAAGTTGTCAGTTGTAATCTGTGAAAGTTACCTTAGGTCATTATACAGGTACAAGTATTTAATTTCTCTAGTATAGAGAAATGTTAGATAAAAAGGTAGTTAATGTTTGCATGTGTTTTTTCTAGACAATATAGATTTAAAATACCTGAGAGTCCCACTCAAAACAGTTGTGTTTTGTTTTTTTTTTTAAATTCCTGGAGTGCAAGTAAAGGTGGTACAAGTGAGTTTTGTCTTTGAAGGCCCAAACTCGCTTAATACTTCAACCAATGCCCAATTTTTCTGCCATTCTGTATTTCACTTTCAAAGGTGTGTAGTTTTACCTGGGATGGACTCGTTTTTTTTTTTTATTTATATAATAAGCAAGCTAATACCTCTACATAAGGATTACTGCCTCAAGTGTCTCTTTGAAATAATTATTCCAATTGGGGAACACTTCTCTTGTAAAATACACTGTGGAAGGAAAAATATTAAAACCATAGTAGGTCTGTCTTGCTAGTGGTTACTTAGGTTCTCTGTAGTGAAAGTGTAAAGCTATCTGTGAGCATTTGTATTGGAAATTCTGATTAGACTTCAGAAGCCTGTATTGTAGTAAAAGTCTTAACATTTTGTTATAGTTAATAAAATTTTTAATCAAATATTTCTTAGGGAAGTTATTCCTGATCACACTGACGAATCTATCTGAGGAGACTAGTGTTAGAAAATATATGCTTGGGTATGTTTAGCTAAAGTACTTACATTTTAAAAGACTGGTGAACGTTTGTCATCTTCACCTATAGCTAAATACAACTAGCTTACCATGAAGCACAGATCTGAACTTTTGTCTCTAGACTTTACAAACACCTTTACATTATTTGCTATACAATGGAGGGTTTTTTAGACAGCTTTATGAGAGGCATCTGTGTTGATTTTGAAACTTGAGTGTTTGAATTTCTAGAAAATCTGAACTCTATTTTTGGTGTTCAAGTGATCTTGTTTACTTGCAGTTCACTAGTTCCTTAAACTTCATGTTGACTTACTAATGTGCAGAGCTGAGTAGGACTTTTTTACTCATTTGTATTTGTTCTTTACAGACTTAATTGCAGAAGCTGTAGCTTGGATCCTAAGCCATCAAAGTTTATCTGATACATGGGCATCTATTTTAAATGCAGTGGTCTTTCCATTTCTAGGGAAATAGTAATTATCCAAAAATAACATTAAAAAAAAATGATACACACTGCCAGTTGAATATCATTAAGCAGTAGTTGGTCAGAATCAACCATGTGCAAGTGTTTCCATCTACTTTTCATCTACTAGGAAGCATTTTCTTCAGATTCTTGTTTTATTCCATGTGAGGTTCAATATTGCTGTTTCAAAATCTGACTCTACTTAAGAATTTTCACCTGGTTTTGGAAGCATATATATTCTCTAGTGCATCCTGAAGCGTGTATTCATACCTCTCAGATGTGAGAGTTGCGTTGTACGACTGCTTAGCTATACCTGCAATTTTCAAGAAGTAACTCATTATGTGAATGAGTCTGCTACAGAGTGATGCTTCACCTGGTACAGTCTTTTATTTTCCAGCAAGTAGCAGAGAGTTCAGCACAGTCTTTGAGTCAGAGTTGTATCTGGGTCATGTTTTTAGTAGCCATCAGTAGATGTGTCTTACGTGACTTTGCGTAACACCTTTTTGAGTACATTTATACTTTTGATTTTTGCAACATCCTATAGCCATGAGTTCTACAATAAGAGGACATTTTTTCTTCTCTCTCTTCTCCCCCCTCCCTCCCCAAACCTAATGTGTGATGATTTTGTTGGGCATCCCAGTTGTTACATTTAAAGAATAGCAGATATTCATTCTTTGCATGTTTTCTTTGTACTTTGTGACTTTTGCAGACCACTGTAGCACAGTCAAATCTTGTCCAGAGTGGAGAATCCTAATTTCTCCTTATAAGAACATTTGCACCTCTTATAGTTCTTCTTGTCTTTTTTCTGTCTTTTCTAGTTTTACTGTGTTCTTTTTTAGATGGTACAGCCATAATTTCATTAATGCTCAGTTAGTTAATGCAGAATTACAGGAAGGGAATATTCTAGTGAACATCTACTTATAATTTCTTTGAATAGCAGTTGTGCAGTCTTTTAAGTCTTGGAATCTTAACTGTGAAACTGATTTAGGTTTTACCTGCATCTGAATTAATAAGTGGTAGATACAGCATTTCATATTTTCAAAAGTTAGTTTCACTGTTAAGGTGCTTTACTTTAGCCTGTAAATGAGTGTATAGATAATTGATCTATGTATTTTATTTTCAGGAATCTGAAAGACTGTGTGACAAGCTGCTTTTAAGACAAAGGATGAACTTGTTGTCCCAGATGTCTGCCACTCCAATAGACTACTTATTTAAGGTTAATAACTTTTATGGCAGAATACATATTGCATGTTTATATCCTTTCTGTGATTTTCTGAAATGTGATCCAGTGTAAATTACGTAAGTACTGCAAAATGTGTTTTAGTAGATGCTAAAAGTATGTTTTATATCTAGTACATTTCTCTGACAAAATGTTACCAAGTTAATATAATCTTAGGGATTTCAGTGCATGCTATAAGAATTATGGAAGCAAATGAGGATGAAATGCTACTGCTGTTGGCATCGATTGGCCCATTTAAAGCACAGATGTGATACTACTACCTGGTTGTCTCTCACAACTTTTAGTGCTTGAAATTGAAAGAGTTTTCAGAAATAATTTAAATGTGGTCACCTGACAACTACTTCATATTATACGTTAATCTTATATTGTCATTCTAAAATAATTTTGCCTATACAAGGACACAAAGCAGAGCTTCTAATTATATGTGTTCACAGCTTATGGCTAGAGAATTGGTAATTTTATAGAAATGTTTTTGCACAGAGGGAGCTCATTTTCGTGACTGAGTCTAAAGAGAACAATAGGAATTTAAAAATTTTTTTTGTAGAACATGAAGGGAGCCAAGGACAGATTCTTTTTAATACTGAATGCCCATTAGGGGCGTTTGTGCTGAGACACTGTTCATTTTGGCTTCCTAATGCTTGAATATGTGTCTTTTATAGTAGGTTCTTTTTGTTTTGTGCTTCAGTAAATTATTTTTTGTGGGTTGGTTTTTTTGTTTGTTTTCTTAAAAGGAGGCTTTTTGATACTAGTTCCTTACTCTCCTTCTCTTGACTTTTTGTAGCATATTGCTTCAGGTAGTCAGGAGGAAGTGGAGCGATTACTAAGTCAAGGTGACAGTGATAAAGACACCGTACAGAAAATGTGTCATCCGCTCTGTTACTGTGACAAATGTGAGAAGCTCATTTCTGGGTAAGCACTTTTCCTCTCCACAAATACATAAAAAGCAATGTAAAAGTCTTCATCTTAGATTTACTTTAGCAAGTATGCTGCTTTTGGTTGTAGAGGAAGTTAGTAGCACTTGGGGATATAGCAGAGAGTATGTTTGTGTGGTTTGAAAAAGCAGGAGAATTACTAGGAGAATACTGAATGCCTTGGAACCAGCCAGTTCTGTGATGGAGGCTGTGTGCACTTTGGTACACGTGGTGTGAAATGTTTTTTCTCTTGACCCTAACTCGCACATCTTGAAAAAAAGACACCTCTTAAAAAAATGTAAAAGTCTGTGTAGAATAATTTGTCAGTGTGAAAGGATAAAGGATCAGAAGTTCCAAAATCAGGTTTTTGTTACCACTGCTGCATAGATAACTGAGCTGCTTTTAAACCATTGTGTTTTAAAGGAAACTGAATGATCCTTCCATTATCACTCCGTTTTCCCGAGATGACCGGGGATATACACCACTTCATATAGCTGCTATTTGTGGTGAGTGTTCTTGGCCTTCTTCACTAGTGTTTTCTGCTCCTTATGTTCCTTATCTTTATGTTAGCATGTTTTCCAACTTTGCATTAGCGAGTGACTTTTGAATTAAATTGTTTTCTGCTTATTTGCTATGGAAACTGATACCTGGACACAGACTGAAGTTGTTGTATATTCTTTTAAGCTCAGTTTCTTATGGCCAAGTTTTTGGTTGGTTGTTTGCTGGCTGTTTACTTTTGCCTTAGTGGTTACCACAGTAGTTCCTTCTTCTGCTGTGAAAAGAGTAAAAATGTGTCATCAGAAACCAATCTTGTTTTAAAGAACTGACAGATTGGGGAATGAATTTTTTCTCTCTCCTGCAGCTAGCATGCATGGTAGATCTGTACCATCTCCTGTCTTGCAATGTTCATTATGCCATTGATCTTATATTTATTAGAAGATATATTAATTTTCTTAGTGAGTTTGTTTTAAGTAAATAATTTCCTTTTTTTATCATTATCTTGAATCCAAATAGGAGAGTGCTTTGTGTGACATGGCTTTGTTTTCTGTTCTTTTCTTACTCATAAGATACAAGCATAGCTTGCTTTTAGCTGGAGTTCTTTTATGGAGCTTTGACCTTGAGTAATCTGCAACAAAAAATACCGAGGAACTAACTATACAGTATCTAGAAATATAGTATGTAGAAATGCAGGGTTTCTTGGTTTGTAGTAGCAGTTGGAAAACTAACAATGTTCTTGTGCAAAGTTTACTTGTTTCTTTTAATGTCTGTGTATTTTTCAAGGGCAAACATCATTAGTGGATTTACTAGTAGCCAAAGGAGCCATTGTCAATGCTACAGATTACCACGGTTCAACTCCACTTCACCTTGCCTGTCAGAAGGGATATCAAAATGTTACAGTAAGCACCAAAAGGCTTAATTAGAAATAAAAAGAAATACTTAACCTAAATAATAAATATATGACTATTACTAAGCTGTTCTACTGTTACTGTCATTTAGGTCTTCTGAGAAGCTTTTTACCAGAACTGTGTGTGCTGAATTGGGGATTTTTTATTGTTGAAGTTTGCATAATATTTTATTTTTTCCTATACTAGAAGATTTTCGTCCATTTACAATAACCAAGCAACTGACAGCTATGCATGCCTGATAGTTCATCCATTTTATTAATGCAAATCTCTAATACATACTACAAATGGAGAGCCTGTTAACATCTCTGTTGATTAAGACAGAGGAACAATTACAGTCACTGAAAATAAATTACTTCACATTGCGTGTAGGGTGGACTGTAACTACATCAGTTATTGTGTTCTTGAATTTTATGTGTGTGAGATTCTTCAGTTTGGATTACTGAAATAAAGCTTTGTCTTTACTTGCATAGGTTTTCAAAATATAGGGTAAATTATCATGTAGTATATGTATTGCAGTGTTTGCTGCAGTAGATTACTCATTTTTTTCAATGACAACTCTGAATATGTAAGAAGTAGCTTTTATTTGGATTTATTTTTATTATTTGGATCTTAGAGTAGGGGAAAAAACAGTACCGTAATGTGAAGTGGGTGGTGTCTGAAGCAGGAGAGACGTAGCTACTTTTTCATCAAGTGCTTCATCATTCTGGAAGACTCAAGGAATCTACAGAGTAACAATTGTTTGTCCATTAATTTTTTAGTTACTTAAATGTCTACTTCTATTTTTCTTTAAAGCTTCTCTTATTGCACTATAAGGCAAGTACTGATGTTCAGGACAATAATGGAAATACTCCACTTCATTTAGCCTGCACTTATGGTCATGAGGATGTAAGTAATTGTTTTGTAACAAACTAAATGGACATTCTAAAGGAATGGAATTAAACTGTGATGCAAATTTGCTCTAAACTTCTGTATTTTAAAAAAATAAATAAAAAAGGTCTTGAGGCTAACTATTTAACGCTGTAAATTCTGACTTTATTCAGCAGTTCATAGCAATTTTCATTGTGCATTTACATTAAAGATAGTAGTATTGTGCAAATTTAGTTATTTAACTCTTTGTTTAATGACATTGCCCTTTAGGCAATGGATTATACGAGCAGCAATGAAGAAAACTCATTGCATGTGTTATATGAATTGAGAGAAAATACTATAATTTATTGATAGCTTTCCTTTTCTTTCCAGTGTGTCAAAGCTTTAGTCTACTATGATGTGCATTCCTGCAGACTAGATATTGGTAATGAAAAGGGAGATACTCCTCTCCATATAGCTGCTCGCTGGGGCTATCAAGGGATCATAGAAGTGCTTTTGCAAAATGGGGCAAATCCAGAAATTCAAAACCGGATGAAAGAGACTTCCCTACAGTGTGCATTAAATTCCAAGGTATTCCTCTTTATCTTCTGATGCAATTCCATGGAGGTGTAGATGCTTATCTGCTAATAGGATTTTGTGGTCTGGTACTTTTAAAGGGAAAATGTATGTTTGCCTTTAAGGAACAAGGGTGACATTTTATATCTTCTAGCATAAATACAGTCTGTGTTAGAGAACATAAACTTGTAAATGGGTACTTTTAATCTGCTCAGTCATAATCTGTTACTAATATTAGGTTGTCAGCTACTTTGTGTTTTGGTCAGTAGCTTCCCTTTTTAAGTGGAGTTACTTTGTTCTCTTTATTAATATTTTAATGCAGATTTTGTCATTGATGGAATTAAACTATCTAACGTTTGAAAGAGGACAGAGTGCTTCTGAGGTAATAACCAATGCAAGTTGCTAAACTTTTTTTTTGCTTATTTTTAACCTGTTTAATCTGATATGTAACTTCTGTGTTGTTGGCTTTTGTTTTTGTTTTGTTTTGTGTTGGGTTTTTTTCCAAATTTAAGTCACCGCTTAGGTCTCCTCAGCGCTCAACAGAAACTTTCAGCAGAGGATCATCTGTCTCAAGCCTCTCATCAGCATCCACTGATATAAGGCAAGAAGAAGTAAAAAATAGTTATAAAGAGGTAAGACTGAGGTGTAAGTCTTGAGAATAAGAAAAGTGAAGAAAACTAGAAGAGTGATATTTTGCAACACTGTTTTAAACTGCTTCTCCAGGAAGAGCCTTCTGTCTGGTTTGCCAAATTTCATGCTGCTGTGTTCAGTTACTTTTCATCTCAGTATTTAAACACTTATTTTTGTGTGGTTATCAATGGCTCTGCTGGGTATTTCTGGGGAAAAATTGAAAGTGTATTTAGAGTAGTTGTTCGGACTTACTGCATTTAACTACATAATTTCAGAATTTGTTGAGGTTTAAAAAATTATAATGGCAGTCAGTGCCCCAAGGACATTGCTGTCCTGTCCAAGAATTAAATGCCATTGTTAGCTTAGAAAATCTGTCAGGAAAAAGAAACTAGTACTGGCATACTGGCAAACAACTTAATGAACTAGAATGTTAAGACAAGCTTTCAGAGTAGGCATAGGAAATCAGTTTTGTAAGATGTGAAGAAGTGCACACTACATACTGAATAACTTGCACGTACGTGTTTGCTGATTTTGCTCTTTCTGCACCAGCCAAGATGCCGTCCTCTGAATGTTTTCATGTAGGATCTCAGATCCATACTTTCCATTTATCCCCTCATAAGCCTGTCATATCACCACTCCTCTTGATGCTTCTCTCTCCTTTTTTATTTTCCCTGTCCTCTTGTTCAGTTTTTTTCAAAATTGACCTCCTTAGTAATTTTGTTTCCATATCACCTCTACATTCAATTTCTTCCTTTTCCTGCTATTAAAAGTTTCTTTTCTGGCCAAAGAGTTTCTGTTTTCTAAAAATGTTTAAGAAACTCAAAGATGTAAAGTTTGAGTGGACAATATTACTTCACACTTCATTATGAGTTATTGTATGAGAACTTCGATGTAGTAGTGTAGCTCTATTTGTACAGAGTCAAGCACTCTAAATAAGATCTAATGTACATAGAAGTTCATCTCATAGATTGACTATTTTTTTTCCCTCAAAGGAACAAATTTATCACACCCAAGAGTTAAGACTGTAATTCATACCAGGGGGAAAGTTTACAAGCAGCTTACACCTTAGATTCTTGGGGTTAATGACCTTCTTCTGTAATCCAGCTTTAGTTAATTTGTGTTTGCCAAGTTTCACATGAGCTCACTGCTTTTATTCTTAATAAGCAAAGAGGCAAGAGCCTAATCCTGAGAGAGCTCCGTGAAGGTAATGCCACTGGAAGTAATAGGAAGCTGATAAGGTCAGTTTTCCAGACTTCAAGGCTTAGACCATGGATTAAGGAGATGCAGTTAGATCTTCATTAATTGATACTGCTGGTGAATTAAACTCTTCACTTAAATGAGCCAGTTGTGGTGTATGTCTTGTATGTTGCTTTTTTACAACTTAGAAAAGAGAGAGTAGAAGAGCCAGGCATGTAAATTTGGAACTTCCTCTACTGGAACTAATAACTCCTTGCACAATTTCTGTTCATCAACGGAAAAACCGAGCATGCGAGTGAATTGCAGTAGATTTGCTTCATCTGTTTTTACATTTAAAGGAAGGTACTTCTGTTCCATGGAAGACTGAGATAGCAAAATGTAAAGGTGAGGAAATGCATGGAGCAGACATTTTGCCTAAAGTACTCTTAATAAATTATCTATAAGCTGCATAACGGATGTTGTGTGCTTCTGCACTGCTAGAGCCTGAGGCAGTTTTTAGAACTGTAAGGAAGTTGTTATTTTTGGAAATAAATTATCAGAGCTTGTGGGTCACTTGCTGTTTCTGATGGGCATCTTGTATGTGATAAGACTGGTTCCTGAAAATCATGAAGACCTTTACATTCTCCAGTGACATTATCCTGTATGATTAGGGGAAATTTATGGGCGGTACAGATCTCCCTAGTATGCGTAGTCCATTTTAGATGTATACATGAAGAGATTGAGATTCCACTCACCTAACTTCAGATGTCTGAAAGACAATTGTCTTAACTTTAGACATCTATTTTCCCTCCTTAGTCAGTGGAGAAAAAATGGTACTTCTAGAGAGGAATTAATCTCAGACATGCTTAGTTTGACCTAAGTTGCACTCAGGTGTCATTTGTTGACTGCATTCTGCTCTGTAGTTACCAGAGAGGGAGTTTAAATGACTGGGTTAGATTTAGACAGATGACTTTTAGACTTTCAAAGTTAGGCAAGAGGAATCCTGCCTTTAGTGCCTAGTGCATGACTTCCAGGAGCTTAGCAGCTTTCCTAAAAAGAGATAAAAATGGAGAGATTTATTCTGGCCTCTGATCTTTCACCTGTAGATGTGTCCTGTTCTGCTAAAACTCTGAAGAAAGGGATCAGACCAGTAAATCACAACTTTCTTTTAGTCTTGTTCTTCCTTGTTTGCTTTGCCAAACACTGCTGTCATAATCAGCGAGATAGTAATTTCTGGATAAGGTTGAGATGTGACTGTAGCTGTTCTTCCATGACATCTTCAACTTGCAAGATGTTTCTTAATATTTCAACAGCTTTATTTACACAGCAGCATCTTTGAGGATGGTGGCGCAGTTCTAGAATAATTTGCTATAATGCTGAAACAGTCTTTCACAAAGCTTATTAAATGGTTTTTCAACACTCTGCAGGGGCTGGACAAGTGGCCTATTGATAGTACTAGTGGACTTTCCTTGCCCTTTTACTGGAACCTATCCCATTTCTGTCAGGTCAGATCTCCTTCATGTGAGAGTAGAGAATCAGAGGGGGAAATGGGAAGACAAGTACATCTCATTCTCCTGCTTTCACAAGCAATTGGAGGGATCAGGGGAGTGGCATCACTGCACTGCAGAGCACCTTCCATCTCTTCTTCCCCCCACTTGCCTCTTTCTCCCCTGCAGAGCTCATAAACAGGAGAATACCTACACCAAGCAGTCATGCTCTGGCATTAGTTGGCCTGAGTATACACGTACTTAATAGGTCTAATGCTGGTCCTCTGGAATAACTCTGAGTTGAAGAGAGCTGGCTTTTGCTAATGCATACCTTTTGATATTTATATATTTTCAGATATTAGGTAAGAAAACAAATACCATACTTATAATCAAGTTAGATTGGTAAATATTTGTTTTTAAACATAGGAATAAACCAGTAGTCTGCAGATGTGAACAATTGGAAGGCATCTTTTTAATCTTAAACTGTTGTTTCTCAAATAGCAAAATGAAACCTGCCATCCTTTGTACTTGTGGTAGCATATAGTAGCTCAGCGAGCGTCCAAACAGTGTGAGTGTTTATCAGGGTAGAAATTTGTCTTGAGTAGGGATTTTTAATTTTAGGTTCACAACAGAAATGCATGGTCAGCTGCTGCTGAAGTGGCATGGTAATGTATATCAGCTTACATGGCTTCGTTTATGTGTGGACTACATGTCCTGTATATCTTTACCTAAGCAAGTTAGAGATCATCAAATGCCCACAGGCCCTGCACAGCTTTTGTATTTCATAAAGGAAGAAGGTTTTTCCTTTGAAATTTTATCAACAAATAGGAAATGGGCCAGCAGTAATCCTACCGCGTGAGCTTAGGAGGTTAGTAAAGGACACGGGATTTTCTGCTTGCAGCTTAATAACAATACTAACGGAGCAAATATTCTTTTCTTTGTGCATAGGTGGAAAAGCTCCTAAGAGCAGTTGCTGATGGAGATCTGGAAATGGTGAGTCTTAGCATGGCTGTTGAATATTTTTGAATTCAAATTTACCTCATTCAAATTGAGGAAGTTATTTGTAAATATTAAGTGAAGAATGCTTTGGGTAATACCTTCCTTCAGCAACCATTAATCAAATTCAGTTCATTTTCTACAAAGAATATTCACTCCATGTCCCCAAATTATTTTACCTACAGTTCTTTAAGACCCATTATTTTGACATTTCTGTGACCTCTTGCACTAAAGAAATTACTTTAAATTGAATAATTCTGTTTTGAAGGTCTGTCATTTAAAAATGTGTACATAACCACCTCTAGGAGATGCAAAAAACTTGGGAAGAACAACATTCAAGGCAGGCTTGTTGAAAAGAAATCCTGTGGGAAAGACCAGTTTATTTGCTTGCAGGTACTCAAGCTGCACTGTCAGATGCTGCTGTTAGATGAAGAACATGGTGCATTGCAGAACTGTAAAAAGAAATGTATACTGAGGTCACAATATTGGACTGGATATGTAGTCAGCACAAAATAAAAAAAAAAAAAGGAAAAATAGATGAGTTTTCAGGTAAACCTAGTTTTTGACAGCAAATCCAGTGGAAAGGGTTGTTATTCCCAGCTGCTTGTTCCTATGTCACAGAAGTACATCGTATCTTTTCCCCTATGTGAATCACTGCATGTGCTCATGTGGCAGTGCTGTGCACCAGTTCTGGGAATTGAATGTTGGGATTTACAGTTTGCAGTTTTTTGACTTAAGAAGCATTCCAGTAATAGTGTTTTAAATCCACAAATGCTTTTTGATTCCTAAATTACCAGGTTCTCTAATGCTTTGAATATTGTCTGCTCTTTATTCTGTGTTTACTGCATGTTATAACTGTGTATAGGTAGTACAAATGAAAAATGGGCTCTTATTTTGTTTGTTGTGATGCTTTTTTATTAATATTTCATACAGAGAGGAAATTCAGGTGACACCAGTCAGTATAGAGAAGTTATCTGAGGGGCATGCAACTTCCCCGTAGTTTGGGTTTCACTTCAAATAGGCAGCTAAAGGTTATAATAATACCAGTTTCAGAGTTGATGTTTGGCAGTTTGTGGTATTTACCACCACTGTCTTGACCTATTTTTTAGTTACTATTACCCTTTATTCCTGAAAATTTGAATGATAGGGTGCTTCCAATGTCATTCTACTGAAAAATTGAAGATGGCACAGAAATCTTTAGGGGTTTTGTCTTTGGAAAGATGCATGTAGTTGTACATTTCTTGATTGTTGAACAAAATTAGTTTCTCTACTGGATGCATGTTCTGAAAAAATTGTTTAGGGGATATGTACCAGGAGTTACAAATGCTAATGAAGCATCACACAGTCATAATATAGATAATCTGCATCACAAAATACATACCATGTTAATAGTGATTCTCTTATGTTTTATTCCAGTTAGATGATAGAAACAAATTAATTTATCAGCTGAAAGAGGAAAGAACTGTTCAGTTTTTAAGTAAATGTCATTATCTTAGTTTACAATGTAACTTAATCTTAGTAATTATTTCTAGGTCAGCCCTTGAGCCATTTCAAGAAGCAGCAATAAGTGCAATGGTGATATTTGCCATCTTCCTGGCACGTAGTAAACATGAATGTATTACAATTAACTTTTCACAGACTTTGTGAAAATCTGAACTGCATCATGAAAATATTTAAAGAAAATTAAATATAATGCTAATTTGCTGGAAAATTAGTATCTAGCACTGCTCAACAGATATCAGCAATGAAAAGCACATAGAAATCTAATCTATGCATTTAGATGACAGAATCATGTTATTTTTTGTGGCTTTACTTTCCATATTACTCAAGTTCATGGAAAACTGTTCATTATAAAAAGAATTGTCCAGTTGGATGGCAAAGTTCACAGCTTGCACATCTATTAAGAAAACAAGGTTATTTAAAAACTCTTATCTTGTTCTGACAGCTTGAGGTCTGTCTCCATAGGAACAAAAGCAGCAGTAGGGTCCTTAGTGCTGTGTAGATTTCCGCTATGAAAGCCAACTGGGCTTTGCAAGAGGAGGCATTAAAAACAAGTGCTGTGACACTGGAAGATTTAAAAAAAAATTATTATGCTGTGGTTTTTCAGGAAGTCAGAAAATAACCTTTATCATCATCATAACACCTGCAAACTTCAAAAGCAAGTATGCTTTAGGTTGGCGATAATGTTAATCAATGACAGTTATTTTAAATAGCTGACTCAATGTCAACTAATTCTACATTTTGAAAATAAAATTCAGCCCACTTTGGTAAATTTTCTGTGTCTGCAGTGAGAAAACTATTTTGGAACAGTATGGAGGGAATATCTGTATAGAAAGGGTTAAGCTTTATATTATCAAAATATGCTTCAGAGTTATGCAGCACCTTCTTTGGGGAGGTTCTCAAGCTGTACTTTTTACGCGTTTAGTCGTTGCTGAATTGGTAGAAAATTATTACAGCTCCACTACTGATGGAGACTGTTAAGAGTTGTCTTAGCCCATTGTATGTTGCTTTGAACAAAGCCTGTATGTGGCTCTAAGTCAGTAAAGCATGGTGTAGAAGTGGTTGATACTGCTTAACATCAGTTTTTGGTCTTCCATTCTTAGTGACTGGATTTGGTGGTCAGGTAGGTGTACGTCATGGCTCCTCGTAAAAAACAAGAAAATAAAAAGCCCTCTTTTTTAATTGGAGTAGGATAACACTAGAACAGACCTGGGAGGTTACAGAACCTCTTCTGTTGAAAGTATTTGAGAAGAGATTGGTCAAACTTCTGTCAACTGTATTAAAGAAGAATTTACTTTGTCTCAGCATAGAATATGTGAAGTGACAGTAGTATTTATTTTGACGTGTACAAATGTAGCAAATAGTGAACCTTCACTGATCTGGCCTTCCATACACAGACAAGCTTGAGAGAAGATTCCTTTTTACTCCAGAGAACAATGTGGAATTTGCAGGAAAGTAATATTCCCTGTAAAAAACATCTCTTTTCTGTCTTACTTAAGCATGGCCCTTACTAGTTGTCCTAGATTTATTCTAGTTGCATTGGTTTAATTGGTTAGATTATTAATGTGTGTTTGGTTTCCCAGAGCTACCTTGATAGTAAGAAGTAGAAGTGGCTAACAAAGTGTAAGAGTACATACAGTGGGAGGAACCTGTAGGAAATTCCTTTCTTGCCATTCTCTTCTGGACTAGCATCAGCAGATCTCTTGGATTGGTCCAGTTCTGTGGCATCAAACCCAACCCACAAATCCAGCAAAGAAGAGTCTATCTTGGTTTCAGCAGAAAGAGGTTTCTTGATTTTGCTCCATGTCACTGTTCAGTGGGAGGCAAAGGGCTAATCTTGCTTCATGGTAATAAGACATGGGTACATATTTTGACAGCTCTCTTAAAAGCTGCTTAAAAAAAAAATAGAGTAAGAGGAAAACCCTTCACAAGATGACATGTATTACAGCTTCATAGCCACTATGTAATCCTATAACTTGCTGTGTCTGGGAAGTCCCAGATCTGCAGGAGGTCTGAGAGATCTAGCTTCTACACACAAGCGCCTTGATCTGTCTTCTGTCTTCGTTTTCCAGTGCCATGGCTTAGCCCTTTTCATGCACCTAGAAAAAAGTGACTGTTAATGTGTTGTCCCTTGCATTATAAGACCAATTTAATTCCCACTTCTGTCTTGAGTTTCTGAAAAACTCATCTCATTGAGTATAATACAAACTTGGAATGATAGGCTAGATAGCTGTCAGGCTTAACATTGCCAGGTGGTGTAATAATGGAGACTTAATACAGTCACTGCAAATTCTAAGATGTCTTTAGTTAACAGTGGATTAATGAATTTCAAGGTAAAAATGTATTTCTTAAACAGCTTTTTTTTAAAATTCAGCATTAAATTAACACGCAGTAAGCATCACTGTTTGCAAATTGCACATAAATGCTTTGAGTCCTAGGACTGTCTTCATTGAAGGGCTTCTGTCTCCCTCAAAAATGAAGCATTTTACCTTGAGGAAAAAGGAAAATTGTCAAGCTCCTGGGAAGTGACAGACATAAGAAAAGTCAGTGCCCCTGCAAAGTTTTGGATATTGGTTAAATGTCATCATCTTTGTCACTTCTTATATTCATTAAAGCAAAAGAGGAAACTAAATTTGCATTGATATGAGCTGGCATAAATCATCTGAGCTAAAAGGAATTGGAGGGTTTGAGAATAGGTGAGCACTGAAGTCTTGATTAGGCAGCAGGAAGTAATTTATAATTTATTTCACTGCTATACTTGATGAACTTTCTAGCTGCTTTCTCAACAATAATGTTTGGGTTTTTTTAATTTGCCCTGTGGGCAGCTGGTGCCAGGAGGTAGCTGTACAGTCTCCCTCAGACATTCACAAGTGTGTGTTTGTGAAATCTTACTTGTCTACATGTGCAAATTCATTAGGACGTGGAACCTTTGCACTCAATAAAGGAGCACTTGCTTTTTATGCCAGGTCCGTTATCTCTTGGAGTGGGTGGAAGAAGACTTAGAAGATGAGGATGATGCAGTCAGTACATCAAAACCAGAATTCTGCCATCCATTATGCCAGTGCTCAAAATGTGGGCCAGCACAAAAGGTTGGAATATTAATTCTGTAAAAATAATAATTTATATTCTTGTAATGTAACTTTTGGCTCTAGGGAAGTAGCATTCATATTGCCCAACACCTCTGTATATGTGTCTGAAAAGCAAATAAATATATACAGGTCTCCACAGAGTTCATCTGATGTCATGAAATTGTTCTCTTTTTAATTGAACTGTATACAATTTTATATGCAGGGTCAGTGTTGAAAGACTTGCTCAGTATCTAATGGAGTGAAAAAACTTTGCAGTTTGCTTTTAGAAAATGTGGAATGCTGTCATTAAGGTTTGGACAACTTTGAAGAAAAGGAAAAATCTTTTCTTAGCCTCAGTTTCTGCTGGTTCTTTTTTATAGTTTACATTGCTAACTGTGACAGTGCCTACGTATCTGTTAGTAATCAGTTTAGCAAGGAATGCCTGCTAATCCTATAATTGGTGTAATGCTGATGAAGTCTTTTTTTAATTGCATGACATCTTTCATACAAGCCGTATCTAAAACCTCTTCAGAGATTAAATATAATTGCAAAGACTTCTTTCCTCATATTTATCACAAACTGTAGAGGAGAATCAGGTTTTACGATACACTTTTTTTTTTTTTTTTTAAAATTTAAATGAGTAATGATCCCAGCTTCTTGGAAATAGAAAACCAATTACTTGCCTTTCAGGAAAAAGTAATCTATTACTATGTCTGAAGGTACACATAACTGGATAAGACATGGCAAAATAATCCAAAGTATAAATTTTCAGTGTAGTGGCTACTTTGAGGTAACACTATCCGTATCACTTAACTGAGAAAATGTGAGATGGCTTAAGGTAACTTCCTCTGAATTCCTCACTGCTGCCTTATGTTTATTTTGTGCAGGCTAAGAGTATGCTAGTTGTCCCTAAATGCTTAACGTTGACACCGTGCTTTATTCTCTGGTAACACATGTCCGTGTACTGTGAGTTCAGAGATCATGTGCTAAAGATGCCAGAGCCTGAGACCATAAAGTTAATTTTATTGATGATGGGAAGGAATGGCATTTGCTGTGGAATTTGCTTGCCTACTGAATGAAAAGTAGAAGGAACTTGTTAAGGACTCTTAACCCCTGTATTAGACAGGCATGCATTTAAAAGCACACTGAGGATGGGCAGAAGGAAAGATTGTCTGCCACTGGAAGTGTTGAGCACCTACACAGTTTGTGAGAGGAGTAAAAAAGGATGTTCCGTACTGCTGTGTGAGCTGTCTTCAAGGGGATTTCCTTATCTTGACTTCCAGTGAGAGTCTGTTCTCTGGGACAGTGTTACTTCTGCATGAATAAAATGAATTTTAGTTTTTGTCCTTATTATTCCTCCTTCCTCGAGCCTTATGTAGCAGTAAAATAGCTGTGTAGTGTCTGTCTCCAAGAGCATAAATGTCTGTATAAATGAAAGTAACCCATGATATTAACACTTACTCTCCATATGCATGAGCATCCTAACAGCTATATAAAAACTTAAAGTTTTACTTCTGTCTCAACCTGTGCTGCTTTAGACTCTTTTTAATATCATGAATACTTTGCCTGGAATTTCTCTATATGAAGCTATTATGTTGGAATAAAAGAGAGAAGAATAAAGCTGTTTTGTTGAAAAATACTACAAAGCTGCTCTGGTTTACTAACTCTTTTCCTGAAGGTCTCAAATTAGGCTCTGTAGCAGAATTTCTTGTAATGTCCATCTGCATGACTAATTATATAGTTTTGTTGTGCATTTCCCTCAACAGAAATTTACAAAGATCTCTGCTAACGGACTTGGAGTAAATGTTTCAAACCAAGATGGTTTTACACCATTGCACATGGCTGCACTGCATGGACACTCTGAACTTGTCTCTCTCTTGTTGAAGCATGGAGCCAGTATCAGTGCCAAGAATGCAAACCATGCAGTTCCTCTTCATCTAGCCTGCCAGAAAGGTCACTTCCAGGTAATTGAGCCTCTTCATCAATGCAAGCTATTTAACATTTAACTGCCAACAAAAAGCTGTTTTGTGAAATTATCAACAAGACTAAACGAGTAACACCAAAAATTAGTTTAGTGATTCTGGTTTTTCTTTCAATCTTTTTCTAAAATCTCCAGACAAAAAGGGGATCTTTCTACTTAAAACAGTTTCAGTAGGCCCCTTTTCTTTCTAAATTACCTGAAATAATTGGTTAATGAGTGTGCTGTGAATAGCTACTGTCATACATCAAACACTTGAAAAATACCTTGTGCAGCTGAATCTTCCTGTGTATTTTCTCTCTGTCTCTTCTGTTCAAGGAGGTTATGTGCACATCTATTGATGCATTGGACTTGGTATCTTCAAGAGCCACAATATTAAATATTTACTATGTCTTCAACTCATTTAAGTAGATGATGAGCCGAGTGGAGTTATGAGGGTACCAGAAAACCTCATCCCTGGTAAGGGATGAGTCAAGGAAGCATAAGCAGTGAAGGAGTAGCATGAGATTTTTCTCCATCCTTTTTTTTTCCATCTCTCTTTCATTTTAGGTTTTTAAAAGAAAAAGTTGTTTTTTTTTAAAAAGAGAGGAAACTTTCACTGCATGGTTATGGTTAGCTGGTATCTTAAATTAAAGAGTTGTTACTTCTTTCAATAGGTGGTAAAGTGTCTGATGGATTACAATGGTAAACAAAATAAAAAGGATATATATGGAAATACTCCTTTAATTTATGCGTGCTTGAATGGTCAGTATGAGACTGCTGCCTTGTTGTTACAGGTAAGATTGCTGAGTGCTCAGAATAGTATTTCTTACGTGATATCTGTACTTATCCAGTACTCAGAATCAGTATATTTAGTTAGGTATTTCTCTGTCAGAACTGCTTGGGGAAAAAATAAGAGTATTTGTTATCTCACTCCTTTCAATCCCTTCCCTTCATGTTTTCTTTATTAGATTAATATTACTTTACTGTTGTACAGATACACGCTTTTATGGAACTTTTTTAATGGAAGGTTTTCTTGCCTGTGATTCTATTGCATAGTGGTTTTTGCATTTTTTCTGATTTTTTTCCCCTAAATATCTCTTGAACTTGGAATTTGTAGTAGATACATGCAAAAATGAAATTAACTGATCCATTATATTGTCGCTATGAGAGAGGAGGAAATAATATGATCAGGTGGCTTATTGTTGAACTGGTGATTGCTAGCATATACTGTCTGGGTTTGTATCCGGCTACAAGGCTTCTGTTGCATTGTTCTCGTTCATACATTGAAAATTAAAGGACAGACAAACAGAGTAGTAATGTACTATCTCTGTTTCATGCTACTCTATCTTTATAACTTCAATTTTATCTTGCTGTCCAGCATGGAGCTTCTGTTAACCTTTCTAATGCCAAAGGAAATACTGCACTGCACGAGGCTGTGATAGCAAAGAATGAAGCCCTGGTAGACTTGCTGCTTCAGAACGGTGCGGCGACGCAGCTAAGGAATGAAAGGAACTGTACACCTGCAGACTGTGCTGAGCCAGTGAGTGCAGAAAGCTCATTTCTAAGATTAGATTTTCCTCAAGTTCCACATGCATAATGTAGGAAAGAAACCAAATACAACTATTTGTCACAACAATATTTGCCAAGATTTCGGTATTTAACAATTATGTGATATAAAGACTAAGATGCTTGTTTATTGTACAATGTACATACAATATGATACCTGTGGTATATGAAACCTGTTGTGTTTCTAAAATAAGTTATCCTAGACAAAAAGGATTAGTCTAGAAAGAATGAAAGTATGTATGTGAATGAAAATGGCATTAAAATCTGTGTTAGTAATGGCAGAGATAGCAGAAATGTTAAATGTAGCAAAATGAACAACTTCCACTCATCAGTTACACTGCTAGCAATCTTCCTTGATCCACCCACCATCTTTTGCCCTTAATGCCTTCTGATACCTTTTTATCTTGTCATCAGTAACTCCGACCTTCCCCTTTATTAATAGCAATAACATAATATGTAATACTAAATTATAAAGAATTATTTCATTCTTTAAATGATTTGATGCATGGTCCCTATCTTTATGTGCTTAAATGGCCTCTGAGATGTAGCATAATGACCTCAAAATTCTGTAATGAATCCATTTTAGTATGTATATTACCATTTACACTGAAATTAGCTTAAGCATAAATAATACAGTTTAAAATAATAGGTCAAGACTACAAAATCATCACTCCGATACAGTGCAATTTGTGGAACACTTATTTTGTCCCTATTCAAAATAACAATCTAAAATTTGTATTTATAATGAGGTATTTTTGAGTGTCACATTCATTTTGGCAGCAATTAATTAACACAGTCTGCATAGACTAGAATCCTAAATTGTACTGATGTTTTTCTTTTTCTTTAACAATGATGAAAATGGAAACTTCTAAAATTAAGAATTCAAATATCATGAAGTTGCTGGAAACAGCACCAAGCTATGTAGCTACAGCAGCAGAGAGAGAAAAGGAGTGTGAGCAGCATACTACTATCAAGATAAGAAAAAAAGGTACATGTCCTATTTCCACCAGCATGAATAAACAGGAATTCCTGTGTGGCTACATCAACTATTTTATATAATTGATTTACATATAATTAAAGGACAGCTATTTTGTTTATTTATTACAGGTAACACCTAAAATACTACACTAATTTCTTTATGCTGGCTCAGTACTGTTTCAGATTGATTTTTTCAAGCTGGTAACAGTTCTCTAAGCTTGGGCAAGGGGTGTAACAAGTTTTGTGCTGAGCTGGACAACTCAGCATGGTAAAGGACCCGCTGCCACCAGGACTGTGGGAAGAAGACAGTGAGGCTGCACGAGCAGGAATGAGGGAGGATGAGGAGCAGGAGTGCCTGTTTCAGCATCCATGAATTTTAGTTAGGCTTTTCAAAATAACTCCTGCTTGCTTCCCTAGGAAAGATTGTGAATGTTTGCTGATACAAACCCAAAATTAATCACAGTATACTCATGCCAAGGACTGATACAGTCCTTTCAAATACTATGAGAGTAGTTCTAAAAGAACAATAGAAGCTATAATGAAGAGGTGGTGTAGCATCTGTGTGTTAATTAATTCAGGTTTGTAAAAAGTGGAATTAAGGGTCTCAAATTCCAGAATTACATGCTCTCTTCAGAAGCTTTGGCCAGTCATGCTGATCTGCTGAAGAATGCTTACTCCTGTGACTTAAAACACTTTAAAATTTCCAAAGATAAACTGGGACTCTGATTTAAGTTATTACTATTATAGTTTTAGTGTGAAATTTTAAATCTAATGTTAGTAGATACCACTTTTCATTCAGAACTGTGTTTTTTTAATTCTTGAGTGTGACTCAGTTGTAATTTTAGCTGCCTGTTCTTTTAAACCCCTAGTGAATTCTAAGCCATGTGAGAAAGCCGACGATCCCAAAAGCAGACAACTTCAACTGGTCCAGTCAATTAACAGATTTAACAAGTAAGCACAGAAGCTTCCTCAGAAGTAAATTTATTGTTTCCCATAAGCGAACAAGAAGTAAAACTGTTGTAGCCTGTAAGTGGGTCAAGCACTGTTACGTGTCACATACGGCTAATTTGACAGTAGATGTTAATCCTCCAAGGCACGCACATTTGTATCACCAGGCAGATGTTCTAGGTACGATGTACTCATTGGTGGTGGTGGTGGTGGATGGCAGTGGTGTGCTGTGCAGCAGGAGGGAAGAGCTGGCTGGTGACAATACATGCAAACATATTTTAAATTGTTTTTGCAGTAGCACTTAGTGTACCATAAATTAAGAATTTCGGAACCAGACTGCTTTAAAAGTATTATCTTAACTAACTCAGTGGTTGGGCTTTGTCTATGATCTTCTTAAACATGAATGTAAATTCTATGATAAAATACAGGAAACACTAGTAGGCTGTCATTTTGAGGTGGTGGTGTCATAGTAGCCCTTCTGTGTTGAGACAGTGCCACCTCGTGGGTTCTCTGTGATCAGACTTCTGTGAAAAGATTTGTGTCGTTAAATTTATTTTTTTTAAAATAATTTTTTAGAGCAAAACATTTACGGAGAACAATGACAAGAGATAAAAGTGTCCCTAATTTTGACTATCAGTTATTGCATCAGGTAAGTGGAAATACTTGCTTGATTTATTTGTATAATGCAGCAAATCCATTTGTTTTCTCTGCTATTAATATAGATACATGTAACAGGAAAGTTTTTTTACTAGTGGTGGTCAGGGAATCCCTAAAGTTCTGACCCGTTTGCTAAATTGTTAATGTTTCATCATTGTTCAGTCTTCAATGGTACTTCTACAACACCCCTCAAACATCTTATTCTTACTTCTAAACTTCTTAAGCCTCTTATTGCAGGCTTCGTCTCTGCCTTATTTTCTGTGTCATGTCTAGCAAAATCTAGATTATACCAAAGCTTGAAAAACTCCAGCTGATCAGAGCTGCAGCCAAGCAGAGATGCTGTTTACAAGAGAGAATTCTTTCAGTAGATTAAAATTGGGGGTTGCCCAAGTCAGCTTGTAGGAGGAGATTGTTTGCAAGGGTGATAGCAAACTACATGTTGCTTTGGCAGCTGTGACCCAAACACATGTAATCAATTCATGTGTGGTTGAGGGTGCCATGGCACCCTACACCAATCTGACTGTTGGATGGTGCCCTCTACCCAGAGCTCGTGCTCCCTCTTGCTCCTTTATCCTGGCTTGGACTCTCATTGGACATTCTGCTGAGCCATTTCAGCATACTAAATCAAGAGAAAAACTAAACTATTAACAAAACAAGAGTTTTCTACCAGTTTAGTTCAGTAGCTGCCCATTATTAGATTGACATAGCCTTGGAAATGTAGACTCTGCTGCTCATCTCCATCTAGAAAATGGAATACTGTTCTATTTCGTGGAGCGCTTATGAGATTTTAACATTTGCAAAGAGCCCTGAAAATGCCAAATTAATGCTATAAAAGTGTAATATTTTATTAACTCTTTCTAGTATTAATGATAATATCCTACTATTTAATTAATCGTGGGATTTAGATTTACATTTTATAACTGTGGATTGCTGAAGGCACTATGTTATGCAAGTACAGCAGGTGTCCAAAAACTCAGTGACCATGATACATAGCACTTTAACCATGTGTGACTGTCGTGGCTTTGTGAATTTACAAGTGACGCAGTTCTAAATTGTTAGTGGGTTTAAAAATGTATAATCTCCATCTGAAACTTCTTCAAGACTGTTGCCATTATTTCAGTAAAAGGGTATCATAACTAATTCTGCCTTTAGTTCTTCTCTTAGAAAATCTGTCATTAGCATGCTTGGATTCTCTTTTTTTCTCTTAGTTATTTTAACATTTGCAGAGTGGCCAGTAATCACAGAGAGCCACCCACTCTGAAAAGTCAGGAGCAGATATGGTAGTGGAAGATAAGAGTAGTTGCACTGACCAAAACCAGTCTCTAAGGGGGGTGGGGAGGGTGGGTGTCTCTTCCGTGACAAGCAAGAGCTGGAAGTGGGGAGTTTTTGTCTTTGCCTTCAGCAGTGCCTGGTTGAGCCTATTTGTATTGCTACTTACATGTTTCTTACATGGACCAGTTAGAACGAGTCCAGAGGAGGCCACGAGGATGATGCGAGGGCTGGAGCAGCTCTGCTGTGAGGACAGGCTGAGAGAGTTGGGGCTGTTCAGCCTGGAGAAGAGAAGGCTCTGGGGAGATCTTATAGTGGCCTTCCAGTACCTGAAAGGGCCTACAAGAAAGCTGGGGAGGGACATTTTATAAGGGCAGTTAATGACAGAACAAGGGGAAATGGCTTTAAACTGGAAGAGAGGAGGTTTAGATTAGATATTGGGAATAAATTCTTCACTGTGAGGATGGTGAGACACTGGCAGAGGTTGCCCAGAGAAGCTGTGGCTGCTCCTCCCTGGGAGTGTCCAAGGCCAGGTTGGATGAGGCTTTGAGCAACCTGGTCTAGTGGAAGGTGTCCCTGCTGATGGCAGGGGGGTTGGAACTGATGATCTTTAAGGTCCCTTCCAACCCAAACCATGCTATGATTCTTAATGGTGAAAGAAATGGCTGTTAATTGCAGGTACCTTGAGGCTTGCATTGCGAAAGGTGTGTTTGACAGAGTTAGGATGATACTGGGGCAGCACAGTGAAAATAAGTTTTGGAATGCCTTCATTATCTTCCCAGTTCTGTACTGATTTATGTGTAGCCTGGGGGAGATTGACCTCTTCTTGTTTTCCAAGAAGAGAAATGTTTGGTATGTAGACCAATCGTAATTCCTGTCCTACAAAGTATGCTGGTTTTGATCTTTGGCTGTATTCTCAGGATAAAGGATACCATTAAATTAATGTGATAATTGTATTCAAGAAGCACTGTATTAATTTTACTTCTTTGTAATGAAGAAAGTAGGCAATGCTTTTAACGTACCATATTTCTGTTGTCACAGTTAGCTATTAAGAGCTTTGATAAAACCAAGTTAAAATCTGTTGAAACGCTGGACCAGAGCAAAGTTAAGACTGACAGAGGATGCAGTGGTGAGTTTGTGAAACATGATGACATGATCGAAGTTCCTCAAAGGAGTAAATTAATGCAACGACGACACACTGTGCCACTTTCAGCAGAGATCGTCGCAGATCATAATTTATCCAGCCCTCGAAATCCAAGTATTTCACAGTCAGGAGACTGCTGTGATGACTTGCTTTCAAAACATTGACGAGGAGGCACAAATCTGATGTCAAAAGCTGAGGATCCAGGTGGTGTTAATTTCAATAACCCTTCACTGTGTATCAAAGAATTCAGTGATACTTGCAAGCCTGCCTTCAGAACAGAACACAAGGATGACTCTTCAGCAGAAACAGAATGTTCCTAGCACTTTTGAAGACCAAATCTTCTGTTTATGTTGGAGGTAACGACACAGCCACATCAGTACGGACATACCGAGATGCGGACAGCAAAATTACTTTCCTATTCTACTTAGCACTTATTAAAAAATTATCTATAACAGTAAACTAAACCAAACCCTGTATTGTATTTTTCAGCCACCCACTTTGTTTTTAAAAGTGTTTGAATAATTTTTGCATTTTCAGTTTTTATCACTACATTGGATAAGTATATATAAATATATATATTTATATATATAAAGATATATTGGATAACAAGGTATTTATTGCCAGAGGTAACTGAAATGTCTCTATTTTTATTGTAATGTTACAAACATTATAGTATATATTTCTGTATATTTCAGTAGCTGGGAAAACAATAGTCTATAACATCTGCAATGCCACATGAGAAATTTATACATGCTGTTAATGTGAAGGGATGTAACCCTCGCTAATTTCTGTGCAATGCTCCCCTGTACTGGATCTGCAAGATCCCAAGTTCTTCTACAGAAGCCAGCATAGTGGGGAAAAGTAGAGAGCCCTTGACACAGCTAAACTTTGTACTCGCTGTTCACAGCCTAGTCAAAAGAAAAATATGCAGAAGCAAGCATGTATAAGGACACACAAAATTGTTTTCAGTTGTTTTTGGTTTTTTATTTTCCTTCCTCTAAAGCAAGTCATTAAAAAATGCTCAAATATTCAGGATTCTGAACCCGGACAACGTCTGCTGACAAAACTGCTGCTCAGGAGCTTCCTCAGACTGCTCTTTAAAAAGGTGAAATTCCAATTATGAAAAGTACTTCTCACATCAGTCAGTGTATTACCCCATTGCTGGAGGTGACCACTGACGAACTGAAAGCTCGCAAGTAACCATGAGATGGCTGCTTAGATTTGGACTTCATCTTCTCCTGTTTCGGTTATGGTAGGAGAATGTGTAAATAGCACAAGCCAGGTTTCTAAGTAAGGGCGGTATTTTTTATTCTTGGCTCATCGCATCCAGCTTGCATTTTATTTCGTAAACTATTTGTATGAATAATTCTATTTCTTTTAACTGTGGTAGTAGTAAACTGCCTGGCAAAGTACAAAGCTGGAAGCTATATACTGGTGATTTTTTTCAAATAATTTTTTTAATCTAAGAGGTAAAATGTGCAGGAAGTGCCCATATGGAGATGAGGGTCATGTGTTTATTTTTCTAATAATTTATGAGTTACTCTGATTTTCTAATGTGCCTTGGATTTGTGCCAAATGATGGAAAGAAAAAAATAGTAAAATAACTCTTGAAAATGCTGTTTTCTTTGAGTGCTTTTTTCAAAGCATTGCTTCTTTTACTCAGATTTCCCTGCTTTTGTTTTTGTAGGCATCTGAAGTCTTCATCTTGTGTCTGTGTATAAATTGAGGGATCTGTTGGAATTTACTCTCAAGTTCAATACGACCTTCTTCCCTCCTACAGTCCTGGATTACTGTTATCAGGTTGTGTGGCTTTGGGTTTAAGGCAGAGAGGTGTACAATAGAGAACTGTGAGTGAAACTGAATTGTTTTCACTTAACTTCCTTCTCTAGCTCTACATTGCCATTTAAAAAAAAAAAAAAACAGAAACAGGTAACAGGATGGATGTAACAGGTGAACAGGATGGATGTTCAGCTGTCACAAGCCAAAAGACCAAGAGGAAAGAGATACTGAACTGGTTTTCTTCTTGTGATGCTATAAAGGTGACCTTGAGTATGTAACTTATCCTTACCTGCAGCAAAAATAACCTAGGTACTACTTACAACGTTTAAGGTACAAGTTCACTTTCATAGATCTGATTTCCAAACTTGCTTGTGTTTTAATTATACTATGCATACAACTAAATGATTCTTATCTTGAGACTTCTTGACAATATGGATGAAAAAAATCAGTTTATTAGCTTTTTTTATACTGGTGATACTATGCTACAGAGTGTAAGTACAAAATATACTGCTCCAACTACAGAACATGAGTTAGCACAGTGACACAAAGTTCAGTATCAAATCTTTTTTTCTTAATCCCTAATAAGCATAGTGTGGCTGAACAGCAAGTTTTAAGATAGCTTTGGAACCTCTGAAAAGGGTTAGAGACAAGTATCAGAGCAAGTGAACTCTGAATTTATATACTTGCTTTTTTTCTATTAAAAACAAATTTTGCATACAACTGGTTATGGAAAACAACTTGTTCAAGACTGTTCTATTTGAAGCATAAAATATTTTGTTGTATTCTATGTGGTGACACAGCTGCAACACTCCCAAGTTTCAGCTTTGACATGAATAGTTATATAATTATTGGTTAATTTTACTCTCAAAATTTTGGCCAAGTCTTAAAGTAGTGCTTGCCTTTGAAAAACTCCCCCCCCTCATGAAATATAAAATTTGCAAGAAAAAATAGTACTAGCTTACTAAGGCAATTTAATGCAGATTTTGTGCATATTGACTACTGTATTTTTTAACATCTAATAGGAGAATTTTTTGTTTGTTTTATAGAAAAAGTACAAATTTATTAAAATTAACCAGAGTTTTCTATTCTATTACAGTATCAGAACAGTTATCCTTGTGAACCTGGGCTACTTAAGTGACCAAGCCATGCTTCAGTTTTGTTCAGTCTAGGATAAAGTTGATGTCCAGGCATTTTAGAAGTATAGCGGATGTATTAAAAAAAGCACTTAAATGCCAGACTGTTCCAACTATAATCTAAATGATGGAAAGATAATGACTAAAATTATTTAGGTAAATTAAATAGTTTGCAAGTTTCCTTTGATGTGCTTAACCAAGCCTGTAATTAAAAAAACCCTTAATATTCAAAGATATGATAATCAAAGGCTAAACTAGAATAGGATTTGAAGGGAGTACCCCTGGAAGCTTCCCCTAGCAATCTGTCGTGCAAATACACTGCAGTCAACTTCATGTCTGCAAAGCATGGCACTGTACAGTCCAGTTCAATCTGCAAAAGGCTGTAAATTAAACTAAATCCAAAACATCACTTCACAGTGTGACAGCCAACACTGGAACAGCCATTTTGGAACAGCAGGCAATAAAGCTTATCCTGTTACCAGCAGTTTGATAAACTTAAGGATGGGAAGGTGAAGCACGGATGCTTAGGATCTATCTGTAGCCCTAACAGGAAAACTTTAAAAACATGTGTCATCACACCCTGGCTGGAAACTCTTCACACCAGTAAAAGGTCATTAGTCTGAAGAAATTTAGCATACACCCCTGATGTTACTGAAGTTAAAGAATCCTAATTACACACACAGACGAGCAAAATGCCCAATCTAATCCAAATGAAACAAAAATAACTGTTTAAATATTTTTAAACCACATTAGCACAAAATGAAAAACACCCACTAGTACTCACTTTAAACAATTTTATTCTGTTCCAAAAAACAGTGCAGTTGGGATCATACATATTCCTGTTAATTTATGTCAGAAAAGGGTTTTGTGGTGGTAGAGTGTTTTTCAGCACGTTACAGTATTTATCCTACTTTTTTCCATAACCATATTTTTGAATAAACATTAAGCACAAGTTCAGTTTTACTTTATGCATGCAGGAGTTGCAGAAAGTTTAGGAAAAAGGTCTTTTTTTTTTTTTTCCTCCAAGGTAAGAAACACTCCAGCCATTTGATAAAAATGGAGGTAGTTTTAAGAATATACTATACCAAGTGTCTGACCAGTGCTGTATGACACAGTTAACTTGCTTTTTTGAGATAGCTTGATTATTTCACAGGGGAATGGTTCAATTGTATGTTGCTTACAATTTCTGTACACAGCCAGCCTGAAATTAAGTCCTCCATCCAAATGCTACTTTGATACCTTCACTTTATTTTATACATTTCCAGTAAGGACTTGAGAGCCAGTGAGCTGCTGGGTAGGCTTCCTTCAGGCACTCAGGAAATCTCATTTCTAACACTGCTGTGATCTGGAGGGAAGTCTGTAAACTCCTCGAGGGAGTGGCTGTTCCCAGCTTTACACTGGGCCCCTCCTCATGTTGCGGTATCTCCAATAGCAGCAAGTTAAGTGTGTGCAGCTGCTGAAAGCATAGCTTACACTAGAGTAAGGGGCAACACAATGTTCATGCTAATGTCTAGAGAACCCCACGCTGCTCAGGCCTCTGGTACTACAAAAATTTAAGTTATAAAATCCCCTCCTCAGATTTATTTTACAAGACAAATTCATTTGTTGGCCTTTTTATTAAAAAAAAAAAAAGCGTAAACATTTTCAGATCTTGCATTCTGCCTGGTAACAGTTTCTTGCCTTTGTCCAGGCCCTTTGTTTGGCAGACAGTCCTACAGTAGTATTAATAATCATCCTCTTCATCAGAGTCCAATACTTTCCTTCTGTTGAACTAAAATTGAAATGCATGAAGCGACAATAGAAGGGTCACAGTAAATCCAACGTGGAACAAGCCTTTCAGACTCCAGTGAATACATGACTTGGGAGCAGAACATTCACCCAGTCACAACCCACCCACCCACCACCTGGCATAACGGTACAGGACAGACAGGGTGGTCTGTCAGTCTGTCTCACAACACTGCACTGGTATCCCAGCACTAGTATCTACAAATGATACTATCAATAAGGACTGCAGTGATTTAATCTCAGTACTTACCAGTGTTGGTATGAGAGATGGTAAATACAAAGTTAAGTTCTACCCTGAACTGAAATGGTCCAGTACATGCAATTTTTTCTGCTCTATTTTATATCAAATTAGAATTACATTTAGGAAATTAACCTTACCTTTACTGTTGTTTTCTTTTCTGTTTGCTGACTCACTTTTTCAAGTATTTCTATCAAACCTTGTTCTGATACCTAGGAAAGCAAAAGAAAAGCCATATAAACACATTCTGAGAGATGCTTAGTATCAAACAACTGAATCACGCTTTCCCTTCTTATAAAAAGTGTCTGATGTAATTCTATAAGAGTATTTAGAAGCTCTCAATTGCCCTTTTCAGTTATTTAATTTACAGATAATAAAAACATCCAAATTTTTTAGACTGAATTAGGTTTGAAAATGAATATATGCAAGAGAATTAGAAAAACATAACTCACCTTTCCAGCTAGCTGTCCAAATCTTGCCATCTGTATAAGGTAGTTCTCTACCGCTTTTGCTTTGTCTGGTTTCACAAGTGCTAAATTGCTTACTGCAACAAAAACAGGCTCTGTTCATTTTGTTTTAAAAGATAAAACACCTTCACTAGTGACTAAAAAGTAACACGTCTCTCAACAGTCTTCATGCCAGGATCATGAAATAAATTTTAAAAGGCATTTTAATTTATACAAAATAAAGATACAAGATAGTTACAGTTCTTTAAAATGTTTGTTCCTAATTAGATTAACTAATTTTGACTCTCATAATTCCTATTATTAATTTAAAAAAATTATTAACATAATTTGTCTGTTAACCCCTCTGCCGCCAATCATTGATGTCACCAAGTGAAAAGCTGTAATAGTTCTGTCTTCCCACCAACAGTATTCTTCTGTTCTGGCCTGTATACAAGCACCAGTGTGCTTGATGTGAGCAGCAGTGGAGTACACTAGATGAGTGGCTTGGATACTTACATCTTGCACGAGCTGCTTGATCAAGGACTTGAGCTAAAATAGTATTTCTTATCTCTGCTTCCCTGTAATGAAAAATTAACTACACATTAAAAGTGGGATTTCAAATACCTAAAATAATATGCACAAACCAGCAAACTACAGCAGACTTTTGATTAATGGGACTTCTTGAGGTCCCTTCAAACCTCACATTTACATTTCTTTTACAGCCTTTTCTGTCATGAGCAGCTTTGTGTATGTTGACACAGTTCCATAGCTGACATCTTCCAAGAAATCAAGGTGGAGTTTTTCACTTACACCTTATTACTGTTTATTATTATATCATAAAGACAAAAGCCATGCTACTCACTGTAGAAAAATCAAATCAACTAGGAAAGCGTGTTCCCATTGCACTAACAGAGCCAAACCCAAACTCATCACTCAGACAAAATTCCAGTTTGGGAGGAGTTCTGACAGCCTTCAAGACTTTCTGATGACCAACTGTCACCAACACTGAAAAGTCAAGGTTTCCAAGTTCCAGAAGTGGATGACAGTGGGAATAATGATGCTTCCCCAAAACATCCTGTTACATCATGAGATTATTGCACTCAGCTGAGCTGCAGTGCAAAAATGAGCTGCTACTGCTGTTTTCCTCTATGCCCTCGCACCCCAGTTCAGGGTTCAGACTGCCCGATAGCTTTGTTGTAGGTCACCCAATATTGGTCACAGCCTGGGAGCCACACTTAGCTCAGTCAGATTTTAGCTATCCTTGGATTAAATCTTCAACGTTTCAGCTTCTTTGCTGGTGGTTTTTCCAACAACAAACGAAATTCAGGTGTGTAGTCCAAATACTCAGAAAACCCCCTAAAAGGTTCAAAACAAATAGATTTAAGACCAAAAGCCAATAGTTCTCATTTATACCTCTGTTTTGCTTCCTGTTGTGATGGATCAGCAGAAGGATCCTAAAGAATAAAATCAGAATAAATATGATCATCCAAAAACATTCCAGACAGGACAGTAAGTTTAAACATTCCAGCAAAGTCAATGTAAGCTAAACCTGCCTGCTAAACCCGCCTGACCACGGACGAGATCACGAAAATAACAATCTGCTACCCTAGCAAATAAATAAGCCATACTATGCATTCCTCACAAAGCAGTAATGCAAGCGAGTGTGATGACTAGTGCTACTGGATCTATCCACAGATTGCTGTAGGTTTGGATATTAAAAGGCCTTCCTGTTAGATCTAATATAATAAACTTTCCCAAAGCCCAGGAAACAGACAAAAGCATTTTAAACCCATTAAACTACAGACAAATGAAATTAAATGTAACCCTTTGTATTTATCAATACAGAAGAAAATACAATCCTAGCACGGTATTTTGAGATTAATATAGGCAGCTGAGATGACTGTTCAGAAGCACATAACAAAAAAAGAGGAAGAAACTGAACTTTATGTTGAATCTGCACCAAAAAAATTTGTAAGTACATTTCAAAGTGTGAAAGCAGAAAGGGAAACCACAGAGGATCATAGGGAGGGCAGATTCCTCCACAGGACCCACAGAACAGACCGACACACTTGAGCTCTGACAGCAGAGATGACTGAGGAGACTGCTGTCGGGGATCCGTAACCCCGGGAGCGGCCCGGAAGAAGGCTGAACCGCGGTGTGTGCGCTGAACCTCCCCGGGCAGCGGCTAGGGCAGGCGGCACGAGTCAGGCCCAAGGCGACGGCCGCTCCTCACCCCCTACCCCCGCCGGGCGCCGGGCACCGCGGCCGCAGTCAGCGACGTTTCCAGTCAAAGCACCGGGCACGGCCGGACCGCTCCCCGCGGCCTCCAGCCGAAGCCTTTATTCAGGGAGCGGCCTTCTCTCCCCCACGGCCGCTCGGGCGGAGGGACAGGGACAGGCCCCACCGCACGCGGCCAGCGCCCGGGGCGGGGGCAGGGGCAGTACCGAGGCGGCGGCGGGGCGGGCGGCCCCGCGCCTTACCCCGTGCTTGGCCTGCAGCTCGGCCAGCCTCTGCTGCCGCAGCGCCTCCAGCTCCTCGTCCGCCATGGCTGAGGGGCTCGCGCAGCCGCAGCGCCCGCGCCAGGCGCGGCCAATCCACCGCCGAACGCTCCGCCGAGCGCGGGGCGGGGCCTCCCTGAGGTCTGCCCTGCCCTCCTCTCCGCGGGGCGGGGCGGGGCGGGGCCTCCCTTCCCCTCATGGAGGGCCGTCCCCGCTCGAGGCGTGTTACCGGCCTGGGCTGCGGGGGCGGCTGAGGGAAGCTGGCGGTGGTTGAGGGTCCTGCCCGGTCCTCAGCCCCGCTCCGTGCAGTCCTTCAGTGTTGCCCACAGCTCTCTGAGCTCGCTGTCCCTGGCCATGCCCTGGCCTGCTGTTCCGTGTCCCCAGCGCGGTCGCGGTTGCCCTATCAGCGGGGATGCTGTGAAGAGAAAATGGGGGAAATTACAGCCCCTTCCCGAGCGCTGCTGCCATCAGGAGCCTGAATCGGGCCAGGCCAGACCGGCTTGTCCGCTGGCTGCGTGCCGGTGCGGGTGCGGCTCGGAATGGTTGTGTTACAGCGGGTAAGCTGCTGCTGGGCTGGTGGAAGCAGCGTTGCTTTGGTGTGTCCATGTCTCTGCGTTGTTGTGGTGCACTACTACTGGCCTTGGTCAGGCTTGGTACAAAGTCACTCTAACGTCAATTCAAAGCGACTATTGTCAACTCACTCAATAGCTTCTATCAGATTAAATGAGTAACTTTGATATTTCAAAATTTGGCTTTTAATGTTGGTCAGTCACGCATTCTTGTTAATAACTGTATGTTTTTCACTCATACTTTTAAGGTTTAATTTAACCAAAGAAGTATCTTGAAGACCAAAAGCTGTTCTACCAGCATAAATAAGCCACAACTTCCTAAAAATAGAGGTTTCTATAAACATAAATCACCAAATATTTCCGGTCTAGTTTTAAAAAGTAACAAAAAGTATCAAAGTGCTTGTTTCATTGATACTTTAATTAAGAACTCCTGCAGTGAATACAGACGCAATTAGTGGAGTGGAATCAATTTTCTTTGGAGCTTTCCATGCTACATGCTGCAAATGGGTAACATGAGCCTGCCCTGTCAGTCCTACCTGAAAATCTGACATCCACCTGGATAGCCTGAGGAGCTTGTTTATACCTTGATAAATTTCAAATCAGCGTCTATTTCAGGAGCATGTTTTTAGTGAATTTCAAGGAAGGTTTTGGGTTTTACTGCCATGTCAACAGCAGATGGAGCCGTCGTCCCACAAAAGAGGATTTTTGGCTCGTCATGCCATAAACCAGAAAACACAGGAATTGCTGGGTTTTTTGCTGTGCAGTATGTTCTCACAGATGACGCTTTAATCTATATTGCACATCTCTGTTGCTGTAAATTCATGCTCCATTATACACCATATGCTCTGCTTCAGTCAGAGAAAGCTGCAGTAATCCTAATACCTCATCCAGCTTTGTAGATATTTGTGTTGCATGTTTGATTGCGTAGTTTGCTCGCACGCTGAAAGGTTCTGTCTTAATAAGTTGTTTTAAATGATTTTATTAGCAGGGAGCTGGCGGTTGATGAGTTTTTATGTTTTGAGAAGGTATCATTGTAGTTACTGTCAATTACAATATGAGATTCAAGAAGCAGAAAAGGAGAGTTTGGTTCATTAAAAAAATCTGGAGGCATGTAATGCAGTGCTTTATGTTGTGTATCATGTTTGGCTGGTCAGCTGCCTAGCTTCTTCATCTGCTTAGAGGTATATGTCACTGCCTCTGCAAACTGGACAGCTCTAAATGTAAAAACATGAAGTAATAGATACAGGTTTTTCAATACTGGTTGAGTTGCTTTATAGTTTCCAGGACTTTTAATTGTGATGCAGAAATATAAAAGTACAGTAGAATAGATCTGGAAATGGAATGACGTTGACATGTGAGGAGATCTCAGGTTGTAAAAGACAGGCATGAAAAAAAGGGAAAAATAGTATTAATTACATTTTTGTAGATAGACTTTTTTGTTACATTTTATTTTAAAGAATAAACAGCAAATATTTTGCAGGAATATAATCCATATAGTGCTGTCAAATCTGAGAAGAACACTCAAATGTTTTCTTATGCTATGTATGTATTTAAAGTATGATACTGAAGCTGTGAAGCTGATGATAGTATCTTACAGCTTTCAGTAGGAACTAAATCAGGGCTTAAGTCCAACACCTGCAAAGTACTTGTGTTCATATGTGATTTTCAGCCCATGGGAAAATCCAGTGAAATTTATATATATGTGTATATAATTCCTACTTTAGGATTGTGGCCACTCAGGGATTTGCTCTGCTACAGAAATGCCGATAGTTACTTTAACCTGGCTGAAGCCATTAATATGATTTTTATCGCTTTATAAGTTTTAAAAAATTAAGGCATCAAAGCATCTGCAATAAATGTTTTTTCATTTGCTTTATCAAGAATTAGAGCATGAATGCCTTTGTTGTTTTGGCTAAAATTTTGTACCTTGGGTTGTTCATTCTTTTTCTGGGCAATACATTTGTGCCCATGTTAAGCAGCTGTGTTTAATGAGCTGGAGCACAGCAAAGCCAATAAAACATGAACTCTGCATTATCAGCACATACATGAAGTGGGGGGTGGACTATGGATTTAAAAAAACTTCCTGTTTTTCTTTTGGAATTGTAATGTATCATCATGTTCTCCTAGAATAGTATTTACCATTTCATTAAATTTCTACAAGATGAAGTGCTTAGTCACTTATTTGTGGGTTTGATTCATGACAGATGTTGATTGTATTGCCTTACTGCCCCTTCTTAAGGACTTTCTTACCATATTTCAGGTTCAAACTAGGAATTAATTTGAACAGAACAATGGTATTAACAGTCTAGAACCATTGTATTCAGCCCTGCTGAGCAGGTTAAGCACGTCTGGTACAATCAGGTCAGGACTGTGCTTCTTCCTTAGCTGTCTTTGCAGCTGAACGTTGCTTGTTCTGAAACACATCTGCCACAGCTCCCAGGTAAATCACTTGGAGTCTGACCATGAATAACACAGAGAGAATAAGCAATTTAGAAATACCTCTTTAAGTTAAAGTAAAGCAATTTTGGTTGCCAGTATTATTGTTTTATGTAATAAAATTAGATACTGTCACTTTTCCAAAGGTGTTAATTTAGGAGTTTTAAAACTCTTGCTAAATTTCCATATGGTAGTATACCCTTGTCATCCACCAAAATTAATTTTTGCTTTAAAAAAACCTGAAGCAACACCAAAAAACCCCTTTCGTGTCCTTTGAATTTGATAAATTTGAAGTGTGGCTCTAGTAAAAGATACTGCCATGTAAAAATCAAATGCATTGACCCAGCAATTCTCTCATGTGTATTGAGTATCTGCTGTCTTTAGCAACAAAGATAAAATTTTGCTATCATTTTACTTGTGTTTGGAAATGATGCAGGTACAAGAGGTGCACTAGATTTTTTTTTTCTTTTTTCATCACTAAGAGAAGCATTTATTGCATTCCAAGTACTGCATTTTGTTCTAGCTTATGAAAGAGAATCTACTTCAAATATTATGGAAGAGTATTGGTTTTAATTACTCATTTAATTAAGAGCCTGTGGAATAGAAGATGCACGTTAAAAATGTCTAAGTTTAACTCACTCTCTGTTATCTCTTTAGGCTGCTGTTTTATAAGTAGAGATGAAAAGAGAGGAAGAAGAGTAAACAGAGGCTAGATTGCACAGAATGCTACAGAGGAAGGTGATCAAAAGACTAGAACTGGGAAAGCAAAGGTGAGACTGGGATAAAAAGCAGTGCTTGCTCCTTTTACTTTTGTCATTTACTGTTGCTTAGGTCAAGGTATGGTGAGAAAATGTGGGCTGACCCCTGCAGCATTTTAGATATTCCACACACATGGGAGTCAGCAGCTGTTCTAAGAAAGGGTTGTGGAAGCAGGACAAAATTGAATGTTAAGACTGTTTTATAAGGACAGCAGGTGATCTGCTGCCTGAGCAGTCTTCTACCTAGAATTATTTACAACAGAATTAAACAAGAGGTAGACTGACTGCCTTCAGCTTGTCTCACCACACTGTTGTATAACATGAAGGAAGATGATGAATCTTTCCTGGAGACATCATTCCTTACTGATTTCTTGGGCTGTAGAAGTAAGAAAATTTTCTCTGTATTCCCTTGTACAGGTTTTCAGTATGCCCTGATTGCAGCCGTGAGCTTTGGTTTCTAAATTGCCAGCGACAATATGCTTGAGTATTTCTAACATGTGAGAGGTTGAAGTGGAAGTCAGACAAATTAAAATACTAGTTTAGGTTTGTATCAATGAAGAGCTGCTTTAATTCCCAAAGGTGAAGATGAGCTAATTACTTTCAAACTTTAAAGGTAGTTTCTGCCTTTGTAGGTAGTATATTATTCTTTATTACTCACTAAACCCGGATATTTCTTACAGCAATTGTCAGTCTGACACACACACTAATTCTGACGTACAGTGTAAGACACCTCAGAGGAGCACAGACACCAGTGTTTGGTACTGTCGCACTGCTCACAGTTATTTAAACAAACATTATCCTCAAAGGATACTCCATGTAAACCTGTTGTAAGTACTTTTGTGTTAACTGTGCTGATGTATGATTTTTAAAAATTTGGTTCATACCACTTAGGAGCAAACTCCTCTCAAACACAGAAAATCTCTATGAAAGACTGTTACACTGGATCTAGGTCAGTCCATCTGTGGCTTTCAGAGCTATTGACCCTGGCAGATGTGGGCTCCCTGATTTTGCAGCAGTTGTCTGCTCCAGACCCTGGAGGCCTAAACATCCCGAGCCATAGGGCTGAAGTCCATATGATGTGCTTCCCAGAACTGCAGAACCTGGAAGACCAGGTTTCTCAGCAGCCCTGTAGGCAGGATGCTGGGAAGCTCACCAGAAATCTGCCCGGCTTCTGCTGGAACCTCGTCAGAACTGAATCAGACACATTTCCTTTGCCAAATCTGCAAATTCTGACAATGAAAATTGTGTTCTTCTGATTAGTTCTGCTGAGGTGAAAAGAGTTTGGGATTCTGAAACACAGAGAAATGCGATGACCAAAACAAAAGATATTGAAGTTTTGGAGAATTATGCTTATAAATAGGAAATACAAGCAAGAACAGAATGATTCTTTTTGTTCACTGCATGTATATAAATAATTGAAAAATACTCTAAGCGAGGTGTACTAAGATTTGGTGCCAGGCATGTGCATTCATTGATTATGTTCTATGTATTCAATGCAAAAAACAGCAGTCTGATTCTCGCATAGACATTTTATTAAAGCAGTTATAGGGATGAAGCACAGCTTTGAGTAAAATGGATGTTTCAAGAGTTGTATGAAATAATTTACAAAAGTCATTACTTAACAAAAAGTAAAATGACTCTTTGTATCAGTCATATAAGTCAAAATTCTGATTAACAAAAAACTTTATTATGTGAAAGCTTAGGATTTTTAAGGAAAGCTTTTCTGTAAAGATTTTCAAGCTCCTTACTGAGAATATTAATAATGTACTTAATTTGGTAAGTAGTAAGGCACCAGCCAGGGAAAACAGAATATACCATTAGAGTGTTACTCATGAGAGTTTATTGTTATTGCATTGCCCAGTTTCGACACACCTCAGATTTCACTTTCTTATATGTCTGAATAGCTCATTTAGTTTGATTGTAAGTGTTGTAGGAGGTGTTTCTGACTGCATAAGAATTATGTCCATTTACGTAGATTATTGTAATTAAAACATTTATTGTAACCTTCTTGGACTTGTATGTAGCACACTATGCTCAACAGCAGAAAGGGTCTTCTAGCTGGCTGAAATAAACTGGAAAGTAATTGTTATGAAATACTGAAAGATACTGAAAATGTTGTCAGTTTTTCAGTTTTGGGGGAAGGATTCTGCTCCTAGCATGAGAGAAGGTGTTTCTTGCACTCATTTGACTGCTAGCTTCCAAGAAAAAATTGTGAAGTATAATGAGAAAGCTGCATAAAGAACTAGCAAGGATTAGACAACAGCAGCTGCACTTCTGAATAATTTAAGTTTAGTTTGCAAAATTATACAGGAAAGGGTTATCACTTACTTGAATTTGAGAAAATGGAGCTACAAATGTTGTTACAAAAAATGTCAATGTACAAAGTATCTAAAATAGCACAGGGACTACCTTGTCACTTTGGGCTGGATCCTGCAGAGCCGTGTGCCAAGACACTTGCAGAATCCTGAGTGGGGAGTGAATTGTGTAGAAAGAGCTTCCTTTGTCTAGAGACGCAGCAGGGCAGAACCCTTCCTGAAAGTTTACACTAGTTCTTGAGACCAATGTCTGTCAGGTGCACCAGGTGACATAGATATCAGCTTGCTCCAGAGGGGTATATTAATTCTGTTATTGATAGATATTTATAGTTATTTGTAGTAAAAGATCCTGAGCGAATTCCAGCCCCTTTCTCCCACTTGAACCCTAATTCCAGCCCCTTTCTCCCACTTGAAAGCCAACTGTTGAGTACACAATAGTCAAGGGCACTCACTGCTTCAGGCATATTTGCCTTTTGACCAAAAGTCAAGTAAATTGTGCCACTTTTCCCTAGGCCATCCTGCCCTTCAGCTACAAGGTATATGTAAAACAGGAAGAATGATTAGCATCATTCTTCTCTCCTGCCTCAGTCTTTACAGTGCAGTTCCATAAGGCTAAGGCAAGATTTTCCTCAGAATGTTCCCTGTTCATATTTTAAAGGAAATCTTATTAGTAAAATGCATATTCTGCATCAAATACTTGGCGTGATGTTTCTTTAAAAATTCACGTTAGTATTATAAATCAGTAAGTTACAAAGACTGTAATTCAGTAATGTTCAAACGTGAATTAATAATTTTTGACAGAGATTATGATTTTGTCTTGGCCTTGCCATCACCTGATCACACAGGTGAGCCTCAGTAACCAGCAGTTGGCTGTGGTTGATGCTGTGTGTGACCATTAACTACCTTTGGTCGTGTGAGGTCTCTGGAAACTGTGGTTACCCTGCACTCCTGGCTTGCAAGCTAGGGATCTGCACAGCCTGTAAGCACTGTCAGGGTGCTCACTCTGAGGTATATGGGGGTTCTCTTAGGGTTGTAAATCCTGGAATTTAGAGACAAAAAAGAGAAAAACTTCTAATTACTGTATTAAAAGATGCACAGAGGTAATTCAAGGCAGGAGCAAGAAGGGAATTGTTGCTTTAGTGTGAGAACTGGTGCTTCTTAACTGTCAAATCCTGAATTAGAGCTAGCAGAAATAGAAAGTGTTGCTATGAATGGGAGAATGGTCTGGAACATTCGGAGGACCCTGATGTGACTTCAGAGAGTGCTGTTGAGCAGTCAGGAACAGGAAGCAAATGATGTGTAAAGTTTATGATGTATGGTCTCTAGATCTGCTGTCTCAACAAAGGTGTGAAGTAGAAGAGCTGAGGAGCTTGTATTGTAAAATCCGTGCCCATACGGACAGGACTTCTGGAGCTGGGCTGAAGTCAGAAAGATTCTGACTGTACAAGTATCCAGGGCACCAATTTAGATTCCCACTAATTTGCAGAGTTAGTAATAGGATTAAAGTCTCAAGTATTTGTCTGCGATTATCATAGGGCAGTGAACTATACAAATCAACAACCTTTTATTTTTTTAACAAACAACAGTATAAAGTCTCTATTTTCCCAAAAATATCCTTGTGCAATCTCTGAGTTTTCTGTCTACATGCTGATTAGAATAACGTAGGTTGAATTCTGCTTTTGAAACCATGAATGAGACTCGTGTTTAAAGTCAGTTAGAACCACATTTGTGTCTAAATTAAATGCCTGATGAATTTTTGGTGCAGAAATGAAAGACCGTTCAAAATGTAGTTCTGATCCCGATATATTTTCATGGGTTTTTGCAGAGAGAAATCCTAGTGGATATAGAATACAGAACTCACTAAAATGATCCCACAAAATGGTTTAATCCAGTTTTGACCAAATACGAGTTGTGGATGCTTCCCAGTATCCTGCTGTTAGGGAACTGTTGGAAAAGTTCTTTTCATTTCTTTTCATAAATCTTTGTGACCAAGTTATGGGTTCTTCCCATCCCAATCTGTATTGCCCTTTGTTCTGTATACAATCCATAGTCCTCACAAATATGCTTTTTTAGGACCAAAAAAAAAGCCACCATCAAAGCACTGAAGATAACCTATCAGAGGGTGCTTTTATTCAGAGATTTCAAGGCCATTTTAACTCTGTGAAGAAAACTTTTCCTAAGAATTTACATGATCTCAACTTTGTACATCAATACAAATGTAATATTTTCAAATTTCTTAAAGAATATATATTAATTATTATTATTGCTAATTATAATGATTTAATTATATTAGAGAACTGGATGAAAGATTGTTTATTATTTCATCCATGCTTGTATTGGAGTTCAGATACAGCAATTTCTTACACCCCAGGTTTTATGCCAAGTAGCACTGAAAATGCTTGAAATCTCAGGTGCATTTGAGGAATGGGAGAAACAATTCCTGTTTAGTACTCTAGATTAATTTCTTTTGTTTCAGGTAAGTGGTTCTGCCTTTCTGGTGTGCCACCAGCACTTTATCAGTGCTTTTTTCCCACTCTTCTGTGCTTAAACATGTTAGGGGTAGATGTTTTATTTTTGGAAGTTCTTCTGCCTCTTCCATTCTGTGGGTGAATAGAAAAGTAATCGTGCCCTGGTCCCTGAATAAATGTGTCAGGCTGAAATTGCTACTGACTGTTGGTGTGAAAGGGGGGAAGGGAAGGGGAGAACAGCTACTCTGTGGCTGACAACAGCACACTGTGTGATTGGAAGAGGACACACATGAGGCATAAATGGAGAGAATATATTCATGTGTGAAACTGACGGTTTGTATCTCCATGATTACTTTCAGGATGAACTGGAGAAGATCACTCTTGTGGCAATACTAGAGCACCTGGAATTTTCATTCTGCCTCTCCTGTAGCCTTCCTACTGGATCCTGGACTCCCATTTCCCCATAAAGGCAACTGGTTTCTCTAAAAGGATACCAGGAAGGTACAATATTGTGTTTATAAAGTTTTTCACACTACTAGGTGGGAAATATAAGGAAAATGCACTGTTTTATAAGAAAAGTAACCATTATTCCGTCTGATAAAATTTGAGTAATGTCACTAACAAAGAGTACCCTTTTTTTTTCTTTTTGCTTTTTAATCTCAGAATGATTCTTACGATTAAATAAGTGATGTATGTAGTATAAAAAATATAGCTATACCTGGTTTATATTGTTTGACTTTATTCTTAAAAGCACAATTCTGTTTTGAAGAGGAATTGCTTAATGTATTTTTTCTGCAACATACTGATTTATGTAGTCAGTTAACTTTAATGGTGAAATTTAGTTTTACCATTTTTTCTTACTGACTGTAAGTCAGTAAAACTAATTACTGACTTCTGCCCAAAATCCAGCACAGTTAAATAGCCGTGGGATTCTATTTATTCCTGTTTATTACCAGAAACATTCTCTAGTTAAGCTACATTTCACCTGAACAATTTCTTTTACCTTTACAAAGCTGGAAGTATTAGGGAGCTGATTAATTGTGACTAAAGATGTAGCTTCAGGTCAGTGACATTGCTCAAGTGCAGGCTGAGGGCTAAACGGGGATTGTGTAATATGTAGCCGTCTAGAAATCAACACGAAAATGTTGTCAGCAGAGCCCGGGCTGCTGGAGAGCCGGCGCGACACGTGTGACAGACCGCAGGGGACACTGCGCGCTGACGTCTGGGGTAAGGGGACGAAGCACTCGGCTCCCGGGGAAGGTGGGGGGCTCGGGGAGGTAGAGCAAGCAGTGAGGTAATTACGTAAGAAGCCTAATTGGGGCTCACGGGCGGTTCACGCGGTAGGGACATCATCCTGCATCGGACTCACGGGACAGTTCCTTGTGCGTGAGGACGCGGGGGGAGGCGGGCACCGCCGGGACGCCCCGCGCAGCGCCCGGCCCGCTCCGGGGGGCGGTGGCGCTGCCTTCCGCCCTTGGCCCCAGCCCTGCCCCGCGGCCCCGGCCCCTCCCCACCCGCCCTCCCGCCGCGCCGCTGCGGGGAGCGGCGGGCAGCGCCGCGCAGCGCGGCCAGCAACCACCGCTGCTTGCAGCCGTCATGGGCCCCCGCCGAGCCCGGCGCGTCGCCGGCTGCCTGCTGCTCTGCTGGGCTCTGGCCGCCGCCCGCGGCGCCCCGCGGAGGAGACCCTCGTTCGGCGGCCACGTCGCGGAGAACCGCCCGGCGGGCACGCGTGTGCACGGGCTGAGCATCCCCCTGACGCGGCTGGGCCCCGAGCCCTGGTGCGCCAAGGTGCAGGGGCGCCGCTGGCACCTGCAGCTGCTGGGCGAGGGCCACGCGCACTTCCAGGTGTCGCTGCACGCGCGCACCGCCCGCGTCTGGCTGCGCACCCGCCGCCCGCTGGACCGCGAGGCGCGGGCGCTCTACTCCCTGCGCCTGGGGCTGTGCTGCAAGCGCTGCCTGCCGCGCGGCGCCGCGCCCGCCGAGCTGGCCGCCCTCACCGTCCGCGTGCTGGACGACAACGACAACGCGCCCCGCTTCCTGGGGCCGCCGCGCGCCGGCGTCACGCAGCTCCGCGTGGAGGAGACGCTGGCGCTGCGCTCCCAGCTGTGGCAGGCGCGCGCCGAGGACGCGGACGCGGGCGCTAACGCGGAGCTGCGCTACTTCGCCCTCCCGCGCAGCGCGCACTTCTTCGTGGTGCCGCGCAGCGGGCGCGTGGTGCTGGTGCGCTCCCTGCTTCACCTGCGCGCCCCCATCCCGCTGCGCCTCTACGCGCGGGACCGCGGGCGGCCGCCGCTGCTCAGCGAGCCCCTGGAGCTGGAGGTGCTGCCGCAGCCCAAGCGCCTGCCGCCGCCTCGCGCCACCGCCTTCAGCCGCCGCCGCCGGGCCGCGCTGCCGCCCGCCGCGCCCCTGGCGCTTTCTCTGCCCGAGGACACCCTCCCGGGCAGCCGTCTGGCCACGCTGGCCCCGGCGCGCTTCGCCTCCGCCTGGTTCGAGCTGGCGTCGCCGCCCGTCGAGGAGTCGCCAGTGCGCGTGGAGCGGGAGAGCGGCGAGGTGACGCTGGCCGCGGCCCTGGACAGGGAGGCGGCGGCCGCCTGGGAGCTCCTCGTCCGCGTCCAGGAGCGCCGAGGTAAGTGCGGGCGGGAGGACGTGGGTTTGCTGTGCTCGCCCCCGCGGCTGCTGCCGCAAAAAAAGTTTCGTCGTACACCGAGCGGCGGTCCCGTCCCTTCGGGGCGTTGGAGGAGCGTTTGTCCGTAAGGAGTAGGGAGTCCCTGAGTGACAACAAGCGCATAACGACAGTTCAGCACCAGGTGTCCTGTGCTGTTGCCTTGTGAAATGCAGTTCTGATCTTTCAAATCTGTAAGTTATTAAAACACTCGAGGTGTTTAGGAGCATTACATAGTTGAATGAACAGGGGCTGTACAGCTCTGTAAGGCGCTTGGAGCAGTGCGGTGGTTATCAGAATGTAACTATTTCACCTGTTAACATTCTTGGTCTTTCTTGAGCAGCGTGGAAAACGTGGAGTGCCACCAAAGCGTTGCTTGTGTGATACACGTGGTGAGACAAAGCATGTTAGAGGTACCACGCTTCTCACACCAAGTGTTTTCTGCTGAAACGCTTCCCATGGTTCTGATCTTGTAAATGCTTAACTTGAAGCAAGTGGCTGAGGTCACTGAGTTTTGAGTCATTATTAAAGTCAGGTGTGTCTGGCTCACAAGCACGATGTGACTTTTGGCAGGATTGGTGCCTTTATGTTTATATGGCTGCTGTTTTCTTAAAAATCTGAGGAGTCTAATCTACACCATTAAAATAGCATGTTTATAATTTAACTTGTCATCAGTATTCACAGGGTCTTACTAAAGTTAAATAAATAGCTCATTTCATTTATTGCTGGCTGGTTACATCTATTTAAAAATTATTTTTAAATTTTGAATTGCCATCTTGGTTAATGTTTTTCACCTATGAAATACAGCTTGGTTTAAGCATATTTTTGATTCACTGGATGGTGGATATCTGTGTACATTCACCATGTCTCTTGTTATTTTCGTGTTACTTGTGATTGTAAGAGTGTTCTGAAGATGGTCAAGAGTGTGAGTATTCTGGAGAAAATTTTAACAGCAGAAATGAGTTGGTTGGCTTGCTTTCATCTTGGAAAGTTTTAGAAAGGCTTTGGTGTTATGTGACCTTCAGTGCTTGTGAAAACTATTAACTTCTCAGCAGTGCAACTGCTGAGAGTAACTTCTGTTAGCCACAGAGCAGCACAGGCAGGAGAGATGAAACACTTCCCACCCTATTCCCTTCCCTCATCTCCTCTGCTTTCTGGGGGGCAGCCAGTAGGAGTGAGAAGCAGTTGAGTCCTTGGTGTGTGTTAAATCCCTGAGGATGCCTGCAGGGATTCTAATTAGTGGTGACAGTTTCAGTGACATGGATACTTCCCCCTGTGAAGGAGGGTAGATCACCAACTCATTTCACTCGGGTCCTGAGGAATAACTCTTAGATCTTTCTCCTCTTCTCTCTTGGTTTTGTCATGCCCGTCTGTGTAGCACATCGATGTCAGTCACTAGTACTGGCTTTGCCTTGTGTTCCAGCTTGAGCTTTGGCTGCTAACCAGGAGGTTCATAGACCAATTTCCAAAACACAAACGCTTTCTATGTCCTATCTTTGCTGCTCAGTCTTGAGCAAGGCTACATGCCAAAGGGCATGTCATTACTCGGAGGCAGTGTCAAAATCTGTCTGGTCAATCTGAGCGTGCTTCTGGGATGTTCACCCACTTTGTCATGTAGCTCAAGTTTCAGCTCTTTGTTGGTGTTACAACTCCCTCTGTCAGGATCAAGAAGATGCTGTTAGAAAAGTGGTAGCTAACCTTCCCCCCGGGTACTGCTAGTCTCACCTTTGTGATGGTTTTTGCTCTTACCTACTCTGAATGTAGAAGTCTGAGGTTGCCTGGAACAAAGCTTGTCACTCTGTCATGCCAGAGATTTCTTGTCCAAAGCAATGCTTGCTAACCCAGTTAATAAAACTCAAACCAACTTTCAGGGACTTTTTTTCACCATCTTGTAGTTTTACTAAATAGTTTGGAGTGTTTTCCACTAGCCTGATATATTACTGATAGTAGTATGAAGTAGTAAAATAATAACCTCTAAGAAATATGTAGAACTAGATTCTGACTTTCAGAGACTAGGTAGATGGCAGTTAATTGTGGACAGTACAAATGGTGTACTTTAGATGCTGGTGTTTTTAAGTTTCTTTGTTAAAAGGAACCTAAATTCAAAAATACACCTTTGTGAGTACTAATGTTTTTCATCAGATAAAGGTTAATAATGACTTAACACCTTTAAAACTCTTTAGTGTTGTAGAATGCTTACATTCTCATTTTATAGGAGTTAAAATACATAGGTATTTGAAACAGATTTAGAAGGTTCTGTCTCTTTCCTTACTCATAATCCAAACTTCAGTAATATGAGAAAAGAGAAACAAAAGGATGGGATATGAGAGAGAGAAAGGTGACTAGCAGAACTAGATATTTCAATTCATGTGAAATAAGGAAGATACAGAAGATTCCAAAAGCTCCAGGAAAAAAACCCACAGTATTTACAGAAGTGAGCTCTCAGGGTGATTTTTAAAGAGTGCAGATGATTACACTAAATTTTCTTGTGAATAAAAGCGTAAGTTCCAGTTGTTTGTCCAGTTTCTTCGCTTTGCTTTTAACGTTTGTGCTGGCTCATTTTACATGGTACATAACCAGAAGTATTCCAGCAGCTCTGTTTTTCTGCTGTTAGAGCTTATGGTATCCAACGTTGATTTATGTGCAAGTGGTATAAAGTTGTATTAATTCCTTTAATATATTTTTAATTTTCTACCTCCCTACTTCTTGCTACCTGGTAACTGAGAATTGAAAATTAACCGGTAATTATTTCTGGCATTAGTCTCTTCTTCAACTCAGCCAATGCTATCAACAATAAGACAAGATTTTTAGATGCTTGAGCATATAAGGTCTACCCTCTTTGTCCTTTATCTTTTCAGTGTAGTTTATTATGATTAATTTGTAATGTGCACTTCATTATCTAAAGTAAAAAAGAACACTTAAAAGCATTGTGACACAAATGGTCCCACTACATCTCTAGGAAGAAAAATTGAATTTTTTTTTTTTTTGGCTGATGGAACATTCTCAAGACAGTAGCAAGAAGACTGGTATATGGAAATAAGGCAACTTTCTGCAACATTTCTTCCTAGTTTATGACACAGCCCTCACTCTTTAGCTCATAAATGGGACTGTGTAGGAAGTAATTACCGATGTGACAGAGTCACTCCTCACTGTGTGGAGCATTTCACAGCAGGACACTGTGGTGTGACTGTAGGCTTGGCACTGGTGTACATTTTCCTGTGTTGGGTGTAGCTTTGAGGGGCATTTGCAGTGTTTACAACTCTTTGACACAACAGGGTTGGGTTTTTTGGCAAAGCTGTAGTGGAGCTCTAAGATTTATTGCAGTGGTGGCGATGAATCACTGTTACCGCTATTGTCATTACCAGTCTAACTACATCCTGTAGTTACTTTATGACTGACATAATTTGGTTGTAAATTTCATGGGAGTTTGTTTTTGATTTTTAATGTAGATGTGAAAAAAAAGTCCATAATTTGTTTGATATTCTTTGAAATAATCATTATTTTGTGTACATTAGTGCTACAGTAAAATTAACTGCAAATTATAGATTAAACAGTACATTACCAGTTCTGTTTATTCACTGTGTATCTTTTTGTGGCCATTTGATAGTTTGTAGACCTAGTTTTAACATAGTTTATGTTTTCTGGAAACAGTAATTAATGGAAACAAGCAGCAGGAAAATATGGACTTCTAGTGCAAAGTGTCTTTTTTATGGTGTGGGTTCTCTACTTGTGTAGGAGTAATAATTTCAGGTCCTGGACAAGAGAGGAGATACTGTCTTGTTTTATATTTCAACTTCAGGTGAATTCCTCGCATGAATTCTTGGAAGGTTTAAAAACAGACAGAAGACAGTTTTAAGAGATAGAGGAGATTTCACAGATGAGTTAAGCCAGATAGATTACATAGATTGGTGGGATGTTACCTTTCAGATTAGGGCTGACCTGCCCAACATGATTGTGAGGTCTTGGAGTGCAATAACGGGCCCTGTGGCTCCCTGGGTTTGGCTGCCCATATTCAAGGCCAGCTCTGACACCACACAGCTGGCTCACCTTGGCTCAGACTCTTGTCACAAGCCTTGCCTGTGGCCTCGGTCCCATGTCATAGGAGCTGCACTTAAGCTCAGGTCACATCCCAGGGGTGTGATGGACCTGGCTGTGCATCTTGCTGACCCTGGCACTGCCTTGCTGACCTGGCTTCCCAGCTTGACCTGAGACCCACCTCATCACTGCAGACCTGTCTGGTGACCCCTGGACTGTTGGATGAACCAGGTTTGTATCTCAGGATCTGCTCTGCTCTTCTTGCTCAGTGACGGCGAGGTCCTGCCTTGCTGTCACCCTTGACTCGCATTTCACCTTACCCCGCAGAGCAGCTTGTCCTTGCTGCTCCTTGGCTGTTAGATTCTGCAACTTCAGCAGCAGCGTGTGTGCATTTGTATAAAATAGTCTCTGGACTCTGACTGCCTTGAGAGCTTGAATTGCTCTGCCTGGACTTTGGACAGAAAATTAAATCTTAAGAGATCTGAAACCACTATTGAAATTGAAATATGGCCCGACAATATTTAAGTTTTTTGTAATTTTCAAATGTGTTGGCCTAAATGAAACAGACAAACAAACACAACAGCCCCAGAACAAGGAGAAGCACCTGGAAAAACTTGTACATTAGTTTGAGCAACAAGATGCTAAACAGAATTCTGAAATTTCAGGGCTTAACTTCATGAGCATATTTTTTGGCACATGGTCCTTGATGAGGAAATTCCTTTAGTGACCCCACTGATTACCCAGCCCTGAGCTATGTTCCTCAGTTAATCTTGCCTGGAAAGAACTGATGGTTATGCTCATGTTTTCTGTAGCATTTCCAGTTTTATCCCATTTTATTTATTGGGACACAATCTATTTACTCTTCACAAACACGTAATACTATTTTAAGTTTTTACCCAGTGAACAGAAGTAACATTACTTAGACTGTCATACTCGTTAATATTTTAACATAGAGCTGGCATTTAATTTGAGAAGGAGCAATTATTATTCCATTAATGCTTGGGGGAAGTGCATGAAAGATCCCATCTCTCTAATCTTCTGTCATGTCCAGCTCCTTTGACCTTACTTCATCCATGGGCATTAGCTTTGTAATCCCCTGTCATTCCTTTTTTCTTATCAGGGGATTTGCTAAGGGTGATGTTTGACATGCCTTCCAAATAGTGAGCAGTGATCACTTATTTTAAGTATATTTGTACTGTTTAAATCAGCATATAGGGTGGAGATACCAATTTTAGTGATATGTGTATTTTAAACCTTGAAGGTTTTCATGCTTGGAAGGTAAGGATTGTCTGTTTTAATTTTATCTGAGGCCTTAGTCCCTTCCTAGCTGTATTGATTATGTGTGGATCATCCTTAAGAATTAAGTAGCTTCTGGGTGATGTTAATATCTTTTACAGTTCTTATTACCTCTTTTATGAATTACAACCATATTAACAGTTACACATCAAGCTGGGCTTAAGTTGAAATAGTCATCTATTGTCCAGCAGATGTGTTCTGTTAAACTGCAATGGGTTTCATGCTATTCAGTCAAAAGAAAATGTACATTCTCTGTGCATGGGGGACATCTACGGGTGTTCACAGGTTTGGAATGTTACTTATTTGTGGTAGAAAGGAACGTCTGGGGAAGCTCTAGAGCATGTTTTGATACTATATGCTTTCTACTCCAAGCAGTCAGGTTAAACATATCTTTGTGGGACTACTGGGACTGGAACACCAAAGCTGTTTAGATCTTCTAGCTGTTTATAATCTCAAACATTCAGTTTCTGCAAAATAAATTTGTTGCGTTTTTGGGGTTTTTTTAGATCTAACTAAATTTCAGCACAAATCTGTTATTCTGATGGAAGTAGTAAATTATAGAACAAACACATGGATAGAATTTTCCTCAAAGCTGGTTTATAACATCTCCAAGTGGACATTGATTCTCTGACTAACATGGGAATTATATTACACTTTGATTATGAAATACTTTTATTTCTCCTTTTTTTTTTTTTTTCCAGTTAGTCTCAGAAGTGTAGTGTCCAAGTTGTAGATAGAATGTCTTTAAATGATCTTGGCATGTTTGAGTTCAGGTTTTAGAATCAAAGAGAGACTGAGACTGTGAACTCAGAGCCCACACTAAATTTTCCTTTGACTTCAGTGTTTTGGTGTAAATACTGGTGACGCATGTGAATGTTGATACATGATGTGCCATGGTCAGGTTTCTCTCCTTCATTTTCTTTTTCTGGAAGATTGAAATTAATAATGATCTGCTGTCTTTCATCTGTTTAGGTTTGCAGTCCAGTGTTATTTCAAAAGGCTTTCTGTGCATAACGATACAAAGCAGTACAGCAGGCTGTGTTGGTGAGGCTACTGATTGTGGTGGCATTTTTTTTTTCTTGCACATGATGGTCTATAGGGAAACAAACCAGATTTTCCCCAAGAAATTCTAAGGAAGATTTCAAGAGAAATTCTCATCTTACAATTCTACAGTACCTCTTTAGCTAAGTTTTCTCCTGATGATAATGCTTTTTGCCAATCAATAATAATTTATTAAGACACATGTTTTGTTATTTAAGGATGTCTGTTGTGATTACTCATTTGTAGTAATTATTTCACATCTGGGCATGCTTGATTTTTCTGTCTGCCACTCTCAGCAGATGGATGCCACACTGGGAAGTCCCTGATAATATGGTTATTCCTTTGCTCTTTTGAATTGGTAATTTATATTAAGATCCACTCCACCACCATCAGTTAGCTCCTCTGATGCTTTCTTTACTTTTGTACTTTTGTTTTCTAGTTTTCTTTAACTTCTATTTTAGAAGCCATATGAGGGTAGGGAACAGAGACATGACAGGCTGTCATTATTCTACCTGCAAAAAAGATGAGGCATATTAGGAAGGAATGCGAGCTGTCCACAGCTTGAGCCCATCAAAGTTCTCTCTTTAGAAGGTTTATGTTTTATGAATGAGCAAACTGCTGTACTTAAAAGTAGCCCATCATATACTTCGTGAATTTTCAGAAATGACAGTAGGGAAATGTTTGTGCATAATTGTCCTATTTTTTGAAGCATATACAGCAGGACTGGGTACAGTAACCAGTAGCTTTTATCTCGTGTTATGATATGAAAATGGGAACAGAGATTTCTCCCGATTACACCTAGAGGCTTAGGACATTAAGGTTTTTTTCTGGAAGTGTATCTTCCCAAACTTTGAGTCAGTAGGTATTTTACATGAAGACATATTATAGAGGGAGGTGTTAAAGGAGTTCAGTATGGCATTTGCAAAGCCTCCTCAAATTATGTCCTCTCAGCCAAACACAAAATATTTTACTTGCAGTAACTCAAACTCAGGGTTTTGTTATTTACAAAACCCTGAGTTTTCAAGAAAACATTTGTCTACTTAAGCTAAAAGTATTAGAAGTTGGAGCAACTTAAAAAAAAAAAAAAAAAGGAAAAATACTACCTTGAATACTTAATTTGCTGATAAATGTAGACCAGAATGTAATAGTGATATTGACCTAAAGGCTTGCAAGGCTTTTAACACACTCATAATCTCCTTTTAAAAATAAATTGAAATGACCTAAAAATGCCAGGAGCAACCTAGCTTCTCACCCTTTATTGTTTAATCATAATAATATAATACCTCTTCCCTCAGTACGTTCAAGGAATGTATAGTATTTGTCTGCAATTGTAGAGACATGCTCAGTGAAGTACATATTCTGTATTGTCAGAATTTTTAAATTGGAATGTCTGGCATTGTCAGTTTTATCAATTGCACTGATGCAGAGAAGCCTACATTTTTAACGAACACAGGATTTTATTTTCAAGTCTCGTTTTGCAGAAGTACCCTTTGGATTTTTGAGAAAAAAGACAGTCATATGATCCTGATGAAATTGGAAGTCTGAGAATACGTCGTATTTCACAGATTGACATCTTTTATAATTTGACATGGTGAAAAGAGATGGGTTTAGAGGCAGTATTTCAAATTCCAGTCAAACTATTTTAGCATGCATGATTTTCAAGGCTTGGTTTCACCAGTGTAACATTCAAAAGTTGTTGTTAACTGAATGACTAAGTATTAAAGCCCTCTCCTCCTTCTTGCCACCCTTGGTGTAACAATCAGGTAGGTGGGGGAATATTTTTTTTCCAGTTGCTGGATGAAATAACAGAATTTATTAGTTTCAGTATCTGTGTGCAATCCAATGAATCTTTATAAGCCAACTTGGATGCCAGGTTGGAGGAGCTAGTTCATGTTACCTTACATTGAAACCCTTTCCTAGAAAATTAATGGTGAACACCACTAAAGAGTTTTTGCAGATAAACCCAGATTTGATAGAACTGTGAAGAACTAGTGAAGAACCTAGAGAAGAAAGGAATCATTATCTGTTCAAGGTATTTGGTTGCTTCTTCTAATTTCGGTGTGTTCTTCAATTTTGACAAGTCTTTAACTTGAATTCCCCTAGAGTTTCATGATTTCGAAAGGGCTTTCTGTTCCTTATAATGCTGAGTCCCTCTATAGGTCTTAAATGTGACTTGAAAAATTACTAATTATTTTACAAGCTTATGATAGCCTTTTTAATTTATTATAAATTTTCCTAAGCTTTTTGGACAAAGTATGTAACCCAGTCTTCATAGTATGTGAGTATTAAGGTTTCTTCCTGTTCTTTGTGTGTGGTTTTTTTTTTATTTTTAATGAGAACAGTTAATTTTATTATTTATTTATTTCACCAAAGGATTAAATTTCTAACTTTGAATAGTTAACTTAAAATGTAATGTTTTCTCCTATATATTTAACTCTGGTTTTATTAAAGCTTCTCAATCTTAACAACTGTGCTTAATGAGGCACTGTGCCTTTTGATCATGGAGGTTTGGAAAAAGGAATCTAGGGAGGAGACTGACAGCAGACAGTGTCCTTGATCAGCAGTGCTGTTTTCTGAAAGACATTTGAATAACAGATTTTCATGCTTTTTTCTTGGAGAAGTGACTTCCTTTCAAAAAAATGAGTTCTGTCTTAAAATAGGAAGATTTTTAGCTATTGCACAAATCCTATCTGTATTATGGCTTGGACCGTGTGGACTTGAAGGAATGTTATTGGATGTGCAGTAATTCTGACTTTACTAAATAATTTTCCTCAGATAGCTAAGGTGGCCTGTGCTTTTTACCTCTATTGAAAGGTTAAACAGGTGTAGTGCTAAAATGATTCTAACAGGAATTGATGGAAGTCCAACACCTAGGGACGTTATTTAGGTAAACTGACATTCTTTGAAATGCTTCTGCTATAGAAACCAATGGTTGGACTATGTTGATGTGTAATTCTGACCCAGAGTATGTTGGTAGAGAGCTGATTTCATTAGTTATATGGGTCTAGAAGTTTGCTACAGGCAGACCTAGAAAAATGTATTTTAGAGGCTTTCTCCAGTTTTTCTTTGTTGTTGTTGCTGTTGTTACTTATTGCTGCTTTTAAAGAGTTTTTTGCTATGGTAAAATTCCCAGCAGGTAAGTTAATATTTTACTTTTTTTTTTAAGGATGAAAGTTGTGAATCATGGCATATCATGTATTTCCTGTGAGCAGAAACGGGCCAGCTACTGTATTGTCTTGCCCAATGTAGCTGGAATTCAGAGTAGGACAGTATAATAAATCCTTCTGTTTATCAGTTTTCAACCACAGATAGGCATGGAAAATAAGCAATTAGATACCTGTGATGAGGCTTCAGCAGTGGATTATGAAGATTGATTTTGGTGATAGGGAATGAATTGCAGTGCTGCAGCTTTTGTCAGGAGTGTTAAGTTTAAAGGAAGTAATTCCAACTGGAGGGAACATCAGAGAAAAAGCAGACTTCAGGATGAGCTGCCCTAAGAAGGATTTTTGATGATACATGAATTGACTCTAATAGGGAATTAAGCAGCTAAAGTAGGAAAAACCTCTGGACTAGAGTTTATAATTTTAGTTTTATTTTTTAATATAAATTGAAAAGAGAGCTGTAGAGAGGGCTTAGTTTTGATATTGCAACAGGCAAGTAAGTGGTGTTTGCAGGTATATGGGAAAAGCAGTCTGCTCACAAAGCATGTTTTCGTTAGTTTCTGTAGTGAAGAAAAAAGAGAAGAGGAAAAAATACTTTCTGATCAAATAAAAGATGATTTTACCCTTTTGAATGTGAATTACTATTTTCTCTCTGACTTCTAAAAATGCTAATTTTTAATATAAGTTGTTACAGTGTTATATTACTGTTATATTTATGTGCAGCAATTTTGAGTTTTATCTCTCATTGCTCAGTATCTGTGAGAAAGCAATTTAAATTTTTCTGCTGTCTGAAGCTAGGGAAGAAAATCTGTCAAACGCAAAATCTGCACGTGTGCCAACAGTGTAATTAGCAGAACTATTATTTTAGTAGGATTTTTTTGAATGGATGACATTGTGTGAGATATCTACAGTGTACCTGGCATGAAAGTCAAGTATCTAGTGTTTAATGTTGAGGAAATTCTTATTGGTAGCGTATTACAAAACATTTTAAAATTCCTTTTAGGGACAGTTAACCCTGTGTCAGGTTCCTGACTTGGGATCTCCGTAGTGGGTTGACTTCTACTGCTGAATATAGTTGCGGGTATCTCCGCTTGTTGTTGGGACCTGGCATTATCAGAACAGATAATTTAAGTAGAACCTGTCTGTGTGTTTGTAGGACTTAATCCAAATCCACAGAGGATTACCACTTTTAAGCTGTTTCTGCTAAGATTTTGAGTGGAATTGTAACATACTATTTTTCCTGTAATGTAGCTGTATTACTGCACATGTGCTACTAATAAACTACTATTAACCATAATATATGAATGCAGATACATAATGTACTGCTACTATTAATATACTGATGTACATGGGTAATGAATATATCTGCAAGATACCTATGGGGGATGTTTTGATGGAGGGAGGCACTGAGACACCTTAATTAGCCAGAGCTGTATGTTTCCAAAATTTCTGTCCTTCCACTGTCTTGAAGCACAAATCATTTTCATAAATAAGGGAGAAAATGAATTTTAGATACTTTATTAAAAGTCAGTTAAAAGTCTGGTTTAAGCTGCATTTTGTAGGAAAACAACTGTTCTGTAGGAAAGCAGCTATGTCAGTTACAAAATATGAGACTGCATTTTGCAATGAATATGTGATGATAATTACAACAAATGAAGAACTTGTAAATATTTTCTGCGCTCGTTAGAATGTGGAGTTATATTTAAAAAAAATCTCATTCACTAACATGTACTTTGCAATTCTTATTGTGTTGTCCTGCTGGACATGCATATATTACACATTATTGTCCACGTCAGTCTCTTCATCGCACTCGTTGTCCTCTGGCAAGTCCTTGTCTGATCATGCTTCATTGGACACCCTGATGTTGTTTCTACAGGTTGTCAGGTCACATTTGTAGGTCTCTGTGCAGAGAAGTACAGTTCTGCTTGGTATAGTTTTTGCTTTGATATATGGTATGCACTCAAGGGAAAACTTACTTACAGTCATTTTCCTTCAGACTGCCTTTATCTGAAAGTGAAATCATGATGGTTTATTTACTATTTTTGCTTGTGAATCAGATTGCCCATGGTTGATGAAAGAAGGTAACATATCAGTGAAATCTGTAAGGTCATATGCAGTGGATATATACTGGTCAAGAGAGGCACTTATCCCTGTCTCTTTGATTATGTGCATTGCAGTTCCTGCTGACTATCCTAACAAAATTCTTAAGAGTATTCTAAGGTAACCAACATATTGCTGAAAGCTTTTGGTCTTGCCAAGATGTCAAATGACATTAAGATCTCTTAACTATTAAAACATAACTATGTGGAGCAACATGTCCAAGTGCTTTTAGGTTTTGATTAGTAAAGGTTGCTAGGGCACGTGAGGATTAGTCTCAGTCCTGATGCAGCTTTCCAGTTGCCTTACAAGAGGTGTTTCTCAGTTATAATTACGTACTAGTACCAGCGTATTAATGTTCAAGGAACTGACAATCAGTAAGTGACAAGAGTGGAATTTGTATCCAGGCTTATTACTACTTGTTCAATAGAAGTCAGTTATTCTTTCATTGTGACTTATTTTTTGATAGAGAAATCCATGTATGTTAAGAACTTTGGCGGAACTTGAAACAGAATGAGTTCACGGGTGGATTAGGATACTGATTTCCAGACTCCAGAGGGACAAAAATCAGTAACTTTTCTACTCCTGGCAGGGTTGCCAAGGCAGCATTCAAATCCTCAATAGATCTTGCTATTATAGAGGCAGATTTTCAAAGGTTCTTAACTCAGCTTCTAATTTAGTGCTTGCTATTTTAAGCCTGCAGTATGCCCAGGCAAACTAAGCTAATAGTGAGTATTCAGAAACTTGTGACAGCTTCCACAAGACCTGTTCTGAGAAGAGACAGGCAATTTTGACACTAATGTCTCTCTTTTGCACTTAGTCTTTTTGGACAACCTTTTAAATGAAACCTTTGGAGCAGTGAAGCAGACACTGATCTCATTTGGCACTTCTCATTTAGAATTTACCCTGTTGTGGGTTGCAGTGATGTGTTTCAACCTCAGACTCAGATCAACATCTACCAAGTTCCCTCCTCTGAAAGTTTGTTCAGGTGTCTTGGACCGGCTGCCCTGGGACTTTTAGAATTCACATTCTGACATGAAACTTGTCTCTTTGAAACACATCTGCTTCTATTTCATATGGTAGTAGAAAATAATGTCCATGCTGCTGCTTTTTACAGCATGGTTTTGGGATTTTTTTTTTAATGCTCCTGGCTTCTTTTGTGCTGTACAGAGGAGAAAGCATGCAGGTGCTTTCACAGGCTGTCTAAGTGTTGGAGGGAGTTGTACCTGGGTGGTAGCAGTGTGGGCTACAGTAGTCTCACCTCAGTGTCGGTCATCTTTTTGTAATGAGGCAGTTGGAGTGTATCTTTGGGAACTTTGGTTTCACATGCAATGTTAAAAAGAATATTTGATTAGAGAAGCAAAACTGAACATCCTTACACCAGGCCTCCCAACACTTCTGCCTGCAGAAGAGCAATACATAGCACACACAATTCGTCTCGGAGTTGAGAAGACTTTGTAAGGCTTAGATGGACACGGTAACTGAGAATTTTTCCATGAAAATATAGAAATGCATGTTGTTTATATCCATGTTCTGCAATGATGCAAGGCATGTTTAAGGTTCTTTTTCAGGAAACTGATGACTTCTGTGATTTACTGTTTGATAAATTAGAAGTTTAGTTTTGCTGTACCCACTGTTTTTTCATATGTTCTATCTTAAGCTAATATTACATGCCTTGGAACATTAGATTCTAAGTACAGGATATAGTTACAAATAAACTCATTTGGATTTAACAAGTTACTGTCAATACACTTTCTGTTGCTCTTTAGAAAAAGAAAAAAAACCCCAATGCACTCATAGTTACAGTTCCAAAATTCAGCTGAATTGTTAGTTTTACAAGTTTAACTAAGAAGAACTGTGATTATCTTGGGTAAATGCTGCTTTTTCTATTAAGAGAATTTTCTGGATAAGAACCGAAAGTACTAGAAGGTCATGATGGATTAAGTCTCAGGAATCTAAACTAAGAAACTTACATTTGACTTTGTTAATCACAGCACCGAGGAGTTTTCTTTATGACAATCCACTTACGGGTTGTTTATAGATCGCAGATTATGATACAGTGTACTAAATATGCCACTTGCCATCAGACAGAGGTTCGTAATTAAGAAAAGCTGCAGCTTGCAAGAGACTGATGTGAAAGATATATTAGTGCTGCTGTGGGATGAAGGGATAACATCAGCAAATGCAAACATCAGAAGTAACATATTTCAGTTGGAACGTAGAGGGGGATGTAATGCTGCAATTAAGGAGGAGGGAGAGAGACTACAGCTGTTCAGCCTAAGTGGCACATCTTCCTGGGAGAATGCTTCTCCTTAGCAAGATAATACTGTTTACGAGATTAGAGATTTTGGCAACACTTTATATTTAGAGTCTTAAATACTAAAGTCTTTGTATTATTAATTAGATTTAAATTAAAACTGATAATTTTAGTTGTTCCTTTTGGTATGTTGTTTCAGTTCCTGTAAAGTTACTTTGAAAATAAATGCGAGTGTTGTAGATATGTTTTCATGTGTGTATAAATACACACTGAAATCAACTATTAACGCCATAACATCAAAAATTCTGACTTTACATGCATTATTAAACTTGTGGATAAATTGTGTTGTAAATGTAGACAGCTCTTCTTACCTGGACCACATTCCCTTTCACTTCCCCAGGCGTGTTAGCTGGGGCATAGTGCCACATCAATGCAGTTGTATTGCTTTGAGTCAGCCTGGGTGTACATGTGCATACACCTTTTCTGGAGCCAGAGGCACTAAATGTGGGCTGCAGGAACGCTCAAGTTGGCTTTTGTCACAAAACATTTTATAAGTTAAGTGCCAGTCCACTTGGAGCCAGGCTGGCCAAAAGGCTAGAGTTATATTTGTACTGTGCTCCCTGGTGTAACTGATAAATATTACCAAAACCCACATACTTTGTTGGTCTTGTGTTCTGCCGGGTAAGTTGCTTCAAGATCTGAGCTAGCTGTGTGTGATGGAAGGAAGCATTTTTTCAGTTGAAAGTGTTTCTGTTACTGTGTGCAATTAAGTAACTATTTCAGTATTTCTTCATTTTTCTGTGACCACTAGGAAAGGATTGGTACTTGGTACACTTGTCACTTACTGTGACAGATGTGAATGACAATGTACCCGAGTGGGCCATGGAACCGTTTCCATATTTGGCTGTGGTGTCCCCTGAAGCTGTGGGTGGCACTGAAGTGTACAAGCTGCTTGCTGTGGATGCAGATGAAGGGATCCGTGGAACTGTAGAATATTTTCTCTTGGAAGGTAAATTTTAACCCTCGCATTCCCTGTGTATTAGGCTTCACTATTGTTACTTCTTTGTCCTTTATCCTCAGTTTTATTAGTGAAAGATCTTCCCTTCCTCCTTGTCTTGGTTTAATCAGTTGTTCTATCATCCAATAACCCCACCTCTCCTTGGGAAGGGCAGTTGAGAAAAAAAGGAGACCTGTGGGTTGAAATGAAAACAGATTTAATAAAATAATAATAATAACAACTAATATTAATACTAATGCTAATATAAAATACACAAAATTATACTTGGATGATGAAAGTGCAATGACAGCAAGCAGGAGAGTAGGCCTTGGGAGCAGAATGACAGGTGAGACCCTCCAGGGATGGTGACCATTGAGGGGAAGAGAGGTGATCACCAGCAACCTTCCCAATTTGTAGTGAGCGTAACGTTTATGGTCTGGAACACTTCTGCTGGCCAGCTTGGGTCAGCTGCCCTGGCTTTCTGTCCTCCTGGCCTTAGCACCTGCCCAACTCTAAACTGCTAAAGACCTTGATCACTGTGGACACCTGCATACCATGACTGGCCTTAAACTAAAACAAAGTGTCTTATCAACTTTGTTCTCACTAGTTCAGGTGTTCCAATCTTCTTAAAAATGCAGCTTTTCTGACACAGAATTAATTCTATGATTCTATTCCAGTGAAACCAGGACACTCCTGCAAAAGGTTCATAAGCCTTCAGCTCTGTGTGTGAGAAAAAACAACTTTTATTGAGGGTATGGACAGATTTGCCAGATTTGAAGTGTGTTCTCCCTGCAAAATTGGCTTCCTGCCCAGATTGTCCCCTGGGGGATGATGGAGACTGGAGCAGTCAGTGCTCCTCAGGGCTTTGGCAAGGGGCTGGCAATGGCAGCAGTAAGTCATCACCTGTCTTCTGGACTGCCTGTTCATGAGATGGGGCAGCACTGGAGCACAGACTGTTGGGTGGAGAGGATTGATGTTCCTTTTCCCTTTCAGGAATTGAGCTTCTGGTTCATTTCTAACCAATTTTTAAGGGTGTGTGTTGTGCTTTAGCTTTGCAAAGCTAATACTTAATAATTGGTAATTTTATTTGTGGGACTCTTAAAAGAAGCTTCAGTAATAATTCAGAACTCTCTTAAGCAGAAGAGGAGTAGCAGTACTGCTCCAAAGGTGAATTTGTTCCTCTTGGCCAGGACTCTAGCAGGGTATTTCCTGGTAAGGGACATTTAGAGTCAAACAACAGCAAACTATTGGAGGATAAAGAAGAGTGATAATTGTCCAAAGAAGTAAAATGCAACTTAGAAATGTAATCATGGATGTAATTACTGATTTCTAAGTTCTGAACAAACTTTTGAATTTTTGTGTGCATACTGATTCTAAGCCAAAACCAACTCGGGAATTGTTCTCACTGACAACAGTTTGTGGATCTGCTCTTTTTAGGTGGTGAAGACAGATTTGAAGTTGAGAAGGACACTGGCTGGATTAAAACAACAGGTTTGCCGTTAGTGAGGGATAAGGAGTATTTACTGACTGTACTAGCAGCAGATAAACTTGGAAGCAGAGGGTCTCCTGCCTCTGTTTCTGTAGTTGCTGGAGTTCGACCGCCGCAGTTCACCAACACGTCATACTTTGTTCATGTTCCCGAGAGTACGCCACAAGGAAAGGCGTAAGTAACAGTTAAAAATAATGCACTGGGATTGTGTTCCTAGTTTAACTTCTGTTTGTTTGTGAATCATAAATAGATACTGTGAGTAGGAATATAGATCACTTAATAGAAGTGATCAAGATACAGGTTGATTGATATATTTTTTAGTCATCCTCTTATACAGAAAAGCAATATTGAATAATTACAATTTCTCACTTTTTAAAATGATATGGAAATTATTAGTAGATGTTGGTTGTGTCTTAATTTTCAAACAAAATGCAGAATACAAATGAGAACTGTTACATCATGAAGAAAGATATCCTAGTGTGAAAGAATATATTAATTTTATATGTCAAATTTAGAGAAGTGCCTTCCCCATCAAGTGAAAATCAGAAGAAACAAGGCTGTCTTTGCTGTCTTCATAAGTCATGGTGACAAACTGAGCAAAAATGAAGATGCCACAAAACTTGTCATTTTATTTTTCCATCCTTTGTCTAACTATGTGGATCTAAACATCACAGAAAATGTTAGTAACTTAGATCCACCTGAATACTGAGTTTTGTCTGTCCCAGACTGTTTTGTTCTTACGGCAAACATTTCCTCTTCCAGTTGAATTGAGAATACTTTAGTCCAATAAATGTCTTTGTTGTGTATCCATTCAACAGTCATATTATCTGTGGTGTGTTGTATTTTACTGTACAATCTACAACATTCAGTTTTACAGTGTCTAAATAACCAAGATTTATTAAGATAAAAAAAATAGCAGCTCTTAATGGTAGATAACGGATTTTTCTTTAAAACTGCAATAAACTTAAATAGCACAGGCATAAAAGAAGTGTAAGAACTGTGAAATGCTGCAATACCTAGCAGGTACCTGCCATCTTGGGTTCAATAATATTTAGGATTAAAAATAATGAAATTCTTATCTTTTGTCACTATTTAAAAATAGGTTTGCACATCTAAGTTGATAGTAGATTAGTCGGTTTGTCAGATTACTTTGTAACATCCAAAAGGAATGAAGCATTTAATGCGGTTATTATTATGTTGGAAGAGGTTTTAATATAAACAGTTTGCCTAGTGAAAGTAGTTGCCTGTTAAATGTTGACCAGAAATAGTCATGAATATCAGTGTAGAATCCTCAAGTTCTGTTATTTAAATTGGACCAATTACACACGTATGCAGGGAAACAGAGTTGCTGTCATGCACTGGATTTCTCAGTTTGGGGTTTCACAACTGTAGCTGATTTAAGACTGCTGCTGAGCAGAGGAGTGTTACCAAATCTTTCTGTTCCTTTGGTCTGCCAGTAGTGCTACAATGCTAGCTGCATGGGCAGGCTGGTCTGATGAAAGACAAAGCCACAAAAAGAAAAAAAGTTTTCAGTAGGGTTAAGTGTGTTCGCAGCATGGCCTTGTGATTTTTAGTGCTGACAGGAGAAGAAGGGTGGTGTGAACATGCAGCCAGGGTAGGGAGTTAGAAGGAGGGCAAAATAATTCCTGTTGGCAGAAACACAGTCTTGGCACTGTGTGAAACTGACTGTGAGACAACATCATAGGAAAACACAGAAAGAGACTAAAGTGAGGTGATGACCTACAGCAGCCTTTTCTGTTGTTTCAGTGTTGCACCTGAGGGAAGTAAGGAGACAGCAGGGAAAAAGGGAAAAAACGGTGTTTGGACAAACTGAGTTTTGTCTTTTTGATTGTAGTTGTCACTGGATCATACAGGTTAGTGGGTTCTCCTGGGAGATGGAATTCTTTTTACTAAGAAACCTACATGATAAGGCAACAGACACTTCAGGAATTGTTATTCTGTTTTAAACTTTTTAAAAAGATTTATTTTTTAATTTCTTCTTTTACTTCATACTGCAACTGTTTTTCCTGCTTGAAGACTTTAAGCATATTGGACTTCAGTGGTAAAAAGACTGTGCCAGACAAGAGCTGAAAACATATGTCCTATATAACTTGTAATATGCAGGCTGTTAGTGACTGGCTTTTATCCTTTTGCAGTTATCTGTTGAAACTTCAGGATGGTATGACTACAGCAGCAAACTTACCATGCTTTTATTAAAATGAATCTTTTGCATCTTACTTTATCTTTTACTCTCCTACCTGAAAACCACCGCTACCATAGAAGAAAGTTAGAGTAGGGAAATTCAGTTGCAGCAAAAATGAAATCCTCTGTTCCTGTGTTTTTAATCCTTACTAAGTTCTGCTTCCAAGAATCCCATTTTTATCATGTTTAACTTCAACATGATGGAACTATTGTATAACAAAATGTTTGAATTTGGTATTTGGGTACAGCTATCACTGACTTTAGATTGCTATGATCAGACCTACAGGGTTGCACCATCATTTCTGATATGCATAGTTATAATAATATGTTTCAGTATGTTGTACTGCATGCTTGAGTCCTCTTTTTTCTTTTTTTTCCTTTCTCTTTTTTTCTTTTAATGCAGCTTTCTTTCAGTCACTGCTATATCATACCAAAAGAAATCCCTGAGCTACAGTTTGTTGACTAATCCTAGTGGTCTGTTCAGTATTGATCCGGCAACAGGCGATATCTGCTTAACTCGGAGTGTGGATTATGAGAGTGACCAGCACCGGTATCTTCTTTTGGTCAGAGCAGAGGAAAACGAGGAAGAGCTCAGTAGTGCAGCTGAGGTAGGTGTTCACTTCTAGCAGTCTGTATAATATTCCTTCAGCCTTTCCAGATTTCTCTGCAGAATACACTAGGGGCTCCTATTTCCCCAGCTCATGCTGTCCTGTCCATTCTGTCTATGCATAGGTGTTGAGGGCTGGTTTAGGTTCTCTTAGAGTTCACTTTCGCTGATGCTGAAAAGTCTACTTCTGAGGGATCAATATGCCATCCCATCATAGGTCCTAGACCTTGTCTCAGAAGATACGGAAACACATGCAGCCAAGCCAAACATGAGGTTTTGTCTTACTCTAAACCTTTGTAAAGTATGATGTATATTTGAGATTATTCCAATTTGAAATGAAAGCAGATTAAAAAATTATTTATTTCATATCCAGAACATAAAGTGAACTTGTGAAGAGAGACAGTAATAAAAACTCACAGATATTTAAAGATGATAGGTCATGTTGTTTTAGAAAACTGATAGCAAAAGTATTTCTAAATATAGCTATTACAGTTGTTTGAGTTCAAAAATTCACTGGGCTCGGAAATGCATGCAATATAACAGTTTGTTCCTGCTGCAGGAATAAAGATGTGTACTGTAGAGGGAACAGGACGGAGAATTATTAGGAAGAAGTGGGAGGACACAAGAGAGACAGCAAAACAGTGTGTCAGTGTAACAAACAGTGGCTGTAGCACACCAGAGACTGATATCCTGTTGACCCTTTTACACACTACACGATGAAGAGTGGTAGAATATGGCTTGAAAGAGGATTATGAGATGATTTTACAAATACATTTAGCCTAAATGTAGTTTAACTTGTACCTGCTTTACACTGATACAACCTCAGTAGTTGTGAGCAACTCCCAGTTTATATAAACCTGTGTGAGGGTAGATGGAGTATATGTCTACCTGTTGCACTGTGCTGCAGAATACTTCAGCCAGCTTCAGACGGTCTGAAGTGTAGCAGTGTGGACTGCCATAACGGCTAATTTAACACACTCCTTACTTTTTGATTGTAAACAATGCAACTGTGGACTCCTATTTGACATAGGAATAATAAAATGTGTTTAAAGATTTTAGTAGCCCAATTGTCTTTCTTAGTTATTTTACCGTGGTCAGTTCCATTTATGTCTGATTTACACTGCTGTAATTTAATTCAGAACGTAGTCCTGGAGATTTATACGGCTTAAATGCAGTATGCTGGGCAGTAGAATTTTTAGTGTTACACATCACAGAAGTGTTGGAAGATAAGATAATGGAAAAAGGATGCTTGGAAAGCAGACAGTCCATTTTCCTTTAAATTAGTAATAGGAAATAATCAATGGGGATGAAGAGTGAGTAGAAAATGTTGTTGTAGGGGAGTGGGATTTGGCAATTCCTAGTATTTTAAAATCTAATATTTCAATGTTGTCAGCAGGAAAAGAGCAATCCAAGAAAAATGATTTATCCTATGTAGTATAGCTTCTGAAGACCTCAAGGATGTTTTTGGGAAATTCTTCCATCCAGTATTTCTAGAGCAATGAAGTCATTGCCTTGATCCACCTTGCTGTTTAACATTCCCCTCTTTTTCATTCAGGTTTTGGTCATAATCACAGATGTGAATGATTGTGCCCCTGAATTTCATCAGTCAATTTACAGCAAAGTTGGTGTTCCTGAAACAGTTACTAAGACTACTGCACTTCTACAAGGTTGGTACTTCCAGAACTCTTTGTTACATTCAGTACTAGTATTTTTTTTCCTTTCATTAATTAGAATTCAGTTCAGAAGGCAAAATTACCTGCCCTAGCATAGGTCACTGGAACTCTCTGAAGGCAAATGACACCTTGTAGAATCGGGTCATAATTATTTACTACTGCCACAGCCCAAACAATTTTGGGGGATGGGAGACAAAGGAGGCAAATCTTTGTAGGATTTTGAAGTAACAGGACTTCAGTTGTGGTTGGTATTACAGCAGCAAACTTATAGTAGCAGTCTTGGCAACTGTTTGTTTTTTGAAGGAAGAGAATGATACTAGATCAGAAATTATAGACGCACCAGTTTACCTTTTCTGCCTGTCTTTAAGATTCTTTGTGGGCTTGCTGTAGGGAATGCCGCTCTTTTGCATTAAAAGCCTCTTGCACGATTTAACTGTTACATGTGTGGTTTTGTTTGGATGCTTCAGAAAAAGACTTTGATTCTTCACAATGTGACCAGAAACTTAAGCTTTAAATGATGATGCTCTGTAAATTATGTAAATTTCAATTATGTAAACCACAGAAATCTTACATTGAAAACATTTATAAAGAAGTGAACAGATCCTGGCAGTAAATCAAGTTTGTGTCAACTAAACAGTTGTAGAAGGGTCTTATGTTAGTTTTTAACTGTTATGTAAACTTTTTATAAACCTTGAGAGGAAAAAGGAAATGAAACTACAGGAAAAGTGCGGTTCCCTAGTGAATAGGATTTTATAACCTACTGTTTTATTTAGTGATTTATCCTGTACTAATGGTAGTCTGTCATTTACTATTCTGGTAACTGTGCTTTTAGCATAGGTTTTTGTAGGCTATGGATAGGATCTGACAAACAATAATTTACCTTGCATCAGTGGAATAATATATGTGAATATTTCATCTTTAATCACACACAGTGCGATCTGTCCAAGTGATCATAAGTCAGCAGTATAGATCAGATGGACATGAGAATATATGTCTCTGGGAATATGTTCTTGGTAGTACAGGGCCTTTTAAATTCAGCAGGCAAAGGCAGGATCTAGTGGACAAATTCAAACAGGGATTTAACTTTCCCTTATCTTTCTTTTTTTTTTTTCTATAAGCGCCTAATGTTCAGGTAAGGGTTAGTTCAATAAAAAGCAGGGAGGATAGCACAGTTTTATAAATCATTTCAAACAACACATGCCAAAGCAGATGCTCTTACAGGTTTATACTACTTGCTAATTCTCTGTTAAAAGTACTTAACGTTCCAATTCAAACTTTGATCTACACAATGTCTTTCTCTTCTCTTTTAATAGTGACAGCCACTGACTGCGATTCAAAAGAGAATGCCGAAATACTGTATTATGCTTTGAGTCAAGACTTCAGTATTACTTCTCATGGTACTATTTTTCCAGCAACACGATTAGACTATGAGCGACCTGACCATCTTTATGAGTTCATAATTATGGCTGTAGATAAAGGGGAAGAGCCGAAGACTGGGACAGCAACTGTTAGGATCCACGTTTCAAATGTCAATGATGAAGCACCTAGGTTTTCCCAGACAATGTAAATACATATTCTTAAAACTGTTATCTTTGTCTTTTACTGTTGCTTTTTAAAAATAATTTTGGGTCAGAGTACTGACCATTACAGGATGGCAACTGTCTTCAGTTCAATGTAATCTGAGAGTTAGACTGACAAATGATCTTTTGAATCTCAGACTCTGTTACTACCAGTAAAAACAAAAAAAGCTTTAAGTTTGGTTCTTAATTTTAAAGTTTAGGCATACTTTCAATGCACAGTAGGACTTTTGGATCTGGCTAGATAGGGGTAGTATATAGACAGTCTCTTGATAGATCTTGCACTTAAGTTTTTTCCAATAAGTACTGAAAGAGGTAATGTGGTAATTTCAGATTATATATTTCAAGAGGACTCCTCCACCACCAAAAGAAATAGAGCAGAAAAAGCAGGCAACTCACTGTTGCCCTTGACCCTCATCCAGAGTATATGGTGGAATTTTGCTTTTTAATTAGGCAATTTAAGTTTAAACAGAGTCAACAGTCTGCATCCTTGGTTTATAATCATTAAAGAAAAATGCTTAGATGACAGAATGCTAAATGACCACTGAATTATAAAAACCACAAGATAAATGTCAGTAAGTGGAGTTCATTTAATTTCACTTAGTCCAATGTCCTACAAACTTTTTTTTTTCTTCTAAAACATTAGTAAGCATTTTTCTTCCATAGCTGGGGCTCAGAAGTGTCTGAGGCAATGTCAAAAGTACCTTAAACTTGCATTCACAGTAGAGGATTAGTAATGGAATTCCTGGCCTATGCTCAATCCAGTCAGATAAAATAATAAATACTTGGGACTTTGCTAAGCAGGGGTCTTTTCTACTCCAGAGAGCATTAAGCTTAGGCTGATAATGCCTCTTAAGAGCTTACAATGTCAGTGATGTGTCTGGACTTGAGATTTTTGTAAAACTGACATTATGCATGTATCCTCCACATCTGATTCTCATCTTAGTCGTACTGTTGCACAGACTACACTGAAAGCATTTTGACAGCTTGTGTCAGAAAAGTCTGCTATAACAAGAAACGCTTTAACTTAGCAAATGTTTACTTTGATTCTGTGAATCATGCAACTCATTTTTTTTAAATTAAAAAAAAATAGTGAATTCTGCATTTAGTCCAAGTCTTGCTGTGAAGCTAAGCTTCAGAGCTTCAATACTGCTGAAAGTTTGCAGTGGAAGTCCCTGGGAGGTAACAAAAGAAAGACATGAATGATTGGATAGATCATCAATGCTATCATTTAACCACTTAACAAAGAAGCATCTTATCAGTGTAATTCTATTAATAAATTACAAATCTCTGCAGTACCCTCTGTGCAGGTAGTCAGTAGTGTTATAAAACATAGTTCTGTATGTGTTATTTTCTGTCTAAATTCGTAAATGTGTTGTCTTAATTTCTTTTAAAAGCTACAGGAGTTTTGTTTCTGAAGATGCAGGCCCAAACACTCTGATTGCTACAGTTAACGCTGTTGACCCTGATGGGGATGGTGTGACATACGGTATTCTGTCTGGGAATCAAAATGGAAACTTTGTTATCGACCCTAGGAAAGGTAATAATATATTAGCTCTTTGCTGCTGCAGTCATAGTGTTGATTCCAATGTGATGCAGCTTGAATTTGGCCTTCATTAGCTACCATTATGGAAACTGAAGAGCATGTGCTATTTTTGAAACTAATACTAACCTAATCGAAAAAAGTGCAGGACGAAGATGTGATTATTCTGGATTCTCTTATAACATTCCAAAAAGCTTCTTTCTAAAAGCTTTGTGTAACTGACCTATCTTACTTGTTCATTGCTTGCTTTCAGTCAGTAACTTAATAGAGAGTATTATTATAGATAACAGGTAACTTAATAGATAGTAACTTAACAAAAAATATTCTTGATAATGGTAAGTGTGACATTCCAAAATGTCAAAAGAGGATTTGAATAGCATTTAATGTAGGAAACTAGTTTCAGAGTTGCAGCAAGAAAGGGCAAGCTGTGGGGTAAGGTGAATTCAAAGGTGACAGCAAGGCAGGCAGGGACGAGGACATCACAGCCACAGAACACCATCCCAAGGAAGAAGAGCAGAGCAGCTCCTGAGATACAAACCTGGTTCATCCAACAGTCCAGGGGTCACCAGACAGGTTTGCAGCGATGAGGTGGGTCTCAGGTCAAGCTGGGAAGCCAGGTCAGCAAGGCAGTGTCCAGGTCAGCAAGATGCACAGCCAGGTCCATCACACCCCTGGGATGTGACCTGAGCTTAAGTGCAGCTCCTGAGACATGGGACCGAGGCCACAGGCACGGCTTGTGACAAGAGTCTGAGCCAAGGTGAGCCGGCTGTGTGGTGTCAGAGCTGGCCTTGAACATGGGCAACCAAACCCAGGGAGCAGGAGGAAGAGTTTGCAAGGCCTGTTGGTGCACTCAAAGCTTGACATCCACCTGCTGCAATTAGCTAAAGATACTATTAGTAATCAAATAGCCATGTGAGGAGAAAAAACAGTCAGATGACAGTTCTGACTGGAGTAGATTTCTTTGTGCAACTTTTTCAGTAACTCAATTTTAACTGATTTAAAGATGGCCTTTGAATTTTTAGATGAGGCTTTTTTCCCCTGTGCTTATGTCTATGTCTTCATTACCTGTGTGTGAACAAACACTTCTTAACAGAGTTTACGTGTGTAGTACTGACACGAAATGATGCATTTGTAGGCAGAATGAGACTGCAACTGTTTTATTTCAATAAATGCAAAAGTATATAAAATTTGAACTAAGTAAGTATATGTGCTAGTTTGACTTGGCTTTTTCATTTAAGGACAAAATTGTTCACATGAGCAATGTTATTTAGACAAGAATACTGCATGCATGAGGAAAAAAAAGTGTGGAGAGTACTTTGCAGTTTAAGTAATTTGTTCTGAAATACCAGTTTTTACACCTTTTAAAATGCTTTCCAGCGGTTGCATATTTTTAAAACCCCAAAGGAAAAAATCCCACAACATTTGTGTCCTCATGTAAAAAAAAAAAATGAACAAACATGTGATCTCAGTAAGCTGGCATATCCCTTTAAATTAATGAGATTTATTTGCTGTTTATTGCTTGAAAAAAACCAAAAGATAATGTTTTGAGACAGAAACAGACAACCAAATTGAAATCCCATTGAAATAGCTTGATTAATTTCAGTTAAACTACTTTATATTTAACCTGTTTTGAACTGCAGTCAAAACCTGGACTTATATTGTTCAAAGCGCAAGCATTGAATATGTAGGAAGGAGTAAGCCGCCCTAAGTTATTCTTTCTCTTTATTTCATAGAGTTCACTTAGCATGAAATTCTATTTTCAATGCAAATCACGGTTTTACAGTATTAATGTTAGATTCTCAAATGTTCACAAAAATTTGGTCTGCAGGTAACTTGCAAGTGTTGAAGCCTGATCCTGAATTTATTGAGAGTTCCTTTTATCCTTTCTGACTTAAAAATAGAGTTGTAGGTTCCAAGAGTTAAATTTCTTAAGATACTTTGGCACCTGAAGAGGAGAGGTGGTTTTAAAAGTGTCTCATTGCCACAGGGGTAGTATATCTGATGCTTCTGGAAATGTTTAAGTGCTCAAAGAATCTTAACATTTGGATGATAGCATCTCTTAAGATCAGCTCCATAGTTTTCATATAGGTAATCATGTATATGTAATTTTTACCAATTAATTTTTATAGTCTTTGAAACTTAATCTTAGAAACATTAGAGGTTTTTTCTAAACACTTTTGGGCTTTTGTTGTTTAATAAAGCAGTAAATGTTTATACAGTGGCTTGCAGCAATTTCTTTTCAGAATGATGTCAGGAGAATAGTCTGTACCCCGTTGTCACAGAAATGCCAAGGTAAAATGGAAATGTGTCAAAAATAAGTGCTGCAGCTAAAACAGTACATTTGCAAGCAGATTGAGTGACATGGATGCTGTGACAATCCTCTGTAGTAATGACAATTGCTATTATGCTTGATGAATAATAGATGTGATTGATGGATGATGGAACAAAAGAATGACAGCTTCTTACTTCATGGTCTCAGATACCTGTAGTCTCTTTTGCTTTTGTAGGAAATCTTTCATACATCTTTCTCAGACAGTGCCTTTACATCCCATCTATCAGAGTATAGAATTTGTGTGACTTCAGAGAGTAGCAAAATACAAGTTTTTGAGTATATTCCTACATATCTAAATGCTGCTATGATTGTGCTGCAGGAAGGTAAACTTGTACTGCTTTTGGCTGAGCTAGCATTGGTAGCTACAGCAGTAGACATGGTGACTCATGCTTCATTGCAATAATGACACAGGAACACAGCCAGGCTCACTGGTGGGGCTGGTGCTGGTAGAACAGAAGTCTGCCACAGTGCTTCTCTGGATTTTTTGCTATGTTTTGTTTTTTACTGAAGCAGCTAGACTAAAGCTAATTATGTGCAGGTCAGCTGAGTTGTAGCTGTTGCCTCATTTAGCTCTGTAGACGTACCTGCAGACAGACCAACCTGTTGTGCTGTCTTACTTTTGTTTTAATATCAGACTGCAGTAAAAATACCATAGTTAACTTTAGCAGCTTTGTGGTTTATTGGTGAATGGGTAAACCAGAATAGTTTGTTGTGATTACTAGTAAGAATAACAACAGTAATTGGTTAATGTAGTAAAAACCAAACCAAACAAACAACCTGTTCCTGTTTTTACAGGGCTAGTTAGACTTCGTTCAAGTCCGTTTCCGAAGCTGCAGGGGACAGAATACGTGCTTAATGTCACAGCTACTGATGATAACGCCTCTGGAGGGCCTTATTCTCTTACAAGTACTGCCCAGGTTGTTGTGAAAATTGATGATGTCAACAATAACAAACCTGTCTTTCAGAAGGTAAATATGTGGGGCTCAGTCATTTGTATTAGATTCTGTGGTAGATGTTTAAGACTGTGTTGCAAGTGATGCAGCAGATGAGCTATTCAAGAAGTCGTCCGCTGTCATCTGTCTGTGAGTCCTGATGCTGCTGTCTTCTCCATCTTTTCCATCCCTCTCCTAAGACTTACCGGGTTTGTTCTCCTCCTGTGGCAGAACAGCTCCTGTGAGCACTGTCCTTCCCTGAACCACATCTCATCTCTGGCATTTTAGAAGATGAGGTTGAGTGAATAACTTCTGGAGGTTCAGTGTGCTGTACGTGAGGAGGGATTGATAGGTAGAGCTATCCATGCAGGGGATTTGTTCCAAAATATTCCAAAATACCTCTCTAAATTACATATGCTTTTTTGATGATTATATGTCTGGAACTGATGAAAGAGAGAATGAAAGTGTTTTAGCTTAATTTGTAAAGTACTTTAAAAAGTAAATCCTTGGATATGTTTTCATAACCTTAATTTGTATTTAAGATCTGTTGTCTAAAAATTTCAAGTTTGATGTTAAAGGCTAAAATGTTGTTGGACAATGTTGCATATTTTGAAAAAGTCAGTGACTGTTCATGTCAGTCTAGGAAATTCTCAGTAATCTATCCTTGACAAAGTTACTTTGTGTAGAAATCTTTAAATCAAATGACATGGTAAGTCCTTGATTTTTCTTTCTTTTTCCTCCCCTCTCTTAGTGTCAGTATTATCGGGAACATGCTTCTGTATTGGAAAACCAGCCTTCAGGGACAGTTGTACTGCAAGTTGAAGCCACTGATGCTGATGAAGGAGCCAATGGCATAGTGAAATATGGCTTGATGCACAGAGGACATGTCCTACCAGCATTTAATATTCATCCTGACACAGGTGAAGTGAATATCAGAGCTGATACTGACATACATAGAAATAATTTCATCACACTGATGGAAGAAAAGCTTAAATAAAATCATATTTTGTGCTTTTTCATTGAGTTATTTGATAGCAGACTAAATATAAACTGTATTAACTGTATGAACAAATATTCTCCCTTTAGTTTCATATGTGTCCAAGAGTGAATGTTTTCCATGAAATGTGGAAGTTCTGCTGTGTGAAGTAAATTGTGTGTTTTTGTAGCAAGATTTTAAAAAGGCACCATATTTTAAGTGCACATTAACTTGCAACATTGCTAATGGCATATAAATGATTTATCCAAATGATAGTGGTCTTACAAAACAACAAAGAGACTTTAGTCTTGGAAGGTCAAAACTAAATTCAGGCTGAACTTTTGGAGGAAAGAAGACATGAAACATCTCTTTACCCTGTACTTTAACTGCTCTTCAAAATAAATATTTTTTTCTAAATTAATTTTCTTAAAAATAGTTTGGTACTTATCTCAGTTTTCTAAATCTAAGTCCAGTTGTGTGTAGATGGAAGTGTATATGAAGTTTGCATCTACCTGAGCAGTACAATTTAAGCTGATGAAATTTGTTAAATCTTGTGGTTGGATCCTTGAACCTGAAGTTCACATTATAGGTGTATTTAACCTACTGCATTGTATCTCAATATAGTGACAGACAAAAAACCATCTAAATGTAAAGTATTGTCAAATGCATAGTATTTTAACTCTCTGGTATTTAATTTGTTTTCAGGAGTTCTGACAACTGCTCAGGTATTTGATCGAGAAAAACAGAGGGAATATCCTATCACTGTGACAGCAACAGATCAGGCAGCGGAACCGCTCATCGGAATATGTCAGATAAATATTATCATCCTGGACCAAAATGACAATGATCCCAGATTTGAAAACACCCACTATGAATGTAATTGAGAGTCATTGGATAGAGTTTCAGTGCCCTGAGTATGAGCTTACCTGATGTCTAAGATTTTTGCATTTTGTCTTTCCTGGCAGTAGATCTTGTGACCAACTAGGTGACTGCAGCCAGAGATGCACTTACCTTAATTAACTGCAGAATTGTTGTTCTGTGTAATGTGCAATGTAACAAGTACAGTCTTGACTCATAGGCCTTCCTGAGTGTCGTTATGGGAAAATTCCTTGAAACAATAGCCATGTCAATATCTTTCCTCATCTGACCATACTGAGTGTCTGTGGTACTACACAGAGATGTAAAAGTTGTAATTAGCATGTGGTTGTGCAGCGCTGAGCACTGTGTCCTTTGTTTTCTGATTAATAGATCTTTGTCATGAGTTTTGATTACATACTTTCCCTTTTCCCATTTGAATTTCATCATTCTTCATGGTTTGTTGTTTTACCTTTCCTTCTTGGTTCTTCAAAAAACCCTTCCTGTTTATGGATAAATTCCCAGAGGCGTGTATCATACTCATTAAAAATATCAAGACTGATAATTCTCAGTTAGTTATACTCTGCAAATCCTAGAAAGTAGGTTCTGACAGTGTTTTTATTCTGGTTTTATGCAATAAATTAAAATTCCTTTTATGTCTATATCATACACAGCAATTAGTCCCTTAGTAAAAATACAAGGAAAAAAAAAAAAGTAGTATCTTACGAGAAATAAGAATTCCAGGTTGTGAATGTGATAGTACGAAGTTCCAATATGATCCATAGCTCTGGAGTGATAATAGCTCTTTAAAATATGCAGCTTGATTTTTATGGCTGTTGTTCCAAAGAGTATAAAATTATAGCTTCCATACATTATTACTTTAGTATTTCTTAATTTCTTAGTAAGATGTTAATGGTACTTTAGTGAATTAATGATCAGTTTGAAATATCTTTTCCTTACATTAGATTTCCTAAGAGAGGACACAAGAGTTGGGACCAGCTTTCTTCGTGTTGCAGCCCATGATGATGACTACAGCTCAAATGCTGCCATTATGTATTCGATAGCAAATGAAGAACCAAATTATTTACAAATTAATCCTGCTACAGGCTGGGTGTTTGTGAACCAACCCATATCTCAGGTGTGGCGCTTACTCTCCTTTTTAAGCTGGCTGTCTCAATATATCATAGGAGGGACTGAGGTCATGAGTTTGTACTTACCTCCATGTTACCCCTTCACATTAAAGGATCAATATGTTATTTTTAAATTAAACATGAGTCTGAGGCTTTTAGCGGATAAGTTCACTGACTGTGAACTGCACAAAGCAAGCCCTGCCTTCAGCTGGAAAGTAGCAGCTGACAGCACTGCCTCTGAGAACTTGTTCTTCCCATTTCATTAGCTTTGGCACAGTAATACCAAGGACTGGAGAGCTGAGACTTTAAGCAGGGGAGCAAGAATCCAGGTGAAGGACTTCACTGTGTTAACAGGCAATGAGTTAAGATATGAACCTGTATGTGAAAGGGTGTGAAATTTTGCATCTGATACAGATTCCCAGCTTGATACACGTTAGTCATGGTGGACTAAGCAGAGCTATCCCTCAGGAAGGTGAAGGCATAATGAACAAAACTGTTGCATGTAGTTATCTAAAATTTCAGCGATTTTTAGATACCTGCATAAGCAGTTTGATATTTTCAGAGCTGCTGAGTAATTTGTGTTGAAGCAAAAATATTGTTGTAGATGTTAGTCTAAAAAAATCCCTAATAGATATTTTTAATATTGAAATTTAACTTCTAAGTAACTGACCCACAAAACTTTGGCGAAGGTGTATCCTTTCAATATATTTTCTTTATTGAATCTGAGAATGCGACAGACCTAATAATAAAAACTGTGGATAAGTAATCTTAAGAACTCAGGGGCTCCACAAAGTAGGGTTTGTTTTGTTTTTTTTTTTTTTGTTTTAAGCTTTATGTGAAATTTGCTAAAGTTTATTGAAACATATAGCAACATGTTCCAACAATCTTAAGTAAAGCAAATAGCAGAATTTTCAGAAACCTTGTACTTACTTCATGTTCTGAGCTCAGTATTCAGCATTTGTGAATGATTTCCTTCTGTGCAGGTTTTCTTAAGTGTGCCTTTACTTTTATGTAGTCGTTTATTTTGGAAAGAAAAAAAAAGTGCATCAGAACTCCAATCAAAACCCTCTGTAACAAAAACTTTTTTACTCTTCAGAGGTCATCTATAATTCGAGAGATTATTGCTACAGATGGAGGTAATAGGAGCAGTAAAGTAGAACTTGTGGTAACTATTACCAGTGCAGAAAACCAGCCTCCACAGTGGGAAAGAGACATCTATGAAGTTGTTATTCCAGAGAATACTGTACGAGATACATCAGTTTTGGTAAGGTTGGGACAGATTTGTTTGTCTGTCTATAGCTCGAAGGCTGTACAGTAACTGAACATCGCTGATTTGCTTAAAGATAGTGAGCTTTTCTGACAGCTTTGTGCATTGTAGGGACCAACGATGTGCTATCAGTTTTCTTTCAGAAATCATAACGGTAGCCAGCATTTTGTCCTCAAATTTCTATGTGTGCAACCACTGTTTAATTTCCTTCCTATTTGGACAACACTATAGGTGTTCCAATTTTTTTAATGCTGCTGAGTTACCTGAGATGATTATTTGGCTTAAAGTACTTAGAGTTGTTCAGTTTGATTACTCAGAATGAGTAATTGGAACAGCTTTATGAAGTAACTCCAAAATACATGTTTTTAGGATAAAAGCATGAATAACCACATGTGTAATGACTGCTAAACTTTGGCTGCAGCTGTTTGTGGCCTGGAGATGTATCAGGCAGGGTTGAGATTTAGTATTAGGAAATACTTGTCCTAGCATTTTCAGTTGAGAGCTGAAGATCTGTGAGAGTCAATCCATAAAAGCTTTTAGAAATGTTGCTGTACTTACAAAAGTGTTGATTTTGCAAACTTCTTGCACTCTGCAGAAAATCAAGGCAACTTCTCCCCTTGGTGATCCCCGTGTGACTTATAACCTAGAAGAGGGACTTGTTCCAGAAACCAACATGCCCGTTCGTTTCTACCTGACTCCAAACAGACATGATGGTTCTGCATCAATCCTGGTAGCTGAGCCATTAGATTATGAAACAACCAAGAACTTTCTGCTGAGAGTTCGAGCACAGAACGTTGCTGCAGTTCCTCTGGCAGCATTCACTACAGTCTATATTAATTTAACAGGTGTGTAAGCTGTTCGGTGATGTTATGCTATAATCATAGTACTTATTTTTTTCCTTTTTCTTTAAGGTTTTATAGATATCTCTTTATGTGCTCTTTTTGACGTTTTAGATGTCAATGACAATGTCCCATTCTTCACCTCATCTATTTATGAGGCCTCGGTAACAGAGGGAGCTGATATTGGGACATTCATCATTCAGGTCTCTGCCACTGACCTTGACCTTGGTCAGAATGGTGAGGTAAGCAAGTGGGGACCTACATATTCTGTGATGAAAGGTATGGAGTAACTTCTGTATGAACAATGGCTAAATAGACTAGAAGTCTTTAACTTAGAAAAGGAATCAGTAATAGTGAAACATGAGACTAAATAAAGTAGTTAATTACAAGTTTCTCTGTCTTGCCATGTGAAAAATGCAACTAAAACTAGTAGATGTGAGACAGAAAACAAAGAAGAAATATTTATATAACTTGTAGTTCAAGTGAAAAACTTGCAATAGAAAGCTCTGGTTTGGAAGGGTTTACATAGACCTAAAATGTGTTTGGATAAATTAATGGAAGGAAAAATGTGTTAAAAGCTTCTGTGAATTGTAAACCATTGGGGGTACTGAAAACTGAATCCGTACAAAATACATCAAGTTAACACTAAAAGTGGAGGTGTTTGTTACCAATTTTAAAAATCTAAAGTAGGTGTATCCTTAGAACAGGAGTGCAAGTTGAAGTCAAGTGCATGAAAGCAGAGAGACTAGAACATGGTCCATGATACTGGGCAAGTTCAAATTCAGCTCACCTGTGGCGTTATATTAGTACCTGGGATCACTAGCTGAGTTTGAGTGCTGTTGCACAAGCACTCTGCAAATGTGAACTAGTGAACTTGGGAACTGATGTGACAAGACAAATTTATTTCCATTTACAGATCAACAGTCAACATGCAAGGAAGTTAACTGACTTTAGGCTGGATTGTTCAAGCTGGCAGTTTTATCTGGCTTTCTTGGCCCTGGTCAGGATCTCAAACACAAGACTGTTTTTCCTGTCTTTAAGTATTTCGTTAGTTGTGAACTACCCAAAAAAAGGAAAATGTAGATTAACAACTTTTCTTCAATCCTTTAGGTAACTTACTCCCTGCTACATGACAGTGGCAGAGACTACGCATATTTTCACTTGGATTCACAGACAGGCTCAATATACACTGCCTCAGTGTTTGATAGAGAGAAGAAGGGGTCCTATCTTCTAGAAGTCAAGTCAGTAGATGGCTCTGAATCAGCTCGACCTGGAAAACATGGGAAGCCAAACTCTGGTAAGAGACAGATGTCTGCGACAAGCATAATTTTACCTGGATTGGTTTCTGAAAACAGAAGCTCTGAAATGCAAGATTAAATGTTAATTTCCTTTTTTTCAAGTGTACTTGTGAAGGAGTGTCTATTGTTTTTGGTTTGGGTTTGATTTTTTTACTGTTTATCTGTGTAACAGTTGTCTCAGAGCTAGAAGAGATATTTTATATGATGATCAGGCAAGCTTTTGTTCTGAAATGAAAAGACGACAAGGGCTTCATAGTTAAAGTTCAGTAAGTATTTCCTAGCTAGCAAAAATGCACTCATTATCGGTAGGATGCAGATATTTGGGTTGTGAAGGTGTTTGTCAAAGCACTGTATATGGTAATATATTCAGTCAAAAGTAATTATGAAGTATGAAGCAGGGAAGTTCAAGATAAAAAATCCCATTCTCAATTGATGACTGTGCTTAAATAGAGACTTAAAATTTGGCTTTTGTGGCTTCAGGACAAAAAGTTATGACTAAGAACTGTGCAATTGCCATATTAGGCATCAATTATTCACATATTATCTGTTTAAACAAATTGCATGTGACTTTCATTTGATATCTGAGGGCTTTTGAGTAATGTTGGTATATATATTGTCCACAACCCTAAGGGTTTGTTTCTAGTATTGTCTGCATATTCATCTTCATTTAATGTGCAGCTAGACAGTTTAAGGAATTGTAGCTGACAGAAGTGGCACAGCTGAGTATTTTAATCTCTGTTTCCTGTCTCTCTAGACACAGCCTACGTGCGTGTTTTTATCACTGATGTGAATGATAACAAACCTGTCTTCGCTCAAACTGTCTATGAAGTAAGTGTGGATGAAGACCAAGATGTGGGCTCGACTATCATTACAGTCAGTGCTAATGATGAAGATGAAGGTAAAGTATTGGAATTCCTCATAGCTGTGGCTAAAATATTAATGAGTTAATTTCAGCACACCAAGATGCATTTAGTGGTGTTAGAAAGGAAAATATCTTTCTGCCACTAGATTTTAAAACTTCTTGTAAGTGTGAACTGATCAGGCATGAACATTAGTTCATAATGGAGCTGTGAGCCATAAGTCAAATAACTTATTTCAGGAGGCAATGCATTAATGTGGGGTGATGGGGAATAATTTCTGTACCAGGAAGTACAAATTTATTATAGATCATATATTTTTTTTACAAATGGGCACCAATAAAAATGTCCTGGTTAACGAGAATGAATCAGACTTGATTTCTTCTTTTTTCTTGATACACACTCTTATATTTGAATCTAGACTTCCTAAATCCATATGATGAGTCTTAGCTATATTGCTTTAACTACATATCAGTCAGGAATTCAGCTGTAGGTCATGTAAAAATAAGTATGTAACTAGTGCTCATAAATGAGAGAGGGAATGGTACAGACTTCCATCTTTTGCCCATGGTGCCCTACTAATTTGACTTTGCTGCATGGTGAAACCATACTTTTTTTGTTGCACAAGTGCCAAAGGACTGTTCTGTCAGTATGTCTGTGAGGTGCAAGTACATCCTGACTTGTGTTTAATTCCTCACCGCATCAAGGAGGTTGAGGCAAATGTGGCTAAGCTGTACTGACGAAGGATTTACCTATTCAAGGAATTTTTAGTTTGTTACTTAGGCTACCTGTAAATATACCCTAGAGTGTTGGATCGGGGGATGTGATGGATATATGGCACTTCATTTCTGTCCTCTTAATAAAGTAAATGATTAAAGATGTAGCTATGAAAAAAGAGAAGAATGTTAATGGAAGGTAGAACTTGCAGAAAGGCTAAAGGTCTGACTTGATCTAAAACCATCAGCAAGTTGGTACTGCCTCTGAAATTTTGAGCAGTTCTGTTAGGGCTGTGTAGTATGGCTTGATACGTAATAATCCTGTTTGTTAGTAAAGTCTATGCATAAATTTAAACGAGTGCAGAATTTTTCTACTGTATGAAGCATTTTATGATAACTCATTCTTATATGCTGGGTGTTAGCAAATAAGAATTTGTCTTTTTGGTCCCGTAGCCTTGGCCAGTCATATTGATCCTTCAATGAATTTGAAGGATCATAAGTAAGAGCAGAATTAATACTTCATTGAAAAGATAGACTTTATAATTAGGCACAAATTACCAGAGTTGAAAATGCTGGCAAGTAATCTGACACAGCTGTATGTTTTAAAAGACCATAAAACTATAATACCCCAAATCAGTTATCGTATGATTTATACTTCATCTTAGTATCCCATGTTTAAAGAAATGTGTGTTTTCTGACACTGTTGGCAATTGACAGGAACAAACGCTAAATTACGGTATCAGATCACAGCTGGAAACCCAGGAGCAGTACTCGATGTAGAACCAGAAACAGGAGCCATTTTTATTGCCCAGCCACTGGATTATGAAGAAACAAAAATGTATGAGATTCACTTGCTGGCCTCTGACGGGAAATGGGAAGATTATGCAGTTATCATCATCAATGTAGTGAATAAAAATGATGAGACTCCAGTTTTCTCTATCAACGAATACTACGGAAGTATAATTGAGGAACTGGCTGCGTTACCAGTCTTTGTACTTCAGGTAGCGTATGCACTTTCAGAGATTATAATATTTCAGTGAAAGAGCACAGGTTACTCTTGTACAATTACATTAATAATCATCCAGCACAGATATATTAATGAAATTTAGTTTTACCGAGTTTTTTTGTCAGTGGAAGAAGAGAAATGGACTTTTATGGAAAAATAATTACAAAGATAGTAAGCAGGATAAGCAGGATGGTTCATTTGTGATTCTAGAAAGCAACTAATTAACATTTTAAAGTAGCTATCAGAATAGCATAGTTAAATTACCTCTACAAATATGAAAAACTAAAATATTATTTTAGTATTAGAGTATCTACATTGTTATTTTAGTGCAAAGCACGTTTATCTACTCTGAATTGTCCCTCAGACACCTCTCATTTGCTGTTTATCTGGCATGCACATATTAATAGCATGTCATATACTTTTGCTTGGAATCTTTGAGACTGCAGCAGCATACAGGATATAATGCAATCATTGCATATTTATAATTTCTATGTGTTTGTTTTCAAAACTTTTGTAGGTTATGGCGAATGACCCTGATAGTAATGTGGATGAAGGAGATTTGAGATACTCATTGCACGGACACGGCGCAGCTGATATTTTCACAATAGATGAGAGAACGGGCAGCATTTACTCACACAGGATGCTGGATCGCGAAGAGAGAGCACTGTGGAGATTTGTGGTATTGGCTACTGATGAAGGTGGAGAAGGACTTACAGGATTTGCTGATGTAATTATTAATGTGTGGGATATAAATGACAATGCCCCCATGTTCACGTGCATGCCTGATGATTGCAATGGGACTGTCTTTGAAAATTCTCCTGCAGACACGTTAGTCATGGAAATGAGTGCAGTTGATCATGATGATCCCAATGTAGGTCTTAATGCTGTCCTGACTTACAGGATAACAGAGAACGTAAAAAATGAGTTTGGTACTGACATGTTTAACATCAATCCCAGTACTGGTACAATCCATGTAGCGAGGGGAATGCTGGACAGAGAAAGGACTGAAAAATACTTTCTTACTGTTGAAGCAAGAGATGGAGGAGGGCTGACAGGAACTGGCACTGCCACTATCTGGATTGCAGATGTCAATGATCATGTACCAAAATTCACAAAAAAGGTGTGGCAAGCAATAATTCCTGAAAACAGTGCTATTGACTCAGAAGTTCTGCAAGTGTGTGCTATGGATCCAGATGTTGGGGAAAATGCTGACTTAATATTCAGTATCATTGGGGGAGACCCCGATCAGAAGTTTTATATTGGGAATGGCAAAGAATGGCAGTGTGCCACTATTCGACTGAAAAAAAAATTGGATTTTGAGAACGCACGTGAAAGGCAGTTTAATCTTACTGTTACAGTGGAAGATCTTGATTTTTCTAGTATTGCAGTGTGCTTGATTGAAGTTGAAGACTCTAATGATCACAGCCCAGTTTTCCTTTCTCAGTTTATTCAGACAAGCCCTTTCTTTGAAAACGTGCCTGTAGGTACTACAGTAACCACAGTGAGAGCTACAGACAAGGATTCGGGTTTGAACGGGAACATTATGTATTCTATAAAGCCAGATTCGGATCCTTTGAGACAGTTTGTGGTTGACCAGTATGGCCATGTCATTGTGGCTAATACCCTAGATCGTGAAGTCATTCAAAAGTACAACTTAATTGTAGAAGCTTCAGATCAAGGGACACCTGCCCGCACTGGGAGCGTCACAGTTTTGATTAACTTGCTTGATGTTAATGACAACGGACCAAGGTTTGAGGCACCATACATGCCTGTAGTTTGGGAGAATATATGGAGGCCTGAAGTAGTATATATGAACCATACATCAAAACTGCTTCATGCATTTGATCCGGACAGTGAGGAGAATGGGCCACCTTTTACATTCTCATTGCCACCAGATTATCAAGATTCTTTGGATTTTTCTCTTACTGACAACAGAAATAACACAGCAACTGTAACTGCTTTGAGGTCCTTTGACAGAGAAAAGCAGAAGGTGTTTCATCTGCCAATAGTTATAACAGATAGTGGGATTCCAGCTATGAGCTCTACAAACACCCTAACTATAACAATTGGTGATGAAAATGACAACTGCCATGAATCTGGACATAAGGAAGTCTATGTGTACAGTTACAAAGGTAAGTGCTATCTGGATATTTTATCAGATTCATGAATATAGCACAGTTTTACACGTAATTTCCCTCTTGCAGTTCTTAATTATTTTTTAAAATGGTTTACATATTTCAAAACTGAAACTCCAATTCTGTAATCTGCTAAAAAAAGTGGAATGAATAAAGTATATCTGCAAAGCTCAGACCCTAGTGTGTAGAAGATTAGCTACCAAAAATCTGTTAGCTGCAAGCACCTATTGCACTTGCAGAAAGCACAGTATTTATAAATATAATAATATTATTTTTATTTTATTATTTAAATAATATATTAATATAAATTATTTTTATTCAATTTACTAGTTTTCACCTTCACAAAGGAAAAGTTTTTTGTATGTGCACACATGATTTAGAAAGTATCTGATGCTGAGATGAGAATGGCATATCTCATCCAACTTAGAGAAACAGAGGTTCTTAGATGAGCCCTACTCAGAAACTTGTAGACCAGTCCCACCTTCACTGTGACAGCCACTGTGAGGCTGAGCAGGACAGAAATCTTGAGGAGGGAGGTTTTCTGCTGGCAGGAAAGGATCCAAGAGGAAGCTGGGTCAGTGCTTTTTTAGGAATTGAATAATCTTTGGGGTGCAGTAGGTGACTGCTTCCTAGTACATGTCGTCTTTGAACCGAAAAAAAAAAAAAAGCAAGCAAGCTGCTGTTCTGGATGTGTGCTTGAGTGGTGCACAGCACCTCGTTCACGAAGTGCTTGTAGGGGAGCTGCTCTGGAACAGCAGCCACAGTACTATGGAGTTTAGCTTGGTAGTGGGAGAGAGCAGAGCAAGTGCATCCATTACGTGACTGCTTTATGTTTTCTCATTGGAGTAGTTTAACAGAGGATGAACAGTTCTAATAATATTGTCTAAAATTTGTCTTGAATTTCTGTTACTGTGTTTTTTCCTGAAATTATCTGTAATACTTGACCTTAAACTGGTCTTGGTGGCCCTGATTAAGCATGGTTCATTACACCTTTCCCCAAATACTCCATTCCAGATGGATTTGGCTATATCTCAGTTAACATTGCAGTAGTAGATAAATATTAGAGAACATTAATCTACAGAGGGTATTTTTTGCAGTGAGTTATTTTTGCTGAATTCAGTGTGCCTTAATTAGAAAAAGATGTGACCAGATCCTACCATAAAAACAAGAGAATGAAGTTTCTAGGGTGGGCTGGCTCCAGACTTGAACCTTAAAAATTTCCCATGTTGCTGGATCTTGGGTGTGGAATTCAAAGGTCTCCTTCCCTGGACTTGCTCCTTTTACTATTTTAGAACAGCTGCTTGGATGTTCCACTTGTGTGACAGTCCACAGGAGCCTGAAAAAAGGGCCAAGAACTGGCACAGCTTGCTGGCTTCTTGCCCATTTCCTTTTCTCAGTTATGTCCTTCTCTCCCAGCTGCACCCCACAAGATGCTCTCCCTCTTTTGCTGGATTCCCCTGGTGTGCCATTTGAAATAGAGTAGCAATGAAACCTTTGGGGATTAACTCCTGATTTGGTGATTTTTTTTTTTTGTCTGAGAATTTTGTATAGTTGTATTTATGTATCATTCTATGGTAGTTTTGTGTTGTTTTCAGCTTTTCTTCTTTCCCGTGACATCCATAGTGTACTCACCTTGTCAGAACTGGCAGAAATCATGACAGGCTGTGCAGTATTTTAAGGATGTTGCATAATAACCATCACCAAATGGAGCAGGAATCTGAAAATAATAAACACAGTAATGAATGTGGCCAAATATAAAGTGCACTGAAAGCAAAAATTAAATGCAGATTTATTATAATTTATCTCAACAGGAAAATGGTCAACAACAGTGCTTGGGGAAGTGTTTGCACCAGATCGAGATGACTGGGACAATAAAACATTTCTCTCTGAAGAAAAACTGCTCAAGTGAGGATTGTTTTTGTGTCAAAATGAGTAGTATTTATGCTTCTGTAATTATTTTACTCATGTATTTCTTTTGTTCAGGATGTGCATAAAGCCAGGGTTACTGAGTGTATTAAGGAGTGTACCTTCTGAATGCTCTTTCTTTTTTACTTGGGTAACTAGGTATTAAGAAATTAAAGCATTAAATATTTTTCCAAGAGAATGCAGGTTCACACCATGATGTTGATTTTTAGTCAGATGTCATCCTTAATTTATTCAAAGATGTGCATTCTGTAAGATTCAATTTAAAAATAAGTAGAGTTTTTAATACTTGCCCTCAGATGTTAGAGTTGATGGAATACAAATCCTGATTTAAAAGGGCAGAATGGAATAATTTCATCGAAAGTGGAAGGGGATTTGGTGATCTCCATTGGTGGTTAAATTTACAGTTGCATTTAAAAATCATGACTCTCAGATTACTGGAGTTTTTTCTATTAATTAAAATGTTGAATTGGATATTTTATTTCTACTTATACATTATTTATTAATATTATAAAGTGACATGGCATATTACATAATTGTATGCTCTTTGAAATACAGAAAATGGATGTGGAAATAAATGTGAATTTTTGTCTCTGGTGTGAATAACAGTTTAAAAGCTTTATGTAGCTGAAAATCCAAGACTGACTTTCTGTCCATCAGCAGCCTCTGGGACTGTTTCCATATTAAGAGGTTACTGTTCCATAATAGTGGTATGGAATATTTCCATAATTACTGATTACTTTCCCTTTGAGGTGGCAAATGAAGATGGTATCAAAGATTTCATAAAGACCTTGTCCTGTTCCATGTGGACACATAAGAATCTGGGGTGACTTTGTGTGGTTTTGTCACTTTCTATTGCTTACCTCATAGACCTGCCCATGGCGACTGTATTGAACCCTGTGATTCAACGACACACTGCTTTTATTCAGAATTGGGAAAATCTGGGGATTTGGGAGTGGCAGCAACATCTTTTTATAAAATCTGCAGATTGTAATTTCTGAATTAAGGCATTTCTCATGCTTTTCTGAGGTTTGCTAATTCCCGTATGTTTTGATCATATAACCATCATAGTAACATTTAAAGCCTTTTTAATTATGTTAATGAGTAAAGTAAGTTCTTAATTTTGGTTTATGTCTAGGTCTTTCAGATTAAATCAGAAGACTGGTTCTTTGATGATGGTGGATAACACTCCACAAGGAATATACAACTTAAAAGTTAGAGTTTCTGATGGAGTTTGTCCTGATGTTATATCTACAGTACAAATCCACGTCAGAGAGCTGGAAAGAGAAGCCATGCAAAACTCAGCCACTATACGTCTATCCGGTTGGTTTTATTTGCTGATGAGAATTTAGATGAGCTGCTTCTGTAACTGAATGATTATGTGATGTAGGTATTATTATATCAATACTTAATTTACTTATCGCTGTAGGGCACTTGCTGGTAAGTTTCCTTATTGTTACATAAGAAATAAATTAAGAAATTAACTAGTGGTCGCTTTTTCATGTTTATTTTTGAATCCCAAACTCAGATGTCACAGCAGAGGAGTTCATAAGAAGAGATGAACATGGCAAAACAAGTCATGGCAAGTTCAAGGAATTACTAGCAAAAATGTTACCAGCTAAGCTTAGTGATATCCTTGTCTTCAGTGTGATGAACATTGATGGAAAACAGACAGATGTAAGATTTGCAGTCCGTGATGGCTCGGCATATTACAGACCTGAGAAACTGCATGCTGAGATGGCATCATATAAAAATGAGGTATATTCTCTAAGGCCTCACTTTTATTTTCTGTAGTCCTCCAGATTTTGGCTTTGCTGAAGTCCTGCAGGTGCTGCTGAATAGACACTAAAGCTGCTGCCTTGCACAAAGGCAAGATGCCACTGCTCAGTTAGTGACTTGCCCTGGACAAAGCAGCACTTCCTGACGTGTCATTTGTGGCTATGGGGGCATATTTGAGTTAATACGTGGTACATCTTGCAGAGGATTTTTCCTGGTGATAAAATAGTGCTTTCCATTTGTGTGAATATGGTAGGATCTGCCTGATTCTGGGAACCAAACAAGAATATCTTAATTTACCACCTGCCTACATCTTACTGTATCTTAAATAATTGTGTGGATTATGAGACTCTTCAGACTGACCAAGTAGGAAATAACAGAGACAGATAGTATTCATGAAGCAGAATGACTGCTTCTTTTGCATATTTATTGAATTACTGCAACAATAATATAGAAAATTGCATAGATTTCAAATATTCTGTGCCATAATACATGGCAGGTGAATTCATCAAAGTGGTAACAAGGGGATTGCTTCACATATTTTAATGAAAAAATATGTTTGTATTAATTATATATCACCTTTCAATATTTAATGAATAACTCTGAGTAATCACCAATAGTTTACAGAAAACCAATCATAGCTGGAGAGTTTCTCCAGTAGTTTTTGTTCATGTGTTTAAATATAGAAAATAAGTAATTAGCACTGGAATTATTCATTGAACTCCTAAATAAATAATATGTTTGCATTACCTCCTTGGGATATAGCTTTACAACAACTCTTTTTATTTAGCAAAAAAATAATCCATCCTAATACTCTAAAGGAGCCAAGGTTGTTTATATACACAGCGTTTTTCTCTAACAGTATTACATAGCTGTCCAAATGTGCACGATATACTCTCCACTAATGGTGATAGATGTGGGCAGCAGACACAGAACTGCACTGACAAGATGCATCATGTCACTGTAAAGTACATTTTGTGCCTCCGGGGACATGTTTTTCAATACATGTTACACTATTTGAGAATATACTGACAATTAATTATAAAGGTCAAAGTTCTTACAGTGGTGAATTGAGGTGATGGCACAAGTTAAAAAAAAATAGAAGCGCTTTAATATTTATGTACTTGTTTTGGTGTTTTCAAAGCTTATTTTTAAAATATTTGTCACATGAAATCATACATTTTATCATTGGAAAAAATACCTATTTAATGTATAAATAAAGCCAGTCTATGCCTGATCTCATGTTACTAGTTTTATATTTGCATACCTCAGTGTATACCACTGTGAGAGTGTTGAGGTTTCTTGTTTCAGGTTTGGGCATAAATACAGGTCACTTTAATGTATTCAAATCACTAAATAGAAATCAAATTGTGAAGATTTATAGGCACCTGTGCAAAATCCCCAGACAAGCAGAAGGAAGAAATCTCTTGTGCCATGGGACAAACTTACTGATAACTTAGTCCAGAGGGTAGGCTGCTGGCTGAACTACAAAAAGTCTGAAATAATGGCAGCCCTGTTACTGTCCTCAGGCTTGTTGTGAACAGCTTGGTTCTCTTCTTTGGGCTTTCTGCTAGTTCTTCTTTGGCCTGTTTAGATTAGAAGTTGCAAACTGTGGAGACACTATTACTTGTTACAAGACCTGTACATACAGTGAGGCTCTTCTCTTGGTTTGGGTATTTGGGTTTTCAGGGGCAAGCCCAGTTAATGGTAAAAGCAGTGAACTAGCATAGATTAATGTAGAACAGAATATAGTATCCAGTACGCTGAGCTGGCTGCATTTTGTTTCAGGCAGTCTAACATTAAATGTAAGTTTATGGGGCATGAGTCAGTAGGCTGAATACTAATTGCTGCAAAGTGGTCTTGTCAGGCCGCTGTCTGTGGACATTATTATTGACTGCAGCTCAGCCCTGTGTTTTCCTGTGTCTGTATCCTTATGTGTGAGAGAATGTAAGAAGTAATATCTGGGTATAACTCACGAGGAAGAATTTCTATCCTGGCTTGAGCTAACACATGCCTTTTGCTATCAGGGTGCAGAGAAGTGTGACGCTGATGAGACAGCTTGGAAGGTGTATCGCTGCTTTCAGAGCTTTGGTCCTTGGAAGTAATGTTAGGAGGCCAGATTTAACATGTTCACAGTCAGTTCTGTCAGTTATTACATTTTTAGTAAATACTGCTGCTGTAATTTTATTTAATTTTTCCTGTATTTGTCAAATCATTTTGCTTGCCTGTACAGTCAGTGATGTTACTAATCAATACTCAAGAAACTAAAGCATTCCATTAAGTCTGTGATGGCTTAGATTTTTAAGAAATTAAGGAGTAAGTAAAAGCATTCATTAGGAAGAGACTGGTGATGTGTTAAACTGTGTTTTCTCTTAGATCCAGTCAGCTTTACAGCTGAACATTTCACAGATTGATGTAGATGAATGTAGGAGTGCAAACTGTAGTGAGGGCAACGGTTGTACAAACCACCTGGCCGTGAGTGACATCCCAACAGTGGTGGATACTGGAAGCGTGTCGCTCGTCTCGGTAACAACCACCATCAATGCCGTCTGCACCTGCTCAGCTAGGGACCGAGTTCATCAGTCTTGTTCCTCCTACCCTCAAAGCCCTTGTCTCAATGGTGGGATGTGTATTGACACTTTGAATGGATACAGGTGAGGGAACTTGTATTGCAAATCTTCTTCCTTTTTTTTCTTTTCTTTTTAAAGTGTGAGTGGTGCTTACAAGATACAGGTCTAAAAAAATCATTAATGTACTTGTGACTGAAGGAGAAACAAAAAAACCCATGAGTGCACCTGAGTGTAAGCCTTAATGACAACAGGGTCTTTACTAACGGCTCGATAATGGTGCTGTAGTCCTGAAAGTGGTGTGTTAGTAAGGAAGAATACCCTGGGGAAAAAACAGTGATATAAGTAATGTTAATTTTTTAAGAGCATCTAATTCAGTGTGAAAGAATGGGGAGTGTGCTTTGTTTTTGTGCTTTGTACTCTTAAAGTATTTTAATAATTGCCAAACACCCCGAGACTTTAGTAAAATATTTATTATTTCACTGCTGTTTTTTTACCGCGATTTAGGTGCTACATTTGTTGCATGTAAAACCCCCAAAAAGTTGAACATTGGGGAATTTTAACTATTTTTTGTTTGTGCTCTTTCAGATGTCTTTGTCCTGCTTCGTTTCATGGACCAGACTGCCAGCAGACTAAGCACAGTTTCCATGGAAATGGTTATGCATGGTTTCGTCCCATCAGGCCTTGTTTCGAAAGCTCACTCTCTCTTGAGTTTATTACTGTGGTTCCAGATGGACTTTTACTGTACAGTGGTCCTTTATCAGATCCAGAACCTGGGAGTAAAGAAAACTTCATTGCAATAGGTACTTCTGCAAAAGTGTGTGAAAAAATTAAATGTATTTTGGGAATGGGTTGCCTGTGAACAGTGTAGTAGTTGGAGTATGAATTCTGTCTTTCCATCTTATGAGATAATTTATTTTCTGTTTTGAAAATATTATGAAACGTTTCCTTACCGGTCTGTCTTCTTTGATGTCTATTTCTGTGGCCCGCACCTATGGCTTTAGGTCCATTGCAGAGTTGTAGAAGTCAAAGGGAAAGCAAAATAGACAGTTTTATATATTTTTTAAAAATTATTATTATTATTAATGTTTTTATATATATATATGAAAATATACATGTAAATAAAATAATCCCCCTGGGAAAGCTGTAGTGCTATGAGGAATTTAGGTACTTTGAAGATAGGTATTACACGATTAATACATTCTTAGTCCCATGTCATTCTTATCTAGTTGGTGAGAAAAGAAATCCCCTTAATCTGCTTTCAGTCTTGCAGCACTTTTCATTTTTTTTCTTTAAACAGACAATAATTTGGTGGATGAATCCAGCCCCAGCATGCCACTGTAGGGAAATTTATACACAAGTAGAACTCATTGCTGTATGTTCACACATATTTAAAATATTACTACTGCTTGGTTTTTGTGAATTAATATACACAATGCACAGTATGGTTGGTATTTTACATTTCCCTAATTAACTGAAAGGTAATGTTTTTGTGTATTGTTAATCATTAACTTATTTTGTTTTGTTTTGCAGTTACTTGTAAATTTGAGTAGAAGTTGGGAGGGACCAAAACCTTCGTGTCTTAATTGTTTTAAAGCACTATTGCATGTTGCTTAACAGGAATTAGTTCCAGTGTTTTGACAAAGAAGTGGCACAATCTAAAGTATAAGAATAAATACTATATTGAACGAGTATTTCTGCATAATAGAAATCATAGAATATAATTCTAGTTATTTCTATAGGGAATCCCACTTTATGTGACTAGCAATAACCGTTAAATCAGTACATTCAGTAACTGCTAAAACACCCAAAATGGAAAGATTCTTGTAGCTGAATTTAATTTCTTTGTCATGTTGTATTAGAACTCTCTGGTGGTATTCCTGTGCTGAAGATAAGCTATGGCTCAGGTTTTGTGATGCTGCAGTTTCCAAGTCACCTAAATGTAGCAGACAAAAAATGGCATCAACTAGAAGTCAGAACCAATGGTCAGGTCAGTTATTTGATGTTTTTTTCCACATCAGGATATTTGTATTTCCAATAGCATTTGCCTGTGCAGAAACAGGAGGGCAGAAAAAGCAGACTAGGTAATTATATGTATTATTTTTAACCATGCTGGATTAAAGAAGGCTTCGGGGAGACCTTATAGCGGCCTTCCAGTGCCTGAAGGGCACTACAAGAACGGTGGGCAGGGACTTTTTACAAAGGCAGGTAATGATAGAACAAGGGGTAATGGCTTTAAACTGAAAGAGGGTAGGTTTAGATTAGATATTAGGAAGAAATTCTTTACTGTGAGGGTGGTCAGACACTGTCCCAGGTTGCCCAGAGAAGCTGTGGCTGCTCCTCCCTGGAAGTGTTCAAGGCCAGGTTGGATGAGGCTTTGAGTAACCTGTTCTAGTGGAAGGTGTCCCTGCTCCTGGTAGGGGGGTTGGAACTAGGTGATCTTTAAGGTCCCTTCCAGCCCTGACCATTCCATGATTCTATGAATAATACAAATTTTGGGAAGACAGCATTGCAAATTCCAAATCTACCTATGTTGTAATCCATATTCTGGGGTCAGAGGATTTTTTTTCCTGTTTTTTTAAGCTCTGCAGCACATGTGGAATGTGCATAAAGGGTTAGTTGGCATTTGCACATTCAGTGTACACATTTGTACACTGTAGACAATTACCTATACACAAAAAGCAGATAATTCCTTATTTGCAAATGCAGTTACAGTTTTTGTGAAAGTGGTTAAACTACTCAGAAGCATAAATTAAATGTAGTGTTAATTGTCTGCTTTTGTTAAATGGTTCTATTTTGGCTTTACTGTTGGTTGCAAGATAGAAAACAGAACAGAAAACCCAACTCTTTTTGCTTGATGGTATGCAAAAAGAAAAAGATGAAAATTTGTTACAACTTGTTTATTGAATTTTGCAGAAATTCTTAATTCAGTAATCCTGTGTTTGGTGTAGGATGTTCGGTTCATTCTGGATCATTGCAGTGCAGCTGTTGTTTCAGAGATAGAAGGAGTAGGCAGATGGCTGTCCACTGAAGATCGTACAAATTGTGAAGTCTTTGGGTCTGTTCCACGAAGAGCAAGGTACGATTCTGGAGATTCAGTGAGTTTATTCTAAAGCCTTTGACCGTTTTACCTATCAAATTTAAGCAAAGTTATTAATTACTGGGAGCATAAAGCAGGGTGTTCAAAGCAGAAGGATGTGTTCAGCTGCATTCTGCATGGGTTTGGATTCAGTATAATTCAGTCCTTTTGGCTGATGCTTATTGCCCTTGCTGATGACACCAAGCTGGGAGAAAGGCCCAAGATGCTGGAGGGTGTGGCTTGGAATTTTTTAATTCCAATTTTTATTATCTCAGCAAACTGAAGATAGGACCTGTAAAAACATACTGTATTTTTCCATTACTACCAGCCTGACAAATAGAGAGAAGGGAACAACTGCTAAGTGTCAGTAAAAGATACAGGTGGTGGTCAGAAAGTGAGTCAGCAGTGCCACATTAATGTGAAAAAGACAAGCAGTACACAGTAATACCTCAACATGTGTAAATCTCTAAGATACGGAAAATAATCCTTCCACTCTGGTGAGCACTATCAGCTGGAGTCCTGGGTCCAGTCTGTGCACCACAGTGCAGGATAGCTGTGTACCAACTGGGTATAGTCCAGAGAAGAGCAGTCACTGTCACCAGCTTACCTTGAGAATAAGACCTTATCAAGAATGATGGAATTGAGGTCATATATCTGAAAGAAGGGAAAACTGAGGAGAGGGATTATAAATCTCAGTGTATATAAAAGAGTACTACGAAGAGGATTTAGACAATCTCTTCTGTATAGGGCCTTAAGTTACAGTGAGGAATATTCAGGTTATATTTTAGGAAAACCTTCATACTAACAAAGGTCCTTGAACTGTGGAATAGATAGTCCCAGTGAGTGTGCTGATTAGCATCGGGATTAAGCCTTGTCAGCAGATGCATGGAACACTTCTGGTCATGAAAGGAGCACACAAAAAAAGGGAAAAATGTAAGAACAAATGAGAACAAAAAACTGAGTTGATAACTTGAGGAAAAAGAAACTCTGAGAGGACTAAAATATGTGCAATTCTTTGGCTCAGAGAGATGACTGGGAGACATTGCAGAGCCTGGACGTGTGTACTGTACCTATTAGACCACAGTGACCCAACTTTTAGGTTTCTGGCCTTTGTTATACACAAAAGTGTTACAGTATTCGTTCCCACAGTGTAGGAGGGATGTGTGCACACAGAAGCACTTGAAGGAGAACATGGTTGCTAGAATATCACACCTGTTCCTGACTTGAACACAAAGGTACCTGAATTGTAATAGTGCCCCACAGTTAAACTCCCAGTAGACTTCACTGTCACGTTTAAAAAATAAATTACCTTTTATTGTAAAGGGTGAGCTTCTGCTCACTGACTGTATTTCAGAGAAAGAAGTAGATAAAACAGTTGCATCTTCTTATTTTATAAGGCCCCTATTATTTGGGAATGCAGTGTAGATATTTATCTGCCTTATTATATAATACCTGTGTTTGAAGGTAAAATCATGTTTAATTTTATTATTCATATAATTTTTAAAGGTATTTGAATGTCAACCATGTTCTACAGCTGGGTGGTGTGAAAGAATCATTACCATATTCCTACCCACAATTGCTACATAAACACTTTTCTGGTTGTTTGCGCAATTTCATCTTGGATACTCAGGTAAGAGCAGTGTAATATTTAGTTTTAGCAAAAGAGTAAGCTTCTTTATTACATTTTTGGGATATTTTTATTATAACCAAAATGTTTTCTTCCATTAATCTATTTAGTGCTCGTGTGTCAGTGTAAAATACAAGTAAATTCTGGATTTTTCTGTTATAATTAGAATAACTACCTTGAAAAGTTATTTCTCAATTACAAACAGATGTACTTGTGAGCCAGAAACTATGCCTTTGTTTATTCCCTTTGTTTATCCCCATGCAGCTGTCTTCCAGGCTTCTTTGTGCATTCAGGAAACTTCTGAATGGCGATTGTATAATGGTATATTTATGCCAGCTGTCTTCTTTGTTAGGAGACATTAGGGGTTTTTTGCTTTCATAGTTAGTTGAGTTTATTCAAAGGCAAAATATGGTCTTGATAAAATAAGTTAAAATCTGAGTGTCAAAAAAGCAAACTTAGCATCTTAAGCAATGTAGATGAAGAACAGCCTGTAACGTGTTACAGCTATTTCTGTTTAAGAGTGAGGTATAAGTGTTTCTTAAACAATATTTCGGTGTCTCATAATTTTCTCTTGAAGGTATATGACCTTCAGTCTCCTGCAGAGTCCCTGAATAGCTTCCCTGGCTGCACACTTACAGATGGGAGCTGTGAGACCATGGGGTCTTCTTCCTGTGGTATTCATGGGAGGTGCCTTGGAGACTGGGGCTCGTTTGCTTGTCACTGTTTGCCAGGTTACTACGGTTATCGATGTGAAAAAGGTGAAGTTTGTTTTTCTGTTACATTATTGATAGGTTGATAAATTTTACAATACAGAAAACTTAAAATGTTTGCAGGTAATGATTGCTGAGGTGGTTTCTAGTGTTTACATTGTGTAAAGCCATATTTCAGCATAGCTGCCTGCAATTTTTAACAATTTATTTTCTAATTCCCTTTGAGAAATTACTTTCTCACTATCAGATAATTTCTTTAGTCCTGAGGGTGTTTGTGCAATAACTGTATAATGGAGACTGCACGACAAAAGAATTGTGAACAAAATTGTTTGTTCTCATCACAGTTGTTTCAAGTTGCATCTGTTTGCACTTTCAGAAATACCTAATAATCTACAGCTTACATGTGAGTGTACCAGCACCACTTACTGTGCAGAATTAGAACTGCACAACTGCAATTAGAAATTACTGCTCTGCTGGCGTCTGGAAGAGACTCTATTGGCTTAAGGATCTGCACTTTTGGTACATCAGGATCTTTTCTTTGGCCCTCATGGAGCCAAAGTTTGCAGCAAAAAGACAGCTATAAAATAGCAGGTTGTGAAAATTGGTTGTGGTACTTAATATTTTGTCTGCAGTCTCTTCTTTTGTCTTGGTCAGAGCTTCTGGTTTCCTGCTGTCATCTTGTGTGAGCATTGTAAGGAGAAGCATTAGCAGGATCAAGTCAGGGGGAGATCACCTCTTTACAGAGCAAGATGAAGTGGGAGAGTAACTAGGGACGTTGTGCAAATAAATAAAGGGATGTGTCCTAAAAGACAACTTATGTCTCATGGATCTGTGCTGTGTACTACAATCTTTTCCTTTACTTTCCATTATGAAAATAATGGAAGCAGTAATATTTCCCTCTCCCTACAAATTGGTTTAAAAGTCTTTATCCTGTCTTTTTAGTTGCCAAAGCATATACCTTTGGGCCAGGAAGTCACATTCGCTATCAGCTTCCCATCAGTGTGCCTGCCCGTAGGACGCTGTTTGAAGCCATGATTAGGACGCGGCAGCCTGACAGTGTCATCACGAGCATGTTGTCTCGCCATAAGGATGAACACATCACCCTACAGGTGAGCAAGGCATCCCAGACAATAATAGCTTAAAGTTACATTAATGCCAGTGCATAGTTAGCCCACAGAAACATTAGCTTAAGAGTTGGAAATAGAAACAAAAACCTTATGCTAAGCACAAAAACTTTGGAATTTGTTTTATGAGCACTTACAGATCTGATCTTTACTTAAGATATTGACTGCACAACCACGGTTATCCCATTGGATTTCAAGTTACGGTGAAATATACTTTGCTGTACAGAACAGGATGAATAGTGTGTCTGCCCTGGTGTCCTGCTCAGCTGTGGTCACACATGGCTGATTCTGCAGAGTTCAGACCCTGCCCAGGAGGGTGCCTGTGGCAGTTCTAATGATGTCAGACTCTCAGAATGGCAACCTGTTCATTTTATACATGCCACTGAATGTGTCACCTCTTCAGCTAAGCTGGTTTGAGCTGCCAGTGTCAAGTGATACACCAGGTTCTCAGCCATTTGAAGAACCCCATAAATTTGTCCAGGAGAGAAGCAGGGTAAAATTACTCTGAGTGAATTACATACTACTGTGAGTACAGCTCTACCAGTATTTAGGTTGTCTAGTTCAGCAACACCCAAAGTATCTTTATATGACACTGTATGTGCAGTGTGCAAACATAGCCCAACTTTAAACAAATGCTTTAAGATAATGATTACAGACAAGTCTTAGTTCAAGTAATATGACAGTTACAGGTCAATACAAAATGTCAGGTGATGACTTTTTTCCTAACTACTTTGTTAATTATTCACAAGGTTGTTCAGGGATTCTTAGTGGCCTCATATAATCTGGGTGATGGAGAGTATTCTGTAAGCCTTCCCTCCTACCACATTGATAATGGTGAATGGCATCATATCACACTGGAGAGAAATGAAAATGAATTTACTCTTCGCCTTTATGAAGGAGGTGGGAAGAGAGAAATTCTGAAGGCAGCAGGAGCATACAAAGAGATTGTGATTGACTCCAGCAGTTTGGTCCTTGGAAACACCCACCCATTCAATCAAAACAGGAGTTTCCAAGGTGAGGAATTCTTGATCTCACTGTTCAGAATATGGATGTGTAAAAAAATTAGGTTTAATGGGACTACATAGGCATATTGTAAGAAACTTTCTTGTTTATGTGGAGCCCAAAGTAAACGGATTTCTGGCATGACACTTTAAGTTCAGTAAACTGTTCTGACTAGGAAAAACGTACAGCAGGGAATTATGCACAAATACTGTTAGCTGCTTGTCCTGGTTTTGCTAAAAGGTGAAACCACCACACTACTGCACTTAGAACGAAGATGGTAACCTCTTCACACAACTGTATGTAGATCATTCCTAACTGGAGATCCACAAGCTTCTCCTGGGTGGACTGTGGATGGCTCATTGCATTAGATACACAGAACTGGTTCATTGTGTGGTTCTATCCAGTCCATTTGGCAGCTGGCTTCCCTGTGAGATACAGCTGTCCCAATGCTGAAAGGAATATTTCCATTTTACACAGGTATTGCCTGGCACACAGCAAACTCTGCTTTATTACCTTTATGCACACTGCCTTTGTATTATTGGATTTTACAGTCCCTCAGTTGAAGCACTAGCTAAAATTAGAAATGATTTATTGAATTAAAGCTAACAATTTAAATTTTTAGCAACTGAGTGGAAGTCATGATGTCTGTTAAAAAACAAATCAGTTTTCAGCCTGGAAATGGAACAGTTACACAAAGGAGAAATAGAGAGAAATGTAATGTTAAGATATCCATAGCAGCTCTTTGCTCTGTCCTCAGCTGGCAGCTCACCCTTTGCCTAAAATCCCAGCATAAGTAGTGCACAGTTATGCAGCACATCTTTTATATTGACAAGGAAGATTCACACCATTACTTGGTTAAATGTGCCTGGTATCTGTCACCTCTCTTTTCCCCATGCCTTTCACCTCTTTAACCAAATTCTATGAAATCCATTTGAAACAAGGTGGTAATGTTTTCACCAGATAAAAGTACTTCAGCAAGTAACAAAAAAGTGTAAGGAGAAAATGTATAAAATGTAGAATAACAAGAGAACTGGGGACCACATTTTGAATTTTTATTTACGAGAGTAGTAATATTTGTTTTTGAAGTAAATAGAAGAAGTCTAATGGTTACATGAAGATCATTTTAATCAGGACAATTAATGTTGCTGTTAAGCAGCTGAAACTTTAAGGGCTTTGAAGTTATAAAATGTACTTAATTCATCAAGGTATATGCTTTTATGCGGAGGCAGCTCATGCATGCAAAATCAGTGCCACACATCTTCAGTCCAGAATTTCTGTCAGTGACCTGAGGCTGTTTAACCATTATTTGTGCTTTGCTCTTCTATAAAGTTAAGCTGTAAATTACAATTCAGATCAACCAAACACAATTTGTACTGGTACACAATGAAGAATGTAACAGATTTTCTATTGAAAACACAGTGAAGGGGTACATGTTCCACTGTCTTGAACACAGGCAGATATGGGCCTACAGCAGCACTTGGTTCTTGTGGAAAATACTGGGAATCTTGATGAAAACTTGTAACAAATTCAGTCAAAAAACTGAGAACAGTGTTATGGAAGTTTAGGTAAATTCAGTCCTTGATTTAAACTTTGGTAGCCTGAGTCCTTTGTTAAACATAAACTGCCAAATCTTACAGCTGCTTCAAATCCTTCTTGCTGAATGGCTTTTGAAAACAGTCTCTTTGTGCCTTGCCTCAGGATGTATGAAGGATGTCAGATTTAATAACTACAGGATCCCCCTGGATACTCATGTGAAGGAGCTGGTGTCAGTATTAAGTACCCAAGGCGTCAAAGAAGGCTGTTCTTCAGCGGCTTGTAGGAATAACCCTTGTAACCAGGAATTTATTTGTATTGATTTGTGGATGATGCACGAATGCAGGTAATTGGTGGAAATAAAAGCACAGAACCTTCCAGATTCAGGTGGCAAGGGGTGGGTGCTGAAGAAGTGTGCAACTTGAAGGCTGCCACTGGCAGTCTCATCAAATCAGCTGAACCACAGTGAAACACTAGGCTAGATGCCTGAGTAGGCATCAGGTTACTCAGAGAACACTGTGGTTTTAGGTACCACCCTAAGCTGATGTAAATCAGCATATCTCCGTTGAACCTGTAACCCTTTTGGCTGCCCATCTTCATTGAAAATGTTTAAAGAATAGCAGCAAATCCCCTGAAAACAAAGAGAAAGAGGGTATGTTAGATGGAGTGGAGCGGAGCAATAGCATGGCCGGCTCTCTTGTGAAGCTTGTGCTGTGCATGTACACGTGCTTGCTTCTGTTAGTGTCTGAGCTGTTGTACTGTCTGAAGCTGTGACTCTGTTCCCTTACAGGCCACTCGAGTTGCATTAGAAGCACCGCATCGTTAAGCTCAGAGTTCTTGTGTGTGGCTGGGGCTGAGGTTAGGACAACACTGATTGAAGTTAACTGTGCTGTGAAAATGTCCACTCTAACCAGGACTGGCTGCCACTGGCCACACAGAGTTTTCCAGAGATGTATTTTTTCTGGAAATTCGCTGTGATGGAAACACAAAGAACACCTCATGGCTTGTCCTGCCTAGACAGAACTACAGGCCCTAATCCAGCTATTTTCCACATGGGTAATTTTGCAGAAGCCAGTGGAACTACCTGAGTTCTGAAAGCCTCAGACATAAGGGTTTAAAGTTATGGAGCTCATTGGTGTATGGCTGCTTTAGAAAATACTACAATGCTGTGATTATTCTAGGTAATTTACTTCTATTAACTGCTTCAGGAACTGTAGATAGAGTGTCAACAAAGACTCTTTTAAAATCTTAAATGCTGTCTTTCATGCCTACTTTTCTCAACCTTTAATGGTTTCATTTTGCCTTCCTCTTTTCAGTTGCCCTCCAGGACACATGACCATGGAGAATGCCACCGGCAGACGCTGTGTCTACACTGCGTGTGCTAAAAGGCCCTGTAACTATGGTACCTGCATCTCACAGTCACCAACCAAGTTCCAGTGTCACTGCCCTGATGGCTATACTGGACCTAACTGTGAAGTCACCCTGGCGATCTTTCACAAGGATACAGGCCTGAGCTTTAGTTCCACGTTTGCCATCTGCATTTGCTTTTTGGCGCTGTTAGGTAGTTATGGCAACTACATCTTGTGTTACCTTTGGTGAACTCCTTTATCCATCTTGTCCTGAGTAGTCGTCATCTCATCCTGCTGAAAAACTCAGTTTCCTAATGGAGACTTGACTCTGCCTTCATTTCTTTGCCATGGTCTCAGCTCCATCAGTAACTTACTTTTCATCCCTCTGTGCATATATTGCTAAGTGAGTCAACGTTTGTGAGCGATGGAAAGTCTTCTTTGCAGTTTTATTTTCTGCACATTTTCTCTTAATTGCATAATGGGAGGCAAATTAAATTGAACAGCAAGAGTGGAAATTGCTACCAGATAAGCATTGTTTAAAGTACTACTGAGCATGAAACATTTTTTTTTTTTTTGTCTAGGAGAAATATGTTGTCCAGTAGGAATACACTTGGCCAGACAGGAGCAGTCTCTTGCATCCTACCAGTTGTGTCACAAAAAAGCTGCTTTTGGCTTCCTCAGCCATTTTCAGGCTTAGGCATTGAGTCTTAAAAAGAAGAGGAAAGACAAAGAAGGGTCTCACTAGTGAGGAAGAATCACATGTTTTAAGTCTTTGTTTATTCAAGTTTCATGAAAGTTCACCAGAGTAAGGATGCAGGTTTTCTCATGGCTTTTACAGTGTTAATTAAGTTTAATTCAGAAGTCATAGTAAGAGTATGAAAATGTATCGTGGACTATTTTGCATCCATCTGTAGCTACCTGAAACACCATCACTCTCCCCAGCTCCGCTAGGCACTGTGTTTGCCAAGCAAATACGAGCAGCAGATAACATGGGAAGCTGACTGGTTTCACAGCTTTGAATACGGAACAGCAGAATATGGAATCGTTTTGTAAGTAAATCAATACCAAGGCAGCCTCTCGTTGGTTCGATACCTCATGAACCTTCCCCACACCTCCCTGCCAGGAGGACACTTCAGCTCATTTTTTCCCTTAAAGACACAGTGATACTTTGGAGCTTGCAAGTCCCCTAACACTAACAGTATGGCTCAAAGAAACAGTAAACTTCACAGAATGATTTTAATGACAGCACTCTTTAATGACAGAAAGTCAGGCAGGAGCTTACACTGTTGGTGTCTGCATGGAAGAGATACTGTCTTCAGTGAGCACACTTCTGGTTTACACTCTGGGAGCACGGGCTATATTCATTTTAAGCATTAGCTTTCTACTAGCAGTCACAGTAGAAGAATAGGAGAGATGTAAAACATGAAGAGACTTCTTGAGTATCTCAAAATCAGCTCAGATAAAAATTGACTGCCAAAATATTACCACATCTATGAAAAATCTGTGTGACATTCTGTTAATTGGGGAGGTGGAGAGTGGAAGAGGTAAATGCACATCTCAAACACACTGATTCAGTGTGAAGGGTGTAGCTGCACAGCACAGAGCAGGTCATAGACCTCTGTGTGCACCACTTTTGGACCCAAGCTCATCTGGATGCTGCTCCACAGAACTGCACTCTGCTACATAGGTACTCTGTAAGAGATTCTAGTCTCTTTAATTCACTACATTGTTAGTTTATGGTATCCAGTGGTTTGAGGTCTTACTACGAGCTTTTATTGATTTTTCTAGAGTTGATAACATGTTTACGTAATGTTCAGTGTCTGATGTGAAAGCTTTACAGCTGTCAGTGTGTCAAACGCACCTAAGCATTGAAGACAAATGTTTAAATTCATGGATGCTAAGACAAAATGTGCCTGGCTTTTTTTTTTTTAGTAAAATGTATAAAAGTAATTTCTTCTTTTGTCTCATGTCTTGTCTCATTTCTGTGTCATTTTATCTGTTACTGTCAACACATTGCTTAAGTGCTACCCCTTTGTATACGTTTCCTCTGACAAAGTTTAACTCAATACAGTAAGTAGGTCCCTGGACACCACATGGGTGATTCAGTTCTTCCGTTATGCTTATAACAACTTCACAGTTGTACTTTAAAGGGTATTTTTAAATGCCTTTTCTTCTCTCTTTGATGTTCACTTGTAGCTACATTGAAGAGTGCAAAAATCAGACATTTGCTGAGAAACAGCAGTACAGGCTCGCTGGCTCCGGCTGCAACCCAGCGCTGCAGTGCTGCTGCCCAAGGGCTGCTGGCTGACCCGCCGGCAGTACTGCTGTGTGCACGTGTTGCACTGGTTTCTGAGCCATGTTCTCTTTTGCCACAGCTCTGTTCAGTGCTGTATTCTCGTGGGCTCGCTGGAAGACTCGCAAAGGTCTGAACAGAGGAGTTTACCACGTATCTGCACGTCATGAGGATTTGGAGGACATCAGAGAAAACATCCTCAACTACAATGAAGAAGGCGGTGGGGAACAAGACCAAGTAAGGATCATTGTGTTATGCTACAGTTAAGAGGGGACTGCTGGCTCACCCTGCTAGGGAAAATGTATTTTATGCTTTTCCTTTATAGCTGAGGACCTTGGCCTTGTTCTGCTGATTCATTACTGCTGTTGGTAGATGAATTATTTGCAAGGTTATGTACACAAGGGTGCATGTTCCTTAGGCAGAGATAAGCACCTATCAATTTTTAATTTGTCTTAAAGGAAGTGATCCTGTGTGCATATTTAAAATTGCTTCTAGGGTGAGTGTAGCAGTAAAGAACTAACAGCTGATGGTTTTGGTTTCATGGCTGAGGTGGCAATTACTGCTATAACAGCAGTTATCCAGACATGTTAAGAAACCGAGGTACGACATTTGTTCCTCTTAAGCCCTGAAGCACGTGGTGGTTGTGGAAGAACCTTTCTGCATTTTTCTGTTCTGGAGAGGAATATACTAGTGAACATCATTTGTGTTTATACTTGCAGATTATACCCAAAACAGATAATATTAAGTATATACTTAACTAAACACCAAATACTGTTGAAAGCCAGCTTTGAAGCTAGAGGCAAGGATCAGCGTGGGTTGTAGACTGCTAGCTAAGAATGGGGTATCATCAGCAGAAACGTCATTTTAGTGAGCAACTCATAGCAGTGAAGGATGATTATAATATCACCCGCTTTAGTGAGGGGATCCTTAAATCTGTATGTGGACAAACTCCTGTTTAAAGTTCTGATGACTAAAACTTGCCATGTTTATTGACTGGACTGGTAGTCATGCTGTTATAAAATGCTCATGGTGGACTTCTCCGATAGCTTGCACTTAGAACATGCCCAAGAGAGGAATCAGCACTGTGTGTCTTGCATTGTTCATCACTAACAGTATTCAGTCTCTGGATGAATGGAAATAAGCAGCTATTCCATAGTCCTGTCCCAAACCCATGTCTTGCCACTTATGTGGCTTCTTGATAGCAGGTGGGACTGGTTTTTTTTATTTATTTTATTTTAATTTTTATTTTGAGGCAGTTCTGTGTCTCTGATGAAATTCAGCAAAGGCTCACCAGGACCGCCTTGGATAATCTCTCATAAAATGGTTATGCACAATTTAGCATGCGAGAGAATAATCTTTTGGGAAGTGCTGCTGTGACAGCCCTTTGATGGCAACTGTTCAGGTGAATAGCTGGAGCAATACAAATAATTACTTGTTTGCTCTCATTAATTGTGTCTCACACAGAATTCATTTTGCCTGTAGGTAAGGCCAGAGACACAACCTTTGGACTGGAGGAAGGTGAAGGACGTTGTAGGACAACACTTCTTTTCTCTCTTTCAGCGGGCAGGAAGATTCTGATCGGTTGATGCAGTTGCCATGGACGGCACTGGTAGCTTTAGTGACAGGAGCTGCACTTCAGGAACTGTGGCACAGTTATCAGCCAGCATTACCTGCTGCTGTGCTAGAGGGGGAACAGTTTTTGTAATACATAGTTACTTGGATTTTACAATCATGCCACTTCCATGTAACGTAACTAGCCACAATTCCATGGACCCATACAATTTTAACAGAAATCACAGAAGATGTTTGAATTGCTGATGCAAAAAGATTTTTTTTTTTAACGTGCTATTTGTGAACATCCTTTCTCACCTCTGTTGCCAGACAAAATGATGATAAAATTGTCAGATCTGAATTTCAGAACAAAAACTGGTGCATTTCTGTCATTTTTATTTAGCTTCTAATATTAAATTAGACTTGATTTTGAACCTAACTGTAGTGGTGCAGGCTGCACAGGTGTTCCTCATGCATTCTCATCTGCTCGGTGGGTTTGGCTCCTAGGTGCATTGTAGGTGGCAGAAGCCAATCCTTCACATGTTCACACCGAACAGACTCCCTCGGGATTGTTCCTTCTTTTTGTCTCCACTAGATCATGACATTTTGTGACCTATGGAGAATATTAATTTAACATGAATGGTTTCTCTCTCCAGGATGCGTACAACATGGCAGAGCTGCAGGTGTCTATTCAAACCAGCCCAGCCTATTCCCTCTACAAGAAGCAAGACAAACCAACCAAACTGAAGAGTTTCTTCAGCGCCACGCCCCCAGGGATGCAGGAGCAGCCCAAAGCACCAGCGGCTGCAGACGCCTCTTTCAGTAGCGCAGACCTTGGTCGGTACGTGTCAGACGTTGTCAGAGCTGCTGACTGTCATCCCCAGGCCGTGCCCCAGGACTCACTGCGGGTGTTTTGCACCGAGGGAGAAGGCTCGGTCGCCAGCAGCCTGAGTACCCTGAGCTCCTCCGGACCGGATGAGGCTCTAGTGTATGGTGACATTCAAGGGTGGGGACCAAAGTTTGAGAAACTGAGTGAACTGTACTCACATACAGATGCAGAAGACCCCTAGATTACCAACTCCACTATTTTTAGTTTTGGAAGCAGGGGTGAGGGACAGTTTTTCATGCTCCTCCTGGTACTACCCCCTGCTGTTTTTTTTCCCCTGTGACAACAGGTGGTTAAATTCCCAATAATGAGCCACACTTTGCATCTAACTGAAAAAATTTGCAGTAGGAGCTAATCTTGGAACATTCTAGACATTTACATCTGGGTATATCAACTTGCTGGAAAGAATAAAGGGAGAACTTGGGGTACTTATTCACACAGAGCGTTTAAAAAATTATCAGATTTTTTTTTTGTCACTAAGTTGCTAAAGGACTCCGAGGGATCCTGTGTACATAAGCTGTGACGGTGCTCAGAGCATGAACAGAGCATGCTGTGTGTATTGTTCTCAGTAGGAACTTCAGCAGTTATTTGAAGAAAAAGCAGCACATTGTCTTTTCCTTGTGGAAACCAAGTCTGTGTTGTATCATATCCATTCTGTTTCCCTGACTGAGCCTCAGTTACAGCACCTGCTCCCTGAACATAGTGCAGATGAGACCCCGTGGATCCAGGTAAAGGAAAGAAGCGGCATGGATGGTGATCTTCAACTTTAGTTATAACTTCATTAAATTCCTCTATGCTGTCATGTAAATGCAGAAACAGAATTTAGGCACAACACATCAAGTCAGCAGCTTGCAACTAAACACTTTTCTTAATTGAAAGGCCAGGTTTTCCAAGATACTAACCTCAGAGTCACTAGTTAGGGATTTCAGTAGCAAACACTACAGTTCACCATAACCTCTCATTCCTCATGGAACACTAAACTGAGGCTCAGCCTGAACCACATCATTTGTACCCACATTCCTGTCCCTCGTGCTTTGCTAAACCTGCTTCCACAGATGCATTGCAGGAACTAGGTTGGAGAGGCTGGAGAGGAGTTTTAATAGAAGCACTGACCAACTACAATTGTAGCCAAGTCATGCCTTGCCAGAAAGAGCTGACTGGGGGTATGGATGCATTTTCAGGGAAGAAAGAAACCAACATCCCTTGGATGTCATCAAAATACATAGTGGCTTTAGGATGGCAGAAGACTGAAGGTCTTTCCTGTATCCAAGGAAGAATTGTCACTCAGCACTGGGACTTCTAAAAATAAATCCTGTGCTAAACAAAACCTTGCCAAAAGTCTCGGAACTCAAAGATGGTAATTTTCCAAAACCCACAAATGACAGCACGTGATGATACCGGCCACCCTCAGATATATTTTAGTAGAAAATAATGATCAGCTGGGGACAGAGGAACACAGGGAAAAGCAGCGGTTGCAGGGGATGGAATATTGTGCTTTAAATGATCAGTCCCTTTCTCAGACCTTTTAATGCCCAGGTAGTCTGGACTTTTTTTTTTTTTTTAAACTTGACAATATTTGGAAGAAAGAAGGCTCCATACTTTTTTTTTTTTAAATTGACATCATGGGGGTGTGTGTGTATATATAAATATAAATATATATATATATTAAAAAATATGGAGTAAAGTGCAGCAATCTTATTTTGTGATGTTTATATATTATAATATGCAAATTAATTATAATCTTATCAGCTGATAATATGAATATATCATATAGTTTCTAAGAATTTAATTTGTTAAAACAAAGCATAAAACAACATACTGTAAAGGACACTAAAATGCTTTGCTTACAGTTGCATCAGTAGCTTGTTTTTGGAGGTCTGGATTTTATATATATATATATATATATATATATATAAAAAGCATAAATAGATCAGTGCTTTCTGCAGACTACATTAATTTTCACATTTCCCAAATGAGATGTGTTCACACAGTGTCTTGTTCTCGCATGCACTTTGGATAATCTTGAGCACACAATTAACCTGCAGTGGTCACACACTGCGGGTGGTGCAGCATTTGCAACAGGAAAAGCAAAATGCCATTTTGCCCATACCGAATAGTTTTGATTCACAGATGGTGCATAGTCTGTGACTCTGTAATTTTACTGGTACCTTCATCTGTGAGGAAACAAAGGCTGAAGTACCTTGTGATGTTCACAAGCCAGTCATGTCGGCTTCTCCATTTCATGATCACAGCAGTCACAAGCAAAATGTGGAGAATGAAGGAAAGATCTCTTATGCACAAAAAATCTACTCCTTCCCCAAACAGCCGTAATTTTGTCTGCACACCTTGTGCTCTTGCTGTAACTATGGATATGCTGTCATTTTGGCTGGTTTTTAATTTAGCTTGTAAGCTCCTTGGGGCAAGGACTGTCTGTATTTGCCTGTGAAGCGTCATGCGTATCTAAGGCACCATGTAAACAATAAATGACCCTTCTCTATGCGATGTCTCTTCCTTGCATACATGTACAACTGACTAAAGCTTGGACTCTGCTGCATTATTTCACAGTTTTGATCAGGTACTTCCACAGCCACGTGTCACACATGCTGTTCTGTCTGAAAAGCTGAGGGAAGCAGCAGTTGTTTCTAACTGGACTCAAGCTCTAGTGACACACAAGAAGTCCTGTTACCATTTCCGAGTGTTCCGATGGCTGCAGCTGGCTGGGGCCACAGACCCGTACTTTTCTCAGACAGATACCCAAGTGCTTTTCACACGTAGCAGGGTTGTGGTTGGAGGAGGAAATCCTTACCTTTGCACTCAATAGAATTACTCAAGTTGTGATACCCGTAGGCTTATTCCCTGGCCTGGGATTTTAGGCTCTGAGAAGCAGCTGACACGAAGGATGTGCACTGTGATCCTTAGTACAGATATGGCACTAATTAGTAAACAGACTTAAATATTAACAACCACAGTCTCAGAGCTGCTGGTGTAACTGCAGTTAGACTTACAGCATGTACAGTATGAAAGAAAAGGTCAGAAAACATCTCAGAACTGCTGTAGGAACTTGTCTCAGTCTCAGCCATCGTACATACTCATCTGCAGCTGTCAGGCTCTATTAAACCTACTTTTTCTAGGGGTTACTAATTAGTTAATTTATCTGTCTTAATTTGCATGCTGCTCTTTTAATTACTGCCCAGTTTCTGAAATAATATCATCACTTGTTCTACATTTACACAGACACATACAAATATTTCAGTACCGCTACAAAAAGCTTCTCACAGTACAGCATTGACATCGCTCAAGAACAGGGACAGCTGGCGTGACAAGAGAAAGCTTGGCAGTGGGTGAGGGGGAAGAAAAAAAATTGAATAAAAAAATCCTTGGGTCCCTAGGTAGTGGGATTTTCAGTAATCTGGTACTTTTATTAATCTTCTTCCATGTTCTTTATAGACTTTAACATGTAGCAAGAGCATTTTATTTAGTATAAAATACTTGTAAAGGTCTGAAATTTAAATAATCATGTGGATATTAGTATTTAATCTGTCTGCCTGTCAAGTACCTTAATCTTTGTGGTTTTCCCTTTTAAAATAACATTCCAAGTATATAACATGTAGCCAAGCCATGCAAAAGCTGATTGTCCTTAGGTCTGACCTATTGGCTAGTGCCAGCAGGATTAGAAGAGCAGAAGAAAGTCAAGCATTTTCTTAACTATAGAAATGTTAAAAGCCATGGCCATTTCCTGGGGATTTAAATAAACAGCTTGCACGTGCTGTTGGTAACTGCTGATGAACTAGGAGGCTTTGAGAAACCTGGTTCTCCGGCTCCCAGAATCCCCTCTATACAAGCACACCATGCTGTGGTAACAGCCCATTAATTAAGAGAATCTTACTGAAGTCCTGTCTGTACCTAATTAACATTGGTGACAAAGCTCTGAACCTCACTTGGAGAGTAGCACTACACCTGCAGGTGTGACTGTGCTCAGGCACCACAAGCGAGAAAGAGAGGAGCTGGGGAGCTGCACCGCTCTGCACACCCCTTGGCCCTGCCGTGAGAGCGCCTGGGCTTTCCAGTGCTTACTGCTAGCAGGACATCCCTGTGCCAGTGAAGCAGCACTTCATACACACAGTTTTTCTCTCCCAAACAATGCACATTTCTCTTCATCAAGGAACAATAGTAAAGCTTGAGCTACAATGTGGAAACAAGCAGCTCCCTATTGGCCAAAGCAAATTATATTTACTTAAACAACTGGCTCAGCCTGCTGCTGTGTAAGGGGGAAAGGAAGCCCAGCAAGCTGCTGACACACAAAGGCGATTCCAAAAGTCAGCGATACACGCAATGTAACAAGCTTGAGGAAAGTCAACACTTCCTGATGAAAAATGCTGGGCTTTCCCCCATATGGACTGAAACAAAGCTGGTTCCCTAACTGCACCTTTCTCAATTCATCCCAACGGAAAAACAACTAAAAAAGTGATTTTGAAATTACACAATTTATTTAGTATACAATAGTCAGTACAACTCTTTACAACAACGTATTATAAAATAACTATGTTAGATCTCACCAGTCAACCACTGAAACAAGAAATGGAAATACACTTATGGATCTCAAAGGCTTTTCTCCCCTAAAAACATTCCAGCTACTTGACAGCATTTTGGCGCTGTGATCTAAAAAAAAAGGAAGTCATTCACACCACAGTTCCACTGATAACCACAGCTCAGGAGTCCTTGCAGACAACAAGTAACAGACATGAGAAGTCATGACAGGGCCGTGCCCACTGCTAGGTATCTGTAAGATTTCGGTAAATGCTTTGCCAGGAGGGCTGTCCCTGGGGTGGATCACACTTAGCACAAGGGAACGGTGATGCCAAGCACTTGGAAATAAGGTGCATCGGGATGATGGTAGTTCAGGAACAGGTAAAGTTATTTTTTAAAAATGGCACATTTGTAATGCAGTGAATATAGATCACAGCAAAACACGGGAAGTAGAGAAAATAATTATCAGACCACTAAACCACCACCTACCTCCTAGAAGTCACAGGCTCTCAACAGCACACCTCTAGGAAGAGGAAATGGATCCTTTTTCACCACCAGCATGACTATCCCCCTGCTCAGCATTCCCCAGCATGCCTTGCTGGGGCGGGCAGCCTTTAAATCAGGGGCAGGGGAGCACCTGCTCCCTCTCCCCAAGAGCTGGATTGACGCTGGTGTTGCTTCCCTCTGAGCTGGTAAGTGGTTTTGTTCCTTGGTATTTTCTGTTTTATTACTGTAAGGATGCTGGTCTCTGAACACTGTACTATAGTCCATGAAATGCGCCTTTCCCTTTAGTAGTACATCTTTCTGATACAGGAACCCAAGGGATTGTTTCTAAGTGTCACAAGCTACCTGGGCTTTGAAAACTGAACTGCAAGAATTAAGCAATCTCTAAAGTAGTTTGCATGCAGTACCTCAAATTTCTGGTATGCTACTTGGGGGGATGTTTGTGTTGCAAAAAGAAACTCCGTTACTGTGGTGGTTCTGGATCAGGCATTGATTTTTATGCTTTCCCTAATGCTACAGGTTTTTTTTTTTTAAAAAAAAAAAAACAAAAACAAAAACAGGACAAAAAAATTTGCACTTGAGTACTTTGTATGAAAAGATTAAATTTCCCTTTTGGCAACATTAGAGACTGTGTTTTTGAAAAAAGTCTATTTGAAAATAATGACTGCTACAGTCAGGACTTCTTAGTCTTAGCTGTTACCTACAAGTAAGTTCCGAAATGACAGGGTACCTGGATCTTGGAATCTCTCATTCCAATCAGGAGAAAGTTACTGCACCTTTAAAGAAAGATACAACCACATTATAAAATAAGACAATACAGCCTAGATAGACTTTACCTTACGTGTGCTTGTTTTTAATTACGGTAAGGCACTCATTGAGGAATTCACTGACCCATGCTTTCAGAAAGAACAGGCATGCATCATTACAGACCTAATTAAAGTTTTAATACTGATTAAAATGTTTTATTATTGTATTATGTTAAACTGCAGTGGTCTCCAACCTCATTAAGGGGATACAGGCTAGAAATCACTCAGGAGTTTCAGTTGCTCAGTTTAACAACCTAGCTACTGTCAATGTTTGATTTAAATACAGTCTGATTAAAGCACACTTTGCTTTTGTGTTAGCATGAAAGTGCAGAAAGATGTTGAACATTGTTTAATGAATATTTACTGAATATAAAATTGTTTGAGCATGTGACATAACCATCGCCATCTCTTCAGTAATTTACCTTAGTACAATTGAAAAGGGAAAACACTTAAATCATTTGGAATTGGAACACAGCTCAGTTGTGAAAACTAATCTCATTACACATCTTGATTAAATTAAATGTGGAGTTTGCCATCAGTAGCACTGTAAGTTTCCCATCATTAGAAATTAATTGCAGTGGTAATTATTGTAACTGAGTTATTTGCACAGGCCACAAACACTCTTATAGGTGTTCAACTGTTAATTCAACACTGGCCTAGAGGCACTTGATTATTACAATTCTGTTTTTCATAGGAAACAAATGATCCTAGTGGATGTCTAATTAAAGTTGGAGAGTACTGTTAGACTTCCAATCAGACTTAATCTCTAATTTCAATATAAAACCAAAGCAGCGCTAAAACACAGCAGAATTCATGTGTTAACTACATAGCATTCAGAAAGTCAATACAATTCACAAAGTTCTAGCTGGTAAAAAGACAAAGGGTACAAACAAATCACAAAATTCTCAGGATTGAGGCCTGCCTTCACTTAATCTTCCAAGTCAATTTAAAATAACTGTAGTCTATTTTTAGGATAAAGGACACAATGGTTTTGTGCTAAAATATATAGCTTTGTGTCTGAAATAACATGAAGCAAAGCTCTAGTACCTGAACATATTTTAAATACCTAAGTTTCCTGCTGATTTTAGAAATGGATTTTCTTTTGTAGGGTTGGCAGTGTTTAATTTTGGTATCCTATTGGAATTCACATGGGGAGAAAAAGGACCCCCTGTAGTTCAGAAAGCAAATACAGAAAATAGGGCTTTGAGAATCCAAGCTGAGAAATTTGGTTTTTTGTTTGTTCTGAGCATTTTACGAGGATACAAACATGCAACATGTATCAGGCATGCTCCAACCTTTATTCTCATTAGACATACATAACACTTCATCACTAAATGCTTAACCTTATAAAACTGTATGTTTCTGCATCGCTAAAAATGCTGGACAACGATTAAAGTTTTCAAACTTGGTTCTCCAATCGCACTCACAAGCTTGGAAACTCATATCCTCACACAGTCCCACAGAATTCAAAAAAGAGGCACTGAAAGAGCACAAGGATCTGCTGAAGAGGATCAGATTGTACAACAAGACCTAGTTTTTGTGACTATTTTCAGGATTCACAAAGATAATGCGTACTCAGTACAGGAGTAGCGTGGCCTGCTTTCATTGAATTTCTATAATTTTCTAATAAAAATCCAAACTGCTGAGCAGAACTTCATGCATGGCCACCACATTCTGAAGTGGTCATGCAGGCTGCTCATTTCATATGTCTTCCAATCAGTTAAAACTGGAAAGCAATTATATCCTAGGTATTCAGAAGGTCAGACTTTATAATCAAAATGGTCCCTGATAGCATTTATTTATGAATCTATGAAAATTTTGGCAACATCGAGAATGTTATTGAAACTAAACTGTCTAGAAAAATAAGACTCCCAGTAATTGAACAAGAAACCATCAATGTAAAATGTCTTACAAATGCAACATGTTTGTAAACAACTTCTGCATTTCCTAATGTGGGTCCTAGCATTAAAATACTGAACTTGATGCCATGGCTGGAAATGTTATTTATGCTTAGCAAGTTTGTAAACATGGAATGTTTTGTTTTGAAATACTCTAGTGAAGTGTACGGTGTAAGAAGGCAGGGTTTTTTTAATCTCCTCACAGAAGCGAGGATACAACGAAGGTTTCAAATCAGGCTCATTCTCTCCCAAACCATCCATGATCTGTAATGAAATGGAACAGATTTGTGAAATATCTTTAGCAAATTCACAGTTACAGGCAATTACAAGAAATTGAAAACAACCTCGACAGTACATTCAGAGGGTCAGGCTGGCCAGATTCCTTAACAGTGACTGTATGAAACGAGCAGGAGGTTAAATCAGTATCATTGTCTCTATTATGGATAAAGCTGATTTGTCAGAGGTTATGGGGTCTGCTGTGGTTCCATGTTAGCCCCAAAAATGTTTGAAAACTCCTGTGACACAACAGAGTAACACAACCATCCACTGGTCTTGAGGGAAATGAAGCTATCAAGTATTTACACTCTGAAAGGGAATGTCTGTGCACTGCTAACCTGAAGCTCAGCAGGAAGTACTTACTTATTTTGTCCAGGCTGAGTTCCTCCTTTTTTATGATGAAACACCATTAAAAGCAAGTGGTGTTCAATTTGGTTATTTTGAGAATGTCTAATGGCTCCATTAGATTTTACTTCCCACACTCATGATGAAGTAGAAATAACTCAAGCTACTTCAAAATGTAACTGTATTTCAAAAAGAAGCAGAATGTATTTTCTTTATAAACCCTGTACACGACACTTACATGGCCATTAGCTATGTCAAGTAAGTCACGCAGCCGACAGCCTCTGCTGTGTCTTCTTTCATAACAAATGCTGTCCTCTAGGATCACATAGTCTGTGCCAAAGGATCGCAGTATCCTGTAAACATCTTCAGGAGATCTCTTGGCATAGATCTGATAAATCTACAGAAGAAGACTAGGTTGTGAGACATATTACCACTATTTCTTTGTCTGCTCTTTCATTATTTCTTTATCTTGAACCAGAGAAGAATCGAGATCAATAACCCATGTGATTTGAATTAAACATTTGTTAAAATATATATATATAAATGCTTTATTCAGTAGCCAGAGTCTCTGTGTTACGGTTATTACAATGCAAAATAGTACTGCTGCCGACTGCAAAAACACCGGATGGTGCTGCTGTATGCAGAAAGGCCTTGGCAGATACCTGTAAAACTTTCAGAATGTCTAAGTTATAGGAAAGGATTAAAACAATCTCCCTAGCTTTGTGTGGAGTTTCTCAAGGTGGTTTCTACATAAAATGTTATGTGCTAGTCTTCAGTCTGAGAACTGAAGGGAGTATCAGGTGAATCGGGAAATGGTCCATGCGGGTTTAACAGCCCCATAGGGCAGCGGGACCTACGAATGCCAACAGTACCCAAACCAGTTCACTTGGAAGTAGCTTGAGTACTGAGATCCTGTGATTCAGACACACCAGCTGCCAGAAGGGAGTTAGCAGATGCCCAAAGTACTACGAGTGTCACAGAAGTATTTAATTTCTGGAACTGTATCTGAAAATAAGTCAGTGCAACGAGTACAGCACGTGATTCCATTTGCATGTGCCAGTAGAGACTGCACGTGTGTTCAGGAATGGAGCCACTGGTCTGGGTAAGAATTAGCTCAAACAAGCAGAATACTCTTACCTGTTTCGTTCTCTCTCTCAGATTCTTATCCTCATAATGGGGATGATTAGTTAAGGTCCGTCCAGTGCACAGTTTGACTCCTGCTAATAGCTGCATGCTCCCAGCAAACACTGCTGTGTTTGGAGTGTTTGACCTAAACAAATGTTCATAAGTCTGAGGAAGTCTCTGTAGGGACATTTTTGCATTGCTTGTTACAGATCAGAAGGAAAAAAAAGACTGAAAAAATATTCTTCTGCTTCTCCTTTATTCAGGGAGCAAACTGTTCAAGCAACTGTGTTTTCTTCAAATATGAAGCTCATAAATCACAATAATACTCTCTAACTGCAAATAAAAAAATTACTAAGCACTATGAGGAAAATTAGGGAAAACATGATCCTGAAAATTTCAGACTACTTCCATATTTCATGTATTTCTTGGGTTCATATATCCTCTGAATATTTCCATATCCTAATTCTTTTAGTATTTCAATAAATTTATTGTGACTTAGATTTGTGTCTGACATAAGGTATTCTATATAAAATGGATTATTTAATTTGAATGTTAAAACTTCTTGTTACTGTCCTGGCATTCACTGTTCACTTGGAATGAAAACTTTGTTATATGAGATGTTAATCTTCCTATTCTGACAACTGTGGGAGAGAAATTATGAAAAAGTGACCTCAGTTGCAAAATCAGGGCCTGTGAAGATGGAGAAGATGCCAGATAGAAATGCTGTCAATTACTGGTACTATGATCTCATCTGAAATTCCCAGCCAACGTATAGAATTGTTATCTAAAGAACAGTCTTGGTATCTCATGATTGTTTAAATACCCATAATGAAAAAATCACATTTTGCTCACCTTCCTTCCAACAAGTTTATAATCTAAAATAAAGGTAAAGACACAACAGAAGGGTAAAAAAAGTGAGGTGATAAAGTGAAAATGCCAGGCAACAGAAGCTACGATAATCAGGCTAATTGAAATGGTCACAGGATGCTTAAGTGTTTTCTAGCACTTAGTAGGCATAACTGTGAGAAGTTCTATGAAGACTAAAACAACAGAAAGAAGCATACCTTAAATGAAGTAAAATGGAATTAGAAAGGAATCTGAATAGTTGCCTAACATCCACATACATGCACATATGGCACCTACAGTAGTCAGATAACTGTGACACTTTGGGGTGCACTTTAGGGAGCCTTTTGAACCTTCAGCTATTAATTCAGTCGCCTTTAAGCTCCGTGATCGGCTTAAAAATATTAAGAGAAAAATATTAAATTTTACTATCGCCTTTGAAGAGATTATGCTTAGCAAATGCACTAATGACTACAAACTCATCCTAAAAATTCTTGCACTGGTACATTAATCCCATCTGGGGAAGGAAAGAGATAGTATTTTTAATAGGCCAGTTTAACTTTACTGATAGACCAGGTTTTCAGCTGTTTATAAAACCAGTTTCATTTTGAAGTCTGAAAATATTTAATCTATTTTAAATTTGTTTTTTTTTTACTTAAAATATTCAAAGCCACAAGTGTCATGAAGTAAATGTTTCACTAAGAGAAATTAATTCATCTTAGAATTTAATATTATGCAAATGTAATGGCCCTGACAGGCTGTCAGCTAGGACACATCCCTGAATCTGCAGGAAAGCACCATTCTTTAGATGAAGGCAAAAAGAACAGGGACAAAATTCACAGAGGGACTTGGGAGAGCTTAGATACCTAAATGAAAATTATGTTCTCAAAGCACCTTCAACATGTCTCTATGCTTATGCCTGGGCTGGGAAACTTCTAGTGTGAAAAGTCTGTTTCTGTGTTCAAGATCAGTTCACGTTTTCTAACGCTCTGCAGTACTCATCTCCTGGCGTGGCCTTCTCAAGGCAATCCTGCACCTCTCATTGCTAAAGAGCCCAATATAATGCAAACTTGCAGAATCAAACTTTCTTAAAAAAAAAAACCCCACAAATCAAGTACCAAAGGCAAAACTACAACAAACCACCACCAACAAAGCATTCCCAAGAGAGAGCCTGCAGCCTCCTTTCTTAGAAAAGAAAGCAAGAGGACATGGTGCCAGGGCCCTTTTCCCATAACTTGCTGGTAAAAAAGCTTGTCAAAAATGAAGAAGATACAGGATTCAATTCCTCCCCTTTCTAGAACATTCACTCTTGCTCAGAAGGAGTAAAAAGCAGCTGAGTGTGTTCTTTATTTATCAGGTATTAAGAGTTTTGCCAGCACTTTCTCTACCTTAAAAGCAATCCAGTGACCCTTGCTTGCTTCTGAAAAAAACTGGCTTATGTGCCTTGGTCCTGGATGGAGATCAAAATCAGGTGTTCCAGGTGCAGGCAGATGTTTCCCTAAGGTTCAAGTCTGAAGTCCTAGAAAATTAGGTGTTTTAAGACACAGCACTGTCCCTGTTTCACTGGGGTCAGCTGGGACAGTTCCCAGACCAACATGTGCTACTGCCAGAGCTACTGGAGGCACTCTTTTCCCATGGCTTACTGGCAATGCCAAGAACACAAACCTGCACTGGATTCCACTGCTGGGGACAGACACTTGGAAGAAGGGAGGTGACACTGAGCTTCATGCAATGTCTGCCCTCCTTAACCACATCTTAAAGAACTCCTGCTGGTGGCCCTTACTGAGCATTTCTCTTCTGGAACAGCCACTAGAGGGGGACAGGACAATTAACCACTATTTTTCAGGCACAGGGTGATTTCTGCATTTCATGCAAGTGTCTCTCTAATACTCCTACCCGAGTCAGACACTAACTGCTGTGCTCTGCAGCCAAGGCAGCTAATGTGCTTCCACCCACTGAATGACACTTCTCTATTATAGAAAAACGAAGCAATTTTTACAAATGTCTGAACAAATGATGTATAAAATGAAAGGATAATTTGTTTTTATAGCTCTCTGCCAAGCTCCATACCACACTGCCCAACCTGCAAACAATTTATTCTGTACGAAATGTCACTAAATAATGACAAGGACTTGCAGGTCAAACTGATTTACATTATATAATTTAAATGTCTTTCCAAGCAGACCTGATGGCATTTTGAACAAATAATCTCATTTATTTTTGAAGCTCTAAGCTTTCAACAAGTTAATTACAGCTGAACTAATGGGTAAACGAAGCACTATAATACATTGTACAAAGCTTTTCTTTGCCTACACTTAAGAATTTAGAGAATTATATAAATACTAAAGAATAATTAAAAATAAGAGTTTTACAGGAACTACTTGCACAGACTCTAAAAGTGGTAGTAATTATTTCTCTTAAGCTGCTAAAGAACTATTGTGAGTTGGTTTTAAGGAAGCCCTACAGAAATGGCCAATGTTGCAATTACAGATTACCCATCATTAGAAATAAAATGGCTATTTCTATTAAAAGTCTTCCGAGTTGAACTCTAGTTGGCTTTCAAAGCCATAAAATCTGACAAATCTCGTATTATTCCTTTACTAGTGTCTGGGTGTGATACGAATCTACAAAGCAAAGAGGTTTGGGAAAAGGAGATTCTGAAAAGGGGTTCTCAAATATGCCATGCTAGATTTTTTTTTTCCTTTAAAAGAAAGTCTTTTTATTTGCAGAGTGCTATATTAAAATGTTAGAGGTTTAACTGCAAATGATAGGCAGTAAAGCATATTCAGTCAAACTGTCATGGTTCTTTTTTTTCCCTCTGGTTTGGAAAGACTGAAAATTGCAAAAATGGAAAACAGCCACAAAGAAAGAGCAACAAGATGCATTTTTGTTAGTCCCAGCCTCAATTTTATGCATGCATATTTTGTTCACATAAAGGAGTGCACCTACACAGTTGGCATAAACCTAGTTCTCGGGCACTATCAAGTTCATGCCTGAATTTTACTGAAAATCAGTCAATGACAAAGGATAAGCCCAAGAATTTAAGAACAATAATTAAAAAAAAAAGTGTAATATTGCCTTTAAAGTCTGGAATATGTGTTGATTTCAGTGTGATTTACACTTGAAAATCAGGCATGTAGGTAAGAATGAAGAGTTAAAATTTATAGCTGGCTTTAAATTAAAATATAGCCATTAATATAAATTACTAAATGAAAGAACCACCATTGAAACATGGGTATTCCATTTTTGTAACCTTAGGAGCTTTTTGGAAATTTGTGGGGTTTCCACTAATATAAAAATTTGCCTGCTTGTCCCCCACACCTGATTCAAATACAGCTGACACACAACGACGCTCTGCCAAATCTCAGTCCCAGTTAACTTTTCCACTGTTTTTGGCTGTTCTCTGAGATTTCTGATAAGTTTTTTCTGTGATTTTTGGTAACTGTTTATTAAATATTCCACAATTCTAGACATGTTTCCCCTTTAAAGGCAGAAGACATTGCTTCTTAAACACTTACCAGAAGTAAACAGAGTAGGGAAGTTCACGCTATTGATTTGCTCATTCTACTGATATTCTTCCCCATCTCACAAATGAGCATGTTGTTCCTGTTGTCTTAGGGAGAAAGACCAAAACTAAGAATTTTAATATACCTCCCATCTGGGAACACAGCTGTGAACTATCCCTGGGTCATAGGTAGGACCTTCTTGACTTTTTTTTTTAACAACAACAAAAAAAAAAGCTAAGAAAATGAGGTGGTGGGTAGGAAAAACCAAGAGACTGGGATATGAAAGATCATTATGTAAAAAAATTGCACTCTGCAATAGATGCAGTCCAATACTATGCAATAACTTTAGTGTAAAGATACAAACCAGTATATCTTCCTGAAAATGCTGTGGTGATTTTAATAAGGGGAAGAGTAAAGAGTACATCTGCAGACACTTCACAGTGGACAGACTAATAGTTGGCTATTATTCAGATTGTATATTTGGACAAGTTAATATGAATTTAGACTTAGGCAGATAGAAGGGTTTTCTTGTTGGGGAGAGACTGCAAGACAGATGAGTTATTCCTAATGCACTGCTATACATGACAAATTAGAGCTTCTCATACTGAGTTTTAATAATGAATGATTAGTTCCTGACATCAGCCTTGACACATCATTAACTACAGCAGAACTATCAAGTGTTAGTATAGTAAAATATTTTTCTTACACATCAAAACTTAAGAAAATCCGTCCCACTTTGAGAAACTTACCATAAATTTTGTTGACTCGTATTTAAAGCATAGATAATTAACTCTTTTTTACAGGAATAATATTTCTAAACACAATAAATTCTAAGTAGAAAATTTCCCTCTGTAATTGTCTGTCAAGACTTAAAATGGAAAGAGGACAAGCACCAGTTTAGCATTCTCAGCACTAAGAACAGATGAAAAATTATTCTCACCGGATCCAGTCAAATCCAGTTCATGGCTGGGAATAACTCCACATGCATATTTTATGTATAAATCTATATATAACTCTATATATTGTACACAGGAGACCTGAACTATCGGACATTTACCATCTTTTAATAAAACAGCAGTGCTAAATGGAACTAGTTGGTAAACATTAGTCACAAAAACATGTCACTATGGCTGCAGAGATTTTAAATGATGGAAAAAAACATGGCCTGCTTTCAAAATAAGTCAGTGAATGCTTGTAATATATTTTACTTCTAAATTACTCCTTCTAGTTTATGGATTAAAGAAATGCAACATTATGGAGTGTAAATAGTTTGCTATGGGTAAAAGAGGCTGGGGGACTGGTTTCACTGAAGTTCATTGCATATGAAAACACAATACAGGGCTCCAAGGAACCACTTCAAATAGTTCAATGTTAAATGTAGTAAATTCAGATATACTTTCAGAATGTTTTCCTCCTGAACAAAAAGCTTGTCAGAGTTCAAATAAATACAAGTCCCAGGAATATCTCTGTTCAGAACTTAATCTGAAATTCTTTAGTGGTTATTGTATGTTAATAGAGAACATATCCCTTAAATTCACAGTTCTCCAGAGAACATCCTACCTGTCCCTTTTCTCAGGATCTTCTACGTGCAGTATTCCAAACTGTTTCCACCTAAAAACCACCTTCCTATGCTCTGTGAGAAGGCAGAAGTGATGAGGTGGGGTTGGAATGATTAACTCATACTCCTGAAAGAGACTTTGCACCTATGCTTAGCCATGGCAAGTTCAATTACAAATCTTTTGTTCACAGTTTAGAACACATGTTGGGATTAATTCTAGTAAGTATAAACAATTTAGATTATTTTAAAATTCAAGAAACTGACTGTAGAGAACAGATTTTCCAGCCCTACAACTGTACATCCAAGCTTTTTAAAATCATAAAGTTGAAAAGAGAAGGACATCAGGTTGGGGGGAAATAAAGGTAATTATTTCACTGCAAAGGTCTATTAATGTAAAGAGGTAGCTATAATATGATGGAAGAAGCTTGACTTCTCCAGATTCACCTCTCTTGGCTAGGAAAATTATATGTACTGAGGGGAGCAAATGGAGTCAACTGGTTCCCTGACTCACATGCAATACAGCAGCATGATACTAAACCAGAGCAGTCTGGAGGACTGTACATAGAGCTGCTCCCTATAGCTGTTAATATGCTGACCTCTTGACAGCCCATTCATCCTTAACTATCTCCAGGGGTCATCAGAGTTCACTGATGAGCTGTGACAAATAAGAACACTATAACTAAGAACATTAGATCTACACAAATAGCATTTAACTTAAATAGAGAAAAAATCCTCTTACTTAATCCAGTTCATCAGCTCCACAGTGTCTGGGTCATAGAATTCTCTCAGCTCTGACAGTTCGTCCATTATCCCTGGCCAGAACTATAATGAAAACAAAATAAAACAAACTGAAGATAGAATGAACAAAACAAGTTCTGGATGTTGAAACATATTATTTACTCTTAGCTGGTAACTGTTCTTGTCCAGCTCATGGATAAGCCACAAGACATAAGCGTATCTACCCTTCTTATGAAGGACAGGTGGCTGTCATTGCAGTGTGAAACACAGTTTCAGAGTTTGAGATCTGCAGCTCCTGTCAGATGAAGAGGAGGAACAGAGTTACCCGTTGTGGTGAGCCTGAGAAGAACAGCTTTTCTCAGATGCACATCTTGCTTGAGGTTTCCAGAACTCAATTAGTTAAAATCAGTTTGTATCTTAAAATCAATGGGAAACTAAAAAGTTGCCATCAAGTATGACTTGTGCCTTGTATCTACTCTACAAGCAAACCATTTAAGTTCCCTGGGCTATAAAATGAATGTTAATGTTTTCAGTTATTTCTTGACAGAACAAGCTTAAAGAAAAGGAACAAGATAAAGAGGAATCATGTAACAGTTCAATGTGCAACAGCCAAGCCATTAAATAATGCCTGTGACTACAGGAGAAGGAAAGGCTTCCAGAATTAACGTTAAGTTTGGAAAGGCAACTTACAACTAAATAAAAAAGAGGTAGGAAATCTGTATCAGAAGTTAAAATCATTAGATGTGCTGTGGATGCCATTAATGGCATTTCAGAAGTTTGAATTCAAAGAGAACTACTGAAGGGAAAAGTGTGACTGAATGGCAACATCAAATGGACTACTGGGAGGGGGAACATTTCAAAATTTACTGAAGACAAAGAATACATAAATCTAATCTGGAGGAGATAAATAAGGATTGAAATTGATTCTAAAAAGCGTAATTCTCCCCTATAAAAAAAAGAGAAGCTATCAGAACAGATTTATTTAAGGGTTTGTTGTTTAAGCTGGTGAATATTGAAGGACAAAAGGGGGCAATTGAGAGATAATGACAATGCTAATGACTAACTGATTGTTTTGCATCAGTCTTTACTACAGAGGATGTTATGGTGAAACCTATTCCAAACCTGCTTTCTTTAGATAATAAGGATTGCTGGCTTGCAGAGTGAAATGTCACAGGAAAAACTGTAAGAAACCCCACCTGATAAACTAAAAAGCCATAAATCATCCAATTTAGATAATACTCATCCAAGAGTTCAGAAGGAATCTGAATGTGATGCTGCTGTGCGTTCTTTCACTAAAACTGTAATTATGTAGCAGGAGATATAACTGGGCCAATTAAGATATTTATTAGTTTAACTGTTTGCTTGATGTATTAGTTAAAGTAATACTGGCTGGTAGATTGAGAAACATCTAGAAGATAAGATATGGCAATATCACAACCTTACAGTTTTGGGAGGTACAGTAGGATTATAATAGACAAGTTCTGCTCTTCAGAAGATCTCTCAAGAGATTAGTAAATAAATTAAGCAGAAGTGAAATGAAATTGTTGAGTCTCATAACGAATCAAAATTTCCTCTCTTTATTACTAAGTTACCCTGGACAGCTAAATGTTTTGAGAGCTTGGAGTCCTTCAGGGTAGAGATGGAGGGAAATGGGCTCTACTGTGCTTCTAGATCATGATGTAAACCTGCCCTGCAATCTGTTGAGAATCTAGTAACACTGATGTCTACTGAATGCTGGGACTATTATGTGGCATTAACCAATCTATGTATGTTTTTCAATGTCATACTATTGCAACTTTTCAGTGAGTACAAGCAGTTTTCACTGGAGAAAAAATCTGATAGTGGGGCTTGCTATTACTGAATTTAAAAAGAGAACTCTGAGGTAGCAAAAGTTTCAGGTAACGCTACATGTAATTAGTCAAGCCAAGAGAAAACTGAGGAGCTTCAGGAGTTCCAAATACAATAGAATAACAATGACAAAGTAAATAAAAAGTAAAGCATACAAAAATATGAACCAATAATACTGATATAACAACTTTGTCTTGTAAATCAAATGTATGGCAGTTTGAGAAAAAGTGTCCTGTGACACCAGGAACGGATAAAAAGAATAGATGGAGTACACCAGGGATGTAGCAAACTCTTCAGAATAATGAGTGGTATGTAAAAGAGGTTTCCAACTCTTCTCTGGGGTCAAAGACTTCAGGAAAAGAAGCCTGTTGTCAAGTGGCTTAAATTAGCAACACAGACAAGCATTAATTCTTTGGCCCCTGAGTGTAAGTGAAAAGCAAGTCTACTACATTATTTATAGTTACTGTTGGCCTAGGAATTAAAATTAAGAATCTCCTTAGAGAAACAGGATTAGATATTACAAATAGAAATAAAATTGGCATTTTCTTTTGACATTTCTTCTACAGACTGTCAAGCTTACAAACTTTAGGTTTAAAGGATAAATTCATGCAGTACATACAGGGAGCTCTTTAGTATAGCTGAAGACTGCTCAGGTCATTGATATATGTTGCACTATGTACTGCAATAAATGTATATGTTTGGAGCAAAAGGACTTGGCTGTGATGAAGATAAAAATGCAGTCTGAGAAATTATATGAATGGATAGTTTACTAGCAAAGAAAAATCAAAATTATTTGGCAAAACTAGGAACTATAGACTTGGTGGAGCTCAGGAGTTAACTTTAAGTATCAACAATTTGTTTAGGAGTGACTGACAGGCAAACACAAATTGATGGATATTATTCTGTTGAGAAGTTAAATGCAATGGGTACAGACAGAACTGAAATCTACCTATAAAGAGTATGAAGTGAAACATAACACAACATGTATGCAGTACAGTACTAAATATTGTTTATCTGCAGCATAGCTAGAGTATGCATGGAAATACTTGAGCCCTTTCACTTTCTCTAAAATATGTTTGCACTATACTAATGAAGAAAACTTGTAATAGAAATACAGATGTCTTGTAGGTGTCAAAACCTATGGTACCTGAAATCTGAAAGACAGCTAGCACTGTGGCTGCATTGCTATGTATCTCACAAGTTCTTGTTCAAGTGATGTATTTGGGACTGTAGTAACCACATGCTTCAAAAGAGGCTTTCATTAGCTTATGAAGGATTAGGTTAATAATCCCATGAAACTCCTATTTTGAGGTATGGCACTAAAGAATAGTTCTTCTGACAAATGCAACCCTAGTGGGTAATGAAATACAAAATTGCCCTACTACTAGTTCAAGAAAACTAGCCATGCTGACCAGTTAACTCTGTGGTGAATATGCAAGCTGCTCATGCAACCTGAGCAGTCACAGTGCACGGACAGATCAATCCTTATCTGAAAACGAGAAAGATAAGCAAGTTTGTTATCAAAACCTACTTACACTGTGGTTTGTTTCTATAGGTTTTAGAGAGAGAATATATAAAAACATTCTTACAGAAGCACTGGATGCTTTCTGGATCTCTTTAAAAATTTTTATTCTGACCCTCACCAGAGAACCTAGTTGACAGTTTTATCTGTCTATCAGGTAAGCTTCTTTTCTGAAGGCTCACTAACTCTTACAGCTTTGCAGAAAAGACAGATATCCACTCCTCTGGTAGCTGAACTGCAAGAACTGACATAAGACAAAAAATACTGAGAGGTGATGTATTTCTTTATTCCCACTGAATATTTTTAATGTCAATAAAAATTATTTCCTATATTTAGAAGAAAAACAAAACTGATGATTTTCCATCAGACTGAGATCAACTAATGACTGATCAAAAGCCTACGAAAAATCAGTGACTTCTGTTGACTTCAAAGAATTGAATCTGAGAGGATTTAGGAACTTCACATCTGCTCATGAAGAATGGGAGGAAAATTATTCCTAGTTGATCTGTCACATTAGACTATTAGAACATCATGCTTGTGGCATCACATATGTCAAAAGAAATGGCATTATTTCTATAATTTTCAAACGTGATAAAAATGGTAAATTATTATAATTAGGTAAATTATCCATAATCAGCATAAAGTTCTCTTGCAGATCAGTAAGAAAATTTAAGTGGAAGACATCAGTGTAACTTTACTAAACAAACTGTTAGTCTTTTGTGACTTTTCATTTCACTGTTTCAAAGGGGGAACAGACTTCCAGAGTGAACTCTTATTAGCAACTTGATTTACTGTTATGTTTTACTACTGCTTTTTAAACTTTAATAATGAAACCTTCAGTTTCTCTGAATATTCTCATCTCACACTAGGTATTGCAGAAATAACTTCATCAAAGTAGCATCTGAGTTTTTTGTCTTTGTAAATAGAGATTAAAAGAATGGTATGCCCATTAAATTAATGTTCTAAATCTCACTGCTATGACAGATTAATAATCATGTACATGTTACTATCTTAAATATGTTTTATGTATTAACATTTAAACATTTGACCATAATAATAATTTGTTTCTGGGATAGACTGAAGATAACAAAAGTACTTGACTAGTTTAACAATTCTGTACTTTGAAACATATCAGATGAGGCACAGCAGTAGAGAACTTCGACTATTTCTGCTCCTACAATGAATCATTACACAATTTAACAATCTGCATCTTACCTGCAACTTAGTTAAAACCAAAACAGAAAACTTGTGTTTCCATAAAATTATGCATTTAAATAACACCTGGTATCTTGCACATACAATCAGACAAGTATTTGTATCTACACACACCTACTTTGGATCAAATGAGCCCAACTGATTCTTTACATACAATTTCATATGCATAAAGGTACTTGCACTTCAGGTAGTCTATCCCAATTTTTAAAATCCAGACACCAATCTTGTATGTACTTATCTGTAAAACACCACCCCTTTATGAGAAAAGGAAAATTCTATGCAACTAAAAAATGCCAAAAAATTGAGGAAAAAAATTTCTTACCTTATATGAAATGTATAGCAATGTAATTATTGGTATAGAATACTTAATCACATGCACCTAAGAGAAATTGAAAAAAAAAATTGGTTATTCAGATGATACATTTCTTTGGATAGACTTAATTTTTAATGTATTGATATCTGACAAATTTATCATGTGATGGAATTTACAGACTTTGACTTTTAAGACCATATTCTGATTTTGTTTTCAAGTAAAACTCTATTACAGACCCATCACAAATGGTGGATTTATATCTATATATTTTAATCTATCTTCTACAAAGTGGAAAACACTCTATCATTTGGTATAATAGGCTGTAAAGGTTGTCTTAGATTGCTGATGATTTCTTAATATGGTGACTAAGACTTTTTCATTAAAATTGTGGATATTTTTCAGAGCCACATCTATATTGCCATCTAGTGTATTCAAGTGGAATTGTTTAATATGTAAACCACTAGAAAATATATTTTACTTACTAAATTTATATAAATGTACTTCAGAGACATCCAGTTTAAGAGGACTACAAACAATATTCATTTCAGATGTCTTAAAACTCTGAGTCTTGATTTGGCTTAGATATGAGCAAACCCAAATTTAATGCAATGCTGTTAAGTACAGTGCTAACCCTCCGTGATGTGTAGAGATGAATACACCTCAGGGTGAGCTTCCATATTTCCGTGCTGCACAGGCCAAAAGATGCAAATACACACATGTGGGATGTCCAGAGGTACTTCATTCTGGAAAAACACAGACAAATTTTTGCTGACCATGTGGAGCTCTGCTAAGCCTTCTTGATAAGAGCAGTTAGGTTAGAGAAATTCTGAACAGTTGTCTTGGATTTTCAGGATTCTGACCTAACTGAGTAAAAGATCTGCTTGGCACTTTGCTATGTACTCTTGAGAACACCTCTGCTCCCAAACTTTGATATATTCTTTCTGGGAGAATTTTGGGAAATGCCTCAGTCTACAAGCAGAAACACACCAGGGAGAGAAGGAAGGTTCATGATCCTATCAGTCTGTTGCCAACATATTTTACACTCTTCTAAAAATATACTGCCATCTAGAAAAGCCTTTAGTAGAATTTTTAAAAATATACCTCATTGTGCTTAATGCCAGACACCCAAAAAGAACTGTGTGAATTAAGTTGTAAGCAGCATCAGGCTTCAGTGTTATTGTGCATTCTTCCATTTTTTCCATGAACTGGACTTGATTTGAACCACTAATTAAACAGAAGACAGAAAAAGTATTATATTTAAGTTCTGTAACATATTTCATATATTTGTCTGTATTTTAAAAATCATTTAATCCTTCTGATGCTTAAGAGCAATACTACTGCTATCAGTCCACAATCTCCTATTGTATCTATGATATCATTAAGCCTGATAGCACCAACTTGATGAAGCATCAAGTATTTGTTTTCATGTCTAATTTTCTGGAAATGCAACGAGTTTAAATGAGCTGGTTTAGAATGAGATAAAATTATTTACAGAAATGCATGCTTGGTTTATTGCTTGAAGCAGCTACTCCCACAGGATTCACAGGGCTTTTGATGAGAGTGAAGAACTTAACTGTGATTTGTGGGGTTGTGCTGGTATATCTGGATGCTACTAAAGCCACAGACTAGAAGTAAACTTACAGGAACGAAGGGCTGAAAGGACTGGTTATTGCTCAATGTGGAGGGCTGATCAAAAAAAAGAAGCTGCTTAAATGTGTGGGATTTTTCCCTGTTTTTTCAGGTGGGGGATAATTGAGATAACTGAGCAGTGTTAAAAATTAGGGTAATATTTGGAATTACCTTTATGATGACAGAAAATAAGGGCTGCAGAGTCTTTTGTTTGTTTTTGAAATGGATTGATGCAGTAAGTTTTTTAAGAGGCTGCCTGAGTAGTACCAAAATGCCTTACAGATGACTGACTTCACAATTATCATAACATAGTTTCAGAATGTCTTAGATCTCCTTCTCCCTCCCCCTTTTATCCTGTTTTCCATAAAATCTGTGATGACTGGCATTAGTTATGTGATACTCCTTGAATTTTTGCTTAAGTTTTTTATCATCCCTTCTAACTTTTGCTCAGGTTGTAAATGTAAAACTGAGAGGTCTATAATGATTTTTTTTTTTTAAATAGCAGTTCAGTACTGATTTTCTTCTAGTGTTCTGTAAATACCTCCAAATCATACAGATTAGCTATGAGAACTGGCAGCAGGGATACACAGTTGTAGTCTACCACTCCTGCTTTTTTACAAGGATCACAGGAAGTTCAGCACAGACTGTGCTTGCTCATTTCTGAGCAGTTTGAAGCTACCACCAGGGAAATATTTTATTGGGAGTGTTTTGCACAGGGAAAATGGGATGAACTAAAGAAACTAACATTGTTTATATAAAGACACCCTTCCCCTGCTTCCCCTCCCCCAAAAAAACCTCAACCGACCCTACACATACTGCAAAACTTCAAAAGCAAACAAAAGAGCTTGAAGGAATCTAGGGAAGAAGTCTCATTACATCCCTTACAGTTTTAGATTTAATAGGAAGTTACTTATTCTGTCTGATCTCTGTATGTCCGACTGTTTCCTTGGTACCTATGGAAAGTAATACTGTATGCTGCTATATTCAACTGTCAGCTCCTTAGCCTGTTAAAGAAAAGAAAACTTATAAAAATGTGAATATTTTAAAAATATATTTTACCTGAGGTTCCAAAAGGCAACAATGACAGCTGCTACTGTCATAAGGAAGAGAACAAATAAGTAGACGTAAAAAAGTAACGTATCCGAGAGTCTTGAAAAAGTATTTAATGGCAGTAAACCGAAAGCTTCTTCACAAAGATACAGGTTAGCATCAAAATCTCTAAAGAAAAAAGAATAATCTTTGTCATCATGTATTTCATAACTTGATGTCAAAAAGGACCTAATTTTCCTTTTCTTTCCCAAGCTGTGCAGATTATCATGAAGGAAAACATATGACATCAACATGAGTTAAAAGTCCATGATTTATCACCAAGATTTTAGATGAGAACAACCTGCAGGCTTCACTTAATGAAGTCATATAAAAAACCAAAACTGCATAAAACATACCTGGTTGCCCCAAATCCAAATTTTGCTTTCAGGAATTTGAATATATGTTCATCTGACTCAAGATTAAGAATTTTCTACAAAGGAAAGGGAATCATACTTTAATTATTAAAAAAATAAGCTGCATACAGTAAATAATTTTTTTATCATTTAAATGAAGCTGCAAAGCAACACAGGCTTATTGAGATAGGGTGCTTTGCAATCAAATAAACATTCTCTTTGTAATTATGGTCCTGTGGTCCAAAGGGCAAGTTACTTACTCTTTAGAGTATCTATTAGTATTAGTTTCTTATTTACAGATAAAGATTATGCAGGACAAGTTGGTTTTAACTGTATTTTTTATTTCAATAACTTAGCATATCTCACTGTGGTATTTTAATTTCCCAATGTACTAAATTTTAATCTGTTGATATAGGTCTCTTGAAGAGACTGAAACTCAAAAGCAGAAAAAGTGTTACTGTCACTAATGTCTGCAGACATCTCTGTGCACAAGAAGCAACTAAAGTATGGTATGGTCTATACCAGTTTTATAGCAAGCAGTCATTTGTAACTGCATCTATTGAAAAGCATATTCAATGAAACACTTTGCAAATGCTCAGCAGTATCAGAATGCAGTATAAACCTACACCTGTTATAAAATCACAGGTGAGCTTCAAGTTACAAATATACATTTGATTACTTGGTATTAATTTATGAAGCTTTAAGAATGTTTTAAAATCTGTACACTAAACAGAATAGCAAAATGATTTTTCTTTTCTAGAACAATCTCTGAAGTGCAGTGAAATCTCATTGCAATTTTTATCGAATGATATTACTGTAGATGGTTAACAAATAGCTTTTAACATAATACATTTTGTGTCTATATTAAAAATTATTTGCTTACCTTGATTAATTTATTTATTAGGAGAGTCAAGCACAAGACTAATAGTACATGGAGGATAAGTTTCCCAAGCCTATTAACCAAGCTGCCCTTTTTTAGGTTTTTCTAGAAAGGAGAAAATAATAGGATTTCAGTATTTTTTTTAAATGTATCTGGAACTAAAGCAACACAGACTATTTGAAATAGCTTATCTGCTAGGCCTGATCAGGACCAAATTTGTATTAGGTTCAGGTAAATAAAAATGTATACATAACTAAGTAGCCAAAATAAAGATATCTCTTGCACAGAACTGAAGGGACCACATAATAAAAACTCCCCAGGGTACAGATCTGGCAGACTTTTCCAACTAGCCAAACAGCCTTCCTTCAGCAGTGGCCCCATTATATTTATACAGCTGCTGGCTCCCCGTGCAGCTGTGGTTGTGTTCCAAGATGCCCCTCATTTCAATAGCAATAGCAGTTGTGTGCCTTTGAAATAGCTGTTAGACCTTCCACCTAAATATGGCAAAGGTGTCTTCTGGCCCTAACTGCCAGTTGATAGGATTGTGAGCAAGTTTCCAGTTCAAAGCTCCAGATCTGAGAGTGGTTCTTTGACTGTTCATGGGCAACTTGTAATAGATGCAGACACTGTCTAACTACAAAAAATACAGTCCTAATTTTAAAAGGTCACAAATGAGAGACAGCAGGAATAGCCCTGTAAATTAATGTATTCTGTTTAGAGGCTGTCATCAATGCCAGTTTCAGAAAAAAGAGAACTCTAAATACAGGAAAAAAAATCCTAATCTTTGAAAGAAACAATAGCTTTCAGTAAACTAAATTTGACATGTACCTAGTTCTTACATAATATTTTGTTGGAGGCAGATCCTTAAATTCAACACAAATCCTGCTGAAACAGGTGTAAAGTCCATTTATGCTTTTTTTTTCAGGATCAAACTGCATATCCACAGTCATAAATGTTAACAGCAATCACAGAATTATGGTGTCTGATGTGCTAGTTATGCTGTAGTTAATGTAACTGAATTAATTATTTGATCACACAATGTTTTTGTTGCTTTGCGCTATAGTAATTCCTCTAATTAGTAATTTAAGATTATAATGCATATAAATTACTTTTATCTATCTATCTATCTATCTATCTATCTATCTATCTATCTATCTATCTCATTCTATTTAGTACTACAAAAATATTTAGGTACCCACCTGGATTGTTCTTGCTATCAAGACAGAAGCATTAAAACTTAAAAGTAATGATCCAAGAATCATAGAATTAAAGAACTGTAGCACACAGACTAGCAGTAATCCAGAAATCTGAATGATATAGAGCCATGTAACCTGTAACAATAATAAGATTTTTTTATGCCTACAAAACTTTACAGTCATAGCTGCTTTTCTTTGAATAAGGCTTATAATTTATTTCAACATCAATTATTTTTACCAAAAATGTATCACCTTCCACTAAATCAGTACACTTAAAACCATTACTATATTCTTTCTATATTTATGGGGTGAACTAGATAGGTTATTATTTTGGCTCATCCCATTCAGCAACACAGCAGTGACAATGTTGTTATTTTGTGGTGAATTTCAACATAAAAATGATAACTGCCTCTCTTGAGCAACCTGGTCTCTCTCCTTCCTTCTTTTTGTGGTACAGTGCCTACACCTAACTTTCAAACCAGGAGGCAAAATACTTGAGGCAAAGGTCATACACTGGTATGACTTCAGCTTAGGGAAAGATTTCTTGTGCTACCTTTTTTTTCTGGCCACTTCCAGAGGACATGCTTAAGCTGTGGTATTAGATCAACTATTATGATGGTATTTAAAAGCAATTCCTTAATAGCATCAAAGCATAGCTGTATCTACACAGAGCTAGACAAAAATTACATAACAGAAATGTATTACATACAATGAAATAAAATCAGCTGGAAAAAAACCAGGAATAGTGTTATTCTGATTATTCATTTTTACACTTGGAGGATATACACTGTGATTACTTAAAAATACAAAGCAGCATAGTGTATAATCTGTATTACTTTAGCCATCCAAAGTTTAGTAAAATACCTCCAAAACCATTAGCTTTATGATAGAAATTAAAAAAATGTGGTAATTTCCAAACAAAATCTTACCTTTGCTGTGGGAAGCATGTCAAAACAGTCCAGTATGAATAATGCCAATGCTTGTATCAGCATCATAAACTGATTAAACTGCCAAGTCAGGCTAAAGAGAAACGTTGCTATGAATACAACCACAAGTATCAATCTCTGGAAGGAGGGAACAAAGTTTTATTTAACTTTATTATTTCATTCATTAAAAAACAAAACAAACAAAACCCCAACAAAAACCCACCTTAATACAGTTTTATTTTAAATCAATTTTTAAAAATTAATAAGTTTTCTAACTGCAGTAACTGCTTGGAGGATAATGAAGATTTTTTAGAGTTACAGGCTCTTGTATAAATGCCTGTATTTTACCAGTGTACCACCACTTACAAGAAATTGGTGAGATCTCAGTTTCAGCCCATAGATTAACATGCAATATCTGTTCTACTGTGTGCTATAAATAGCAGTTTTTTGATAAAATTGAGGAGTAATAACTTAAGAACTGTTTGTCAGAAAACCCCTATATCATCAATGTGCTTTTATTCTTGCAGATCAGTACAACCTCTTAAATTTTGTAAAACAAATTAAATCAAAACAAAATCTTGAAACCTTGTGTTTTACAAGCTTTTCTCCTGCCCAGTTTGTGTTATACTTACTTCTTGAGCAGGCTGTAAATGAGTTCTGAGCAGGTATGTGATGCCTGCTATCTGAACAGCAAAGAATGGTAGTGCCCAGTTCTCTCTTAAAGGAATGGTGAATTCTACTCTTGTAGTATCTATTCTGTACAAATAAACAGAGTTTCATAAGTTTAAAACAAATAAAACACCAACTGGGTGACAGAGGTTGCAATGACAGGCATCTTTGTGGTATTTTAACTACTTACTGACAAAAATGGAGGCTCTACACTCTAGTTCCCTCAATGTGCCTGGCTCTGAAAAAACACCATGAAGGTTGTGCAAGTCATCTATTGTTTCTGTACCTCAAATGTTGTACTTCAGCTTCACTTACTGTTAAAAAAACTTATGCTATGGATTAAATCTTATTTATGAAGCACAGCTTAGGTAATTTAAAATGAACAAACTCCAAAACAAAGCCACTTCCAAAATCCAGCATATGAAGTTTTCACGCCACAGGTAATTTTACTTCATTTTTTGCTTCGCAAAAAGCACGTAAAAGAATAAATAGGTATTAATTTCTTTGTTGTGATCACAGCGCATTGGATTTGAATGCTGGTAAACTGGTTAGGAATTTCCAGTCATTTTGTGAATGTTCTAACATGAAAAGTATGAAACTAACATGAAGTATAAAACATGAAGTATAAAACTTCCCCAAAGGGCAGTCATTTACAAAACCTGAAATAAAAGTTAAAACCAAAAGATAATTCCCTTTTTTCCTTGTGTAGAGAAAATGTTTGCTAAAAATGAAAGCAAGCAATGCATCTGAGACATGCTTGGCTGGATGAAAAAAATGTTTAAAATGGACTTATTCTTAGTAGCCTTGATGTACTTCATCTGGACAGAAAGTCTTTAACCAAATGAATTCCAAGTATTTATTTGATTTACATACAGGATATCACACTTGTATTGTTCATGAATTATTAGAAAGATGGACAGAACTAATCTGCTCCAAGTATTCTGTAAATGGAAAAGATGACCCCATGAAATAAACATGTGAACTACTGCACATTGCATATATTTTTTAATTACTTTCAGCTTTGCAGAAAGAAACATTTTACCACTATATACCTATAATTATTCTGTAATGGACATGCTTGTGGATAAACTTCTTTACAGCTGCTGATTAACATATCAAACCGTTTTGATAGAACTGACACTGCACTTTTATTTTCTTGATTAATTACAGATAACAGCCTATGTCACTAGTCTTAGCTTCATGCCAACAGTATGGCAGTGAGAAGAGACCTGAAGGGCATACATATATGCAAGTGTCTGTAACACTTAAGGGATCCTAGGCTGGAGAAGACAGGGTACATCATCGAAAGATCTAGACACATCTGAAAGATGAAGTCCACTTTCAGAGACTAATTTAGGCCAAAATTTTCTACTCAAACTTCTTGAAACTTTAAAATCCTGTATGCAATGTCAGCTCATTTACAATTATTTTCTAATTATTTAAACAGTTTCTTCCATTTTCTGGTGAATCTGGAGAGACCATTATAGTCTCCCTTTTTGCCCAGTTTTTCATGTATTTGAAGGTTTAATGCCTTACCTTTGAAATGAGGTACAGTTTTAGAAAGATCGAATGTTTAATCTCACTTACCTGTTTGTAATATACCAGCAAGCTGCCAACAACCCTGAAAGCCATGTTCCACTAAGAAGCCAGCTTGTTACATACAGAGCAATGACATAAACTGCCTGAAGTCCAAACAAAGTGTAGATATAAAAATAAACGGGCTCTAGGTATTGCTGTAAAACACAAGGAATACTAATGTTGACATAAAACACTCATGGGAGGGGGCTATACTTAATAAGAATTAGGTTTTGCTTTTACAAATTAAAAAGGTATCAGGAATATTTCTAATTAGAAAATAACTAAAAAGGCAAGCTACGATTCACTGCGCAATCTTCATAAATGCACTTACAATCTAAAGCCATAAATAAACGCCTACCTGAATTGGAAGAATCCTATACAGAATGCTGAGAAACACCTCCTGGTAAACATTCATTCTTTCAAGTATGTTAATTGTCCTCACAGATTCAGTTTTATTGTCATATACTAAACCATGTAAACCTTAACGATAAAGAGAAATTGAAATAGGAGATTGTCATTTTCCCCCTCCATCTTCATTTGAACAGTGAATAACTTTTTCAAAGGTAATTTAGGATCTCTCATCAAAAACTGCAAACTTTGAGTTAATGATTCAGACCACATTACCTCTGAATCAACATGACCTTCTGAGGTCTTCAGTTTCCCTGCTTCGAATGTGACTCAGAATGCTAATTCAAGTGCTACATATATAGTAATGTATGAAACATTTATTTTTATGCTCACATTCCTAACATAGAATCTGTGGTACCTACTGGATCTTGAGAACCATTCTTGTCACTACTTCAACACAGGTGATGTTAATATTTACAAATGTGTAGTATAAGCAAACTTGCTAGTTAAGTATCTAAAAACCATGAGACCGCCAGAGGAAACCCCATCATCGTGTAAGATTTGGAAGCTGCTCATTGTGTCACTTACTGTCCAGGCATACCCAACAAATTGCCCCTTGCCACAAACAGCTCATAATTAAAATTAAACAAGAGAAGAATAAAATTTAAAGTAATTTACTGATTAACCCAACAAGGCCGAAACCCTAACAGATAGGAAAGTTGTCCCTCAAAGTGATTGCCTTCATCAGAATGTGAAGGTGTGGCACAGAAACCAATGTATAATTGTGAGGTTTATTATGTTTATAACTTAGTGGCCCTCTGGAGCACTAACAGAGTAAGTCTCCAGTACAATTGTTATACTTTTTCACAGTTATGGTATTCCTTGTTCTCAACTAGCTTTGAAAAATATTCAAAATAGTCAGTGGGCAGCATGAAGTAAAACTTACTTTACAGTTTACAATACCTTGCTGGATGGAAGCCGCCTGAATCATCTGTTTGTAGTAAGAATAATAAAGTCCACATTCTGTTCTGAATGAAATTTCTCTTTCGACTTCCTGCAAATGAAAGTTCAATAGTAAATTCACTTTCCATTTGCTTTTCACAATCATATGAAGCTGCCTTCAACTCAAATTCTTGCTGCACCAGGGAAATTGACCTATACAGTGGCTTCTGTCTTCTATGCAACTCAGTTCAAATAAAGGTAAAATACATGGACAAATCAGAGTGAGAGGAAATGGCTGGGGTGTCAATGCCCCTGTTAACTGGGGACACGTACACACCTTTTGTGATTCTGGTTGTAAACGTTTTGGATCTTTTACTACTTTTTGTAATATTAAATGTTTAGATAGGTGCAGTGGCCAACAGCTGGACTTCAGAACTGCATATGCTTGCTCCATGCATTTAACCTTTTCTTCCAGATGTAGATATCCCATAGTGTTCCATGGATTTGCCACCTTAAGGCTTAATTAATTCAGTGTGCTGTACTTGGGACTGCACCATAATACCACTCTGATGTTTCAGCTGGCAGGATATGCTGCTGCCCACTTGCTAAATGCTGTTTCTTGCAGTAAAGCAGCTGTTCATTATTCTCATACTTAAATTACAGGTTAAAGAAAAAGCAATCTTTACTTGTTTTTAGGTGTAGGTAAAGTTATTATTTTTAATTTTAAAATGTGCATATTTAAACTAGCTAAACTTCAAACTATGCCTCCTTCTTGGCTGATATTGCAGGAAGTGGAGTCTAGTGCAATATGAAAGCTCTCCTGGAGCAAACTGCTCTCAGTACAGGATCTCTGCTTTGGAATTCACCTCCTTTTGTTAACTCATTAGTTGTGAAGACCTAATAACATTTAACAAATTCAAAGCCTTGGGCAACCACATTTAAACACAATAAGACTGCATGAACAACCAATCTGAAGAGAAACAACAGGCTTCTTATATAAAATTGTTTTATTATGAATGATATTTTTACTAGTTATATAAAATCATCCCAGCAAATATCTCTCATAAGCAGTAAATTAGAAAATGTTTATATCCAGATCTGAAAATCTAATGAGATTCCTGTATGTGGTGCGTGCAAGTCATTAAGAAATTTAAGTGAGATTTCTAAAAATAATCTTATTAATTCAGCTTTCTTTACAAAAGACTATTACTGAAATAGAATGTTACTGTTTTCTGAGATTTTTATGAATGTGATTCTGGTGAATGCAGCCTTGCATAGAATCCCAAGACTTTCATCTTTCTTATACGGTCCCATCTCTTTTGCTGGAACAGAATCAATACTATTTCAGAGCTAACATAAAGCTAGATAAAAACCCATGTTCCTCCCTTCCCCACTGCCCAGTATAGAATCTTATGCCAAAACACGTTTTATTTAAGTCAACTGTTAACAAACAAAACCAATATTAGTTAGAGTCTGAGAAAAATCAACAGATAAAAATGCATGTGATTCAATGCAAGTTCACAATTAAACTCTCCAGCTGCTCTATGACACACAAATCATTGTAATACCAGCAGAAGAAACTGACATTGGCACTAAATACTAAAAGCCACACGCTTAGCAAAATGAGAATGCTGGATTTTGAACTAGCTGTAGTTTCAAATTCATCAGTGCTGAGAAGTTTTCTAATACCAAAAAGTGGCTGATTCTAAGTGCTCACTTAAAAAAACCTCCCAAAACCACAACAACAAAAAAGAAGGAATGTTAACATTTGCAATTTATTGAGGGGGAGAGAGTAGTCACAGAGGGGGATCTAATTACCAAAAATGCACTCAAACATGATTAATTTGTAATCCTGGCACCAGCTGTATTCAACGAAATGCTATACTTTATGAGACAAACACTAGTGAGTTTTACATCTGTTTCATGCTAAGATAACATCTGTTTTGTTCACTTGCAATGCTTTTCCAGTTCTACAGCAATTTATGCTATTCCTAGTATTCCATGTCAATAAAAACACACAGACTTATGGGTAAGCATTATAAGAGCTCATGTTTATCTTTCTGCAAATTCAATTTGAGAGTCTTTAACAAAGAAGTTATCACTGTTCCAAGGAAAGAAAAGAACACTATTCTCCAGGATACATATAGAGTTGCATACTATTTCAATTTATGCAACTGTATCCCAATAATATTAAGCATTCAAAACAGAATACAGAGGACTTCCTCTCAAGAGCAGTGCAAAATCCTAGATCTTAGGTTTCCTCAAACTCCCTAACCAAGTCATTCAGAATACTGAGCAAGCAACCAAAGTCCAAGTCGAGTTTTTCTGTAAACAAAGAGCATAAGCAAAGCTCCAATTACTTTACTTTTTGAAAAAGCTAAAACACTGTTTGTGTTATTGAAAATATTTTCTAGTTATTCAATTTAAGAACAGAAAGACTTGAAACTCATCTCAACCTCACAAGTGGAAACTCAATACAGACAGCTGCTATCAGTCTTCCTGGTCGAGAATTGTGCCTTCAGCAAACGTATTTATCCCTTGTAGATGGTCTCTTGGCTGGTTAACCTCATGCTCACCTGTTAGAATGGTATGGTTCCTACTTGGATCAGACTTCTGATCCAGAGTAAAACTACCCATAACAACTCAACTGGTACTTTAGAAAATACCATCAAAGTACTGGACTGCCCTCCTTTTCGTAGCTTGTGCATTCACCTTGTAGAGTTCTAATTAGCTGGCTACCCTTTTCCCCACTTTTTTCATCTTTTATATTGAAAATGTAAAAAGGGAAAAAATAAGCACTTCAGAGAAGGAATCCCAGTATTCTTACCCTGCATGTCTGAAAGATTTAACATTTTTTATTCTTTATTCCTGACTTCTTGCAAGCAGCAATTTTATTAAAGGAAAAATCAATAATCGTAGTCTAAATGTTTACTCTAAAGGGATGAAGAACAAATGAAAGCTCTGAAATTTACCTGTTTCTGTTAAAGTATTAATTTGCCATGTGGCCTTGGCTCATTCTTGTTCAAAGTTTCTTCAGAGTTTGCATTTGAACAAGCAATACAACTGCTGACAGGAGAGGTGATGCATTTTTCCACTTTGTTATTTTCATAGTTGATCCTTTTCCCAAAAGTCACTATACCTGAGGAGCAGCCATTAAACTGCTATTGAAAACCACTGAAAATAGACCAGCCATTTCATGTGTGCATTTTCACCAGAAAGTTTTCACAAGACCAAGAAAGGACTTTGGGTAAGAGATCTGTTCTGGCTTTCACCATTGTAAACAGAAATCTTTGTTGTTTTATTGTGTATGAGAAGAGAGTAAAACTTTTTTCTTCAAACTTGGTTGGCCAAGATAAGTGATTATAACCTTCTGTGATCCCTGCTGGAAGTGTACACAGACACAGCTTCTCACTACGTGACCTGGTATTCTGCATTCTCACTTTTTTTTTTGTCGTTCTTTGAGGAAGTCTTGGAATAAAAAAAATACCAATCATGTTCCTCTTTCATTGCAGAAACCAGTCTCCAAGATCTGCATTTTCAGTTTTTCTGATAAGAAAACAATTTTACATCTTTCTCCAATGACCATGGCAAATTTATAATAGCAGGCATATTTATTAGCAAATAAAAACAACAAGATTCACACGTACTGCAGCAGCTGAAATCAATGCACCGTTGAAAACCACATTCAAATAGAACAAAACAGTGTAACAACCACAGAACAGTTTTTCTAGTTGGGTGAACCATTCCTGGAAGACACCCAAAACTGAACTGGCTTTCTATGAATTGCAACTGAAATTACAGAGACACAATCATTACAAGTGTAGATGCAAGTTGTGACTTCAATTACTTAGAAGTTAGAGAATCCTGACTTTGCATAATGAACTCCTTTTGCTTTCCATTTCTAGGGTTGAATACAAATGGCAAACTGCACAGTTTTGTAACTATGCAATCATGATGTTCATCTATCAATGAGGTCTTCAAAACAAAAGACTAATTTTAGCTTATTGGAAGAAAGGAATAAAGTTCAGGGGGATAATATGTTGTTATATAATTTTTATATCAGACTTCAGTACTTTTGAAATGGAAAAGTCGACCCTAAGGTGTACCTTCAAAGAAAGATGAGAGTGGGTACAAAACAGTGTTATATGTATAATACAACAGCAATTGTTTCAGTAAGTGCCAACTATTTTTATTATGGGAATATAAATGTTTCTGGGACAGAAAAAGTGCACAGTATAGGAAAGACATACTGCAGTGTGAGTATTCCAATTAAATACATGGACTCTTTCAATAACGTAATACCCAGACCTAACAGTGAATTTTAGGCGCCTGAAAGGAAAATGATTCACCTGTTTCTTTACTCTGCTTAAATTTAGGTATGTGTACAGCTGCATTATTTTCCCATGCAATGATTCTAGGAAAAAAATAGTTAGTCCTGGATCTTGGGAATGGTTGGTTTTACATTGGTGAATGTCTGAAATATGTTTTGATGTTTGCATATCTAGAATAACATTCTATAAATTAATATTGAATAGTAAGAGACTGTCTAAACTGTACTACAATGTCACAGTATAAATACAATTAAAAAAGGTGTGCCAGGATTTTCCATATCGTTTATTTTAACTGGTTTTTGTTTGGTTTTGGGTTGCTTTGGATAAAAGATGATTATAGAGCAACATATAGTAGATTGTTGAAATTCTACTCTGGGTAATGATCAGTGGTTGGAAGAACCATAGCTACAACTCAGGCAAGAGCTGTGTAGAAATGCCTTTAGAGAAAAACTGGGGAAAGTTATTTATAGAAATGATCAAGTATTTAAAAAATGTTGGGAAGGGAAGCACGGCCTTTTTAAAAATTAAATTTAAAAAAATGAAATAAGTCTATGTTTTTAAGCAAGTTACGAGAAAAATACATAAATAAGTGAAATTTCAACTAACAGTCATAGTAATGCTCTGTGAAAGCACTGATGAAACTATGAACATGACTGTTACCTTAATATTGGAAAACCACAGGTCATTTTCATGTAGCGTAGCAACATAAACAGAAGTAAGAAGTCCAAGAGAAATGGCAACAATTCCACCAACAGTTACTGACAGTATGTTCCACAGCTTTCCACCTGTATCATCTTGGAAGAAAAAAAATTCACTCTGTAATTGCAAAACATAATTCAACTTAAAGGAATTTTGGAAACTCATTCTTACATTGCCTGTGCTAGTACAGTTTACATTCTGTAGGTAACAGGACACTTGGTTTTAAGAGGTATTTATGGAGATGTGGTTTTTATTTTCTCATACAGCAAACTCAGGGTATTTTCTTTACATTCAAAGTGGTACAAGGTGTGCCTTAAATGGTAAAATGTAGTTATAGTTTAAGAACACCATGATCCTATACAAATCTAGATAAATACCAGATCTAATTTGTAAATCTAAATTGAAATATCCTCCAGGGCAGCTTTTTTAATTAAGGCAATGCAGGATGGCTGTTAGACCACAAAGTAAGAAATTAAAATCTTCACGTTTTAAAACAGCTGTCTGTTTTTTTCGCATTTGTTTTCTTTTTGTAAAAAACAACACTGAAGGTTCAGAAGTCTCACTAAATACCCACAAAGAGACTGAACAGCGGCCAAAGCAGCCTTTGATAATGGTGTCATGCTTTGAATTGCAGACGACCTCCTGCTGACACTAGAATGAGATTATAGATGGAATGATGGGAAAGAAAGGTTACATTTCTAGGTAGCTTAATCTCTTTATTGCACACTTATGTTCCTCTTTTTTTTAGGGTTTGCTTGGGGGTTTTTTTTAATGTTGATATAAGGCTTAATATGAATTTTAGTGACCTGGAATGACATCTTTGAAATGGCTATTTCATACTGTGTGTGATGTCTATATAATAGGTACCAAATATGCAGTTCAACAGAACTGAGGGCTGGGCTGGATGAGAACTATTGATCACTTTCCCATTTTGTATATAGCCTAAAAGTACTTGTGTGGAAGAAACAATGTAACTTTCCTATCATCTACCCAAACATAGGAACGTTTGGAATTTAGATCAAAATATCCCTTAAAATAAGTTAATTAGAAAAAAAAAACAGCAAACAACCAAACTCAACAAACTTTGCCAACTCTTAAAGTTATAATTCTGAACAAAAATGTTGTCAGTATTTCATTTCTTAAACAGATCCTCGAATTAATACATTTAATGCCTCTCTTTTAAATTTAACTAGCTTGTCTGTCCTATAGTCAAAAAGCAAGGCTTTGCAATTAAATTCAGATTTCATGTACAATCTTCTTATATTTAAGTACAACTCATCAGAGGTCTTCAAATCCTTTCATATTTCCAATGATTTGAACTGGGATTCCTTTAAGAACCTACGATGGCTATATGAAATCTGATAGCATGTCACTGATATGAAACTGAAAGAAAATGTTCTCACCAATTTAAATTAGGATTTAAAAAAGCTCTAACCTAGCTCTAACCTGTGCTAAGGACAGATACCAAAACCTAAACACTACTAAAAAGCCATGTTACAATCCTTTTCATTACCCACCAGACAAAATTTTCCCATCAGGCTTCACATTCTTCTCCTCTGAAGGCTCATCTTCAGCTGCCTCTGTGCCTTTTCCAACCCTTCTCTGTCTTATGGTTGTCATGATGTCAGTCACTTTAATTCATTATTCTTCAGTCTGACTCCTAAATGGACACATACAAGCAATGCATCTTCCTACCCAAACATTCACTTAATACTGTATGAAACATCTGAAAACAGAACCATATTTTACTGCCAACAGAGACTCTGACTTAAAGAATTACACTCTAGTTGAAGTGTATCTTACAAAAATGCAAGATTTTTAAAATTTGTACAACTTAGAGTGCAAATGAAGGTACAGAAAAAAGTATCTTAAATTTATAAAGACTTAAGTTCTCAGTTTTACGTACCCTTGAACAGGTTTTCAGAACAGTTCATTATTTTGACTGTCCTCACTTTTGGACCTTGACTCAAAATGCACATCCAGCTCCACTTCTTTGAAAAAATGTAAGCCTTTCAAAGAAAAATTAGTCCTTTTAGGGTATTTTAGTTGACTACCTAAAATAGAAAGCCAGTTGTTTAAATCCTGGCTTTCAGGCAATCCTGAAAAAGGGGGCCATAACGTGCAAAAATGAAGCCAGACAACATGTGATACAAAAAAAATAGAGAGACAGCATTAAAAAAATCCTTGACATTTCATACTATTGGAGCACCATAGAATTTAAGAACATTACAAAAAAAGACAAAAAGAAGAGCAGCTAGTCACTCCCCTGTCAATTCCCAGGTGCCCTCTGCTCTGTGAGCATGGTCCACACATAAAACTGCTTCAACCTCCCATGCTGCACCTGAAAATCAATGATGTCCCATCCTGAATGAAAAAATCTACTACGATTCCGAGAGCACAAACACTGGTATTTGTGTTTCCACTGGTGTAACTGACTACATCTGAGGTATACACGTCAATTGCACAACTTTGTTGTTTTAAAGCTGTTGCAGCGGATTAGCCTCATCTCTTTCCCTCATGACTGGGAAAATACATGGAGGGAACTATGTGATCACGTATCGAAGTTGTTTTTAAATAGCTGCTTTGTAGAAAACCTGACAATTAATTAATACAGATGGGTCATCATAACCATGCTCTTTCCTTGCCCTGCCAGTCTCAGCCAGCCTCCCTCAATGCCTCACACCGAAGGGAACGGTTTCACCTGCCGCACGCTGGAAAGCCTCGTCTGGGCGCCGAGAAGGGAACGTCCCGCCTCCGTCCCCACAGAAGCCTGAGGTGAGGCGAGGCCGGGGCGGGGACAGGCTCTGCGGCTGCAAGTCGGGCCCGGGGGACACGATGGGGATCCCGGGGCGAGGCCGTCGGTGGCGGCGGAGCAACGCCGCGGACAGGCGAGAGGGCGGCTGAGGGCGAGCGCGCCTGAAGGGCCGCGGGCCGACGGGGGCAGGGAAGCGTCTCCGGGGGCTGGGCAGGGGCGGGAAGGGGAAGGCAGGAGGGCCGGGCCTGAGGCCGCGGCTCCCCCGGCGGCCGGGGCGGGTCCCGCGGGGCGCGGGCAGCTCTCCACAGCGCCGCCTTTTCGCCGCCGGCAGCGCGCCTGGCTGCGGCCTGCACGGCCCGGCCCTGCCCTGCCTGCTCGGCCGCGGTTCCGTCGGCCGCCCGTCTCCTCCCCTTCCCTCCGCATCCCCGCTGGCGGGGCCGATACCTGCCGGCGCTCCGAGGGCCGCGGGTCGCTGCAGCGGAGCAGCGGCTTCTCCTACCAGCGCTGCCTGCGCGGAACCGCCCGCGCCCCGCCGCGAGGAGGGGAAGGGGCGGGGGTGGGGGCGGACGCGGCGCCTTTGGTTCGCCCCTGTCAGGCGGAGCGGAGGGGCTTAGCGGCGGGCAGGGCAGCGCCGCGCCGGTGGGCAGGCAGCCGCCGCCGGACGGGGGAGACCCGCGCGGGGAGGAGCTGTGGGCGGGCTAAGGGTCGGGGCCGGGCTACGCGTGGGGCCGCCTGTCCGCGCCCTGCGGCGGGACGCGGGGCGGCACCTTCCGCTCTAGGGCCCCGCGGGCGCGTTCCGCTTTCTCCGCGGATTTCGGACTCTGCGGAGAAAACTACGGCGGGGAGAAGGGAAGCTGCGGGGCGGAGACCGGCGGAATTGCCCCAAGCTCCACCGCATCCCTCCGGACCCCAGGGGCTTTAAGTAGTTGAGTTTCAGAAGGCGGGCGTGGGGCGAGCGCCTTCCCCGGGCTGTGACAATCCCGTCGGCGAGGCGGGGGCTGATGCGGGGCGGTTCGGGCCGTAGAGCGGGATCGGCTCCTCCCGGGCGGTGTGGCCGGGGCGGTTTGACTCCGCCCGACGGGAACGGCGGGGGCCGCGGGTCCGGCTGTCGCTCTGGTGCGTTTCTAAAGTAGTGACTTAGAGTTTCTTCTTAGTGGGTTGGTTTTGTTTGTTTGTTTTCCACATGGGTGGAGTTCCAAATGTATGGGAAGTGTTTTTTTAATTTAGATGCGAATCCTAAACAGTAGAGGTGTCTGTTGTAGTCAGTTCATTATAAGCTCCGTTGTATTTATCAGCTGCAGTATAAACATGCAAGAGGGGAAAAGCCTTTATCTCTGTAGCAGAAGGGTAACAGCAACACCAGACTTTTTTCTACTTAACACATACAACTTACCGTTATGATAGTTCTTTATGGTAAATTTTATTTGTGGTGTCTTTAGAAATAGTTATCATAGAAAAATAAATTCCCCATAAAGCCTTTACTGACATGCTGACTCCAAGATCTTGTCACAGAAAGATTTCCCAACAACCCATGCAGACTCTGTGGAACAGGTAGGGTTAGAGTTCGCTTCTTCAGGACAGTAGTAAGTTGATTTTCCATCACTATTTTACAGTCCAGCAATACTTTTTTTTTTTCCTTTTTGATTCCACAACCTTGGTTTATTTGGAAAGTTGGTATTCTGAGCAAAAAGAGGCACAAAATTCATAGAGAACATGCTCAGATATGCCAAGCAAACTGTGTAACTAGTAATCACCCTGGTAATTCAGAGCTTTGAAGCCACTGACATTAGAAATCAGGAAATTTTCCAGTATCTGTCTTTACACACTTAGCATGTTTTCTAAGTATTTTTTAGAACAAACAATTATTTTCTCTTACTACTTCTGATTAAGCTCTCCAGATATTCTAAAATTTCTGCTATATGTCAATTTACAACAAACAGACTAGCCATACTTATTTTTGTGACCAATCAGGCAGGTGATATATTTGTGGGGAATGCTCAGACTAAGAATTGGAAACTGAAGAATTAGAGGCTTTGCAATGGGCATTTGATTTACTTCAATTTATCACCAATAGCATCGCTGTCACATCATACATGTCAGGTGTTTGTTAAAATGAACATGCAGGTTATATAAGTGTTTTTGCAGTGTAAATAAAGGAAAAAATATCTTGAGTATGTGTACTTTTTTGTGTAAAGGAGGTCAGATACTGTACTTAAATTTCTGGGAAAGGGATGCTGTGGAAGATGCTTCCTGCAATGGAAATTCTGTTTATCCACTACCTGTAAAGATGCCAATGCAAAGTAAAATACACATAGAACAAAAAGTTGCATAAATGGTTTATAAAATATAATCATTGGACTGCTTTAGAAATGATGCATGTTCAGTACATTTGGGACCACTAGAAGCTTGTTCTCTATAGAACCAAAAGTTGGGTAGGTGCTCTCTTGAACTAAATGACAGGCTGTGAAGTGTGGTTGCAAAGAGGAGTTGGGAGAAAAAAAAAAAAAAAGGAGTCGGAGGAAAACCCTCTGCCCTCATCATGTGTCTACAAGTACTCAGAATAGATGAATCTGATGATGTTTTGCCCAATATTCCAGGCATGGCACCTGAAATTCAGTAATAGCTGGAAAGTATCACACTACAGCATTCTTTACTGCCTCTTTTTGCCAGGGACTAGAGCATTGTAAATAAATCCTGTGTCACAAGGGAGCTACACCTGAGAGTTGTTATTCAATATATTCTCACTGGAACAATGTATCAGTTAGGCAACATGTTCATTGATAATGGGGTTTAATTTTTTAAATTGTGAGTATACAAAAAAACTAAAGAATTTATAGATTGATCTTAATCTCTGAAAATTGTATTATAAAATGTAAAGTAAAATGCATCAAAATGTAGCAAGCAATCAGTAATACTGTATTATTATTATAATACTGTAACATTGGCTTTATACTTGCCAAAGCAGCAAAAGGATATTATTTATCAATATTCTTGTTGCTCATTTTGTTCCAACTAGATTGTATGGTAGCAAAGTCTTAATGTTAGTACGAAGTTACCCATCATCCCAACAAATGTTAGTCAAACATCGACAAACCATAATATACGGGAAGTGTTTGAATGAAGCTTTACAGTCAGTTTCCTTAAGCTGTTTACATTTGTGTTTTCTCTTGGATTGTCACATTCAATACTGTAGAAAGAGCTACTGTGAACTAAAAACACAGGAGGACTCAAGTTCTGCCTAAGTAAATTTTGAGTCTGAACCTGCAATCTTTTAAATTGCTGTTCAGCAGCCATGTGACGTGCTGTAAGTATGTCAGAGTTCTAGGTTATCTCTTTTTGCAACTTTTAAAGTTTGTCAGGTACCTGAAGTTTTGCTTTTGAGCAAAAGCATCTTAGCTTTGCCAATTCTGAGGTTTTTTTACTTAGCTAATATTAAGTCAAATCAGTATTAATGGTGTTTCACTGAGTGGCTCAGTGTGACAGCTCTTTTCCAAATATGCATAGAAGGGACTGCAAAAGAAGAACAGTAGCATGGTGCATTAACTTTTCTGCGATGATTTTGACCATAAATACTTGCCAAAGATATAGGACAGAGTGATTCAGATCCCACTGATGTGTGGCAGGGCTCTGACCCATTTTCTCTGAATTCCCAGGAGTGTTACCATCATCAAACATCAGGTCAGTGAGCTCTGTCCCAGCACGCCGCGTGTTCAGTCCCATTTCTGCAAAAGCAGCAGCAGTCACCAGCAAGCGTGGTGCCCTTTCCGCTGGCAGCAGCAGCCCTGCTCTGGGTGGGCCAGCACCAAGGAGGAAAGGTGTCTGATCAGACACGTGCTTCACAGCAGGTAAGGTGTCTTGGGATACCAGCTGGATCACAGAACCAGGTTATTTATAGGGAGAAGCCATTTCTGATGAGGCTCTTCTGCTTTATTAAGCTGAAGTGAGCAAGGTATTTCATCCCAGTGAATAGGATAATACCTGGATGCCACATCCTACTACAGCAACTTTTTTTCCTAGGTTTTGCATTAGAGAAAATGTGAAAAAGTTGCATAACAGCATTCTGTAGCACTGCATCTAAACCTGTTTGTAGTTCCAGCTTTTTTTTACTTCAATGGATTTGCCCCAGGGCCATAATAGTAACAACAAACCAAAATGCTGTTTCTGTAAATGTAAACCATGATAATACCAGCAATAGGCACTCTGGCAGTACTTTCTCTCTGCTCTCCTTGGCCCGCAACAGCAACTGACTTACACTTGTTTTGTTGGGTTTTTTTTTCTAAAAAGATGGGAAGAAAAGTTCCAGCAAGGCCAAGAAATATGCTGTATATTGAAAATTAGGTTGCAAGATATGTTTTAGCTTATGTGATGGATAAGTCAGTCACTTACCTGAAAAAAGTTGTGAAAGGCTTTCACCCCATTTAAATTAGGGAAAAAATTCCCTCTAGCTTCAGTATGAATTTTGAAATTGCAGTTCTGTCCTTCAGCAGAAGGACATCATAACCACATACAGGCTTACAAGTATTTTGACTTAATAGTCTCATATTTCATCACTACAGTTACTTTTATAAAACTCATATTAACAGTATTAAAACTGGAATAACTTGACACAAGATTAAGAAATGGCAGTAAAGTATGTAAAATACTTTTTGATTTAAAAAGATTCCCATCCATCTAAACACTGGTTCGGTGTTTGAATGTTCCATGTTAGTATTTCATACAGGTCAAATGAAAGTGACAAAAGTGTTTAACAAAAAAAGTTTATTACCAAAATACAATATTAAAGTCAATACGTGACAAACTCCTGTAAAGCAAAATAAATTATTCTAACATTGTACAGTATTTCAGAAGGTAGTTAAAGTAGTACTACAGACTTCGCTTCATAGTTCCAAACAGTCGTCTATCAGGAACACAATCCTAGAGAGAGCTTAAGGCATGCAGCTTAATGTGCTGGATAATTTTATAAAATGAAAGTCATCCTATTTAATAAGATACAGTATCAGAATTAACTGCAGTCTTTACATGTCAGTTTTCTAAATTTTTTGTACTTTGGCTATAAAAGCAGTGCCATAGTGTTACAATACCTTTTCTTAAAAAAATACATGTACCCATGTCTATGAATATCAAATGCAAATGTAAATTTCTATTAAATATATCTTAACAAATGTTACTTTGAGCACCAACTGTACAATTTTTTAAATGATTAAATAAGTGCTTCTGAAAGAGGAAAATACAATAACTCTGACTGAATCCCACTCTTTTTCCAGGCCAAGCATAAATCAGAAAGATGAAATATGCACCTGTTTATCAGTATAGTCCAGTATGAATTAAGTTTTCTCTTTAGTAGAAGTATAGGCATTTAAAACAAAGCTGCAAGTTACAGTTTGTACCACAGAATAAAATCTAATTTAAACAAACAAGTGAATAGCTGATCATCTGATAGTGCTGTGACAGAAGATCTGAAAATATTTTAAAAGCTTAAAGAATGGGCAAGACTGCAGTGTTGGTAACTTTGAAATGTGCTTAAAACCCCCTTACATAACATGCAACCAAGCCAACCATACATTTGCTAAAGCAGATAACCTGAGGAATAATTTGCTTTCAGAAAAACTGAGTCTATAAATTACTTCATGCAGAACTTGTGATGAAGTCCATGGGAATTGTGAGTGGGAAACTAAGGGCAAGCAGCATGGAGACAGTTAAAAAAAAAAAATCTCTGTGTATATGAGAAAGAATTACTTGTTGACATTTGTTAGGACTGATAATAGTTTTCAGAGGCAACTGACTTTCTACTATTTTATAGGAACACATGACAAAAAAGAAAAAAGCAACAAGAAGGCAAGGGACAACTGTGAATAGATGCATCCAGCTTAGTAATCCCATTACAGTGAGTCATGGTCCATTATACTTAATGCTGCAAGAGTGGCTTGCACATACACCAAAATTGTTAATTCTGATTCAAGGTTACTTGCTTTTTGAGTCTTGGTTCACTGCCTTCTCCTTCTTAGCTTATGAATGCAAGTTTTTCACCTTTTTATCTTTCACTAGCTGAGCAACTTGAAAATAAGTATCCCTTTACACAGAAATAACAATGAGGCAAAATATTGCTTCTCTCAATACTGACTCATAGTTTAGCATTACTAGGGATCTCCTTGTACCTTTAATATTTTCAACAAATGGGATCTCTGAATGAGAAAGGTGAGATATATTCCAGATAATGTACTATTTTCACATGAATTCTATATTGAAGGTAAATTAGTGTCAATAAGACAGTATGAATATTCCATTAAAAGTTTACTATCTCTCATTGAATTTGAGATCATGTAAATAAATCATGTTTTTCAAATGTAAAATCCATCTGTAGGAATATGAAAAATAGTTTTAAACTGAAAATAAGGTATACTTACTTCACGTATGTATTTAAAATATCTCAAGTATCTGACACAAAAATTCTTTGACATTATATCCTGATCAATTTTTTAAGTAATATGTGTACTTTCTGCTACCTAATTTAGAAACAAAATAATAGGTATTTAACCCAAAAGAACAAGTCAAAGTCAGGAAATAACTTGAAAAAAAAAATCATGAAATGTACTTGGAATCTTAGTGCCTTTACTCTGGCCTTTAGATTTTGTGCTGCTTCATAATGTTATTAACAAGGCTTGTTGTTCTCTTTTCTTTTTTGCCACTTCTAGTCAATGATAGCACAATAGACTGTACACTACTTATGCCACCTCCTTAGATTTACAGTTGTAGCTTATTTCTGCTAGCAGAAATGTCTAAATAAAGGAACCATAAAATACTGTTTTTCTAAGAGTAAATAATTTTTTAAGTAATGAGCTACTAACAATCATGTAACTGCATCCCCGTGTCAAGAACTAGGCATGCTTCTGTGCAGCTGCCATTCACTGAAAGCAGAAATACATGCCCCAGCTAGAAAGTTTAAATCTGGCTGCTAAAGGGCTTCTTTGGAAGTGCCACTACTTCACTTGATTGAAGCATCTATTTCAAACAATTTAAGTAGCCAAATTTATAAACAATCTCAACAAAGTTGCCAGGTAATTAGCCACTATGATAATATTCCAAACTGATACATGGATGAATGTCTTTTACTGCAAACTGCTGTAGGTGTGAAAAAAAAACCCATCCCACTGTAATTTTAGAAGCTAAAGGCTTTAAAAGGGAGAGATTTCTATGTGTTTCTTAGAAAACAAAATAAACCTTAATTCCCTTTATGAATCCATACTATATGCACTAGTAAAATTAATTCTACAAGTGACTGGCTACAGTTTTTGCTTAAAATATTGCCTGCCTTTTTGTTTTTAATATGATTTTCTACAGGAAGATTATAATTCAGTGAATTATTTCTACAGTTACAGCTCTGCCAGACAAATGGGAAATTTAGACAGCCAGTGGGATTTCAAAGAACACCAAAGCATGTAGGCAATTCTCAGAATCCCTCTTTGTGTTCACCTACATCTTTAGGAATCTACATAGGTTTGATCTATGTTGCTTTGTGGCAATTATTGTTAATATCTTGTTCTCATTAAAAAACATTGCTCATATATACTGCAAAGTAATCACCACAAATTAAATGTGACATATGATAAGTTGTTGGGTTTTTTTTAAATAGTTCTGCTGAATGTGTCAAGAAAACCATTAAGAAACAGCAGGTCATTATTATAAAGGATCTTTTACACACTATCAATTCAAAAGATAGCAGTTTTTTAGTTAGGCTCCAATCAGACAAATAGTTATTAGCAAAATGCTTCTAGGCTCCTCAGCTCCTGCTGCTCTAAATCGACAGAAAGGCTAGCAGTCTTTGTTGAAGGATGACTTGGAGATTTTAAGGCCTTAAAAATAGATTAGGAAAAAAAGAAATGCCTCTGTGTGCATGCAAGCACACACACGCCCTCACCCACCTCCCCTCTCCCTACCTTCCAGAATCCAGGCAGTGGGGTTTATGAGATCATGTTGGAAAATTTTTACCTGGTCTGCTGCCAATTTCAAAAAAGAAGGTAAAAAAGTTCTTTGCTGAAGTACTTGGAAGGAGGAAGAAAAAAAGCTTTTCAACTGATACAAAGCTTTCATACCTTTGGGTTTTAACATACTGTACTAATGCATTGTTACTGACTAGTACCTGACAATAAAAGAAAAAAAATCCCAACAATCCAACATTCTTGGCACCATATAGATAAGTAAGAGGTTAAAGTGGATCGTTCTATTCCCCACTCCTTTTATTTATCTCTTAAATGATTCATTGGTCTCTGGTTAAAATACTGTACTACTGAAACAAGGACTCAGGATGGGAAATCAAGTTTTGCTCACAATTCTTCTCTTTAGCAAGCTTCTCAGGCAAAAATTAGCAAAGAAATACAATATTCACTCTAGGAAACCCTCTCTTTAACTTCCTGCTTCACCTAGTTTGTGCTCTGAGTTGCGCTGTGGTCCTTATTTAGAATGATGTTTATGATTTCACCCTCATGTTCTTTCATATGATCCAGCAAATTTTCTTTGTTAGTAGACTCAAAACCACAAATGCAGCAGCAGAAGAGAAGAACACAGTATTCTGTGCCAAGATGGGGTAGAGTGGAGTTCTTTTCTAAACCGCATGAGGTATTAATCAAGTTAGGTTTTTCATTTTCATCAGAACCTGAAGTTTCATTTGTAGTCTGGTTAATAGACTCTGTAAAAGACACCAAGTTGTCTGAACTTCCTAGTATAGGTACTGTACTTTCATCTGTGCCTTCTAATAAGGTTTTGTCAGGAAGCTGTCCTTGAAACCTGCAATAATAATAAAAACCAAAACAAATATCAAAACGTACAGTTGTTGCTTTTTGATAGGAACTTTATTTTGGATCAGAGTTGGGCCCTTTGAAAATTCTAGATGATAGGGCTTGGAAGTGAATCAGACATACCTGCTGCTTTGCGAAATTGCATCATTAATAGCCTTGTTCACTTGTTCATAGTTATAATTTTGGTCACTTGCATGTTTCCACATGTGGGACTTCAGGGATGGAGGATGGCTACATACATATCCACAGAGAGAACATCTAGGAAAAAAAAGTGGAGAAGGAAAAAGAGAAACATTTTAGAAGTTAAATTTTATTAGTTTAATTATGGATTAGTTCTTCCAAAAGGATAAGTAAACAGAGAGATACAGGTCACTCCTCTTCTCAGTCCCCCTTTTCAGTTTCATAACTAGGTCAAGTTAGTTTGCAAAACTTCACCCTGAAATGTAAGACTATTTTTAGGGTCTGAGAATTTTTAAGTTTGCTTTTTCTGACTTCTTAAAGAACTGAATTAAAATCTTCTGTTTGGCCTGTTCAAACTGTTTAAATACTGCAAAAATGCAATAGTTCTGATGACTGCAGAAACATGGAGCACATTGGTGTGGTATCTGGCAGACAGGTAGTGAGCTCTCTTTGTCATTGCTCTGAACCAAGCAGGAGCTGTGTAATTAGCACTGATAATTTTAACTGAACTAATACAGTCTTTCCTGGTGTAGCATATGTTGGTTTATTTAAGGATCACAGATTTGTTGAAGTTGGAAGGGACCTCTTGTGATCACCTTGTCCAATCCACCTGCTCAAGTAGGATCACCTACAGCAGTTTGCCGAGGACAATGTCCAGTCAAATTTTTAATATATTCACAGATAGAGATTCAGACAGGTGACAGTTTTGCCCGTAGAGTTCTCCATCAGCTCGGGTACCACAAGACAAAATTTTCTGTTTGTCTATAAAACACATCTTATACAGTAAAGAACAAAACCTTGAAGAATAAATCCTATTTACATAGAGATGCAGTGTGTATTTACAGACACAAATAACTCAAGACTGATCAAATCCCATAGGACTTTTTTCATACATGAACATACAAAGAGGAGTATTTTAAAAAATGTTTTCTAAGATGATAAATTAGTTATCTCAGCATGAGTGATACTGCATCACTCCAGAGCAGAACAGTACTCATCGTAAAGATGATGTAGCTCCTTGTGTTTTGGATGAGGAAGCTACTTTGCTTAGCTACCTGCTAATTTGGAAGTCTTCAGTTTCTCAAATCCCATGGAAAAGACCAGTATCAATTGCAGGTGACCTTGTTCTAATAAATCATAGCTAGGGATGCATCTCAGTCTATCTCATTCCTCAATAAGAGTAAGATGTTTTCTGTTCAAGCAATGCGATTCCGATATGTTACACTATGGTAAGTCTGTTAAAATGACTACTAGTGAGTTTTTGTAAATTCTTAAGACCATTTGGAAAATATAACCTGGAAACACAAGAAGACCTACATAAAACTGTTATACACTACAATTCAGCAAGGTTTTACCACTTCTCTTAATGACAGTAGGATATAGTCCTTAAATGCCTTGCAAATAATCATATACAGGAAACTATTTCTGCTTAGACGAAGACTGTGGAGAACAGCAAAACTCTCGCAAGTTAGGTGAAGGCACGGTACATTACCTTGCTTATGTAGCAAGATAATTCTGCCCTGCTGGGGAAAAACAGACATGTCCTTCTAGCTCACTTTTCTCTATTACTTGATTTGGAACATACTATTCTATTTTTCTCTTTTCCTCTAATTTCAAATTAGAGGCTCATAAAGAAAATGGATGCTTTCAAATATAGGCAAGTTCACTCAGCTTGAGAACTTTAATATTTCTAATAAGGCTGTTACAAAATAATGGCATTAGTAAAAATAAGCTGAGGCAGACCTTATAGTTAATTTATAGATAAAATTAGGCCATTTTTTTTTTTTCAAAACACAAAGATCAACAAATAATCTTCATTCCATTCTATATGCACATGTATTCCACTAGTCTTATTATATACATGATTCTTCTGTGCTACTAACATAGCTTTGTTCAGTGGGATGGTAACACAGTGAATGAAGCAACAGTTCAGTTGTTTTTATCTTCTTTTAACTACAGTCTCATTTTTGAAGTATATTAATTTGAGTGATTTACCCATCAGACTTACTTTGCTGAGAACAGCATCATGAGACACGTGCTGTTGACTGCTTTAGCATGCAGTTCAAATGAAAGACAAAAACTCAACAGCTTTTAGCCTGGTGCACTACACTTTGTGTTTATATACTTAATGTGCAGTTACAGTATATGCAGGAAAAAAAATGATTTAACACTGAGTTTAGTAGTAGAACCCTTTTGATTCTAAAGGATGATTTTTCCCTACTGGTTGACCTGTTCTGAATTATTAACTTTACTGTTCAAGTGTATCCTAAGTTGATCTACTGAGGAAACAATTATCTCGCAGCTTTTGATAGAATATTTCCTCTGGGACACAGGGACCAAAGTGTACAAGTTTTCAGTAATCTTCAGTAATACTAGGAGCACTCAGCAATAGCATATGAAGTATGACAGCAGAGCAAGTAGAACTTAATGCTAGTAGGAACATTTTGGGGAAAAAATGCAGTGGAAGGACTTCAAAGTTGCAGAAGCAGATTTTTGTGAGAAGAAACTCTTATGTGAATGTGCTTCATCTGAATTCTCCCTGTTGCTTTTAAAATCTTCCACTAACAAATGCTGAGAATATTCCTGATTTTCTTTCCTTTTCTAGCTTTTATCTTTTGTTGTAAATTAGCAGTAAACAATTGCACATATTTTGCCAACTTTCTCATATATATGTATATAAAACACACGTCTCTATGGACAGACTACAAAGTCATTCATCTCTTAAACATGACTATTCATACTAATTCTTAACTGGGGCAGTGTGATGCCAATCTGGATTCCAACATATAGGCTGTGCAAAGGCTGTGCCTAGACTAGGCAAATATCAAACACAGCCAAGAGAACATTCCTGAGTACTGGAATTAAACAATCTATAACATTAATGTTAGAAGTGCCCCCGGTATGGTTTTGGCACATGGACTCTCCCAAACAGTTCCAGGCATGCTTTGGTAATTAACATGGTGCAGAAACTACTTGCAACAGGCAGTTTATAAGCAACCACTCTGTTCTGGAAAGACCAAGCTGAATACTGTACCAGAGGGAAGTCATGGACATGTTTAATTAGCTAGCATAAACATCACCTGTGAATGCCACATCAAATCTCTTTCTCTCTCTCACAAAAACAAAAAGTCACTGGAACAAGGAATGAATCTGGGAGGGAAAAGAATAGAATCTGAACTCTGCTTTGTATCTTAACATAACAAAATCACTACTAACACAGCTTTTTGCCAAATTAGAACTCTTACATACTTGTACTGCTCCATTAGCTGCACTGCCTGATGCTCCTGGGGATGACACCTCATATGGCATTTCAAGCTATTCATATTTGTGGTGGCGAAGTCACATACTCGACATCTAAAGAGACAACAACAAGTAAACTAATCTGACAATTAACTGCTAATGCTATTCCAGAAATAAAAATCTATGAGAAAGCAAAGGTATCTGGAAAGACTACAGTTAAAGGGTAACAACATTTACAGAAGTCCAAGTATTTATAGGCTGCACAGAGAGGTTATGGAGTCTCCATCTCTGGAGATGTTCAAAACCCACCTGGACGCTTTCCTGTGCAACTTGCTGTAGGGAACCTGCTTTGGCAGCGGGGTTGGACTAGATGATCTCCTGAGGTCCCTTCTAACCCCTACCATTTGATGATTCTGTGATTAACTTCCCAATTAACTTTCAACTTTTGGACTGTGAGAATCTTTTGTAGTCCAAAAAAGCCTCTACCTTTGAGCAAGAATCGGTAGGCAAATGTTTCTTCCTCCCATCTGTCTTGTACATCTCTACTATAGCTGGTAAGCATCCCGAAGTTTAAGGGAGATATGAATGCACTGGAACAGATGCAGCCCTGCTGCAAGTTGCTTGGCTATGTTAAGCAAAGGCAGAATATGACCATAAGAGCTATAGGGGACATAGTGTATTTAGAAGTGAGACTTGTTCCTCAAGAATATATGTTCTACTTAATGCAACAGCCATGTTTCTTATGACATTTTAATAGCTAAACTATCTGTTTAGTAATAAAACATGTAAGTTTAAGAGCTTTATATCTGCAGCAGAAGTCAGGGACAAGATCAACACATTTAGATTTGAGTGCCCTAAGACAAGTGTGTCACATCATGCTGTCTAAATTTTTTTTTTTTTTACTTGTCACAATATCTTTGTATAAAAACAATACATATATCAGTCTAGATCTGGATTTCAATCTGTGGATTTAGATCCCAAAGTATTACACAAAATGCTATGCCTTTCATAAACATCAATATACTAGCACACAAGCTTCCTGTACATAATACACTGAAACAGAAGCCATCAAGCTCAGCTAAAATGCTGCATACTTATTGGGACTTCAGCTGTTTCTTTTTTTGAAATGGAAAAATGTCCAATATTTACTACATCTGGTCTATAGTGTGAAACAGTTTGAGACTGCAGGATACTTAACTTGAGATTATGCACCTTATTTTTGAAAGGACTTCTGCAGTATTAAAATCCAGAAGGTATCAAACGTACAAAAATGCATCATTGGAGCATATACAGTTTAATTCCCATCAATTTTTGTCAAACAAATAATAAAATATGTTTACAGCTATAAAAATGGCAGCAGTATAGTAGGTTGCTATCTGATACTATGAATGGCTTGAGGGATACATGTTTCAGAAGGAGAAACACCATAAATACTGGATCTTTATGGTTTTTAGGCTGTATCCTGCCAGGTCTGCGGATTTGTCTAAGGGGTTTATGAAAAAATAATAAGAAAAGCAAGCCAGATCAGTAGGCTTAAATTTAGTATGCAGCTGTCTATATCACCAATGGAAAATTTTCAAGGGTTCCTAAATCAAACAGGGTGGCTAACATCAATTCAGAAAACTACCATATACAAGACACTCTACAGTGTCTGCTGTTCCAACCCCACTAAGTAACAAATAACAGCAACAGGGAAGATTCTGAGGAGAAAAAAAAAATCTATTTGTATTCCGCATTTGTTCTCTGAGCAAATATCTTACAAATTTTTGCTAGTGTTATGGGGTGTTATTATAATGCACAAATCAAAATACAACACGTCTTCTGGGTTTGTTTATCCAAAAAAGAAAGTCCCTGGCTGAGCTCACCATTTCAAGTTGTCAAGTTTCCAGAATTTGTACTAAAAAGATAGAAGTATATTAGCTCCAAAATTCTACTAACTCAGATCTATTTTCCAGCCACTAGAGAGGGACAGAGATCCACAGTGAACAAGCATAGATTGAATTTGCAGGAATTTATGCAGCAACAAATAGAAAAATGCATGATTTATTTTTCTGCTGGGGACCTGAGCTATAATATTACATGTGATTTTAGATATCAAAGTTTCTAAATAGATCCATGTAACACTCTTGTAGAAAAGTTACAAAATCTGATCCTAAGTGTGTTAATATTGTTTGAAAGCTGTGAAAAATATGAGGGGACACAGTCTGAGTCAACCAGCAAGTGTAGCTCCTTCAAATATGCAGTAAAATTATGTAACTGAAATTATTTAACAATATCTTCAAAATTGTATGAGCAATTAGGTAACCTTTTTAGTCTAAACAAGGAAACCAGGCACATGGCATTAGCCAGCAATAATTGTGTCACTTACCTATATGGCTTATCGGAATTATGAATTCGTCTGTGATTTCGTACACCAACGTAAGTCGTGCTTGTGTAGTCACATACATCACATCTGTACAGTTTCTGAACTGAAGACTTATTTCCTATATGAAACAAAACCCATTATTTTAGAGAGCTGCATTCAGCATTGTAAGGAGTTCTCAGATGACAGTTTCAGCACAACTGAATTATGAAACATGAAATTAACATTTTAAACATTTAAAGTAATACTTTTAAGTATCTATAAATATTTAATACTTTTAAAGTACCTGGAGCAAACTGGCAATGGACATAGAGATAATAAAGGTATAGTTTATTTACCATGACAACATTTGCCCTACCATTTACTGGAATTATTAAAATTTTAGGAAAACACACTATTTCTCTTTATGTGGAGACTTCCCTTCTTCCTGCAGTTGGGTTAAAATGTCATGGTACAGCAAAAGATGATAAAATGTGGAAACTGCTGAGCCCAGCAGTTTTACTGCTTTGCAAAATGGATCAAATCAAAGGAAAGGATGAGCACTGAGAAATGACAAGTTTAAAACTGGCAAACATAGAAAAGCAAAAGGCCTCCTGAAGCATCTAAATCCTATCATCCACATAAACTCATACTTTTAGAAGGATGTGAGATGATAAAAAAATAGATACTGACCAGACCTGTTAAGAAATAATTTGGAACTTCTCCAAATTACTAAAAAGCAATTGCAACAAAAATCATTTTTTCTTTCCAGAATGAAGGAGACTCTTGAAAAATTAATGGTTGCAGAGAAAATGGCTAATAACTAATTCAACATAGGACAATGTGTGCCCACAAGTGCACAGTTTGAATATTTTTGAGATGTAAATGTGTAGACTTGAACAGCCCTATTCCTGCTCCCTCACTGAATAATGGAACTGATTTGGGTTAAACTATTAACACTTGGGTAGAGGGATGGTATTTTTTATGCACGTCATTTTCCCATTCCAGCCTGTCGTGTAGCTTTCATGCACTCTCCAAAGGAGGGAACGGCAGACACATGAAGGAACACCAAGGTTGGAGCTGTTCAAATAGGCACTACTGCCAAAAGAAACATCAGACTTTTCTTTCTGCATCTAACCTCTTCACTAGCCTAAGTAATTCTACTTTTTTTTTTTTTTTCAAGTGCAAGTAAGGAGCTCAAATTCATTTTATCTTTACAACAAATTCTTATTAGCTGGTTGAACAATCAAGCCATTACTCTTGGTTATGTACATGGGCTTTGAAGAGACACTGATAGAGATCCTTAGGGAATTTCTCTGGTGGGTAAAGTTCATTACTAAAGTACACTCCCAAACCAAAATAAATATACAATTCAATAAATAATGTGTGTGAGACAAAGTAAAGCTCAAATCCTGCAGAAAATCTTCATGCTCATATGAAGCACATCTCTAGCACAAACAAATCATTAGTTTGTTTTGTGTAGGGGTTTACTACTTCAGAAATACACATACACCAGAAGATCCTAGGTGGAACAGACAGGATGTATTAGCTGGATGTTTTTTAGTAGATATTGTCTTCAGAACTCTGGTAATATCAGCAGGTGATCTACAGTCTGAAATAAAATCTGAATAATTCTGTGTGTACCAAGATAACAGAAAAAGCATTTTCTATTTTTTACTTTAAAACATGACACAGTGCTCACTCTTCTAGTATTCTTATAAAAAATAATATGGAAGTAATATATGACATGTACTCTTTGCAAGTCAACCTTAAAGCAAAATACATCAGAATTTTTTCTACAATATGCTCATATAGTAGAATTTATTAGGGTTTTTTTTTCTTTAAAGTAAATTATCAAAACAATCTTAATTATGTACTTGGAGACTTTGGAATTTGTATTTCTACAATTATTCTTTTATGAATGCACATCTATGTAGGAGACCTCAAATGAATACAAAGACACTTCTTGGGCTGCAGATCTATGGGAGAGCAGGGGTTAAGCTACTGCATGCTCTATTGAATGGGTTTTCCATCTTAAATCCTGCAGCTTTAGAATAAACTGCTTCCAAATGTATTTTCTGTTACAAATTTGGTATTTTATTGAGCAGGCAGCTTAAAACAAACACTATCTGATGAGATTTTTAAAGCATCATGCAAACATATTATCTATTGCATAGTTGTAAGTGGCTAACCACCCAGCAGCACACACTTAGGAGCAATTATTTATACCAAGCACTACTTTATATTTATTCCTTCAACAAAAGGCACATAAATTACAATACATCATACAATCTCTCGCTGTTGCAAAATAGCAGTGGTGTCCCCCACCCCCTCCACTAGCTCGTTTCTTGTGGTTTGGGGCCTTTTTTGCTTTCTGGATAGCAGGAGGATACCAGGTCTCTTAGAAGTGAACATGGAAATGACAGATCTTTGTTCTAGCAGCAGTAACAGGTGCTCCTGTAATGCTGCTTATTACACTATTCCTTCATTATTAGACATTTACAATCTGATCATATCCAGTGTCATAATGCTCCCTTTTAATTTATTTTATAACCATGATGAATAAAGAGACTTTTAGGACTAACTATTTCATAAACAAGAAATGAAACTGTTCCAGCTCAGGCATCTTTCACATAAACAGATGCTATGCCATAAACTTCTTTTTTTTGTATCACTTTATAGGGATGACATCTGTTTGACAAGAGATTGCTGTACTGCAGTGGTGTTGCAATTTGATTATAAATTGGTTCTGAAATAATTTAAGCATTCCACAATATGAGTTAATAAAAGTTTAAAAGGAGAACTGTTTTCATTCAAGCCATATTACTGAATTTCATGTTGGGTAAACAATCAATTAAAGTGCATGGCTTTTATAACATTTTATAACATAATAATGAGCAAAAAATATTTAAAAAAAAATCTCTAAAGTAATTAAATTTAAAGCAGGCATTTTCTCAAACTTGAAAGAGGGGCTCTTCTTTCATGGAAGTTAAGTTACAAGATCAGGCTATAAACTCTAAAACCACATTATTAAAACATACTATTTTCAAAAGCAGATAGGCATCTTGATTTTCAGTCACCTTAACAGGAATTTAGCTCAAAAGGTACAGTATACCCTAAAATCTGGCATGCTTCAGGCACTGCAAGGTAGTTATTCTTGCATCATGACATCTTTAAAAATATTGGTTTAAACCAAAACATTCTCAGAAGTTATAGTTCAAGGTGTGCTTACAGATGTTTGTAACCAGATAAACTAAGAATGTTTTATTTCCTGTTACTTCCATTAAAACATTTATGCTATTTCTTCTGAAGAAAATAGGGAATGTTCCCACTACCAGCAGACCCTCCCTAGCCTTTTTCCTGTCTCCCTCTGACCTCAGATGGCTCTCTCAGGCTTAGGTCTTAGGGTTGTAATAAGCACAGATCAATTTCCTAAACTTAAATGTCTTCTACATTGATGAGAGCAAAAAGGAGTTGGGAAGGGTCATTTTAAATGAGGTTGATAAGGTAATTAACTTCTAAGTTTCTAACTTGTATATTGAAAGCCAGAAAGAGGCAGCATGAGCAAGAACACAAGAATTAAGCATCTCATTCTATCCTGGCATGTACCATGTTGCTTTGGAAAAATCATTAATGGTTCAAGCCATCCACCCTGTCTCGTGCTGGTTAGTACTTTTTTTCACAAGTAGTTGCATCAGTTTCAGTGATTACTTTTGTACTCACTGATCAGCTGTGGAGGTGAGAGTAGAACCCAGAAATTTCAGCTGCAATCTAAGTGCTATTACAGTGCACATTTTGCTATCTCAACAAACAAGAGACCATAGTTAGGACAGAAAAGAGCTACGCGCACTAAATGGAAATCCTTCAGCCCCCAGTTGTTCAGAAGTTATGTAATTACTAGTATTTTTCCACAGTGGTCTGTGTAAAAATTGCAAATATTCTAATAATTACAGTGTTACCTTCAGAATAAAAATGCTGTAAATATTTTCAGTAACTTTTAACTCACCAGAGGATGCATTGAAGTTACAATAATAAATATCGGGCCTCCAGCATACTCAAAGGATTTTAAGATCACATTTTCTTGTAAATTTCAAGCTTTGTCTATTTTTGACCTATTCTATTACCTTAACACATCAAAGATTCGGGTTTTGTTGTTATTGTTTATGACAAACACTATTAAATTATAAGCAGATACACAATGCATACCTACTGTTACCCTGGCAACTCTTACAGATACAGGTTGCATTTTTAGAATGCCTTACGTTTGCCTCTCTAGGGCTAAAACAAATGACTCACCTTGGACATTCCCATAATTAAACAGAAATTTCTAAACACAGAATGGACAGTATTGTATGTATATGCTGACAGCAAACTGCATTACCACAGTCAGTTTAAAAAAAGGCTTTCTTTTGTTTACTGTACATGATTTGGAAAATACTGTAGCTGCTGACAGAAGGAAAAAAAAGATTTTTTTTTTTTCTTAAAAATTCAGCTCTGTACCAATTGCTTTTCATAAGAAGAAATACAAGGTCCAATTACAGGGGCTAAAATTGTCTTACCTGCCAATAAATGTCAGTAAGATACCTCAAAACTGACTGTGGTAAGTTTTGCACACTGGAAAGAACATACATTTAAGGTTATGAACAGGCACAAAAACATTTCAGCATGAATGACATATTAAAACCAGTTTTATAGCAAACAGAAGTAACGTTATGACTGACTTTTTGTAATTTCAAGTGTAAATACAAACAGTACCTTCTCTTTCATCTACTTCGTTGGAGACTATTAGTTTGTTAGGTGTAGCTGTTGAAAAGATATCTGGAAGACTGTGCTGTTCTCTTTCATGATTTCGCAGTTGGCTCTGAAAAAAAAATAAATTCCCACATTTAAATACACACTACAAACATACACTGGTCACTTCAAATGTGACCAAATGCTCTCATTTGTCATGCTTTTACTTAAGTTTTAATGACAACTGTCATAAAATGTATGTTAACATATACACAGATTATTCCCTCAGGTAATTTTACTAGAAACAAAACAAAGTAAATAACATTAATTAATAACATAAATGATTGATGAGAGTGACTGAGAGGATTATATGATTTGTCTTTATTTAGAAAATAAATTTCCTTCTTCCCTTGTTCCCACAGACAAGTGGCAAACAGTTCTTCCTCCAAAACTATTATACTCCAAAAGCAGTATTAGATTAGAGGATGGCTTGTGTGAAAATTGACTCAATTTTCGTATTGCTGAGTGATTTAAGTTCATGTTATTCCTGCTCCTACTTGCTTGGGGAGGAGAGGCGAGAGAGAGCCTTTTGCTACCCTACCTGTATATTTTTTTTTTCAAACTAGCACTAAACAACAGTAAATAGGGGAAAATTTGCAGAGTTTCAACTGTACAGCTAGATAAACTGACGCCATCATTCTGTATTTGTGAGTACATAGGAACACACTCACCAGCACTAATTGCTTAAAATAGCAATTATAAAAATGGCAGAAGTACGTCATTCTGCCCTCATGTGTAACCTTTCAGATCCAAGTTCTACAAAATGTGCAGACCAACACAACAGCAGAGGAAAAAAGAAAATAATTTCTTCTTCAAAGTGTCTCACATTACCCGCAAATACCAAGACTGCTTTTGCACACACTCACAACTAGCAGGCACATTTGAGCATTCTTTTAAAGTTTCAACTATTAAGTTCTCTGTTCCTTCCATTTCTTCCTGTAGTTGCTACACGTGGGCAGAAAAACAACTTGATATTAATACATCCATAAGGTGGTTCTCAGGAAAACAACTGATGTGAGGAAGCAAGTTTATTTCAGTGGGTAAAGCAGAATAATTATGGCTGAATTATATTCAGAAAGTGCTGCTGGCAATAATCCCCAACTGTAATGACAACGAAGCCAGGATGTCAGACTGAATTACGTTAGAAAGAGGGATCACCAGTGATTAAAAAAGTAGCAAAATAGGTTATTTAGCTTTTATAGACAGGCACAGGAAATAACTTTACCTTATAATGAAAGGATTCTTCACATTGCTTGCACTGATACATTCTTGTTTTGCAGTGGTTGATCATGTGGCTCTCTAAATCCTTACTGTTGTCAGCAATGTGTTCACAGATAGGACACTGGTACGGCTGCCTCTGACGATGGACTCTCAAGTGTTGTTTTATGTAGCCCTTATTACCACTGCTATAATGGCAGAGGCGACAGCGGTAGGGTCGCTCGACGTTAGGAATATACTCTACGAGGTTACTTCCAGGAACATTTGCATCATTTGCATTTTGGCATTGTGCGTTGTCTTGTAATTCTTTCAAAATGTCATCGTCAGAAGCATTCTGATCTGTCCTCTCCTTCAGTTTTTCAATGACAGTGAGTAGCGACATACTGATGCCCATTTTAATTGGTGCTTCTGATAACTCTGGCTGTTCTTTCTGTATCTCAACTATTGCACATTCACTTTGGTTTAAGCCACTAAACTCTTCTGAAGGATTCTTAAGTGAGGATACCACTTTAGAATGAGCTATGCATGAGCCATCAGCTTCTCCTTGTCCTGCACCTGCATCAACAGCATCTTCTCCAGTCAGAGTCCTGAAGCCAGACCTTGTTAGTTCTGCAGCTCTGATAGGCATTGTAACAAGAGCTTCTGCAGCTAATGAGTGTAGTCGTAAGGACTCTGAATTTGTCCTTCTTCGTGCAGGAGGCACATTTTCATCAGTTGTTATGTTTTTATTAGAGCTTAATTCATTATCTTTCTTTTCAGTATTATTCCATCCTATTATTACTTCTTGAATTTCATCTGAACGATAAACTTCATCAGGTTCTTCACATGTAACATGGGAGTCCTCTGAGATTAATTTTTTTTCTGTTTCAATGTCAGTGTTCATCAAGAAAGGCTTTTGTAAGACACTTTCTTCAGCACCTGGCAAACGCTCTACTATTACATTAACGTGACCCTCTTTATTTGGACTACAATTGATGATTTTCTGTGCAGAGGAAAGTAGGCTATCAGTTATCATATTATCCTGTTCAGTATCTGATACAGTCTCCTCTAAAACCTCTGTAGTAGGAGAACGCACTACAGACTGATTGAACATCTCTTCCTCTTTTACATTTGTTCCTACTGGCGATTTACATGACAGTTGCTCAGAATTGCAAATCTGAAGTTGAAGAGAAGGTTCACTATGGCTATCAAGTTCATTGTTTTCCAAAGAAAGAACAACTGTATCCACGCTAGGAGGTGTGTGAGTTACAACTGTCTCTGACAAGTTGGTAGTTTCAGTTTCTTCCTCAAAGATAGGATAGGAGCAATCAACCTCACCTGCATGTTTCCAAGCATGTGTTTTCAACATTCTTTGCTGACCACAGGTGTACCGACAAATCAGACAGCGGTACATGCCATACTGCTCGTAAGTATACCATTTCCTCCTACCCACTGCAGGCAAATGACCAGACTGGGTGATATCTTTACACTCCACATTTCCTGTCTGATTGGTCCCAGATCTGATACTTCCTTCCACTGGCCCTTGCAAAAATGAACTCGTGACATTTACACATTGCTGCCCTTTTGTCTGGCTGCTATTTTTACCATCATTCTCATGATAATTTTGGAAATGGGATTCAAGTTCTTCTTGGCTTTTGGAAGCAAAATTACATTCTGAGCACATTAATATTACTTCATTTTTCTGCCCATGTTGTTTTATGTGTTCTTGTAGTGTTGAGAGAGAAGGTGATAGAAACTTACACAGACTACACTGATAGCATGTCACCTTTTTTTTGCTTTGTGGAAGACATTCAGTCACAAAATAATCTGCTTGTAACTCTTCAGTCTTTTTCGTAGCAATAACAGATAGCTCAATTGCTTTAGCTGGGATTTCACAAAGATCATCTGTGTCAAAGGACTGTGCAGAAGCATTAGGATGGGAACGTTTTTTCCCTATTAAAAGGCATCTTTGTGATTTCTCACTTTCAACTATTTTGCTTAGTTTCTGGATAACATGGATTAGTGGATCAGCTTTACATTTTCTCTGATCGTCGCTGTTCTTCAGCGTGGGGCCAATGACTGTTTCAGAAATCAGCACAGCTTCCTGTTCTCCAATATTTGGCATCAATACTGCAACACTGCTTCCTTCTTCCATAATACCTAGGAGAAAGGGTTTTATAAAAAATTTAAATTTATATATGCACAATAATAAAAATACAACCCAGTACTACATAGATTCTCCCTCTAGTAAATATGGAAGCCTAATGCCACTAACTTAATAAAACTGTCTAAATGGCTACGTAAATAGCCAAAGATTTTGAGGATGTTTAGTGGATAGTGTAGATGCTATTCAATACAGCTGGACAGAATAATTCCAAGACAGCCTATAGCAGCCTCTCTCCAAGTTGTACAAGAGAAAGATAAATATTTTTCAAGTATAGGCTGATTACCGTTGTTACAGCTGTTGTCTTTACCTTTACAAGGACTACACGTTTGAATACTAGACATTTAAATAAGCCCGTCATAGTAACTGGCATATTTATGTTTAAAAGCCATGATGTGATATGAAAATGTATTCCTAACATAGTTATTCAAATACAGTGATGTCTCCTAAAGCAGAGAACAATTTGCAACAACATAATTTACAAAAATAAACATTTTTTTCCTTGAAATCTTAGGGAAATAAAGTAATTCTGGTATTTACTTACATTAGTCATTTTGCAGTGACCACTCAAATGTCAAATAATACTTCTTATAAATGTCATTTGCTAGAAAAGCTACTAATTGTAGCTTATTCTAAAATTCCTTAATTATAGGGAAAATCAATTGGTACTAAAGTTATAAAGAGTAATTTTCTTCTGTTTTGAGGGACAGCTAAAGGCAATAACTATTTCCACTTACACTTCCTTTAAACATATCTAACCATAAACCACAGGCAATAATGTGGTACTGTTGGAGGTTAAATTAGAAGCCAGAATGTGTAAATTTACATGAAAACATACTTTGTGATGTGGGCAAAGCAGTGAAGTGAGGGTTGGAGCAGCCAGACAAAAAGTCTTATAGTGAAATTTACTCCTCAAAAAATGCCTAAAACCAACCTATTCAAGTTCCACTATAAATACACACATATTTTATAAACAATATGTATTTTTATATCCTATATATAAAATTTAGAACGTAAAGAGATGCCAGATATTTCTTTAATCAATCATCCTCCTTGAAAATGTATCCCAAGTTCTTTCATGTAGATTTTCTTTTTTTTTTTTTTTTTTTGGCAAGAAAGATACACAGGCCAAACCAGAAACTTCCAGAACTGGTCCTAAAGACACATGAGATCCACTCTTTTCTACTTATGTATTTAGTATACAGCAATATAATGAACAGACATAGAAGAGTGAGTTCTGTGGTGCCCCTTTCCCACTACAGAAAAATTCTGGGCAGAACTACTCGTGTTACCTGTATTTGCCATTCAACCTCCAACTCAAGTTATCATCAGAACAAGCAATGTTAGTATCATTCACACCTCATATTCTCATGTAAAGTATTTCAAGTTGAAAATGCAGTGATATTTGTGAATTCTGGATCATTAAGACAAGACTACTGTCTTTCATGTTATTATTTTTCAGTGTTAGTCTGAAGATTACTTACTTGGTAATGGCCAAAGTTTCCAATAAAAATGAAAAATTAATAAAATATAAATAAAGCCACAGGGCAGTTGGATCCATGGTAAGTAGAAAACTAAGCTACTTAAGGCCTTAGGCCTTTAGTTGGAACTATGTAAGTAGATTAAAATGATCAATACTGCTCTGCAACAGTAGATCAATTGTAGGAAAAAGAAATTTAAAAATATATTTAAAACAAAAAAAAATAATTTTATATAAGAATATACCAAATAGGCTGCTTGATTCAAATTCAGTATTGTGTTATTAACAGGAATTAGTGTATGTATCCACAGAGTTAGTGTTAAACTGAAACATCCAAGTATTTAGCATTTAAAACATAAAACAGTAGATGTCTTGATGTGCATTTTCTGCTTCTATTTCTAGTACGTTTGGCACAGTGTATTGAATGACTAACTCTTGTCTATGTGGCTATGAAAAATTATACCCCTTTCATGTAATATCTCCAATTATATATTAACTTAAAAGAAGTTTAAGGCCATTATTTGAAAACTATCCTATTTAGTTATACAAAAATACTGTGGTGTTTGTTTCATATGGGCTGCAATATGTTTAAAAACCATTACAAAAAGTAAACAAGTGTGCTTTTTCCCCTGAAAGCAGATTTAACGTTACATGAAGCGCTCAAAGGAATAATATCTACTTGAAATATTTTCAATTTGAGAATGAGTTAAGGAAAATTATAAGCATGCAGGGCTACTTTAAATTGAAAACTTTGCAAGTTTTTGCAATATTTCCCCAACCTTTTTCATCTAAAGGACCCGAGAGGAAAGATCCTAGACAGATCATAAAAGAAATACACTGCCACATACCACTGCTATGTTAAAAATGAAAACAGAGAGAGTACTTTCCCATGTGCTGATCCAGGATGCTTGCAGCTGATGTACGTTATCAGGTGTGTAACTATGGTAGCTATGTTACGTCATTCTTTGTTTAAAGAAAGTTTAATGCTTACTGCTGCGGCCTTTGGTTTTTAGAGGGATGATAAGAACTGTACACAAATACCTGGTTTTTAATAACTACTTTGCTTTCACTAAGAACAAAGACGATTCAGTCTCTCATGACTTAAAACTTCACCCTGGCAAACGGCTCTGCCAGCACGAACCCTTTACACGACCTACACGGTAATTAAAATCCGGGCTCTGGGGCCGACAGCGGGGCGTGAAGGGGAAGCTCCAGATCAGAGGAGACGCCTCTGCCCCGGAGCCACCCGGGTCAAACAGCCGCCCGAGCAGCACGGCAGAGCCAGGGCGAGATGCCTTCAGGTCTAGGAAACGCCAACCGCCGCTTTGCACCGCAACGTGACGCGGAGAGGCCGGTCTGATCACACCGCGGCTCCCGAGGGCAGGGAAACTCCGCCAGTGGAAGCGCCGCGCTGCCAACCACCGCCCGCGCAGCGGAGCTCCTGCCCGGGGACGTCTGGCCGCGGATCCGCGGGACCCCCCTGCCCGCGGATCCGCGGGACCCCCCTGCCCGCCTCCGCCGGCCATTCACTCGGCGGCCCCCGCTTTATATCGCGCAGGTGCGGCGAGCGCAGCCCTCGAGCAGCGGGCCCGGCGCCGCAGGGTGGGCGAGGAGCAGCGCCCGCCGCTCCGCCGGCCGAGCCGCGGAGAGCTGTCCCGCAGGGCAGGCGAGGCGGTGCGGTGAGGAGGGGAGGCGGGCGGACGGTCGCAGCCTGGGCCCGGGAAGGCTCCGCCGGGAGCTGCAGCCGCCGGCGGCTCCGCACATGGGCTGCAGCGCGGGGCCCCGGGGCCGGCCCGCCCGCCGCCGCGCTTCACGGCCTGCCTGCCTGCCGGCCGGTCCCCACAGGGCCGCTGCCCACTGGACCGGCGGCGCGCGAGCCCGTCCCGCTTTTACCTCCGTTTTAATGAAGAAAAAAATTTTTTTTCCTCACCCCGGCCACCGCTTCAAGATGGCGACGATGGAACCCGTATCACGTGACCGGCGGCCCAGGTCAGGTGACCGGCGGGTGGGCGCTGCCGCCGCGCCACCGCCTCCTCGCCGTTGCCATGGAGACGAGCAGCGGCCCCGCCAAGGACGCGACTCGTCCCCTCCCTGCTCGGTGCCGCGGGGCTCGGCGCGCCGGGCGCTGTCCCGCCCCACCGCCAACGGCTCCTCGCCTCCGCGCTGGCTCCGTCCCTAAGGCGAGAGGGAGCCGTGTCGCGGTGAGGTTGTGCTCCTCCGGCTCTGTCCGCAGGCCGCTGCCGCCAGCCTCTTGCGCGGGCGGCTCCATCGATAACGTGTGTGTATTTCCGCTCTGCACGGGGACCCAGCGACAATGCGCACCCACTCGTGATGGCCCAGTGCGACTGAGCTGGTGGTTTTATTCAAAGTTCGAAGTAGCTGGTGTTCACCTGGCAGCTCCAGTGCTGCGGTGGTCTCCTGGCCTTTGTCAGGGGTCTGTCGATGTGTCAGTACCCAGCGCCAAGCCAGGCACACCACGTGCTTCAAGAAGCGACAGTCTCCCAAAAGGTGTTTTCTCTCAACACAGTTTTCAAATGGTAAACGCTTGTAGTTAAAAAAACCCAAACACACAAACACAACAACCGCCAAATTTTGAGTATAAAATGGCAAATCAGTGTAAATTATTCCAAGTGTAAACTGCAGAGAACTGACAAGAAGGTTGAGCAGTTCAAGTTAGCAGGAGCACGGAGTTGAAAGCACGCACTGCGCGTCAAGGGCAACCTTGGAAGCTACGCACCAGAAATGCTACATGCTGTGAATTTATGAGAAATTACAAATAAACTGCAAAGTCAGGGGAATAATGGGTTTCAGAAGTGACTCGTGGCTAGGTGGCGGAAAGTAAAATCTAATGTTCTTTTCCAGAAAAGGGCTTGAAGTGTATTGATGTGGATGGGTCTGCAGTTGGATTTGGGGAGGACCTTGTACAATTGTATCAACTTTTTGCAAGTTCGCTTCCTCCCACAGCAGGGAATTTTGTTAAGGATTATATATAGTTTTATTTTTGTGTATAGAGAACATGCACAGATGTTCCAGATAGAATTAGAGATGTGTTAACTATATGAAATGTCGATGTTTTTAGTATTGAGGCAAACATTGTTAGGAGTTTCTGTGTGAAAGGCAATATATGATGTTTTTGCTATGAGGTTTAGGTTGCAGTGTCCTTTGAGGTGATTCCTGCTGTCAAAGCCTGAATCTCGTATACAACCCTTTTGTGTACTTAGACTTAGTTATCTTTTTTTTTTTTTTTTTTTTTTTTTTTTGTCATAGCCTCAGAGGTCTTTGCACTTTGGTTTTGAGGCATTAAAACTGAGCAGAATTTATATTACTTAGATGGTTAATTTTGCTTTTGACAACCTTTTCTACTACAGAATGAGGAGAGTTCTGTGTTGATATTTCAGCTGCAACAATGACATCTAGGGGCTGATTTATATTAATTTAATTTAGAGACATATCTCCTATTTTTTGAGAAGATGGTTGCTAATATGTTTACTATATCTAAATTATTAGTGTTTGCTAAAAAGCTGTAAATCTGATATATGTCATATATTCAGAAAATAGTCATGACATTTTTAACTTCTTGGGTTTTGTTTTGTTTTTCCTTGATCTGTCTTTTAATTATTTTAGTACTGCTAACACTGCAAATCAGTGAATGAGAGCATTCCCTTAGACCCTGTATTTTTTTCATGACTTTATCAAATTATGAGAGTATTTCTTAATTTTATACATATACTTTTCTGTGAATTAAAGAGAAATCTCTTTGGCTCTACTTTCTTAGATGACTTGTTCTATCTTCTAAAATCACATGTACTTTACTTTGTACAGGAAATGAAACCAAAAATCCCTATATTCAATCCCTTGCTTCCCCAGCTTTATGGGTTTGCAGATATAGGCTTGACTCCAGATTTAAACCCTATGATTCAGGGCCACCTCTAAGCTATATGTAAATCCAATTTTATGTGTGCAAGTAAGTGTATCTGTAAAATATGTAATTGCAATTTAGAGATGATTTAACAGCATCTGTCCCATTATTTGCAAACTTACTTCCCTTTCCTTGAACCTTAGTTATTTGACCATAAGTCACTTATTTGGAATTGCTTTTTACAGAAAAAAACCTTTCTGTATTTCTTTTCATTGGTATAGAGAAGAGACCTGGGTAAGACTGCAAGAAATAGGGAAGGCTCATCTTTTGCGTTAGATATTTCCTTAAAACTTTGAAGTCATGTTTGTGGTTTTGGGAGAGTGTTACTGACACTTGACTTGCTGGCTGGAGCAGCTGGAATCCCCGTGTGGTGCTCTTCAGGCAAGTACCTCCCAGAGTTACTACCAGCAGTCCCAGTTATATCCCCTTCCCACTTTGAATCCAGTTTAAAGTTCTCTACAGTTGTGGGAATGATATTGGCCACTGGTAGGTGACAACTGGATCTTACTGCCACCTCTTTTTTTGGATGGAGGAATTGATAAATTAGTAGGTGTGATTCTTAAGAGATGTTTCACCATTGTCTTCAAAAGGCCCAGGTTTACTCCTAGCCCTTAGAATATGCAGTTTTCTTATTTCTGTATTAATATAAAGGCAGTGTGGTCTGTGTACATGTACCGAGGACAGATCTGTTTTAAATTAGTGAAAATCGTAAGGAAAGCTTGAATTGGTTTTTACTCCTGAATTGTCCAACGAGGAAGCTCCTTAGAATAGGGACAAAAAATTATTTAGCTATACAGAAAATATCAAGGCAGTTCATAGAGCCTTGCCACATGGTGTACTATATTTTAACATCCATTATTATTTTCCCTTTTTATTACTTTGCATAGATACTGATATTTTTGCCAGCTCTGACTCCAAACAGTTCTTTCTTAGGTATGTAATCCAATTAAGGGAGTGTAGAATGTGATTTATTACTGGCAGTTGTAGCAAGGGGAGTCGTACGCACAAAAGACTCCTACAACAATGACAGCAAACTACCACTCTTTTTTTCTTGTTACAGTCAGTGAGAACACAGAAGTGTCCTTTGCATTCTTAAGAGAAATTAGCTGTATGTGCTGTTGCATTATAGCGGGCGCATACTGATCCCAGTCGTTACATTTGCCATTTGTATATGCTCCGGTGCGTGTCTTTAGTGGGTGTTTTGTGAATGATAAGCTGCAGTAAGCCTGGAATCAGATCCTACATTACATAAATTAATATTTCACATGTAAAAGGAGATCCCCTAAAAAGAATGAGACTCTCTGGAGTTCTGACATAGCTAATATTCCTGTAATTTATTGAATTGGTTTGTTTTTTGTTTTTTGGGTTTTTTTTTCCATTTGTAGTTAAAAGGCATTAGTTTTCCTCCTTGTTCAAACAGTCATTGTAGACTAAAATACGCTAATTTCTGGTGCAAGAAAGAACTCCTAGAGTAAGTACTATATGCTAGCTCTCAAAGGATAAAATACCACCAAAAATCTGGTCAGATGTGAAACTCTGGTATATCCATTACTTAATTTCAGTATCAATTACCAATATAGGCCAGAATAAAGGTATTAAGGTTTCCTGCTCGGCATAGAAAATGGGTAACAAATTGAAAAATAACAAGTTCTTTTGAGTACTTCTTGTATCACAAAAGGGAGCTGTGGATGCATCATCTGTCCTTCAGTGACCCGTCTGGCTAGTCCTGGCAACTTTCTGTATGTTCCATAGATTCATCTCCTCCTGCAGACTTTTTACTTGAAGTGCAATCTGGTTTTTGTCAAATGGGATTAGGTGGGTTTTTTAACCTAGACATAGAGGTCCTTGAAGTGGGTTTTAAGCAGCAGATTGTAATTTGAGAGTGTGACATTTTTCAGCTAAGTTCAGTGTAGCAGTCATGTTTGCTAAATTTTGCAAAATTTATATAGCTGACCACATATTTGTCATGTGTATGATGGTGTGAGGCTTCTTTTGTGCTCCTGTAGAACTTTTAGGAGTACAAACCTACACAGTTTCTGAGCATCCATACAAACACAACACTGCAGATGTTTCATAGTACTCAATAAATACATTGTTCCACTTTTATTCATTAAAATATTTATTTGTCCTCAAAACCTTAAATAAGAAAATTTACACAATTTTCCTATCTGTGCTACAGAATTTACGGTGCACTTGTTCCCTCAATATATATTGTGCTAACATAAATGTGACAAACTGCAGTTCTACATCCTACTGTCATTTTCATATGAAATTTCAAAAAAGCAACAAACAAACAAAGCTAAAAGCCCGGAAAGGTACTGGACCAAATTTTTAATTCCCTTTTCAATTTTGCTAAGTCAAATTCTTGTTCATGAGTTTGTGTAAAATTAGGACTTCATGGTTTGGATCACTTTATGAACATTCCTTGATATCCAGAGATTTTTTCTCTTACTCAGGACTGTGCATGCAGGTCTGCCTGTGCATGTGTATGCGCTTCCATGTACACAGAAACACAAAATTAAATTTTAATTGCAAATATGCATGTGGAATCTGCACAAAATGAACATCAAACAACTGCGTGAAAACAAAGGAGTCTGTTCATTCTTAGTTACTGAATCTTGCTACTATTTATTAGATATAGATAGAATGAAATGAACCATCACACTTTTCTGTAGTGACCTTGAGGTGGCAGCAGCATTACATTCAATTCTGCCATACACCAAGTCCATTGAAGATGAAAGTAAAATTTGCAGTAAATCAAAATAATACTGATTGTTATAATTTTATTACCAGAGCATTAAGTCAATAAAACTTATCTGAAATGTCATTTGCATTGTGTACAATTTTTACTAGTTATCAAGTATATTTTAAAAGCATGTTTAAAGCAACCAAACTAAGAAATCGGTGATAAATTTTTGGAAAGCTGGGACTTGTCTTATAGTGTAGTAAAACTAAAGTCTATTTTGATCTCTTGTATAAAAGACTCTCTGAAAGCATTTGTTAGTACAATAATGTCTTGTGTCTTGACTAACTATATTTAATGTCCTAATGTCTGATTAAATATTTTCCTGCAAGTTGTCAGGTCCTTTTTCATTCATGATTTTATGTAGGAAGGTCATCTAATTATATGACATGCTTTCAGTGAAGGAGAATGTGTTTGTTTCTTTTAATAATGAGGAATAATGAAACTTATTTATGTTGGAAGTCAGAGAAATTTATTGGAGAATTACAACATGAGAAACATGAAAGTTAAAAAACCCCTTTTAATAGCGTATTCATTACCAAGAAGCTTGCAGGTAATGAAATAGTTGTATGAAAGCCAGTATATTGGGTGATATAATATTGCTCATGTCAGTTTTCAGGACATGGTTATTATGCATTTCTATATTGTCAATTACTATTAGGTTACTAAATTCTTATTAGCTAATTAGTCAAAATAGGAGGCACTAGAAGAAAAGGTTAAAAGCATTTGTTTTTACAAACTTCTGAAACAACTCCTAGGTAGGAAGCCAGTTGGTGTGTAGTAGTCCTCCACAACAATCTTGCCATGTGAGTTGCACTGCTGCTCAGGTATTGGTGCTCTGCAAGACTAACACGAGTTTGAACTTGAAGTCAAGAAATATCTGTTATACAACTTAATGATATTGAAGGAAAAACATTCAAAAGTGGTTACCCTAACAAATGCAGAAAAATAGTTAGTGATGTGTTTATACATCAGTTAAAAACTGATTCGAAGGAAACTGTTTATGCAACTACTGCTAAAGTAGTCCAAATAACTGATTAAAGACAGCTTATAGAATAGTTAAAATAATTCAGTGGTAATTTAATGAAAAATAAAATTATATTGATTATTTAAGTTTTGGGTTTATTTAATCTTTAGGGGTTTATGTTAATACTAAGATATGATATTTAGACCTGTTTATCTTTATATTTACCCATGTTTCACTTGTTTTGTTTGTTGACCAGTTGCACCTTGACAACTTTTTAAGCTCCTCATGAAATATGAATATTAAATATAAATAAGTATAGAAGTATCTAAACAAGTATATAAGCAAAAACATAAATAGAAGTTTTATAGCTTTAGAATTGTGTGTAATTCAATTTACAAAGCAGATAATCACAAACCAGAAGCCAAATGGAGGTTACATTGCATGAATGCTGTTTGGGCTGTGCCAGTGGCTCCAAGAGCCAATACAAATACTATTACTTCACTAAAACATAGATCTGGTCTTTTATCTCTTCTGATCTTCACTGTAGTTTTCTGTTTGTCACACTTCACTGCTTCTTAGGCTTATTTTGATGATTTTACAAAATTTTCCAAAGGTTTTAATGCAGTGAGTAACAAAGCAGCAGAATAACAGGTAACAACAGTATTCCTGTGAGGAATGTAATTCACTGTGATCCTTTCTTCTTTCTTTCTGATTTTAACCTTATGACTCTTTGTCATCAGAATATATTTACCTCAGAAATGTAAGTGTGGCAACAATATATATGAGCCAAAAATAGTTAACATGGAAACTAATGCGAGTAATTTTTTAGAAGTAAGTAGAAACAAGGCTTAGAGGGTAACTCGCATCTCTCTAGGTCAGCAACCTAGATTATCATATCTCAAAAGCAGATGTGCTTTTTATTGGTCTTTAGAGCATCATAAACATTTTTTTTTAAGAAAGAAAAAAAAATGTCACAGTGGGGCCTCTTTGCAAGTATACAAAATTCAAATAAATGGATAGTCCTTAATTTCAGTGGGAAAAGAATCTGTTATAGATGTTGCAGAATATTCCAGAGATTTTGACCTGCACCAGTATTTTAGGATTTATTCAAGTGTTAGTTTAACATTTGTCTGATGTTAAGTGAGACTTTGCTGTGTTGTCCTGAAATCACAACACTGCTGTCTTAAAACTATCATTGCTATACTGAAATGGAAGGTACTGCATGTGATCTGTCTCTTTTGGTTAAGATGCGTAGTGTCTGGTAAAGGTTATTTTATTATTTTGTGGAATAATTTGTATAGCAAAGAATATATTGCAAACTGTTCAGTTAGCAATACTACTGTTCGGTAAAATCACATTACCTAGAACATTAAAACAATCATTCTAAAACGTGATTTATGATGATTTGAACATGTTTGTAAAAAATAGATGACCACTGTACATTTACAGTTGACACAGAGGTCCCTAACGTCAAGAAAGCACTCTTGACCTTGATGGGTAGTTGCAATTCCATTTAAATCAATTGCCAATACAAGTCAAATGAAGTTCTTATGGCTGTCTAGTGTGCACTTCCCCGTTCTTCGGACATTATTGTTCTACTCCAAGTCATTCTTCAATCTTTTAAGAGCTGAAAGGGACCTGCATTCTGCAGCTTTATGGGAAAACAGCCCTAAGTTGTACTTCTCTGTGTTTTGAAAGCTTCCACTTTTTTTCCCTGACTTTATTTCTAAGCCAACTAAGCAAACCACATCCTTTCCCAGATAAAATAGAGCAATTGGTCTGTTGCTGGCAGAGCCAAATTTTTCACTATTACAGTGAATACAGAATGTATTTTCTGTGCCTACAATTTTACAGATAATTCATTTAATTTGATAAAAAATAATCTGATCTTTAAAAACTAGAGATCTCATTGTTAGTTTAGCCTTATTAAAAGCTATCATGTTTAATATAGTGAAAGCTATGTGCACATGCACAAACATAGGATAAATTTTCAAGTTATTTTTCTGAGTTGTTTTGTCCCTTTCTCTACCACATTTGGACGCTTACTTCTTCAAAGGATTTGGCTAAAATTGGAGATGAATATACAAAAAGCCATATGAATATGTTAAATATTTTGCACAAAAGAGAAAATCCTTGGATATACAGCACTTTCTAAGAATATCTGGTGTTTGTGTTACTAACTCATAATGTTTTCACTCTTTTAAGTGAATTTAAGTGTCTACCTTTTGACAAGTGGGAATATTCAAAGATCACATCATAGCACAGAGTTTACAAGACTGAAAAACTCAAGTCAGTCTCAAGGACAGATAATACAAACTATGGCCAATCCTCTACAGCATCCCCCCCCGGCCCTGTCCCTCCTAACCTCTTTCCTAAGTAGTCCAAGCTTTCAAAAGATCCTGTATTAATGAGAATAATAGGAAAACTCAATTTGACCGATATGTTAGCATTAAATGCCTACAACAACTAATAAGAATCGATAATGAAAAAAGTGATTCTGGTTGCCAGTGGAACCTGGCTGGCATAGTATTAACAGGTTTCTGCAATTAATGCAAAACTAATCACCAATCCTCCATGGAGAAACACAAATTGCAAGTTGTTAGAAGGCCTGTTCTGTTCAATAGGATTTGTATTGCAGCTAATCCACTTAGCGGCATCTCGTGTTTCTCTGTTGAGGTGTTTTTTTAGCAAATAAGTATTACTCCTTTCTAGAGATTCTATAGATTTCTTTAGTTTCTATATTTTGACTGTTCCATTTTTGCTAAATATGTAAGTATGTTTGCCTGCTCTTTCTTTCCCATTCCCATGGGATGAGATCAAAGTAAGTGGCCCTATTTTGTTCATTTTCCTAAGCCCCTGGAAACTGTATTATATGAAGCTATAGGTGTAGAATTGACCACTTGATGTACAGGAAATGTGTTACATATACTGTTCTCATCTATGCAATTGAAATTCCAAGATTCTGCTGTATCTGATGTTCCACCCATCTGCTGGTGGGCAAGAATAGCTGCATAAACCCTGCATTTAGTTACCCGTCATTTTCAGTGTTAACGGTGTTAAACCCAACATGACACAAACCTTTGTGCTTTGTTTTTTGTTTAATTCATTCATTTAAAAGTAGTCATAGACAACATTGTTTTCTTAAATGGTCTTTTACTCCTCCTTACAGAACATATGCTTACCAGCAGTCAGTAGAAGGAGGTGTATCAGCTATGGGTCGGTCTGTTCCTCAACAAAGAAACCTGTCCCTAAGCCTGAGTACTCAAATACCATGACAATTTCTGAAGAGAGTAGCTGTGCTGAATGGTGAGAGGTAGAATGTGTCCTTAAGACATTGGTAGTATCATAGGAAGACATGTTTGAAGGAAGACACTGAATTGCACTTACCTCCCATTGAAAGAAATGACAAAATCATATTTTTGTCTTTAATTCACTGGGGAAGAAAATTCAGGCTTAGTGTAGAAATAAAGAACATTGGAACGCTAATGCCTGATGTTACAAACCCAGTTTTGATGGCAGTGTAAATATCATTGCTTTTAATTAATTATGAAGAGATAATTCCTTTCAGAGCAAGTGTAGCATGTGTTGTAAGTAAATTTTGTAAATAAAAATACAATGTTATTAAAATTGAATGTATGGCAAATATTTTATCCAAAAGTACACACAAGTTGCCCAGTGTTTGTTTTTTCACCAAGTGTTATATTTTGTTGCCACTTTGAAACTGAGGAGCCAAAACGTAAAATGTTATGAAATCTCTTGTTTTCTGTATGCCATAGGATGTTTGACCTTTTATTGTATAATGTAGTCTTTTCATACATTAAGAATTTTGATCCAGATATGCAACCAACCAAGAACAACTTCCAGAAAAAGAAATAATTTGGTTTGTGCAGCCTTTTACTCTGACCTGAAAGCCATTTTCTAAAAAAAAAAGCCATCTGCTACTTTATTGTTTGATATCAGTGGCAGAATAATGTCCAATTTTAATATCATATTGCCTGGCCATGTACTGCACTAATTTGTTCCGTGACATCATTGAATCAAAGTAGAGTTCCTGATAGAGGAACATCAAAAGGAAATTAATCTCTCTGTGATAATATTAATAATTTCAGGATGGACCTGTTTTGCTCAATTATAGTAACCATCGAAAGCTGTGTTTTTGTGGACTGTTAGATTGATATCACAACTGCTACACAAATCGAGTGTGCAAGAATGAGACTGGTACTCTTCAGTAGCCAGTCAAGAGTGTCATTACTGATGGACAAGAAGTTTACTGAACATTCTTGATTGAATTTTATGGTTACTTAAGGAAAGGAGACATGAAGGTGTGAAATTGGTGGGGAAGGGGGGAAGCTGTCTGGGGAAAAAAAAAAAAAGTCACTTTCAGTATGTTGGGGAAGACGGAGGGCCTGGCATTAAAGGTAGCATCAGCAGACTTTGTAACCAGAAATTAACTGTGCTACTGGAAGAAGTTTAGTGCAAATGAAGACTAATGGATAATAAGTTTCAAGGATGCTAAATGCGTCTCAGGAAAAAATATGTGAAAGAGCATAGCATACTGGAGGTGTCATAATGTGTGAAACTTCCTGAAAATATTGTGTTTTTTAAAAAGTATTTTATTAGTTTCCTTTTTTTTTTTTTAATAAATCTTGTCAGATGAATGTTTATGAGAAAGCATGTTTCTTTATGTAGCCTTCCTAAATATCCCTACAGTTTCATTCACATCTTCCTCTACAAACAGATATAGATATATACAGGATTTGACACAATAAAAGAAATTGACCATTTGTAGATAGAGATCCTTCCAAGTGCTTATACAATTCAAGAGCAGAAGAAAGCGTTACTACAGTAAAGCATGCCTGTTGCAGCTACACAGCATGATACCCGCAGACAGACTAGGACTATATTTAGGGTTCCAGTTGTATGCTGAGAATAGAACTAAATGAGGACAGAGGCCCAAATGTGTCACTGAAATAAATATTGGCAGTATGGATGTGTGATCAAAATATCCAAATATATCAGAGACTGACTGCAGAATTTAAAGCCAATAATAATCCAGGTAGAGATAAGATTTCAAATAAATCTAGTATTCTCTTTTTATATTTACCACCTATAACTTTCTTCCTTTTTTTGTTATGTTTCTTCCTCAACTACCAGTCAATGCCTGGGGATGTGGTGGGTTGATCTAGGACTACAGCCAGCCACACACCCAGCTGCTCTCTCATCTCCCTCCTCCACAGCACAGGGAGAAAATAAGATGAAGAAGCACATGGGTGAAAATAAAGACTGGGAGATCGCTTACCAATTACCAGCATGGGCAAATCAGACTTGACTTGGGGAAAATAACTTTAATTTATTGCCCAATAAAATAGATTTGGGTGGTGAGAAACAAAGATAAAATTAAAACAACACCTTCCTACCCACCCCTCCTCTTCCTCCCAGGGTCAACTTCACTCCTCCTTCCTGACTTCTCTACTCACCCCAGCCCCAAACAGGGCAGAGGTTTGGGAATGGCAGCTTGTGCTCGGTCAATAATGGTTCATCCCTGCTGCTCCTTCCTCCTAATGCTTTTACACCGCTTCAGTGTGAGTGTCTCCACAGGCAGCAGTTCCTTCAGGAAATATCTGCCTTCTTCAGTCTGGGGCCCTCTACGGGCTGCCGTCTGGGTGCTGCCCTGTGGTTCCTCCACAGGCTGCAGGGGAATCCCTGCTCTGGGCCCTGGAGCATCTCCTCCACCCCACTTCAACTCCTAGCTTGGTGCTTGCAGAGCTGTTCCTCACACTTTTCCTCACACTTTTCCCTCATCCTTTCCCCTCACACTTTTCCCTCATGCTTTCCCCTCACACTTTTCCCTCATGCTTCCCCTCACACTTTTCCCTCATGCTTCCCCTCACACTTTTCCCTCATGCTTCCCCTCACACTTTTCCCTCATGCTTTCCCCTTACACTTTCCCCTCATGCTTTCCCCTCACACTTTTCACGCATGCTTTCCCCTCACGCTTTTCCCTCATGTTTTCCCCTCACACTTCCCTCATGCTTTCCCCTCACACTTTTCCCCTTATGATTCCCCCTCACACTTTCCCCTTGCTGTCAGGCAGTGTTTTTCCCTTTCTCAAATAGGTTCCATGGAGGTGCCACCAGCATCGCTGAGGGCTCGGCTGTGCCCTGTGCTGAGGTGGCTGCAGAACCGGCTGGAACTGGCGGGAACCGGCTGTGTTTTGGCGGGCAGCCGCCCTCACCTCTCCTCACAGAGATCCCCTGGCAGCCACCCACAAGAAAACCGGGACGTGGACACCCAACACAGTGTACTAATTGGCTTTGTACTAATCATCTCCTAATTTCTTTATTCATGTAAGACTGCCACTGATACTAATGTTCTTGGTTTTTGTCTAGGAGGATGCAGTGACTTTTTTTTTAAATGATTCCATAAAATTCCTAACAAGGCTGACATACTTCCTTCTAGATGAGCACTGTGAGAATGAGGGCTTTTTTCTGCATTGACTGAGGTAAAATCAGGTGCTTTTACAAGCTCTCTCCATCTGATACACTGCAATAATATCTTGTATTAAGGAGAGTAGAGGTGAGCTGATGGTGTAGTGGAAAGGCTTTCACTGAATGTCAGTAGAAACTGTAGGAGGACCAACACAAATCTAACCATCAGCATCTCTGTTCCAGTCTCTTCTTTACCACCTCCTTTGCTTTCTCTTCTGCCCAAGTTTCCCTTCAAAGGGAAACTGACTGAAAAGGTGTTTGATAGTATGACATTTGCAGGGACTGCTTCACAACAGTCAGAGAATCACAGGACACCATTTTGACCACTGCAAATGTGCTGTTTCGATTGTCCCTGCCTGTTTCAAGGGTAATGAAGAAAGTGATGACAGGAAAACTGTGAAGTAATCCTCCTGTAAGCATTGAACAAGAGCTTATTCCCAGTTGCTGTAAAGGAAATTAAAGGAAACTTTCCTTTACCAGGGGACAGAAAATTTTACCTCTTTGTGGTTTTGCGTACAAATAACAAGAATCCACTTTATCTGCAGAAGTCAGAATTTTATTTTTTAAATATATTTTTTCTCTTTCTACACATAAATGCTCTAAATAGCACATATCTTTGGCAAATTACCACACTGAGAGATGGAGTCCTCACAGCAGTCTTGGGAAGCCATTCAGGAAGATGCCCTTCATGCACTGTGGTCTTTTGTTCCTCTCCCCCAGGAACCACACTGATAGTGCACTTCCAGAGAACAAACTCACCCACTTTCCCTGGAAACCTAGTTCAGAAAACCTCCCTCTTCTCCAGCTTTTAACAACTTAAAATCTGGAAGGCAATGAACTCTAAATATGTCTTTAAATAGGAATATTTAGACAGTATTTGTGAGCATGGAAACAGTATCTGTAATTAGGGCTAATAGCTTATCTTCATTGCAAGAGCAGGTAAAGATAGTGCTACATATAAACATGTGGTGTTAATGTCCATTTAGGTTTACAAAAATTCTGTACTCTCTACTGAAAAATTTAGGTTATTAAATACATAATGCTTTGTGACTATATGTGCAATGGATGTTTGTTTACTAGCTCTCTACTTTTCTAAATTCCTTCTACATAATACTTTTTATAAAGATACAACATGCCGTGTTTCGATGGAGTCCTGCAGGGAGAGATGCAATTAAGAATGTTGTGCAATAATACATTCTTTTTCTTACACATCCTGTATTTGTGAGCATCATGCATGCAGGCAAAAGTGCTGAGTTCAGTAATTCAGATCCTCACATCTCTGTACCATATTGGCTGCTTTAGCAGTTTTAGCATGAAGGTTGTAGTTCCAAAACCAACATTAATGATAAGAAATGGAAAATAGTTCATTAATTTTTTGTACAATAATAATGAACATGCTACTATCTAAAGGTTTGCCAGATGTTAGTTACATTTTTCCTTTTTAATAAAGATGGCTTAGGTCTGAAAAATTCTCTAAGAGAGTGGTGGTGAAGCAGAAATGAGTTTGATTTTTGACAATCAAATGCAATGTCATTGTCAATTAATCCTTTTTCATAAATTATAAAAAAATAATAATGAGAGAAACCTATCTGGTTACCAGTTGTTTTCCTTTGATTAAAGCTGGACTTTGTATTTCTTGTCTTTTGTGCAGGTTTTTAAGTTTCCCAGATGTTGGACTTCCTGAACCGTTTTTTTTGTGGATTTTCTGCAGTTGCATAAAGGTAAGATGAAGAAAATCTTAAAATATTTAGCCTCAATTTTTGTTTTTATTACAATAACATAACTTTTACTCTCTTCCCAATAACATTCACAAGAATTCCATTTTCTTTTCTCCAAAAATCTTCTTTTTATCTAATTAAAATAAAAAGGTAAAAAGCTTGTTTTATAATACTGAATGTAGTAGTTCAGTAGGAAAAAAATTATCTAGTGAATGAGGCTTTAATACTCTGATAAATCACAGCAGTATATTTTATTGCCCAATTCATTTTCTATTATATACTGTAAATAATAATAATTAATAGCAGTGATGTTTTCCTAACTTGTCTGGAGTTTCTATTGTGACCCTTGGTAATGCTGAAGTGAAAGATTAAACCTTTTGAACTGTGGATGTGGGTGAATGTCTTTTATGGGAAGTAACACAAAGTTTCAGAAGCTAAATTATTAATCTTTTGTGAGTTAGACTTGAACCTATTAGGTAACAGTGAAAGCTTTATAAACAAATATCCAATAACTTAGCAAATACATTTTGTTACCTATGTAAGAGTTTATTGTATTGTACTTTAAAGAAAAAATGGAGAGAACTGAATGTATTCAGTTATAGGAATTTGTGTCTTATGCATAAATGTTCTGCAGACATGTCTAATTAAAGCCATGAGGAAGCAAAAAGTACTAATTTTCCCCTTATGTTTACTTTTTGGAACTTACAAGTGATCAGGCTAACTTCACAGAGTAATTACAAAACATTTTTCTCATACTGACATGTTGAATATTTGTAGTGATACATTCCTGTGTGCTCACTGACAGATTTGTTTGAATTCTGGGTGGTGGTTTGCTTTCTATACTTTAAAGCAAAAAAATGGATTCCACCTTTGCAGCTAATTCAGAAGGCAAGGGTAACCCTGATTTTTTAGGTTTCTCTACTTTGTAGATGCCAGACAGGGCACAAATTCAGCAGTAGATTGCCAGGGAATACTGTTATGTCAGCTACAGATGTAGTCAGATAATGTATGACTGCTGAAATAACTTGCATGTGATTCTGAATTCAAATTGTGATTAATTGTAGAATATCTATAATCTGCTTACAGAGCTATGGAAGTCAAAGTTAGTGGTATGGCTGATAAATTGCTTTTCATGTTAAGTCTTTTAAAACAGAAGTTTTGGGTCACTGTGGTGAGTATGTGCAGAACTCCAGCAGCGTCAGCTACTTGCAATCTTTAGTGCAGGAAAATGTTATTAAGTGCCAATATTGGTGTCACACTGGTATATTTATGCTCTCAATTTTTTTAAAAAATTAAATTTTCTCATACTGTGTTGATTGTTTGAGGGCTACATATTTTTGTGTCAAAGAATCATATGAATGCCTTGATTTCAAAAAGCTTCATGTTCTGTAGTTCATGTATTTGTTTGCAATGCCTAAACAAAGTGAAGCACAATGTAAGTTTTGAAAGATAAAATTAATTTAAAATATATATTTTATTCATTTGACCCAAAAAATTAGTGTTTAATGAGCAGGTATGTCATAAGCCAATAAAATAGACTTTCAACTGAGCCAACACTATTGTACTGTGCAGGATCAATGTCTCAATATTCTGGATAATTTATAACTTTTAATATGGTTATTAGCATTTACCTGGTTGGAAGCTGACATAGCTATAGGAACAAGACAGGATAATAGTATAGGTGATGAAGATCTTTCTAAGGAAACAGTGACTCCATCTTCTGGCTGAAAAGAGAAACTTAAGAATTTTTGATGGAGGCTTGACAAACGTAGAAAATACTAAAAGGTGTTCTCAGAATTAGCATTTATAAAATGAAATGCAAATACCAGTAGCAAACAAATACTCCATTAGTTCCTCCCTTATTAATTTTTTTTTACTGCAACAAGTTCCATATGCTAGGATAAAGTGTATTGTAAGTACATTTCAAAAAAGAAGTCTTTATTAAATTCACGTTGTATAGGAAAAGTTGGTTCAAATTTTTTGAGAAGAATTATATTTTCTTGCAAACAATTTAGAAATTGTGTTGATACTATGGATTATTGATCGAGAACAGATGGCAGTATAGCAGATGTATTTATCTGGCAATGAGCACATGTTAGTGTATGAGACTTATGCTTAAAATTTTTAAAAAAGCATTTAGAAGCCAAGTTCACTTCTCTTAGATTATTTAGTCACTCCAGAAAATATTATTTTGTTAGGAATTGACTTGTATCCCTAAGATTTGTGATAATAAAAGATGGTCTGAATTCTGCAAGTTAATTCCTTACTCACACAAATGAGTTTCTGCAGAGACTGAAGAAGCCTTCGGCCTGTCTGAGTTAAGCAAAGCTGGTCTTTCCATTCCCTCCTCATTTCTGTGTTGAGTCCAGCTTTAGTGCAGAGAGGAAACGCCCCAGCTGACTTTGTGATGTTCTAATTTCAGTTTAGTATCTTAGCTGGAAGTGCCTGTTTCACCACGTGGAGGCACAAGATGAAGTTGAGAATTTTCTCTGAATTGTTTTTATTCTGGCTTTATACTTAAGTAAATCTTAAGGAGACACCTCTTTCAAGAAGTGCTTGTGCCCCAGCTACTTGAAAATGTCAACAATGGTAATCTCAAAATCACCTAAGATTTGAAAAAAATTCTGAGGAAACTAAATAATCAAAGAAACTCCACATTCAGACTTTGTTTTCTAGATATGATTTTGCAAATAATTTTCAATTTTAGATCACATCAATTTTTAAGATAATTGGGATGTCTGTAGCAAAGTAAAACTACCAAATTAAATTGTAGCAGTATACCAATTTCAATGGATCTAGAATGTGACAGTAAAGATTATTTGTATGCATTGAACTTTATGTACATGTCTAAACAACAACCCTATTTATGGTAGCTTGTAACCTATGTGTACAGCTGGATAAACAGTTTAACTATTCATGTGCATTATTTTTATATGATGGAGTGCAGTACAGTAAGTACACCCAAAAGGATAATACTGCTCACTCCTCTTGTGCTGGAGAGACCAGCAGGGACTGGCCATTTAGGGCTATCAGTAAACCAATACTGTGCTAGGCTGAAAGGAAGCATATGAATCATAAATGTAGCATGCTTCACCTGTTTTGTTGCTAGCTTTATGATTTCATGCTGCTTAAGCATTATGATTTTGTGATTGAACTGTCTGTTTTCCTCCCTTGCAGTGTAATAAGATGACATTGAAGAAAACCCTCCTCTTTGGGTTATAACGTGTTTAAATATATCAACATTCAATCTGAAGCCCTGAAATAGCCCTGATTTGCCCTCTATTCTTTTCAGTTTGTGAGTCTGCACTCTCTTCTAAATTACTGCATGGATACTTCAAAGAGAAGAATAACAAGAGTCAAGAAGTTTCCTTCAGTTTGAGAGTGACTCCCATTTTATTGTTTGCTCTTTCTTCCATGTCATCTTCTGTATATATTTCATGCTTGTTGTACAGTTAATAGAAACAAGGATAAAATGGCTGTTACATCTTTCCTGCCAGTTTAAATCCACGTGTCAGTATGAAATTTTGTATTAAATGTCTATATTTAGGAATACGTCCTTTTTAAAGAATACCTGCTTTTCCAATGAAGAGCTTTGTGCTAGAAGGCCCTACTGCCTGCTTATTACTTCAGCCAAGAAATAGATAAATCTCATTTTTTTAAATATATAAGATCTTTCTGTGCTTTTTCAAAGAAAAAGATGGAAGTTTTGTTTTTAATTCAGAGGGAGCTAGATCAAACTCGCAGTCAGTTTAGACATAAGGAATGAACAAAGGGATTTGACACAGTAACATGTCATTTAGATTGTTCAGGTTACACATTTATTTGAGAGTTTTCTCCTCTTCTTCTGAATAATTTATTTATTTTTTATCAACGTAATGTTTTATGTCTTGGATTTTTATAGTACATTTGTATTTCTGATGCTGCTATTAGAGAGGAGCAATAGAGCTTGATAACAGTAGCAAGGTTGATACAAATGTTAGAAGAAGTCACAGAGATGAAAGTTCTCTACTATTGCTATAGCTTTAGAGCCATTACTTACAGGAACATTCAAGAGCAATGACCACTGCATTTCACATAAAAAAGTGACATTGGTTTAAAACAGTTTTTTAAAACAATTTACTTCAAGTTCTTTTTTGTTTCCTTTAATATTCTGAAACTTTTGGGTTTGAGCTTGCAGTGTTTTCTCATCATTACTTAAAGTTAGAAACACTATTTTTTAAAAAAGGGGGATTTTAAAAATATGATAATACAACTGCAGGACTGGTTAGATGAGAAGTAATATCAAGTAACAGGAGAGTTATGATAAAATCATGAGTGTTGCCAACACAGTAACAAGTAAGAGAGATATATAAATCAAAGTAAGCATCCATTGTGTTGTGCTTAGACATTTTCCCATTCACCTTCCTGTAAAATTATACTATTAAGTTTCCATTATGGCAGATTCTTCCATGTGCACTGCTAACTGAACTGAAATCAGAATACAAATACAGAAGTAATTTGTTACAAAACAGCAGTTCTTAAGTTCTCAAAACTGTGCTGTCTTAATCAGTGGTGGGTTGCTCTTGTTTTTCCCTTGAGATGAGATGACCCTACATGTTATTTATTCAGTAAGCTGTTCTTCGGGCTTCTTGATAGTGAGTTACTTCTTCTGACTAAATATTCATATTACTAACTGGTAAGTCTACCAAACTGATAAACAAGCATAATCAGCAGTATAAGAAAGGCCTGCAGGAAAAGAATGCCTTAGCTCAGTTCATCCCAAACTTTGACGTATTCTGCCATTTGAGATATCTTGGTGGTCCCTGGGGTGTTTTCAGTGCGTTGATACCCTCTTGATCTCTGCACTGTTTTCAGCAGCTAACTAACTAGGGTGTCTGAAAGAGACACAAGTAATGAGCCCACTTAGTAAGACAGTAAAAGTTGACAAATGTTGTCAGTGTGAATAAAAAGGTATGTGAAAAATAAAGTGAGAGTGTTGGAATATACATCCTCCCATCACCCCCCAGTAGTTAGAGGAAGATGACTGAATTCTAGAAAGATAGTAAAAGAGGAGGAAATTGTATTTATTTTTAGAATTGTGTTTTAAATAATGTGAAAGCTCCTGTTAAATCCTCTTGACTTTGAACTATATCATATGATGAATTGTGTCTCTGTGCAAATTCTGTCTCCTGAAGGCTGAAGACAATATTGTTCCAGACCTCTGCTGAGGAATACCACACAGATGTTCATGGATCATGATGTTCTGTTTTCCATTGATCAATAACTGTCATCTGGCCCCTGTAGAAGCTATTCTCTGTGTTTAGAAAAAAAAGCTATCTGTGGGGGAACTGAGGAAGCACAGGTTTTAGTGATGAGTTCAAGATTATATGAGAAGTTTGTAGCAAAGCTAGGAATAAACCCCAGAGCTCTTGATCTCTGTTCTTTAACTGCAAGACTATGTTTTCTGTTTTTTGAAAAGCCCTCTTTTAGTTCTGCTTCTACTTCATTTTACCTTTCTGGACATGTTTGTGCTTTCTGTAACAGATTTTTGAAGAGGGAAGTGGTTTAGGAAAAATAGCTTGCATAGTGAGATCCCCTGTGCAAAATACATTTCAAAGTAGATGTTTGACTTACATGAACCCCTTGAAATCTTGCATCAAGACAGGGCTGCCTATAGCAGTTTACATGCTGTAATAATTGGAAAGTAAGGAATAGAAAATTAAAAGGTATTAGAAAACTAGCAGTTTCAGGTAGAGCTGCCAGACTTGCAGGTGAAAAAATTATAATCCTGATTTTTTATTTTTCCCTCGTAGTAAAACATGGAAGTGTCTTTTTCTGTGTATGTTCACTGCTAATCCAGGTGCCCATACCTGCCTGCACAGGTCCTGTATGAGAAAAGGAATCTGAATGCCTGACCATGGCAATAGCTCTAGTTGCTGAAAGATTCCCTTCCCAAAGAAGCTGTTTATGTTGAGAAAGCCAAAAAAATCCAAAACAAGAAAATCCCACACAATTAGATCAGGTACAGGGGAAATAATTTCTGTATTCTTGAGCCTTTCATCAGCAGAATGCCATTTGGTATATATGCTATTAGATAATTTCAAACATTCCTTTAATCCTTCAGTTCCTACTAAGATGGATTTATAAGGTAGTGAGACTTACATGATGTCTTCTGTATATATTGTGCTTTCTTGAGATAAAAATAATTATATGTTAATTATATATCTCAATAAAAGTAACCATATCTGTGTAAATACTGTGTAAATGCATGAATAAAATAGAAATGGCAGGGAAAAAAAAAGAATAAAAGAGAAAGGAGAAACAAAAAAAAAGCAAAGCAGCTGCTTGCAACTACCTGAAAGAAAGATTATTTCTTATCCTAGTTTCCTCTTGCTGAATAAAACGTGATGTGATCAGGTCACTGCATGTAAAATGCTGTAAAAATGTGATCTGCACTTCATCATTATAAAATTCAAACATTCTTGAACCTTTTATTCCACCCTGTTCATATTTATCTTTTTGGCCTTGCCTTCATCGGGTACCACATTTGTATTGATAAATTGTAGGTACTTGGAGATGTATTGATGGGCTGAAGACAGTTCAAAATGTAGAGTGCTGTGGCTTTGCATATCATTACACCTAGCTCGCTCTTTGCCTCTTGAAAGCTGTCGATTTGTGCATTATTGCTATTCAGGCTGATAAATGACAGTAATTGTTCTTAAGTTGAAGAGCTGGCTTAATGTGCTGACTTGCCTGGGAATTCTGAGCACCAGGGTTAAACTAGTGCTCCAGTGGTTCTAACAAAATGGTCTTTTCCGGCTCAGAATAGATACTTAATTGAATTACTTTAGTTTTCATGCATTTTGCAGCTTTGCATTTGAAGAAAAAATATTCATAATAAGATAAAGGAATTCAGAGCTGTTCGCAGGGAGCTCAGGCTCGCTGTGTGCCCCCACTTCAAGGCACCTGCTCCCAGTGGTGCTGCCACAATAAAAATAAAAAAAAAAAAGAGTTGAGAGGGGAAATATGTTAGTCCTACAATGGCACTGAGAGACATACAATATTAGATGGAGATGTATCCATATTCTTGTTTCCACTGTCCCAGTGATGGAACTTTGTAAGGAACATTTATAAAGATGAAATACAACTAATTTAGTGGGATTTTTTTAAACAGTTGTTTTCTATGTGTAACGGTACTGGATTTTCAGTATATTTAATCGAGGAGTGATGTCTTAAAGCCTTTGTTAATGCTGAAAAAAAGATAGATTTTTTTCAGGTATGAGTCAAGTATTCCTCATGAAATTTTTTTTTTTTCCTTGAATCTTGCCCACAGACTTCAAACCAATAATTAAAAATTTTCAAAAGTTGAGCGTGACTTGTATTGAATTGTTCACATTCAGCACTGCTTATGTGTGCTGCAGTGCAAATTAAGGCTCACAGCTGAAATGATTGAGTGTCTCAGGTTTCTTTGCTTCAGCCAATTGTCTTTATTTTAAACACTCTCTGTATAGTTCTTTTGGGTGACAGCTATGCATTTCCACATTAATACAAAAAAATTTCAAATCACATTGAAGAAATTGAGCTGTTAAAGAAGAAAATAACAGGATTCAGAGTGAAATTTATTTACTTCATTGTGATTCTCTATGATGACTTACTTGTTTCATGTATAAATATTGAATAAAATCACAGAAAGTCTTTCTTTTTACCTACAAAGATAATACCTTTATTAATGGTCTTCTGTAGTTCCAAGCATGATATTTGGGATTTCCTGGGTTGGCATCATAAAGATATGGATTGTTCATTGAGGGAGATTTTAGTTACAAACTTACTGCAAGACTCTTGTCTTCTTATTTATAACTGTTGTAGTTTCAGTGTATAATGCATATATTCAAACAAAAGCTATGAAAACACTGGAAAAATAATAAATTAAATTTTTTTGTTTAGTGATCTTAGTAAACAGGAGTCCTTTTCCTTAGTCTCAGTTCAGGGTTAGTTCTCATTCAGATAGTCTCCTCAGAGCTGAGTTTTTAAATTAGTCACCTACATCTACCAACTAATCACCTACCAGTTTCTAGGAATTGAAGTGCAGATTTGATGTTTGAGATGACTGAAGACTTTTCATGGGTATGCAGATGTACCCAGCATGTATCTTGGCTGATCCAAGAGTATTCCTAGAGCTGACAATTGAGCAGGGAGACAGAGAGGGTTATACTACTCATTGTCCATGTATGAGACTTACTATTTTGGATTACTGTTGTTAAAGTAGGTAAACTTGTTATCACTGGAAACACTTGCCAGCTCTTAGGGGAACATTTATGCTGTCTAGATTAGATGCTGGGGTTCATTATTGAATGAAAAAGAAATACTTGGTTTTACAGGCCATAAAAAATTTCAGTTTTCTTCTTTCCTATTCCCTTGTTGCAATACAAATTTCTTATCTCTACTGATACTTGTGCATTTACTGAGCCAGAATTCATTGAAGATATTAGTTAATTCCTGTTTCCTCCATTGCATGCCTCAAATACATTCCCCAGTAAGAAAAGACTCATTACCTGATTATAATAGTCTGGAAAATGTAGATTTTCCTCAAGCTGCATTTTTACTAATTTTTCCTCACTTATCTGCTTTAAAATTAAACAAACAATAATTTCTTACTTTTGTAATAGGAAAACAACATTAACTGAGTTCATAGGAAGGTGGACTTCTTAGGCCTTGTGTGGATACTGTATTTCTTCTCAATTTTATTCAACCATTTCTCTTGACAGCTCATTTTTTGTTATTCATGAAACCTAAAGCCATTGCAGCATAAACCTTAATGGATGCTATCTTTCACATGCTGATCTTCATATGCCCAGTTTTCTTGCAGGGTCTCTGATAGAAGGTTAAATAATATTGTGACTCAAGCATATATTTTATTTTTCTTAATCTACCCTTCTCCAGTTCTTTAAATCTTTGCTATTCAAGTCAGGATAAAGAAGAAAATATGAAAGTTCAGCTCATAGAATAACTTTGGAAATACATAATTCAGAAATGTTATGCTATTGGGCACATTTAAATTCTGTCCACAACTTCTAAATAATTACTAATACCTTTATTGCACAAATTAACTTTTATTTGAAAGAAAAATGCCTAATCTTTTTAGTTCCAGGATAACTTTGAAAACATAGACCTCTTCTTGTTAGAAATTTGTTCCTGGCAACGTTAATAGTATATTGTATGCACTTTTCAAACACAGAATGTCTCTGCTGAAAACAAACAGATGTCGTCTTTCTGAATGTATGTACTGAAATAACATTTGTGAACTTTTTCATTTAGCCAGTTGGTATTATGACTATTTTAAATTTAGTGATCTGTGAGTCATTGCTTTTAAGGTCTCTTGATTAGGGGAAAAATCAGGTGCTATGGAGTCCAAACTGCATCTCTAATTCCAATATAAGATAGAGAAAAAAGCTTGTTTGTTTTAGGGTTCTAAGCATCTGCAGGTTCCCCTGAAGTGAGTTGGAATCCTGAAGAGATGGACAGCTCTGAAAATCCAAGGTTTAGTTTGACAGTTTTGTGCAGTTCACTGGTTCCTGTGTTGGATGTGAATTCTTTACAGGTTTGGTAGGTTGGAGGTTTTTTTTTTTTCCGGTAGTTTTCTCTGTGAACTGAAATTTAATTTCTCCTAATTGAAGTCCTGGAGTAATGTGGTATGGGAAAGATAACACTAAGGAGAAAAATAAAATGAGTATTTTTACTGGGAATGTGAATTTGTATTTTTCTCTTCATGCATTTCATTCTTCCTTTTTAAGGATCGTTGAAAGTCTTACAAGAGTGTTGTCTTGTGGTTCTGCATCATGCTGCATCTATAATTACCATTTCCAGCTGGTTGACTGTCAGTTGACCCAGTGGAAATTCCCTGTAGTGACTGATGTTAAACCCTTTGTCTGACTTCATTCAGTGCTTCAGGTGGTCGTTGCTTTAAGTTTGGAGTAATCATGATCGCTTCTGGGTTTGTCATAGAGCCAGGCTGCTGATGGTTGGTCTTGGTTCTTTTATCCTTCTGGGTTTAACTTTTCTTTCCACATGTACGTGCTGTTAATGTGATCCAGCAGGAGATCACTATGCAGATGTTTCATGGTCAAAAAGGGAGGTGGGGAGCGTTTTGCTGCCTGCTTTTTTTCTTTCCTACATTAATCTGTATGCTGTATATAGATGTGCCAGTATTAATTCCTGTTATGCACTCAGTATTCTTTCTGAATCAGAGCTCCACCACTTTAATTTGGTATGCAAAGCCGTTTCATGTGAGGATGTCTACACCAGGAATCTTATCAAAACTGACCAACTCCTTCTTCCAGGAAGAAAAAGAAAGGTAAATTAATCATTGCATGGAATAAAAAAAAAAATTCTTCAGAAAACTGTCTACCAGGGGCTGGAGTGGAAGGAATCTTTAAGCAAAATTCCTGTTTAAATCTTATTTAAATTTTATGCCCTGTGTGATGAATTCTGTAGAGCAATGCTTTCTTCTAAAAGGATGAATACTTCTGCTGTAGGCATGCAAATATTGTTATAGCAGCCTATGCCATCACCCTTGATTGAAGTTTGCCCAGCCTTTCCAATTTTTTTAAAAAAAAGGTTTTCTGTATCTTGAAACTTTGTTAAATGTCACCCATTTTTGTGGGATAAAACTTACAAGTTCCTCAATTTTTTGTGGTTCAAATTTTTTTTTTTAGGTTTCTTCAGACAACTAGATTACAGAAAATGTTATTGGCTAACATTCATATAGTGTTAGATCTGTTTTTTTGGAAGTTTTAATGTTCATTTTCTTTGCAACAAATCTGTAGCAGTAGGGCACATTTGTTTCAGTTTTACATTTTGTCCATATTAAAAAAAAAATCATCACTTGGGTAAGTGTTCATTGTGAGTTCATTAGAAAGTTTTAACCTAGCAGGTAAGTTTGCTGCAGTCAGGGTCAAGATCTCTGCTTTGGAAAAAATAAAGTTAGAATGTAATTATATCTTGAAAGTGCTCTCCTGCAATTTCAATGTTTGTTCATGAAATGTCATGGTTGATACACTGGTAGGAATAATTTCAGTATTGTGAAAGCATTAAGGACGTTGTCCCACCAACTGCACAGTATTGTGGCTCTGGATTCCTTATTGGCTAAATCATTGCAGGTGTTTCGGTACTCTGACATGGGTTTCACTTGTGAACCAAGGTGGTTGATGGGATGATGGGATTCTGCTGTGTTGTAAAGGACAGTTGAAAGGTTGCAGGTGAAATAACAGGAACACAGGTCCAAACCAGAGTGACACAAACTTTCTTACTTGGAGGAGTAAAAAGTCTCTGTGATGTTTTTAGTGTTTTAGGGGTTTTTGTTGTTGTTTTTTTGTTTTTTTTAATACTAAGATAAAAGTCCCAATCTTCATTTACATCAACTCCCCGTTCCCCATCATTTCTCCTTTCCCCACGCAATCCTAACACTTGCTACAGAACCTCGTTAGACTAAGTGAGTGCACCTGGTGCTGCGGTCACAAACCACCTGAGGGAAAGCATTTACAAGAGTGTTTCTCACTTCAGCAGTGGTAACAATTCCAGTGAAACCTCTGTGTTCCTGTCTGTGTTTGGAAAATATCCAGTCCTTTCTAACAGAAGAGGGATGTACATAGAGATTATGAATATGTATATCTGGTGTAGAAGTCATGCATTTTGTGTGAGGGGTTCAGAAGGGATCATTTCATACAATGGTGGTTGTTTGGTGATGAGTTAGACTTTTGCTTATCTTTGAAAGTTTCCGTGAAAGCTATGGAAGAGCGATAAGTAGGCAAACACCAAATATTTTTATGTCATGAATTGGGCCTACTGTAACCATGAGACTGGCATAAAATTTGAACTTTTGTAATGCAGAAAGTATTTATTATTATTTTATTTCCTTTGTGAGTTTAAGGTTTTTTAGTGTACACTAAACTTTTTAGATTTTCTTCATAATCAAGAAGCTTAGGAAAGGATTTTTGCTTTTTCTTTTGCCATCTTTTGCCAGAGCTGAGTATTCAAGGAAATATCAAAGCTTAAAAAACTATAATATTTTCTGAACAGATTTGGTGATCTTCTGTTATGGTTAAATTGTGGCATGTCATGATGGACACATCTTAGAAGTCAAGCTTTTTCACACAAAATTTGACATCTGCTGTATTCAAAGTATATGTATTTGTAAAGCAATGAGCTAGCAATAGCCTTGTATTTTTAGCTAGCTGTGCCCATTTAAAACATGGTGTATATTCATATGAAGCAACCCAAGAAAATGAAGAGGAATTTTTGCAGTACATTCCTATGAAGTAGAATTCAGGTAAATGTAAAGGTGTGCAAATACTTCTCTCCTTGGTTACTATTTTTGAGAAGTAAGGCATTGTGTATATCAAAAAGGGATGTCTGTAAAATGTTTTCTATTGCATGCTTAGTCTGTAAGAATATTTCCTGCTTTGCAGAAATTATCTAGCAACTTCAAAGGTTATACAAGCATGGAAGCTTCCCCAACCATCTTTTTAGAAATATGGAAAGCAGAAAAATCCCAGAGTCTGGAAAAATTGCTGGAAGAATCATATTCCTGAGTTAGGTTTAGAATTCAGAGTTCTTGATTCTTTTTGTAGTTCATGTCACTTGTTTTCCACAGGTTTTTTAGACTCACTTCTGTGGGACCTATGATAATGCAAATAAAACAAATGAAGCTCTAAAAGTAAAATACCTCTTCACAAGTTTAATCCATTTTTAGTTTAAAAGATCTACTTCACAGTGAACTTTTTTTATAGTCTTCTCCCCGAGTATAGGTGGGGAGAGTCACAGAAAGATGTAAATACTGAAGTCTCCAATAATTGTGTGTTTCCTAGTTCTTCTTTTAAAGAAATGTTTGTAAGCTATTTTTGAGGTGTTGAAATTGTTTGTGTTTGGTTATATTCTTAGCCTGCTCACTTAATTCTCACTGATGATAGTCTAATTATTTTGTGTTTCTTTTTACAAAGGAATCCAAGGAATAGTTACCACTATTAACAAAGATTATAGAGTTCTTAATACAGTAAATATTTTTATATATATCTATCTTGCCTTTTTAATATACTTTCCAATTTCTCAGTGGGCAGGATACTAGATACATGTGTGTGTTTCCATTTTGTGTCTCTCCAGAATTCTTCATTGAATATCAACTTTTGTATACTCTGTGAATGATTTAGAAAAGTGATACATTGCTTTGTACAGCAATGAATCTTAATTTTGAGTGCATAATGAATACTGTGTAAGGAACCAAACCTGGGGAAAGTTTTACATGTGCATGTTCCTATATATTTTTTTCTTTCTTACTTTGTACCTAAAATTGGAGAGTCAGAAAAATATTTCAAAACAAAGCCAAACTCCTAATTACCCCCTGCTTCCTAAAACACCCAATGTCTTGTCAGCTGCAGAATGACATGTTTCTGTAAGTTAACCCTGAGGAGAGATTTTTTTGTTCCTGACTGTGGGCAAGTCAAAGAGCTAGTAAAATAAGGGTCTCATTCTCTGGAGCTCTATGTGGGGAATTGTTACAGGAATGGAAGCCCTAACTTCTTAGGGCATGAGTGGACTTGAATTTGCATCTTGAATTTGTTCGTTTGTTTTGATTGATCTCTTTTATGGGAAACCCCATAAAGGATTTCATGATCTTAAGATCATGAACTATGTTAGCTTCACTTGGTAAACTGATCCCTTTTGTCAGAAAGGGAAAATATTAAGCATGGAACTAATAGTCATGTATGGATCTACTAAGAAGACCATGATGTTTACTCCTACAGGCTTTACTATATATGAATCTAGTGGATTAAAGGAATGACTTGACAAGTGTATAAGCATTTGTAGAATGAAGACTTCTCAATTTATCTTCTTTTTTGTAAGGTTTCTGCGTTCACAGGCTTGTACTTCAGGATCCTAGCTCATTTCCTGTACTTAGGTCTTTGAGTTGTTTCTGCATTCGCCTTTGTTTCTAGGAAAACAGAGCAAATCTGTGATCATTACAGGATGCCATAGTAATTAATAATTGTTGCTTTCTTCTTTGTGGAGCAGACCTGATAGTTTTAAAGGATATTTTAGTCTAAAATCAAGCGGTAGAGAGATAACAGAAAATACTAGTTTGTTTTGTTGTAACAGATGCATTTGTTGCCAAGACTGACCATCAAGTGGCTGATACAGCTTCATTATTTTAGATGGATAGCTAATTACTGTCCTTTTTTTTATTATTCCTATTTCTGTCCTTCATGTGGTGGTTGTGAATTAGCTTTGTGCCATTTTCTAAAATATCGGGCATTTTTATACATTTGGTATATTGAATGGCTAATACTTGATGTAAAGTCTGCAGTTTTACTCCATAACCAGATTGTAAAATATGAACTGAATTAATCATAACTGCAAAGAGTAATGGCACATTTTCTCTTATTTTATCTTTACTGCCTTTCAGATCATGGTTTAAAACCTTCTACATCTGGTGCACAGAATGAGGCAGCAGCTTTGGTAGTGGATAGCAAGAGGCAAAGGTCAAACCAGAGGCTGCACAAATATTGTGCACTGGATTTATTGTTTTAATTAAGAGTGTGGCAGTTCATCATAAACTGTTTATGGTGTTTTTGCACAGTGCAGCATTTTGAAATCAGCTGTTTTAATGAAAACATAATGTCATATCTGTCAAAGTTCTAAATATTTTGAAAGTGAAATATGAAAACAAGAACTTTAATTCTGGGTTTACTGGGATTAGCTCTTGAAATTGTTTTAAAATCCCTTATGTGTCATATCACAGGTAGCATAGTTCTGTATTAGAAAGGGAATGGAAAGTACTGTGTAGAGCTTGTTATTTAATTGGGAAAATACATGCTGAGGGTTAATGTATTGAAAGATAAAGCTGTTATGATTTGTGTTGGAGTGCTGGACTTAACAGACAGGGCACTCCCTTCTTCTTAAGTGATATGTAAATGCTGGATCCTCATTGTGGTAAAAACAAAATAATGAACAAACAAAAACTAAACCCAACCAATAAACCCCCAAAATGAAAGAATTCTTATACTGGAAAGGAAGAAATATGCTGTGGGTCATATGATGCAGCGATGTATTAGCATCAGGGTCTTTAAGTAATTATTGACAAGATCTAATGTCTTTCTGTGCACTTCTAAGGCTGAGCATTTTGTAGTCCAGCAATTTTCTGCTATTGTTATGTATTCATGTAGATATGTAAGGCAGTTTTAGTTACATTTTTTGTATGGTCTGATAAAATATTTGTATAATCTGAAAATTATATTTTTGTAGTACTCTCCTTGGAAAATAGAAATTAAGTCTGTCATTAGATGCTAGGCCACAGTAGTTGACTGAGCAGGGTAATGTATGTTACGTTTTGTGCTATACTTGGTCAAGTTTCATATATATCGTATTCCATGTTATTTTATTAAATTTAATATCTGCACTTCCTATTACCAGACATGCCTCTCATTCAAAGCACAGAGGCACAGTTCTCTAATCAGAAGTGACAAGCTATATACTTTCTTTCAGCTATTATTCGGTAGCCTAGAGCAAAGAGCTCTGTTTCCTTGAAAATGTTTTGAATTGGGTTATTTTTATTGAAGTATTAAAGTAATTCTTCAGATTTTAGGCTATTATTTAAGTACTTTTGGGAGAATGCAATAACCTCTGGATTCTGTAGCCTTTGTTATGTTAACAATTGTAGCTGCTAAATGTATCTTTTTAATGCTTGTTATGTAAGTGTCTGGAAAAATCATCTGACTGATAGAAACTAACAATATTTAGGAAATCAACAAGGTTAGTTGGCTAAATTAGTTTACTATTGAACTATAATATCAAAGTGACTCGCTATTCAAATATACCAATAGTTTCTGGTCACCATACCTTCACCAACAAATGTACATGATTAACTGTTTGTTAAGTTTTTTCAACATAATGTTCGTATTTGTCAGATTTATTCTTAAGGAGTTGGACAGTAATACTTTCCTGTCTTAAGAAATCTGTTTCTTTTGATGATGTTGGTTAAAGCCCTCTACAAAAGCATCTGATATTTAGGTTTGTTGAGTACCTTTGAAAGGGCTTATGGAGTCTCTGAAAATTTTGTACCTCCTCTTTCCTTTGAGATAGAAAGCAGTGTGAAGATGTCAAAATAGGTAGAGTAGATTTGGTATCAAAGGAGAAAGGAAGCAGTTGTCCCAAACCTCAAATATATGGCTGCATTTATACCTCTTCTGAAACAGTATGCATCAAAGAGAAACTCAGGGTGAAACAGCTTTATTTGGGATATAGTCCTTTGGGGGTACAGATGTTTTCTGGAAGGTGATTTTAATGCATCAAACATTGCTGGTTTTTCTCCCATGCCTTGTGTGTGTATTCATCAGGGGAGAAGTATAATAGAAGAACTGCCAATATTTGTTAGAATTGGGTGAACAATGTGAAGAAACACAGAGTGGTGCTAGCAGGTCTCCCTGACGTCAAAAGAAATATTGGCCTTTGTTAAGTGGAGACAGTGAGCCTTTTGAAATTTTGCAGTGATGTTGATATATGCAGGAGAGAAGGATGATGCTAAGAAACTGGCTCCAATCTTGAACAAAGATCTTATTCTTCTAGGCAGACATCATGAGCACAATTAAAAGTATTTTCCCTGAAACAATTTCATAACAACTTTCTGCCAGTTGTAGGTGTTATTCATAACTTGTTGCCTCTATAGTCTTTCCTCTATTTTTTTTTTTTTAGTAGACTGTGTTAGGTTTTGAGAGCTTTCTTTTGTTAGTATGCTTGATTGATATTGCTCAATAGAATCATGGCATTAAACATCAGCTTTATCAGTGTTCTGTGAAATTTTGGTAAATTTAAAAATGCAGTGGGATCTAATCACAATGTTTGATTGACTAGGACTGTCCCAGATCTAAACATAGCTTTGTGTGTGTATTATCAATTCCAAATGATTGTGTTATTTTCTAATTCAGATGAATGAAAATTTAGCAGATCCACAGGCAATAAAGACCATGCTAGGCAAGAAAAGAGAAATAGACTTGTACTTGTTAGTATGTTAATGGGAAAGTAGGAAGACTTGCAGACTGTATGAGAAATATGTATGGTGAAAACACGGTTTAGTTCTGTTATATAGCCAAGCATGGTTGTTTTGTATCTAGTTTTGATTAAGTAATTACATGCACACTGTACTGTTTGATTTTCAAATGCAAATTGTATCACATGTGCAAAACCAGATGACTGCTCTATGGAAAATATGGCCCTGAATAGAGTTCCAGAATGACAGTTCTTAGTTTGGTGGAATTATAATTACAATTCAACTATCCAATTAATTTTTATGAAATGAATTTATCACTAGTTGAAAAAACAAGAATGGGTAACAGTGAAGTAGTCAATATTAAAATAAATTAAATTGGTAAGAACTGATGTGAACTAATAGAGAAAAAACCCATCAGAGGTGACCAAAGCAAGTTAGAAATTAAAACATTGACTCTAATTATAACAAACACTACACAGAGGATGAGAACAGCAAGAGAGTAATGACATTACAAATCTAAAATGTTCTTATAAGATGCTGAGCAATACTTTGATACAGAGTGGCAGTAGAGGGCTTCAGGTAGAAATGGAGATGAAAAATACAGGGAAATTCTGACTTGAGAACAGCTGAAGGCAGGGAGAACATTAGGAGGAAGTATTTCATCCTGGCCCTGTTTTCTTCATACCTTCTGCTTACACCCACTGTTGGAGAGAGGGTACAAACTGAAATTACCTGTTGATCTGACCTGTGACTTGAGCTTTAAAGTCTGAGTGTGCAGCTTGAATGGTGGGTAAGTGGTGGAGAATCTTCACTGCTCCGGTGCCAGCAGTTAGACTGGCAGTAGGAACGAATGGTATTGCCTGCTGGCTGCAGATGCGCTAGGGAGGATAAGTGTATAGTCTAAACAGACATTGCACTCAGCAGTGTGCTTCACAGGATGTCATCTTGCCTCTCACAAGGAAGTGACTGTCAAAACCTTGTTGGCAACAGAAACATGAGGAAAAGTTTTGCTTTTCCCATTCTGCAGTAATATGGGCTAGTTTTAGTCTGTTCTTATTCACTGTTTACAGCAATTCAGCTTGTTGGGTTTGATCTGGGAATTGCGTGATGAAGTTTTGTGGCCAAAGTACATCAGAGTAGGTAAAACATGACCCCTTCTGGCCTTGAAAATCTATGGGTCATCTTCTTTATTGAGTGGATCTATAACACCACTAATGAATGTTGTTCAAAATCTAGGGAGGTTGTGGAGTCTCCTTCTCTGGAGACATTTAAGACCCGCCTGGACACCTTCCTGTGTAAACTCATCTAGGTGTTCCTGCTCCGGCAGGGGGATTGGACTAGATGATCTTTCGAGGTCCCTTCCAATCCCTAATATTCTGTGATTCTGTGATTCTGTGAATATTAAAATTCATTCAGTGCTTTGCTAAAATTACATGATACAGCTTTCACTTAAAAAATCCATTCATATATGAACCTGACTATGTTTAATTTTCAGAGCTTTTGTTGTTCATCATTTCAGTGGTATTGAATGTATATAGGAACACTTTATATTTTAACATGTAAGTCCTGAATTAGAAAAAAAAAAAATCTATGTTTCTCCAAAGAAAATGCAAACTGTCCCTAACATGCATTAAAAAAAGGAAAAAATCCAAAGAAAAAATGGAGAAAAAATTATACTCCATTTAAAACTACTGCTGCTGCTTTGTGAGATGTGCAAGTTTTTACAACCTGCTAATCACTGATATACCTTAATTTGTGGGGGAAAAAAAAATGTTGTTAAAAATAATATGTACATAAAGGTAGACATGACAAGAGGAGGATATGTAAATGGAATAAAATATCTACAGTTTTCACGAAAGACAGAAATATTTATCCCAAAATGGGAGAGGGAAATAGTATTTGGGGATCATCTGTTTAAATGTTAATGGAAGCAAATGTGAATGGTAGAAGTTATGCAATAACATAGGAAGCAGAACTTTAGAACTTAATCTTTCTCAAATGAGTATCTGTTTATTACTGAATGATATTGAATATTGACTGTTAAAATTTATTTTGTTAAATAGTGCTGGCATATTATGTGGTAATTTAAATGATGTATTGTTAACGAGTGCGTAATTAACGTTCTTAATGAAAAGCCATTGCTTGATAAGCCAATTTCTATAGTCTTAAAACAAAATACTGCACATATTTATTAAAATAAACTCAGCAAGATAAAATGAATAGAAATATCTGAAAATATATTAAGATATATGTATGTACATTGGACATTAGTGCTATATACAAAATATATTGGGAATGTGTTTCAAAATATTTCAAATGTTGTTGACCTTTGTTATATAACACCAAGCTCAGGGAAATATATTTGCATAGATTTAGTAATATATTGTAAATAACTACATAGGACAGTGCACATTTTTTCTTAAGATGCAGCATTATAAGCAAGACATTAAATTATGCCTATCAGACAAAGCAGCAGAATCTCAACATTTTTTTTTATAGCACATTCTATTGGGAAGACATCTCTGCTTCTAAAAAGCACATGCATTAACTGCCTGATTCATGTGGTGACATGTGGCATATCCAAATGTGTTATGGATCTCCCAGGAATAAAAACAACATAGCAAAATCATCACCTTGGGATGTTCATTGAGTGAATATTTTACAGACATACTCCTTTTATATTTATATAATAATTTAGTGTTATGACAATTTTTTTAGCAGTGTTGGCAGTTTTTCTTTTTTATAATGGTATTATATTTGTGAGCCTATTAAGTGCACATGGGCTAAACTACAGAAAAAAGTATTTTTCATAATTCCTTAGGGTGCTTGTAGCAAAAGAACCATATTGGTATAGAAAAATGTTAATAAAAGGTCAAGCAAAACTTTCCAATGTTTATCATGATAGCAATAGCAATTTGGGGCTTTTTTGAATCCTATATTGAAGAAGCAGATTTATGGAATGTATAGAGGAGGAACGATATCTACTATATTTTGTACTTGAACTCTTTATTAAGAGACACATCTATGTTTTAACAATAACAAAAGTAATTAATTTCTACCCTTTTTCCTTTTAAATATCTGGAAATTGGTGTGAAGTCGTATGAAGCAAGCTGAAGAAGTTTGCTTGTTTTGTTGTGCTTCTGTGTTACAACTACTGCTATGTTCTCTAGAATTGAGAATGATGCTTGTATCACTCTAGTAATTTTTACTGCTCCAGACAACTGGCACTCAAAATGGGAATGATACTTTTGGTAGAGTCTATTCATGTACAACAGATAAAGAAATTTTGGCTTATAATTTAGGAATTAGTCTGTTCGATCTGATGCATCATTATATTCTACTCACATTTATATTTGCATTGAAACAAGGACCTAGCTAGGCTATTGTTGATCAACTCTTAAGTCTTCTGGAGTCATGTTAGGAAGCTTGAGCTCAAATTTCGATTTGATGATTCTTTTAGAGTGTTTCTTCTTGCAGAGATACTGTGATTTACTTAATTACGAAATAGAAGCGTCTATTTAGAGTGTACAGTTGATAAAATGCTTTTTCATGTTTATCCAACATATGTTAACTATCTCTGAACAGAATGAAAGCTGTCTGGCTGATTCAAATCTCATTGGTACCCTGCTTGGTGTTCTTTCAAATGGATCAGTGTCTTGCACTCTTGATGTCTGTATGATTTCTTTTTTTAATCTTTTTTTTTTTTAAATAAGGATATTTAAATACAAGGTATGAGGAGATGGCATGAATGCATACCTGTGCCCTTACACTCTTGCTGTGAGATTACAGCCCATCAGTTATTATTAAAGTAAGTAGTAAGTAAATTTGTGTGCTGCTGCTTCATACATTAATTTACTTGAGTGTCTGTAACCTAAAACAAATAAACCAATTTTTTCATTGTCTTCCTGGTGACAAAAGTGGGCCATAAACTTCAGCATAATGCTAGTGAATGGGTATTGTCACACCTGGTAACTGGATTAGGATTAACTACTACAGAGAGTCTCTCATTCCTGATCAGCTCAGAAGACATGGATGATCTATGAATGACAATGCAAGCATCTTCAAGCCAAATATTGTGACAATACTAATTTTCAGTTAATTTTCTGTTTCTGCTTCAACAGATAAAACTGCACTATGTGCATGTAATAGTGTGTGTACAGTGCATAAATAATATTAAGAATTCTGAACTAGATATTTCTCTACAATATTTAGAAAATGCAAAAATAATTTTCTTTAACTGCTTTGTAAATCTTTCTCTGATAGTATGCTACACTTCAATTATATGCAAGTTATAACACTGTTATGCTGCAGATTAAAATACTGACCACAGACAAATACTGCATCTCCTCAAAATAGAAATGTGTTTTCTGTACAAAAGTGTAGATAAAGGCTATTTTCTTGAAATTGATCCAAGCTAGCTCCACAGGAGCAGAAGCATGAGCATCCAAAGTAGCTGTAGCAGCAGGAAATTCACTTTTCATTGCCATTTTGCTGTATCCCTTGTGAGAAGGGTTGAAAATAGTGCAGGGAAACTACAGGAAATCTATATCAAATTTTCTTGGAGATCCATCTTACTGTTTAGCAATTTTCCATTGTATCATATTAGCACTGTATTTAGTATTTCTTTTTGGCAGAGACAGTAATGGTGATTTTTGTTATCAAAATAATATTAAGGATTAATAAAGAAGTGTTAATGAAGAACAAATTATGTTGGTAAAATCAGGTATGTAAAATATAAACAGTATCAAGTTTGCCAGTACAAAGTTATATATAATGTGCTGCTTAATATCTGGTATCAAGTTAATAATGGTTTCCCCTTTTATCACATGGTCTAGAAAAAAGATTTTTCTTATGTGTCCATACAGTATTTTTAAAAAAGAAATTATTAAATCTTTCTTTGAAAAAATCCTTTTTGTGCATCACAAGGCTTCCCTGGAAGCGTTGCTGTGCAGTGAAATTGTGATGCTTTTCACATGTGTAGAAGTCTCTTGTAAGTATGCCTTAAACAGCCAGTGAATTGGTGAGCTAAGCTACACGAAACCCACGCAATTTGAAGATGAAACATCTTGAATATGGGTGTGATAATAAAGCATTGCAGTTCCTATGTTTTGGGGAGATAGGAACTACTGTAATTTCAAATGTCTTAGAAAAATACAGCCAGAGATTGGTACTCAAATTTTACCTGCTTACCGAAAAAATACCTTTAGAAATTGTCAATTCAGTTTTTAATTCTAAAATGTTCGAGTTTCACAGTAGAGCAGAAACTCTGTATGTTATGGTTCCCAGCTACCAGGGATACACCAGTAGTGTTCAGGCATGGCATGAAGCCTAAGTTAATAAGCTCTTTCAGGCTTGTTAGGCTGGGCCCTGTGCTGATACTGCCAAATTGGGCAGCTGGGGGAGGAGGGAGGTAGCAGCAGGGGTCAGAAGAACAAAGGATAGAAGACAAGGAGACAACATCAGGCAGAGGCAAGAAGCAAGGTGGTGAATAGGAGGGAGGAAATGGAAGGTGATGACTGGAAAGGAGGCAGGTCATGAGGAGAAGAAGAAAGTGGAAGTAATGAAGTTCATTCCAAAAAGGAAACTGGGGACCAAGAACCTATTTCCTTCATTGTAACATGAGACCTGATACAAGTTACTTCTCAGCTAAAATAGTTATTTTTCTAAAACTGAACTCTTGAGGTTTTTACATATAGAACTGGTCTCTAATGTAACCGTTGCTATCTGTAAGCCCTGTTAATTTTTTTGCTGTTAGCTGGTATGTAAGCAGACCAAAAATGAACCAATCTTGTAAGAAATCCCATCTGGTCTGTGCACTGTACCTTAACATCTGAACAGGTTACATCTGTGGGAGTACAGTGGTGGGTTCTGCTTCCTATCTAAAAATTGTGAAAAATATTCACCCTGACTGGTAGGAGTGGCTGGGGAGACGAGAGGCCTTACAGTGAGGGCAAGGCTTCTGGAAATGCACAGTGTTGTCTGCTTTGAGCTGCAAAGATGGTCAGAAAAGTCCAAGTTCTACACAGTCCTTCAAGGATTGGTAATGATAATCTCTAGCTCACCTTCAGTCTGCCATGGAGCTAATCTGGAAGCAAGACCTAGTAGAAAGGCCAAACAAAGTTCAGTCTTGGCCTTCAATGGATTGTCTGTGTTAAAGGACAGACCTCTTGGAGCTATTGTAGTGTGATTCTGTCTGCTTTGTCCTTTCTTGATGAAGTGATCAAGGAAGAGTTCTGACAGCTTTTCTGTTGATATTTTCTTTGTTTAAATTAATCAAACCCAGGAGAAGTGGTAATTTGTACACAGGCACTCACTCTGCTGTAATAGGAAGTAAGATTTTTGTGGTACACCCTCTTTAAAGAGTTGTCATTCATTTTTCAGGGAATATCACCCTTAACTGAAGAGCTCTTTCTCACTTTTCAAGGATCTGTGTATGCCTTCCTCTTCTAGTTGTTCCTATTTTAATTTTGAGTGCATAAGGCTGCTTGCATGTTTCTGGCTACCTTGCCAGAAATATCCAATGTATTTTGTGAACTCGAAGTTTAAAAAAGAGTGGCACTGAAGCAGGTTTGAGAACTTTGAAATACAGACCAAACAGATGAAAATGTACAATACCACAGTAATAGTAGTATCTAGCTATGTTCTGACTGCTGTTCGTGTTCTGTAAGTATCTAACGTTATCTTCAATGTGTTGTTTTGGGGACACAGGGAAGTTCCTATTGTTGACTCAGGAACAATTATTCAAACCTGAGAAGTCTGTGTAATTTCTATGAATGAAAAAGGCATGTCATTCACAAGGAACTGCAAATGGGCTGTTATTAAGAACATAAATGAGAACTAGGCATCTATGTCCAGTTAAGTTACTTGGAGGTACCTCACTATTATTTGTGCCCTTGACCACTTCTAGGTGTACATTTTGTTTGGACATAGTTATGCTTCTGCTAGGTCTGATTACTTTTTTTGCTGGGATTTTGGTGGTAGAGGTCCTGCACTCTTGAGTGCTCCAAGTGCTAGTCCTCTGGAGCTGGAGCTTTGCTGTTGTGCCATCACCATGAAATGCAGCTGTGCTGCAGAATTGCCTCTGCTCACTGTTCTCATTCTCTTCCATTGCTGCCCTGGGGTTTATATTAAGTGAGTAAAATTTGACTTGGTGTCTTCATTGTTGCTCCTTCTTCCCGGAAACAGAGAATGTGTGGATAACAGTATTTCCTTTCAGTAGTTGCTCTATTCTTTTTTCTGTGCTATTTGCTAGAAAAAGAAGACTTGGTAAATTCCTGCACAGGTAACAGAGATTGTGGTTTAAGGCAGATATAGAGATTGGTAAATAAAGAGGAGCAGCCATATTACATATTGCATGATAATTGACTGAAAAATATTAAAGCATATTTATGATTTAAAAATATCCTGTTCTTGGTCACTTCCAAAAGACTTCTGATTTGTATATTTTTTGAGGTCTTAGCTGCTTCTGCAATATCTCCATCCCTCTTGTTTGTTGTGTGTTTTTGTGTGTGGGTTGGTAGGTTTTGTGTGTTGTGGGTTTTTTGTTTGTTTTTAAATAGAGTCCTACTTCTACCATGAATGAGAACTTTAAGGTATTTTATCACAGAAGTAAATGGAGGGATGGATAACATCCCTCCATTTTAAACACTTTAGATGTTAAAAGCGTCTAGCTAATCTAAGAGACATGTTCAGCTTTGAAATCCCTGCTTATATTTTGTTTCCCATCCAATGCAGTTTTCAATTTATTGGCACCCCCCTACTTTAGAAATTTGTAATGCTAATAGATAACTTTTTAGAAAAAATCCTGTTCATAGGGTTTACAGTAGTAAATGTTGCTATAAAATGAATAGTGTTAGATTCACAACATGAAATTAATTGTCCAAAAGATGACATTGACCTGATTCTGCCTATTACAAGTTCTCTTAATGCCACTGCCCTTTGCTGCTATAGTTAACGATACTATTGAGTGATTAGAAATTATTTATATGAATAAAAATTTCAGAACGTATCTAAAATTTGGCTAACACTAACTCACCAATAATTTTCTATTTATATGGTAATATTGGACAAGGATGATATGAAATTTGTCAATAATTGTCTTAGTTTTAGTAATTTTCCCTTGGAGTGCTGCTGTATGTTTAGAGTTGTAGAGAGCAGTGTTTGGCCGCGGACCTGCGGCTGGCGGGTGCCGTTGGGACACCAAGAACGTCAGGAAAATGCGCAGCAGTGTAATGACCTAGGTGAAGGGAAGGGAACTTCTAGGATAGTTGCAGATGTACTGATCTGGTTTTATTTCTACATCCTGTCACTAGTGTTTGAATTTTCTTAAGACACGTATTTTGTAAGTAATGTGAAATCTTGCCTTGGCCCTATGCTCTGGAATGCTTTTGCCACTTTTTTTGGGGGTATTTTCTAGCTGCTGGTGATCCTTAGAAATCTTGGTTTTCTGCAGCCCCGTCGCTGTTGTTTGTCTAGCGAAGTGAGCCGCTTTTGACCTTTGCTCGCTGGCCGTGTTGCGTTCCCCCCGCACGGCAGCCTGAGCGGCCATGTCTGCTGTGAGGGAGCGGGGCCGGCGCTGGCGGGCAGAGGCGCCCGCGGCGCGATCCCGCGCCTGGCCGGTGGGTGGGAGTATCGGCACGCGCGCCCGCCGCCGCCTCGGCACCCTGCGGCCAGGCCGCGGCTGACCTTTGTCAGGCTCAACAGCCTCTCATTTATCCCCGATCACAAGAGTGGAATGAACGTATTTACTTGTGTTTTACTTTCCACTTATAATATCTAGTGGCATGGGAGGAAAATGAAAACAATTGTTCATATGGGAAATTTATGTGCTTCATCTGGCTGTGTGATTTCCACAGTTGTACCAGTGCCACTTAGGGACTGGTATTGCATTTTACATCTTTAGGCTACAACAAAGTAGCTTTTCCGTCTGCTGTGAAGCCTCTAATAATGCTTGTCTCGCTGTGTTTTTGTAGTACAGTGTTTCATTTGAATAGCAGACTTCTTTAGCTCTTTGTTTAACAAATGCCTTTCATCTGATGTAGAAAACCCACTTTTGTTTTAAGGATATTTTCCTTTTATCCTTAGTGAACGGAAGATTCTGATTTCTCCTGTTACATGCTGGGTACAAATTTGTTTAAGTACCTGAACTAGTCTTATTCTCAGTTCCTGAGTTCTAGATGGAAATAAGTCCTGGATATTTTGCAAAGGGTTTCTGAATTCATTCCCATCATGGGTTTTGACACTGTGTTCATCCTGTTCTCTTCCATGCTTTACTAATTCAAATAGTCCCATTAAAATCCATGGGATTATTCATGTAAGTAAGGCAAATGGGAGTTGGGTTTTAATTTGAGTGATTTTTTTTGTTATTGTTGTGACTTAGTTTTTTTACCATGTGTTTCAACTTCTGTAATGATTAAGCCTGTAATATTTCCTGATTTTTTTCAGATTTATGCTGAAAGTTTGTTCATATCAGTATATTTGTATAAATTGACCTACAAATAAATTCTCCTTTCACCACTATTTTACAGTATGTTAACAAGGGCAGTTTTATTAAACTGCATTACAATGTTGCATGCTCTATCACTTAATTCAGTTAAAATTTCTAGAAAGGTAAATTATTTCTTTCAACTTCACAGATTAAAGTAAATATATAAAAAGCACATCAGATACAGATCACTACATGAGAAGTTTATCTGTCGTTATCTCCTATATGTCAGCAAATTCTGGTGGTTTATGTATTGTGAGCTTCCTTATACGTAACCTGAGTATAATGATAATTTTTAGACGAGGTTTAAACAAAAAGTAACTTGTTTACATATTAGTACAAGGTGAATAGGTGGGACAATAAGTATTATAGTGTTTGGAATTTACAGATCACTGTGAAATTCATAAATGCATGACAATATACTTTTCATAATGGTAAGTGACATTGCTTTACAAATACTGGTGTATATATAGCAATGTTTATCAGCAGATAGTTTTCAGAGATATTATATAAGTATGTGTATAATAACTTTGGTAATAAACAAATTATGAAATAGTGTGATCTCCTGATGGATTTTCTTTTTCTACTGTACTGCTTGCATTTGTAATGTAGTTTCTCTTTATATAACTTGCATGGTTTACAGATTGGAAGCAGAGCCAGATTGCAGGGAAATCAAATAGAGCAATACAGTGAAACTGCGTTGAAAGGAGAGTTGAATGAAATTCCACAATTATTTTAAGATTGCATTTTGCATATTCTGGTTTCATAGTAAGCTTTTCACTTTAGAAAGAAAAGATTGCTTTGTGTGTGTGGCAGGACTACCTATGGCTTGAATACTGCAACTGGAGCACAGAAAGCACAAGCGTGTTCTGCTGTGGTATGATGGTGATTAAACGGTGTTGCAGTCCTGAGTTTGCCAGAGGACAGGAGAGTTTGCAAAAAGCTTTACCTTGTTTTTTGCTATATTTCTTATAAACAGATCACACTTCTGTATTTATCAGTATTAGCACAAATAAGAAATAATGAAAAGGGAAAAGGTCAAAAAAGGAGTAATGAAACATTTTCAAAGTGATACTGTTGCATAAAAATGCATACTATACGGGAGAAGTCGACTGTTAGATGTTATCAGAGGCTAATCCTGTTTTAATGCCCAATCCAAGCACCCTGGGGCTTCTGGACCTATACTTAATTTATTTTTTGTGGCGGTCATTTTGTTTCTGTAGAATTGATACATCTGAAATGCTTTTACTGTATCTTTTTGCTTAATTTAAGAGCTAATACATGCTGAAAAGCAAACTTTTAAAGTCACTGAAGGCAAGCAGCAATCTCCTCGTAAGATGAATGTAATCCTTTCTCAGCTAATTAGAATTTACCCCATTTTCCCAGCAGTTTTACAATTGAATTATTCAAAATTACATTTCTTTATTACATGTTGCCAAATTCCAAGGTGAGAAAATATTAAGATAATGAACAATATTTGTAACAAATTATTACCCTTTATGTATGAGAAAAAAATATATTAAGATTAGTAATTATAGTAAAACGTACATTTTACTAGAACTAGACAGAAGATAGTTTGATACTGAAATAAATATGTGACACATTTTTGAAGAGGCAAAAGTTGATGGTGGGAGACAGGTATACAAGTATATGTGGGTTGTATTAATGTGCAAAGAATCATAAGATGCTGAAATGCTGCTTTGTTTTTTGTTGCTGTTTTCAATCAACACAGAATGATAAAAACTAAAGAATGTGTAATATTTTACTAATTCTATTTCTATTTAAGTTTTAAAAATCTCTTATTGCTTGAAACTGAAGTTAACTTTTTAAATTATTTATGGTAGCAATAATGCATGTTTTTGTTATTGAACTATATCTCTATAGTTCATCTAGTGAACAAAATCCTCCCTCAGCTAATTATAACTTACAGTATTTTCCCAGCAGTCTTACAATCAAATTATTCGAAATTGCATTTCTTTATTGCATATTGCTAAAACCCAAGACAAGCAAACATCAAGATAATAAACAATTATTTATTGCACATTATTACCTAATATATAAGATTAACAGCTTGTAACTATTAAGATTAATACATGTGGTAAACTGTATTTATTATACTTATTTTGTAGCAAATATCTTTGTATAAAACATATGTTTATGTATTGCAATTAATGAGAAAAAGTGTAAGATTAACAATTTAAGCTGTGTTTTGTTCCTAGATTTATGCACATGGTAAAACTTATTTATTGCACTTATTAAAAGTATTTAATGATAGACTTTTAGATGCTATATTTTTAATGTGCAAATATAAACTAAAGGAGTGTTAAATTACAAAATGGAAAATTATAACTGAAGCCAAAGGATCTAACTATTTTCTGCTATAAATCTACTTTAAAATTATCATCATTGGAATTACAGAATCCTTAAATTGTGGCCTTTATAGTACAATAATGAGTTGTGATGAGTTTTCCTTTTTAAAGGCTTTTTTCATCTTTAGAACTAAACTCAACATCTTGCTCTTAAAGATAAATGTAGCTCATAGTATAAACATTGGAATCATATCTTTTTATGATGATAAGTTAAAATAACATTTCTGAGAGAAGAGAGAGCGCAAAACCAGACAACTTGTGATACACTGCAAGCGAGACGTGGAATTTAAAAATGAGGCTTCTGCTTCGTCTTTGGAGAAGAGCTACGGCTGCAATCACATAGATCGCACAGGTTGACTGGGAAGATGTTTCAACACTCTTATTCTGGAGAGACTTCTTTGGTCAAAGTACTAAACTGATTTTTGCTTTTGCAGAAGCATTTTTTCAGCATCTTTTATGCTTTCTTCATTTTGCTAGCGAATTTTTACTGCTTCACTCTGTCAGTGATTAGGCTCTGGTGTAATATGTTGTCTTAGCATTTTGTTTTAGAAAATAGTGGTGTATTATGAGTACCTTCAGAATATAAATACTGGTGTATTTATACTATTTGTATACTGCTATTTTTGTAAATAAACTGTTTTGGGGGGAAGGAATCCTTCAGCTGAAATGTAGCTTTACTTCTGCTTCTTCCTATGTGACCATGCTTAGTACCAGCCATTTAGAGTGTACTTAATGATGTTATTATAAGGAACAAGTGATGCGATTTCATCGAGATTTCATACTTAAGCAAACAACCATGTACATAAGCAGGTTGGATAGAGGAAAAAAACTACATTACAAGTTGGTGGTGTGGGTGTTTGTTTTTTGTGGTAGGTTTTTTTTGTGAATGGGATTGATTGTCATTAAACACTATCCAGTCAGTATTTCTGAAAAGAGTAGATGAAATTTTTATTTCATTAACTGGGCACTTCTAATAGATTTTTTTTTTTTTTTAAAGAGCAACCAAAAAGTATCACAGTATGAAAAGAAGGAATTAATAGGAATGGCAAATTGTGTTTTTTTTTAATTTTTATTTTTTAGGTATTCTAAGCAGTTATTGTCACTGTTATTACTTTTACACTTTCTGTACTGGGTTTAAATAACTTCACTATGCTGCTCTTGAAATATTGAGCTACAAGTATGTATTAAATCAGGTAAAAATATAGTTAAGTTTCTTTTGATAACTTATATCAAACTTTGTAGTTTGATAACTACAGTGATAGAATGAGAATCAAGTAAAAATACTGTTTTGTTAAGAGTAGTGACAACTTTGAACTGAAAATGAGGTGGGTTTTTTTTTTTTGTTAAATTTTCTGGAACAGAAGGAAAATGTCTTGTACTTTTTGCTTGCAAAATGGATTTGCAGTTTTGTGTTTTAAATGCATTAAAACACTGATGTACTGAGGAGTTAGTTCTGCTTATTGCTGTAGGTGTTACTCCTGTTTAAAAAAAAAAATGTTTTTCTTTAGATGTAATTTATTATTATACAGTTATTTGAGATTTTTCATCAAAGTGCTAATACAACAAACTTGTTTCCAGTGAAGTCAAAAGGATCTCTGGGTCTTTTCTTTATTCCTCATTTATTAAGGACACAAATATGAGTGTAAATATACCTATCAAAATATTTAACGTAGTCTGAGGTAGTAACTCAGAGTTATTAAAGGCTTATATTCTTAGTATGATGCTTCAGTTCTAAAATGCTGACCTTAGTTTGCTGATTTTCAAATAGTAAAGATCCTGTGTATTATATAATCTATACATCTGTGGAACCATAGAAATATTTGATCTAAATTCTCTAATGTGGTTTCACTGCTTAGGAAATTTATGTGGTCTGATCTGGGATGTGTGTGTGGATAGCTGAAATTTCCTGAAGTGGGAATCAGTACTCTAGTGCTCCTTCCTGTCCTCAAATTTATGTTCATAAAAACAACTGTTCCACAGCAGAACAAAAGCCTTCTAGGACACTGTCCTTTCTATGACATTGGGCAATGAAGGACTTGGAGGGAAAGAATGGAAGTAGCAGAGCAAAAGTAGCGTTATACTTTCCCAAATTTGTGCTTCCTCTTTCTGGCAGCTTCCTTTGTACCTCTGATTATCCTTGTTCCTTGTCTCCAATACCCTTTTTAGTTCTATTAGCCTTTTTGAGAAATGATTACAAGAATGCACTCAAGTTTAAAGACATAGGCATTCAGAATCTCTGCTGAGAAAAGGGCAAAATGGCTTAAGAGCACAACAGAGCTCAGGCCTTTCTTGGCATAAACTCTCATAGCTACCATCTGTGACTGGTGTTTTGTAGGCAAATACACTAACAGCTCAAGTTCGGGCTGGGACTGTCAGAGGCTGGTACCAGAATTATTGAGCTATAATCAGGCCCATGATGCTTCTGTTCCTAGTGTCATCCTTCAGGGCAGAACTAGACTCGGGAAAGATGCTGGACTTATGGTCAATTAGCAAAAGCTATGCTTCCACTACTGACTTGTGTGTGTGTAGGCTTGGCCCTAGTCCCAAGAGGTCCTGGCTTTGGTGGAAGTTGTAGCTATATAACACCTTGCAGGATGAGGTTTAGTAGCTGCAGAACTGAATATATCATTTTACAAAATGCTATATTCTCATTTTACAAAATGCTATATTACAAAATTTTACAAGAGTTCCAGTTTAGACAAGTTCCCTGATTTATTATGTCTGTTTTCTTTGAGATTAACTTGACTGTAGCACTTCTGGAATTTTACTTCACTGAAGTGAGAACAAAATAACCAGCTTCTGCAGCTGATATGTGAAAAGCCATTATCATTAGGCCATCTGGAAAAAAAGCATTTTTGGTCTCGAACAGTGGCTAAGAGCTCATTTTTGAAGAATAGATTTCTTGTGATTGCCACATGATAGTGACAATGCATTACCAAAAAAAAAAAAAAGTGCTGAAACAAGTAGGGCTTTATAGCACCATTTATATTCTAGGCTTATTTCTGCAATAATTTTAACTTTTTCCTACTTTGCAATTTCTTTGTGCTAGTAAAGGTTTATATAGCTTTGGAAACAGTGCTACCTGGAATGTTAATTCTGACTGGATTACCACAAAAAACACAACAGCAAAAATAAATTGGCTACTTAAAAATAGTATGAAGCTGAATAAATGACACATGCAATTTATATAAAATTTGATACTTTTTTATTTTTTTTTGTTTTTTTTCCTGACATCAAATCAGAGTAGACAAAATAGTTAGGGGTTTTACCTGGGAGCTGGTGTCACTATTTCAGATATTGAAAGTTTTTTTTCCATAGTCTCTAAGATTGGTTTCTAATGTAAAAATGATGGATTGGGGTTTTTGGGGGGTCAGAGGATTTTTTTGGGTGGTTTGTTTTTTTTTTTTTTAGGGTGGGTTTTTTTTTTTTAATTCATTATTTCTCAGTGTTTCTTTTCCCTACTGCCTATGAAGTACTGTGTACTCTGAGGTGGGTGTCCATGACAACAAGATATGAATTTGGAAAAACTTTTACAAGTTCTCACTAGAGAATGTTTATTGATCAGGCTTTTTCATTGTACTCTTTAGAAAATCCAGGCAAAAAATATGACTGAAGTGTTTGGTTTTTTTAAAACACAAATTGATTTTTAAAAAACCCAATAACAACTCATGCTTTGTTTAAAACTGTTTGGTAGAGAGTCCTCTTTTCCACAAACTGTTCAATCAGTCAGATGCATTGTTCATGTAGTAACTGGAAAATTGTATGTTGATGGAAAAAAATTTAGAAAAGACACTTAAAAAAAATTTGAACAATGCGAGAGATGTATTTATCTTCTCCTGTCAGATAGGATGGGAGTGCAAAGCTAAGTTCATTTACAGAGAAAAATTAACTAAGGATGATTCGAACGGAAGGTCATAAGAGTAGCTCTGCAAACATCACAGCATAACCAGTGATGGATCGTGCTGTAAAACTATTTGTCCACGCCAAGAATCAAATGCTAGATTGGCTTGTTGTGCAGTCAGTAGGAGGGCACAGTAAACAGTCAAGAAAGTTCTGCTCGTTGTGCTGAGTTCTTTGTGCATCAGCTGCCTGATATCAGGCTAGGGACACTGGTTACTAGCCAGTACTTTCTATGCTGTGTGGAAAAGAAATGTAGTGACCAACTGGAGGGGGGTGTAGGGGGTTGTTTTTTTTTGTTTGGTTTTTTTTTTTTTTTCATGTATCCCATACATATTTACTTGTACTTTGGGTGTAGCCTTTGCAGGAATAAGTTGACATAGAATATTCTACTCAACTGCATCTATATCTGAATCAAACTTTCACCGTGGCTTGTTGATTCTCTGCAGACAGCCCATAGTCCAATGGTGATGTTTTCCTCCTCCTTGGGTTTTTTTTTTGTTTCTAAATCACACGCATATTTTTAATATGCAAGGCATACTTTTTAATATCGCTTTTCCATATGCTGCTCTAAATGTATACATTCCACATATTGCATCCAGGGTTTTTTTTTTTTTCCCTGAGGAAAAGTGTTATCCAGTGGAACTTACTTCAGGAAATCTCAGACAGACCAGATGGAATTATGAAGCCCAGGAAAGATACACGCTTGGTCATAAATGGTAACGGATATTAGTCAGGATTATGAATATGAAGAAGTTTGGTTTATGAAAGTGCAGGTGAAAGAGTATGATCTGCAAGATAATATTTCTATTTAGATGGTGTCCGGAATATGAAAATATCTAAGGATCCATGGTGATAGAAGCAGCAGGCTTCGATGAACGAGCCATCTTTACTCTCTTTTTCCTGTGCTGCTTTCTTATGTGGTCAGAAAAAGATGGCCATCAACCTCTGTTTGGAATTTAGGAGAATTAGAATAAGATTCACTCTCTCTTTGTATAGGTTATATTGGTAGGTTACAAATACTTGGTGTTTTGCTATTTAAGGTGTGATAAGTAGTATTTAAAGGTTTGTGCTTGCACAGGGATGAGTTGTACTTAGCCTGGAAAAACAGATTCAGTTAAGGAAAAAACCTTCATGTCTTCATGACACTATGGCTAAGCTTGAAAGCTTATGATTTGTTAGAATACTCTAACTCTGTGTAATTAAATAAATTACATTAGCATTTTAGTGTATAAAAAATAGTCCTTGACTGCAACTCAAGAGAGTTTTCAGAAAAAAATAAAGCAGTTTTTATGTTCTGAGATTGCATTCAGACCATGTGATAGCAGCAGCATTGTACAGTAAAGCAGAGTAGAACAGTAGTAAAAACACCTTTTTCTTTCCTGTGTAGTCAACAATGAAGGAAGTTGTTAATTATCAGCTATAGATTTGCTTCTCGTTTTTCAAAGCTTACACTACCTGGTAGCTTTGATTATAGAGTATTTTGGGCTTTACATACATTGCCTCATTAGGGAGACAATAAACCAATTTTAATATGTCTCAGTCTGCTATTTTCAGATGAAACTGTCATCATGGGCCTTTTTTGTTACACTTCACAGCCTGGCATATTTTTTCCTTTAGTTTAGCATGTTTCCTTCTCTCTATATATTGTAGTCTAGATATTAACATTTGTGGCATTTCACTTAATGACTGCGCACAATATGTCTTTGGGTAAAATACACAGCATATAATGCAAACTAAGCAGATATTCCACCTGAACTATATAAAAATAAGGTGATTAACACCTGAGTGGTACCTGGAATGCTATAAGCTATCCCTTTATGTAGTCATAGTGGGCCAGATAATGGTGTAAACATGAAGTAATGAGAATACATCATGCTGGAGTTGAGTTCAAAACCTATTTGGATGAATGGTAATAAAATATTATAAATTAAAAGTCTAATATTTAACATTAAAATATAAATCGATTTATAACTCAAAACCAGTGTACAATGTTACTTAGGTTATTGCCTTTTGTACTGGGTCTTTACCAACAGGTGACAGTTATAGAAGAAATAAGAAGATAGGAGCCATGCCCTAGGAATGCCTAAAGCAGGCGGCTAAATCAGGTGATTCTTTCCCTGGTGTCCGTTATTCTTCATGGACTAGTCTGCAGATCTGATTAACTGAGACTTGGATATCTCATGCTAAAATAGCTAAAGTTTAAATGAGATGATTTCTGTTCTTCATATCTGAATTATTATTATTATGTCTAGTCTCTAGATCAGCGAAGTTAGAGCTGTATGGCAAACCACCGTGGTTACTGCTAATGATTAATGCCATCCATATAGGATTACAAAGTACCTGGTTGTTTGCCACACCTGCTGCTCTGGCAGCTTCAGCTAATTGCTCTGTTAATAGAGTACTGCCTGAATTCAAAAGGGTGATATGTAAATGGCCAGTAGTGGGGGAGGAAGGAGCAAATTTCATTGCATTTGCTAAAGGAGGGAGGGGAATTTTAGCATTACATTACATGTCTCTCTAATGGTTACTGAAAACTCCCTTTTTGCTACTAACAACCTGTCACTGCAATCAGTGAAGTTTAAATTCTTTCTGTCTTTTGAATAGCCATAGGTAGTAGCATTACTTCTAAACTTTAGCTACTGCTAACACTTAAAATAAAACTCTTCGGAGAATTTGCGGGTTTTTTATTGCTTGAGTGCTTTGTGCTTTCTTCATTTGACAACTTGTGAAGAGGTGAGTATTGGTGAGGTTAGAAAAAAAATTGTTGTCCGGGCACAAATGCATGTGGCAACAGCGTGGTAGCATGAAATTCAGAAGCTGGTAACCTAGGAATGGAGCGCACTGTGAGATCAAGTAACCTTGCACAAGCCCATTCATACCGAATTGCTGTGGTGTGCCGTCTTGAGCTTTCTTGGCATAAGGGGTTTAAAAAACTAGAGGTCAGACAGCAAGGGCCACGGCTTGACACTTAAGTAAATTAAATGCAAGTTTAACTAAAGCTTAAGTTCCTCTGAGGCTGTAATGTACACTCTGAACATATCCTAAATAGTTGAAGATTTGACAGCTCTATTTTGACACCTAATTATGGATTTAGAGACAATTTTTAGGCATGTGGGTCTAAAAATGCAGGCTATAGTAATTCTAGTAAAATTTCACAAACTTTCTCGAACTAGCTCTTGCAAATAAACTTACAGACCATGATTCAGTAAACTATTTAAATATACTTTTGGGAAAACTTGTATACTTAAAGTTAACTAATAATATGGGATTATTTGTGTACTTAATCATCTGCTTGAATACTTTGAACCAGAGCACTACCTCCTAAATTTTTACATTCTTTTGCTTATGGTGACAGTTACGAAGCAGGTATGAATCTTGTGGCTAAAATCACTGCAGCTGAGGCTAATTAGAGCTTCTTTTATGCATTTTACATGTAAGAATGGAATTTTATTATTAACAGACAATAGTATATACTCATTTAGATCAGAGTTCATTATCAGTTCATTCTTATTTGACACATGTTACAGTGTTGCAAAATTTAGAAGAACTAGAACTGTTAGGAAAAAATGAATGGAAGTATCATAGAGCAAAATCTACCTTATATTTAAAATATATTACTCCTTTAGTTGAAAAGAATACATTATTAGAAGTAATTTGAATTATTGTGGAAGAAATACATCTGTATTATATGTTTGTTAAAAGATTGTGGTTAGGTGCTAGAGACTATATGCAAAACTTAATAAAGTTTTGAACGTTCTGATGCTTTTGGGTTAAAAAGTGTAAATTTAGAGTTTTGCACCCATGTAAGTAGTCTGAGTGAACATGGGGAGTTCATATTAGAAAGTAATAGAGAGAGAAACTTTTCTAGTGTGGATGCCTATACTGAATTATACAAGCAAACCTTTTTCTCATATAACTTTTATTTGCCAAAGAGGTGACTTATAGTAGTAAAGAGTCCTTTTACACCAGTAAACTGTTTATCTATTTCAATATCTAGCTGTTGGCTGGAAAGGGGATACTGCAAAAAGATAAAGAAAAACCCCCAAATTAAATATTTTTAATCTTTCTGCATAAATAAATAAAAATATTTAATTTAAAAATTATATAGGTCATGATTAGAAATTTGATTAAATTATTTTGCATAGATCTTGCAACATACATTTCTGAACTATTTTTTGTGGGAGAACTAAGCCAAACGTACCTAAGCTTTGCTACTTTTACTTTTAGGTATAATTTTAGAATACTGTACTACATTTGTTCTTCTGTATGTACTATATATAGAGATGAAGAAAAAAAAATGAGCAGAATGCAAATCATAGTTATTTAAGTAAGAGAATAAACATCAAAATCATTGAACCAAAGAATTGTATTTTCTATAATATTTGCACCCAAAATGGTTTCAGGTTTAAAAGTATACATTAACAGATTGTGTAAATAAATGTAGGCTGACCTGAAATAGGTAACTTTTGTGGAATGAGCTAATCCAGGAACTTTTTTTTAAATTTGGATGAATTGAAATTTCATTAAATGTAGCATCCCTCATTTGATTGTTTGAATCTTTAATAATAATAGTAGTAATAATAATATTCTCTCTCTCTCCAGAAGAAAATAGGAGTAACACAGTTGGTCCTGGGCATTCCAGTAGATTGCAAGTAGAGCAGCAAGGCAAGGACTTCTCCCTTGTACTCTGAATGTGCAAATAGTGCACAATATGCCATACTTGTGGATTTTCTTAATAGAGTAGTCTTCTCTAGTTTCAAGTGCAGCATTTCCAACTGTATTCCTGAAGAATAACAAGGTGAACTTGTAGCAGTAGTAGACAGATATTGAAAACTCTTTGTGCCTGATATATGATGCAGAAAAACCTTGTACTGTCATTGTTACTGACTGTGACACAATTTGCTGCGTAGGTTTTCTCAGCTTAAAGCTGCTTGAGGCTGCTAACTAGTATACATAGCATTGCTGAGATGTTACAAAAGTGCTTAGAAAAATGTGCAACTTCTGTAACCTGTGGCAGACGTTCCATTGTGAAGCATTTACATATAGCTTGGACTCTTTTAAGGAAAAAATCTTTTAAGAATAATTTTGTATTTACACAGTGGGAACAATATTAACAGAATGGAAACATGATGACCTGATGTATCTTTTCTGGCTCCAATTCATGGTAGCACAGATATTAAAAAAAACAAACAAAACAACTCAAAACTGGAACTAATGTTCTTATGTTGGTCTCTGCAACTATCAAATACTTGATAATACCCAATGGAATTACCTTATATTCCAGAAGAGAGAAACTTCAGGTATTGACAACTTTGAATGAAAGATGGATTATGGCACTGTATTCATGTGTAATTTAGTTTGTGAAATATGTGCATTACAAATGAGATTAGAAAAGAGTTTGAGATTGGTATAATGGCCTATGAATTTTCCTTATTTCCTCTTTAGACTAGAATTTGTAACGTTGGGAGTCCTATCCTTGGAAATAACATTCACATAGAAACTGTTGTTCATGTATTACCTGTTTTGAAGATTGTGCTATTAATTTGATAAAATTCAGGTTTTGTGACATTATTTCCACTCAACCTATATATATATTTTTAATGTATGCATTTAAGATTTTTACTAAGGTATGCTTCCAAAGGTACCAGTGTTATAAACTTTGTACTCTTCTAGTCAAATAGATATTGTTCAAGTCAACAGCTTTTAACTTTTCTCCCAAGAATGCCAAAGTCCATTGTTTATTTCTATCATCTGTGTTATTTAAGGGCCTGTTCATGTAATTAATTTTACAGTGCCATTGCCTGAGGGCTCTGCTTGTAGACCAGGATTCCATTGCATTAGGCAGATATCAACATAAAAAAAAAAAAAAAAAATCTTTAAGAAGCTGGAAAAAAATCCTTTTATTATTCTAATTCTCAAACTGGAAAGGTTTTGACTAACTGAATTTGGCCTTGGATGTGTGTGTGTGTGTGTGTGTGTGTGTGTATATATATATATATATTTAATGATACCTGCTATTTTACTTTCAGTCTTTCGGTTGTCTTCCCTTCGATACTTCTGAAGGGCATGTGAGATGGCCAGTAGCTTCTCTGAACTGTGTTCCCCCTCTGCCCAACACGATATCTGCTCTGGGCTTCCTAAAGATGTGTGGATCATGGCTAACCAGAGCAAGGTACTTGGGGAGAGGTTGGAGGAGAAAAGGGAAATGGAGGATATAATGGAAGTTTTGGAGGTACTAAGTTTACACTTCAATAATGCAACACACACTGTTTAAAAGTATATACCTAGAAAATATTACTGTTTAATTAGAATCAACATTTTGAATGTGAATAGTCAAAAATGGAGTAATTTAAATATAATTTCAGTCTGGGTGTCACAGCTTTCACCTAACCTTTATGGCCAAGGCCAACATCTGCTGGACTTTTTAGGGTTTCTGCTCATTTTTTGTAGTAGGCAAAGAGTGAAAATGAAGACCGTGACAAAATGGTTCCTTTTTTGAGAGAAATGTAAGAGTTTATTCTGTCTTCTTGTCCTCTCAGAATGCTACCAGTATTTATACCTAGTCTCCATTAAAAAAACCAACAATCTTTATTCATGTGAAGAATTTCTGTGAGAAAAATCACCAGTATCAGTGTTATCTGGCAGGTCTCTACTCTGCAATTCTTGAGCAACTCCTGTTTTGAATTGGCAGTATCAGAATAGATGACGTTATCTTTATATGGTTTTGAAAAAAAGAAAACAAAAAATGTCATCAATGTGAAGGTGAACTTCAGTTGCAGTGCCTGGAGGAGGAGTTTTCATGCTATTTTATCTTTGTTCAGCAACTTAGATTGTGCAAGAACTGTCAGAAGACAGATTTGTCTAGCATGAGAGTGTAACAAATGGATATCTCATAATTCTATTCTTGTTTGGTTATGTTTTTTTCCCAACCAGATAATGTGGCTTTTTTCCATGCTGAAACATGTTTTCCCACTCCCCATCCCCCCTGCTGAGATTCATACATTTTACTATTTTGTTCAGGAAGAGCCTTGGTAGCTGTAGGAATAAACATCACCTTTGTGATTTTTCTAAATCACAAAGTGGTGTTTTTTGCATTTGGCCCCATGACATTCTAGGTCTACCCATCAGAGGAACTATCTACTGCTAGTGTGTGGCGTGTAAAGTTTATTCTTCATCAAAAATAACATATCTTAAAATACTTTTTGTGGATTTCTTACATATAACATCCTCCTGCAAAGAGTGGCCATTATTTCACAGTTATATGAATAGCTTAAAAAATTTACTATATATTTAACTTCCTTTGGTAAGAATCTTTGGATGATGTGGCTTTTTTAGCTTCTTTTCCTAGTTCAGGAAACACTGAGATACCTTTACAGCAGGCTGTGGTCTGTCTGTGCACATTTTTAAAGTGAATAGCATGGACTATTGTGCAACTCCCAGTTTAATGTCAACAAGACAGGCCGAGACTAAAGGGGCACATAATGCTACTAGAAAGTCAGGTTGGTATTCTATGAAGTTAATTTACATGCTTCCTGTGAAAGAGTTCTTGTTCCATTGTAGTCTCTCACTTTCCAACACCTATCCTACTTTTCTGAAAGGGAAGGGCGGGGCTGCAGGCACAGAACCACCTTATTCTGATTCTAGTGTCCTTGTATAACTTTGCTTGTGACAGCATTGTTACCTTTCTGGTGAAAAGGTCTTGTCTTCCAAAAGTTTGTGAGTGCTTTTTGATTAGGAACATGAAATATTGCCATAAATCACCTTGAGATTAAAAAAGGGACCTAATTTATTTTCTTGGGAAAATTGATGAAGTCACTCCTTCAACTGGATTTTGTCTTTGATTGGATGGACCAGGCAGAATGATATAGAAAAAAGTTATACTTTATAGCCTAAATGCTTATATGTACCAGCTCTTCTTTTATATCTGTGAAGTTGTATTTCTTTCATCTTTTATTCACGTCTTTTATACATGTGGATATAAACGTTTGTTGATTGCCATATCAAAAGACAGAAGTAACATCATAACAGTCTAGATGATATGCACAGTAAGACTTTATAATACTCAAAAATTTGCAAGAATTATGCTCTTGATATTTCACTGCTTGAGCCTAGATGTGGTATGGGAGATCACTAGCGACTTATAAAACACAAAAGGGTTTGGTTTAGGAAGATGTTAGTTGAAGCCTTTCATGCTTTCCACTCTTGACAGTGATTATAATGAAGATAATGAAGTGGCTGACAATAGAGTTTTGGAGAATGAAATATGATAAGAAAGGAATTGCACAATAGATACAAAAATGGTAGCTCAACTCAGTAGTATGTGGGTAACTGAAAGAAAAATTTAGAGAGACAGATGATTTCTTAGAATTCCAAAGTCTTGAGATATCTTTCTTAATAGTTCCATTACAGAACTCTTGTTCTATATATTTGAATTAAAAGCAAAACTGTAGGTTTAAGTCTCAGTAGGTCAGCTCTTTTTATCCTTTAAGAATAGAGAGAAACTATTACAATGCAGTTTCCTGGGTAAGGCATGGTAGAATTAAGAGCTACAATCATTGAACTTCCTGTCTTGGGTGATCTGAAGTTGTCAATGTTAACAACTGAGTTTATTTACATTATTTATGAAGGAGAAAGTGTAATTTATCTACTGGGGCTAGGAGTCGGCTAAGACAAGGCATGCAACAGACACATCTCAAGGTTGGTTGTGGTTTTTTGCACTGTGAGAGTTGCTTTAATATCCTTAACTGAACAAATATTTGAACAGGGCAGCCCTTGACATTGTAAGTATGTGCTAGAACCATCAAAGTTATTTCTTGAATGTGTACAAACTAAAAATATGGGTAGAGAAAGTGGTAAACCATATTTTTACTTTTAAGAGTGATTGAAGTTTTCCTCTATTCAAGATAGTGGTATATCTTTCAATCCAAAAATGTTTGGTTCCTTTTACTCACTGCAGTTGTCTTGCAAAAAAACCACAGACAGGTGCTGTGTGCAGGATGATGATTGCAGCTCCCATGAATTAGGATTGTGAAAAATAATTGACAGTTCTAAGACTGAAGACATGTCAGGGCATGTTTTGAAAATCTTGACATCGTATAGGTAAAGTAGAGGCTGAAGCTGGACTGGAAAACCTCCAATACTGGTGAAAACATGCACAGGAAAAAGAACACAGCCTTACCTTCAGATTCCTACACTATGAGTAGGGAACAAAACATGTTCTTTTATGTTATACTGAGAGTATATGTTACAGAACAGAATGGTTTGTGTGCTTTGAGCATTAAGGCACTAGAATTTAGTTATTTCTGCTTCAAGTATAAAGATTTTGTTCAGTTTCATACTCTTCAGAGGCTTTAATTCTGGCTGAGAACTTGAGAAGAACCTAAATTGTGTTTGGCATATAAAAAAATCAAGCAGCTTGTATTTAGCCATTTATTTTTTTTGTTTCCAAAGTTCTTGGTTTCTACTTCTAAGGTAGAACTAAAGGTAAAGATCTGGTTTCTCTTTCCCTCCTTTCCCTCTGTAGGTGTATGTATATATTATTTTGCTTCTAATATAGTTAATTATGAAATAATTCTGACTAAAGGAATTGTGGAATACTTTGAGTTTTTCTTCTCCAGTAACTTAGGTTGCTTCATATGTTACTTTGGGTGGTCAGCCTTTTTATCCAGTGAGCTGCCTATTAAAGCCTCTATTTTGCAAAAACTTACAGACAGGTATCCCGTAACTTGTAAGGGAAAGCTCTTGGTGGTACAAGCAAGAGAGAGTGAAAACTTGCTGCAGGATAGTAGAGTTGTGAGAGAACTCTGGGCTGGGTCGCAGCTGGAAAATACAGCAGTGTTTCAGAACTGCACAGCAATGACGCTAGCCTCAGCAATCACTCTTTACTTGATTCTTCCCCAAATCAGGGATTTAGATTAAAATCCTGCTGCCAGTCGTATGTTGTAGCCCCAGCTAAAGCTGCCCAAATCAAGAACAATTGGGCAAGGAGCACCTGCTTGTTCTGTGATTTGTGTTTCTTTTAACCTGGTGTTTTACTAACAAGCATTCCTTTTGTTGCCCATAAAATGAATGACTTCTGCTGACTCCGGAAGACAGGTACTTCATTACCTTGCACACAAATAGGGAGATGAGAGTTACACTTAGAAGAGAATAACATGAGTTTATTTGCAAATGGAATCCTGGTCATAAGATGTTCCTCTTAGCATATTGTAAGCACAAATGAAAAGTCTGGGTTTTGGAGGCTGCTGAGGAATTTATCATGACATCACTTCTCTAGAGTTTTTGAGTCAGTTATAGATAAGTCAGTAATTCCCTTACATCCAGCTTTTGTCTCGGGCCAGCATCATCTTGCCTACCAGCCTGATCCTGTTATAGCATATTTCTATATGGCTTTGTTATTTAAAGTGATGTGTATCTTCTTTACTGAAAGCCACAAAATCAACAGGCTCCTCTGCATGTCACTTCCTCTTTTCCTATTGACAGTAGTACCAGCTAGAAAACTTTTTTGAAATGTAATTTTGAAACCAATAATTGAGATATACAGAGCTGGCTCCTCATTTATTTAGAAACTGACATGGATTTCCCCCACCCCGCCCCCCTGCAATTTACATCTCCAGGTAATAGTTTGTCTTGGTACTTGAAATTTGTTCATACATGCAAAAAACTACAGCTATAAGTTCCTATTTAGTTTCTGGCAGAACAAATTGAGTATAATATTTTTTAACTGATTTATTCTTTCCTTTGGCAACTATACTATCTAGGGAAATATCCCATCTTTTAAAACTGACTTTAAGTAACAAAATTGACCTTAAATATGGAATTATAGATACATTCTTGCAAGAAATAAGAGCTCAGGGAAAATACAGTTGTATATTTTGCTATATCTTAAGAAATATTTCTAGTTAGAATTTACATCAGTAATATTTTCAGTCAATTTTTATTTAAAAAAATTGATAATGCATTTAAAAAAAATTTCAAAGACATTTTCAAAATTTGTGGGGTATATAAAATGCACAACAGAAGTATACAAGGATTATTTTCTTTCCATAGTGGTAATAGGTCTCCTTGTGTTTATGGAGAGGAAAATTGGCCTGTTTGGTCAAATATACTTCTTGATTATCCATCAGATATGAAAGGGAGTTCTGTAATGTTCTCTGAAAGCTGGCAAAATTAGGCTTTGTCAGAAGGGAAGGTGAATTTCAAAAGCAATAATCGGCTTTCAGTGGCAACCTGGATTAGGCTGTGAACTGACTTTGAATTCCTGGTAGCATAAAAAGAGGTGAATCCATCTTCCAACTCTCATTCTGTAGCAATTTTAAGGTACAGACTATTCTGAGGAAATGACTCACTGACTGTAACTCGTAAAAATATGGCTTCTGTCATAGGTCAGATCCTGACTATGTTAAATGTGAAATTTTGATACCTAGGTCAAATACTGTACAACTATAAAAGAGCAGGTATGTCATGTGATCAGCAAAATTAGATATGTAAGTGGCTGCATAATTTCATGGCACACCAGCCATGTAATAGCTCAGTAATCATGACCCCAAGTAACAAACAAGTACACGAGAGGAACGAGGTTTGCATCGGAAGGCATTTTGGTGATTAAAGAGCAAATACTAGGAATTAATTATACTTTAGAAAAGTTCCAGTTCTATTCTCATTAAAACCAATGGAAGCTGACAGGCAGCGAGATTAAGCTCGCAGTGCCTTTGAAGGGTCTTAGTGCTGTCATTCAAATTCTTCACTTCGCCTCAGAACATGTACAGCATAAGCACCACAAAGAGCAGACAAATGTCAGATCACCAGAGTGGCTCAGTGATGACACAGTAGGGTCACTTTATGATAGAGGAATGAATTTGTTCTTTCTGTCTTTTCTGAGCTGATCAACTGGGCTTCTGGTTGTGACGGTGTATGAGGTTTAGACACCTGTTCACTAGGAGTGGGACCAAATCCACCAATTAATTTCATAGCTACTTGTGCATTTTCACTGCTGAGTTCCAAAGATACAATCACAAGCTTGATGATGGCTGCTTTCAGTTCAGGACTGGATGTTGTAATAAATGGCACAAACCTACGGTGGTTGTGGTATAGTTAAATTTTCAATATGGCAAAGCAATTCAGAGAGTGTGCCTAAATTTTCTGTATGCTTTTTACTAACTCTGGAGTAAAATTTTTCAGAGGCCAGGACTGACCCCTCAGAATGTACATTCCAAGTAGCCAGTAAGCCATCCCTATATTATTTATAGCACCATCATTCATAAATGTATTTAAGAAAAGGGATGATCTATTTTCTACATGTTCCTTAAAGGGATTCCATTTTAGCTTCAATTGTAATTTTTACCTTTTTCAGTAGAATTTATTGACACAATGCCTAGCACAAGCCCTAGATTTTGCATCATCCTTTTGTCTGCAAGCATATTCACCAGCCGCTTAATTTGTCATAGCCCTGGAGGTATCAAAACTAATGAGCTTTGTTTGAATAGACTTTTTCCAGTTCATCTAGCACACTTTGGGGTAATCATTCAGTTTCTGTTTGCTTCGGATGTGAAGCATTGTGGGAAATATAAGAAAATAATGGTTAAAAAAAAGCAGTATAAATTGTTAACAGCCGCATTCTCTGAAAAGCCCTAAAGATGTTATATTTTTAATTTCACTATTTATTGAAGTATTGTGAGTACCTTAAGTACAATCATTACAAGATAATATCAGAGGAGAATCTGATAAAATGCTATTTTTCAATTAGCTCTGAGTTTAATAATTTGCTTTTTTAAGTATTTCACAGCTAACAAATCTTTAAACAATCTAACCTTTTAGGATTTGGAAGTGGACAAGATAATAACTATGAATATGTAATATTGCAGCAGTGGTAAAGGTTTAAAAATCTATTACTGGGATTACATACAGGAATACCTTTTATTGGTCAGACAATTGCATTTTCATTTTTATAAAGCATTTCCCTATACTTGGTATTATACCATGGAGATACACAAAAATGGAAAACAGGGCTGTGCACTGCGTAAGTAATTTCTGAAAGTGTCAGATGCTCTGTACGACATATGCTCTTAATCTCAAATTCCAAGGAAGACTTGTCCTTCTTGCCAGTTAGGACAACATTTGTGGTTTATATTATTTTTGATTCATATGTTCTAGAATAGTCTCTTTAACTTGTAGGAAGTTTCTGGTTATAGAATAGGGGATTTAAAATTCTTTTTTTAAGTTAATGCAATGAGGACAGATTTCAGGTAACTTCTTTTTAAAAACAAACAAACAAAAACCAACCTAGTAGGCCAGATCAATGAGTCATTATTTTTCAACAGGATATAATAAGCAACTGAAACTTACTCTGATAACTTTGCACAAGTAAAGCATAACACTTCTAAATAGCCAATTACAATCTAAAAAGGGTAATTTTATATGAACAGTCTCATGACGCATTAGTATATTTTCACATTTCTCATAAGTTCATTTGATGAAAAGCTTTTTCTGTAAAGCAGAGGGAGGAAGAGGAGAAAGGAGGTGGAAGAAGAGACAGAAGGGCAAGAGAGGAGGGAAAGGATAGGAGTTATTTGCTTTTTATGTCAAGTATAGTCTCATTTGAAACTTTTTTGCAATGCATTGTCATATTAAGATGACTTGGAAAAAACTAGCAGGAGAAAGCATAAAGTTAGCAGTTAGCTGAAACTCAGCCTAAAATTGAAGTATGTAGAAATTGTGGCAAAGCTTGTATCTTTATTAACTGATGATTTTTTTATATTGATACAGCAGAGTGCAGTGCCCTACTGACATACCCGTACGACCATTGAATAAGACACCCCGAGTGTTAGAAGCAATGTTAAGTTCATCACTAGCTCGTGTTCCTGAGGTTTATTTTACATCTCAGTTGGTTCTAATTGGTATAGGTGGAGTTTTATACTGACAGCTACAATATTTCTCTACCCATACTAGATCTTCTGGCTTTTTAGCTCTTCCTAGTTGCACTGCGATGTGTAGACATGCACTTAGTGACACAAGTCAGTTTGCAATTCAGGGCTTCTGTGGGTTCCGTGTGTGATATTGAGTACTTAGGTGGCATTGACAAGCAGTGTTTGTCTTCTCAGAGATAGAACTATAACTTCTGCTTGTTGCCTTCACTGGCTTATTCAGGCTTTCATCACTTTTGAATTGGATTGCTGCTGAGAAATCTCCCCTCTTGGAGGTCACTGGAAAGGCGGTTCAGAATACAGAATGCCTTATGTGGATGGCTAAGCCAGGTTCAATGAGTACAGTAGTTCACATAGTTAAGAAAAAAAAATGGTTTTGACTTATACTTTGTCATGGCACTTTGTCGTGGCTTGATCCTTAATGTATTGGAGAGTTAAGATTTGCTGAAGAGCAGTCTCTTGATTTGTGTATCTGGGGATAGGGAAGGGATCACTTTCAAATAAGAAACATGCCCAGAATAACTAATAATGCAATCGAGATCTTACATGAGGGTGCAGCACCTCTGGCTTCTTATCCTAGGGAGGACACCACCCCTTTTCCTCCCTTACTGTTACTTAATCGTTTAGGATGAAGAGGTGATTTTTAAACCACTATGTATGTGGTGCAGCTTAACTGAACCTTTTGTGCTACACAGTGACCTACTCTCACATCTCAGTCGAAGGAACAAGAGTTTAGAGGGACTGCATTCAGAGAGGGTGTCCAGGAAAAAAAATTGTCTAAAAATTATTCCTGAAATGTTTTCCCTGAGGAAAGCAAGATGCTAAGTCAAACTCAAAATAAATCTAAGAAAGAATTGTTTTTGTGAGACAATTCTGTACTATCTATTTCCAGGATTATGATTTTTTTTTTATTGCTCTATCTTTACTCCCACAAACTCTGCTCTTCATTTCTTTGTTTGTTTTTCCTTGTTAATTTTGCTTGTTTACATTTATTTATTTAATGTCTCCACTATGTCTGGTATACTCTTATGGATAAATTCATTCAGATAACTGCATTTTCACATCCTTGTGGGTTTTCCTATTCCAAAGTATTTATGTAATTTCTAGGGATTAAACTAGTGGTTTACATGTTAGATTATTATAAAGTAGAACTCAAAGTACAGGGTTATGAAGTATGTGTCTTGAAAAAAATCTGAGTTCATAGATAATAAAATAGTAGTTTCATGAGAAAGGGTGCTAAAATATTAAATGGTGCTGTCTATTCTTTATCATGGAATGTATTTAATGCACTTCTAATTGTCTCTACCACTTAAAAAAAAAAAACAGACAAAAAACCCCCAAACTTATCTCAAACATTTAATTACAGTAGAAGACCAGTTTCTTGTAATAGAAATAGATCTGGACTCCTTCTTTAACTTCCAGTATTATCGATACCCTTGCATACTGGTTAAGGCTTATGCAAAGATTTTGGGACCCCTTAGGATGTTTTTGAAGGTTGCAGACAGATTTCTGTCACTTCCCTATAAGTTTGAATACAAGAAAGAAGGTTAAAAGTGCCATGTTTTATAGTTTGCTTGATTTGTAGAACATGTTATTGGAGTGCTAGGCAAATACTTTAACATATTGTAAGAAATGGCACATATCTTTCTAAACCACATAACTGAAATAACAGCAACCTTCATCCCAAACAGACGGATGTGTCCACTGAAAACTCGGGGCTGGGATTTGAGAGGGACACTCTGGGTGTAATGCTGTCACTGTTGCTTTGTGAAGTGTGCAGGATTATGGGACAGTGGCTGACATCCAAAGAAACAGTAGAACTATAGAGACAAAAAAGCCGAAGGGTGGGATAGAGTTTGACTCTGAAAGATGCTTAAAAACCATTTCTGAGCTACCTGATAATTAGAAAGGAGCTTGGAACCAAGACTTCTGTGTTCCTTGTAAATAAATATAACTGAAGCGGAGTAACTCTGTCATCAGATTGTGCTTCTAAGAGAAATAAGTTTGCCTGAACTTTAGCTAATCACTCAAGGCAAATTAAAAAAAAAAAAAAAAATAAAATTACAGAAGATGTATTTACCCTGTGTATTCAGGGACTGCCATGCAACTTTGGGTTATACAAAGCATTTATTCCTCAGGTTAGCATGATTCCTGAGTTAAGTGTACATGTGCAATCTCAGGTCTTCAAGACTTTATTGTGTTTGTCCTACACTTGCTCTACTCTTCCTCCTACTTTGGTGGATATTACTTATGGGATTTAGACTTTTGTGGTTTATTATGTTAATAGGTTGATTTTTTTTTTTAGCAGTAGATGTGGATACTGTTCCTGATACACTTGTGCAAACTTAAATAAGGGTGTACCTGAGGTGTTTTTTTTTTTTTTCAGTCTGAAATAGCTCACACTCAATATTACTGTACTGATGAGTTTGAATAAGCTGTTGAGTGCAACAAACAAATTTGGTCAAATTGAGTATCTGTCAACTTATGTTAGGAATTTGGAATATCTGGGACAAAGTTCCTAAAACATGCTGGTAAAAACACCGAACTCCTTACGATTAGACACTTGGTTTTCAGCAGTAACAAAATTGTACTAGGAAAAGTCCTGAAAGGAACACGTTAAAGGCTGCAGTTAACCTTATGACTTTGCCTTTGCTTGAATTACTACCTGGATTAACAGTCGTTGCAATGACAGGTGTTACTGCAGACAAGCGTAAATATTTTTGTTGTGTTGTTTAAAGCTCTTTAGTGAGCCCCCTCTACTTCAACATTCCTATTTTTTTGCCATAAAATAAGTTTTTATATTGGCACCCTAGAATGTGTATATTCTTATAATACTGGAAGGCTCTGCCTCAATCAAGCTTTAATTTTGCTTTAATATATTGGTTCAGTGAATAAATTTATACGTCTGTAAGCAGACACTTACTTTACTTTTAAAATATGTAAGGTCTTAGAGACTTTTAATTAAGATTTTCTAATTAGTAGATTGAAATAATTCCAATTTTTAAAATAAAAATGTATATATTTTTAATTATGCAGGTGATTTATTTTCCATGTAAATAATGGCAGTGATATCAGTGGGGCCACTGTGAGAGGTGATCAAGATATCAGCTACTTATACACATTTCCTGCTTTGTAGCTTTGCATGCTTTAATGTGACAGGAGGGGACAAAAGCATGGAACTGATGTAGAGGTGAAGCCCTGCAGACTGAAAACATGTATTTTTGCAAGTTTGGGCCTACAGTGGCGTAATACTTGCTAGACCAACTTTTGCTGAATGTAAAGATGTAACACAACATCAGTCGATCCTTTAGAGCAGTCTGGGGGGCAGCCAGTTGGTACACACCGTTTATGGAGTGTATTCAGTGGAGAGAAGCAGTCAAATAAGGTCTGAAGGGAAGTATTTATTTGTCCATTTTAAAATGAACCCACTGTGGGTGGGTGAATGCTAGTTTGACGCTGCAGTTGAATTGAATCCTATAAAACTGACACAGATTATAGTAGCATTATTTAGCTGACAAAAATGTATGGAGTGCAGTGGACACTGACTCACATTGGTGGGAATCAGCTTTAGGGAGTTCTGCTTCACCAAACTGATCTTTCCTTCCAGTATTTGACAGTATAGCCATTCAAAGGAATCAAAGATGAGAAATATGAAAAAGGAAGGATACTTCAGAATAACTACCTTGAACTGGAAATGAAATCAGATATTAATTCTCAGAGAAGCATAAAATTCAAAACCTCTGAATGAAGGAAATATACAAATTGTTTTTTATGAAGACTTTTGCTAAAACCTTGGAGGTCTTCCTTCATTCTAACATCCAAAGTTGAATATGAAATCTGTTGCTAGAAAATTATGTATCATTGTGGAACTCGTATAAGATGCACTCAACAGTTAAATGGAATTTTTATCTGTAATCTTACAGAAGATTTATATAAACTACCTTATAAAAACATGGTAATAGAGGAAAAAAACCCCAAAAAAGTAATAGCAGAATTGTCAGAAAACATGAGGAAGCTTGAATAGTACGTAAGATGCATTCTGAGTTTTGATTATTGTACGCATGTTTTAAAAAATTCAATCACACATGACTGCGTGTATTGTTTAATTTCTGATGCTAGAGGAAATACAGAGCAGTGGATTAGTTCCTCCTTGAGTATTTGATACAAATATATAGTATAAACTGTATGGAATTAAAGAAAGTTTGTGAGCCTTTGTATTTCTTCTATAACAGGTTAAGATATATTTGTTCTCATATCTTGCATATAGAATATCTCATATATTCAGGAAAGATTAGCTTAGTAACAGTATTCATGAGAATGAGTGTGAAAGTTTCTGATAAATAAAAGTATGGTCAAGTTGGATTAGAACAGATTATAGACAGTTATTTTTATATCCTGAGAGCTCTAAGAAGTGACTATATGTTCTGTGTTACCCTGACTTTTGATTCCATGTCAGTTTGACAGAGTTTTGCCATTCTCTCCTAAATTTGCTATTTAAACAGTGGCTTCCAGCATTTGGTTTGGTTTTCTGGGAAGAAGCTATTTTGCTCTCCCTATGCAGTTTTGCAGAGCATATTAGGAAGAGCAACAAAATAAAGTTTCTCTGGACCTTGCAGTAGAACTGTTGATTGTCCTTCTATTGCTTGTGGGTGTTTTACTAAAACAGTTACAGATGGGTTTCTCTGAATGGTTTCTGCTGTGAACCTTGGAAGCTACATCATTCCTGCTTCCTGTTGCTGTTTCTGGTGACATATGCAGGATGGCTCTTCAGTGGAGAGCTTTGGTTTCTTGCTGCTGAGACTCCTTCTCTTGCCTCTACATCCCAGAGGAACATCACTGATTTGAAGAGGGGCAAAGTACTGTTGGATAACTATCTCTCCTCATATATCTTTATGGTTTTATCTGCACAATAGCCAGATTTAGAATTGCCGCAAAATTGATAGCCAGTTACCTCAGGAATTTAATTTGAGCGTGTGTTCTCCAATAGCTGACTCTTCTTCCCAGTTCATTGGCTTAATTTCTTTTGTGGATTTTCTTTGTAAGTAAGGATACTGGATGTTATCCACTGGAAAAGTAATGGAGCAGCTACCCTCCAGGCTGGAGTATAACTAAGTTCCAGCAGTGCTGGTGTTCATATTAAGTACTGTGCATAGAATGTAGGGTCAAATCCTGGTTATGGTTGGGGTCAGATCATGTTTGTTGTTGTGGTACAGGAGCTGTTTGGTGCCATTTTTTCACACAGACCTGGAAGGAAAGGAGGAAAGGGAATCTGTACATTCTTGTTGGAACTGGTAGGTAAAAATAGGTTACTTTTTTTTTAGTTTTCTTTAATACTATTTGAACTTAATCTGTAACAATGTAACATCTTTTTCTATTGAGTCATGATAAACTACACTGAAGTTTATATATTTTTTGATTATGGATAGTCAAATTAAGTAAAAGATAATAGTAGCCTTTGTATAGCCTTTGGATGTATCTTTTAAATAAAGCAATTGTTTTGGCAAAGCTTGAATAGAAAGTTAAAATGTGTGTTTGAAATCAGTCTCCTCATCTATTGCGTTAGTCAGTTCCAGAATGGATAAATGAAGATGAAGAAATGATTAAGAGTGTTATATTTTAGAGAAATAAGTAGTTTTGCCTTGGTTATCCTCCTGGAATGTCAGTTCTCAGACAGTCATCACACCTGAACTTGGTTTCTGATCTATTTAAGTAGCTGATAGTTCTTTCTCATAGTTGAACAGTGGCTGAGGGATATTAGCCAGCCAAGTGCTGCTCGGATTTTGGCATTCTGTAATATTCATGGTTTGGGTGAGATAAACTATAGTCTAGGAGGCTGACACTAACTTGTTAATAGCGATAAGCCAGTTGATGCCAGCACCTCCATTAATGTTGTGGGAGCAAGGTAATTACAAGAACACTAGTTCTTGCTTTAGTGCTCGGCTTTCAGGTTCTGGAGAGCTGCATGGATGGCTGTTTCCAAGGCACTTGGTTAACAGTGCATTGTATTATTGGTAGCTTCTGACTCACATTTAAATATGTACCTACTCTTTGGTCCACGTATGTGGTGTGGTGGTGGTGTGCTTTTTCTTTTTTTTTTTTTTTTTTTTTTAATTGTTATTTATTACCAGCTTATCCTGTGTTGAATGAATGCTTTTTTTGTACTTTGTTATGCCATAGTGTTCTGAGGTATGTTTCATAGGGGAGCTTGAAATGAGCTTCCTGACACATGTATTGTTTAGCTAATTCTGAATATGACATAAAAAGGAATCTTTTTCTGGTATAGTAAATATTTTTGCGATACAGCATGCTTATTTAATGTAAGTAGGTTTCTGAAATACCATGCAAAATAAGACCCAGTTTTATTAGAGTAGCCTAAAGAACTGAATAAATCCTTTAAGCCAATTGTATAAAAATGCAAATTTAAGTCAAGCAATTAAAAACAGATAGAAATTAGAGATTTGGGTTTTGCAGAGCAAGCTTTCTACAGCCACTGCCAGATTACTATGCAATTTATCTGGATTCTGTCAGCGATAGTCAGACTAGATTTTGATAAAGAGCAGCAAATCTGTCCCTCTGTAGCTCCTGTGACTTGCTGCAAATTTCATTCAAGTTGAAGCGTCTGTACAATCCCTTGAATAATTTGGAGTTAATCATTTGTACTTCACAGCCTCTGATAGGCCTTAGACTTGGGGGGTGGGAACAGATTTGGCTTTTTAATCGCCTTGTATATTGTACAGCATGAGATAAATGACATAGACTGTCTGAAATCTACATTCTTGCTTCTGATGCAAAACTGTAATTAATTTTGTGCAGTGTTTCAGAATTGATCGTGGTCACTTGAATTTCTAATTTTTCATTCACTTCAAAGACCTTTTTTTTAAAAAAAAAAAAAAAAAAAGAGGAATGTGCTTAGAGTGTGTGAATGCTCTCTGATGCTAGTGTACTAAATGACTCTTTTACGCCTCTTTTTCAATAAGGTGAAACAGAGGTCAAGGCATGTGGCTCGTGTTTATCTCTGTCCCAGCCTGCTTCAGGTTGTATTTTCTGACTTATGGGAAATACAATCAAACTTATGAAATTATGTCTAAATACTTAAACTGCACAGTATTCACTTCTGTGCCTTGTATAAATCCAAAAGGCTTCTTTCAGAAATCCTTTTCAGTATAAAACAATTAAGCACAATTTAGGCAATAATTACCCTAATTAACTACACTATAATGTTTTTATTCAAGATTATAGAAACATTGTATCTGTTCTCTACTGCAATAATAACAAGTCTGCCTAATTTCTCTGTATTGATAGTACTTATATGTGCTTCTTTGTTTGGTATATTTCACTGTAAAAATATTTGTCAGTGAAAGATTGAACAATATGAATGAATTTGATTATGCCATTGTCAAAAACCCCATGCATCACAATTTCTTGTTTTTAATCACTACTGTAAACCTCACAGCCTGAGGGCATAGTTTTAATTTGGGTGCCTTACTAATGAAAAGAAAAAAATAATTGTTTTGCCTGGATTTAATAATAAGCAATAAAATCAGCCAACCAGATTTTACCTCTGCATTCAATCTCTTTTTTATTATAAAACATTTTTGTCCTTTTTTTAGATTACAGGCGTAGATACCGAACATTTTACTAATAAATATTTCAGTTTGCTTATGAAGGCTAATGCTGTCATCTGAATATGGAATTATATTTCTTTCATGCTTCATTATCATTTCATGGTAGTAATGACAGTGAGGCGATGGAATATTTACAGGCTTTTCAGAAGACATTTATCCAATACATTTCCCTGAAGGGCACCTAGGCTTAAAGATACATTATCCTTTTATAAAACACTGCCCAGAATCCCAATTTCTGAATCAACCAATCAGAACTTGTTTTGCAGCAGTTACTGCTAAAACCCTCAAGCCAGTCTTGTATTAATCCTGTGAATCTGGTGAGGGGGTGTGTATGTGTGTGAGAGCAGAGGGCTGGGGAGGGGGGAGAGGTAGCATTCACTCCTGAATCATCAGGCTTGGTACTTTAAGTAAAATATGTTATTTCTTCTGTATTAATATAGTCTTTCAAACCTGTACTTAGAACATGTCATTGAATCTGGGTAGACTGCAGAAATAAAGGCTGGTCCTTCCAGTTTGGGCGTATCTTTTATTTAAAATTTGTTGGACTTCTGCATTAACTTACAATAACCTTGTCTGTTGTGTGGCTGTTAAATGAGCAGATTCCTTGGATCTCTCTTGCTGTACATTAATCCATCTTATTCTAAACTATTCAGGCATTCAATCTGTTGCTCAGTAGCTGGGCTCTCTTGCAAAGAGCCTTGTTTGGTTTGTGTAAGCCTGCTGTAGGAAGCAGCACTTATTTGTGTCTGAGTAAGATTTATTCCTTTTAAATAAGGAAAGAAAGGAAAAGTTTTACACTGCTATAATATCTTTCATCCAAAGGACTTCATAAGAGGCAGTATGTTAATGATTAGTATGTTGGAATATGTTATGGAATCAGGATTTTGCTTCTGCTGCTTGCCTGCTATATTGGTATGTGTTTACACTGCAGTTGGTAGGACAATATAAAGATTTCTTTTTCAGATTCCAAAGAAATCTAGCTGTGATATCACAGAGCTGTGTAGGAGCTAATGTACCCTGTGCCTTTTGTTAGAGCTAACTTGAGGATCTCTCCTGTATAGTAATAAGTAATTTAGAAATAACATGCACACCATTGAAATTACTATAGTGGAAAGATCCCTATACTGGCAGTTCCTGGTGCTCGAAGTACTGCATGACAAAAGGTTAAATTTTTAGTGCAAACTGCAGAACAAGTATTTCTTAAAAAAAAAAAAAAAAAAGGACTCTGTAATAACAATGTAGAATTATCTCATCTGAGATGCATATCCTAAACTGCATGCAGCTTACATTATCTCCCTCAAAGGGTTGATTATATAAATTTCTCTGTCCATGAGTTCTAACATACAGCTTTACAACACTGAAGTATTTCAAAGTTTATGCAATATTTGCCACTAAAACAATTGGCATGTACCATCTGTTACCACATGCACGTATCCAAGATAGTGCGTTTTATCCCCAGAAGGGGTGTAGAAAATGTGCATGTCTGCCAAAAAAGTTGAGTGGCTCTGGTGAAGCAGTTTGAAGTTATGTTGATGCTCTTTGGCAGCCAGTCTCAGTGCTTACAGGACCATCAGAAGCAGGCACTTCTGCTCTTTTCCTGGTTTTCCTAAAATGTAAGTTTTAAACTTCATATGGGCAAGTCACTTTGGGGTGTATTTTTAGTAGTCTTGAGACTCAGTTCTTCCTCTGACAACTCGATTTTCATTTTTGCCCACATTAAACAAATTTCAGAGCAAGAATAAAATAAAATAAATACCTGCATATTTTCTGCTCTGACTGCTTGTTTTGTGCCTGAGAACAGATAATTAGAGATAAATGTGCTCAGATGTGCAGCTGCATATCAATTTGGCTGCAAAAATAATTTCTGTTGTTCAGATTCCCGTGTCTATCAATGTAACAGCTACTACACAAAAGATTTACCAAACCTTGAGTCCCAGATGTTGAAATAAAAGCACAAGTCTCTACTCTACACAGAGCTGAGCTTTTAAGAAGAGACTAATATACTCACTTTCTTTGACTGGATTAAAAGATATGAATATAATGATCTGACCACTGATTTACAAATTACTAGTAATTCTTGAGCTAGCTTGCATTTAGGTCTGGATAATTTAGGCGATTCCTTTGCTTCTGCAGTCACTGAACATCTTTTATGTCCATCAATATGGGACTAGTCGTGCCCAACACCATTCTGATAAAATGAGAATTCTGTGTGTACCTTTCATTGGCACTGTTATTTTCACAACATCAGGAAAAAAGATGCATGACATATTTGAGCAGAAATCAGTCTTGCTGGCTGTTAATCCCAACAAAAGCACAAAGCTGTTCCACAATACAATTTAATTCCCAGTTAACAATCTTGTGTATATCTTTACTAATGCTGTTGTTTTCTCTGTGTTCTCCACTGAAATGCTTAATGATTTCTAATGACTTCTAGATTACTAAAGGATGATTTACCTTGTAGATTGTGTATACTTTGTTGATCTGTCTGAAGACTATAGGTATAAAGCTAGTATAAGTCACCAATTTGCCCAGGCTGTTTGTGTTGGTTTTGGGAATTTCTGTGATGTTGATATTCCAGTAACAGTGAAGTTGCTGTTTCACATGTCCTCCTTTGTCTGTAATACTTACAGCTGTAGTAGTTTGATATACTTATCTAATGCTGTTGAATAACTGCTTTATAGAATGGTCACTGTACCACTGTGTGCTGTATATCAACATTGGTAGCAGGCTACTGGAAGTCTTTTGGGGCACTGCCTGAGGAGAAGGTGCCAGTGTGGTAGTGGTATATGGATTCATCATACATATTGTATGGCTTGAAAGAGATGCATAGTTTGGTATTAGTGTCATATAAAAGGAACTGGGCAGAACTTTATGAAACCTAACTTCTAGGTGAAACCTCTATCCTCCTCCCAAATTCAGAACTTAAATTACTGAGCTAAACCTAAAACACTTAAATTGATGGTTTGGGGGAGGTGCAGAAAAAAATGGTTTCTATGAACAATATTTTTTTAATAAATAGCCTCTCTTGTCTTTTTTGGTTCCTCTTCCCTCAATCTACAGAAATGTCTGTCCTTGAAGATTAGATGCTCTGCATGCATGCAGATCCTTAGTTGTTGTAGTGGGAAGGAAAGGTCTGCATGAGAATAGCACAATATATTCGATATGTATAGGGTTCACTTAGTGTGAATATTTCTGAGAATTAATATTTGGAAGCAGTAGCATGAGCTATTTCTAAGATCTTTCAGGAAAAAACTTTCCTCCTTATGATTTACTGTGAAGAATAACACTATCTTTGCAGAACTTGTTTCAGTAGGTTGGCTTTAAGAGCATCAAAGGAATGAGACCTCTCTAAAGTGAACACTAAACTGAAGATATATTTGATTACAAAGGGGATTGTGCATAACAGTAATTTGTACCTCTAAATAACCTCTCATGCAGTAGATTTACAGTTGGGAAGTGTGAGGGGGTGTGCCTCATCCTACAGGACCATAAAGCTTGTAGAGAAAATGCAAGATATTACTGCAGCATGTGTTTCACCTCTGTGAGTGCTAGGTATCTCATCCTACAGTAAGGCACTTTTTTCTTTTTTTCTTTTTTTCTTTTTTTTTTTTTAAAAAAAAAAGGAAGAAAACAAAAACCGCCCACCACTCCAAAATCATAGTGAAACCAACCAAAAAATCCAGGGCAAATGCATTTGCCGTTGAGCAATTTGGTTTAAACAATATAAAAAAAAAAAAGTTCTGCTTGAAACAAAATTTTGCAACTGCAACTTAGTTGTTCCTGAATAAAAAAATAGGGCAGAGCTAATAACAAATAAAATCCAATAATCTAACCTACTTTCAGGTGTAGACAAAAAAACGTTGCATGGTGATTGGCACTAATTTACTCAAACACATTGCTTGCTCGGATCACTGGAAAGCTGTGCAAAGAAAAAAAAAATCAAAGAAATTAGTAACTGTTTTGGTGTTTGCAGTACAAAAATCATTCATGGGCTGTAAAAGATATTGTGCTCTGCCTGGGCGAGTAAACTGCACTTGAATGCTGTGGAATACTGTTGTTACCTTGGTGTAACTAGTCTGGTATACCCTGTCTCTGGTTTTGGGATTGTTGTAACTTTCTCCTTCCCTCAGGATGAGCCTGTTAGCATGCACTGAGTGCTCGCTGTAATTTTGCTTTCTTTTCCAGTTGCAGATAACAAGAAAAATGTTATAATTACACTAGACAGGGTTCTGAAATTGTGATTATCTAAGTAATATCTTAGTAACTTTGCAACATAGGATTTGTCCGTTTTTTCTTTTCTTAAGAGCCAAAGACTACTTTTGATCTTGTGGTTAACCTGGAAAAGGGGGTAACCTCGAGCAAATGTGCCCCCCACTCCTCCTCCCCCCGGTCCCTATACCTTAAAGCTCCTGATAAATCCTAACTAACTGCATATGAGTCTTATTACTCAAGAGAATTTGAACTCATAACATTTGAGATAAAATAAGGACTCAAAGCTGCTCAGCAATCAAGAATAAAACATTTCCACTGTGTAAGACTTGCCTGAACAAAGAATAAATCCGTAAATCATTAACCGTATTTTTCCTTCCTCCCTCCTCCCCCCCACCCTGAGTGTACATCGCTGTGTACTGGTTTAAGGCAGACACAACCCCTTGTAAAGTCGTCATGGCTGGAATCTGATACAGCACTTGCTTTAAAATCCACTTTGATCAGTGAACATTAACCAAAGTGTCGACAAAAGGTCATTTGGCCTCAGGGAAGAAATAGAAAATTTTATGTACAGAACACACTGCAGTGAGTACAGGGTCATTATAACTATGAGAATAGCTGTTGTGGTTTTTTTCTTTTTTTCTTTTTTTTTCTTGGCTACTATATGACTTTGAACTTGGCATAGAAGCACAGGCTGCTGAAGCAAAAACTCCTCCCTCCAGTGATCACATGAACCCCTGTGAATTGTTGACAGGGCCAGTAAAGAGCTGTGTCCCACAGCAGATATCATATTTTTGACATAGGACTTCAATTGCAAAAATGTTGATGACCAGTGCAAATGTATTGATTTGTTTTTTTTCCTCAATAGACCAAAGTGTTGTTTGTAGTTAGAAGAGGAGAAGAAAGCTAGTGAAACAGAGTTGAATCTACTTCTTAGAAGCCTGGGTTATCAAACTCATTAATCTACATGTCAAGAGGCTAGGAATGAATAATTGTGTGTAGAATTTATCTGCCAACATGATAGCTACTTTTCAGCTCTCTCTTCAGAGCTCTTTCATTGTGCTTGGCTTTATTATATGCTTTGTCTTTTCTATTTCTAGTCTGTTGGGGAGGTATAGAAATATGTACCTCAGCACTACAGAGGACAGTTGCTTTGAAACATGACGCTGGTTAGTTCTTTGCATGCACATTTATTCTTACCTCGGTGTTTAAGCATCAGGGTAGCTTGCAAGATTTACTCTTTGTTCAAACGTTAAGTCTTAACACTATGGATATTATTCCACACACACACATACACACACACACACACACACACACACACAAAGCACTGTAGAGGTAACATCTTTGTGCCATTTTTGACAGTTTTGTGTAAAATATATGCTGCTTTATTAAAATAGCATTCTTGTTAGTAAAGCTTATAAATTATGAGAATTCAAAACATTTAATAAGGATGATGTTTCAAGAATCTTGGTACAATTGAGATGCTCTCTATTATTTGCTACAGGGATTTTCATTGCCATGAGAGACAAAATCTAAACCTAAAGCTGGTGTGGAGAGTGGTAGAAAGCAGCTTCTGTGAGGATGAGAAACTGACTTGAGTCAGAATATATTGTAACTAACTTTCAGAAAGAGCATTGTCCTGGTTCAGATCTTGAACTTGTTTCATGCCAATGTGGCAGTACAGTAGTTTAACTGATTTACCCAGAATTTCCTCTCTGTTTTGTTTATACTGAATCATCTGCATGCCTTGGTCTTGCTCGCTATGTGTGTTTTCAAGACAGAATGTTCATAGGATTCTGATGCCAGAATTTAATTTCAAATGTACAGTATCTGGGTGCTGCTGGTTTTGGCAACTTCCTGGGTTGTTTTTGTGGTGTGGGGTTTTTTGTTTGTTTGTTTGTTTGTTTGGACTAAGCCTACATAATAATGTATCACAATTATGGCCTTTGTAAAAATTATTAGGCCAGACTAGTCTTTATCTTACTAATACCCAGGAATTCAGAGAGAAGAGTAACAGATATTGGTACTCGTAGCAGAAATTATGTGTTGTTGGCGGCTTCCTTTCTTTTGCCTGAGCTCTCTGAGGCTTCTGTCCTGTTACCTGGCACAGTCAAAATGCTTCATAGTGTTATCACCTGGGTGGTGCATTTCTGTTCCTTTTCCCAGTAATCTATATGACACTCATAGAAAAATTCAGCATTTGGCCCTTGTTGCACTGATATTACACTGTTATAATTTGACTAGTGAAAGGTAAATAGTTTATTTTAAGGGGTCATGAACAATGCATTCTCTTATTTTCACCAAGACATACTGTAACATTTGATGGAATTAAAATCTGTAATGAGAAAGGGAGGGAGCTTTATATTCAGTGTGTATATGGTAACTCAGAACACTGTTTATTGTAACAGAATGAACGTACTGCAAGTCTAAGTGGTTTCAACAACGTTTCCTTCATCCCAGGAGCATCTGAACCCAGCTTCTGCCTTGTCAGCCACATTTATGATGTGTTCATAATTAAATGTCCACGAAGCTCACAGCATGCTGACCACAGAGGGGCCATAAGCAGTAAAGATAAATGAGAGAGAGAGATGCAATATTGCTTCACTTGTGGGTTTAGTCTGATGTTAAAGATTGTCAGTGATAATTATTAATATGTGACCTGGTTGAGTCTTTATGTGAACAATCACAATTTTAATAAAGTGGTAAGCTCTGCTCTCTCTGTGTAATCTCACTCTGTAGTTAACTGGTTTAAATTTAATTCTAGAATTTCAGGACAAATTTCAGTTATTGAAAAATAATATGGTAGCCTATTAATGCAAACTTGCTGGTACTAACATTGTTGTTTAAAGCTTAAATAAGACTAAAACTTGAATGGAAAATTGAGAAGAATACCTATAGTCTAAGTTGTGGTCAAGATAAAATTTAACTTGGTCAATTGTTTGTCACTTCAAACAAGTTTTAGGAATCCTTCATTGTTAAAATGAATAAAGAACAGCTGAATATGTTATATATGACATTTATAATCCTGTATTCCTATGCACCTAAAACTCCAATTTACTGCAGTGTGTCCACTGACCCGATTATTAACAAAAATATCTTTTTTTGTGGAACTGGAAATATGCATTGTTGTTGCATTTGGTATTTCAGACTTGCTACTTATCTTCTTCCTTCTGCTTTTATCTTTCAATTTTATTTATGGGCAACTGACCAGAAGATATATTCCAGCTTAGAAAATGAAAATACTGTAAAATAAATGTATTTGAAAAGAAATGCCACCCTATGACTGGCACACTGCTACAACTACCCAATGAATATTTTAAATTTATCTCTTATTTCAAATAATTGCAATTGTAAGAGGGGGTGCTTTTGTTCATTTATATCAGGAAATGACACTGTGATGCAAGATATTATTTTTGAAAGACCAGTGAGTATACCAAGGCAACAAGTTACTGTGAGTAATGCTGTTTCGGTATTTAAATTTGGAGCTACAGAAATGCCAGATGCTGACAGTAGTGCATCTGAATTTTGCTTCTTTTTTGCATAGAGGTGGAAGGAAAAAGGGTGAAGTGTAAAAATTGGGTTAAAATAGCCTGCAAAAGTTTTTAGAGCCAGTTATTTTTTTTTAAAATACAGTTTTTCACAGAAGGGATTACTTTATTTCCTCTTCAGAAATAAATGTTATTTTGGAGAGTGTGTGTGTGTCTTTCAAAGGCAATATTTTACAGCCGGAATTTCCATTTACTTTGCTGTATTTTCACATGCATAGCAGCTGCAGTTACTAGTTATTACTTACCTAGTTATCAATTACCCATAGTGCTTCATAAATTCAGGATCAAATTCTGACACTTTTACAAATACCCTTTCTTCATCTTATGATTGTTTTTTCTGAAAGGTGGAAGGAAATAGTTTGTCTGAGAGATGGTCACTATGAGTAGGTAGAACCAAATTAAATAACATATATTCCATCATGCTCTTACTGAAGAAGTTAATGGGTTTATTTGTGGAGTAAGATGCTATGCAACCTTAGTAAAAATAGAACAAACTGTCTTGGGATTTTTTACTTTGAGTTTGAGAAGAACAATGGGAGGTGAGTAGTGAAAATTCTGTTTCTTTTAAATGACTGAAGAGCATAGTCTGAGCACAAAATACCAGAAAAACATTTTCTACTGCCTCATACAGGTGACTATGCAGTAACAACTTTGTCATTCTGCTGTGTATTGAAGTGTTGCTTGACTATCTTTGGTCTAAAAGGTCCAGTTTATCCTGAAGTTCAACCATTTATTTAACTCACCAGTGTATGCAAACTATTAGTGATACTTAAGTCGTGTGTACATCACAATGGATAGCAGTTTTGTGACATTAATAAAAGTAATTATATGCACTGGTATGGTAAAAAAATAAAAAAGTAAAATTCAAGGAAATGTTTATTAAATGCAATCATTTATTGGAAACAAATGCTGTAGCATTGTCTTTGTTTGGTTGATCAACCCAAGCGTTTTATCAAAGTTTGCCTGTCAGACTTGCATGTCTTTGCAAGCCTAATTGACGCTAATAGACTTGAAAAGAGGAGGAGTAAACTTAGACCATAATGCACATATAAAGATCCAGAGAAATGGTAACTAGTTATAAATGCATCAAAGTGCTTTCAAATGAAAATCTTAAACAAAGGAATAACATTTGGATAATAAAGAAGTCCATTATGTTTAAATGGCAATGAACAGGTAAAAAAAAAGGTGTTCTGTCAAATCAATACTTGTAGTGCAAAATTAATCACACATTTGACAAGACATGGTTCTGTGTTATTTCCACCTACTGTATCTGTTTCCATCTGAACATCCATTATTAATAAAATAGTGTGTTTCAATAAATTCATTATCTTGGAACAAATACTTTAAATTTTTAGATAAAGTGTAGATTTGAAATATTATTTCACAATTCACTCAGTACAGATATTTCTCATGGATATTTTTCTCCATCTCAAATAATTGTTCTGTTCACATCACACTTACATTTTTCTTATTTTCCACATGATTCTCAACTGTGAAACTGTGGCTTACATTCAGAATGTCACTCAAACTAACAGAGACTGAGCACTCCTGATTTTAGAAGTACATAATATCAATCTATTTTCTACATATTTATTTATTTTCCACAAATAAATATGAGGACCATGATAATTGATTACTGCTTTTGAATACTATCAACAGAGTTTATAAAAATGCTGTTAGTGTTATAAATGGTGATGACTCCGGGTGGTGGGAGGAAACAAAATGGAAATATCTACTCTGGTTCCTGCTGAAGTAGAAGAGAAGAGATATTGAGGAGAGTCAACAATTGTGACTTTAGATTAAGATGTTTGAGTTTTGTGGGTGCCAGATCTGAAGGACTTGATTCGATCTTCTAAAGAAGGGGATAGAAACCTTCTCTAAACCAAATTGCAACCTTACATTTTAATCCTGTGTAGAAAAGTATTTTTCATGAGTAAATTTTTATTTTATATCTGTATTCAATAATATTTTGAATAAGTTTTATAATAGCAGATTGTGATAATCTGCATTTCTGCCTTGCAACCAAAGATTTTAAAATACATTGCAAAATTCCAAGCGTTTAATGTTATGTTGATATAGCTATAGCATTTTTGCCAGTTTTTTGTGTGTAACTTTTAAAATCTGAAAAGAAACTGAAAACAAATATTTAATGCTTACTTCTGAGAAGTAAAATGTCTGAAACATAGTCACTCTGTAGCTTTCAGAATCATAAGTATAGGGACCCATTGTTCACATATAAAAGGTCGTTGGACCATATCTACATCAATGGATTGCTACTTCTCTATTTTTTTTGACTATCTGGGTAATAAAGTTTAACGAGATAATGGAAGTACACTTTTTCATAGAAACATATTAAGCTCTCATTGACAAACTTTGGAATGAAAATGTGAGCATTAAATTCCATTCCTTTGTAGTAGACATTTGACTGCGGTTACTTTTACATTATTTTATAATGTTGACAATTTTATACTAGATATTCAGAGTTCATTATAATAATAGAGCATTGTTCGTAAGACACATTTGCCTATGTGCTAGATAATGAAATATGATAATACACTTTGCAAGGCTGCAATGTAATAAAAGAGTTCAAATTTGCTCTATAAATGTGAAGAAGTAAATAAAATCACTGCAGATGATACGTTTTGTTCCCAGTACATATTATATACAATAAGCAAAGTGTTCATGGTGAAAGTTTTGAGAAGTGCCTAACTGGCTATGAAGTTTTATCACCTTTTTAAACTACTATTTTGAAATGTGCAATGGAACTTAAGTTTAGACTTTCACAAGTACACACACCATTGACCATCAATGTGTAACTATCAAAATTCTTAGCTACATAGATGCTACTGAAAAAAATCTTCCTTCCTTATTATAGGTATCTGCAGTTCTCTGGTTAATCTAGAGGACAAAAGGTTGAGATTATGGCCTCGTTGAAGTTAATGGTAAAACTCTGACATTTTCATGTCTTGGTTCAGGATGCAATATAATGCCAAGTTGAACTGTAATTTAAATTGTAGCTGTTGGTGTCAAGATCAATAAATAAATGTATTTTAAAAAGAAAACCAACTCCAAACTAGCAGATGTAAGTTGTCAGGCATTGGCCACAGTGACTACAGTAAGGAACTGAGTGGAAATCCGTGCTTGGAATGTCTTACAGTCCCTGGTCCTCTATGTCATCAAAACGTGTAGGGCATATAGGCGGTTATCTTTCCTAACTCTGGGGAAGTACATGATGAATATTGCATCCTAAAGAGAAAGAGAGACTTAAGGATTCAAAATACTGCTAGCTGTTGAGTGTTAGCTTGAGGGACGTTATTAGAGGAAGACCAGCTTTGAGCACTTTGATTGTGATAATTTTGGAGATACCAGTTTGCCTATGTATAATTTCTTATCTTTTTTTCCTATTCTGATATTCACAAAGTAGCTTTTTTTCCATGTGACACTGAGTGTCCTGGCACTTAATTGAATTCTAGAGATGGTTTAGTTGCATTACATGCTGATTCTATTTCTATAGACCTGGATGCACATATCAAAGACACAAAAGTGGACTTTTATTTTTAGCTAAATCTAACTGTCTGGATGTAATTCTTGGACCCACTGCATAGAAATGCTCTGAAGCAAAGGATACTGTTTCATCAAATTTTAGACAATATTCAGTAAAAATAGAGGAGAGCTGTTTTGTGATGAGGTAAAGGTGTCCACCTTTTTCATGAATTATGGTCTAGTAAAAAAGTCAGAATCCTTTAGAACAATCAAGCTGCTAAGTAAACATGAGCTCTTGACAAAGAATCTAGACACTTAAAGCTGAGATGGCCTTTGGGGTTCACTGAGTAATGCAGGTGCTGATGGTCTGTACCTCTCCCTTAACATGTCCTTACGTTAACACCATAGAAGCATTGGCTAAATATACCTGAATGAGCTTTAGGTATATTAAGCAGAGAAAAATACTGTTGCCCAGTGTGTTGAAGTGGTAGAGTCCCCATAACTGGGAGTAATGTGCGCTTGATGACTTTGCCATTTTCCTTGTGATCTGGTATACCTACATTCTGAACAAATAGTTAATAACTTTTGTCACAAATACATGTTACTTTCTTCCTGAAGTCCAAAATATGGTAGATATGGAGTGCAGTGGGATGGATAACTGATTTTAACAATACTGTTAGCCAGACAGGCATATTTTTCTTGCATTTTTAATGTATTCATCAGAAATCTTGCTGTTGAGTAGCTGAATGAATTAGATAGAAACCCCTGAAACTTGTGTTTTGTGAGCACTTTTCACAAGTTTTTTTGTTCTAAAAGCTACTCGCATTGTGTGACCTTATGCAGAACTGATTAGGAATCAAGCTTAACTATATTTCTAACATAAAAATTTAATTAAAAATGAAAATACTGTACAAAATTCAAATTTATAAACTGCAACTCATGAGTAAGTTGTGTGGTTGGAAAGAAAGGTGAAGTAGGGTTTTTTTCGTGTAGGTTTTTAATGGCCTGTTGCTTGTTGCTCTCATGAGAATTTTAATAGATCTGTCTTGAATGAGAACACTCTATGAAAACTTGTGGTTCTTATTGTCCTATTTTAAGCTTGTGAATGATGACAGAGTTTGATCTGGGTGCTCTAATTGTGTTCCTGTTTTGTTCTAGTGACATAATAGAAGCAGATGTTGTGTTAAATGTAATGTTTCCCTTTTAGTACAAGCTTTTCTATATGCCTGCTCATTAAATGGGTCTAGCAGATAACTCTTCTGTAGCTAGTATTTGATGAATATGATGGTCATGCTCATTTGAATGTATTTACTTTCATTATAAAACAAAATATAACTGGCATTGATCATGGCTGAAAAAATGGCTCCTCCTGATGTCTTTCTGAATGGCAGTTGTAGAATATTGTCTTTACAAAAAGCTTGTTGATTCTTGATTCATAAAACTATTTTTCTTCATGTTGGAGATAAGAAGAACTCATAGCAGAAATGGAGCTAGTGCCAGAAAATGCCAAGGGAGTTTCTTCATTCAGTTATTGGGAAATTGACAGATAAAGATGCTCTCATCCCTTTCACTAGGTGTTATTTTTATTTCTTTTTGCTCTGATGATTTCTGAAGTTACCAATGTGCTGCTAAGGTTAAAGCTGAGAACTATTATGAATTCATATTCCAAAATGTGAATTAATTTCTTCATCAGAACAGGCATTTCTCGTTCTGCCACAAATTTTGAAGATTTGTGCAAAGCTCTGTTGCTATGATAATAAAAAGATAAATAACAAGGATGTCGGTTAACTTCGGTCTCGGATAGTAACATTTTAAAGTTGACTTTTCTTTCTCAACTGATCACACTTACTTTTTTAATGAAACATTTGGTTTTGGTATCACAAAAAGCAGTTTTACTGTTTTAGGATGCCTCACTTTTTTTTTTTTTTTTAATTGTCCTGTTAGGACTCCATCAGCTTGGCAATGAGAGAAGGAATATCCCTATTTTGTTGGGGATGCCATACCTCAAACTTATTTAAGACCTGTGATAAATAAAATTCCTCCACAAGAGGACTTTTTTTCTGTTAATAAGCATTAAAATTCATTTTTTGTTTGTGATCTGTGTGACCAAGCCTTTGTAACCTGATTTTTCCTACTGTGAGTTTGCAGTTCTCCTTTCTGAAAATAAAGGATTGTATGTAATTTATTTCATGGGAATATTTTATGATTGCAAGAGATAAACAGATGTTTAGAAAACAAAGCTACTAGTCACTAGTTTTGTTACAGCTGCACTAGTGATCAGCTGTATGAATTTTACTGCATAGCTGTATCGGAATGGATGTTTCAGAGGCATTTCAATCAAAAGTGGTGCCATTCTGAGCTTGAACATAGGCTTAGATTTATTTTTCTAGCAGTGCAATCCTCAAAGATTATACTTCATGCACCGTTTCCAGGCATGTCAACATCCCTTACAAAATACAGAGATGAGCTTTATTTCATAGAAGTGGCATAAAGTAATACAATAAAATGAATTTATTTCATCTTAATTTATTTAAAATGTGCATAGACCGAACTGGGGTAAAATCTGTGAGATGAAATATCTTGTTCACATGAATATATTGGAGAAAAAAAATCAACGCTGTTCCAACTTCGAAGGGAAAAGAGGAACACGTGGCCTGCTTTTACAGCATGGATTGAAGTTGTTCTAGTGGTGCACACAATGCTTGCATATACATTTAGTTTTCTGATGTCCAAAAATATATATTCACTGTGGTCTGAGCTGTCCTGTAAACTGTTTGGGAATACTTCTCAGTGGCTAGTCCAAGTCAGGACTTTTGTTTCTTTCTCTGGCTGTGCAGCTGACTTGAAGCAGTATCCAGTGATGTAAGGCACAAGCTCTAACTATGATTAAAAACCCTCCTTCTTAATATGATTAGTATTAGTGCTTTAAATACAGTTCTGAGTATAGAGCTGTACTGCCTCAGTGGAACCAAGTACATCTAAGCTATGATTAATCTTTGCTTAGAAAATGAACAGTCTAGCAGCACAGAAAGGCTTAAGTAGGTAAAGAGTATACGTGTAGTTGAACACTGTTCTGGGTGGTAGCTTGCACGGTTTTGGCTCTGTTCCCTAGGATGTACCTGACTGTGATCTAAGCTGAAATTTCTCTAGAGCTTATTCTCTGCATTCACTTTGAGATATGCTTTGTCAAATATATCATCCCTCCATCTCCGCACCTACAGCTTTTCCATCTTTCCCCTCTACTTTATATTTCAGCACACAAGTGAATTTGAATTAAAAGCTGGGCTGTCCGATTTCCTCCCCAGCCCAGCTACTTCCCTGCCCCCACTCCCCCCCCCCCCCCCCCCCCCCCCGCCCCTGCCCTTACCTTGTTCACAGCACCTATCAAGGACAACAAAACTGAGTTACATCTTATAAAACTTTACAGGATGTCAAGATGGGCTTTATCTTCTTGCAAGGGAGACAACATGTGGATCAAACACTGTCTTTTAGGATGTTCTGTTTCAGTTTGAGAGTGTCAAACTGCCAAAACTTTAAGTGGATATGCCTGTTTTTGCAGGTCTGTTTTTGCTGGCTGTAGATCTCAAAGCACAAAAACTATTAGGCGGTGTAATGAGAAAGAATTTTAAGGTCTAATTCTAACTTTGGCTAAGTGTCTGCAGATAGGCAAAAAGGTATTTGTCTAAAGATGACATCTTAGTTTCACATCAGAAAATTCAAATGATTGTTTTGTAGCCAAACAGTCTATTGAAATAGTATTGAATTTGAGCAAGCTAGTTCTATTAAATTACTGTACTATGCATGTCTGTTAAATTTTACTTTCAAAATTCAATCATTTTTGTTAAAAGCTTGTAGATACTACTATTCTGACAAAAATATCACTGACTTTTTTAACTGACTTGACACTAAATTAAAAAAAAAGTAATCTCAAAAAACCCAAATGAATGCAATACAAAAATTTAATTAAAAGGAAGTATAGCCTGGTGGTATCCCAAGATTTGATTGATGCATTATATTTTGTATCAAAAATAATATTTAAACAATGCTTTTCATACGTGAGAGTAGCAGCGATGCTTTTCAGATAATAGCTGTTGTTTCATGTTTGTCAGAGTTACAGTGAAAAGCTTCAGTGACCACAGAAGCAGATATATGCTGTTTACATCTAACAGAGTTAAGTGTAGAGTTTGGCTTTGCTGTTGTCAGCCAGGAGTTCTTACTGAGGAGTGTCATTGGCCTCTAGAGGGTTTTATGGATCTGAAGTCACTTGAATTGGGCTTGACTGCATTAAAGGGGCATTGCATGACACAAGCTTTAGATGACTGATTTATCTACTTTCAGTGTTATAGCAGTCAGGTTTCCTTCGCTGTGTGTTACTTGAAGGCTACAAGGGGTCACACAGTGTCAGCTGATGTGTCAGAATGTGCATGATACCCAAACAAGCATAGGATTAACAGGGGGGGAAAAAAAGTAGCATTACCAGGGCTTTGGCAAATATTGTTAGAACGCCAGGTTCTGGTGTAAGAGCACCCCAAAGCTGACAAATTCATGGCTTTTGTTATGTCAGCTGCCTTGCTTGCTTTCGCTCGTTCTCTGTAGAGATAGTGTGTTAGGATTGCAGCTGGGCACCACAAGTAAATGTGAAACATCGTAGTGCTAAGCCCTGGGGAAAAAGCAGCAGTTTCAGAAGCCTCTGAAATAGAACAGAGTGTTTTTGATCTTATGTGTCTAAGGCAAGCAGAGGGTAAGAAATTGCATGAGTGCAGGAGACCAATGTACTAGAAGTACCACGAATTAAAACAGTACCAAAGATGAAAGAAACAGTTTGGATGGCATTGAGAGTAGATTCACCAAAACTCTCTAGCCTGAAGATGACTGCCAGAGAAGGTATGAATTTAAATAAGTATGCATAATCACCCCTGAAATGTTGTTAATTTTTTTTTAAATTTCACCTGAAAATATTGTATTTAGTGTCCTAAATAATGATGGGGTGGCACCAAGATGTAATTACCTTGCTTCATTAGAACTAAATAAACAGAGTTCAGAGATTTACTCATAAGACTGGGGCTCCTTGCTTTGTCAGTGTTTGTCATATGGAAATCTCATGGAACTGAAAATTAAGATGGGCTAAATACATGTTCTAGGTAGTTGTGTCCTGAAATCTTGAGGGGAAGTGTATGGAACTGAATAGTAAACGAAGTTGTACATTTTTGTACCTGTCTTGTAGGTTTTCAACAATTTAATTGAATGCCGGGATCTGAATATCTGTAAATGAGGACAAATATTCAGTAACTTGTTCTGAACCTGTTTTCATGTCTTCTGAAGGTAAATTTTCTTTTGGTGGTTCTGTAAACTTGTGCATCTGGTTAGGTAGTGATGGGGAAACATGTGGAAAAATGATAAACTAATTAGGAAAATGCTACCTCTCGAGTCCGTTGTTCTTTAGAGTGGCCTGATCTTTAGAAGGTCAGATGGATCATACTCTTGAGATGTATTGAATCAGTCATAAAAATCAGTTCTGATGTGAAGGAGCATGGGGAATGGTAAAGTGGTAAAATAATTCCACTATTACAGACTGACAGGCTTTTAACAGGAGCTAGGCATGACCTTGTTTGTGAGGAGCTACGTAGTTCCCATTGGGATGTAACACATGGAATGGCTACTGCTTGAGCAGCAAGGAGTAATTGTGACTCCTGGATAGTTGTTCAGATGGAAGGATTGAGCACCAGAAGAGCACTTGCAATACTTTGGAAGTATTGTGTAAGTTTTTCGTGCCCTGCCTGGGCATGGTGGAAGACACTTCAGTGCCCAAGTTACATATTCTTTCTAGCACACAAGACTTTCAATTAGACTTCTATTGCTAGAATTAAATTAGATGGTTTTAAATATTCAAGACCTCTTGCTGCCTTGAGTTCAGGGTGTTGTGTATGATTGGGTATTCGGGATTAGCCCCATCATAAGAAAGCTGCTCTGATAATCCTTTGAGAATGGTTTATCTGTGCTAAAAATACATTTGGGGATGGCTTCTCACGTTAGGAGCATAGGTTGAAAGCAAGACTACAAGTTCTTCCTGTATTGTGTTGGAGGAATCTAAAGTAGTCAGGAAGTCTAAAGCCAATGACATACATGACTTGAGCTTTCCTTGCTCTTGTGGAGGGTTCTGAGGTGAGGTTATAGCAAGCTTAATTGTTAGCAAAACCAGAAAAATGTATTTTTATTATGGATATGCTGACATGGAAGCAGGGAAATACTAGGAAATAGTAAAAGACCACACCGGATTTCTCATCCAGTGCCTTTGATCACAACGATTTCTCAAGAGAAATAGATACTTTGGGCCAAATAACCTGCTAGTTCTAGAAAGGTGCAAATGCTTCTTGCGGCTTGGTCTATTAATTTGCTGCATGAATTTGCAAATGAATAGATTATTCTGTCCTCTATGCATGAATTAACCTGTGAGGGGATAGTATAAGTGATTGTTTTTTTTTAACCTGTTAGTGTCTGAAAGACATTCAGAAAGAGTCCTAGTTTGTATGTTGTCTTCGTTCATGTTTTTATGCCCTAAAGCCTCAGTGTGGCTCAAAAAGAGAAATCTGTATATTGTTTTTCATTGTCATTCGCAGTTTTAATATATACATAGCTAATATAGCAATGTAGTAACTAACACAATTAATAAAGAAGTTCAAGTTGTATTTGATGAAAATTTTAAAATGGCACTATTTTAGAACTTTTGTAGATATCAAACTATTCTTCATTCAAAATAAAGGAATGCTGCGTACTTTATTGTCTAAACCAGGAAAAGTTGAAATGGGCATGAGTTCAAAATTTAACTGAGTGTGCTAAAAATCATATACCTCAATAACAGATTTTGTTACTGTTAATAGAGTTTTCTTGAATGGATATTGTTCCATTGACTTCAATCTTGGGTTCAGTTGACCTTAAAAGAAACTTTGAATAGTCAAAAATGTCATGTGTCTTTGAGCAGGCTCCTGAACCTTTGGGTTTTGCTCTTAACACCCGGAATAGAAGCATTACTATACTGGTTGAAGGATACGATGCAGAAGGAGGGTGGACTCTTAGGTTTGCTTCCATTTTAATCTGGAGTAGAATACAAAAATCATAGCAGCTTATGAACAGTTATTGGCAAAAACTTCTCTTAGTGTCAGGTATTGTGTTTTATTGTACTTTGACACCCACTGGACTAGAGGGACGCTGGTTTAATGTGATGTATAGTGGAAAAAAGTGTAGAGCTGCAAAGAGATGTTGATTGCATAATGCACAAATTCTTCTCTGATGTGTCTTGTGCACCCCATTTGGTGGTAGCATCTATGGAAAAATTAGTTTCCCAAGAGAAGGCGTACTGTACATGTTCAGTGACTAAAACATTAAATAGGAGAAGCGAAATAACGTGGAATCTACAGGCTATGGTGTAGCCAACTTTATGTCACAGTCTTGACTGAACTTGGCATTCCATTTTGTATAACACAATGTCCAAAGTAATGTAATTAGAAATCCCTCTTCCTTAGTACCTTGGGTATCTATTAGAGAAAAATGTGATGCGTGTAGTTCAGATAAATGTATGAATTTTTTTTAATGCTGACTAACAAATAATTTATATAAATACTATGTTTTGTCTTAGCCTCAGGATAGTCTCATTTGTTTTCAAACCTGTTCAAGTATCAATTATGTTGACGTAGGATAGAATTTCAGTGCTTGCCATGTCGTACCAGGTATGGAAGCAAAAACTGTATTTGTGTTTGCATGGGGATACAAATATACGTACATAAACACTTCACATATGCAGTGCTGTTGGCCACCTTAAATGCTTGGAAATGTGGACAAAAATTCTGTTTTGCAGTTCTTTGATGTGCAAGACTTATAAATGCGTAAGCTTCTCTGAAACTGAGTTTACTGGCTTTGGGTTAGTTTTATGGGTTCCTTTCTCATTTGTGGGTTTGTTTTTTTTTTGTTTGTTTGACGTTGGTTTTTTTTCATATTACTAATGTCTATGGTTGCCTTTCCCTCTTACAAAAGTGACTTTGTTTTGGCATCTCCTTGAACAATTATTAAATGTTAATAGCTGTTGTGGTAAAGAGGGGGTGGGGTTTGTTTGGACTTAATTTGTCTATAAGCTATAATTCTTTCCAACTATAACAGACAAGCTTCAGGGCTACTCTGCTCTGTCAACTTGTCAGTCTTCAGACTCTAAGGTTTTGTCCAGCGGTTTGTCCTTTGTTAGTGTTCACAAAGCATTTATCATGCAGAGAGTGTTGCTATAACTAAATTACATGAAAATCAGTAAAACTCAAAGGAGAAGTTTTAATCAAAGGTACATTTTGCCTACTAATAAGACTGAGTCTTCTAATATAGCTTTATCTCCAGCTGACTTCCCTGTGTTTCTCCAGCTGCTTCCAGTACCAATTCCAATATTCCACAATGACTTGTTCCCTGCTCCTCAGGATTGAGAGAGCACCTGATGTCCTTTTACTTCCACTCTTTAGTCATCTCTGAGCATGATGCTGTGATTCAGTTTCTACATACTTTAGCCTGTGACATCAGGAATAGTGAAAAAGTATCAATAAGAAACCTCCTTAAAAAGAGCTTATATCTGTATGGGTATTACAGACATCATGTAAGTATTTCAGCAAGAATAACGTTACTAAAGTGGATACTGTGTCTTGGAGTTTGTTCTACTCTTTTTAAAATTTGCATCAAAGGAGTTTTGGGTTTTTTTTTCTTTTTGTTGTCCTTATTTTGTCTTCCTGCTGTACAGAATAATTGTTATATTTGATTTGTTTTACTTAGAATTCTAATCTTCATTTAGCACATGCAGTTTTGCCAAGTTTTCATAGGTTGGAAGGTATCAAAACAAATTTATTTTCTGTTTTGTTGAGGTGAATTTAGAGTCTTGATTTCTCTGCAGCTGAGTTCACAGTAACATTTTAAAAATGTGATTGTGAAAATGCATAAGTTATATTGGACTGGGTTGGGTTTTTTGTTTGTTCCTTCCCCCCCGCCCCGCCCAGGATCACATTATCCAGAAGCCTGGGGTAATAAAGAAATAATAATAAAAAAAAAAAAAAAGAAATAATAGGAAATTAATAATATATTTATGAAATTTTGTCAACATTGAGCGTTTCATTGTATATGGATGAATTAACAGTTTACCAGCTAATTTCAGTCTCACTTGACTGTTTTGCTTTCTACATTTGATCCTGACTTTTATAAGGAATTAGCTTTTATAAATCCCTGTTAAGGTTAGTCAGATGACTACTAGCGCTGTATGTCCGTATTTATTTTGAATATTTAGTTTCCCTAAGAGAGTATGACTATGTCCATTCTGGAGTGTGCTTTCCTTAGCTCGCTTGAGCACGTGCCTGGTAAATATAACGTGAATGAATCCATCAGTTTTACTGTTCTTATGGTGTTGCTTCTCTGCCAGTTTCTTTTTTGCTTGCAAATCCATTGACACAATTGAGTCTGGGCTAGATTGCATTTCTTCATCTGAGGTTTAGTCTTGGCCCCTAAAAATTTTATGTGCATAGTAAGTCAGATTTCCTTTGAATGAACATGCTGATTTCTGAAGAAAGGCATATTCTTGGAATATTGCTAGTGATTGTTAAACCATTATCCTAAGTATGCCCCACTGTCCATTGACAACAATCCCAACTTGACATGAGTCTTCTTTACACTGTATCAGCAATTTCTTTTTGCATATGTGGAGTACAAATTACGGTCCTTCAGCATCCGAAAGCATCTTACCTAAACTCTTTACCAGAACAAATATGCATAAGCAAATCTTGTCTGCTTAAAAGTTTAGCTCCTTTACATGCCATTTACATTACCCCAAGTTATTTATAGCTTAACAGTTCATACTCCACACTTACCTAATTTTTGTAGGATTCCTTTCAAGACTACATAATAGTGGAACAACTTGTAGTTGTGAGTGACCTTCTCTAGCAGGAATTTCTTCCCTTGGGCATTGAAATTGATTTTCTTCATCTTGGCATGTGAAGAGTCAAAGTATGCCCCTTGCCCTCATTCTCCCATGAGCATATGGTGGCATTGGAAACGAATCATGTGAATGCTGCAGCTTTTAGGGCATTCACTATGGCAGCATCAGGAAGAGGAGATTCTTTTAGCTGTTTTTTCTTTGTGTTGTGATATCATTTAGTTCAGAAATATTTACTGTGGGTCACATTCTGACTGATTTTTTTGGGGGGATGTTTGAAGATGTGGGTAATAGGGAGATTCATTTTACCTTTATCTGAAGGTCAGAGGCAGCACGTGCCACGTGAGAGGGTGCACCAAGCAGGATCTTTCTGGTGAGGGAGAGCCCTGTGCTATTGCCCGTGGAGAGCTAGAAAATTCTGGCCTCTGAGTATTTAGATATTTATGGTTAACACTGGGCTAAATATGCTATCTTTGCTTGAATACACGCAGTCCCTTTATGATAATATCATATTGAATATATTTGAAATTCATGAATGTGTGCCTACTGTAAGAATGTCTGTGTTGATATTGACATGGAGCCTGACAATGGCAAAGCTCCTTGTGTGAATGTGGTATCATCCATTCAAAACAAGACTTCAGTATGTGGTGGTCTGGCGTGTGTATGAGTGAAAAGAGGTATATACCTGGAAAGTTTTATGCCTAGTTTATTTCTGGCTTTGACTATATAGTGTTCAGTATCTTTGAACTTTTGATATACAATGTGAAGAAAATGAAACATACTTTATCAATAAAATAGACAATCTCTTGTTCTTATAGTTGCAAAAAAATTCTGAGGACTTACTGAATTAGATAAAATATTATAAGGGAGCAGGCCAGTATGTTTGGTTGGCGAGAGTTTCATTTTGTTTGCCTTTTGCATATACAAAAGGGGAAGGGAAAGGATAGCAAAGACTGATAATTTAGAAGATGTCGAGTGAAGGTATTCTTCCTTTATGTAGTAGATTTTTTTTCTTGGAGGTGTGGGGCACTGAAACTCCAATTCTCCAAAGACCTTTGTCCTGGCCATGGATACAGCCAGCATCAGTATCAGTGTGTGTATGTACATGAGTGAGTATTATCCCTGAATTCTGCACTCCTCTCCACTTCAGTCAGTTACTCAGTAAAACTAACTTGAGTGGAGCTTGTGTCTGAGAAATTACTTCTCGGGAAGCAGAATGACTGCAGATGGGACAACTCATAAGTAATAGTGCATAGTTCTCTTTAAAGTATGTGTATAATAGTTAGAAAAATGCATATATAATAAGTTGTGAGCATTCCCTTTAAGTACAACCAGCAAAACTGAAAATATTTAAAAGTGAATAGTTGGCCTATTCAGCACAGGAATAAACATGTATTGGTAAATTGTGTGATTCTATTTAATCTCAGTATTGATCAGAAGACAATTGAACAGCCAATATCCTGAAAATGTTAAGAAGAAAAACAGTGGGGAAAATACAAACGATATTCTTCTGGCATAAATTACTAAAAATACCCAAATGAGATATGTATGTTTATGTAATAAAGATATACTAGTGTAAGGAAGGAATTAGGTTAGCAGGCAAAACCTCTGTTAACAGGCAGTTAATGAAAAAGAAGGATGATAGAAGTGTGATGGCAAACTAAATGGGTGAATAACCTGTGTGTGTATAAGGTTTCATGATAAACGAATTTAAACAGCAGTCATTAAGTATAATTTTAACAAGATCTCAAGAACAATAGTATAAGCAATTGAAGAGGCAACAATCCATGGTGGGGCTGTAGCATGTTCTTTCCTTCAGTGATCGTGATAGCATGCTAATTATAATTGTCAGTAACAACATCCTGTGGTGAGCAGAAGAGTTTCACCGTCATCTTTACATGAATGTATTGTGAAAGGGAAGACATAGACAACTCTATAAAGAAAGGGAGAAGAAAGGAAGGAGGAAAAAGTGCTGAAATAGCAAAAGAACTTCAGAGAAGAGGATTTCAGATAAGTGAAGTAATAGTAATAAATCTAGTCAAAAAGACACAGAAATAATATTGAAAACAACATCTCTGCTTCCTTTTGACAGTTTACAAAATTTAAAATGGAATTTTAAATACCTTCACACTGCAGTATGAGGCTTCATTCAATCAAGGCTATTGCATAGGTACAAAGGAGGCTCAGCATTTTTACTTGGCAGTTAGAGCTCATACTCTTCCTCTCTCTATTATAGTGTGCGCTCTCTGCTTCTTATTTATATTCACCTGCTTTCTAATTAGCATCCCATAAAGTCACACACTTACAATATATTTAACCTCAACTCATGATACTGTTGCCATTATTGTTGGTATCACGGAAGATGATTGTTTGAAGACCTGTTACAGAGGACACCTTATTACTTGTACATGACAGATATCAATTACAAGAAAGGTCTAATGGGGCTACAGTCATTGGAAGTCTACAAAGTCAAGTTTTAGCGAAGGTTTCTTTTTCTTCCACAGAGGATCATGAAAAGTAAGATTTCTATTGTACTTTTAAGTTAAAGCATTCAGAAGAATAAGAAAATTGTATGTTGCAGTCTCTTAGAATTTTGTAGACTATCTTCTGAAATTTAAGGTAGGAAGGAAAGGAATTGGATATATTGTAAATTCTAAACAGCAAAAACACAGGATGCTGGTTAATGCACATGTAAAAGCCCCATATCTTAATTTTTTTTTTTTTTTTATAACTGTGATTTCAGGTGAGTTTAGGAGAGGGTTGGTCTGCAAACATTTACATGGGAAAGCCAATTATTAGCAGTATAGTGTTGAGACAAATTTAACCTCTCATCTTCCTGACATTAGTGTGTAAGATCAGTCCTTCAAACTGAAAAACATAATCTCTAGATACATAGAGGAAGACAATGTTTCTAATGTAAATGTGCCATGTAAAAGAAATAACTTAATTTTTGGCAAAAATAAAACTTGGTTGGGAAGATATTTGATTATTCTGAAAGCTAATTGAACAATTGAAAACTCACTGATTTTTTTTGTTAATTTGTATAAATGTGGAAATACTGGCACGTCTTGAGCTATTTGAGCAGTATGCGGTCCACATTTTCCTCTTGAGGCATTTAAAGGCCTCAAATATATTGTCCAACACAAATTCTTCTCCTGCTTATGGACTTACTATTCAATTTTTAAGTATCTGTTTCAAACATTGGATAGTAGATCTATTACACATGAATCACATAAGATTTAATGAATCATTACTAGAGTTTTATGAACATAGCTTTAGAATGCTATTCTGTGCAATAATTAAATAATCAATATCTTTGTGGGAAATGGACAATTTTTTTCACTTGTAAATGTAATTCTGGCATGATTTCTTTGATTAACAGTGAGGAAAAAAAGAGGTATATCACTATGTTTCTAGGAACAGAAGTAGGCATATGAAGCCTAAGGCCAAGTTCTCTTTTTCACCAACACATGGTGATTGCAGAGCATTGTGTAATTCTTGTAGAAACTCTTGTGCTTGTAACTGAAGATGAAATGGTGACAGTATGGAAAGAGTGATGTTAACAGAGGAAATTGAGAGATATTCTCCATAGTTATGGTCTGCTTGTCTCAGCCTTTTGTGTGGTTTCTGAAATAAATAAACTCAAGTTCAAGTGGGAGAAGGAAAGAGTCTTATGTGTGAGCTACCTTTAAACTGAAAGATATAGGGGAAAATAGAGGTAACAAACCCTAACATCTTCCTAGGAAGAGACTATAGCAGTGCCTGCTATATCACACTCTGTGGACTGTACATGGTGTCTCAAACTCGAGGTTCTGAGTCACATCTGAAAATGCTAAATGAGTATGTTATGCTTATTGCTAATGTTTTCTCAGTTGTTCGTGAAGCCATATAACCCAGCATTTCTATTTTTAGATTAACAAACAGAATTTAGTATTCTGTTTGCCATACTCGGTGGTTAAAAATGTGCCCTGTCCTGTAATCCCTGTGTGCTGTGAATAATAGATATTGACGTTGAACTTGCTCCTGTCTCATGTTTTCTGCCCTCCACGTTACATTAAGTCGAGATAACCATCTGAGAGCAATAGAAATAATCAAATTAGGTATTAGGTTATTGTCAACAACCCAGATTTGATTTTTTATTTGTGAATGTGAACACCAATATTATTTTGGTAACACTTTTCAGTTTCATGCTCAGTTTTTGAAGTTGTTTTTTGCTGAACAATTAAAAAAAATCTTCATATAGGCATGCTGTATTACTTACAGCACAATTTTTTTTTCCCAGTGTAGTGCAAAAAAGGCAATGAGTCTGAATCTCATTTGGCTTGTATATCAAGGGAAACTGTATCTGATTTCCTAAAATCTCACCTTTGTACCTCAAATTTGAAATTAAATGCGGAGAGTATAAATTCAAGGCAAACCACTTCAATCTATTATTACTTAAAGCCATATTCTCTTTATTACATCCAAATATATTTCAGTGTTTGTTTTGGTTTTTTGTTTGTTTTTTTTTTAAAAAACCAAACCCAAAACAAACAATTGAAATTATTAGGATCTGTAAAGAACTGCAAAGTTGTACAAATCTGCACAAATTTTGATAAAACTCTGTATCTTTTCAGAATGAGTTTCACAGTACAGGTTAGAGTTTTTTTTGTATTGGGGAATGTACTCTTCTTATGGAAGTACCTGAATAAAGCTTTTTGGTCTTTGTTGCATCAGATTAGGTTAGATGATTGATTAGTTCCTGTGGTCTCATATCTTTGAAATTTTTATTCCATACAGCAAGTTAGAACCATACAAGAAAGTTATTTTTTTAAGTTCCATACATTTCTCTCCCTCTACGCACCATGCATTCCTTATTTCTCTTATTTGCATCAGAACTTGAGATAGAAGAAAAGGTTAGAAATTGTGTTTGCATACTGGAAAAATCCATGAGTAAGCAAAAATAATGATGAATAAATTAATTTTACCTGAAGAGGCAACATGTGAAGCTGATAGTCTTGAGGGCAATACATGTTGACATGTTAACTCTGTACTGTCTTCCGTGTGAAATTATAACCTTTGTTCTTCTAATGGCAGTGTTGCTTTTCTCATGCATGTGGGAAATAACCAGAGTAAACCTAATTTTTTCTTTAAAAGTTGCTTGAAATTTCACAAGACTAGTTAACTAGCATTTTTTGAAACTTTTCACATGGAGAAGTTGTGATGCAGATAATAATACCATGGAGGTCACTTCAAAAAGGATTTATTGTATGAAGCAGAAGCAAAAACATTATATACAAAAAAACATTGAAACATCTTATCATAGAAAACATGTATGTTTAGCTTTTTAGCTTTTCAATTATTTTCCTTGAATGTAACCTTTTCAAAATGTAGTAACCTATACAATAGTGATCTCAAGTTGCTTATTTTCCTTCTGCAAAAATATGCTGTTTCTATTTAAATGACAGTAACCAATAATTATGTCTGTAAACACTATCAACGGAGAACTTAAATAGTATCTTTGGAGTAGGCTAAAATTAGTTTTCATTACAACCTATTTGTGAATCATTTGAACCAAATATCTCAAGCTGAAAATGTAAATGTGTTTCTGTTTTTACTGTAGAGATGAGGTCAGCAGAAGTCTGCAACAAATATGATTACTTGGGTGGAGGTGACATAACTTACTTAAATCAGGCAATTTCCCCATTCAAGCAGTGAAGCCTCAACTCATAAAGAGACTGCTTAGCAGAAGAACTATAATGTCTTTCAGCATTTGTTATATTAGGTGATTTGAAAGAAAAGAACAATTATGAGAATGAATATATTTTTAAGTTGAGTGTGAAAAAATCCAGTGTTTATGGCAGGGGGTGGTTAATTTTCAGCAGATAAAATAGGGCTACTTCATAAAAGCTTCTTTATAAATATTGTACAATTAAGTATCTGTGTGTGTATATATAGATTTATATTGCCAGGACAGGACAATGCAAGGATGAATCATTTGAGTTATTAGTTTCTTACATTCTTCCCCCACTTCCAATGCAGAAAATCTTTCCCCCTTTCCTTTCCCCCACACCCAAAAGGAACAGCACAGGTTCTGTAAATCTCAGTACTGGTGGGTTTTGGGTTTGGTGATGGTGGTGGTGGGTTTCCCCTGCCTCCCCTGCGTGCTGCTTCCAATTAGCAAGGATTACTAAATCGGCAAAATTTTAAACTGCTGCTCTAGCTTCTTTCCAGTATTATGAGCTGAGCCAGAGGCTACACATTAAAACCTGATTGATTAGCAAAGACTGTAGTTACAGTAACAGATGTCATATTATCTATACATTCCATGGACTGAAAGTGACTGAAACAAGGAGATTACAGTTAAATCTGGAAGTCTATCTGAGCACATTAGAGCTTGTGTTTGCCTCTGCAGATTTTATACAAAGGTGCTTTCAGTGGGCTGGATTGCTGGTCTGATCTAAGCATCTTTTTGTTCTTAAGCACTTATATTTGCAGTTGGAGTCTCAAGTGCTGTAGACAGAATTCTAGCCCAGACCTTTAGTCTGATCTAGTAAGAAGGTTGTATATCCTGCTCTGGGAAACAAGATTTGTAGAGAGGTGAATGTTCTAATTAGACCAACTAATGGTTTATTTTAGGGTATGTTTTTTTATTATTCCCATACTTTACACCTTTACAATAAGTGTCCTCTTCTATGTGCCATGGTATATAGGTACATTTGATCAAACTCAAAATAGACTTCTTTTAACCATAACTTGGGACAGTGGATCCTGACTTCAGTAAAAGCTCATAAGAAATTCAAGATGCTAAATGTTCATGGTCTGCACCACCATTTTGTGGTGCAAATTGCTATGCATTTTCTTCTACTGAAAGCACAAAAAAAGAAGAATACTTAATTTTGGGTACTGTGTTTCTGAAAGAAAACTGAGGTTGCAATAATCTCTTTGAGAAGGGAAGTTCTGGTCTCCTGAGCACTGTAAGAGCTGAGTATTGTGCTCAAGGGTGAACAAACCTAAGAGATACTTATAAAACCCCTCAATTTTTAAAATAATTAAAGGTTCATTTTAGGGCTTTATTTGGCATTATTTTGCAGCAAAGAGAGTTGAAAAAAGATGAAAATCACAGTTGATAAAAGTTCATTTGTTTTTTATGTCAATGCAGTATCTCCTTTAAAGGGACAGTGAAAATATGCATTACTTGCACATAACTAGGTCTTGATCTTAGTCCATTCTGCTTGTGATTAGGGCTTGGTGCAATATCATCATGTATTTTCAATGGGAGAAAGAACAGGTTGCTGCAGAGGAAGTGTTGTCGCAGCAGACTCATTTGAGAAGAGTTTGTCTTCAATGAGGCAACAGTGCATTGCTTAAAAATTCAGTATGTAACCCAAGTGTAAGAGCACCTCTTCCAAAATTGATGGCTGTGAGCAGCCCCTCCAAAAAGAGCAGTGTTGATCTTAGTCTGATATCTCCTCTCTGATACTGCATCTTACTGCAACTAAAGAATGTTTACAAAGCTGTTACACATTTTAATTTGCTTTTTCAAAATAGTGAAAGGAACCTGGTAATTTTATAAACTATAGTTCAATTGCTTCAGATTAAGCACATTTTTCTACTTTGAGTGTAAAGGGGAAATAACTGGTTAATTCTGATAGTGAATGTCTCTTGGTATTAAAGCATTACATATTGTAAGACCTCAGAATTTAAAATACTTTGAAATAACCTTTTAAATTAAATGGGCACTAAATTAAAAATTTAAATATTTGACTGTCCCTGGAAGTGACAGTATATAAAAACAATCCAGAGTAACTTTTTATGTCAGTTAAAAAACCATAAAGCCAGAGAAGGAATAAATATAATGAAAACACTGATTAATCCCCCTGTGTTGCAGTGCCACTTCATACGGACCCTTTCCTCTGATATTACTCAAGAAATACAAACAAGAAGCATTTATTATCTCCAAAGTAGTGTTTGCTATAGAGTGCTGAATAAGGAAGTGAGGTATTGCAGCTGTTATCTTCTGAACTAACTGCTACTGCGTGTTGCATGACCAGCCCTGGCAGGGTTTTTGTTCCCATGAATGAATAGGCTATAAATCTGTCGCAGCTGACACTAGCAGCACTGTTGGAGAGTGTAAAGGGAAAATTTGCAGAGGAATCTTGTGGTCTTTGCTTGCCTGGAAAATGAGTTCAATAAAATGGAGGTGATCAGTGCTTATTTATAGGCCAAGCTGATACATCCAGCATTGGCTGTCAGAGTTTAACTTAGTGTTTCCTCATTTATGCTCACTCTGTAAAGCAAAACATGGCACTGTAAAAAGCTTATATAATGCTGTTATACTGTGCTAGTCACTATTGTTGAAAATAGATAAAGCAAAATAAAAGGAGGAAAAGATAAAAGCACAGATAAAATGTACAGGAAGGAAATGGAAGAGGCTGGCAGATGCTAACACTCTGAGAAGGGATGTGGAGCTGCTCAAAATCATTTTGCTTGAACCCTAGATTGAAGGTGCCTGGCAATTACTGCTGTGTTATAACAGCAGATACATCTTGAGAACTCTGCTCTGGAAGGAAGACATGGGGATTTTATTATAGTTGAGGGAAAGGACTGAGGAGCTGTCTTTTTTTATGTAGAGTTAGCACTAACACCAAATCCTAAGGTATGCTACAACTATATATAATGTGTGTGTATTCTGTTTTATGCAGAGGGCTCATATGTCAATTGTTGTTATATGAGAAAGTGTTTAGATAAGACAAAACCTAAACTGTAATTTACTAAAGAGAAATTTTGAGAGATTTTAAAAATGCTCTTAAGTAGGTGCTAAGAGAACAAAGTATTTTTTAATTTTTGTGTTTGTTGCTTGGTGACATTCTGTGACCATAATGATAGGTAATTTCAGGCCTTTGAAAACAGTTAACTGTAGCAGCAGTAAAAGTAAAGACTGGTTACTTAGGGAGAACAGTGCAGTGCTATTTTTTTCCTTGAAAGAGGTCTTTTAAAAGTAAAAATCTAGTACAAACCACATACACAGCACAGTATAGCCTGTATGTAACAACTGCACCTGTACTCAGGCTGGCTGAGAATGCTTCATCTGTAAATAATGAAAATATTTTAACATTCACCTCATGTAAAGTAGGAGCAGCTCCACCTTGCAAGTTTGTGAAATTTACTTCACTGGGGTTAGGGTAGCCATGGGTGTGGAGCCAGTCAGGACACACAATGACTGGAAGTATGAAGGATCAGAAAACTAGGTTCACCGGAAAATGGCAGTGAAAGACAATTTTTCCTCTCTCTCCTAATAATTTATCAATTGTTTTAAGCTTAGTGCCTATAGCTATATTTCTTCCTCTGTTCAAACAAGTTGAAGTAAATCTACATGTTCATATTTCTACCTTTGTGCCATAGTACACTGAAGACCTGTAAATGGTACCGCTCTTGCCTTCTTTGATAGAAGTGACCTCTGCCTGAAAGCAGGGAAGATGTGGATTAACTCCTTTGAGTAAATGAACTTAATGCATGACATAATGATGCACTGGGGATATATGCTGTTGTTTTGAATAAGTATTTTAAAAATTAATAATATTACAAGAGCCTGAGAAACCATTGTGTCTTTGATCAGTTGTATTTCTGCAATGAAAGTTCTGTTGTAAATGTAATTGGAGTTCAGGTATATAAGAACAGAAAAAATAATTTTCCTTCTATCAGTGGAAATTGTGTGAAATGAGAAGCAGGAGAGGAGTGGAACGTGTTCTTTAATTTTGTTTAAGATTTTTCAGTGTGTGCATTTTATTAAATAAGTACCTAAAAAAAAAAAAAACCCCAAAACCAGACTTGTAGTATGTTTCTTTAGTCTTGTAAATTCTGTTAGCTATGTCTGAGTTGTAATACTGAAATGTCTCTCCTGGCATCTCTTTATGGAAGCTGAAGTATTTACTGATTTTTCTCTTTTTTAGCACTCCAAAATTTATTTCAGTATCTCAATTAGTGCAAACTTATCAGAAAGAAAAGCACAATTTTCTTTTGTTCTGAAATTGCTTATTATAGTAGTAATAAAATATTTCAAAGACATTTTGGGCTATTTCCACACACAGACAGGCTTTGAAGGGAACTTCAAATAAGAATGCCAAATTAAGTGATAACACTCATTACTGGACTGTTTCACATATCATTCAGAGCTACTCCAGGGACAATGCTTGAGTTATACATAAAAATAATACTTGACCTTTTGTGGCCTATTCCATTTCCAGTCTCTTGTATCCTGTGATTTAACGAATGAGCCTGTAAATTTTCTTGGTAAACTTAAAAAAAAAAAAAAAAAAAAAAATCCCAACAACCCCAAACACATCTGAGTGCTTTGTTACATCTTTGTAATTCCAAGAAAATCTGGATAGTGCAAATAGTTTCTGAAAAGGTCTTTCTCTTATATGTAACTGAAATATTAAAAATTCTTTCTTTTTGTAACAATAGCTAATGAACCATATAAACACTTTTCTACCCCACTGTTTAAGAGGTGGTGCATGTATTTTCCTAGTAATGACCCTATTTCCCCTCTTGCTATTCCGCCTTGAAAAAGGTATGAAATATTTCCAATATAATTGTTGGTTCATTAAAACAAGTCTCTTCCTTTCTGTTAAGTTAATAGATCTTAGGTCTAAATGTCTGTTCTTTCTGAAATAAGTGCCTGGATTATCCTTCACTTTGTCATGCAGTTCTTATTCATGGTGGTGGGTATATTTTCCCCATAAAGAAAATAGTATTTGTTGTCTGTAAAGAATATGTGCCCAAATTCTGTAGAGGTTCCAGTGGGAAGTCATAGTAGATTGGGAGCACTAACTCCTTAGGCACAAAAGCCACGTAAATAGATGCTGAACTTCTGAAGCACGTCATTTTTTTGAGCTTGTGCTTTTTTTAGTCAGGTGTTGAAAGACATTACTGCAGTGAATGCCCACATATGGGAAATCAGCATGCACTTTCTACAGTACTAGGATGCCTGAGTTTAGAATGCACTTCTTGCATGTATTTGTATTAGTAAATACAGAAGCAACCATGAAGTTATCTCAAACTGAGAATATTCTCTTTTGAATAAGCACTTGTACAGTTTTTGTTATTTTCTTACCATATACTTGTACTGTTTACAGGTGCTACATTAAAAATATGAATAAAACTAGTTAGACTCAGAATGTTGCAAGTGCAGAATCTGGAAGAAAAAGAAGCAGCAAGTCAGTTGCTTGTGCTGTGTTAAAGCTGAAGAAGTGAGGAGGAAAGGCACACTGTTCTACTGTAACACCAATTGTGTGGTGATTATTTGTCACACCAGAGTGATACTCTCTAATTACGTACAGTTATAACTTCTTAATATAATAAATCAGACAGGAAACATCCTAGATGATAATGACAGGCACTTGCTGATGCAGCCTGAAGTGTAACAAGTGTTGTACCATGTGCCAGCTGCCTTTCTTGAAGTGTATGTGTCTGTATGAATGAAGGAGGATTAAGCGAGGGTGGGGCAAAGACCCCTTGACAACAGACAGGTATAAAACCTCAGGATAAACCTCACTGAAAAGTTTAGCAAATATTTTTTTTTTTTAATTTATTTTTTTGTCTGAGAGAAATAGAGAAGGGAGACTAAAGAAGTAAAAAGGCATTTGTACTAAAATGTTAATATTACAACATGTATTGTACTTTTTGCACATATACAACTGCAATGGTTTAAAGTAATTTTCTTTTGTAACCACTGTGGGCTATACTAAATGTAAGAGTATATACATAACAATATGTACTTTTGAATCCACATGTGTGCAAGCACACATCTGTAAGTGATGAACCTAAATATGATTTTTTGGGGGGCAATATAGGATGGAATATTTAAGTGGATGTAGTCACAGTGCCTGGTTGAAAATCCTGGTAATGCATGAGTGCAGCACTGTGTGACTACATTAACACTTCACAATAAAGGATGGTAAGTGGGCAGATTTGCATGCAAATTAAATTTTCAACAATATTTCTGCATGCAACTTCCATTACAGTTGGGCAGCTTCACACAATTGAAACTGATGACTAAGAAAAAGTGTTTATAATTTAGTAAATTACAACAGCAATGCCTGTAATCACCCAGGTTAGCTGCTAAAGTCCCTCTAGAGGTTTGATTAGAAGGAGGAGAACCTTCAAGAGGCTCATGAGGCAATATCAAGCACTGTGAATTCAGACTAAGAGAAGCTGTAATAGCCTGGTCTTAGTGGACAAACCTATATAATACAGGCAACTTCTAATATGTGAAACAAGATTTGATCAATCAAACAATAAAGAGCTGTTAATAGTATGATATTTATATCGGAACCAAGACTATATTTTATTAAATTGAATATGCAAGACATTATTAAATGCCCAATGAAAATAAAAGGTGACAGGTGACTAGTGACATGAAGAATGCAAGGAAAGGGATATCATTTAGTATACCAGGTCCTGAGAAGTATAGAATGTTGACAATCCACCATGGACCTTTAAACATGTCTCCGCATAATTTCTACACTTGTAAAAGATTTTTTTTTTGTATTTAAATAATACCCAGTTGGTTTTGTGCTAGGTCCATGTGGAAGTGGAGATGAATAATGCTGAGTCAAAACTCAATATACTGCCCTCTCCTGACAGTTGGGTCAGTTTAAGAGCATGCAAGGGAAACACCTCATTAATTTTTGTTAGAAGAAAGTTTGGTGCCTTATGATTATATAAGTTATAGATGTGCGTCCATTGTGATAGTGTGCTTTCATTTATCTTTCATTATGGAAAAATTAGTGAGGGTATTATTTACTGACATTCATAAGCTGATCATCTCCTGTTCCAAAACAGATCCTTATAACATTATAAAAGTATTTTCCATATTGTTTGTTATCAGTTTACTTAGTCAGAATTGGCTCACCAGCGGTTTGTTGAAATTCATTAAAATAATGACTGAAATTGTTGGCAAGGTAATAATGAAATTAGCATCTCTCTTCTCCATAAACAAGTTAATTTTTGGGGGGTTTACAATGATCAGTGATAACTGAAAGTAGAAAGAAGTGCATGAGAAGTTTCTAGGTATTGTATTGTAAATTGTTCATTTCCAAAAACAAATATGAAGTTGTCTCAAACAGAATTTTCAGAGTTTGCATAGTAGAGGTTTAGTTGGAAGTGAGTTGTCTGATGGTGGTCATACAGACCTCTTAGATTTTTCAAATATTATGTTCTTTAACACATTTGAAGCCAGGTTGCATTTTGTGAAATCCTAGTTGTGGAAATTAATACTGTTTTTTATCTGATACTGAGATTACCTCTTGATCTGTTCCAAGGCCATAGCTGAAAAAGACTGAGTAGGAACCCTACCATTTTTTTTCCTCTTAATCTGAGAAGGTAAATCATGAAGAAATGAAAACCTTCTTGACAATTATTTGGAAATCCTCAGTGAAACTTTCCTGCCTTCAATATGATGTCTGATGTCATCTTGAGAGTTAGTGGCTCTCTTATTTATCTGTTGGTGTTTTTTTTCCTTCTTTCTTTTTTTATTTTCCGCCTGTACATGGTTGTCCTTCCATTTCTGTTACTCTTTCTGCAGGCCAAGGAGTAGTTAAGCAGTCGAAATTTCTATTTGCCAGGTGACTGTTCTTTTTGTGTCCTATATGTAAGACTCCTGGTACACTACTCAAAAGCACCTGTAAAGAAATATTTCTGCTTCATATATTAAATGTGTGACTTTGTTTCTTAGAACTTCGGAAGTAGAGGGTATCCTGCCTTTGAAAGTCTTCCTTTATTTAGGGTTCATGAACTGATTTCTAGCAGTCTCAGAAAACCACAAAAGTAGTGCCTCTGGCTCCAGAAAACAAAGCTTAATACAAAAGCTGGTCAGTCTATTACCACACTAAGGACACACTAAAGATTAGCATGTCTGGGAGAGAATTATGAGGAAAAGTGGAAAAGTTTTCACAAGAATGGCAAAGTGCAATGGTAAGATGTGTAGCAGCTCTGATACACAGGCGCTAGGAGAAGAATTTCTGGTGGAGCTCTCATAGGACTAGACAGACTCATACACTTCATGCAATATACCTGTTAAACTCAGTGCTTCTGTAAGAGTTTCTTGCTTTGCCTCTTTTGCCTGGTAGTAAATCATGACCATAAACCCGTCTTATATTTTTTGCCTTTTCTTTTTTGTCATAGCTCTGTACACTGTACTTTTCTTTAAAAAAAATGTAAATTACCTACCACTAGGTCTGTTCACATGTTGCTGCTGTTGGTATAATACAAGTACTCAGATAAGTACCCTGAGCTAGGTAGAGCTAGGAGTGTATGTTTTTTCCTGAGCTAAGAGCTGTTGAGAGCAGCTGCTCCCTCTTTCAGATGTAGTTTAGGATTGATGTTTGAATTCTATTCCTGAGACTGAATGTATATCAGTGGTGTTTATATTTTCCTACAATAAACTGCCAAGTTTACTTTAGTAGGCACTTAGCCCCACCCTGCCATCTCTGTCCCTTACTCCAAGTTGTCAAATTAATATTGTACATACATACATATATATTTATAATGGTACTAGGTAGTTTTACAAAAAAGAGTTGTGCTTCAGATGTTGTCATAACAAGTCATATTAATCTAAAAATATATACACTAACTTTTAAATATGTCCTATGACACTGGTAGTATTTTTGAAGCAATGATATTAGTCTTTTCTTGGATAGGTACTGTGTATGGACACCAGGGAATGTGTGTATAATATTTATCCACTGCTTTTGGGCATATTTATGTTAATGGCAAATAAGATAATGCTGTCTTAATACGATACAGTGCTCCGTGGTTCAGAGGCCTGTGAGGGTGTTTCTGTTCGTGTTAGTATCAGGCTGGTAGGAAAGAAGCTGCTGATCCAGACCATACAGCTGAGTTACTACAAAGCAAATGGCGAGAGGAGACATAAAACCTATGCAGTCACAAATGAAAGGGTTTTTCTTTAATTAGGCTATGAAGTTGCAGAAGAATCTATAATGTGTGTGTGTCAAACTATTATCTCTTGGCTGGAGCTAATGTTGACAGTAAGGAAAACAACTTCAAAGAAATTCTAAAATAATATTAAATTCTTAAGGAAATAAAACCTATTCTTCATTGTTATGTAATGCTACTTTTTCAAGGTACCATTATTAATGTTGCTGGTAACTAATTTACCACTTCTGCTAGCAAACATTGAGATGTTGGACTGTTTACTGGTTAGCGTTAATATAGTTATTTGAGAGCAGCATACTAGAATGTAATTTGCCAATGCACACCTTTCACATTTAATTATTCATGCAAATACAGTTTAAGATGTAATTTGCCATCATTGAAGAGAGAAACCACTTGCCAAGAATGAATGCAAGCTCCCTAAGGCTGATCAGCTCAGACTAAACTCCACCCAAGGTTCTGTGTCAGTGTATGGTATTAACTTTAATGGCCTTGAAGTAGCCTTCATGGTTCCAAATATGGTCCAGCCATTGTCGCGGTTCCAAATACGTTCCCTTTGTTAGCGAGATAATTTCTTTCTCCCTCAAATGTAAGCAAGGTTTTGCAGTAATAGATGGTTCCTGCTGAGAGTTTGCCAGGCAACACAGATCTCTAGGGAGGCTTAAAATGTCCTCCTCTTAAAAAATGTCCAATTTAATGGCTGTATTTACGTGTTTGAGTCCATACAGTGTTTGCAACAACTATGATGGCTGTATTATCATAATGGAAGAAAGCTACATTATGAAATAAATGTATTCTAGGTTTTCCTTGGCAACATAATGTAAGGATCATTCTGTGTATTTGGTACTAAAGAATCAAAAACAGTTTAGGAAGTTGATGTGAACACTGTTTCTTGTCATCTGGTTAATGGATCTACTGTCATATTTGTGTTTTTTCCAGCTATGCTGCCTTACATCAGTGAAAAATTATGTTTTTTCTTCAATGCCACAACACTAGTCATCTTTATATTCAATGTATTCCTCTTCAAATCCTTCAGTATAAAATGTCTACCATTTTACTGGTTTTGAGTCATTTACCTGTTTCTTGGCAATAGCAAAGGGTCATCTTTCTTGATTATTGATGTAGCATTTAGTAAGTTCAGTTTACTACTACAGTCATGTTGATGCAGTAACAAATGCACTACCTTTTTTTTTTTTTAATGTAGAGCTGGCTGGAAATGTAGCTGTATGTATTTACTCTGGTTTTTCCTCTGGTTAAAGCAGCAATAAATCTTTTACCCTTATAGATATAGTATTTATAGCCTCTCTAATCCTTCTTCCCTTTCCCAAAAACTGCTGTTTATGATTGGCTGGGCAGATTTAGGAAACAGTGAAAATCCTTATGAAAAGCAGTTACAGTGCATGAATAGTTGGCATTCTTCAGTTTTAAAGAGGTCAAATTGATTTTTGTGTGTGTGTGACAGAATTTGTTCCTGGGGTGAGACTTTGAAGTAAAATTTCAAAGCATTGACTAGGGGTGCAGCTCTCCAGTGTCTTATTGACTTTGTTCAGAGATCAGGAGCTAAAACTGCATGCTGCACTTTGAAAATTTACCCCTAAGTATTGAGTTTTAACTCAGAATAATTTTTTTCCAATAATTTAATAAACCCCTGAGAATGTGGTTTATAATGGAAATGCTGACATACTTAAATTTAATGCTAATCACTGAAAATTAGTAAGATCTTAGAACTGGGGCAAAACCTGCAACTCACGAGTATCCTGTAGTTAATATTTCAGAAATGCGTAATAGAACACTGGGATAGCAGTGGTCATGTTAATAGTAATATCATATTTTATTTTATTCCTTACAGTTGGCATTATCCTCCAATTCATAGGAGAGAGCTTCTGAACACCTAGCTGTTTCCCAAACATATGTCTGCATTGTGGAATTGAGCTTGTCAAACTTAGAAGCTCATGATGAGGAACATTTATATACAATAACAGCATGATGGATTCTTTAATATAAAAGTGTCAGCAAGATCAGTGCTGTTACAATCTTGTTTGTTGGAGTAGGACCTCAGAAAAGAACATTATCCAGTCGAGAAATGGTATTGACAATGTCCAGAATAATGATTTTGAATTCAGGCATTTTTGCTGTGCTGCTTCCTCTTGCTTCTCTGTGGCTCCTTTGTGTTTCTCCCCCACTTTTCTCCATGGTAAAGTATCTGCAATGACAGTCCAATAAAAAGATGCGTAAAGAGAGTGGTGAGGCAGTGAGGAGTATAGGAATCGCTGGTTTTGGAGATGAAATACAAATTTTGATTACATGGGGCTGGGGTTTGGGAAACTGACTTTAATTTCTGATCCCTGCAAAAAAGACTTGATTTTTTTGCATCTTGTAGTTGCTTTGTGCCATTTTAGTGGAGGTCGTGTTTTGCTGTACTAGCTAGGAAGGAGATTTGCTACATATAATGTTAGTTTTAAGTCAAGTCATGGCTTCTTGGCTCTCCCATCACATCTCTGCTACTGTGCTTCTTGTACAGGAGCCAATGAAGACAAAATATATATCTAAAAACTTGTATTGCGGGTGGATCTCAAGTCTTAGGCATTTAAATCAAAACATACTACATCAAATAGCATCCCCTTAGAAGAGCATTTTAAAGAGGAATTTGAAGGAAAATGGTGTGGTGGACTTCTGGATATTTGCAGAGCTCATGAAGGCAGTGTGGGAGAAAGCACATAGATAAATTTGGAAAAGGAGTAACTAAATTCATGTTTTTTCCTTTAAAAAAACCTGTTCCTCAATACTAACATTTAATATTTTTAGTCACAATGGAACTCATGAATGTCTCAACCAATTTATGCTATTTTCTATAAAAAAAAATAAACAAAGAAAAAGTGCACCTGGACTGACAAGCTGTATGCCAAGATTCAGCCAGATGCAATTTGAAATGTCCAAGACATTAAACATACCCTGAAATGGAGCTTTTAATGAAAGTGCCATCTCAGTCTCGGCTATAGTGAATGCCAGTGTAACATACTGCAAGGAATTTATCATGCTAGATCTCAACCGCAAGCGGGTTACACTCTAGAAGTAAATTTACTGGAACTCTGCAAAGTTAATGCCTGGGAGGTGATTTTTTCCATCATGTATCCCATCCCGTCTGCATACTTCGTTTACAGTAATGTATTTCTGATAACTACATAAATTTTGCCAAACTTTAAAAAAAAAAAAAAAGAGAGAGTGAGAGAAAAGAAAAAAGTTGTTCTGTGTGCTTGGTATGCATTGTTTTCTTTCTTTCATTAATTCTTGCTGGCATTCTGGATGCTCAAATGAACAATAGCAGCAGCCTGTAAAGATCAATACCAGATTGCAGATAGTGCCTATCTATTCAAAGAGTAGATTATTTGATAAATGGTTTGGTCCATACATTTTGACATTTGTTAGCTGTATAGCCCAGACCAACTGGTAGATCTGTAGTTCCATCATAAAAAGCAGGAGCAACAAATAGAATATTTCCTTTTTGGTGCAAAACCTATATATTGTAGTTTTAAAGCTGCAAGTAGTATATTTCAAGCGGAAAAAAACCCCCCAAAACTTCAAGCTGCTAAAAGTTCACATGTTTTCCTTAAGTTTTGTAATTATAGTCTGTGAATACAGCGTATAGAATTTGTATTTTATGGCTTTGTAGTTGATAGGATTCAGATCTCAAAAAATTGTAATCCTAGCCATTTTTTTAATATCAGTAACTTTATGTAGTGAATCAGGTGAGATCCTCAGAGAGAGCTCACTTCTATTTGCCTCCAAAACTTTCAAAAAAAAATTGGAAAATTTAATGAAAGTTATTTGGTGATAAGAATATCCAGAGCAGACTCAAAAGTTAATGAAACTTCAGGCAAGCATCTGAAACTTTACATAAACTCAGATTTCAATTCCTAGCACTTAGGTCAAAATTCTGAATTACTTTTGGAAGATATACACTTATCCTTTCTTTTCTCTCCAATGCCTTATAATCTATGCTCAAATGCCTCATAATGTATGCTCAAGTGCAGAGTCCTGCACTTTGTATGCACTTAAACAAAGGACGTTTTGTCATTTAGATAGTAACAGTAGTCAAACTCTTCTCTTTCAGCCTCAGGGGATCAAATAAATCTGTTTGTGAAGGCATATGGCACCATGCTCTGTAAACTGAATTCAAAGAAAGAGCTATAGTTACTGTAGTTATTTCAAGCTATTTATGAGAGGAATTTATGAGTAAATTTGTAAGTAAAATTATAATTTTAAATTTGTAAGTAAACTTATAAGTAAAAACACTAGCTAATTCCCCATTGCTGCATGAAGAGACTAAAACCATTATTTCAAAAGTGATTTGCAGTCCTTGTGCAGGGAGACCTCACACAGGTGAAAGGTAGTACTGTAATAGGTATGTCAGGAAAAATACAGTGAAAAATGGTACCTGACATGCTTCAACTTTGAAATACATTTTAGAGCCTTATAAGCAAACAGGGAAACGACATTTCCCTCCTCATTTTGTGACTTTGTTGACTTCATATGGTGAGAAAAAGGATGAAGTTTGCTTAAAGGTCTCTGCCCTCTGAAGAACTTAAGGGTTCAGTTAAGACATTACTTGTTGAGTGTGTGGTGAGGGGTGTATAGACCTTGTTCTTCTACCTCTTGCCATGTATGACAGGTCCTTCTGTGCCAGCAGTTCCTTAGGCTTTTGTGAGTGCTGCTGTCCCTTTTGGGATTTGGAAAAATTTCTCTCTTCTGTCAACAACAGCAGGTTGGTCCCTATAGGGCAAGTGAACAGGAAATTGTCCAGTTGTGATTTAGCAGTTCGTAGATACTTGGGTATGGGGTCTGTGTCTGGATCTCTGGTAGATTAAAATGAGCTGGTTTTAACTGAAATGGATTTTAAGGAAGACAGGAAATGGCAATAGAATTTATGGAATAGCAATGACAACTTCCTTTCCCCATCGTTTTAACCCAAGATGGTGATAACCAAGACAGTGGTCTGAGAATAAAATAGGAGGAGTTAAGGACTGACAGTTTTCTTCTATAAAATGGAGAGGAAGTTGAAAGGAAAGGCAGTCTGAGCTGGAAGAGGTATTTCTGGCTAGTTCTAAGGATGGATGGAATTTAACATAGTTAAGTACTATCCTGTGTATCATGTCCTCTTCCTACTTGTTTTGAACAATCAGAGGTAGCTTAATGTAGAATGGTGAAAAATGAGTGTCTCGGCAAGGGGCTTCATCACTCACTGAAAGGTACGTACTGTATTATTTATTACTTAAGGAATGGTGTTATGCAATCTGGTATGAGAGGATGATTGATTTCCTTTTTTTCCCCTCCCCTTCCTATTTTTTTGTAAGACTTGTGGGAGGAAAATGTAGAATGTCAGTATTTCTCCTTTAAGTAATTGGCAGTAAGTAGATATAAGATCCCTGAATTGCTACTCTCAGAATCATCTTAAAATAGCCACTTTCTTGTTTTCCTGGTGTATATATGAAACAGGTGTATTAACATATTAATGATCAGATGTTAAATTTAGCTCTACATTTTAAGAATCTTTAGCAGTGTAAAAAAAGATGATTTGACAAGCTTAATTCAACACTGGGCAACAAATAAAGCTTATAATGAAATTAACATAAATCGTTAGCATTAATCATTCAGTATTATTGATAGCCATATAAAGAAATGTATCACAGCCCTGGAAATAAAGAAGAGAAGAGCAATGTTTCTTGCCAGCTGTCCTGACGAGCTATGAGCCCATATGGTAGTGGTACTGGCTTTCCTTTCTAATTTTACTTGTCTGCTTGAGCTGTCAGAAGCCCCTCTGTCTCCTTTTCTTTCTTCACAGACTGCGGATATAGCTTCTATGCCATTTTTTTGAAAATGCCAACTTTTTGGAGCAGGTCAGACTCCATCAGCATCTATGACTATCACTAGCCATGTGACCAATATGAGCAAACTAGCTAGATGACAATTAATATGCAGTCTACATTCATCGTTTTCAATTTGGTAACCTTCACTTCTACTTACACTTTCATCTCCAAAACCTGGTAAGAGTTTTCCAGAAAGTATGGAAATCATGTATTGGGAAATGTGTGTATTTGAAATTAAAAAAATGAATAAATGCAGGTGTGTTTCATGGTGTTCAGTCATTTTTCTCTGGATAGCTCTTTTCCACTTCTGTGTTGTGCTGCCCCCCCACCCCCTCCCTCCCAAAAAAAGTGAGAGCAAAAGAATTGAGGTTAAATAATGGATACCAGTAACAGTGCTTGTGCTGGAAGCTTTTGAGAACCCAAAGTTACTTAGTCATCTTTATTTACATAAAGTAATCTCAATTAAATATTAGGTAAACATGGGTACAGGGACTAAGAGCAGGACTGACGATATATCCCTAAAGCAATAATCTCAGATGCTTATTCTAATCATAGACACTGCATACTTTCTTCACAGTTTTGGCTTGCTTTCCACTGTTAGACAAATCTTCATGATCAGACTCAGTGCTGTGAGGACATAAACAAAGTAGGTGCACTGGGGAGGTATCACAGAGTTAGAAACTTTGGATGACAGTGGACAGTGATGAAAATTGCCTTTTTCTATTTTTTCATAACTTTACTTGCACCTTTTAATTTTTTAATTGTATTACCAATTTAAATCATTCAGCCTCTCATGTGTGTCTCCATTTTCCTAGTTAAAAGGAAGTACAAAATGGCTTCAAATTAAGAAAACCAGGCATATGCAAGCAATTTTCAAATATCTTTGAATTTTTTTTTTTACAGTTGATTCTTTGTATTTACCTTTAAAATGTCTAACCAGATGGAAAGTAAGGCTTTTCCATTCTTAATTCAAAATCATATAATATATAAGGGATATAGTTGGGCATTGTTAGAGCATTGCACAGTAGTACAGTACTGTCAGCCATCCTTAAAATTTCTGTCTTTTTAAGTGTCTTGGGTAAAAGGATCTGGAACACTTAAACGCAGGTTACTAAATTTAAGTTACTGGACTTTCTATTGAATAATTAAATATCCTTTTTCAAAGAACAAGATTCTGCCTTCTATTGCCATAAAATATTCTTCATTTTTAAGTTAGTTACATGCAGAGGAGCATAAAGAAAACAGGTGCTTGAAGGAAACATGTATGAATGTAGAAAAGAATCTCATACTTCGCTGCTCTTGGGCAATCATGTGTTCACCTCTTAAATTTGCATGGGACCTTAATCTCCAATATAGAAATACATACCATTCCCTTATGCTCAGAATCAGTGTTGCAAGGGAGCATAATAGCCAGGACTGGTATCCTATACCAAAGTGAATAGATCCCTTAATTTCATGGTTTAAAAAATACTTGAGTTGACCTCAGTATAATTCCTATATTTTAGTCATTTAGGTGTCATGGCTCAGTAATCATTCATTAACTATAGTGCTTTTCAAATGAAGAACTGAGATGAAAATTTTTCTTAATGATGACAAGTGATGTAATTTAGTTTTATTCGTATATTATAGTGGTGCCCGCTAGCGCCACTGTAGTTAAGGGTCTGTCAGTGGTTCCATTATAAACCCCTATTTTCAGAGGGTTTATAACTCAAAAATTGATTTTAGACTTAAAACTGCCACCCAAGGTCTAAGTCCCGGAGGCTGTTTTTATATACAAATTGGCATTTTGGGGAGGAGAGAAGGAAAGGTTAATAGTTTCTCAAGATTGAGCATTTTCTGGTTTAGATTTGTATTTGTGCTTCTGTCGTACTAAAATCACTTCATCCACCTCAACACCAAAGAAAAAAAGCCACTATCAAATACTTTATGACCAAAGAAAGACTGTAGATCTTGTTAACCACAGTGTAAGAATTGAATTGGGATGAGGCTTGTAAAAGCAAGTCCATGGCTTGGAAAATCCCGTGACATTTGATCAGAGTTGAAATCTTTTTGAGTGTAATCGTTTAGGAAACTGAGGTAGAGATGAACCAAGGCCTTCTCTTTCTCTGTGCAAACCAAGAGTCTCAAAACAGGTGTGCTGTTTTGCCTTGTGGTGAGAAAAAGCTGCAGTAAAACTAGTACTGTACTAGTATTATAAAGGAGTGTAAGGTACTTATTAGGCCTTGAATGGCATCTTTGGAATTGAGAATGGAATAATTAATATAGCGGTAGCTTACTAAATGCTCACGGGAGGGAAGGAGGATGAGTTGGTTCCTAGCTGTCATAAAGTGAAGACTGTGCTACTGTCCTGATGGAAATGGGAGCTCCAGCAAGGAAACCTCCATGACTTGACAGACAGAGGTAGGCTGACGAGGGGAAAGCCTTGCTGTTCTCTGTCCTGTGTGGGAGTCCTCAGAAAACGGAGAGCTACACACTGGAAGGGAATCCCAGGCCAGGCACCCATCAGCTTTTACACTGATTTGTCCTCCAGTAACTGCACTCCCACAAAGCTGAGATGAAACAGGGATAATCAACTTTAAAACTGTCTGTTTATTGGAAATAGTAGTAATACCCCACTGGAATTACACTATTAAAATTGATAATAAATCTATAACAAATGCTAAAGAATGATAGATTTATTATAGATTTACTTTGGCTGACCTGATGATCAAATATCTTTCTGTGAATCTTTAAAAATGACCTTATAAACATTAGAAATAAATAGGTGGAACCAGAACCTGGAAGACCTTGCATTTATATGCAGGCTTTCCATTGGATTCTGGAATATATAGTATAGATTCACTACCGATGCACATGGTTTTTCTTACTATAAGAAACAAAAGAATAATAAAAAAATCAAGTTGTTCCAGTTCTTCTCCAACAGAATTCCTTGTGCATCTGTTAGAATTCTGTAGGGTTAATAATCCCGTATTTTGTTTTCAGCCCAGGTGTGCTGAGATGTTGGTCACAATTGTAGAGAGAAATATGAGAATTGGCAGCTGTTGGATATGCATCTCTCTCAGAAGAGGAAAAAGCAGCTTGATATTTCTTGAGGAGAGAGTTTCTGACTAGTTTTATATTCCAGAGAGACAGCGTAGTAAGTTGACTAAGACAATGTTCTCCAACTAGACCTATCTGTTTACAAACACACGCTTATCCTATGGAGACACTTGATCCTTTCTGTCTTTAGCAGCAATAATTTTTACTCTCTTCTCATAAAGAAAAACGAAAAATTTTGAAGACAGTCACATAAATGGTAAAAACTGGGGTTTTTTCCCCAATGGTTAGTAACAAAAAACCTCCCACTAGATCGAAAAGTATCAATACATAAGAAAAAATATGCATTTTTTTCTCATTCTCACTTCTCTCCTAAAGAAACATTAGAGACGTGCTTAGTTTCTCCCACCAGCTTCTGGCATCTTATCATACCGTATTACAGCGCACCGTACTGCAGAGAGGCTGCAACTCTGTACAGATATTTAGACAGTGTATACTCTGTGGGACCTGTTTGGTGCTGTATCACGTACAAATGCAGACCTGCATACGGGTCTTGCATTAAGGAAAGAAGAGGAGTAATACCTGTTCTCCTGTTTTGGATTCACGGACAGCTCTGCCTCCTTTGCTAGACATGCGAAGTTACGGGCTGTCTGTGGATTTGAAGAGTGCTTGGAGCAGAGAAGAGGGATAATATCTGGGAGAACCGTCCAGGGCTGGTGTTTTAAAGCTTATGTAGTTGTGTAAGAGCAGATGCTAATGTGAATGTAGGTATACCTTGTCTTTAAATTTCAGCTATTTGTAAAACATGAGATTTAATGGGACACTTGGTGTTAGTGTGGTTTATGACTTTGTGAGAAGATACATGCTGCAGCAGTACAGTTCACATTTACACTATGACATTTACTGTGCATTAAAAAAAAATATTTTTAAAATTACTGTATTTTTTGCACTGAAAAATTCCATTACAAAGGTTTAGTGTTTCCCACAATATGCTTACCACTACAAGGAAATAATCTCAAGTTCTGTTAACCAGCACAAAGTTTAAGATGCAGAATGCCATCTCGTCTCAGATGGAGCTTTGAGGGTTAAAATGGAACATAATGCTTAGTCCACCTTTGTTAGCACTGTAGAGTGCTAAGTTTCAACAGCTGTCATGTCATTTTGATGGAATAAAATTATGAACCTCTAAATAGTTTTTATTAGAAAATAAGTATTTTATCATATAAAGCTGTTTTATAATGAAGAACTCTGGTTTTATTTTTACTATCTATTTTGTTATTGCATTTTCAATTAACCTCATTATTTTAAAGATATATTTAGTACAATGACCATTGCAAAGGCCAAGATCTTTGTATCTTACCTTTCTTTTGGGATAGTTGTGGTAATATCTGAAAGATTTGCAAAGCTATGGAAGTAATACAATAAATGTAATTTTCGGATAAGTTCTGGTAAGAACAGTTACGCATTCTGGAATAAAACTGGTTTTGCCAGAGAATTAGTGTTAGTCTGTAACAAACCAGCGATGCAAAGGAGCTACCTGATGATTGTTTTTGTCATAAGAATAGTAATTTTTTTTTTGATTTTCTGGGAAAACAGATGTTTAATTTTTTGTTGTGTGGATTTTTTTTAACCAGTCCTATTATACAGACAATACAGCTGACGAATATGTAGATATGTATAGATATTTGTTACCTCTAGTATTCTACAAGTGCAAGTAAGGATCTGCCAACTCAAATCTTTAGTATGCATGTAAGCAGAGATTTGCATCTTTGAACACTAGCTCTGTGAGCAGGGGTTCATTGCTGATGACAGCAAATCTTCTGGCTGCTGACCACTATTTGGGCTCTTCCATTATTGTTACATTTAAGGATTTCACACTCAATTTATTGATGAAACAACTGGTAGATTCTGGAAATACCTCCCCAAAAACAGGGATGATGCCAAGAGATTGAGGTCTCATGTGATGTCTGTGTGATTTGAAAGCAGTTAATGTGAGAAAGCATCCCTGCTTTTGAAATCAGCAAAAATGCTGTTTAAAAAAAGCCATCAACCACTTGTTTACTTTTTTGATGTGTTGACATGATAGTGTCTGTATTAAGCTCTTAATTTGCTCCTTCCTACAAATGGGGTCCAAAGTAACTGTTAACAAAATAAAAGCATTTTAGGGCATAGCATAAAGATGCTGTTTTCCTTAAAAATTTAGGAAGTGTAGAAAATAAGGAATAGCACTAGTGATAGGAGAAAGGTGTTATCCCTAGTTGATTCATTTCACAGTTTGGACTACATTAAAGCTGTGTTGACAAAGCATGCTTTGAAAAAATTTATAAGGTACTTAACATTGCAGACAGATTCTGGGTTTTTTTGCAAATCTAAAATGGGCACAGAGGATAGACAAGGCTAACACTCTCAGCGTTCCACCTGTTGTCTGGTATCTAAGCAGATGCATAATATGCCATTATAGTCACCAGGAGCATACATATGTACAGAAAGTATTAGGGATGAATCATGATATTGTGAGTCATGGAAGCTGAATATTTAGACTTAGTTTATCATTAAATGACATTTTTTTTTATCGCTGCACATGTATTCTACTGGAAATAAACAACAGTATCAGCTCAGTGAATACATATGTGCTCTGGACCTTTCCTAATTACCTAACTGAATCAGCAATTTAAGATTCAGTTAATAAAGATGTCCAAATATTCAGATACCTGCTACCTGCTTCTACACATGGGTAGCACCAAAAAACATGTGCTTTTCAGTGGCAAAATCACTGGAGAAGAAAAGTCTTTTTTTATTTTTCTTAAGGTTTAAAACCTCCAGGGCAGTTAGAAAACCATGTTTTTCATTGAACTGTGTCTTTTTGAAATTCACAAGCTTGACATGTCATTGGCATGACGTGTCTCAGTCCGTTACACAGAAATGCCACGTTACACTGTGTGACGTGACAGGCTGACAAAAAGGGACATGACGCACCAGCCCAATGGGATGTCAAGCCTGAGAAATTTAAGCCATGCTGTTTGCTTAGAAGAAAGAAAAGAAAGGGTGTGTGTGTATGTGCATATTCCATGCTGATATCTAGTACAGTTGGATTTTACAGTTTCTAAAAGGTTTTTGTGGTTCAGCCAGGCCTCCCTCTTATGTTTTATAATAAACCATGCAAATGTAAGTTTCTGCTTCTGTATCCATTATCCTGTGGGACCACACAGTCTTGGGTTCCTCCACAAGGCTTGGCAAACCTTTATAGAAATTCTATATACTTGCAGCACTTGTGACATGGGGATCAGAGTTACAGAAGTACATTGTATGACATCTGGGATTGCTACATGCATAAACAAGAATTGTTTGAAGATCACTGTGATAACATGATATGCTGTAAGTCATAGTTCAAAATCTATGAAGGTTTTAGACTTTTTATTTTAGTTGTGTTAGGCTTCTAGAAGATAAGTCTAGAAGTCCATCCAAGGCAGGACAAGTTGAAGGGCAGGAGAGCTTAGAAGAACTAAAAAATCTTTAATAGACAAGTTTTTCTTCTGAGAAAGGCTTTCCCTCTATATTTGTTTCCTTTAAGTAGCAGTGAAAGTATTTCAATAAACTCTAAGGAGTTTAAGAACAATATACTTAATTACTATGACTAATTTCAGAGCTAATGAATGTGATAAATCTCTATAGTGAAGTATTCTTAGCTACTGATCAACATAAAATGAAATAGATTAAAGTCAGTGCAGATATATCTTCTAGTTAATTTTACTTTTGTTGTGGAATGGTGAAAATGAACATACAGACACATGTACACATTTTAGTTTAAAATTTAAATATTCTGAGTTGCATCATATGTATATGCTTTTAATGAGCACTTACATGCAGATTTTGGCACTGATTTTTTTTTTTAATAGGTTGTAATAATGGCTTGAGTTAAAACAGACAAATTTAGTATTATTAAAAACCTGTCATGATTGTTAATAGTTTAAGAAATAAATTGCTACATACTTTTTTTGCTATATTCTTTGCATTTTAGGCATTATAAGACTTTTATTATAGATAACAATCTAAAATGAAATTTCGTCCTTCTGGGTTGATACCTTGTTTGCTGAACATATGGAATAAACTTTGACTACAAGGGCATAAATCAGCTAAAATACACATTTATCCTTCTAGGGGGATGTGACCTTAAATGTGAGTCTGAACAGTGCTTCTGTGGTTCCTGGTGGTAAACAATATCCTTCTACTTTCTCTCATCAATATGCTTGAAATTGATGAAGGAAATTGATCTATAAGTACAAATTACCCTTGGTGGAAATGTTTTTCCATCTTTTTGCAAATAGACTTTCTTGAACTGTGATTAGTTTCAATTTATATACCATCTTTTGATTACCTTAGATGTGCTTTATATTGTGTCCAAAAATATATTTTTCAAGCTGGACAGATTCTGCAGATTCTCTTTCAGGGAGAAGTCTGATTCTAGTTTAAAGTAACAGTGTTGTTGAGAAACTTTTTCCTTTTCTCAAATTATTCATACCCAGCTCCAAAGATGTGGATACAGTGCATGAGTAGTTGTCCACAGCAAGCTCCTCTGAGCTCCCACACCTGTTTACTCCCCTATGTGCTGACTGACCAGGGCATCTGAGATTGTATCCCATGCTTGTCTCTCTCAGGTATTTTAATGAGGTCTCAAGCTGCCACCTGTATGAAAGGCACATGCAGTCTGTGTACTTGTAGGAATGGTCATAGTGAGAATAATAAACTATAAGATCAGAGAAGAGTGCTTGAATACCAAACACTTGCCCTCATTTCCCAGGGGACAGGGGAGAAACTTAAGGAGCATGGCAGAGGCAAACCGTGGTGCAAGGCATAGTGAGGGGTATCGTGAGATACGCCACTGCCGAGGCAGAGCACTAGAGTGTTTGGTATCCGAATTGCACGTCTTTACTGCTGCTTTGGTTCTGTGGAGGTGCACCAGACTAAAAATACTGTTTTTTTTAAAAACTGATAGCCAGAATTTTGGGAGGATGTAATTTTTACACAAAAACTTGTATGCATAGATTTTGAAATGTAGAAATGTAATATATAAGCCAGCGTGCAACTTCTGCACGGGAATGTGTAGAAAGGTTGTAGCTGAGTAGTAAGGGACTGGATAGCCAGCACTACCTAAATTGTTTAACTTGCCTTTTCACTGCAAAAGGGCTTTAGGTTTTGTAGCTGGACTTTGCAGCTATACCACCGTAGCACCACCAAACTCGGGTCAGGAGCTCAGATTCTCTTTCTGTAGTAACTTCTTTAACATGGTTATCAAAGCTTGCCTGTGCAGCTTTCTGTTGTGGGGACCTCTGGAGCAGTAGGTTTCAAAATTGAGATGAATAGATCAGTTCAAAGGGATTTAATTTTTTTTTTTTTTTAAGACTTCAGACATGCAGGATAGCGTGGTAGTGCACCTATGTTACATATTCAGTTGAGAAATGTGAGAACTATACAAGTCACATATATTTTCCAAATTGAAGTAGTTACTCTAATGTCATAGTGTTCCTGAAGCAGGTCTTCTAAATATATGACTGTTTCTATCCAGGTCCAGCTCTGCCAACTCCTTGGTGTAGCTCAGCTTCTGAGCATGCATAATTAAGCTATTAGTATTTTATAAATTGAACTCTTTTTCTCTTGGGGAAGGGAGGGTTTTCTGAGTATGTTAAGCAAAGCAGAATTTGTATGAATCATATGGCTGGATTACAGTACATCTACTTCTGCCCTTGAACTTTATGATCTGCTGCAAAAAACATGAACATTTGTAAAGGTAGGGAAAGGGTATGATTTGGGATCAGTGCTCAATATGTCAAACACTAATTAAAGCTGAAGAAATTTAAGTTTGTTATGGAAACAAAGAGAAACACAGAACAGAGTGTGCTGCAAGCCAAGTCCCTGAGGTAGTCGGGAATCTTGCTTTGAGAATCTTTGAGAATCAGCTCCCAAAACACATTTGCTAAAAGTTCTCCAGTGATTTTTTTCTTCCTATATTTTGAATTCTATCTGTTTGGAAAATATCTTTAAATTTAATGTTGATATATGTTCCTGAAGCACAAGAGGGATCTGAAACTAGGAAACCTAATGATATTGCTTGGGATATTTAGCTCTAACGAATGACACTTCTTTCATGGCTAATGGTCTGGGTCAGTGGTACAGCTAAAGCAGTTAAAAATAGGCAATTTAATTTGATAGTTCACTGGTGGGTTTGTGTTTGTGTGTGTTTGTTGTTTGGTGGTTGTTTTTTTTTTTTTTTTAAACCTGTGGTCCTTTTAGTGCCAAATAAAATCCACCACAGCTGCTTTGGCAGAGGCTGTGGTACTTTGAAGACTGATTTTAGCCATATCTTTTTTTTTTTTTTATCATGTTTTGAAGCATAAGTTATACTTGGTTTTTGGACTATGACTTTTGAAAATAAAATTTTAAACAATATACCTTCTTAGGACTGAAGGACTGATTTCCACTCTCCTCCTTCAGAGCCTTTAGCTTTAGGTTTTATTTACAGGACATTATGCATGTCTTTGGTCCTGAAATTTGCAGATTCAAATGGTAATAAACATACTCTTTGTGCTGGACAAAGCAGCATAGAATTTGCATTGTTGTCTACATAAGAGTGGCATATGAACTGAGTGGTGCAATTTCTGTTTGAGTATACACAAGCATAAGAACCTTAAAAGTGCACGTGTGTCTTAAATCTGTAGCTAAAGGATGTGCTGTTGGAAAAGTGGGGACTGTAAAGAAGCCCAAACCAAAATTTCACTGTTAATGGAATGAGAAGATTGCACTTCTGGAAGCCTCTGTGGGTGGGACAATAGTGTTTTCCCAGGCATGCTACAGAACATGGTATACTGTGAAGACAGCATTCAATTGCATTTGCTCAGAGAGCACAGTGATAGACAGATGGGCTCTGAGAACAGAAGTGACAAATGTCATAAATTTCTCTTGAAGAAAAGTGCTATCATTTCTGCTACGTGCTTACATATGTTTTCAAGCATGACTGTCTTAAGTGTCTCTGATAAGTTACATTGCACTGATACTTCAGTTGCATCTTGGGATTTTCAAGAAAGGACTAAATTCCTCAAGGATTCTGTTACTTTGTTTTTGTTTTTTTCTTCTGGAGCACATTGCTCTAAGTGTTATCTATTTTCAAAAGGCTATTCCGAGCACAAGTATGTACAGACCCTTTTTAGATGGTTCTCACCTGCTATGAACTCTTTCTAGCTCAGGAAGTTGATCACTTTTCTCCTAACTGTGTTCCCCAAGAGCACTGTAAAATATGCTAATAGAATTTTGTCTACTAAATTATATTTGCTCTCTTTCCTTTGTTAGGATCCCCTCCTTTATTAGATGAGACTTTGCTCAAAAGAAAAAAAACAATTGAACACCTCCCTTGTATCACCTTCTTCAGTTTCATAACCTCAAACATTAGCAATTCAATTTCTCTTGAACTAGTAATCCACGTTAGCAACTGCTACCTCCTGTAGTTCAGCAAGGAAGCAAGCAGTGGGACTGTCATAAGAGCAGAATTTTCCTTCAGGGAAGATCAGGTGAAAGGCTACTTAGGCTGCCTGGATGAACTTGCTTGGGACTTCCGCTGGCTACCATCCCTGCGTGTAGGCTTGGGACTATGTAGCTACTGCGTGCATGTGTGCTCACTGTGTGTTTAAAGTAGGATTCACACCTCAATGCCTGGATGCCTGTTCTCCCCTGAGCTTGTAAACTTGTGGTGAAAGTGATGAATCTCCCTAATCAGGCTGAAAAATATTTTCTGCATCTGACTAGAAGTGTTTACTCTGTTTTTAAAGTTGGTTTGATGGCAACTGTACATGCCCACCTGAAATAAGTGATACTCACAAAATATTATGTGTCCAGGTAGTCGAGCTATGACAAGTGAAAATGGAAATTATTTATTATTATAGTACAAGAAGGACATTGAGGTGCTCGGGCATTGGAAGGGGTTGCCCAGAGCAGTGATGGAGTCCCCATCCCTGAAGTTCTTTGAGTCATCTAGACATAGTGCTGAGAGATGTGGTTTAGTTGGGGACTTGTCAGTGTGAGGTTAATGATTGGGCTCGATGATCTTAAAGGTCTATTCCAATGGAGGCAATTCTGTGATTTCACTTTCACTTACCTGGAGCACACACAGGTAAAAAGACCAGATTAAATGCTTTTTGTGATTTCCCACCCCCCCCAGATTTTGGGGTTTTTTTTCAGTGAACTGTGTCTAAAGGGAGTATTCTCTTTTGAATGCTTAGAACTACCAAGCCTGATAATGTTGGATATTTTAATTTGAATATGCCCTTAAATTTATGAGTAAATAGTAATGTTAGTGTGAGACATGGGGAAGGAATGCCATGTAGCTTGTGTGCATTAAAATTCTTATTCAAACTTAAAGTCTATGTTTTTGATAATAGTCTGTTTTATAGTACAGAGATTTCCTAAATATTGAGTATTTGTTAGTACCTTTTGGAATTAAAGGTTTTTAAGAATATTGAAACTAAAATGTGGTCAAATAATTACTACTAGCCTTTCAAACATAGTCAAGCATAACACCACATTCTTAGGGCATGAATAGTTTTAGGAACAAATGATTTTAAAGAAGTCTAGGGGCTTTCTTTGGTTACTTGTTAATAGCAAGATATAACTGAGAGATAGAAAACTGTAAATGCAGAGTAAAATGTGTTCAAATACTATCCTTGTGGGCATCTTATTTCTCTTAAAATTTACTGTTACAGTTTCATATACTGTGTATATGATATCCTGTGGGGTAACTAAAAGTGCTGATGTGTAAGGAATATCCAAATTACCTGGTCCAGTTTGGTTGTGATGTAGGTAGCAGTGTAAGATGTTTATAGTCCTTGTAAGGGAAATATATACAATGCAAACTGTTTCTAATTTTAGGCGTGATGTTGAATATATCTTTTTCATAGTAAAGGCAGTATTTGCCATAAGGTAGCAGTAGTGAACCTGATCTTGATGTACATTAATTGTATCCTCTGCTAAGGTGCTATCTGCATGGGTAGCTCTGAGCTTTTCTGTCCAATGTAAAACTTCTTTTTTTTGTTGTTGTGCAAGTGTGGAAGGCAAAAAGCTCAGGCGATGACATTACTGTCACCTGCTTAAAACGGTATGAAGTTCTTCAAGAATCGGCATAATCTCCAGGGTTCACTGTTTTCCATGAAAGCATTTATTTCAGTCAAAATACTTCACGTTCTTCTCTACACAGACATTTCAAGAGAAGTTAAAAACATGCCATTTTAAAGGGAAACCTTACCTTTCTTTACAAATATACCTACTTTTAAGTAGATCATACCATTGTGGAATGAAATAATACACCTTATTTATAGGCACACATGGTTCACATGAAAGCTAAATAAACCGAGTTGCTTCTAATAAAAGATGTAATTGAAACTGGTTTAGATTGGTGAACAAGCCTTTCCATTCACCTTCTTTATTTTTAATGCATTTTTAAAATCGAGTGTCTTCCTCAATAACCAACCCTTTAATTCTGTTTAAATTAAAACCAAAATAAAGTAGTCTTTTTTTTTTTTTTACTTGATTTTATTTCATATGTATGATTTGCCCTCTCAGAGCAAGGGGAAACAATCTTGCCCATCTGCTTGTAAAAGCATGATGAATCTTTTGAATATGCGAATGTAAGATCTGTTGTTCAAGATGTCATGTTTTTCCCTGTGTAGTTAGCTGGGAGACAACATGGAATACCCTGATTTACCTGTGTAATCCCAGTGTGTCTCAGGTGCCAGGACTTGCTGTTGAGATCAGCATGTCTCCTGTCAGAAATGGTTGGAGTGAGACAGGGACGGCATGACCACTGGGCGCAAAAAACTACAGAGGTCAGGTTTCAAGGACAGCCAGCATGGCAGTGATGTGGCAGTGACAAGTTGTCAAGCGAGCAAATATAAAAGCAGGGTTGGGAGGGAGGGAGGGAGAAGGAAAAAGTCTTGTCATTTCTGATGAAATATTCAGCGTAGCAGGTAGCAGTGCGCTGAATGGATTACACTCATGAGTTTGGTGATTGTTTTCTAAGAATGGTGGAAAGCCGATTGCTCAGGTTGGAGACCTGTTCAGTGGTTGCCAATACATTGTTTACTAGCCTGGTGATGATCCCCAAGAGATGTCTGTCATAAACTGACTACTTTAAATATTTTAATAAATTAAATACTACACCCTTGTTTATAACAGTAGGAACATCAAGCTTGGGTATGACACCTTTTTCAGAGTCCTAAACTGCTGTTCAGTCATCTTTATAGGTCCTTGAGTTACTATGGAGTGATGCATCTTAGAGAAATTTGGAAGGAAAACTGTGATAATGATGCCAGTTCTGAATGATCATAAATAATCATAATTAACAACTCTGCTGTGTAATTTTGTTGGTTTGTTTTCAGACACTTTTCATTTTATTTTGAATTTTTTCATATTGTATTGAATTGAAACACTTCTGTTTGTAGTTCTGTGTATTCCATAGTATATGAGATAATAGCATACTTTATTTGTCTCCGAAACAGACCGCAGTAATATGGTGACTTTTATCTCCTGGCATATTTGCAGAGTCCCTGGTACCAGATTTCTTACTGGTTAGAGCATTCTACTACATGTGCATTATTCCTTGGATCAGTAATACTTTTGCTAGCCTGTATACATGTACATGCATACTAATTCTACATAATAATAATTGTTAATAAATGTTAATTTAAGCTTGATTAGTGTAATCTCATTAAGAATAAATTCTAAAAGAAGTGTATCATGATTCCCAGTGAAGTGCCTTGAATAGCTTGCTATAATATGAGGAAAAATACTGTATTTCTCTGCTGAAAGAATTGCCTACATATTCGGCTATGTAGAATTTAGCAATCATAGTTCTTTTCTTTTAATGCACACATTTATTCTGATATTAGTAAACATGATCAAATGCTTCATTGTGGATATGTATGGAAAAATTCTTTATGTATGTGTTCTGTATTAGGTTTCTTCAGGGTGTACTTTTAACTGCTATCAATTACTTTTTAAGTTTAACTTTTTGTTCCTTTACATGAGGGAGCAGCTGTATATTGACAACTAGTAATGCTGAAGGGAGAAATATAAAGTTCTCTTTACTATCCTACTCTCTTCTTTCTGTCTAAAACAATTAAATTATTTTTTAATTCATCTGCAGCTGCTCAGATTATGGTAGTAGTGCAGGGAGATAGAAGGAATGAAAACAGCCTAAATCCACAGTCAATAAGTCGGTATTTAAAAATGGATGAATATTACTTTTTAGCCTTTAAAAAAATAGGCTTAGTTGCTTGAGAACATAGATGGAAGAAGAAAAATTTCCTGAGGCAAAATTGTCTTGGAATGAAAAGAGAAAATAAGTTGAATGAAAACAAAGCTATGAAAATGTTCAATGATTCAGTGCAGTTTTGTCTTATTAAAGAACAATATAGCTGAAGAGTAACCTTAAGAGTTTAAATATAAAAACAAATGCAAGAAAAAAGACAGAAGTCACTATGTAGAGTGAATGAGAGTAGCTTGAGTAGGGAGCACATCAACTGGGATCTTGCCCACCTGAGGGCTGCTAAATATGGGCATATTTGCCACGGTAATACTAAAACTATACTTTCAGCCAAATCACTGTGTCTATCGCTTGCTGTGGATTTTTGGCAGTGAATTCTCAGAGTTGCAAGCTGGCTTTCACGCTGCTGTGTGCTCTCACTCCCTGCTGATGCACACTGCAGGTGACAACACAAAGATATCAAAGACTTTTCCTTCAGTCCCCCTCTCCAGATCTCCATGTCTTCCAAGTTTTTTTTTTTTTAAAAAAAAAAAGAAAGTAGAACAGCAGTTTCTGTGGTAGACTAAAGCAAAATCCCCCAGAAGAGAGAGATGTTGAAATCCAGCAGAGAAATTTCCCAATATTGATAATTCAGCTGTGTGATATGCTCTTTTCTCAGAATGAGATTTGGAATTTGAAGTGCTTGTAAAAGAGAATTTGGAATTTCATTTTTTAAGATGAAGATTTCTAGTCTTTTCCTAGTAAAATTTTCCTTGGAAATGTGAATTCATGCTTGCTGAAATGTGAATTCATGCTTGCTGTGAATGGAAGACCTTTTCAGTTACCCCATTATGAAATATGAGAAAGAATTGTGAAGAACACTCATCTCCTGCTCCAGAGGACTGCCCATACCCCTCTGAACGTCCTCTCTTTCAGTTACTATTTAGGCACTCTCTAGCATTGTGCAGTTTGTGTATAGTCCCTGAAAACTGTGAGAACTACCCATTAGTTACAACTTGCAAATACGCTATTTAACCATTATACTTTTTCTGTAAGAAGTAGTGGAATAGATTTGTTTTAAATTTAACATTCAGAGCTGCTACGTGCTCTCACTATGTACTATGAGATGTGGTGTAGTCTCTGGTCATTGTGTTGGAGAGTTAATGTGCTTCCAGTTTTGTTTTAGTTAGTTCCAGTTTTTAGTTAGTGGTTCTTGCTATTGGAATAATCAAGTATTTGAAATTTTTAGACACACGTTCCTGATGGTTCTTGTTGTTGCCTAACTTCACTTTGTGAAGGCTGCTCTCACAAGCTTCTTTTTCCATGAATAAGTGATAAAAGTGCCAGTCAGTATTATCTTTAGGGTCACTTTGGGCTTCAGTTTTCTGAAAGATGGCTGGCAAGTGATATTTTCATTGATATGAGAATGAAAAGTTGCTGCAGCAACCTCATGTGTATTTCTCCTGTACCTAATTCAATAAAAAAAAAATACTGGGAGAGACAGAAAACTATGTCTGTTAAACCAATTTAACTCTCTCTCTCACTTCCTTAAAATAAATAAATAAAAATCATGACTGTTTTGCATACTTGTGAGGTTTACCCAGTGACCACTTACAAATCTTGTCTGGCATCTGTGTACATTACACAGTGACTGCTCTGGCCTTTGTGTTAAGAAGCACAGCAGTGATTGTTTAGCATAACTCCTATAATTTCGTTATCTTCAGGCTATGATTTGATCAGGTATTTAAGCACATGCCCACCTTTGGCTGTTTTGCTTAACATCAATGAATTTTTTTAATATATGTCTCAAAAAAACCCATATGCCTCTTTGAAAATTTAAATAGAAGTCTGCAGGGAATTTGACAAAACCATCATTTCACCAAATCCTGCTACTTTTCAGTGAAATCTTGCTTCAGTCATGTTTTACAGAAAAAAGATACCTTGTAGGGAATGTGTGTGCTGGCTTGCCAAACTGGTTAAAAAATATATCTCTTTTATTGTCTGCACCATAACATATTCAGTAGTGAGTATTACTAATAGAATAAATGAAAAATGTATTTCTTTAACACTGTCATCTCTCTCTCTGACATGCATCTTGAGATGATTTGCAAATGCTCAGTTGTACAAGTGGCTTACAGAGGGAAATCAGTCTCTAATGTTATGCTGATGCATGGCCAGTTGCTTGAACCCATTAATGAACTAATCTCTGATACTCTAGTAAATGGTATTCTTGCTCTTGCATGCTGCATATTTTGTTTCAGGTAAAACCAATATTAAAAAAAAGATAATTTAAATGGATTAGGGCACTTATCTTACCTTTTTCTCATATATACTTTGAGAGAAATTAGGAAGTTTGCTATCCAAAGCAAAATCTTATTGTGTCACTTTTTTTGCATGCAAAGGCAAGGTTATTAAAACCTACGCATTGCTTTTGGCTGACCACTGAAGCTAAATAGCATCTTCTACATACAGAACAATCTTTTAAAACAATATACCAGGTCACTTGTATTAAGCACAAGGTAATTTTTCTTTATTTCCCTTTCTATCATCACTGATTATGAAAATAGTTTTGTGTAAGTACAGATTTTCTCTCCCTTATAATCAGCTACCTCCTGCCCGATTCCTTAATTAATGACATAATTCAGTGTTCTGGACATCACAATCACTTCCAGGGTAGTGAAATATGATCAGAGCTGCCTGGAATGTCTGTAACAAACCCCCCAAGTGAAGGTCGTGCCTCTTTTGTGTTTTTCTATCCATAGAAAAAAAAAAATGCTCTCAATCTAGATGTTTTTCATTTTTAGATTAAAGAAAGAACAATTGAAACCCCCCAGAGAGAAAGAACAAGTGTAAAACTTCCTAGAAACAGAAAACCTTATACTAATCTTCCTTCTTAAACTGCCTCAGAAGTCTGTGTCTTGATTATCTTGATGCACCGACTGGTAGAAGAGCACATAGGTGTGTGGGTTTGGTTTTTTGTTTGTGTTTTTTTTAAGAAGTTTCAGTGTTACGATTTGCAGTGGTAAACCATTTACCAGCAGTTTTGTCTATCTTTACTTTTAAGGCTTTTCACTTGTCTATTTAAATGTCAAGGGCAGGAGAGAGAGAGTAGTTAGGGCTTTATTCCACAGATCTTGACAACCAACAGCTAGAAGCCCAGGGAAAAAAAACCTCAAAAGCCTGAAATTATCCAGTGTTTCAGTGGCATTAATATAAATTGTGTACGTTTTTCAGAGTGTAATTTTTCTTCTAGGCTGTAGAGATGTTTCCAGTAGAGGTCCACAATCATTTAAAATCCCCAAATCTGCTTTTCTGTAGCTCTCCAACTTTCAATCTATTGTATAGCACTGCTGTTCCATTGCTGTTATCCACTACTGCGTATGTAAATTCATACATTTCCTCGGTGAAAAGTCGCTACAGTACATTGCAGAGCTCCTGAGATTTTGCATTAGGAGTGCCAAGCTACTTTGCATGGTGTCTTAACTTCTTTCCACACGATATGCAAGATATACAGCTTGTGTTTAAACTGCCTCTGGTTAAGGTGAATCCTTTCACTTCCTTCCTGTATTCATAGTTTTGTTTTAATTCCTGTTCACAAATCTAGCCAAAAGGACACAGGTCCATCATTCCATAATTCCTCCATCATTCCATAATTTTAATGTTTACTGTTGATGAAGATGTAAAGATTAATGATACTTAACACCTCTCAGGTAAATGCAGTGAGTCTGAAGAGATGTATTGTTGGCTGATTTTAAAAAAATGTAAGTAGGCCTGAGGAATTCCTTAGCAAACAGCTGTCTAACACTTACCAGAATGTTCTGAATTTTTCTTTCTTTTCTCACAGTTACTGTGTTGTCTTTTCTACCTGAATATCTCCAACTGAACATAACTGGTGAGAACAGAGAGAGATACAGTGAAAGATTTTATTAACTTTCTCATTTCCTTTCTTGAAATACTTAGAAACAACATTTTTACATTACTGTAGTGGGATGGGGATTATATTTCTGCAAAAAAGACTTATTTCAAATAGATTCTATCCATGATGGAAAAAGATTAGCAATATACCACATGTTTCTTGGGTTATTTCCCTGTATTTATAAAATGGCAACTTTTTCCTGTCTACTACAGGTCTCTAAACAAGTTTAGTTAAGCACTGTTTATATCAATGTGTAATTTGGATATAGTGGTTGTGATTTTTGATTCCTATTTCTTTTGAGTTCCTTGATGAGTACTAAGTAGCTGGGGAATGGTTATAAAGTTATACATCGAAAGTAGTGCAGGCGCAATGGAAATATTAATGAACATGATTGTTTTGACACGTAAGAATTAGAGCATGTTTAAATATTATACATACTGTATGAACTGCTAGCACAAAATTAGAAACATGATATTTTTTTCTAGCAAATATACTTCAACTTTAAGTTCTTCTCAGGTTTAAAAAGTTAGTTTACTTAAGGTCAGCCTCTAAGGCCTTTTAAAGTCTCTATATTTCAGATGACAGGCAGCCAAAGAGACTGCACGTAAGGGTGGTTTGGTGAACTCTAAAGCTTTGTGAAGTCTGAATTCTAAAAACCAGGTTAATCCACCCTAATTTGCACTACATTCCGGTTGTGCATTGATAAAATGAAATTTACAGTTGCTTTTTGGCAGTGTTCAAATTTATATTCTATACTTTTGTCATAATATATACTTTTGCTCTTTTGATCATTTTTTTTATGCAAAGAACAGTTGAAATACAATGCATTTGTCTAATGTCCTAAAATAAAATGCAAAATTTACAGGGTTATAAAACCATGGGTTAAAAAAGATTTAAAGGATCTTGAGCCAGGGCTATTTGCAGATGTTTGTATGGAAATACGTGGGATTTGCAAGATGTTTTATGCAGAGAGCTTTTCAAAGTATTTGTTTAGTAATACTGTCCGTTGTTTTTCTTCCATGACTTAAGAACTGTCCTTGTTTTAAATGGCTCGATATGATCTCAAAATTTTAATGGCCAAATGTGTCCTTTTAGAAAGTAAAATATTGAGCTATGATTGGAACAATCAGTGGGCTGATGAGCACATATCAATTTGCATTTGGACTTCTTGATGGAATTCTACTTTTTTTTTTTAAGAGTAATGGAGTTTATATGAGATATGGAAATGCATGCAGGAAAGTTGGTTGTTTTTTTTTTTTTTTTAGTAGGAAAACAAACATTACTTAAAGGGAAACTTTGTTTAAATGACTGAAACTAAGACTAGTGAACACTTGACTTGCTTTTAAAATTACTATTTTTTTAAATATTATAATTCATGCTCCTAGTGCCCTATTTTTGAAAATTGAAATATCAAATATGATTATCAGTCAACTCACCCAGTAGGCAACTGGAAGCAAAACCAGCATCTCAGTACACTGATCAGAGTGAAACATATAAATTGCTGGTTCATTGAGGTCTCTTAGTTAAAACAGCATAGTTAGTATAGTTAGTAAACAGCATAGTTAGTAAAGATACAACATCATAGTAGAATGTTGGCAAATAAACAAGGACAGAAGTGCAAAATAAATTTATTTAAAAATATTATTTTATGAATTTTGTGACTTTCATTTGAGAAAACAAAAATTATTCATTAAGTATCTATTCCAAAGTCCATTGATTTAAAGCAATAGATTGTTCCTCATGTTCTGTGTCGGAGTATAGACAACCTTATTCTAGTGATTGTCAAGCACACAAGCTATAGGTTCAAATGCTGAATAAAGTGGAATCGACTCTTTCAGGATTGCACAGAGGTTTTGCTTTGTCTCTGGACTTGGCTCTTGGTCTATCTTTTCTCAAGTTCATGTATCTGATATTCTTCTCAAGAATATAGAGAATTTACACAGCCAATAGCTAAGATACTAGCATTTGGTTACTCAAGTGATTACTCAACCTTTAATAACTTGTTCAGCAGTCTTGAAGACTTGTCTGTAGAACCTTTCAAGGAGTCTGGAATTCAGCTTTCCCTGGCAGTGTTTCACTTGAAGTAGTGTGGGAAAAAAAACCTTTGTAATACAAGACTTGACTGCTGAAATTTCCTTAGCATGTTATACAGTGAAAAGGTGATGTGCTCAGGCTCAAAATATTTATGTGGAATATTTTGGGATATCTTTTAAAATTAATCTTTTAATCTTCTCTTTCCTCTATAAACTATATGCTTTCTAAGGTGAAGTTGATCAGTAAATTCCATCAGAGGATGACTTATGTGCTTAATTCACTTTTTGGATTATATCTTAGACTACACTCAATTTGTGTAGCAGATGCATGCACATCTTGAGTTTATGTTGTTGAACTCCATGGCTTTAACTTGTTGTAGCAAAGGCTGAGGAAGATGAGGTGATCTTAGCTTTTACTAAGAGACAAGTAGTTGCCTGCACCCAGAAACTTTAAGTACTCTGAATTCTGTAAGTTAATAATAATTGTAGTTATTGTGCAGGGATATATATTTTGCAGCTTTCTTAGGTTTCTGATATTTATTTGGGATAAATACCTTCTGAGGTTTTGTTTTCACACTATTTTAACAAGCCAGATTGAAAATGTGAATAGTGAGTAAATGTACATAGATCACCTGCTATATATGAAAGAACTCTGTTGTAGGACAGTAACCTGCTTCCTGCAGAAGATACTATCTACAGATCAGAATTTACCTATTGCCTTGTGTATTTAGAGAATTGGATCATTCTCTTGGTTGAGTTAAGGCCTGGGTCAGGAGAGAACCAACAGTTCTGTAATGAGTCTGTTTAGCATACGTGCGTAGTGGTCGTGACTGAGAGCAACAGACCTTAACAGATCAATGGGTCTGCTCCTTGATGCCATCAGCAGAAGGAGCCATGTGATGCAGGACCATGGACTCAGAGATGCAGCCAGGGGAAAGGTCTGCTTACAGCAAGGAAGTTTGCTGTTACATTTTTGAAAGTGTTGATCAGGTGTGTTTTCCCCATTGTTGAGCCAGCTCTAATCTGATTAGTATCTGGCATTTCTTTGTCTCTTTGACATCACTATAGTGTTCCTAAACACTACGTTTAGGAGTGTGTTTTGCCCATTGGAAAAAGAAGACATTATTATTATTTTTTTAATTAAAACAAAAATTAAACCCCTCACCCAAACGGAAAAGTACAGTCTCGCATTTATGTGGTAGTATTAATTTTTCTTTCTTTTTGGTATATTTCTCTCTATAGCATAAGTATAAACCATCATTAACCTCTGTGTATAATATTTTGTTATGTACATATAATATAACCACAGGCACTGATGTTAAACGAAAAGCAAAACAGCTTTACTCTTAAATTCTTTTTATTAAATCTATTGGCTGTTTGTTTTCAGATTAGTTTTAGCTATTTACTGTTTTTCCTAAAATGATCTTTTGATGCACTTTTCCCCTCTGCTCTTGCTCCTGATGGTTTGATATTTATTGGAATGCAGGAATCATGGTGAGGATATTGATCTGTGTTGGTCTTTTTTATTTATTTATTTTTTACATGGTCATTTAGATTGAGCCATCTGCTTGCCTAATAGTGGGAATGCTGAAGAAAGACATTTTCTTTTCACCTCACATATGAATTGTACTTTCAGATACAGGTTATTCACTTGCAAATACAAAGACTGAACTATGAATCCGTAGTATTATGTATAAAATAATGAAAAATAAATTATGTTCCTCCAAAATATTTTCTTTGATGTTGGTTCTTTGTCGCTGCTCTGCTATTGATTCAGACTGTGGCATATGAAGTACATCTTTTCTGTAATCACTGCTGCAAATGGGCAAGAAAAAGGACCATCTTTATTCTAATAATTTTCTCACAGTTAATATCAGAAAAAATGCTTTGATAAATGCCCCCATCCAAGAATCTCAAGCACATTACAAGATGTTTTTGTAGCATTGTTGCTATGTTGTTGCTATGTATTGTTGATTAGGAGGGAGAGCAGAATGTATCTCCTGGAAAGTTGCCCCATGCTGAGGACTGCACAGTGAGTCCGTACAAGAATGCAAATAGAACCTACATAATCTGACTCCTGGTCTCCCCCTGCTTTAGCTATCTGAACTTTTTTTAGCAAAATTTATGCATTCAAAAAAAATCCTCAAAGCTTCAAAGTCTGATACCAAATGGGAATAAAAAATGTTGTGCCCACACTGATTAAGTGGGAAAATAATTAATGTAATAGATAATATGGTGAATGTGGTTTGGTGTCCTCTCCATTGTATTCCCAGGTGACTTTTTTTTTTTTTTTTTTTTTTTTAAATCACTGTGGAAGGCATAGTCACCTGTAAGTGACCAAAGGAGAATGTTTACTCCTGGTAACCTCAACAAGTTCATCTGTGTGGGAATTGGGAATGGACTGTCATAATGAGCATTCCAAGAGGTTCCCTAGAGAGGTGCCATGGATAAGTTTGGCATTTATGAAGTAACAAGGGAGTAGACAGGGCACAGGTTGCTCTGCAGTATACTCCTGACTTCCTTATCCTCTAGGCTGGAATGTAGTCATTTCCTGGGTTCCCTTGAAATTCTGGGGGTGGGAAGGCTCTGTTGACATCTTTCTGGAGTAACCCCCCACCACCAAGTTCTAGATACTGACTTTGTTGCTCGTAACTGTCCTTTCAGGAGGAAATTTTTTTTCCTTTGACTATAGAGGAAACCTGTGCAGTCTGCCGAGTGATATACCTAAGTCTTGATTGACAAGAATATCATTAATGCTGGCAATTTAAATCCTTCAGTAGTTTTGCTGCTGAACTGCAAGGGTTAAATGTTTCACATTTGTTTTCTACTAACCTGCATCTTTCTAACCTGTTTGCTATCTCTTTCTTTTCCCATAAAGATCTGTAGTTAGTTTCTAGCAGTTAAGACTTCTTGGCACGCAGTATGGTTTGTTTAAAATTTTTGTTCTTTGTAACTTCTTAGCCCTCTCGTAATGTCTCTCATACTCAGGATTTCCTTCTGATTTCTTCAGGGGAAAAGGGTGGGAAAAGATGTCTGAGACCCCACTACTGCAAGTGCTTATGCTTGTAGTTACTTCTACATGTAATTCCTTTGAAATAAATAAGGAATATTATCAGTAGTAAAGTTAAATAATCTGAAATGTTTTACGAAATAAAGCCTAAGGATGGGAAACAATACAGAATGTTGCATGACTTCATTATGAAGGGCATCACCACAAAAAAGAAAATCCATCTTAAATAACCACTAATGAACTTAATACAGTGAGTCGCTTTACAAACAATATGATTTTTCTAATTGTTCTTTCTCTCCTATATTAATGTTTTATTTGTTAAGACATCAGCATAAATGTTCCAGTTTTGAAATAATACTTTTTCAGGACCACTTATACATGAGAAAAATCAAAACTGAACCTTGATATGTTCTATGCAAGGTTCTCTACCCTTATCTTCCATGGCTGTTTCCTATCTCTTGGTATTACTTCATTCAGCTCCACTTATGACAATTCTTTCCCAACCCTATTAACAACCAGCTGTTCTAGGGAGTGTGTGGCTGCACTATCTAATAGCATTTTTTTTGTTTGAATTAAATAAGTGGCAGAGAAGCATTTTTTTTTTTTTTTTACCAAATAATGAAGTAAATAAGTGTATTTTGAAAAGCAGCTCTGAGTCAGGACTTCAGTAGATTAAATTTTAATCAGCAAGGCCAAATTATGTCTGGGAGCACGTTTGTAAACTTTAGTAGAAGCTGCTCCCATATATCTGAAGTTAGGATTTTGGCCTGCCTTTTCACAGCAACAGTACATATTTAATGTACTTTTTTTTTTTTTAATAACATAAATTTTCAGTAACCACAACTTTTGGTCTAAATTGTTCTCTTGAGTATTTAGGAGGCTTTGCATGCTGCCGAAGAGGAAAAAAATTGTTCCAGATTATTCATTAGTTTATATGAATTCGTAAGATGAAAATACAAAAATCTCTTTCCAAATCCTCAAAGGCTGAATCATGAGTCAGTATAAATGTCCACATGCAGAGAATGGAGCCTGAAGATTATGGCTAAGAATACCTTTCTGCCTAGAAAATACAGTTACAGAATGCTGATTCCTAGCTGATTAAATTCTTTTGTGCAACAACTTGCAGTTTGTGTTTAAGAGGCCACACATTCATTATACAGCTATGAAGGAAACAGGAGAATTTGTAAAGTGCAAAGGAAAAAAGTTCTGCTCCATTTTTAAATAGTCATTTCTATAATGGGTACTCGACAGCCTATAGAAATATAATATTACAAAACTGAGGTGGCAGATATGTATGAATACCATTAAATACAATTTTATAATGAAAATTTTGTCTCATGAAGGTGAAACTTTTAGATCATATTAGAATTCTAAATTTTTTATGCATAGCAATCAAATGACCTCTCCATATTGCCACATAAAGTATAGATTTAAAGTTAAATGATCCAGTCAGTCATTTAACATTTTCTTAGGGTCATCTTTTGACAATAAGTATGGATGTTTACATATGGTTTTTTTGTTTCTATGTTTGTATTATTTACATTTTAAGAACTGAAGAGAGAATGACACTTTTAAAAACTGTTTTTAATAGCCTTTGTTTGTTGTTAATACGTAGTGTTCCAGGCTCTTGCTTTAATGATTTTTTTTCACGCTGCATTGATAATTAAATTCATTCATTTTCCTGGCTGCACAATTCTTTTAAATAAAAAGTTATGGGTAATAATACCTATTATATTGGAAGTACAGAGGAGAAAAGGGCAGATCTGCAGCTTTTAATTCAAGGAGAGCCAGTGGATTTTGCAAGTTACAGGTTTAAATAAAATTGGAAATCTTAAGTCCTTTAACCTACACCATAGCAATGGTAGATCTTGAAGTGTTGGGTTGTTTTTTTTTTGTTTGTTTTTTTTTTTTCATACTATAGTGCATGCAATATTTTTTTACAGTAAAAGAGGAGCTGTGAATGTGTGATGTGTTATCCATTTCAGGATATTTATTAATAGCAATTTTAGTAATGGTACAAAGTGTTGGTCCTCTTAAATGACTGGAGACTGTTTGTATGTTGGTACCTCCTAGCATCTGTATGGTAGCAGTTACCCTCGTCATACCCTTTCCACTCCCCTCCCCTTACAGTAATTTAATATCAATAAATTGGGGAAAATATTGTGAATGTGTGAAACTTTGTGATAAGATATATATAACAAAAACTCCATTCTGATCTCATTTATTGTTTTTACAGTCTCTGCAATTTTTATCTATTTCATGAGATTTTAGGTTTTGCAGTTTTTAAATTAAGCAAAAGGTCTTTAAAACTTCATTACTAATAGAGATGATGTTCATATTTGTTTTTTGTCATGTTTACAGAACTCTAGATCAAAAAACCTTATGTCCATTTGGCCAAATACATGGTTTAATTGCATTTTGAAAAAAAAAAATGGTGTAAATGGTAAGAATTTATATAATTTAGAATACATATTAATCTCATTTTGTAAAATTTGTTTTCTAAGATGGAATATCACCAGTTTGTAAAAGCAATTAAGAGAAAAAGTAATTTTTAAATAGTGATAAATAGAATGCTTAAATGAAAAGTGAGAGGAATCCAGATCAATTTGTAGGTATTACTTTTCAGCATCTCAACTCAGGCTCATGAATTCTTTTAAACTCAGTTTAATGGAATTTTCTTGATTCTTGTCTACCCCAAGTAATACGTTCCTTGAAAGGGAGCAGCTGTTCTTCCGAAACAGGTGATTTTAAAAATACTCTTTTTCTCCTCCTTTCTGTCTGTCTCTTTACCTTTTTCATTGTATTTGTATTTCTTTTCTTGATAGATTCTCAGTGTAAATGAGTTCTGTTCTAAGGTTAATAGGGCCAGTGGAGTCATTGAAGTAGAATATTGAGGAGACCTACAGTGGAGTTTTGTCATTAAAAACCCATTTGTAGGTCTTCCTTTCTACCTGCATTGTTGCAGGTGTATGGAAGGTATAAATGGTAACAAATTTACAATTTACAAATCTTCATCCTACTTTCCTCACCTGTTGGAGGGCTGATGATATAACTTTCTTCCAGCACTGTTTCCATCCGCTTAAGGTGTTGAATATTGATCATGAAAATGTGTTCAGGCTGAATACTGCCACCCAGTCATCTTGTTTTGCAGTAGTATAAGAATATAATGTCCCAGTTAGAGAGTAAAGATTTAAAGCTTCCATTATTTTAGGAGTTGAAAATGTTTTGTTCCTGACATTTTCTTACTTAAAATATATCTAATATCTATTATCTTTAGTAGTTCTTACCAAGCATCTCATAACTTTTCCTAAGTATCTGCAATTGGTGTGGATGTTTCTCCCTTGAGTATCCTTATTTCTTAAACTTGTTAAGAACAAATGAGTGACTTAAGAAGATTTGAGCAATAACCGCTGATCCCCATGATGAACACCAGAAGACCTGTACCAGTGTCAAGTGCCAACACTGATGTGTTTGAAAAGGCAAACACTGAGATGCCATACCAGACACTTCTGTACTGAGGAACAGGATACCTGTGTGTTCTCCCTACTGTCTAAAGTCCATCATAGTGGGAATCATGAGGGAGCCCAGATAATCTTTTTAACTCATCTACTCGTACATTCTGGTATTATGATCTCCTGTCTCAATTATTTCAGCTAGACATGCCTGAGTGTTTCTTTCAGAGATAAAGACAAGGGTGTTACATTCAGTTCCTGCTTCTGCTCATATGTTGGTGTAGATAATGAACTCCCAGATGCTGAATCTTTGAGTTTGTCAGAAGTTGTTAGTCAAATCCTATAGGAGTACTGAAAGCATTCCTCATGGAAGTCTGGAATCAAAGTAGGTTTGAATCAGCATCATCAAGTTGGATGCATGGTTCCTGTTTGGGCCCACTTCTAATAAAAAGCTTATGAATTAAAAAGTCAGTAGGAAAGGGAAAGAGCAAGTGACAGGAACTGGTTTCAAAACCACCAAAAGAATCAAAACAAGTAAAAATTTAAGCTAACTTTTAATAAATGTATTGCAGTGGATCTCAGATTATTAAGTAGTCTGATATTGAACAATTCTGTTAACTGTGGCAAAAAAGACTTTTCTAAATGATACTGAGTGAACTGTATCAAATGAGTGAACTGAAGTGAATGTCTCTTTGAAACTCCATGGGGAATTTGACTTCTTGGGTAGTTCTAACAGGGAATGGAACATTTTTATTTAAAAAAAAAAAAAAAAAAAGACTGACCATCTTGTCACAGTTCCAGGCATGCTTGAGGTTTACCTGAAATTTCTATATGAACAGTTTCATTTTGTAACTGCATGTTGTGGTTAGAAGAGTGAGAAAGCTGCAAAACACGTGTAATTTCATTATTGATTGCATTTGTTTTTTTAATGGCTGAAGTTGGTACATACTGTATAGGGTCATTGTCTTAGGCATTTCCTTAATGTTACCTTATAGGAAAGCGATCTTCCTGCACAAAGTTTGTGACAGTTGAGGAAAAGTGAGCATATGCTATGCAGTGAGAGGTGTCTGCTGGCTGCCTGAGTATAACCCACACTCCTCCAATGAACTGTTGAGATCAGACTAGTGTTGAGGGCAAATTTCTTGCATCTAGACCATGTGTGTATAGACACACTTGTTTCAAACTGCAGTTTACTGGTTTTTAAGGAGTTACTAATGCTTTTGATACAGTCTTCAAATACCTGCTAGAGAACCTTTTGTTTCTTGCGAAGATGTACAGAGGTATGTATTCCTCTCTGCACCCTTTCCAGTAAATTATGTTCATACAGTCTGTAAAGCTTGTCTCATCCAAAACTATGACATCTTATTGTAGAATATGAGGAAATTTTAATCTACTTTCTTGATCTGTATTGAAGAGAGGGAGGAAGGACTGCACAATGGCATTTAACAATTAAAAGCTGTTGCCTTTTCTGGAAGGTGAGAAATGATTGCTCACCTCCTCCTGCAGCATATGCATGGGTGGGAGAGAAAGCCTTTTTACAGTAGGTGAAGGTCTCCTGCCACTGGCAATTTTATTGATAGAAAGAGCTTGGGATGCCCTCAGTTTCTTCCTCCCTTAGCACAGTTAAAGGTCCTTTTGGAGTCTGCCACTGGCTTTCTGTTGAGCAGGAAGGCTAAGGGGCCTCTAGTGTCTGTGCTGTGAGCCCTGCAGCTACCTGCCTGTGAGCCTGTGTAGCATTGTTACAGATGCTGTTCTGCAGCCTTAGCTTTCCTCTCAACTTGCAGGAGATACCCTGCTTTACAGGGTGATTTCTGATAAAAACCAGTAGGTTCCTTTAACTAAAAGCAGTCTATTCCCATTTTGCAGGGTTCATAAAATCTGAAATACCAGGATTGTATATCACACTATTGCAAATATTCTTTAAAATCCTTCTGTAAGTTTACTTTGCAGAAATGTATTGAGGTTTAAAGAAAAACAGAATATGCTGGAGATTCCTTTGTGAATTTAGCATTACTAAGTACATTTCTCAGGCTGAAGTGTGATTTTTATGTTACAATACATTTATGAAAACTCAACTCAATTTCGATATTCAGTGGTGTTTCTGTCCTAATAACTAGTTACTTCCCTGGCTTCCTCAACAAAGAAGAATGAGAAACAAGAAATTATCCAGTTGGTGGCAAAATCACAGTGTAGGTATATTTGCGAGAACAGAATTACTACAAGTCTTGTTTCTTTGATGAGGGAGTTTTGTAGATTAGTTTATTTTTGTACTCTTGCAACAGAAGCATGCAGAACCAATTCTATACTGCATCCTTCTGCATTAATGAATAAGCATTCTGCATGTTTTTGGTTCTAATCACTTAGGTAGACAAAGGCAGCTCGAGTAAGGAAAATGTTCGTATTGAAGGTATTTGTGTAACTACGACTGCAGGTGAGAGATCTGTATTCTGTGTCAAGTGCTATCTTTTCCTAATATTTCTGGTACTTGATCTGTGTTCCAGTGAGTTGGTGTTTCAGTGTATCTCTTGCTTCACAATTTCTCAACTTTTCTTTGTGAGCAATGAATGTCAGTAAAAAGGGCAAAACCATCCCCCAGCAAATTAACCTACTTTAATCTGGAAGATATATGGCAATGTTATACTCCCTCATATCTACATTCTCTTTGCAAAAGTTAAAAGAATAATATATTAAATTTTTTTATGTTTGTGTAATGCACTATTTTTAACAAGAATGCATCAAATTCCTAACACTTAAAGTATCTGGCTAATTGGCTATTAAAATAATTATTCCATCAAAATATATTACTAGTTAGCAGTTCATGATTATCATCGCATGGTTTATACTCAAGTTTACAGTTATGGATTTGTTTTTTTTAGTTGCTAAGTTGTTGCTTATTTCAGCCATAGAAATACTGTGAGTATGAAAGATAAATGTTCTTTGTCTAAGAAGCAACTGATTGTTGGTAGTATGAAAAAGTCTTCTCCTTTGCCTTTATAATTCTAATAAATTCCCAATGAATATATTTCACTTACATGCATACTGTTCCAAAAATACAACTTCAGCTATTTCAGAAGGCTTTAGAAATAAATTCTCTTCCCCAGTTTTGCATGAGTTTTATAAAATTAGGTCAAAGGAATTTTCAATTGAAAACAGTACTTTGTCATATTATGTACAACACATGTCTAGCAAATTTATAAATCTAGTGTTCATTTGAGTAAAGTTCCAGATCATAATGACATTTAGACAGCCTTATCATCAATTTCCTACAGGTGCAGCGGTGGAAATCAGTCACCTCAATCAAAAGCCTCTGTCAACTTTCACGCACTCTCATTTTTTACATTCAGGTTTTGCTGAAATTAACAAAAAAAAAAAAAAAGACAATGCTGTAAATGTCTTTGCATCACTTCTACCTTTGGGTGGTGCTTTTGAGCAGTGCTGCACTGTTGTTTCTGTTTGAAGAATTTAACAGCACTCATATTCTTACGCTTTATACTAACACAGTATTTCTTTCGTGATATTATGGAGTTAAAATTGCGATGTGTGTTTTAACACACATTACAACCACCTCTTAAGGCAAAAAATAAATTAATGCAAATGAGTTATGAAAGTGAAAAGATTGGTGCTTCGTTACTTGCAGAAATAGTTATTGGGAAACAGGCGTTTTCCTTTTACGGACACTTTGATCACCGTATCTCATGCAATTTATCCATTGATAATAGTTATCTTCTGAATACTAATCTTAAAAGGATTATAAAAAGGTATGAAGAAAGAAAATATGGTTGATATAGCTTGTTCTAAATTATTTAGTTTGTTTCACTTATGTCTTTAAAATATTGTTCATACAGCTCACTCATGTTGCTTTGCTAGTATCTGAAAATTAGAATAAATAAGAAACTTATTATTAAGATAGTGGTACTTTTCCTAGTTTTATAGTACTTCATATTCCACTGACTTTCTAGGGCCATCCTATAAAGCACTGTGATTAAAATCCAGTAACATTCAATAAAAATATAACACAAATCCCTTTGAAGGATTCCCAGTGTACTAAAAAAGTGAAGTTATAACTAGCTGAATCATTGCACCTTGCGAAGCCAGGAGGCCAGCCTTTCTCCTGTCTTCAGTCACAGAAGCAAACAACCTCCCAGTTCCCACCACACCTACTTGCAAACTGACAAGCCTCTGTGACTTAAGAAACCACTTGTTGCCAGCAAAATATTTTTGTAAAGAAGCCATAAAAACTTAAATCCTGAAGGCTTCCTTTGCCTCTTGATGGTGGATAGTTTGAGCTCTGTTGAATTTGAGGAATAGTCATTAGCTCATGATAATACACATGTATTTTGCTAATGTTTTCTGACTTATTTGCTATTCTGTTTTTCTCTTTCAACTGTTTGTGTGCTTTCAGTCTTAATGTTACTGCCGTCAATGCTCATGTAACTTTTTGACAAGAATTTTAAATGTTTTAAGCTATGACCATTTTGATTATGTTGAAGATGTAAGAGATGCCAAGTTTTTTCAATTTTAGGCTTCATTGAAAAACTATGAATTGCAAAATAATTATTCTTTTTCTGTTTTAAAAGGCTTTTTTAGTATACATAAAGCTATGATAACATTATAATTTTTATAAATTGTCTATGCCACCT